>HG995191.1:5660129-7035129 GCA_905332935.1 Bombus hortorum | reverse complement strand
CAGGGACTGAGTGACTGTTCTTAGTACCCCCGGCCTAAGGGATGCTCATCCAAGGGGAACCTGTCCTCTTGCAGCCGTTGCGCAGTTTTCATCCGTTGTTGTTGAATATTACGACGCGACGATTCGTTTCGCTACCTGATGAAATTTTTCGTCATCTCGTTGTCGTTATTATTCTCGTTGTGTACTTTGTCACGGAAATGTAGTGGCGAGCGTGTGAATAGGAAAAGCCATTGTTTTTGCAAAAAATACTTACACTTTTTTTTTATTTCCCTTAAGCGCTTCAATTACCTGGAAGTATCTGTAACATGAACATGAAGAAATCAATTATCAGGGAAAAGAGTCAGAAGAGTGAAGTTTTGGAGGGCAAAGGATATATAGAGGACAGGAATAAGCAGGCGCTAGTACAGGAGAAATGAAAATTAAAGTAATGCGACGAATGTACAACGATTATTGTAGTAGGACTCCAAAAGATCACTAGCAATATCTTTTCATTGCTAGAATTGTTATTTTTGATATCGAGTCGATTTCTGTTGTTGTTTTGGTTGGTTTCCACGACAAAAGACAGTTGCTCGACATTTTGTAGATTCACGTTTCGTGTAAATTATTGTACCGCTGCAAACGTTAGCCAGCTATTTTTGTTCGTTAAAGGGCAGGTCTCATTTAACGGTAAACAAGCAACTAAACTGTTGTACGCTTAGGTAGATTCGAATCAATTAACGCGATTGTAATTAACGTGTAATGAATGATACATGTACTAATTTCTACAATTCAAACCTTCGACAAGTCAACTCTCTGTTATGTAATGTATTTTATTTTATAACAGTTACCCTGTTGCGGTATATCAGCTAACTTCTACAATTCAGTTCTTTATAGCATTATGTATTTTAACTGCCTGATAATGCAATAAAGTGTAGCGGCACATGAGTTAGAGGACAATTCAAACCATATTGTTGTTTTGCTCGGAATATCAAGATCGTTAGGATACACGTAACGTAGGAATAAATAAACTCCGTGCAAAACAACGTCGCCGCTACGTGTAACCGTCGAACAAAGACGAATTTGAATTTTCCAATATAAATAAGCGGACGCGATCGCAAGGAAGAGTTAGAGTCAGTTGTCGATCAGTTATCAACCAGTTATCAACGAATTATCGATCTAATCAACGAGTCATTGGCGATTCTATTTTGCGACTTGTACACTGTACGAGCGTCTCAGCGAATATAGCCTGTATACTAATTTATTATTGTAAATATATTCGACGGTTTCGACAACAAGCAATCTCGTCCAATAAATCTCACGGTCAAACATCCTCTACACAAGTCCTCTGCAAAAGTAACGAAAATCTCGAAATAAACGATTTGGAAAATGAATATCCTTTATCGCCAATACTGACAATTATTTTGCGTAGAAAGAAAATATTAATATTAATATATTACATTATTATTATACATATATTAATATATATGTTACGCACGCTATTGCTAAAAAATATTTTTCTTACTTTTGACAAAGTGTATTTTAATTGCAAAATTACTGATAAAATCGTGACAAAACTTTTCCGGAGCGTAAGCAGCGCGCGCGAACTTTGGGATATTTTCCCGCGCGAAGAGCTGGACTAGCGCACGAGACAGAACAGGTAACCCAATCGATCGGTGGAATCGAAATGGTCACACACCTGTGACCGATTTCGAGCCACGCGAGGAGAGCACAATCCGCACGAAATCCATCGGCGTTCGCGACCGAATAAAATCGATATCGGCCAGTCAAGTCGAACGGCGAGAAATAAAAACGCGTTGCGCCCCAGCAAGCCAACAGAGAGAAACCCCACACGATTCGCGAGCCGCCGCTCGATTTCCCTTCGATGTAGCAGTCAATTTTTAGAGAAAGGAAACGCCACTTTTTGTGGAATCTCGAGGAATCTCGACTCGATTTCTCATTGATTTGCTCGTCTAATTAGAACGTACACTTGTCTTATGTTTGCCTGCAGTTCAGTAAGGAGCAATTTTAATCCTTTCGAAAAAAAATAACAGCAGAATACGTCCCAGTCTTTTAGAATCTTTTAGAAACATTACCGATTCATTGTAATTTTTAGTTTTAAATAAATATGAAATCGTATTAGAACGTAAGGTGCTATCTGTTTTTAAATTTGATCAAATTTTACATTTATTTATTGTTAAAAGAAAAATTCATCTCGAAGCCTCTATTGGAAAATTATTAGCAATTATACAGTTAAGTATATTAGGATATAATTAGTAAAGTTTAACAAGTAACAAATTACAAGTTGTCATTACTAATAAATTACCTTGCGTGACAATAAGAATTGATAATAAAAAGAAGGGAAACCCTACAAGTAGATTTTACAAATTACAAGGTAACTAGGAATAACAGGTTAATTTATTATCCTGTTAAACGATTAAGTGACTATTTAAACTACAACGTAAACCTACATAAACTCTATTTCACAAAACGTAGCAGAAATTCCTCTGAAAAAGTCCACGCTTTCTATGAAGGGTAAAGCTAAAAAATTCCATAATCCAACTTCCTCCTACGATCCACTCCTCACAAAAGGAGTATCACAACTACACTGTGAATTTTCCTGCACTTATGAAAAAATATTAATGTACAAAAATATGCAAACTGCGCGTAATACGCAAAGATAGATAACATTCGCAAAGTAAATTTCTCGTTAGAATATTCAGCGTTAAGCAAATCTCTGCTTAGATTTCTTCTTCGTGATCGTCTCCATAAAAGTATGAATTTGCATAAAGTGTCCATAGTCTGATCATAAATAAATAATATCTAATGGCGAATAATATTTGACAATAATAACGATCAAAGAGCGTTTATCGTGTAAACGACGAAGCGAGTAGAAAAAACGTGGAAAAATCGAGGGTCAATCTTGAAACGAGGGCACGATAGCGTCGTCCAGTTTCGCCGTTCCTGAGGCTAGTCCAGTGGAGGGATGGCAGGAGAGGGGCAGGCAGCGATGTAACGTCGATATCACGCTCTATACCGGGCGTCGCGACGCCTAGTGGGGCGACCGGGGGATAGGGGAAAGTTCCACATGGGTAAAATAATCGATAGCACGACCGATATGTATGTACCAAGCACCTACGTACTATATACGTACGTACATAGAGGAGGTACACGAGCGCAGGCTGACTCCTATGTACCAAGCACTATGTGTGTGGTTACACGCGAACCGTGGTAGGGAGACAGAGAAGAGGAACGTGAGGTGGCGAGGGCGAAAGAGGAAGAACGGCCGGCCTATGCACGTAAACGCATGCTGCCATAAACACGGAAACGAGGCAGAGGGTAGTGGATCGAGGGTGAGAACGTGGACAAGGAGTTTTGCGTACGTATGCGTGGCTAACGAGAATGGATAATTTGCGCGGAAGTCGTAGAAACGGGTTAGTAAGGGGCAGATTCGGAATTTAATAGAACGTAGTTTGGAATTGGGTGAGAAGAGTGAGAGATTGATGAATTCGTAGATCTAGATTGATCGATTAATTAATTCGTGACAATTCATGTATTTCGACTGCTGGATCTTGGAAACGAAGAATGGAATATTAAAATAGAACGAAGAAGGGTGGCGAGGGTGTAAGAACACTTTTACGAACAAGGACGAATAATTCGCGTGGAAATCGTAAAGTACAATCACTGATCGTAGTAGGTAGATAGGTAGATTCGAAATTAATGGAACGTAGTTTTGAATTGGATGGGAAATATCGAGTGGTAAATTCATTGATTTCGATTGATTCGTCTCGGAAACAAGGAATTGAAAGACAATAAAATGAAAAAGAGCGAGATAGAGTTTTTCATATGGCTAACTGACGAGAATAGATAATTCGTGTGGAAATCATAGAACGTAGTTTGAAATCGAATATCAAGCATCGGTAAATTTGTAGATTTCGACCAATGAACCTTGAAAATAGAGAATTAAAGCAATATAAGATAAAAAATAAAAAGATAGAGACAGCCAGAAGTTTTACGTATAGACAGCAAACGAAAGTGGATAATTCGCGCGGAAATGGCAGAAGCTGGTTAGATTCAGCCTAGTGGTAGATTCGAGATTGACAGAAGGTAATTTGGAACTGAGTGGGCGAAGTAAGGCGATAAAATTCAGATTTGTAAATTTCGACTCGTGAATCTTGCAATACGAACGGAACAGAGTAAAGAAGGTTAGAAAGTCACATAATCACAAATTTATCGTTTCCACAAAGTCACGCGAATTTGTATATACGTTACACGTATGTTCTTTAATAGGGTAATAACGAGGTCGTAAAGTTAATCGAGCACAAAACTACAAATCTTTCTACAAATTGTTGAAATGGCACCTTAAGAAACGTTCACCAGATAAAACAGAATTAATCGATGTTGTTGCGACATCGATCGATGCCAACGCTTAATGCGATAACGTACGACCTCGCTATTTCACCACCACAGACTATTATACATAGTATAAAGATAGAAGAAGAAATGGTCAGTATATCCAGGATAAATATACAAAGAGGCAGCGCACGAGCATAAAATTTGCATACCGGCTTAAAAGAGAGATAAGGGTGTTAATATAGTGGGCAAATAATGATAGTTTAGAGTTACCTTGTCTCTAATGACGAAACAGTAGAACGGACGAGGGAAAAAGGGGCGAACGTGGGCGTAAGATCAGTATACAAACGACGAAACGAGGGCCGGCTAATAATAACTCTGTGCAGATTTTCCATATAAACATGGCGATGTGTGAAAACGGCGGGGGTGCGAAGAGAGAGCGTTGGGTATCGCCGTGGTGCGAACGAACAGGCAAAAGGTGAAAGTAAAATCCACGCGCACGGCTCTCTAAAGCGAAAGGGAGAGACAGAGAGGGAGGGAGAGGGAGGGAGAGAGAAGGAGAAAGAGAGGAAAATAAAAGCTTGTCCGTTGCACGATAGATAGTCGTGTAAAGTTAACTTCATAGGGGCGAGGAAGATAGAAATAATCTGAAACATTTTCAAATAACATTTACACTAACCCATTTAAAGGAGCGATAAACAAAGAAGAGAACAGAATAAACGAAATAAAATGGATATCTCCGTATACCGTACGCTATACAAAAATACACCCCATAAATTCAACAAGGTACATGCGCGTAAAAGAGCTAAAATGGAAGAAGAATTTCATGTGCGAACATGAAAACACGAAAAGGATGCAAAGATGGGACACAGAAGAAAGGCGGAAATTTGTGTACGGTTGGCAGGAGGGTTGAGCGCAACGCCGACGCGCTTGTGAAACCGTACGTGTCCCTCGAAAGAGAATCGCAGAGCGACGAAGGGAAAGGGAGGCAGATAGTTGCTAACACATACGCGCCAAGTATGTGCGACCACAAGTATATGGAACGACAGAGAGACGGAAAGGACGCGAGGGGGTGAGGGAGAGCTGGAACGACGAAGAGAGCAACAGGGGCCGAGGGACGAGGGAGAACCTCCGAAGAACACGTTTGTAGGTGTCGCTGATCGAGAGAAAGCAAGACGCAAACAGGGAAACCATATGTACCTAACGTGAAATTTGTACATAGCCGCAAACGGGTGAGACCGAGAGGCCGGCAACGCTGCGAGGGGATGCACGGTGGGGGTTGAAACGCGTACGTACGCTTAGGCACACGTATACGGGCCATTACAGGCAACCGTCGGTCGGTGGTCATCGCGAACCATGAGCGCGCCCTACACCCTCGACGGCCATTGAAATTTTCTGAAACTGTGCCGCAAACAGCGAATCACATCGCCCGTGCCGCTACCACGCGAAAACTCGAAAGTTCGATCGGTTTATCGACCCGTCTTCCTGTTAGAACTGTCCACGGGATGTTTTCGTGTCTCGCTGGCGTCGGTTTTTAAATAAATAACTCGTGTTAGCGTTGCCTCTTCGATCTTTGTTCTACGAATTTTACAGCGGTTTCTTTCTCCTTTTTTTAAAGTAGATAGAATGATAAAATGTGGTCGTTGGAAAAAAGGTTGTGGTTATTTTTAACATACTTTTTCGGCGTAGTTGTTGGCTGTTATTGAAATTCCTGGCTTCCTTTGATGGAATATCGAGAACATTCCGCGCACCCCTTAAACTTCATTTCTTGAATGACGCATCTCGCGGTGCGAAATAGCTTCGTGCGTTATGATCTCGTTCGATTTGTGCAGATCTTCCATTTAGAAAACTCAATCCACAGCGACCTAGATTTTATTTGAAATAGAAATCGACCTTTTCTGATTCTCGGTTCTGTAGTTTACAATAAGAATTCGTAAAGTTTGCGTAGAACTTTTATACCTAACACCGTGATACATTACCCTGAATATTCTGATATTGACATTTAAATAGTACAAGTGTATAGCAAAGAATATACGTATAGTACATAGAAAAATACGCTATTGCTATGTCTTTTCATAGGTGATATAAGTTAATAATCTGGCAGCATAAAATTTAGATATCGTTGGTATAAATCGGTCGAAGTGTCTGGACACGTAAACGGTAGTGTACCATTTTACCGCAGTGGATATGTTTTCGAATTCGTGACTGAAAGAAGGGATCGGCCAAGATTGCCTTAAATTCAAATATCGATTTAGAATTAGGAACAGCACAAGCGTTTTTCCACTTAGCCGCATTCGATAAAAATTCGCATTTTTATCCGCCAGAAAAAGAAGCAGGAAAGTTCGATCGACGGAATCCCGCGCGTTCCTCCGCTATCGATTATTCGACCGCGCGGAGGATTTTAATTTCGCGCGGGCAAAAAGACTGCCGCGAAATGGACGGAGAATTTTTATGAATTAACGAGATTTTGTTGCGCGTCCACCCAGTCTCCACCCTCTACATAGCCCGCGTCGAATGGAATGTAATTAGGTTGAAACAGGAAGCCCTCGGGCCTCCTTCGATGCATCCCCCGTTTCCGGCCATTTTTTATTCTCCGCTGCATCTGCCTTCGCTGCACACAGTCTCCATCTACGAACCTACGATCGTTTTTACATAACAAGCTATTAAACGATTTGATTGAAAATTTTGGTAAATCATGTTAATCGTAGTTAACGATAGTCGAAAGAATATTTATTCTAATCTTATTCCTTTCCATTCTTTCTGGAGAAGGATATTTTGAAATATCTTTTAAGGTAATAAAAGTTATTCGAATAAATTCCAAATATCAAAAGAATTATTATGAGCAGAGATTTGAGGGATTTGAAGGAAGAGCGCCCTTCGACGAGTATTAGCAGAAAACGTTTACCACTCCCAACGGATCTTTGACCTTTTCGTTCTCAAATTTACAGCAAAGGTACAGCAACGTGTCATTAATCTTTAATTCGAATCAACTGAGTAGTTGTAATGTCACCTTTATTATTTAGTTTTCTTCCATATTCGATGCAAAAAGGTCTCCCAAAATCAATTCAACGCTTGCATAATCTCCCCCTCCGAAGGCAATAACCGAAACTCGTTGTCAAATTTATCAAAGGGCCAGTAACGTGCATCGAACGTCGGCTTCGACCAATTACTTCGGTAATAAGCCGGTCCTCGGCTCCAGACAGACACCTAATGTTCCTACACCGGTCAACGAGCTTGTGAATTGTGGAGGACGCAACGGTGAAAAGGAAACGCGGCACGGGCCCCTCATACAGATGTCTCGTGAAGTCGCACCTGGCGGCAGGTGGTGGCTACGGCAGGGGTTCCCTGCAGCCCCTTCGCGTCCCCTCACACTCGATAGATTCACGCGTGTGCCCGTGATCATACGTTACTACCTGGCGCGTGTTCAGCCGACCTCCTCGAGGAAACCGATCAACTGCTCGCCACGGACCGTGGAATCCGTGTCGAGCATCCTGGCTTAGTCCAATCGCGTCTTCCGGCTCGTTCAGCGTCGTGAATTCAAAGTTGAAGGGCCGTATATTGCAAATTGCAATGGATAAAGATTAAATTTGTAAAATTCCATTAGCAAGTGGAAATTATTCAACGGTCGATGAAAATTCTTGGCAATTAAATCATGATAAATATAAGACATTTTGCAAAGTGTTAATCAAAAGTAGGAGTTATCAGGACAATTTGTTATTGGGGAGCTTAATGTTTGGTTCAAGTGAAATTTCTATTAGAAATTATTCGCAGGTCGAAAGACTCGTGAAAATCAAGACAAAACAACTTTATTAATCTTGGTGACACGTATCGTCGTCAAAGGATGTCGTAGCGATCAAAATGCCCTTAGAACGTTCCTGTAGCTTCCTCTAATCGTATTCTGCTCCGATAGTGATGCTCATCTCCTCGGAAACGATTACCGTTTGATGGTACCAGCGATTGGTATCCAGGACAACTGCGCGACAAATCGATCATTAGGAAATTTCACAATGAAGAAATCGTGTCAGACTTACTTATTTCGCCAGGATGTACTACGACTTTCAACCTGTAACAAGCGTAATGACACTCTCTGGGTGGTTCCAACATCCACAATTTCTCACCCTTGACCTGAGCTTGCCACGAAGGGTGTTTCACGTCGTCCACCTGAAAAAATCGAAATATTTCATCGATAAAAGTAGGGAATGAGAATAAATATTTATTGAAGGAGTACCCACGTGCATAGGGGCCCCATATCCTTGGCTACCCATAAAAATCCAATCGGTCTTCTCTGTTTCTGCAGTGACGGGCAGAAAATACGGCCTTTGATAGTGTTTCCTCAGCACACCGCCAATCTCTCCATCACAGTTACTCCTTCAACAAGAATTATAATTATATTGTATTTCTCTATATTTGTTTATTATCAGCTAGTTTATTATATATATATATGTCGCATTAGGGTCGGAGTTAGGGATAGGGCCACGGGCGTATGGTAAATCCGCACTAGAACTATCCATTGTCGTTATGATGGAGATAAAGTTTATTGGCACAAGAGTATACAATACAGAACAGACAAGTAGCCGCAGCGATTGAACACTACCAGTAATGATCTGGGGTTCGATAACGAATCCGCGGTCAACGGGAAGGTAACTGCACTGCCACCGAATTCTATGTCTGAATCGCGTTCGGAATAAGACGTGGAGTATCCACTGATCGTGAGAGACGTTGTTTTTCGTCGCAGTGGTGCTCCGAGGAAAACTATGATGGCCGTGCCTAAGGGCACGAGATCATCGGATTCGTCGAGGAAAACCTTCGCTCGGAGAGTGAGGGAAATGGACGTTGCTGTTAATTGGCTAATTCCTACGTTGGTGATTAGAAATAGATGCTAGCCGCCCTTGAGAGAGAGAGTTGCTAGCGGGAAGCGTCGTTCGTGAGGAGGTTCAGATTTCCTGTATCTTCCCGTGGACAATGGTAAATTCACGGACTGTTAGAATAAAGACCGTTTGTTCATTTGAAGGACCTTAGTAACTAAATCCTAAGATTTATATCGGGTCCTTAGGCTAGCTGAACATGTACTGTGTGGACGCGTTGACATCCGGCAATCATCTTGCCGAAGAACAGGGTCTGCGAGCCATGGGACACAGACCATTGAAATGTTCACTGTTACGTGCCGCTAGAATTATTTTCTTTCAAGGAGAGCTATCCGGTTATTCTAGATCTTTGTTAAATAAAACGTGCATGCCGTGACCGCGGCTACGTTAGGCGACTAGTTGTCGCCTCGAGCCCAAGCTCATTATCGCAAATCTCAGACAATTATAGTCGGGTTAATTCGTAAGAGTTAAAGTATTGAGGATTTTCCGAGGAATTCCGAAGGGAAGGTATATATATATATATATGTTTAATAATCTGCATCCATTTGCAAACCAAATTACCAGAATTTTTTATGAATCTAAGTTTATTAACAATGAATGTACGAAATTTTGTCTCACTTTGTTTTAAAATATAGATTCTAAGTCTCTTCCCTTGTTTAACGTGTAACGATATTTTTCTATCATCCTGTACGAAACAATACAAAGTCCACTTCACAATGCGAAGTTATCAGACAGGAAAGGAAACGAAGAACGCGTCGCTCGACACGAATATGAGTTTCTAGGTAATTGTTTCGATGAATACAGGCCGCTGGAAACTACATAGTTCGCTTGAAAGCTTGTTAGCCGGATTGTGTGCATACGCGCGAGCTTTAGGGCGGTTATTGAAGCCCCAAAACTGCCTTCTTCACGGGCACCGTTCATCCACACTCTCGGGACACTTACTAAAAACTTGGCCAAAAAAATATCACCAGATTTAACTGACAATGACATTCAATACCATCCCCTATATTCTTTCTCCTGATCCAGCGCTAACAAACTACCTTTTACTTTAAAATAAATTTCAAGATAAATTTAAAATAAATCTACATTTTTTCTTTCATTTTATATAATATAATCTACAAAAATGCTACAAAATAATACGACTATTTTAATCCAGCATTTATTTATATTTAGTTTATATACCACAATATCGTAATACAGTATTACCTCGTTAACAGAGATACTTCTTGCTTCGTTAGTAGACACAGAGTTATTCTGATTGTTTTCAGAAACTGCTTCGACGAAACAAGCGTTCGCGTTATAGGAATCTTACTCGTGATCTACGTTATCTCAGCTACTAACGAATTATATTATATCTATGTCTCGCGTATCATGTATGTACATGTAAAATCGATTAAATAAAATATAAAAAATCAAATAAATGAAAATTACAATGGAAATTGTACTCACCAGCCCACGTACCATGGCTTCGTCCCTTTCTCCAGCAATGATCGGCTAGCGCTCATATCCAACACGTCCTGAAGACTTTTAAACTCGGTTTTATAAGGAAAAAACTGGCAATTCGCGTCCTCTCCGTCGTACAACGATTTAAAGAAAGAAAACGAGAATGTTTCTGTTGCTGTCCAGTTAGTCATGGCATCCGTGATCACTACCGGTCTTCCAGAATACGCATACCTATTCCTCGAAAGAGAGCACAGAGGGATGAAATAGATTCCAACGTAGAAAATAATGAAATTGAATTTTAGATATACTTCTGTGTGTTAACGGACGAATAAGGCAGGATGAGAGGGAATTAAAATTAATTCGGAAACGTAAGTGGAGCAAGAACTAGGGGAATTGGACGAGCCAGTACCGTTCCTCAAAAATGGCAGGATCCACGTTGGATATCCTGTCAACCTGTTGAACGTCCCGACACATTGAACAATCCACGGCTGGCCGGAATATTTTCTGCGTGAACGAAGGTACTTTCGCCAGGCACTTGAAAAATATTCAACCCTTAACAAAAATCGATTTACTAGCGCTAAAAACCGATTTAAGAATAGGAAGAAACGCAAGGATAAGGACCGATATTTTACCAAAATATTTACTAAAATTCTTCGAAAATAAATCAGATATCACAAACAACGATTAACTCTACTTAAAAAAAAAAGAGACAGAAAATTAAAAACTCTCTTACAATCATGTGACAAAAATGATATGATTAAAGTACGTGTAGAAAGAAGCAAAGATAAAAACAAATCTTTTACTGAAAAAACGACTTCTCCAAGGATTGATCTATTTTAAAGCTCAGATCGGTCCACTTTCTTATCTTTCTTTTTAACGAAAAGGATTGATTTCGTGGCTCACCTTGTCGTAACGAACGGTGTGCACGTAATTCCAGAGGAATTGACCTAGAATCCACGCGAGGATCAGCAAGATCCACAGGTGTCTCCTGCGGAACTTCGATCCTCCGGGTCTAAGAAGACATTGAGCGCGAAACAATTTCACAGACCTGCTAGGAAGTGTTGTTTCCTCGATTTTCGTCACTATCGCGCGTAACTCCTTCTTCGCCAGTTCGAACGACTTTTTCGAAGACTCGTTCGACACTTTGTTGCTATTCACGTCCGTCATGACATTCAATAAATCGATCGCTGTGTCCCGAAACTTTGAATATTCGTAAAATAATCACTAAGAAAGATGTTACCGATCCTTTTCCAAGAACTTACTGTAAATTCGAGAATTCTTAAGTTTAAACTGCAGAATCTATAAGTTAAGCTTAATGCTGTTTAAAGTTTAATGTTCGAGAAAACGTCGTCTTTTATTATTATTATTATTATTATTATTGTTATTATTATTTTTAGATATCAAAAATCTTGAAAAAGTTCTCTAAGACGTCTGACGGTCCTGATGGTCGACGTGGAACTGTGCCAGAATCCTTTCACGGGGTTCCACAGAGGCAAAGGACACGGCTGCGCACTGGAATGATGCGATACGAGGGTGTGAGATGAACAAGAATCTGGGCTACCGATTGATTGAAACGAGATCTACCCGAACCCGTGGAAAGGGGCATCGAAACAATTTCTCGTCTATTTTCTACTCCGGCAAAAAAGAATTTCCGCGAGAAAAAGTATTAAAAAAAAAAAAAGAAAAAACAGCCAGAATGATCAGCTGTCTTATTTTAATGTCCAACGATTCGAGTAAAAAAGGTGACGAAAAAAGGGGAAAATTTTCAAGTTGATAAACATTAAATTGAAATAAAAATTCAAAAGATTGTACAAAGAAAATTATTTGTTTCGCAATTTTATGAGGCGCAATTTTATTTTGCAAGAAGCGAATACGATTGAAATTAAAAAAGTGAGCGACGCAAACATGACGCATGAACGGATCTCCCTTTGCCATAAATGTGTGTCGCTGGTTTCTTATCACATGGAGCAGGTGGTAGTGATCAACGAGCCGTGAGGATTTTCTTGTTAAAATACAATCATCGAGCTAACTCTTATCGCTCGCACCCATTTCTTTAACGCGGCTCCTTTCCGCCTCCAATCCATCGATACCGTATCAATTTTTAACTGGAACGGTTACACTTACTCTACCACTGTTTATTCTATCATGAAAAATATTTCAAATACGTTATGTATTTTTTTTATATCTTTTTCATTTTTTTTTTTTTTCTTCCAATTATTCAACTGAATTTAATCGACTTCTACACTTAAAAGAAGTTGGGGAAATCTCGAACGAAGAATGATACTAGTAATATTAAATTAAATTTAGAATGGATTTTTCGAATGAGAAACACGTACAGTGGACGATTCTCGCGTAATTGTTAGAACGAAAGGGGCTGTTTCGTGCGACGACCAGAGGGATCCACCCTCGTTTACGATTGCAAATTGACAATCTACGTGCCAATCTGAATCTTCGTTAACGATTATTCCACGTAGAATTAACGTTAGGTTCTCTTTTTATGCCTTTCTTTTCCTTTTCTTTTTTTTTCTTTGTTTTTCAATGACTAACGTGTTTTGCAAGTTGTCTGACGTCCTTGTGCACGTCAGAATATGCTTTTACGTGAAACAAACCATTTTTAAATCTGCTTACTCGAACAACGCGAAAGCGAAAGAGAATAGTAATGAAACTGAATTAAATAAAACATGAAAAAGACATAAAAAATCGTGTAAAAAGGATGACAAATATTCCTTTTTAATAATCCTTCGCTTGAAGTACTTGATGTTTAAATAAAAAAAAATATACCTTATTTAATTCGGAATATTCTTCCTTCCTCTTCTATTTTCTTTTTATCTGCAATTTTAAGATGGAGCCTTTTTTTACGGGATAGTAAAAAAGCTAGGTCAAATGCTTTCAGCGCAATTAAATTCTTTAATTGTTGTCAGTCGGGTTCGAAATACACTAGTCGATCTTTTATCGTTAATAATTATTGTATATACTATGGTACTCCTTCGATATAAATAATACGACGTCAATAAAATAATGACAATATGTTTGCTCTTCGTTCCCCGTCTTAACAAATTATATATATTATATACCTACTTCATTTAGTACTTGCTTGTCGTCGATAGATTGCGTAAAACACGTACAAGTTAAATAAAAACGGCGATGACAGTGATAATGATCATGACAATGATAATCTCCACCGCGTTTCTCTCAAGGGAGACGACTGGGGAGAAACCTTCGAGAAAAAACAATCTTATCGATGTTATCTATCAAATCTGTAAAATCAAGGAACAATTAGGCTAAAATTATCTGATCGATATTAGAATTCTTTTAGTAAATTGTTACAGGTTCCTTAAGAAGGAAAAGTTCATTTTGACGAGCCATCTATGAAATGAAATAAATAATGCTTTGAAAGCTTAGAAATTCTTTTGCAATAAAAAGATCTAGTTGAAAGAATTAAAGAAGGCAAATTTTCTCGAAGAAAATGCTACTTTCAAAGATTCTCCCCAAGTCGGACTACAACGTTTTACAACTAATACTAAATGTGTGGTGAAACTCCTCTAATACATCTAAAATGCACATCCATGCTTATTTAATGCTCCTTTAATTTAAATACGTATGCAGCGCTGTAGCCTATCATTTTTTTTCTATTTGTTATGCACGTGTTTGTGTCATTCTTTCTCTCTTTCTCTCTCTCTCTCTCGCGCGCTCTCTTTTTTACTTTCTCTCTATTCGTCATTCATTCTTCCTTCCTCACCCTATGTGTATACGTATGCGTGTATGTATACGTAACGTGTATGCTTGTATGTATATGAAACGCATGAAATTCTTTCTGGCATTTTCCTTCTTGTATTTCGCATTCCCCTCGCATTTACTCGTGTCTTTCGCCTTTTTCTCTCTTTCTCTTCTCTCTCTCTCTCTCTCTCTCTCTCTCTCTCTCTCTCACATACACACGCGCTCTCTCTCTCTCTCTCTGTCTCTCATTCTCTCTCGCCCTAGCACTCGCTCACTGTTCTCCTTTTCCTTTTTGACGGTGAAAATTCGAAATTTTCCTCTGTGTTGCTTCGAGGTCAACCGTTGGTTCGTCCTGCTAGTTGGCTTATAACTCTCACGTGGATGTGTTGCGAAGTTTCCCTCGTATCCGTTTCCTGGTCTCCTCGATCCGTTTCATTCTTCGTATTCCCTCTTTTCGAAATCGATTCTTGATGGAGCGGTCTAATGGAATCACTCGAGTTTTACGCTATCAGTCTTCTTTGAGTGATCGGTGACGATGATCGCGGTGAAGGATGAATTTTGGATCTTCGGTCGGAACAACTCGGAAATCGAAATCGATCGCGTTTGATTGTTAAAATCATCCGCACAGATTATTGGTATGTACGTAATGAAATGTGAAATGTTTAAGCTTTAATTTCGCAAATTATAATATTGTGAATTGACGGTTGACAAATATTTTAGAATTGTTCTAGTTTGGTGAAATTGGTTACCGAAACGAAAGAAATTATTCAAGTTCCCAGTAAACAGGGTGTATTTAAGTTTTGATTTTCCAATTTCACATGTATTTAAAATGTATAAATATATGTATATAATGACATTTCAAAAATCTAACGATAGTTGGTTAATATCGTTGAATATTGCGAAACTTGATTATTAAAAGACAAAGGAGGTTTGGATTAATGGTAAAGGAAAATAATTTCTGTTATTTTCAAGACAAATAGTCGAAGAAGAATCATTCCGATTTTCCAAATGCTCGTTTAACAATCGGTATGTTTTAATTCAAAGGATCGAGATCGATTCGCGATTAATTCCGCGAGAAAGCAGCAACGCAAACAGCTTCGATCGCTGTTCGTGGAAAAGACAGCTCCTTAGGCCGGTAAGAATCGTGTAAAAAACGGCGTAAAAATTCGTTAGTAAAACACGACATCGTTAAAAAAATTCCGGACGCATCGCTTCTCGGTGCTTCTTTTCTTATTTTGCATTTTCTTTTTGATCCTTTTTCTTCTTATCCATTAGAAACCGTAGGCTGAAACCTTCATAACAGCGTATCGATCGATTCGTCGATCTACCGTCGAATCCTTTTTGAAAGGACTCGCGTGTTTAAGCGATTTCGATAAACAGAGTCTTGAATCTATTTTGTAGAATTAATAAATTATAACAGTCACTGGATATAAAACGTTCAGAAATATTCGAATTGTTCAAAAAAGATTCACGTTCGATTTTCGCGAAGCTTCTTTACAAAGTATTATGCATACAGATACAGAAACTTTATCAAAGAATAACTGCCATAATAGCTGCCATTGTTCCGCAAAAAGAAAATGAAGAGAATTCGACGAAAATCTTTGAAAGATAAGAGAAAGAAAAATATATGTGATATGTCTAAAGATAGACTTCGAGAAATCGAACGAGCCTCGTACAAAGACACAAACATAAGTTTCTGTTCAAGGATAATTTCTATAAAAGTCTGCACGTACTTAGGTGTATCGTGGCAACGAACAACGAAATGAGCCGAAAACGTAAATAAAGTTAGCCTTTCGAAATTGTTCACAAGGCCCATTTTTAAGTATACAATGAAGGTAATATATTGCACTGCCGAGAAATTGTATTCTATTAAAAAATTAAAAAACTTCCGTGTGAATTAACGTTTCACCAAGAAAAGGTCTTCGCTAAGTTAGGAAAACTATTGGGCAAGACAACAATGAAGATATAAATGATAGCTTAAATAAATGTCAAATTCACAAATGTACATTTTAGAAATAAGATTCGTCCAATTGTCAAAACTTTGATCGCGTGTGAGTGTGTGAAAACATATAAGAACGTCAGCGACATGAGGTTGTTCTCATTTACACTGTAAGATTACATCAAAAATACGACTTGTCACTCTAAAACGAAGTTTAATTTTCAAAGTGAAACGAGTAGGTGTTAATGCGATATCATAATAACTGTTAAAAATTGCGTAACGAACATTACAAAATCATAAAAGCTCGAGGAATAAGTACTTGAAATAAGATGATTTTCTCGGCGGAGCATAGATTTCCTTCTTTAACTACGTAGATACAAATTTCTCAATTTCACTGATCAGCCTTCGATCATTCTACACATTGTAGTATAACCGCACATCTTCTTTCCTCGAAAGCGTGTCGTTTTTTTCATTTTTTTTTTTCTTTTTTCTGCGAGCACGTCGCTCCACAGACTACATTTACAAAAATCTTCCGTCTCCCTCCGTCAATTCTCTCTTGCTCGTTAATTTTCGTAGAAAATTAGAAACGTTGGTACACGAAAACAATGAAAAGCGGATATCAAAATTTCGGTTCGTTCGAGTCAATAGTGGCGGCTCTGCAATCCTCAGACGACGTAACAATTAATCCACCACGCTTCAACAAGGATCTTTCGAATCGTCGAAGAGGATCGCGATTAATTTGTTCTATCGTCCCTTCCTCGACTCGTGTTTCCATCGTCAAATTCAATTCGAACTCTTCCTTAGATAGGCGAAATATCGAAACGTATTTGTCTGTGTATTTCTCAATATTTAATCTCGATAGTCCACGTAACTGATCGTGTGAAATTTCTCAAGAAATGCCTTCGTACGAAAAGAAGAGTGGAAAAAGGTCCCAAAATCAATCGTCAACGTCTAGAATTCGCTGAAATTTCAGCAAAGATCTCGAACTACGACGTCAATTCCAAACTTTGCAAAGTCATCGAGGATACGCAGGACATCATCCTCGATTCGAATTTCAGAAAACTTCAGAATCGAAATTCGTCGAAGACACGAGTGAGAAAAGGACAGAAATTTATCAGAGCCGTGTGTGTCACATTGAGCGGAATGGTCCAAGGTCCTCTAAGAGGTTCTCGCGGCAAATTCGCGCGCGTAGATGATCTGCTAGCAGTCCGAACGATAAGCTCGAAAGGTGCCTCTGGATTCGTGAAGAGGCGCGGTTTGTTACCCATTTTCGGCTCGCTATCTCGATATTAATCGCGATCGCGCGCTCGTTTCTGTTCGAAATCGTGTTACGAATCATCGTAACAATAGCGCAACAATGGCCAGACATAAAAGACGGTGTATCGGCATATTTGATCGTAATTAACGCGAGAATCCCATCCGATCGTAAATCGAATACCCATAGGCGGTAGAATATCGTTACGACCCACTTATGACTGTGCATATTCCGCGCAATGGGTGCATTTACAGCATTCGTTCGAAAGCGCTCGTATAAATAGTATATGACATATAGTTCGTGAAATTTTATCGAAACATCGAAACATTGTTACGATATTATTAATGATGTTACAGATCGTTCTTTCATCGTAACAGAAACGATCGCACGAGCTTACGCCCGATCCCTTCTCGAGTAGGGTCGATCCTAACGCGACTGATATCTGGCAGGGTAACGACGATACAGCTTCTGCTACCGGTGGCACGTCGACGATCGTTTGAACCAGTTTTCTATGGTCACCATCATTAATTTGCTCGTTTGCCCTTAATTCGATCTCGTCGTTCGTTCGATTAATGAGAAAAAAGCGAATAAATTCGCCTGAATATGAAGGATGAATATGTACAAAAGTTAGGCTGTTATGAACGACTACGCGGTTGATAGATATCGAAAAAGTACGCTTAGAGGATGAACGAACGTTTGGACCGGTTATGCGAGACGATCGACGAGACCGATGATTGTTCTTTTTTCTTTTTTTTTTTTCTTTTTATTTATTTACTTATTTATTTATTTAGTCGATCGTGACGTGCATACTGCACGAAGCATTTATACACACACACACACACATATATATATATAATATGTATATATGTATATATGTATATATAATTCTGAATCGACGAGGGAGAATTATAATTCTTTTGTCCCCGCGTTGGTGTTATACTTTCTCTCAGTAGCTATAATCGCGAACACAATCGATTTGTTTCAACTGTCATAATAACATTATTTAAGAAATAGAACAAGGATATATTTATTTGTATACATATAATATATATGTATATATATCTATATATATATAATATGTATATCGGCTATCAATAGTGTCATCTCTGTCAAACATTCGATAACATTGAACATCACATATTTCCTCTCTCTGCTCATTCGCACCCTTTCTTTCTTTCTTTAATCCCCCTTTTCGTCGATTCTTTCTCGTTCACTTGGTCTCGGTCTAATTTCGCTTGCATTTCTATATCCTTTCTTATCTCTTTTTCGTTTCAACCATTTACATGACAGTAATACATTAGAATATGACGAAACGTAACAGCGAAGAACCTTGATAATCGTATGTCTAGAGGACCAACGAGTAATCCATCTCTATCTCTTTCGTCTTAGCTTTTTATTCTTTTCTTCGCGTTTCAACCGAGCAGCCATCCTCGAGAACGAGAACAGATTTTTCGCACGATGGGATCCAATCGATCTCATCTATTGGCAACGTGGTTCTCGACAAAGGTGCTCGTTCCTCCACTTTTCCCTCCTTTTCTCCATTTTCTTATTCTTCCTTACGCTTTCACGTTTACGAGTGGACATTTTTATATCGGCACCCAAACGAAAGTATCATGCTAGTTTACACACTCGCTCGCATTCTTTTTGTTTCTTTTCCATGCACTCTTTGTTTCGCGCGATCGAACCGATTGAAAAACTCGGAGAACAAAAAAAAAACAAAGTGCAACTCGCAAATATTCGGTATCCTCGTTACATGCCACACCCACAGCCTCAGAAGTTTACATAATACAATAACGTAGCTTAATCGATACGCCCCCCTAACGCGTGTGTGTGTGTACGCGCGTGTGCGCGCGGGTGTGTGTGTGTGTGTGTTGGTGTTGGTGTAGCAGTTAACGTGTATGATATACCTATATGATATATTTATATTTATATATATATATATATATATTCATTCATCTTTATACCCTCCTATATTTATAGCGACGGCCTCGCGACCGCGTTACTCGCTGATATTATTAATAATATTAATAATATTAATATCATTAACATTGATATTATTAATATAATCGTTTGTAGTAATACCGACTACTTAACATTAGTAGTACTTTTGTAATACGGGTCCTCTCTCCAAGGGTACCGCCTTAAAATATACATATACATGTATATATATAATATTTATATATATATATTTATATATATAGTGTATATATTAATTTAGAATTGTGCAATGAAGGTTTAGAGCCATTAGTGCGACTACTGCTGCGGATGTGGTCGGACAAGTCGCTTTCCGTGTCTAGTATACATCGATAACGTGGGGTGCGGAGTGCGAATTCTTTTTTATATTTCTTTTTCAATTGTTATATATTCGTTTCTTGGTAAGACCGTCTTAAGCAGATACTCGGTGATGTAAACTTCCATGGAAGCTTATTTAAGAGGCTTCCGTGTCTCAGCCACTAACACCTCTATACCCTTCTTGTCCTCAGTCTTCCGGTTCCCTCCAATATACATCGTATCTTCCAACAACGCGTACCATTCTCAGTGCAGTAACGACCTAACCGAAAATACAAAACCAAGAATCCTATCATCCATGTCCTCGTCCTTGTCCTCAATGCCCTGTCCAGTCTTTTCTATCCATCATGCAGCAAAAAATCGGCAAGATTAATTTCTACTATTTCCCTTGTTTCTCCTTTTACTGTTCAGACACAGAGTCCTCGTCCATCTTTCAATGATTCCCTCAATTGGGAGGCGTGAAATCGTCTTCTATGCGTACAGCAGCCTCGGGGGAAGGATGGCAGCCCCCTGGACGGCGGCTGGACCATGGACACCCTGTTATACCCAGGAATCGCCGGCTGAGGCGGCAGTCGAATTCGGTGGAACGTTTACCGTTGCAGTAGCGGCCGAGCCATCGGGAACACCAACACCATCGGCTACCCACTGACCAGCCGTGGGTGCACCGGCCGCGACGCCCACTCCCGAGCCGACGACCGGGCCCTGACCCTGCGCCTGGCCCACCCCCAGCTCATACTGCCGCTTCTTTTTCTTCTCCAAGTTAACTTGCGCGTAGAGCGGCTCACCGGGTTTCGGTTGCTGCAACACACACACAAGCCAACGGTTAGTTTAGAGCCCTGGCTCGGAGGGTAGCCGGGGGTGGATCGGTCTGCAGTGGGCTGTCGCGTCGCTCGGGGAGACGGGCCCGGTGGATCTTTTTTTTTTATTTCGTACCCCTTCTTGCTTCGTCCTTTCTGTTACCTCGATTTTATTTTACTTTTCATTTCGATCCCTTTGTATTTCATTTATTTTTGGAAGGTTAACCCTTTCGCTATTATGGTAAAAGGAACTACTAGTCGTTATACCGATTTTTTAGGTTGCAGATGGTTGATTAACACTATGCGCGAACAAATACTTGCTATGGAATTTCGAGAGGTTACTGTAACAACCATTCTTATTGTATGGACAGATACGTCCAACGATAGCCATAACTTAACTTTGCGGTCCAATATGAATTGAACGTTTTATTCTAACTCCAACTAGACCGTATTCGATAGATAAACTATTGTCTTTCGTTTTCTTAATTATAAAAATTTTTATAATAAATAACGTACGCATATTGATAGTTTTAATATTTTCATATTTTTATTAAATTAAGTTGAACTCGATGTAGGATCGCGAAAAGTTAACTGATTTAATAGCGAAAAGGTTAATATAGAATTAATTTTACAGCTTTTTACATCTTCAAGGGCATTTTGCGCCTGATTTTTGTACTTGTAAAATGTCAAGGTAAGCCTTTAAAAACACCGACTCGTATCTTACAATAAATCAATCATAAATAATATTACCTATGCAATCATATCTATCAAAAATCAAGAACACTGAAAAGGAGAACGGGAACAAAACTCCAAAGCTCCTAAACAATCGCATTATGACAAAAAATATAACAACAGCGACACGATGGTTACTGTCAGATACTCTTTTATTATGCTCGATTAATTTGGATATAAATAGATTATAAATAAGTTCGTGCAATAGTCAATGTGTCACTATAAACCATGCTTCGAGGTGCGCTTAACTTTTCTCTCATACGATAAAAGTCGCTTAATGAGTGTGTCTGTCTACGCGAGTTCGCGTTTATATATATATATAAAAAGAAGAAAAAGAAAACCTCTTTTTTACAATAGTTGATCGTTAAACACGCTGCATTTCGGTGATATTAAACAAACAATGTTGTTTATCCAAGAAAAAGAATCCGTGGTAATGATTTTTGTGCTTTCATTAACGTTACCCTGCTTGTTCGAACTACAAAAATGGAATCGTGGTTTTAGTCGAAACCGAACTCTCCATGTATACAGGTAGATTACTTGTTGCATTCTTTTTTTTCTTTTTTAGACATTATTCTTATTCTATATCGGAGATAGAATCTGCATCATCTGGGTCAACGAGTCAAAATTAATCCCTCTATAGAAACAGATTTTCTCGTAATGAAGTCTCACAGAACTAGTGAATATACTGTCGCGCTACTCTACGGTAATCGCACTAATCACTGTCAATTAGGCAGCGGGATCAGCCTCTTCGCGTAAATATTTTGTGCGCTTCTTCTATTTTGTTTTAGTTCGATTTGCGATACTTGATAGAGCGATTATCGGTTAAATTTTGGAAAGACATTGGTTTAACTGATTTCGTTGGATTTACGCAACTTGTTGTAATGGCTGAATGCGCTCCCTAATCGTTGGATAATGTCAAGTACTTGGTCCTGCAATAACTAATCTATTATACAATCGCAGAATAATGCGAGACACACTTCAACACTAATAAACCGACGGTTTAACTTTTCTGTATGTATATTTCTTCCTATTACGCTATACGGACATAAATAATAGAGTATCTCTCGAACAAGGTTCTTCTGTATCGTTACATAGTCGCTAATAAATGAAATCACGAATTATAGCTAAGTAAATCGGAACAACGAATTATAAACGAATCGTTGTCCCTTGCGTAAAGTCGAATCGAAAAATTTTCCTTGTCATAATTCTTCCTCACCGTAAGTATAAAAAGTTGAAAAGATACCAAATGTCAAAGATTCGTTGAAAGAAAAACCGTAACGAGTGTAACGGACGATTCGAAGAAGCATTCACGACGTCGAACGGATAAACGAACGAAACTTTACATTAAAATGTATGCAATCGCATTTGGACTTGCAATACGCACGTTCGTTATCACGTGTCTCGCACACGACGTAAATCCTCTCTCGGAAGCGCGGCGATAACAACGCGTTTTGCTCACGTTTTGTTCGCGTTACGTAAGTATATCGGTCGATTATTATATAAAAATGCTAGATACTTGATAATTCCATGGACTGTTTTATGGGAGACCGCCGTTAGTGCGACCCTTTTCTCTCTATCGTAATACTGTATACATTATACGAATAATGCTGGTTTCATATAGCATGAAACGCGATGAATATAATTGGTACTCGTTAATTGACTTAGTTTATACACTTATGATAAATGTTCATTAAGTAGCTGCTTTCTCTTTTTTTTTTATCACAACTGTGTGAGGTTGCCGCTTCTATTTTTTTATTTTCCCGCCCTCTTTCTTCTCGTGATTTTCCGCTCTCGTTACAGTGACGATCGTTTTTTTTTTTTTTTTTTATTTTCCTCCTGTCGATCTCCGTGTAAACGGATAAATATCGTATAAATAATAGTTCTGCGTATAATTATCCTTCGCCTAAGTGTACTCTAGCATTTCGTACAAGGAAATGCCTCGTCTTTCTCGCAAATATATGTATATATATAATAATAATAATAAAACAGATAACAAAAAAGGTAAAGAAAAAACAACGGAATCGATTTGTATACAGTGAAGTAAAATCCTTCTTCTTCGTTTGATCAAACTTCTAAAAATAAAAACTAACAGGGTATGTAGAATCTATTGCTTGCTCGCCCCTGTCTATCTGTATGTCTGTCCGTCCGTCCGTCCGTCCGTCCGTCTGTCTGTCTGTCTGCCTCTCTCTCCCTCTCTCCCTCTCTCTCTCTCTCTCTCTTTTTTCTTTTCTTTCTTTCTGTTGAACAGTAAAACGCAGCGGCAAGCTTATCGATAAGGGGAAGACTTGATTTGAAAGGAATCACGTTTTGCTACTGGGTCTTTATGTATCAACCTGTACTTTCATCTTACAAAGCTCATCGTTCGTTCTTAAAACTCTTATTGGACGTGTCTCTTTGATTATCTCAGTTTTAAACGCTTGCAAACAAAAAACTGTGGTAACTGCGAATCAAACAAAAGTGACAATGTAATGAAATGTCACAAAAGCCGGAGCCGGACCAACGACCGTCCGCGTTTCTCCAGAAACGTACTTTCTTACACTTTCGAGTAATCGTGAGGAAGATGGCGCTTAGTGTAAACGCCAGCGGAGTTTAAGTGCTCGTCACACAGTACCATTAGTTGTTGTTACTTACAGGCTGATATATAGTGGGTCGACCGACGTTATTCGAATTCATGTTCGCTCTCTGAATCGTTCTGTCCTCGTATCTGGTGCTCCCTTGACTCGCCATCGGTCGGTTTAGGGTGCTACAATCATAGCTATATTCAACGGAGGGTCGAAGAGTTCAAAAAGATCGTGAAAATATGGACTCTGCTTAACCGAAACTATCTAACAAAGTAGAATTGAATGGGGAAAACATACACATAAAAGTTAAACGCAGAGTCCGGGAACAGAAACGACAAAAATAAAACATCGGTTGGTCTTAAAAGAAAGAAATGATTATAACTTGAAAGCAAATGATCATTGATTGTCGATTAACGAGTGGTTACCTATTGGCATTGTTAGGTGAATTAGGCCCTGAATTCCGCGCTGCCACCGTTTTCGTGACGAAATCTTGCTCTTTCCAGCCGTGCTTCTTGTAAACGTCTCTCAGCTCTTGGTGCTGCCACATTGTGAACAAAACTTGTCCTACAAATTAACCGATATTTAGTTCTTCTTAGGAAAGTTCACAAAATACGTACCTATCATTTGTTTGCAGAAATTTAGTAAAAAGAAATTGACTTATCCTTGCCTGCAAATTTAAGAACACGAGGCGTGTATTTCTGGCGTTGCCTAGTAATGTTCATCAATCTGTCGACACCGCCAGCATCCAACAGAGATCGCGAGAACTCGGCGTTCTTCTTGATCACTTCGTTCAATGTGGCGAGAACGGCGGCGATTGTGTCGTCACTTGTTCCTTGATCGTGCTGGTTATTTCCTGAAGGTAACTTCTGGATGAGATCACGCATCGCGTATTTCCCGATCAGCTCCTTGTTACGCTGGTCTATCGCCAGATTTCTTAGAGCTGTGGCCACAGCACAGACTACGCGATCCACCTAAAATGGACGACCAGAAATAACATTTTTTTAAAACATTCTATCGTCAAATTTTCATAGAACCAGCGCACATATTTTTCAGATTGTTTGATTTCTCAGCAAAGCAAATGTAATTACTCGTGTAAAAATGTAATATTCGCGTAATATTACAAAAATAATTTAATTGATACAAATTTTAAAAATATGAAAATTAATTAAACGTTTCTATCCTCCCGTTTTTCTATTTTTTCATATTCTTCCGCTCAAGTGTACCCAGCCTTACTTAAAATGTCTATATACCGCTTCGCTATGTTTTTAATTCATAAAAATTCTACCCAATATATTCATCAATTCCTCCACGCTACATTCCACGAATAATACTGTACCTCCATCCGCAACAACTCCACCAAAATGGGAAGTCCCTTCTCCTTCCTCACAGCCGCGCGAATTTCAATACTTGGCTGCCAGTAGCAGGCTGCGAGGTTCTGAAGCGCCCCAGCCGCCGCCTCGAGAGTCTCCGGATTTGAGCATGTCTGCAGCAATTTCAAATAAGACTGTACCACTTCTGGTTGCCAGAGTAGCTCCATTCCTCTGACGGGTTCCGTTCTGGGGCTGGTAGTGCGAGATGTGGTCGTTTCCTTTTGCACTGGTTGACCATCCTTCTTCTTCTTGCTGCCGCCAAAGCAACCCAAATTTTCACCTAAGGCACAGTGATTTGAAACTGACATTAATTACAGGAAAGGATCGTGATCCTTTTATTATTAAAAATCTCTTTTTTTTTTGGTTGAAACTAAAGCGAGGCTGAAACATAAAAAATTTGTGAACCACAGCAGGTTAAGTATAATGTATAAAGCTTTTGTAGTGTTTCAATAGAGATTGTGTGAATTATTTTCAGTGTATTTGCACTACTTCTATCGGAGAACTACGCCAATGCCTGGAACATCGCAAACAACGTGTCGACAGAACAATTGCAACCAGCCAATCATAGAAACAGGCGTACGCAAGATGCACGGGGGGATGCACTGTTAACGCTTGATGTACACGAACTGCTGATGGAATTAATCCGAGGACTGTAAAGACGATTAATCGTAACGCTTCAAAGCACAGCGCTATTTTGCACATGTTCGCTCTTCACTCCACGTATTGTTGGTGTTCTCTATTTACGTGAATTATATATGAATTTTGTGCGATGCAATGACAAGATTCGTTTTGTTTATCGAACAAAATATTCATCGTCAAAATATTCAGCCGTTAGAGTACGTGGCTTAATCGACGAAATCAATATTAGAACAATGATTGCAACGTCGATCACGTGGCTTGTTTGCCAACGATAGCGAACCGGTCCATAAGTTATCGGTAGATTCACGATAAAAAAAATTGTCGTGTGAACAACTAAAGTAACCGTTGAGAAGCGTGGCATGCACTGGCTATTCGGATTTGTTCGATGAAAGAAATAAAATGTCTTACCTTGACATAAACTGTATGCTAAAAAGATTGAAACACATTTTTAATCCATGCTAAACTAGAAAGGATATAAAGCTGTCTTTTTTTTTTTTTCTTTCTTTTTTCTTTGCTCTTTTTTCTTTTTTGCTTCTTGTCTCTTGTAGTAGTGGGGTCTCGCACGAAAGAAGAATTTGCGATACAAGGCTCATGAGAAACAAGAGAGAAATCATAACACCGAAGGGAACACAAAGATTAGTGTAGTTGCAAAGAGATACATACTAATCGACTGGTAATATGTGCTATTGCTAGTTAGGGTATCGTCGTCTCGCAAAGACATCGTTCCATCATTATCGCGAATACACGCAATTATGTTGGATCAAATGTGTAAGCGGTATATCAACAGAGACGTAAGCACTACAACGAATGTTCAGTGTACACAGATGTGGAATATATCATTTTGATAGACTCAAGAAAGTATATGGGGTCAACTACGACTCCTAATTACTACCTTGCACGTTTCACACTCGATAGAATCTGAAACGTGCAATATATCATTAATATGCGACTGGTTTACTGTACAATACTGTGTTGCCAAGCGGATGTATGTTTTCAAATGCTCCGTTTTCTCCGTAACAACTCGATCAATTTCATGTAAAACTATTACTAAGGGACTATCGATCCTACTTTTCGGAGAACTAATTTTCATCGTACGTCAATTTAGCCTACTCCGTGTAAGTACAGAATCATACAAAAGCAAGGCAATGTTAAGTCTCGATGCTTGAAACAACATGCTTGAACAACAGAAGAATTCTATGCTGTGAAATGGCCTTAAAACTCGTGATAAAGCTAAGAATGACCATCTAAATTTTTAAAATTTTATCCAGGTCACAAAGTACTCTACGAATCATACATTTTCAGTTTTAGCACTTATCGATGAACCACAAATCATTATTAGTCTACCTTTTATTCGACACAAATCATCAAATCATCAAAACTGTGTTTACAAGAAGCGCGCAATACCTACAAATTGCTGATAAATTGCAAAATTAGAAATTCAGAATACTCCATAACTATTAAGCTCTTCTGCATTACATTGCTTTTGCAACACACTGTACCACGATGGTCTGCTGCAATTTTAGCGTCACCATACCGCTCGTATATGTAGAACCGATTCAATAAAACGACACAAAATTACACCCGCTCGTCCTTCTTTTCCGTTTGTCGATCCGCTTATCATCAGCGCACACACAATTCGGCTGCATGCGTATCACCACATGCCCATTGAGGGAACCCGTGTGTTTACCATGGCACGGGGGAAGGATACACTCGCGTCATTCTCGAAATGCAGGAGTATCCTCGCGAGAGTCATCGACAAACCCTCACCTTTGACTGGAGCAGCTACCCTGTTCTGAACGGTCGACTGAATCGGATGTTTGTCGTAGTTTGGGTCCTCCACCTCCTGACACCGATAACTCAGGTTCCGCAGAATACACACACAGTTCTCTACGATCTTGTTCCCGATGTTCGACTTCTCGATGGCGGATCGTACTACGTAAAGAAGGGCGTCGACCAAACCTTCGCACTCGCGCAGTTTCTTCCTCGCATACTCGCCAGCGCTAGAGACGTTTCTTAAGACGCCAGATGCGTTTCTGAACACGGTCGACCAGCATGTCTCGCCACTGGAAGAGCTTGGATCCCAGCCGCTGTGCGGGATAATTATGTTGTTCACCACCATCGTTACGCCGTCATCGATGATGGATTTCTTAAGGTCCTGGAAGAATGAAAATGTAAATACGTGTATAATAGTCCATAATAGTCTATTTATAAATACACTATTTAGGTTGTCCAAAGGTTTAATAGCCAACTTCGACAGTATATTCTACTATTAAATTAGTAAATTAATTCTATCTTTGTTTACATAACGTTATCGTCGATTAGGCTAAAAGGTGTTGAGTTAAATATATTCGTACAATCTTAAAATTCTATCAAATATACTATACACGTCTACTCACCTCGCACGAGGATAAATTCCAAAGAACCCCCGTCACCAGTTCCTTCACGTCCGCGTCAGACGTCCTACGTAATAAATTGATCAAGGCCGGAACACCGCCGGCGTTCTTGATAGCCCTCTTGTTTTCGTCGTTCTGTCTACCGTACGACAAGTTCCGCAACGCGCCACATGCGTTCCTATACACGTCTGGATTATCGTGATCCAATAATTGCACTAACGGTGGTATTCCACCTAGACTTCGCGTCTTCTGCTTATTCGGATCGTCCATGTAGCATAGATGCTGCAGATACGCTGCAGCGTTCGCCTTGATGATGTTGTTCGGATTACTCAGGAAGCCGATCACCTCCGACAAGTTCGGATCTCGCCATCTCATGGACTTTTGATCATCGTCCAATGGACTGGCCATGCCGGGCACCACCGGATGTCGAGATTGTAGCCGTTGAAGATGAACCTCGTCGTCAAACATTCCCGGAGGAACTCCAGAGGTGAGTGGGACCGGATGGCCTTCGTCGTAACCGGGCACATCGCTAGGAACTGCGACTGGACCTACCCCGACGCCAGGGCCGTATCCAACAGGTCCATAAGGGGACGGAGACACGTAACCGTAAGCCACTTTATTCTCGTCTGGAAAAATGGGATGCCACACGAGGTTGATTACGATTCGACGATATGCAGAGCTTCCGTTAGATTGGCTCTAACGTTGTACTGCAGAGTATTCCATTAACTGGCCCACGGGCCCGAATCTTATCTGATCACTGATCAGGTATAGAGGAACTATTACAGGGTTGGGACTTTCATAGTCAAATAAGAAAAATCAACGGCTTGACAATGTATTAAAATCACAAAGAATTCAGAATGAAAGATTTAGAATATAGTTATCCCTTTATCAGTAGTTTATAGTATATATAAATATTATATCATAAATGTTACATTTTACATTTGATGATTTGATGAATACTACATTTGATAGTTTGCTTGGCGATAGTTCTTTCGCGGTCTACACTGCTAAGTTAAAGGGTCGGAAGGAAACATTAATGGTGAGCTTGGAATTCTAGCTTTCTAGCCGAAGATCACAGATTTGATTTCTGGATTGCCTTCTTTTCCTTTGCTCCAATATATTTCTAGAAATCCTAGATGTTTCCATTGAATTCGCACGATTACCTGACATATGTGTCTATTTTCCAACATTCGTTCCAAGAAATCAGTTTTCACAACCGCTAGGGATATCAAGAGATGGTCAGTTAACGAATGAAAATGCCGGTCAGTTAACGTGTCACTAGTGTACTCGTATAGTTGAAACGCATAATTCACTCGCATTATCTGTGCGATGGTAGTAGCGTGGTTTGAAACAGTGGAATATGGACTCGCGACGTTAAAGAGACTCAACGACGATAAACGCGGTCAGATGAAGTTTAACAAGAGTGAAAGAGGCAAGAAGAGAAAGGAAGTCGACAAAGGGAAAAAGAGAGAGAAGAATAGAGAGAGAAAGGCAGAGAGAATGAGTTAAATAAATTATTGATGTGACCCTACCATGAGGATGCTGAGAGGGTTCGCCAGAGTCATCCATATTCCAAGAGTTGCTGATTTGATCTAGAGAGAACACAAAATAACAACGAATGTCAGGCATAGAGATAATTAAAGTGAATTATGCTGTGCCCCGTGCACGATCAGACAAATAGCCGTGGCCCGCTGCAACATGATAGCTGAATATCTCATTACACAGCTGTCTAGGTCAACGTTGCGCTCAAAAAAAAAAAAAAATTCCTTTCGATCAAGAAGAAACGACAATGATGCGACAAAGCCTCGAAGAAAAAAGATGCGGACTATGAGCTATCTATGAGTTATCCCGTATCTTCCCGTTTCGATAACGAACATACCATATTGATCTCCGGGACCACCAGGACTAGGAGTAATACGATAATGATCTTGCAACGCGGGATTCAAACCTGGATCGATGTCGTTGTAACCACCTTCCACATATGGCGCCGCCTTACGTAGGTATTCTTTAAGAAAAATAAAAGGAACATCTTAGACGTAAAGAGTTAGATCCTCGTTTATTCTACTGTTTTCCGCTGTTCTGTGTAACTTTCGTAACAATGACGAGACCATGTAAGACGGATAAAAATAACCGATTGCTTACCATGCGGAGGCGAGGCACGACTGTGCTCAGAAGGACTATGAGGACTGTGAGGAGAATGCGAGCGTGGCATGTAGATACCATGCGGACCTGGATACCCTGGCTGTGGTGGATAGCCGAGGTACGGCTCGTAATGTTCAAAACCGACCATGTACGAGTCCGCCGGGTATCGCCGGTCCGCGTGCTGATAATCCTGAGACATCAATGGAACTGACATGTAACTCACTGCGCCCGGATCTGGCTCCATGTGCGATACCTCGCGAACAACCTTCGACACGTTCGTCACCTGTGAAAATTTCAAAAGTTTATAGAAAGAATAAGAAAATAAGAGACCGCCAAGAACGCTGGGGATGCTAGGAATGTTGAGAATAATCAGGATACTTGGAATGGTAAGAACATCTAGAATTCTGAGAATGTTCGTTATAATGGGATTGAACATTCTCAACTCAAAATATTAAGTATAATTGAATTATGATTTCTGAAAATGTCAAAAGTACCGGAAATGAGTATCATGATTTGCAAGAGAAGCGATTTTGAGGATTCCGAGATCCGATATGTCTCACGATGTGAGAATACCGAAAAAACACAGGAATTTAAGCTCTGAAAAGTAAGGTGACAAACAGTAAAAATGCTGATAATGAACGAACTCTGAGGCTTTTGAAAAATATACGAATAACAAGCATTGACATCTTTCGAAAACTTTGAGAACTCGCAGTACGCTAAGAATAATAAGAAATCTAGAAATTGTCAGAACTTTGAAAACACCGACAATCAGTCACAGCAATTTCAAAGAGAACTGAGAACTTCGATAACTCGAAGAATATTGAGAGTAATGGCAACATGCGCACAACGTACTACGGGTACTGAGAATAACGAGAGCATGGCTTCGAAGGGAACAATCGTTAAGAGTAAAAGGAAATCGTTGCTCAGCAAATTAGACCGTTGCTAAAACTGGAAACGGATCTCACTTGTTGAGTAGTTTGCTGCTTATGGCTGCGGATAAGTAATGGATCCTCTTGGACAGACAAATGAGACGAATGCAACGAATGGGTGTCCGCCTGGCCGTTACTTCCGTGGTAATCTGCATCACTCTGTCCGCTGCAAAACGTTCGCAATAATGATCAATTAGAGTTGCTCGTCCCATCGTGCAATCGGGAACAATCGACGATTTATTCGCGTAAGTTCGATAACTTACGTGTATTGCGGCATGTCGGGGCCCTTCTCCTGGAGAACGCGTCTGGAAAAATACAACGAGACCGATTACATTCTGATCTACGATCGTCGAACAAAACTACCAAATCGAATTACCACGAAAATGAAAGAACATTGAAAAAATATCGATCGAATCGTACGCGTTTATATGATACTTTGTAAAACAATGGTAGCAAAATAGATAATAAATAACTCATGCACTTCGATCAAAAAATAACACGCTGAAATCAAATAGGCAGACTAACAAAAAGAAAAGGGGGATCGAAGTACAAAGAAAAACATTCAAATACACGCCTAACTACGCCAAACTACTCTTCTCGCGTTTTTGTCACACATCGCTCTGAACCATGCTAAGTAAATGCAAACGAACACGTGTTCGTACCACCGACGTTACTCATTCTGACAACTTTATTATATTCCTAACTTAATATCTTTCATGAATGAGCCACAATGAATTTTCACAAAATTTCGTGGCAACCATCTCAATGGATTAGACAGATGAATTCTGTGTACATGGTAGGTCAAAAGTGATACAGTTGCAGAGTAGGTGATAAAATTGCTCAAGAGTAAATCAAATGTTTCGAAAGTCTAAACAAGTCATTTGAGACATTTTGGAGAAGACAAGAGTCTAGAGTTAATTGTTATTAAGTAAAAACTTCGCCAAAGAGTAACTTAATCCAATAGGAACGTCGGTCAACGGTGATCATCGTAGATAAACGCGTTAGTTGCGTAGACTCGCGGTCAGAATGACTAACCTCGGTTAGGTCATGTTAGTCACCTCTGTGTGATCTCAGTGTGCGTTATACTGTGCTCCTGTCTCTCGACGATTCGACGATTCACCAGCCTGACATTAATAATTTCGGTCTGATTAATTTGGGTGCTGAAACTACGTGCTTCCTAGGGTGCAACCTCGAGTTAGATATCTTGTAACTGTCTTTTTCATCATTGATTCCCCATGATTCCCAGGCCTCGTATGTATTACCTTTTCTTCTCTTTTTTTGTTCCTATCTGAGGCGCCAGGAAAAATGGGCCAAACGAATAGAACGACAGCAGGATAGACGAAAGAGATAGTCGAGTCTTTTTGTTTCTTTCTAGCTATTACCGGGAAACGAGTTTTGCCAATTGGCCGAGTTACGTCTTGCATTAGCCGTGTAAAAGAGAGGGGGAAAAGCAGAGTTCATTTTACGATCACCGGCTTCTTATTGAAACGAATAGAAAGAGATACATAGATCAAGGGACATAGTGAGAGAAATAGAGGTATTAATCGGGTACGAGTCTCTCGGCGGAGAGCTCGAGGAGAGAAAGACACTTACAGACAGGAGTCAACCAGCTGATTATTTGACATACCAGCTGATTTTTCGTCTCTTGCGGCTCAGCAGTCAATGATGACGTCTCCTGGAAGCACACCAAACGAAAGAAACGTCAAAGCAACATTTGAATGTAGTGGATTGTCACATTTATTTTACATATCACGTATCTACATTTTTTCCATAGATTTTTATAACTTTTCCATTTCATTTCGAACAAATGATTATATCATTTTTTATCCATTTGAGATAATACATATCAAGGCCAAAAGTTTGGGATCATTTTCTCAATCGAATCGCCTGCTAATTTATACTAATTACAAAAATACTTTAATTCGACAGGTCTTGTTACGAAAGGACTTGCTAAGGTGATTTTCTTCAGATTCTAGAATTTTATATATAACGCGCAATAATTTCAAACTTTTGTACAATAATGCGACACATTTTGAAAAATTGACACTGTTCTTAAATTAGATAGTTGTAAATTTTCCAAGGGTAATAATATATAAGATATTATATATTATTTTTAAAAATTAAATTTGTTTTTATAAATTATTTTTAAATTTTTAATTAATTATATTATGGATACATAATAATAATAATCACAGTATCTATCGTATATACACACTATTTATTCCTAAAATATCCTCAGTATAAATTTGATGCCACGCACAAACTTTTTCGTTTTCCTTTTTAAAAACGACCTTTATATACCACCTTCCTTTAAAAAATGATAGAAAGACTGAAGAGGTGCGTGTTTGCAGCTCGCTTCTACGAATCAACTGTGCTGTTTACGAGTCTGTTAACGACTACTGTATTGATCGGAACATTAGCAGAGAAGGTCTAATTGCACGACTTATACCTACGTTCTTTTAATACTTCCCACGAAGACAGTTAAGAAGTTTATCCATCTACTTAAAAACTTTTCACGATTTCTATCGAGCATTATTAATTCATTTAAAAGGAACGACACGAAAGCTTTTCATACAAAATAATCAGTCTCCCGTGGGAGAACAAAAACAAAATGATCAATACAACTAGAATATCAACCATGAAAACTCGTTAGTCCAGGTTAGACGTTAATTTTGTTTCGAGACCCACATGATATCTCCTTTTTGATTAACCTTCTCCTTCCCGTCGTCCTTCTCCTTTTTCATCTTTTTATTTTATTAATTTATCTCTGACCTCCCACCTTTTTTCAGTATCCAGCCGTTAATTAATTTTGTTACTCTTTCGCACAACGTGCAATTACCAGGCAGAGCGAATCGTGGCATGGGTGTCACGCGTAATCACTACATTAAAATATAAAACGAGCAAAAGAGCTTAATTAATTTGTCACTTCGTCGCTCTTTTATAGCGTGTTTCGGTTGCCTTCCGGCTGTATACGAGTACATATATCTACATAGGTGTACACGTATACTCGAGTTCGTGAAAAGGATAGAGCAAAGTTCGGTAACGAATTCATCTAACGCAACTACGATACCGGAATTTCGCCGGCGAGCTGCCTCCTAAAAGGATTCTAACTTGGTCGACCAGTATCATCGCCAGATTCTATTCGACCAACGAAATTCGTTTCCACTTATTGCCCGGAATTGTCCTTTTTTCGCCTTCTGAATAATCGCCTTCGAGGATATTTCAGACCCTCCTTTTTTTTAGAAAGGAATCTCTTTTGGAGCCGGCACGATATCTTACGGTTCCGGCGTAGAACACAAAATATTGAAAGTAAATGGCGAAAGACTTTAAAGACAACATTTTGAATGGACGGTATCCACAATTTAATTTAACGAATAAAACTGCGTACGTATAAAGATCACAGGAAAAAAAGCACGTTGAGTAATGTATAAAGCTCTTGTTTAAAATCTTTTCAGTGGTATATCATGATTACATAAGCGATTCGTTTTTAATTGCGATTAAATAAAAAAAACGACCAATTAACCGATTTTAAATATTGTTACTACAATTGATCGCAATAATTAATTGCAATTAATTAAACGCGATAGTCTCTCGTTCATTTTATTCGTAGCTTGACAAACACACCAGCTGAAGATAAATTCCTTAAATAATAAATAATGTCTAACAACTACAGATACTAATCCTTTCAATGCAACAATAAATTTTATCGAGTAGTAACATTCTACGAGTTCTAATAAAACATAAAATTACTCCGATCCTTCTATCTACAATTTATCATATCTTGCCAAAATAGATGATCGAATGTCCACATGCTGCCGAATGTTAATGTACCAATATACCAAGTATACAGGTACGTTATCCGCGAAAATAAGCCACGAAGCTTCAATGTATCAATACGCGATACATCACGAATGGGTTAAAATAAGGAACGATTACATAAAAGAACTTGTCGAGTAATAATTGCATTAACATCGATTAGGAACGCGGGTACCAGCGACATCGATCTCGTTCCAGGCGAATCCAGGTCGAAAGCGCGATAAGAGAAAAGGAACTTAAACAAATTCCCTAGTCTGTCCCTTGTTTCATCTTATCCGAGGGAACCGGCTCACGATATTTGCCATTGTCGCAATCTTTTTATCACCTGCTGGTGAATTCGACCACGTGCCGGGACTCGTAATACCTTAATGGCTGCAGAAGATTCGGCAAGATATTCTCGTGCTTCCTTCCTTCCTTCCAGTACTCTTACTACTTCCTTACTATTATACTTGGACGTTTGAGAAGCAGAACCGTGTTCGAGACGAACGAACGAGACCGTATTCCGTGAATAGTTTCGAGACTGTAAAAGTGGGCCAAACTCCGTTCTATGGTGAAGGTAGATTTCGTTGACAACCGGTTATTAACAGTAGTTTTCTTCAATTATCGAGAAGTTACACTAACTTGGAGTTTAGTGGCACCGCGTTTGGAAACTGTAACCCTCAATTTAATTCGTCCAAAGAATTTACCTACGCTCTTACGGACTTCCATGAAATAAGGAGTAAAGTAGAGTAGCGCGATTCGGTAGATTAGAAGCGAAACACGAGGAAAAACGTTTACTCGAAATCCTTGTTTTCCGGCAACGAATGTTATTCCTCTCGAAAATGTTTACTCTCTCCGCGGTACTCGAGCAACTTTTTCCCTACAATTCTCTTGTTCAAACCTCGCCGGAGCACGTGCATTTCCCCATAAGACTAAACAAATCTTGTCGAGTCCAGACACTAGAAAACGGAGAGAGAGGAAGAGAGTAAAATACGGTACACTTAACGTCCTTTGGCCTTAAAACTCTGTGCATCTTAACCTGGTACACCACCGCCCATTCTTGTTTCCACGATGCGCCAGGAATCGATTTTCTCTGCCAGCGTTTCCGCGCAAGATGCATTTCCCACAGGATCTCTCGGCACTCGGCAGGATCTTCGGATCGTCCTTCGAGTGAGGGCGGGACCTCCCAACTCGAGTAATTAAGACGCGAAGCGAGGCTAATTGCCGTGCGACTAACGAAGTGCGCGATTTCCGCTGAGCTGCGACCGCAACCATCGAAGAACCAAGACGCGTCCATTTGACCGAAATTGCATCCTTGCTAACGAGCTCTTTTTCTTTCTTCTCCTCCTTTTATTATTCCTTTTTTAACCTCTTTCATTGTCCTTTCTTCTTAATCCTTTCATTGCGTTCAGCGTCGTCCTTGCAACCAGAACGTTACCTTACCACCAGTTATTTGCACGCATGTACACACACACGCGCGCGCGCGCGCACACACACACACACACACGCACGTGGGAGTTGTATGTTTAGAGAAGGGTACAGTCATCCTCGATTAATGCTGCAATTAAGCCCTCTCTCTTTCCTGTTTACCATTCTTTTTTGCTCTTCCTTTTTAGGGAGCCCTTCCCCCCCCCCCTCTCTCTCTCTCTCTCTCTCTCTCTCTCTCTCTCTCTCTCTCTCTCTCTCTCTCTCTCTCTCTGTGTGTGTGTGTGTGTGTGTTGTTCTTCCACTCATTTTTGTCGGTTTTTGAGGTCTCCTTTGTATTGCCTTTTTTAGCCTTTTTTTTTTATCTTTTCTAAGGTCTTAGCTCCCTTATCCCTTTCACTCATCTTCTTCTATTCTTTTGAAACCTTTTTTGCTGTTACTTTATAATACCTTTTTGTCATTTTCTCAACCTTTGAAATATTGCCTTTTTATTCTTTATTTCTTCCTTTTTCAGATCCTGTTTTTCCTTTTAACTCATCTTTTTTGCCTTTTCTTTGACCTCTGCATTAATTCCTTTTTCTTGCGTTCTTTCCTTAAATTCGCACGTTGTTTTTCATCTCACTCTATTTTCCCTTTTCCTTAAACCCGAAATTAATTATACCGCATTTTATATGTTATTTTATTCAAATTTTCTCACACACGTTCCACAAATTCGAACGAAAAATGAACATGTCTTAACCAATCTGTTATTGGTTTACTACATATTGTTCTAAAATTTTGGCGTGCTAGTTTCTTTTTCTATCATTTTATTATTATTCTTAGCACGTTCCGCACGAATAATAGCAAATATAACATAGCATTTTGTTCTACAATATTTTGTGTAAATATTTCGTACGCTTCACATAAACTCGAAAAAGAGATAAAACACGTCTCGCGCGGAAATAAAAATTCAACGATTACGATACGAACAATGGGATTTCCGTGCGATCGGAGGCAGAGATGAAAGAGAGGCAAGAGGGCTGATGCGTTCCAGGGCACGCGTTTAACATTCCTGCTTTGAATACGTAATTTTCAGTGGCCGAGGCGGTGGTGGTAGCCTGGCCAGGGACATGCACAATGCACGCGTGGTTTTATCCGCATCTCCGCTGACACACGTGCCTATAAAACACATTCCTCGAACGTTACAGCAAACCGAGGCTACTATAGATTTCGAAAAATACTATCTTAATACATTCTCCTCAACGTCTTCGATCGATCAACTCTGCGATTAACCTCTCGCAGTTTTCCATCGTATCTTTACGAATAGCTTCCTCCTTCGAATCGAACTTTTCTTTCGTAATTTCCAGTTTGACGGCTCTCGAAAACTCGAAACTCTTTGATCTCGGCTATTATCGCAAAATTATGAATAAGACTTGCAAAATTTCAAGCTCGACGTTCCGAAGTTTTACGATTCGATGCAATTTCCCAACTCCGCCCAGTGAAATATAGATGAATTTTGTAGCAACCGAAGACTGCGAGCAAGGAACGGGTTACAAAGCGTTGAAATTTCCGAAATCGTGCACACGGAGAACCGAAGTTCGCGGCACACGCCATATCACGGGTGTAAACGAACTTTCGAAAGTACCATAGGTTTCCGCGACACCACCCACGATGGAAATCCTGTTCGCAAAACATCGATCAACATCACGTCGACCCTTTTTATAAAGGGATTTCAAATATATCCGGAGCTGGACGAATTTTATCGGTACTAAAAAATGAAAAATGTCGACTTAAATTAATACGTTGCTACTCCCTTACTGCAGGCACTAAAAAGTTTTTTCTTGATAAAAATGCACAATGGTACGTTTTTTAAGGAAATCTTGAACTTTTTTCAACGGTAATTTGTGATTCTTTTCTCATTAAAATTTGACCGAATGTACAAGCGGGACAAGCAAGTTTTCGATCTTTTCGATGAATTTTATCGGTATTAAAAATGTGGGCTTAATGATTTTATAAAGTGAATACATTTATGAGATATATATATTCATACGGACGAATCTTATGCGAAAAGGGATTGTACCAGCATAATTGACATTCCAAAGTGCAAAAGGTTAAAGTTACGTTAGAACTGCTTTTGTTAAATTATAACTATCCTAATCCTTATCACGAATGTGACACAATCAATCTTGCACTTCCTACGATCTCCTCGTAATAATCTACTATACGATATGCTAAAAAAATGTTGTTAAATTACGACATCTTTTTCTATTCCTGATTTTTCCTATGCTTGATATCGTAAACAATTTTACATTTAAAACATACCGTGTTTAAAGCATGTACGAAATACGAAAAAGAATTACAAATCTGAATATTCTTTGATGACTTTTTCCATCGATATAAGTAGATAGCAGATAAAAGTTGTTCGTTGAACGATGCTTACTTTCCATCTCCGTTCTAACGTAGAAAAAGCTGCAAAAGTTTTTCGTCTCGCTGCACCGGCTCGTAGTAGTCGGAAATGTAGGCCAACGTCGCCCAAGGCCTCGTTCCCTAACAGTGTCTGGCGTATTGGATTTTTTACACGTCAGAACGGATTCACAGGTAGACCGGAACCCTTTACTAGTGAGTAGGGATGAACACCCCAGGGGGACATGTCTCGGCTGGCCTACAATCGCCACACTGATACCTCTCTCTCTCGCAATTTCCCCGAAAATCCAAACTTGCCATCATAATACTCTGCTCGCGCTCCGATATTTTCAAAAAAAACATATTTTCTCAAATTTCTATCTAATCATTATTAAAGCTGATTAGCTATGAAAAGCTGTTTAAGCACGTATTTTTCGTGTCTAGACTTCTCTGTTCATCCTTTTCAACTTTCTTTTCCGTATGAAATAATCTAATATTCTTACTCGATCTCGAAATATATATGAACAATAATTTTGAAAATAATTTTCACCAATTTTTCATTCGCATAATTCTCAGAAAGTAACCAAGAATATATTTCATCGATCATCGTAACCTTCAAAATCCCCTCCGCTTTTCGACCCTCATCATTCTTGTGAAAAGCCAAGCGTGACCAGCGGTACCGATCACGCCAATTAATCATAGCAAGTTAACCAGACAAAGGTCGTATTCGTATGGAAGAAATGTATTTCGAGGGCGTCGGCTAGAGACTCGCGGCGTACACGAGATTTCGCGCAGCTGGTTGCGGTTCCAACGACCAGATTTGCACGATGCAACCATAAGGTTGTACTTACGCAAGTGCATGCGTTGCACGCAGAACGGTGAGCGACCACCGCATGAGAACCCCATTATACGCAGGCTATGCTATTGTTTATCTTTTCATCTTCCGCGCAGCTGTGCTCGTCGCTTCACATTTCCATGCAACGACGCACGACCAGCTCGAAACCAAGTTTCTTCTATAAAATAATTAATAGACATTATCGTTACCTACGTGAAATCAACGAAATGCTTTTGCTACCGGTCCTCAATTTACAATTTCTGTAATCCGTGTTGTGTATCATGTTACCATAAATTTGTATTGAATTATTTAAGGAGAAATTTCAAAATTTTGGAGAAAAAATTTCATTACAAAACTTCGAAGAATCGAGAAGATGGAAAGTTCAAAGTTTCGAGTTTCTTAACGTGCACTTCTTGATAGGAAAAAGAACAGAAATTGTTGAGACATTATATTTGAAATTGAGAAACATTTGTCTTTGCAGTTATGTCAAAGAGGATTTTAGGCGTGTATGCGAAATTTAATTCCGCTCGGCCATGTCCCTCGGGCACGGGAGTAGCCTTAATTAGTTTCCGCTTAATCTTACATGGGAACACACGCATGTGAGAAGCGAATTAAATAAAACGCACGATGCAACCCTACGAGTTTCGATACGATTTTATAAACACGTTCTCGAAAAAGTCGCAGGGAACCAACTGCAACATTGTTTAACAACGAAAGGAAAACAAAGTAATGAATAAATCCTCCTTGTGAAAACAAATCTTCATTGCACGTTTTATTCTTTTTCACGTCCGCTATTAATCTTTGCCATCAAGAACAAAAATAGATAAAGCAAATCTAGTAGCATAAATAAATAATTCATTAACCATTGCAATCATTCGTAACGACACTCATTTACTGTAAGTAAATCAATATAATAAAAGAAGAACGCAAAATTCCGATTGCCGTAAATCGATACTCGTGCTTCCACGTTATCTACTCTAAATCTTTTATTTTATTCTATTTTATTTACGGCTAGCTTTTCTACTCTTGCTTACAATCGAAGAACAATAGAACGATTCTTTCTATTTGCAGAATTATTTCATTTTCTTTACTTCGACTAATTCCTCCTTGTAATCGAGAAAAATGTAAGTTAAAATTAATAATTCTCCTAGCGTAAATATTTATTTGATAAAAATAAATCTCCTCATTTTCGGAATGCCTAGTTTTAATTGGATAGATTTCTATGTTCATAGCGAATGACGTACATGTGACGAATAACGATTTCAAATCAGCAATTAACGAACGCTACTTCGAATGCTACGCGGTAGTTAGGATGTATTTTTAGACAAGCCCACTTTTCAGTTAGCCATTTTCCATGATCTGGAGAATGCCAGATCGAGTATACATACATAATCATTAATAAAAAGTTTAATCTGCTTTGGATCAGAAAACTCCTAAACGCGATAGTTAATATAACTGAGAGGTCACTTGATGACGTCTAACAGATTTCCATCTTTCGTCGAGTGCGATTTTTCGAACGTTATTGCTCGTATTAATGTGATCTTTTCTTCAGAAAAAAAGGAAAACTTCAAGAAAAATCTCGACGTTGTTTCTGTATGTATAATTACTATTTTTATAAATATTTATAAAACAAGGAAGCAACGGAAAATCTATAGATTTTTGAGAATTGTTCATAATAAACAATTATTGAAACTTGAACTCTCTCTCTATAAATTCATCTCGCAAGTTAAAAACTATGTACAAGCACAAACTCATTGAATTATATATTTGTCCTGGGAATTTATAAATAATATAAGATATACAATTTATTGCATGCACCATTCTATTTCCGTGTTTCGTGAAATATCTATTAGCTTGTGGTCTCTATATATGCATAATTAATTACGTACTTCGGTCAACGTTAAACCCCTCTATTAATAAAATTCTCTAAATAATTTCTGCCCGACAACGCGAACAAAAATTCAGGTTAACCAAGTTTTCTGTCCCTCTGAAAAAAGATGATTCTGTCCCCCTCGTAAAAAGAGATTCTTAAAATGCAACCAACCTACGACCGAATCAGCATTTGAACACATCTCGTCTCCCACCAGCATCAAATTCTCTTCCTCTGAAGATTAAACAATTAGCCATACTCTTGACCCAATTCATGCCTGACACCCACCCTTTTCGCTTCCAATTTCATTTTTTCGAGTGCAAAAACCGGAATACTATGGAACTATAGGATTCATCGTGAAAGAGGATCACGTTCGCCGAGACAGGTAGTAATTAACAGGAACATCGTTGTAGAGTCCTGTCGATATCCTTCACAATTCGTCCACTCCAGACCACGTTAAGACGTAATTGATTCGCAGGATCGAGAAGTGGAACACGCTCAAGAAGAAAAACGACGAGGCATCGATCAAATCGCGAGTAAAACTCAACGGCGACCATGTCACAGGATCATAAAACAGTAATAGGATAACCACGTCTTCCAAAGATCCTACAGGCCACAAGCCTTGAGACAATAACCAGATAGCGTCCCAAAACCAGAAGTCAGTAACAGGATAATCACTTCTGACCGGCGCCCCGGCGACAATCCCTCCATAGGGCCCAAAACCTTATTATATAAACCTATCTAAAATGAGCACTCGACACACTCTATTCTAACATTCTGAACCGTTACTCTATTGGATTCATATAATACATTTTACATAGAATATAATATCTAAAGTCTGAATCTAAATAAAAACTGACGTGAAATAACAGCTAGTGATCTGTTAATTTCGCGATTTCCTGTGTCTTCTACGTGACAAGGCCGACGGCGATGACAACATCGACGAATGGAAAATCCTTTCTCGTTCGTTTCAACAACGACCACAGCGAAATTCCACGAGGAATCTATGAATAAAGTTTGCCAACATCGTCCACACGATCGTTCGTCTCTGTTGCCAGTTAACTCGCGAAATCTCAACGGTAATACTTAAGCTTGGAAGATCAATTCTGAAATGGTTCTTGTCCAAAGACTCTCGAAACATCGAGTTTCGTCGCTCGGTGTGTCTTGGAGGCCATTAATGCTTATTAACGGGGCTTTATTTAGAAAAATAATCAAGAGTAATCCTTGGAACTGTTTCGATCCACAGTTCGTGTACGAAAATGTCGGCTATGCACATATACAGAAACCAGAAATAGGATTGATTGATCGGACCTTGGAAACGATCGCATGATACGACGTGACGTACGATTGTAATGGAGGCACGTGAGATTCGTGAGACGAAGAATCGATGTGGAATGCGGCTGTCGAGTGGCTCAATAACGAAAGCCTCGGTTCGTCGCTGCACGGGCGCACTTATCGCCTCCCTTGAAACAAGACTAAACAACGCTTAGCTCGATAACAGACTGGAATTTATCCGATGCGTACACATCGTGCCTGATTCGGGACGAACGCGATGGAGGAACTTGTCGGATGGCTCGTGAGACACTCTATACAAACGCATGTTAGATTGGCTGACGTGTAATTGATACTGGGCTTATATTGAACTTCCCTTTGAGCTTACACGTCAACTGAACGCTCTTTCGTCCTTCCGTCGATCTATCTACTCGAATAAAGAAGACATAAATAACATTATGACGAACGGGTTTCGTAATCATACAATCTTTATGGCCTAAAATTAACTAACAGCTTAACACTCACATATATCTTTTTATCCTACCAATAAAAAATGACCAACTATTATATGGTGGTATTGTTTCTAAGTTATGTAATAATATGCGTTTTTTATATTTATTATCATATTATAGTTGAGTGGAAAACACATCGGGATAAAAGCAGTCCTATTTAAAAGTGTGAAAGACATATAAAAATAGACCCAGTCGAACTTTAATTGCCTGAACACAAATTAACGGAACGATCGGTCGTTAGAAGACTGATTTAATAGAAAATTTAGAGATGTTCCTTTGTGAGAAAAATTGGAAAACAGGAATAAAAGAAATTATTATTATGCAAATTAGAAATTATTTTTATTCAAAAAGCGTTGTTCTTGCCTAATCAAAGCTCGACTGTGCTAATTAGATTAAAGGGAGAAATATCGTACAAAGTGAGCAACTTTGCAAAGATAGAGCAATTCCGAATTTCGATATTTGAAAGTAAGATATTCGGAATAATCAAATTTTCTACGATACATAGTAGTAAGACTGCGTCAGCTTTGTGGTCACCCTGCATCATCGCTAATGGTGGGGAAAGCGGCCTTGAGGCATCAATTGATTTTAGCAAAGCCACAGTCTGCTCGGTTTACTATCCAAACGATGGTTGTTCATAGTTTTCCCTTCGGAAACTTCCACACGATTTATGATCCTATTTACAGGAACCGGAGATACCGAAAGTCAATGTTACGCTATCTTTCACGGTAAACTCCACTTGTTACGTGCATTCCTACTCGAGGTTTCCATTCACAAACACTCGTATCTCCTTTCCCGTCTCTCCTTATCACATTTCACACATTTCCCACACCGAAAACAATCTACACTTTTGTCTACAATAGACTACAATCATTAAGTCTCGGAAGAAGTAGTTGTTAAAGAATACATCGATATTTTGTTAAGGAAGGGTGTTAGAATATCAAGACTATAGAAAAGTGGTGAAAAATTTTGACCTAAGCTTTTTGCCACATATCCTTCGGACCCTAATATATACATAGTATGAAACATGCATATAGATAGTACGTTATTAATAAATAAAGAGTAAAATCTATCAAAAATAGAATAATCTAACGAAGAAAACGTACATATCTCTTTCATGGATACAGGCGAAAATCGATTGTCACAGATTCCAGCGTAGGATACCATCGATCAGTCCCACGTCCCATAAACCATTCTCGGATCGATGGAGCGTGCGACCCGTAGGGTTCAACGTCGTTTCTCGATACTCGTGGTCCATAGAAACGATAGCGGCAACCAACACCCGGCGCGGCGTCGCGCACAATTTCGTCGCATTTCCAACTGACACGCGTCCGTATCAATCGTCAGAGCCCGATACACATAGGCGGATGGACACATGGAAACACGCAGGAAGAGAACAAGTTGCCTCTGATAAAGAAACGCCTTTGAATGACAAAACGGGAACATTCGCGACGCGAACAATGCGTTCGAATCGGTGCCATGACTAGGCGACCTTCGCGCGAACCCGATACGAGGCCAGCCATTCACCGTGCACCCGTGTCCACGCGCACCAACTCGTTTGAGTTTCCTTTAATTGGATCACGCGGGTTTCTCGACCCCACCGGGTTAATTCCTTCTGTTCTGGTTCACGCGTAGGAAAAGTGTTTCCGATTCATAATCTCTTATGGATTTCCTCTTTTCGAGGTCAATCATCTGAATAAATAATTCTGAATTAAATTTGTATAGCAAGACCGACGAAAATTGGAATTTCCCTTTTCATTAATAAGAACGTCTTTGAAATATGTATTGTTTCGAATTATATTGTGGGTAATCTGAAAGCGAGGAAGGACGGATATTTTGAATTGGTTGAAAAATGTATTAGTGATTTGTATAACACATGTAATATTTATATTCACTAAAGGTTTTTATATGTTCAAATATTTTTGTGAACTACTCTATACATATATAACGGAATAAACGATGTTTTCTATTTCTTAGATTTTTTAAACAAATTCAATACGGTTGAATTCCTAGTTAATTATTGTTAGTAATCTGAAAATGTAAGAAAAAACTGATGTTAGTTGTTAAACGAATCCTCGTGGATAGTTCCTCGGTGAGAATTATAAGGTAGCCTTTTATTACCTTTTTCTCTAGAAATGCAAAATGATTATACGCACTGAAAATTTAATCCTCCGAATGCAAACTGGAAAATATACAATAGAGACATTGATAAGTAGGCAACGGATGTTCGCGTAAATTCATAATTTACGAGCACAATTTTAAAAAATAGAACCTAGATAGAGATTTTTATTCATCCAACATATTACACTTACTTTATTTTGAATATTACACATATTTTATAGTCTCTAAATTCCCCACAAAGTCATCAACGTTTGCAATCTATTAGTAAATATTCTAGAATTTGTTCAGATTTTTTAAAAACTTGGAATAATGAAAAGATTAGAATTAAGCATAAATGGCTCATCAAATTGCTTGTGGAAAATTAAGAGATGAAATAATTTAGCGTTAATCAGTTAACTGCGGAATTTAGTTTTACAAATTTCTCATTAGATCGTGGACTGCGTAAATAAATACAAACGACGACGAGTATACACGTCAAACGCACCGAAATAAAACTTTTATATCACGTATATACCCGTCAAACGCAGTTAACTGGTTAATCTGAACTTCCTTTGACGACATTTTCTAATTCGTTAATGACAGTCTGAACGAATGAACTCATTGAATAGCGTAGAACATACACCATGTGTTGTAGATGTCGAATAGGGAAAGGTTTATTTGGGATGAATAGGCAGGGATGAGTCTGGCCGAAGCATACGTATTCTACGTCTTGCCACGATCCTTTCACCGGTAACGTCTCACTACTGTAAAATAGAATCGATCCACGTGGCTCCGTGGCACGGTAATTCGAACTTTATATTTCATTTTCGACGCACGATAGGTTTCTCACCATTAAGGCTGGTTCAGACATGGCTAATAGTTTATTCAAGAAGCAAGAATAACATATTTACATTGTTCGCTTTAGAAGATCACTATGAACGAAACGAGTATAAAAGCGATGTTTTCCGATGAACCAACAGCATATCTTATTTATCATCCTAACCCGACATAAATATATATGTACATAACTTGTGAGAACAAGGTACAAAAATGCAAAAACGAAGGAAAATAGCAAAACCTGATCAGATTTCTTTTCGAGTCAAAATACTTGGATCCCATCTTAAACATTCTTAAAGATTCTAGTCATTAAATAAAAGATATAAATAACTTTAAAAAGAAAAAGAAAATTTACACATATAGAGTTGTTACGTCCGGTGACTCTTTATAGAAACCAGAATCCATCCTTCGGTCAAGACGGCCACTAGCTGAAAAAAACTGGGAAGGCTATAATTAGTCGGACCGCAATAATCCTAAGGAAGTGTCATAAAACTAAGCATCTTTATTTTACCATTAAGGCCCTTAATTGCTACAAAAGATCTTCAAGTCGAGACGTTCCTTATGGTTATTGTTCAATCAGATAAAAAATGGGTAGGTCGACTTTTTCCCATGTTCAACGGTCATTTCCACCCACAAGCGACTGCTAGTGGGACGACTAACCCCCAGCAATAGTTTTCCTCTGCGACAGTATCGTCACCGAACTTCACTGGTTTGTCATCCTTAGATCAGTCAACATCTCTTGACTGGTTTTCGTTCATTGATCGGTCATCAGTCGTTACTTACTATTTACACGTCTCTGAGAATACGTCTATACGCACGACGCGTAACTATTTATATCTACAAAGTTGTTGGAATAAAGTATATATTATAACCTGTTACTTTAGATTATAATCAGCCAACCACCTCTATTATCCTAAACGAAACAGGGGATCGACCAATTCGCGGTGTCGATTATCTAATTGTAACGAGAATTTACGACTCTCGTTGACGCGATCTACCGCGAACGCGTCTCTCCGAGAACGGTCGAACAAGAGTAAAATTCCACTTGTCTGAATCCGACGAGAGACAAATAATTCATGTAATACGAGTTACATATCATTTTCGACTTATTTTTTCATGTAGGAACACATCGTACCTTAACCATAAGTCACAAAAAATGCTGTATATATATTTATTTTCATGATACTGGCAAGTTTGTACGAAAAACTACTTCTTATGAATAAGCATACTTGGAAGATGAAATTCCACTAAACAAATATCCTCAACCGTGAAACATGAATCTTTCCTTGATTCTCCGACAAAGTTCCTTCGTAATCGTTCCCTTTACCTGGTCTATAAACAATCAGAGAGACGCAGCTCGTGCATCAACGACCGATGCTATCTGTCGCCCGCTCGACAAGCTAATAAAGCGAGCTGCGCTTGGAATTTTAAAGCGCAAAGGGAGAAGAGAGGGGACAGGGCAGGAAGAACGAGGAGACAAAAATTAAGTCACGCTACCAGCTCAGCGCGGGGCACGGGGCATGAAAAGCGCGTATACGCGAGGGGAAACGATGCCCGACACGGTTCGGAACACGCGACAACGGGACAGGACGAAAGTTTGTTCGACAATAATAGCTGCGGGCCAGGTCCCAGCGATTTTCACCAGTGGCTGAGAAATAATCCTGGTCCCACCGTCTTTTTCCCTCTTGATATTTTTCTCTCTTTTTTCCTGTTTCTTGTTTCGCTCCTCTCCCTGTTTTAATTACAATTTGCACCAGCGCAGCGGTCTCCTCGCACGCTCCTCTTCAAATGCACGTCGACGAAAAATATGAAAGTCCTCGGGATACAGATAGGCGATTTTTAATCAACAACTCGTAATTTCACTTTCTCAAGCTTCCTCTATCCTCGTAACCGAGACTGAGATCGCCCGACAGTACCATAGAAACATCCGGATGAACCAGAAATATGCTCTTACACGTACCGACGATAGGTCGAACAAAGAGAGCCACGGATGCACACAGGGAATTCTATATTCGAAACAGAGAGACAGACAAACACTAAAGGACAGAGGGGCGGAAGAGAAAGAGACCGGCAGGGGGAGTGATATATCATGAGAGAACGAGAACTCTGCCGCAACCTCATTCTCCTTTCCGGCTGACGCGTTGAAAAGCTGTCACCCCTCTCCCCACTTCTCGCTCGTACACCGTACGCCATACATACAGCATCCCCTCTACGTCACCGTTCCCCCACCAAGTGGTGCACGGTTATCCCCACTACGCAACGTCGCGCCGTCACTCTCGATGACGTGTGTTTCAATGAATGAACCAGCGGTGGGGATAAGCGCACGCATACGTGCGTACGCTAGTACGAAGCGTACGCGTATTCCCTGTGGCTGCACGACCGCCTCTCTTGCGCCTGGCGATCACGCAGCGCGCCGCTTCCGCTTCGACTTTCTCAGGCTTCATTTCTTTTCTCATTTATTTTCTTCTTTTTTTTTTTTTTAATACTAATGTCTATGTTTTTCGTGCAGTTCTCCTTTTTTCTTTTCTTCTCGATAGCACAGAAATATAAGAGCGGATGTGAGAATAGATTAGCGAGAAGTTCTCGTAAGTGATATGATAGCTTGAAAATTCCGAAGTAATAGTAACGGAAGAATAGTGTCTGCAGGTTATTCAATATCTGTTCGCCGACTTATTCCGCTAGATATGGCGGAGATCACTGGCTGATCGATCGGAAAACAACTCGAATACTAGGATAGTTTTCATGTTTCTGTGTTTCGTATGCATCGTACCAATCGACTGCCCACTCTACGACATATATACACATGTATGTAGATATATGTAATATATAATATATACATCGCGTGGATTCTGTACCTCGTACCGGAAACGAATTACAGTTTATCCGTAAAATCGATGGTATTCGGAATAAAAGAAAAAGAATACACGACTCGCTCGGAAAACCTGGTAATTTCCACATTTTAATCAAACCCGATAATTCGATCCACGTCGCGGGCGAAGATTCGCCGAGGCCAATTGAACACGTACACGCAAGCGACGAGAAAGGAGAGTGAATAAAACCAGTGCAGAACGAGACAAGTAAAAAAAACAGCGTGGAAAATCAGTGTTGGTTATTTTTCATGCTCCTTGTGTATGTTTTCTCCTCTTTTCTTATTCATTTATCGAAACTGCCGTCGTTTCGAACAAATGTCTGCAATAACACGTGCGCACACATCGTCCTACGCTGCGCTGTCTGGAAAAATATTTATTGCCAGACCATTACGTATTTTAATATTTTACCGTCGTAATTACCATCGTAATTCTTACATCGTAAGAATTTTATTTCGTTTTTTGCCACATTTTTATTTCTCGTCCTATATTTTGCAACCCTCGTTTTACCTGGTCTTCTCGCGCATACGCGCTAAGAGTCTGACCGCGGAAAAATAACGACGGCCTGACGAGAAATAATGAAATAAAAAAGTCTTACGTTTCATAAGTTACCGGACGGCTGGCCGGGAATTAGCGATCCTGGCCTTGCCACGGACACCGGATAAATTTCGTATTCATCGAGTTCGCCGGCCACCGACAGATTCGACGGAGAAAAAACGACCAAGTCGAGAAGCTCTCGCGCCGTGGAAAGAACCCGGAAATTTGCTGTCACCTGTCGCGAGCTGGGATAAAACTTTGCTTAACGAAGACGATAATGCCGTTAATATCTTTCATGTATAATACCGTCATTTATCAAGTATAAACAAAATTGCAAAATTTCTCTTTAACGAACTTTTACCAAAGAACTAAGAGGTTTCTTTTACTAGGTATAGGTACCTGACACTTGCGTACAAATTTTCTTATAACATAACGAGATCATTCGTTTTCCTTTACGATCTACCTCCTATTACATAAACAATCGACTGCGTGACTTCTTTTATTTTTCAACTTCAATCGAGCGGAGAGGAATTTATATTAGACTAAAAGGATACTACACGAAATCGCGCATTTGCCTCGTTTTATAATAACATTCGAGCAACGAAAATGTACTTTTAGGCTGGGGCTACGTCTATTACAAAGAACGTCGTTTCGTACGAACATAGGAGATACAGCCGGTGACGGAACCACGAGCCTTTGAACCTTTTTTTACAAGATTTAAAATTGATTTATAATTTATATTTAGTTGGTTGTAATTTATACTATAATATCTCTGTCTGATACTATAGCTTAAATAATCAAATTCAGATTAATTATGTATGTAACAATTTTTTAGAATATGATAATATTGATATTTTTATATCTTATTAGTCGCGAGGGGCGACAGTGAAAGGACGTCCCCCCATCTTGATTCAGCACTGGGTACAGGGCAAGAACGTTGCCTTTTGTCGCGTTATAACATTTTTAAACCCTTTTAGCGCCGAACAACGATGTATCGTTGTTAGAAACACTTGCGAAAAGTGCTAACGACGATATATCGTTGCGTATGCGATGGCGTCTTACTATTCGCATCGCGAAAGAACTTTATCTCAAGATAAATTTATAAAACGTTATAAATGATTGAATTTCTCTGCAGAAGCCCTACGTGAGATGTTCCACAAATTTAAAAAATTGTTTATGGGTTTAACTTTTTTTATATTTCGCGATAGTCGATACTGAGACTGTGTATACGCTAATGCCATAAGATAAAAATTCCACACGAGAGATTTGCTTGAGACCGTAATCACAGGTTCTAATAACACTGTTTAGAACAAATATATCTCCTTATGTTTCGAAAATAAAATTGTTGGTGGAGCTGTACGAAAATCACGGACAATTTGTAATCTGTGCAATAAAGGATTACACGGTATATACATTAGTAACCATCAATGCTAAATAAATAATTTGTGTTAGTAATAATAAGTAAATATTACACATTTTCAATAGCCGGATAATTATAAATATTTATGATGATATTAGAATGTTATTTCAGTGATGTTATATTATTAGCTACACGAATCACTTGTTTTGGAGCAAGTAATCCTTCTGACGCTTGCTGCGCATCGCGGGATTATCATTTGGTTTTGTGTTTTAATATTAGAAATTTTGTTACAAATCATTGAGAATGCAGTATTTATACTTTATACTACACTTTCTACATCAAACTATGGCCAAACAATTATTTCTCTTATTTGCAATTACTATTTATGAAAGAAACATTGATTTCTCCATCTTTCTTGATGATTTTGGATAAGTATTATTAGTATGATTTCTAACAAATATTGAAATACTATTGGCATTCATTTATTCTCCCTTTTTTTGCAATATGTTCCTTTTTGAACTTTGTGAATATCGTTCTTATCTTTTTTATGTCTTTTTTTTTTCAAACCATATCAAATTGCATCAAATTAGTTCGGTATTCTTCGCTTAGGTACAATTCCTTCTGTCGGCACTAAAAGGGGTAAAGATGTGAGATGACTTCGGAGCACACCAAAATCTATAAAATAACTTTATTTTCACAAATATTCAATACAGAAGTTTCTCGCAACAAGTAGTTTACAATAAAGAAATTTGACAATCTTTGCAACCGGAACCACCAGCAAAACATTCTCTACAAAATGCGTGTGCACGTGACGCACGTCCTGCAAACACTCGTGTGGCCTGCTGTATTCACGGGTGTATAGAACGTGCATCAGAAAATCCAACGTCCGTTCTAACATAAATACGTTGGAGGAAAAATAACGCAGGTTGCAACGCAATACTGACAGTGACGCACGTTTCTCCTATGTGGGCTTCAATATACGGCAATATATTTCTACGACGCACATCACGCAACGGACGTCGTTCCAACGCTCGTGTGGCCCGGTCTTAGATCGTGTGCAGCGCAAGAACGCAACGTTTTGGAAGAGCATAAAAGTAACAAAAAAAGCCTCCTATCCAACGCGGAGCCAACGCTTCGAACAGAACCCTATTTCCTAGGACGTAACGAAAGGCGTTGAATCATCCACACAGAAACATCTCCTACGCTTCACAGTGAAAACACTTTTCCTTTAGACGCTGCCGCCGTTTTGTCACGACTGTCCTTTTTGGCTTTATTTCACGTGATTTAAGAAAACGTGAAACACGATGAAGAATGGAAAATAAGAAAGGACTCGACTTATCAATTTTCCTGTATGTAAATTGAAAATGGAAAGTAATACAATTTGTATCTTTAATACAGACAAGTTTTTATTGGTTAGATTACTAAAAGTTTAAATTCGATGGATTCATACTTCTCATAAAATGTATCTTATCATCTACTATTAGTCACATCGAAGAAAAATACTTTTCCTGCAAATCACGTAGGCATATCCCCAGTGATAAGAAGATTTATCGCAGATGCTCATGCAACTCTTATAAATCTAGAATAACGACATTTCTTATTGCCTTAATTAGATAAATATTTTGAAGAAAAAGAACATCTTAAATGAAATTTAAATTTCGTGATATATGAAAAAATTTGATTTCATATGCACTGATATTTAACGAAACAAGAGTGGATTTTTGAATATTTCAACCTGAAATACCATCTGTTTAATGACTGTGATAAATACCGTAAAGGTAACGTTTAATCAGCGATTACGGCGCAACGCAAACGTTGCATAATTACTCTGCGGTATCCCGCCAACGAAAGTAGCACTTTAAGACGACTTGAAAAAGCGTTAATCGTACACGAAGCTGAATTATTTCGCAATCGAAGATCCAGATTATCATACCAGCGCTATTTTTCAATTCTATTTGACGAAAACTTCGTTGAATCTTCATCATACCGAAATGCAGAGAGCTATTTTTGTTAAAGATAGGAATTTCTTAATCTGGTTTAATCTTTTAATTTTGATTCATTCACGGATCAATATCTCGAATTTTAAGAAGACGAGAAAATTAAATAAATTTGAGCTCCGATATTTGGAAAAAGAAAAATGAAATACAGGCAAAGAATGCGAATCAGACGCACGATTACGCAAGACAATTGGCACTCAGACCAATCATTAGACGGATCGAATTTCGCGAATGCCGCTACAGCTCCATCAAATTCCAGTCATTCAGTTCGCGAATGAGCCATACGCACAACATCGACACCGCTAATTTATCGCGCCATTAATTTATCATTAGGGACTGGCCTACGATAAATCTGCCCCGATCGATTTACGAGAATGTTATCGCGACCCGAAATCGACGTCCACAAATTGTGAACAGCTTCCTTCGTGCTTGTGTTTTCTTCAACCCACGACATCTTATATCTTTTAAGCTTATTTTATTTAAAATCTGAATAGTTTCAATCTTTTCAAATCCGAAAATTGCCGGACAACGCAAATAACAAGGAACTACCGTTGCTTAAAGATAGCTAAAATTATAGTATTTCGGGGTTGACAAGAAATGGAGAAAAGAAGCTATGAGAAAAATGGAAAAAGATGTAAGATCGAATTAGTTTCCACGTTCATTCAATTTATCCGCCATCGCGGAAGACGAACACCGACCGAACTATACGAAAAGTGATCTGAAATCGAACGAAGCCTTGATGCGATCGATCGAGCACGGAAAAGGACCGAAAGAGACTTAAATGCACCACTAAATGTGGAGCAAGGCACGGAAATTCTCATCTTCGATTCAGTTCGTCGGAGTCTTTATTCCTGAAGGAAAATCGGACCAGGTTACGGTACGATGAAAGATAACTTACGAGAAAAGAGGGGAAAAAGAGGGAGGAAAAGAGGGAATAAAGAAAGATCTTTTTGAACGCAGATCACTCGAGAATTCGTGGCGCTCGGGAGAATTGTCTTCTATTATCCTACAATAGTCCAAAGATCCTAGAATGGACAATTTTCGTGATCTCTCATAGTCAAAGGTTAGAAAATGGCTGTTGGCGATGAAACTTTCCTTTCAAATAGTCTTTCACGAAGAATTTTGCACAATGGAGACAGCTTTGTCTTATCAAATCATGGTTCCATTAAAAGAGCAAATGTGCAGACGCATTTGCGTGGTTGCACTCAGAAGCTGCGTTATATTACTCCTTACGATCGTTTACCTTTTGCTTTATTATTCTTATTGCTACCAAGCTATTTTTTTAAGTGTAACGTACAGAGCATCGTGCTGGATTTTAACATGAAACCAGTTGCTTCTTTTTCAAATTCGTTCTTCCGGTTATTCGAGGAGGCAGGGTAGAAGTTGATTTATTTTTCGAAAGCACCCCGTATACGGGTTGTAATGATAGACCGACAACCTGGAAAATCAGTTTTTCCCCGCGTTGGCGAGCCGAAGAAGTCAAGAGCTCCTCCGGTTTATTGCATTGCAACGTGGCGAGGTCCCAAGAGTGCGCGATAAACTTGTTTTCGCCCTTAGTTCGTGAGATTCTAGCCTTATGTCCTTCGTTGCCATGGAATATACTGGGTCGGGATGAAACAACGATATAACTAAAGCTAAGTAAAGGATCTTCTGTTATTTAAGATTTAGGGGAAATTGCTAACTTTATACTATAGCGAATAGAACTCAGGTATGCAGCCACTTGAGAATAAACGCATTCTTCATAATTATCTATGTTACGGAGCAAAACAAACTAATATTTTCAATGTAAGATATCAGATGGGAATCGGTCATTTATCGCCAGGAATTTAATCGCGTTTCCCAAGGCAGATACTGCAATCGTTCAAAAATCGGCCATATTTTTAGCCTCTTTGTAAGTAGTTCAAACACTTGTCTGCGTTGCGGTAAATCCGAACCGTCTAATTAGCGTGCTGCGTTACGTTGCCTGGGGACGCTTAATTTAAGTTTCCAGCCGCGCATTCGAAATCATCAGGCCGAGTCGCGACACGCGGCTTACCCGAGTGCTTCTACCCGCGTGCATATCCGCAGTATCAAAGTTGCAAACCAACTTACCCTCGTTTGCTGCCTACGAATCGCCTAAACGGCGTACAAATTGCGCATGTTTCTTTTTATCCCGCGTACTCATTGACCAGGAGTGTTAGCGAACAGTTCGTGGACAGCTTGTGTACCTGCTGATCGTGTCCAAAGTTGAAACTGCGAATAACTTGCAAGTAAAACAGAAACTTTAACTTTAGAAAGGGCTGAAATCAGCATTTTATAATGTGTCGTATCGTATAATCGAAGAAGATAGACATAGAAGCTGATTTCGAATCGATTGAAGATCTTTCAAGAAATATATTGGGAAAGCTACTTTGCAATACGTACAGCGTGTAGGAAGAGCGAATGAATGCCGCAACGAAAAGGAAACTGATACGCGACGACCGATATGTTCTCCTGAGAAATGAAACGTGCACGTCAAAGAACGATGCTTTTACTCCCAGGAGTAAAAATGCGAATCAGTCAAACGGAGATGACTTGACCTGCCAGGACAAAGGTACATGATTTCCAGAGCTAAGAATAAAGAGTTACGAGAATAATATTTGACGAATGTTCGTTACCTACAGGTCATTCTTCTTTCCAACACTATGTGTTTAGTAAATAATATTTTGTAAGTTTTCAAATAGTTTTTTGCTTTTCCTGAAAAACATGTTTGTCGTGTGTTACTTGCGAAATACATGTGCGAAATATTAAACGACGTTAAGGTCGTTACACGAGCACAAAAAGCCGAGTTATTTATGGAATAACCTAATAATAAGCACAGGGGCGACAGTACACCTGATCTAAATAGAAAACCACACAAAGATAACCTTGGTAGAGAACGTGTTAATCGAGAGACGCAACGAGCAAACGGGAAATTCGAGAGCACCTGGAGCACTTAATCGACCGAATGGGGATTAGAAGTTGAAGAGTCGATTATTGATCTTAACGCGGACTCTGTCCGGACTTTAGCACGTTTAACACGTCTTTCTTCTGCAGCGTTTCTCTGTTCGCGATTTTCCTGACAGTCGAGCTCGAAGAAACGCCAGAGAAGGAAGGGGAAAACTAACCCGTGAGTTATTCGCGACGCGACGGCCGGTTTCATTAAAAGTACACCGGCCGCAACTCTGATCTAATTACCGACGTACGGGAATTACGGCGCGACTCAAGCAAGGGAGGGGGAGTGGGGAGCAAAAGAATAGCCGTGTAACGCCCACCTTCCGCTCTTTTCCCGCGTTTCCCCCTTCCAACACGTTCGCCTCAGGAAACGCAAGCCGCAGGCTTGGACCGCGGGGTTAGGTTGAAACAGTATCCGCGGAAAAAAGTCCACCACCAAGGATTAGGCTCATCCTACTGACACGAAATGGGAACGAATCCTTTAATTTCAACCAACGAAAGGACCTGCGCTTGCTAGCGCTCCTACACATCCGGGAATTCTTATTCTTCCACTGGCGTTTGTTTCAGAATTTCAGAATATTAGATTTCTACCTAGAATTTCGGGTAGAAACAAACGAAACAAGTCGTGATTTCTACAGGTATCGCATGTGGTTTGCGGTAGTGGTAATATTACAGCAGTCTTTTCACGTACGAAGAGAAAATTTCTATCTCTAACGTACGACAAGAAGTCAGATGTAGTATATAGTATATTCGTTACTACACCTTGAGAATATCTCGCCGAAAAATTCATCCAATTTTTTAATAAAATAAAGTTTGATCCGACTGTTTCCAAGAGACACCAGAACACCGTAACCAACTCTCCTGGAGCACCTTCAATTCCTTAGAATGCTTCTCTATCGCGCGAAGATCGTTCAGCAATAGCGACAATAGCCATCCCAACGAGATGGTGTTTCTGGACCGGGCAGAGTTCGGTGTTCAACTGGAATTAAAAAGCCCGATAGAACCGACGGTGGAAACTTTGTCGATGGGGTCATCGTCCAGCGACGCACGACTCTCTTAAATTCAAATTAACCAGACGTAGTCTCATCAAAATACAATTATGGTCTCTTATATGATTCTAACTAGCAAGGATCTGGACTCTTCGATCAAGACATCACAGCCTCCACTTCTATCGTTATCGAAATGAATTAAAAAAGAGATCTTCGAGAGAAAAATTGAATTTAATCGTCTTAAGGCAAGAATATGTATTTGATTCGTAGCGAAGCTTTCCTGCGCCGTCGTCGCTGGGTTGTTACAAGGCTCGGAAAGCAAGAGCCTCGAGCCGCATATAAAATACAATTTTACCACGGCAAACTGACGCGTTGAGATTTGAAACAATAACGAGGCTCGTTGTCTGGGTTGAAAGGTAACGGTAATCGTGTCCCATTCTTTCTTTGGGGCCTCTTTAAAAATTTATGGAATTCCTTTCCTACTCCCTGTCTCCCATGGGACCAGTGCCGGTTTTATTCACCTGAATGGCTCGGCCAACGTACCTCTCCCTCTCGTGTTCTGCTCTTTTCGTAAATTATACACTCGGTCATTACCAGCAGGCAAACAACCGGACGCGTGCAATTCCTCCTTCGCGGCGCGTCTCGATCCAGATTTAATGGAGAAATAATTGGTCCGATAGTTTGTTATTCGATTTACTAAGGGAAGAATCTTGTTCAGGCGTAATAAGTATCGGTAGGGTATACTGAACGTGATGTCGCGTCGGTGTTTCTTCGTTTCTGGGAACATTAGCCGCAATGCTTAACGAGATTAGATGCAGTCGATAGATATCGCTTACGCGAGTATTCGGGTTTTCTTTGCCTTCTTTTTGTACTTTCTTCGTATAATTTTTCTCTCTTTCAAAATCTTTTCTCAATTTACCAATAAAAATGATTAAATTTTTATATGGTAATGAATAATAATGCGAATCAATGTATGATATATTTTTTAACGAATATACAGATATTTTAAAAAGATCAGCGGATAAACTATACTTTCGTTAAATTTCCTTCAAATGTTACGTCTTGAAAATATATTTCTCAATTTTTGCGTTTGAATTCGATAAAATGACAAAGTTAGAACGACACCAATACTAAAGTTACAGCGATAGCTAAGATTAAGACAATCGTAGGAATTATCTGTTGTCGGCTATCAGTTGTAACAACCGTAGCCTAATCGACGCGGTCCGATACACACCCTGTTGTCTTTTCTCGTTAAGCAATTCTCAGGGAGATAAGGTTCGTGGTGGCTCATCGATTCACGGGAGAAAACAGTCGGCACAATCTCGTTTTCCTAATGCAGCGAACAAAACGTTGCTGCGAAAGATGAAAGAGATAAGCTCGCGGTTTTTGCGGAAGTGTGGTTATGCTTATGCTCCGGTATAGCCACCAACTTGTATATCTCCTTTCCGTGCCCTTCAGTTATGAATTATTCGTCGGTCCTATCTGCGGTATCCGACAATTTCCTCCACCGCTCCTGACCATCGATCCGCCGTAGATCCAGTTTAACAACCGATTTAAATGCTGACAAGGTATTTCGACGGGAAAAATCGGGAATTCGTTTGAGGCAATTGATGAGAAGCATTTCTGATACCCTTGGACGGATGCATGTGGTGGTATGAAGGAATTTGATCGCGAAAACGGAATGAAAGATGAAATAATATGCAAATTTAATCAGTGAAATCTAGGTTAATGCAAATTGAGTTGTGCGCTTTCTTCAGACTAGCGATTCCCAACCTTCTTTGAATTGTGATCTCTTTTGTAATAGCTAAATAATCCGCACTTGCACAGCTTTTCTTAATTACTTACTAAAAGATGTGGTTACTCCTCCTCTAAAATTGCACATTTTTTCATCAGAAATGCCTCTGTCTTAAGTAATAATTCTATTATCTTTCTAAGCCATTTTGCCTAAACGTAAAAAATACAAACACGGAACAGTCGCGTCAATTTCGTGTTAGGAAGAGATAATATTACAGAATATTAAAATAATGAACGTGGAAAGCAAATCACATTTGTGAAACAACTCAAGAATCTGCAAAACCTCCGTTCTGGATCGTTCCCTGTATACTCCCACCTTTCAAATCGACAATCGAATGAGTTTTACTCCAGTTCGTAAATATCGTCAAAAGAGAGAACCCAATTCAAAGTTGCTCAGAAACACTCTCTACGCTCTGAACTTGCAGGTCGCTTCAATCAAAAGATTTCTATTCTCACAAACACAGTACAAAAGAAGACGTTCTTTCGCGGGCACAAGATTCACGAAGAAAGAATGCAATTACATATCTGGTACGTTCTGAGAACCATGAGGGCGCTCCTCGACGCGGTGCATCAGTGACCAAACAATTCTTCATCACTGAAAGATGCGTCGATTCGCGTCGTTATATTAGATCTAACGCGATAAGTAGTCAGTAGTCGATTTAATAATTCGGCCGGCTCGATTAACTGGTCGATACAACAGTCACACATGTGACAGTGATAACGTCATTTCCGCGGCGAACAATCACGACTGGCCAACGTTTCTGTCGGTTCTGAACGCTGAATATATCTCAACGGGGGCACGGAATCTATTCGCAGCTCGAAAAGGGGACACCTAACCGATTCAAAGCACCGTCACGACCACTGATCATTCGATTACGAATTAAATGCACAGTTGTTCCGTGAAGCGATCGAACGATACTTTTCACTTCGCCCTCTCAGAGGCAGTCTTTTCACCGGTCCAGTGATTCCGGTCGATAGCCACGAGGGCACATATTGTTACATACAACTGTGTCTGCAGAAAGTTGCAAAAAGTTGGGGTAAAACTTTAGAAACGCTTATTAAGATCTTTTTCCTTCTTTTCATAATATAAACATGCTTTAACAGTTTGATACCTACTTTTGGAAACACCATGTATACTTACGATATAGTTCTGTCTCGCGAATCTAATCTTGAATAGCGAAGACTACGAATCCCTTTCTACGATCTTTGGTACATGCGTACCTACGATGCTACAGATAATTGAATTCTAGATCAAAGTTCTGTATGCCTAGATGAGAACCGTGTCTTTCTAGAAACCTAATTGCCAGTCCATGCACTGAAATGTTTAACATATACCATACCTACCGTGGAGAGAGGTAAGCGTTTTGGAAGTAGTTTTAGATTCAAGTGGCAAAATTAGATTAGTATCTGCTATACTCGAACGATGCAGAGAGTAATATTCTTTACCGTAACCCACCGAAAGTCCATGTAACAGGAGAGCGCGTTAACGGAGAAAAAGTGCTAATGGAAATCGTTGGAATTCTCTTCTGAAAGAACACAGCTCACATCCACGAGCATCGTGAAGCCATAAAGCGATTCTTCAGCCACTTTTCAGCCTCCCCGGAGAGCAAACATTCTAGAGCGAGCAACATTGTTGCGCGAGTCTTGGTCCGTGCAGTACCATAAATCTAAACTTCCGAGTGTTCTTTGCACATTGAAATATTTCTATTGAAAGTAACAGGAAATCTGGCAAGCACGTGGTTGCACATAACGCCAGATGCGATAAACCACGCTGAGGCTTGTTTCAAACGGAACATTGTCACGTTTGCAATGCCATACTTCCGCTGGAGGACATTAGACACGACTGCCTAAACCATACACGAGAATAAGACAGATTTTCTTCATTCTCGCGTATTGCCTTTCGTTTCGGAGCTGAAATAGGAGCTGAAGTAGAAGCAGATGGAAATCCCAGTATCTTCTGGAAGATCTATCTTCCAAGTATTCTTTCCCTCATAATGACCAAAAGAAAGGTCGTAAAGTGATTCGAGAACCCATATCTGTAAAAAGCCGCCACTTGTTGCCGGATTTTAATATATCTCTAGTATCCTCCATAAAAATATCCCGCGCTATAGATCACCTTGTTATTGGCCGTTTAAGCAACTTGTTGCGTTGCATTATTCGGGGAAACAGTAACAAGCTCTATCGGGTCGCGGCCGAACCGCGGTGTTCCAGTCAAGCAAGCTTGCGGTTTATCGACATCCTCGGTGAATACTGAAAGATTATCCTGTTTTGCTACCGTGACCGATGAATCTAGAGAGGGATGCAACGAAACCTCTGACTACTGCTCGACCGCACGCTCGCTTTTCAAGAAACTACACTTTTCACGATCTTCAGCGGATTATTCATCATCGAACGATAAAGACGGTTGGGACCGTTCGTTACTTTCATCTGTGCAATTAGGCGGTTGAAGCTTATCGTATGTTCCTGACGAATGGTAAAAAACGCAGTAGAATTTGGATGCTGATATATACATATATATGTATATACGTCGTATTTCGTATATAGTATATATCGATGTTGTGGAACGATGCAACTTCGCCTCTTATCTAACCGGATATAAACAGAGACCTGGTAGTGTCGGCAAGCGAGATGCGTTCTGAGAGCGCAGAAGCAACTCGCACGATACGATGCTCACTTTGTAAGCTTTTATTACGAGTCTTCTTGCTAGTATAGTTGTTACAGCTTGGCGTCGTATTAATTCGTAGATATTCTTTCTAACGTAGCTTGTTCGTGTTGATCATTATTTAACTTATATTATGAATGGACAATATATGTGGCATCCATGGAATTGGTGTTTAATTAAATTAGAATTATTAAAACAATGGTTGATTAGCATCTGAAATCAATTAGTTGTATGCAAATTATATGGTAAATATGATATTATTCTCTAATTAGCTGCACCGTTATGTTACGATCATTTATCTGCTTAAAGTGAGAAATTAATAGGGGGGGGGGGGGCGACGTTGAATTACGATAATCGTAAATCGACACCCGTGTGAATAACGTAGCATTCTATCTGTTCTAATTATCATTGCAATATCGATCGGCATATTATTTATATACTAATATAATGGCAATACATGTAACGTTATAAGATAACTGAAAATAAATCTTCAATCTGAACGAATTAGTTCAAAGAGTAATCAGCATTAGCAGCATCCTGTCACTCTATGCTCTGGATAAGAAATTAAATCCTGCGCTTGCAAATGCAGGGTTAATTCGTGTTCTCACATTCAGGTCAATATACCTCGGACCAGCATGTGTGCGTCATCAAACGATGTCTCGAAATTTCCTTCTATCTGCATAAAAGAGACACCCACGATTTATGTATACACGTGAGAAAGGTATCGTACAATGAAATTAGATAATTTATACGATAACGAACAAAAGCATCGGCACAGATTAACTATTTTTTGTTGTAAAATATAACTCAAAAATTTTAAACAGACATATTTATATGTGTAATTGTATGTACTAGATATATTTGCAATGCTTTTTTTTTTACTTCTTCAGAACAGAAATATCTTTAGAGACATACATTATGTTATAGAAAACAGACGAACTTTCCTATATATAAATATATATATAAAGCAAATAGAAAAATAATAATGTTTTGCTAAAGTTTAAGACAGATAATACTGAATTTATATAACTATGTGAACAATTTGGCTATAAAAAAATGGGTTTATATTTAGCAACGTTATATGTAAACTGTCCTTAATTGTTAGATGTTAGATCGTTGCTGTACCAAAAAACATAGCCTATTTAATGTACGAAAAATAATATCATTAAAAGCTATTATGACAAATGTTATAGTAAGAAGATAAAAAACATTAAGTGAGTGTATACTGTGCAACTGTTATACATTCGTAAATATGGCTCTTTATTTTTTTGTTGTAAAATATAACTCAAAAATTTTAAACAGTTATGATATTTATGTCTGCCCTTAGGTCACATTATAGTCAAGAATCACCCTTTTCCAGTTGTATCACCAATTACAAGATGTTCTATACCTATAAACTCCTTACCCCTTTCAACCTAAACATATGTAAATATATTACGTTGAATTGTGTTATATGTGCGTATATTATATTATATAAACTAAGTAAATAAGTTTTTTAAATTTAATAACTTATTAAAATATATCTAACATGAACGATGAGAACCACTATTCCTATTTGTAAGGGATGATAAAAAGAAAAATAAATTGATTTTACTAAAATAAACATATGTTCTCGATTCGATATACTTTGTATTGAAGTGTTTGCTTCCTCACAAAAAAGTTGTACCCGCGAAATGGTTAAACCCTGTGAAGTTACAACCATGGCAAATTATATAAGACACGTATCTATTCGGAGTTAGGTTATAGTTGACGTTCCATACGAACAAACCTTTCTGCTCCTCTGTACATCAGACGGTTATCAGTAGATGGGTAATACCACCACTAACTGCTGCAGCGTATATCCTCAAAAGGTCCGTAAGTCACGCCGCTGAATGCTACCACTTTGAATTACGTTGGCAAGCGTGCGTTGGACGCGCGGCATCGAATGTCGCGTACGCTTCAAAACAAAAACAATGCCCACGCCTACTCTCGCGAGAAATGCCATTGTACCGAAGTAACAAGTGCAATCCTGTCCACAATCGACTCGATCGAGGATTTTTTCCAAAAACCAATAATCGAACATAATAGCAGAAACAGTAGTAGTCGCATCTATATGACAATCGGAAGACTCACTTGCGACGCCAATCATTTCCTACTACCTTGTCAATAGCTCCGATTCTTGATCGATATAATATCGATATAATATCGATATAACGGGCATCGACCGTTCGTAATTCGCGAGATCAAGTGTAAGCCATTTAGAAAATCAAACTGATGAGCATCATATTTAATATCTGTAATCATTATACGTCATATTTCCTAGTTTTACAGCTACAACTTATCTTAGCAATTTGACTTGATCAATTTGATTTTTACGTGACTCAAATGTAATATCGCGTCGATATCTGCTTACGCATCATTAGATTAATTTACTTATTGATAAAGATGTCGATCCAAGATTCGTAGATATCGGTGAAAAATTCGAATGACTCAACGATCGTTGAATTAAATATACGCTAGACAGATGTGAAATGTATGGTATTTTAACCATTAACTATTAGAAATGTATACTTTTTTTTATATCCTAAAGTACTTCTACATTTATAATAACAGATAGGAATAAGATAAAAACGAGAATTAAACGTAATCGTGTATATATGCAACAGTAAAGTTGGATATCCATGGTAAACTAAAACAGTTTTGACGCGTTGTTTACCCGAATCTTTTACTTTTGGGCCGCGCCATTCTCATTTGGAATAAATTGTCTAAAAGTTAATAACTACTTTCCTATTGTGTAAATCGTATATATAAAGATACATAATTCCTAAAAAGATCAGTTTCTCTGAAATAGTCATATACCTTTATGGTCTAGCATTTATCAATGCTTTCTTCACGCAACTGCGTTTACAGGTTAGAAAGCATAGTTAATATTACAACAACCGGCTTTCGATATGTAGCTAAATATGTTATACAATCTTAATTAGAATTAAAGTAATATGACGAAAGTAAGTAACTATACGTAATCATGCTTTTATTTCGATAAAAATATCAATATTATCAACAACACTCACATATTTATAATTGCAGAAATGATTTATCTTTTAGACAAACTTGGTAGTTATAGTGTCAAATACTTGTTTTAACGGCAGATGGTATCTGATAAGCAACTAATCTCAACTTAACCACCAAAGGCCAATTCACCGCTATATTCAAATCGCTCACCTTTTCTACGATATTTCCCACGCCGGAAGTCCCTCGTCACATTCCAAGAAGCTTCGTCGCACGACGTAATATACCGGCGACGAATCCGCAAATTCGTTCCCTCGGCCGGCCGATACGCGTCCCGTGTGTGTCATCCACCCTCTCTGTCCACCGCACGTTTTCTTCCACAACACTGTTTTTTCACGAACACGATTCAGTGCCGATATATTTATGATTTCTCTCTAAAAAGAGAGAAGATACGGTTACGTGGAAAGTTGAGTCGCACTGTCAACCGTGGTGACGATAATGCTCGATATTATCAAGAGCCTCAGGGGCAAACGTAGAAACGAGAGTGCCGGAATACTGAAAAATATTTTCTTCCCGTGGTACGTAAGTATATCCTTTGTCACCGTCGGTCGAACAGTGATTTCATTCGGCACAAAAGGGAAATCACGGAAGAGAACCAACTATTCTGACTCACGTAGAAAAAATTGCACGAATAACACGGCACGTATTCGGCGTTGATAGTTCGACGAGAGCGTGCCGACTGGACGACAATAAAATCTCATGCCAGTAGACACCACCGCCGCCGCCGCCGTTGCAGCCGAGATTTCCTCGCCGGGAAAAACACGCACACACACACAGTCAACCGTGTTCACAAGAACAAGAGAGAGACCCACGAACCTACCGGTGAATGCTGTCTCATACGCCGAAGAATCCACCGTGTGATAATACGTTCGATCGTAGTCGCTGATAGTGAAATCCTCCCGCTCCAGGATCTTGTCTCAAGATTCCGAACATCTCCTGTACACACACTCTCCGTCGGATTCTTTCTCTCCTCGGGTTCCTCCCTGTCGTCTCGCTATCTTTATCTTTCTGTAGAAACAAATCTTTCGCGCTTTCTTTCTTCCCTTCTATCCTTCTTTCTGTTGCAAGGCTTTACTCTCGTTTACTACGGATCGAGTTGAAATCAATTCACACGAATAACACCGATCAACTCAATGGCCCTTTGGAGATGTCCTAGCATCCTGGTACGGGCGTCGTTTCTGCAGCACGTCGTTCGTCTCCGTAGTATCAAATAGACGATTTCTTTGATTCGAGTTATTTGCTCGCGTCTTAAACGTCCGCGACAAAAGACCGAAATATATACGCACGGTACGCGGCCTTTCGAAGAAACGAAAGAATATACGGAGCACTGGCTACACTTTTTTTTCCTTGCCTGTAATTGTTAGACCCGTTCGCAATACGCTTTCAAACGATGCAGGCATGCAATATAATTTTGTCGGGACTCGATCGTTCACGGAACACGATTTCGAGCGTGCACGTGCGGCAGAGTACGCAGAAACCGCAAGTTTTTTACGGACACATCCCCGACTTGTCTCCTCCTCGCCAACGCCTACACGATACACATTGCACGCAGCAACGACGCCCCTACACGCCGATGACAGTGGTTCTCAAACCGTTGCATCATTCGCCACCGCTTGCCGATAGGTTGCGCGACGGAATTGTATTCGTTCGATCTTGGAAACCGGTTCTTCCCTAGATTATAAGCCTCATTATTAGCGTGTTTTAAATTTTATTCCATAACTGTAATGACAATTATAGTGCTTTTTAAATACACTAATCGAGTACGAAGCTATCGTTAAACTTATAATACTTTGTTTCGACAATATCTAGTATTATAAAAATAAGAAATTTTCTACATAAAGAAGAATGTGAAATTAGTACTAGGGAAATTATACATATGCAGGGAATGCGACGTTAGTAATGTTGTTTCACTGTTGAGTAACTTCAGTGTATTATTTTAAATAGGCAAAATGAAATGAAATTTGTAGAAAAAGTAATAAATATTTATTAATACATCTGAAAAAAACAACTTTTATACTAATTCATAAGCTTTTATAATACCACAACAAAGATTTATAAGTTGTATATATTCACTTCCACCATCTAGCAACCTATAATTACATTCCTGAAAACGAAAGAAATAATATATAACGCGTACTATTGTAAGTAATTTTATAATCTTACCCCTAGTCTATCTGCAATGAGAGTTTTCTGCTTATCTGTTAATTCATTGGAATATATAATTCTTTCACTGAGCTGCTCAATAACCTGTAGAAATTATATAGATGTACAATTTACATATCATTTTAACTTCTTTATTTTAACTATTCTTATCATTTTGACTACGCAATCGCTTTTGCTCACGATCGGCAAATGACACTATGCGGAAGACAGGTGTCATACCGAAAGGGGTTAATAAATAATTTATGTAATAAATAAAGCTCACTTGAGATGTGGCATATGCTTCTAACATAAATTGATCAATAAATTCCTCTGCCTTGCTATAATCTTTTGTCTTGCATACATTCATTAAATCATCCAACCATTTATCAGGTACAATCTACAATTATTTTATTATGCCAATAAAGCAATATTGTTTCTATTTGCTATTTAAAATAAGAACTGTACATTACCCCAATAATTTCAACGATATCATCAACAGTAATATCGATGCCTTTGCCTTTCAACCTTGTAATGGACTGCAAGCACGTTATGGCACGTCGTAAATCTCCACCCGAGGCTTCGACAATTTTTAGTAGGACAGGCTTCGTTGCCTTCAAGTCCTCCTCTTTACATATATACTCTAATCTTTCAACAATTTTATCTTCTCCCAATGGTTTAAATCTGAATTTTGTACAACGAGAAGTCAAAGGTTCTATGATTCTCGATACATAGTTACAAATTAAACAAAACCGGGTACTATGAGATTCTTTTTCCATAGTACGACGAAGTGCAGCTTGTGCAGCATTAGTCATACTATCCGCCTCGTCTAAGATAATAATTTTGAAAGGTGGACAATGTTTCCCACTAAAACAGAAATATTACTATTATACCAAATTCTCATTTAATGTATTTACAATTTTTTGTATATGATATGCCTCAGATTGTGCCTTTATCATAGAAATTACAAGAACAATATACAGGACTATTAAAGATAAACATTAACTCTTGTCTGCTTCTGATACAGAACCAAAAATTTAAAACTTGATAATATTCTTGGCAACCTATTCAAAGCATATTGATTTTTAGTTGGCAATAAGAGTTGCAAAATTCCTTTGTTGTAACTCCTGATTACAACTATATTCTTTAAATAGTCTATATACATAGCTCTATTGTAATTCTCAGACCTTTTACTAATCATCATTGGCTTAAGACTAATGTTATAAGATTAATATGATGATGAACATACTCATCTCTCATACCACCTGCTGTAAGTTGTGCAAAAGATTTGATTTTATCTCTTACAACTTGGATACCTCTTTCATCAGAAGCATTTAATTCCAATAGTCTTTCTTTGTAGAGGCTACCAAATAATTGTCTAGCCGCGGCTAGTATAGTACTTGTTTTACCAGTACCAGGTGGGCCATAAAATAATAGATTTGGAAAATCTCCACCTGTTAAACATTGTCGCAATACCTCTACTACTTCTGCCTGTTCAACGACGTCTTCTACAGTTCTTGGTCGGCTATAAAAATAACAAAATCTTAAAATTTACCAAATCGATGCAATTTAGGTTATACTAGTAAACTATTACTATTTCTCAACCCATGGCGTTACAGAATCACTATGTTCTTCCTTTGAACGTGAAGTTGAAGCCTTTTTAGGCTCACCAGGCCCTAATTTGCCAGTTTTTAGAAATGCCTGCATAATTCTTTTATCTTGAACTGTCTCAAAGAAATAATCTTAAGAAATAAAACAGGATTTGTTCCCGCGCATTTTGTTTCTAAATACTATTGTACCAACATTACGACTAAAAGTTTCTAAAATAAGTTATTCTCATTCTAACTACATACTTTGCTACTACAGAAATTTCAATTGTTTTCAATGATATTTTTAATTATCATTGATTTCATAATAACGTTTCGCAAATACACATGATTATAAATATTTAATATATCATACAAATTGCAAGAACATATATTTAAGAAATTTGAACGATTGTTCGACTTCGTTATCGAATGCAAATACTGTCCTAGTTCCAAATATCTGTTAGATTAGCAACTACTTACATTCGTTACAAAACGAACAAATTTACCATTTATTCATCGTACCAATGTTGTAAATAAAGGGGTGAATTGGCTGTATATTAGTTAATTACACATATGATAGACAAAAACAAGAATTTTCTTAGAACCGTTTAATCATAATTGCTATACGAATTATGTACTCGATACTATAACTCGGTTCATTGACTTTATTTTTGTTAAATATTCGTACTGCTCATATCGAAAACAGTTTAAAAAATTAGAATCAATAATTGTAATATTCAATCAGTGATCATCGAATACGCGTGAAAGTTTAATTATCGCGTAAAATGGAGTATCAAAATCGATTGTGTATGAAAAAATACTTAATTTACACAATGGATTTGATGCGGTTTAGTATACATTAAATGAATACCGGCCAACAGCATATTTCTTATGTGAATGAATTTTTTGTTTAAACATGTGATATTTTTTCTTGACGTTCTTTCAAGCTGTATATATAAATGATGATGTTCTGGATTGTTTCTCTGATAGCAATTATTTTGCATTTCAGTTCTGCACAAACTAGTATGTACTTCATACAGCAGAAACATGTAACTCTGTAAGAACTCTGTAAGAAATATTTCTAATTTAAATTTCTTGTTTTTGTAGAACCCGAATCACAAGGTTATTGTGCACCATACAATGGTAAGATTTGTAAGAAATATTTAACTGGAATTGGAAAAGTATGGTTCAATGATTCCAATGATAATCCTGGAGGATGGTTGAATGAACGTATCACAACTAATTTATGGGAGGAATTGATACAACGACTTGTTGAACCATGTCGTTCAGCTGCAGAGGTAATTAATTAATGATATATTAAATTAATAAGGATATAAAGGTATAAAGAGGCATGAAAGGAATATTTCATCATTTTAGAAAATGCTATGTATGTATGCTTTTCCACAATGTCACAACTCAGTTGGTCTACCATTATGTTATGAAGACTGCATGGCAGTACGTCATCAATTCTGTTTCAATGACTGGGCAATGATAGAGGATAACAAACAGAGAGATATTTATATCAGATCAAGGGGACATTTCACATTACCAGATTGTGAATCACTGCCAAAAGTATTTAAAGGAAAGACGACCTGTTCTCATATTCATTTGACTGATATGAATGAAGAACTTGTTACATGTAAAGCAAACTTAAAGTGTTTTCAGAAGCTATTAAATATCTGTATCTTTAATGTTTTAATCATATTTTATTTCAGATGATTGTGTTGAGGGCAATGGTAGGTTTTACATGGGCAAAGTAAATAAAACAAGATTAGGTTTGGATTGTCAGTCATGGAATGCACAAGTGCCACATAGTCATGATAGACCACCAGATGTCTTCCCTCAAATTCGTTATGGAGAGAATTATTGCAGAAATGCAGGTGGAGAAGAACCAATGCCATGGTGTTTTACTATGGATCCTCATATAAGATGGCAACATTGTGATATTCCTATGTGTGGTATGCATTTAATATTTTATACAATGTAATAAGATATAAGTAATTGAATGCATCTTTTTTGAATCCTTAACCCTTTAACCCTTTCTTATGTCAGTGCATTATATCTTGTTTACAAAAATATTAAAAAACATGAGTTTCTACTTTTTACTATTAAAAGTTACTACTAATAGTAATTAATAAAAAGAATTTTTCCTACAGCCCAAAAAACATTTGATCCTAAAAAGGTTAATGCAGATAATGTAACAAGTAAAGTTTTGGAAATTGATCCTAAAGATCTAGTAATGGACACATTATTTACTCCAAAGTTTATATTGATATTATCTTCATTAGTATTTGTAATTATAGCTGGAAGTTTATTATCCATTATTTTAAGTCATAGACTTCATAAAAGACATCAAGGATATAATCCCACAGATAATCAGGTATATTAAAAATGATTAACTTCTATTGACTATATTACTAAATTAACATAATCTGAAAATGTAATGCCCAGAATAATATTGCTGAGTCTGGTATTCAAAACCATTACAATATCTATAACCAAAACAATAATAATGTATATGTATATTTTATGTTACATTTATATATAATTTCCAGTATGTCGGTATTGATTTAGATAAATTACCGAGCAACGATGCATACCATAAAACGACTGCACAACTTAATCCGAAATTGGAGAAACTCGAATTTCCAAGAAATAATATCATTTACGTTCGAGATTTAGGACAAGGCGCTTTTGGTAGAGTATTCCAAGCAAAAGCGCCTGGTCTCGTTCCCGGTGAAGAATTTACCAATGTTGCTGTAAAGATGTTAAAAGAAGAAGCGTCGGATGATCTTCTCAAGGATTTTGAACGAGAAGCATGTCTTCTCGCCGAATTTGATCACCCAAATATCGTCAAATTATTAGGTGTATGCGCATTAGGTCGACCAATGTGTCTCCTCTTCGAGTACATGGGTCGTGGTGATTTGAATGAATTTCTACGATCTTGCTCGCCAGGAAATTATATCATCCGAAGCCTAGAAAAGGACGAACATTTCACAGATTCTCGTCTATCACACATGGATTTGATTAATATTGCGCTTCAAGTAGCATCCGGAATGGTGTACTTGTCAGATCGAAAATTCGTTCATCGAGATCTTGCAACACGAAATTGTTTGATCAATGATCAAATGATCGTAAAGATAGCAGATTTCGGCTTATCGCAAAAAATCTATTTACAAGATTATTACAAAGGTGACGAACAAGATGCTATTCCAGTTAGATGGATGCCTTTAGAAAGTATATTGTACAATAAGTATACCGTCGAGTCTGATGTGTGGGCGTTCGCGGTGTGCTTATGGGAAATATTTAGTTTTGCTCTTCAGCCTTATTATGGAATGACGCACGAAGAAGTTGTAAAATACATTAAAGAGGGCAATGTACTTCAATGCCCTGAAAATACTCCACCTGCGGTATACGATTTAATGAAGCTCTGTTGGAACAGGAGACCATCGGATAGACCTACTTTCAGAACAATTTATAACACCCTTGATACTATAAAATACAATCTGGAAGCAGAAAATAAGTCGGACAGTGTACCGTTGCGTATTCACGTTTGAGCCTGATAATAATTTGTCTCTGAAGGGAATTCAATAATTCATATAATTATGAAGTAAGTGATATTTATGGAAAGGTAAAAGTAAGTAAGTGGTAAATTATACTACATGTTACACACAACTGCCTTTGTTATGTTTGTTACGTAGCCTTATTAAATTAATTGATCAAAATATTTATGAAAAATGTGTTAATAGTAACACGTATTGGCTACTATTATGTTTACAAGAATGATTGCACAAATGCATTAAGTTAAATTGGAAAAATATTTTTATTTGATTTATACCCAATTCGTGTAAATGTACATATACACTACTAAATCAATTGTTTTCTATAAAATGAAAAATTTCAAATTTTGCTCGATCATGTTTACAATTACTAAACTTAAATGCTGTTTAAAATAATTTTTATAATACCTTTTTAGATTATAAAGCTGCTAACAATTTATTTATTACTAATTTATTTAAACTTATATCGAAACTAAAGAACTGAAGACTGGTATGTACGAAGAACACATATATGTAATCAAGATACTGTATGAGTGTTTCAAAATAATTTTCCACGCATACAAATTTCAATCTTCAATTTGCGTTCTGCCTATTGTGATTTCACGCATTCCGTCAACGAATTTTACAATAATATAACATGTTTCTAACTGCCATTAAAAGATGAAATATACACCACAGTCTAATCTAATTCTAAGAATAAAACACAACAATACAAAGATTTCAGTGGTAGTAGTACCATTATAGAATACTTATTATATAAGTAATCAGAATCCAAAACTCAATGTGTTTTTTCGAAGTAAATAATAGATTAATTTGTGTGTTGCTATTAATATTAACTTGTTTCTATTTACAAAAAGTTAGAAATATGCTTATAAAAAGATACGGTATTGCTGTTAACTCTTCTTAAAAGATTTCATAAAATTTTCTTATACAAATATAGGAATGATGCTTAAAATGTTTGTTTAATGTTCTACCAAAAAAAAACTTAGTTTTAAGTGATAAAGGTTCAATAATTATATTGTAAGAATAGTGGATTTTTTGCATTATATTTCATTTTGACATAATTATGAACATACAAATTTATATAATTATTTGTATAAATCTTTAATGCTTGTTATTTCTATGATTAAAAGTGTAGAGATTGATGATACATTTTTTAACTAACATAATTTTTATACTATCTGTGAATATAAAAGACACTTTTATCTTTTCCTCTACTTCTTCTTGGTACATTTTTATGAGGAATTGAAGAAGAATGTACTAGTTGACCTGATGATTATGGCTATATGCATACATATTTATATGTGTAATTGTATGTACTAGATATATTTGCAATGCTTTTTTTTACTTCTTCAGAACAGAAATATCTTTAGAGACATACATTATGTTATAGAAAACAGACGAACTTTCCTATATATAAATATATATATAAAGCAAATAGAAAAATAATAATGTTTTGCTAAAGCCTAAGACAGATAATACTGAATTTATATAACTATGTGAACAATTTGGCTATAAAAAAATGGGTTTATATTTAGCAACGTTATATGTAAACTGTCCTTAATTGTTAGATGTTAGATCGTTGCTGTACCAAAAAACATAGCCTATTTAATGTACGAAAAATAATATCATTAAAAACTATTATGACAAATGTTATAGTAAGAAGATAAAAAACATTAAGTGAGTGTATACTGTGCAACTGTTATACATAAGATTTGAAAGTAAATCATTACTATGGTGTAAACGGTATTTAAATGAATGTTTTACTCATAACACGATTATTTCAATATATTATTAAATGCAAAAAGTTGTCATAAATGGAGTAAAACTTAGATCGAACTTTTTTAACAATTGCACTTTACTTCTATTTCAACTTTTTGTGATATAATTTAATTTTTTCCAACTAATATTAGAGCTATCTATTGCTATTGTTTATCACTGTATTTGCATTCCAATAGATGTGTCACTTATCAGTATTTTCACAAGGATCTGTACGTATATGTTGCAAAGAGCATATTCATTTGTGAATGTTCTATCCTATGCTTAAGTACATAGATATGTAAACTAATGAATGTCATTGTCCAGTTGATTTCTCAAGGCAATTAATTAACTCATTTGGTTGAGCATTAACAAATATGATATACTATATGCAGAAAGTGTGAATGCAATGTTCAAATGCTCTTCCACAAATCTTTTTATATATGACTTTTATATTGTGAAGAAAAGACAAAAGAACTTTTACCAAGTCTGTGCTCTTACATCTGTGTATTTGTATTCTGTATAAGTAGAGTTGTACGTGATATAATATTACGATAATACGTACACAATACGTATTGTCTACGACCAAGAAACTTCTGGTATTATATACTTCGTTGAGTTCAGATGTGTTATTGACAATGGTAGACTCTATTCTGAATTTTATGTACAACAAACTAATCTAATCTGTAAAAACATAGAGATTCCTCGATACTCTATTTTAAACTTTTAATGAAATTCATACATGTGCAAAAAATAATCCAAAGTTGCATTTTATTTTATTGTAAAGAATCATGTTTAACTAAAGAGCTAGTAAAGATTGTGTGCTTTATACTATGAATATCGAGGAATTATCAATGAAATACTACGAACATGTTGAAGAAGAACTGCTATGAAACTTTTACTGATGTACAACTTTTACAAGGAATAAACAACCAATTTCATATATTCCATAGCCTTTTTCTTTTTTTTTTTTTTTCTTTATTTCCGTAAAGAATGCAACATCGGGATGACAAATTATAAAACCAAGTACATTGCTCCATAAATATATTTCCGCATATTTTTCTCAATAAATTAATGTCAAATCATCATTATGTATATAAAAAGCAGATATTTATATTGTATTATACAGTTAACATTCTTAAAGCTACCTTACACATGAAATATCTTATGTAGGCGATATAATAGTCATGTATGTTTGCATTGCATATATGTATATCTAGTACACTATTATTTGAAAATAATCCATATGTTCTAATAAGATGTTTCGAAATCTATACATTTTTCTCATGGAATAATGTTCATAAAATTAGAAACAATAATTTGTTGCTTTATAAAAGAACATAATATCTGATATTCCTTTTTTTCAACTTGCTATGCAATAAAAAGAAATAACAATTCTTATGATTAACTAAACATGTACACTATACAAATCAATTATAAAAATCTATAAAATACAACATATTGATAATATATTGTAACATCAAAGTACATTGTTATTAGATTTAGTTACTGTTTCAGTGATACATTACCATAAAATTATATATCTATCAACTGCAATTGTGTAAAGTGATACTGAAATTAAAAACTAGAGAAGTAAGAATTATGGAATACTAAAAACAACTTTGGTTTATTCTTTGGTATTTGACAAATATTAATTCTTCATACGGAGTAACATGACTTCTTCTACCCTTCTGATACAATTTAGTATTAAGATCTTAAGTTTAATTACAGTAAAAACCACATTTTTTAAATTTTATAAACCTGGTTTCAATTTATGCAAGATTACCTTTTAACTGGTGTAAATAAAAATTCTAGCATTTTAAATTTATTAATCTATCGAGAACGCGTAATGTTAAAAAATGTAGTTCAAAATAATTAGATAATGTATATATTTCAGTCCATATTATGTCGGGCAGCATTACATTATTACCTGTACTGCACTTTATATATCATAAGATCATCATTGACATTTTCATGTGCAACATATGATCATTTTTACTGCTTATACTACAATATTTTATATTTTCAAAATAAACTAATTAAAAACCCAAATTTGGAAAATGTAAATTTAAAATACTGACATTTTCAGTCATTACAGCTACATTATCGCATGATGAAACTTATTTAATAATAAATACTCGAAAATGAGAAAGGAATGTTCTTGGCAAAATAAAACTAAAAAATTATAAAAAGTGATATACTATTATAACGTCAATATAAAATTAAAATATACTGTTTGTTATTTATCTAATTGCAGTATTTAGTATTTCGTCTTTGGTTTGCTAAAACAAGTATCTCCATACTCTTGTAAATATGATCATTGACATTCTTTGCAATCAAAATGCATCTTTTATATTCTGAAATTGTCTTACCGCTAGATCAACTGGTAGATCAAATTTGTAGCTTGTAAGACGATCAAGAGTGTGAAATGCATCTTGAAAACCTGTTTGTAACAATAATATGTGAGTATTGTAACCAGATATACTGCAATTAAAATCTATGCTGTTAAAATTAATATTGCTTCTATATGAATATTTTAATTACCTGTTTTTACAACATAACTCCACGAGGTATAATGATTTTCAAGAAGATATTGACATTGCAAAATAAGTTTTAACCAAACGACAAGTTTGTTAGCACTATAATAAGAGAAACACAAATCTTAAATGCTTGTTCGTCACAAGATGATTTGTAACAACATTTACTCACTTAAGGGATGCACATATAAATGCCTTAAAATGAGAATCGTAGCTTCTTTTGTATGGATTATGTGATGCAATGATATTCCCAATTGTTGTTAATAAACTCTGAAAATTTTTTAATATCCTTAAAGGAACAAATTCGATTAAAAATGAAAGAAAATATTAGTAAATGTAAAATAGCTACCTGTTTAGAAGAAACAACTCTTCCACCTGCTAAATCAAGATTAAAACTTTGGGATAATTTTTGTGCCGGACTGGAATTGTAACGATGGCCATTTTTAATTTCATAATACTTCAATACCAGTTCCCACGCATGCATTAAATTAGAAGCAGAAGAGTTTCTTTGGGGAAAACATCCCACAAATGGTACTACACTGTTAGAACGCGCATCAGACATTAAACCGTGTTGTATTAAATCACGTATGGAAGTTGCTAGATGCTTCCTTACAGCGGATGTTACTCTGGCATTGCAATGTGACATAGAATCTGAATCTGAGGCGTAATCATTTTCATTAGCGATATCGTCATCTTCCGGGTGGCGTTCGGTTTCGGCAATGGTCTCTATAACATGTTCAACTGCAAAATCTAGTCTTGTTCTTAAATCACGCCAATTATGTACAGAACTTTTCTTAAAATTTCTTCGAACTCTTTCACTACCACATCCTAATTGAGACACTATGAACATATGCAACAGGGCTACAACTTTCTTAACAGTATTCAGAGTCTTTGTTCTACTTTCCTCCTCTGTTTTCCTGTTAAACGATTTTTTAGCATATGAAGTAGAACCAGCAGAACCACTGGTATGTACTGGACATGCACAGGTGCAAGCTAAAGTTTCTGTATTGACTTCTCCTTGAAGATAATTTATAAAACGCTCTAAATCCGCAATTTGTGTTTTTAATTGAGATACTAATTGCTCCTTCATTTTCAAAGGGCTAACAATCTGTAAATTATTTTTTAACTTATTTAATTTTAACTCATCTGTCATTATTTCTTCAGTAATTTATCTTATATGAAATAATTTACCTGACTTATAGCATAATCTACTTGCCATCTTAAGTCATCCACTGGTAATTTACAAAGATCATCAACATTGAAATTTAACTTTTCTTTTAGATGGTCTGAAAAAATAATGAGATCAACCTGAATTTCAATCAAATAGATATTTATCTTAATAGTAATCTTTGAAACTTACTGATTATAATACTCTGCCTTTCTAATATCATACTTTGTGGTAAATCTGCATTACCAGTTTCATAAGCATATTTTTCTAAGTCTTCTAACTGAGATTTTAGTTGACATATTAATTCTTTTTGTTTTGTTCTTTGTAATGCCATTTTAGATTCAACATCAACATCATTTATCACACCAGATATCTGTTAAATAATATATACTAAAGTAGCTTACTATCTTTTCTTTTTGTAATTATCATATTATATATATATCAATATTCAAGAATTAAATAAGGATTAAAACATATGGCGTGAGATTAATAAATTTATGTACTCTATGAATAGCTTACATATAATGATATTTATTTTCTAATAAATAATATTTAAGATTAATAATAAAAGCCTATCACAGATTTATAAGCATGTTTATTTACAAACAAAGTGAATACAAACACAGATAAAATACATAAAAAATATAAAAATAGAGGAAAGAAATAAATACAAGAAAAAATAAAGAAGATAATACAAATTAAAAGAATAAATAAGTTACAGGTACATTAGATTTTTATGTAGCTTACGCTTTGCTTGCAGGACATTGGAGAAGTTGGTGTGATTGATCTACTATCAAGTGATAAGTTATTTGGAACATCTGGTATTCCTCTAAATGCAAACTCTTCTAATTCTTTGAGCAATGTTTCTTTTTCATTTGCAGGTGCATCCACAATTTGTCTTAAACGAAATTGAACCTGTGGTAGTCACAGATAGATAGATATTAAAGATATTGGATATTTATACTTTTTTATGTGAAACAAATTCATGAATTGTATGAACTATATTTTTAAACCCATTTAATACCTGAGCAAAGTGGGTAGTCAATGCTATAAGAGATGAATTTAACATCTCCTGTTCTTCCTCAAGCACTTTTAACCTCTCCATATCGTATGATAAGCTATTAGAATACATTAAAAAATGTTTATAAAATGAAATATTTTGTTATTTAGAAAACACTACTATCAACAGCACTTCTGTTGTATCCATCAGAGATTAAATACTCACTTCTCCATGTTATCAACATATTTATATTCATCGGCAAAATCATTATCACCATCATTTGCTCCAACAGGCGCCCATCTCTCGCCTGATGGCCTATCACTTTCATCTGAATTTTCGATATCTTCATTCTCGCTACCCTTATATTCGCTAGAACTCATTTTCTTCTTGTTTACGATCCCGATTTCTTTCGAAGATCCTACCTTGCATTCGTAAATTTCTTTATGCCGATTATAGCTAATACGAATGAACGTGTTGTTATGTGATGACTTTTTTTCTTTATTTGTGCATATTAAAAATTTGATTTTTCTTGTAACACATCAGAACGTCTCGCATCTTCATCACGTTTAATCCATTAATTAACTTCTGCGCACGTGTACGAGTAGAAACGTCACTTGTCGCTGTCGATTTTGCGCCTGCTAAGGTGCATCCTCATGTTTAGGACTCGTTCATTTTACGATAAATACATCGCGTTACAATTAATTCATGTCATACTGCGAATAATATTTAATAATGATTTGTCGCATCGAGTATGCGGTTTTCATCAAGCAATACGTTTATACCAATATATTTTTATACAATTTTCATTTCCTATGTTAGTCATATAAAATTCTATCAACTATTGTTTCAGTAATATAGTAGATTAAACGTCGGGACATTATGAACTGTTATGAACATACCATTAGTTTCATCGAAGGTTTTTCAATAAATGATAAACTGGTATGCGTAAGCTTATTTGACTCTTACAAATGTGTCAAATTGTTGTACCTTCGAGAGGACGGTCTTTGTTGATTTATTGCATCGTGATTTGTTACTATTCTATTGACTTTATAAAAGAATAGAATATGTAGCAAATAAACAGTGAGATATATTCATGAAAGAAATCCTTAAAGAGAAGTATCGAATAACCTACATCTCTTGACATCCAACTAGTGTTGATCAGCGTATCGTTACGTTTTGTGAATTATTCTCATCAGCTTGAGAAAAGAATTTACCGACAAGTGCATCGCGTATCGTAGTATCCGCGATGATGCGGCAAGAAATAACTTTGACGAAGCCGGCACGTAAAAAACCGAACATTGATGCATCGATAGCTGAATGATTTTCAAAAATACCATAGAACAAGAATTTTTAGCGAGTCCTTGTTTTGTTCTCGGATCTATCCTTTACCATAAATACATCGATGATCTTTTAAAGAATCGTACTTGAAGTGTTATAGGTAATAGAAAATAAGAATCTTTTGATATTTTATGAATCTCCTTGATTATTATTAAAAAATATTACATACTTTTAATAAAAATTGCATATTTTAAGAAAACATTTGTTTATAGGCATACATGAAATGGGTAGTGCTTGGTGGCAGTGTGCTGCATGTTTGAGAACACAAGAAGAAGATATCTGCGAGTTGCATTTGAATAATTGTAATCTTTATGATGTACCACCTGACGTGTTCATTTATGAAAGGACATTAGAGAAATTGTATCTTGATGCCAATAGGGTAAATATAAATATCAATTGGTTTCTCATGTTGATCTAAGCTCTTTAGATTTAAGGATGTTCTTCTATATTTTGTTATAGATAAAGGATCTTCCAAGGCCACTGTTTCAGTGCCATGAATTACGAGTACTTTCTCTCAGTGATAATGAAGTCACAACATTACCACCCGCCATAGCATCATTAATTAACTTGGAATATTTAGACCTCAGTAAAAATAGTATGTGCATAAGAGTACTATGTATTCTTGGATTTTGCTTATGTTCAATGTATTCATAATTATTATATTTATTTTTCTTAGGTATTAAAGAGCTACCAGATAGTATAAAAGAGTGTAAAAATCTTCGTTCTATAGATATCAGTGTTAATCCATTTGAACGTTTCCCTGATGCTATTACACATATTGTTGGATTAAGAGAATTGTATATAAATGATGCATATATAGAATATTTACCAGCAAATTTTGGAAGACTTTCAGCTTTGAAAACATTAGAACTTAGGGAAAATAACTTGATGACATTACCAAAGAGTATGAGCCGTTTAATAAATTTGCAAAGACTTGATATTGGTAATAATGATTTCACTGAATTGGTATGTTTATATTTGCCATGATTATTATTTATTAGCCAACATATATTAATGTTAATTTTATTCTTTTAGCCTGAAGTTGTTGGGGATCTTATCAATCTCACTGAATTGTGGATAGATGGTAATGATATTAGACGTGTACCACTCAACATTAATCAGCTTTACCGTTTAAATCACTTTGACTGTACAATGAATGCAATTCATATTATACCATCAGAAGTAGAAGGATGGAGAGATATTTCGATTATGCATCTTTCATCAAATGAAATTTATCAGTTACCAGATTCCCTTTGTTATCTACGTACAATTGTGACTCTTAAAGTTGATGACAATCAATTGAATGCACTGCCAAATGACATTGGACAAATGTCAAGCTTAGAGGAGCTTATAGTTACTAAGAACTTCCTTGAATATTTGCCATCGTCAATAGGACTTTTGCGAAATTTACATTGTTTAAATGTAGACAATAATTACTTGAGATGCCTTCCACCAGAGATTGGAAGTTGCACAGCATTATCGTTGCTATCATTGAGGTCGAACAATCTAACTCGAGTCCCACCTGAATTGGGACATCTATCCTCTTTAAAAGTACTCAATCTTGTAAACAATTGCATCAAATTTTTGCCTGTTTCTATGTTGAATTTGAGTAATTTGAAAGCATTATGGCTGAGCGACAATCAAAGTCAACCATTAGTGCCATTGCAACAGGAATTCAATTGTGAAGAGGACATGATGGTGTTAAGTTGCTTTATGCTCCCACAAAAACCGCGGCAAGAACTTGAACGTAAGTATTTATATTTGTTTAATAATATACGCACATCTAATAAAATTTCGATCATTGTATAGTAGTACATAATTATAATTTTTAAAATAATATCTATAAAATGTGGTACATTATTGCTGCTAGTGGATAACGAGGAAGAAGATGAAGAATGAAATGGTAAAGTATTTGCGAATAAATCCACTAGTATATGCTAATATTGTTTTCATTTAAACATATTTTGTAACTTTTTAGCATAATTAAATGTATAATTATAATCCTGTGTCTTTTGCATACAGAAGTAACACCAGCTGTAGGATTAATTTCAAGTTCGATCGTTGGTACTGGAAAAAGAATATGTTTTGCTGCTGAGGTAGAATCTGAAATCCCTAGACAACTTCATCGAGCACCGACTCCCTACCCTAAAGAGCTGCGCAACCTTGCTAGGCATGCCCGAAATTTGCATCATCAATCAGCGCATGATCAAAGAGTAAGTAGGATTAGAAACACGCTTATCCTATGTTCAATTTCCATTCATCATTTTTTTTTATTAATTTGACAACAAAAATTTTAAATTAATATGATACAGAAATAGCGCTGAAGAAAGTAGAATCGTCAAATACTATCAATATTTTCGTTATATCTTTTTGTATGCATTTTTGCATAATCAATATCTGAATTACAAGAAAATTGGCAATTGAAACTTGCAGATGCATTTAGAACAGGAGACTATGATCAAAGAAGCTATTATTGCTACAACTACTCTGGACCTTACCTCAAAATCTGGGACCTGTCTTTCACAAAGTTTATTTAATAAGGTATTCATTAGAGAATTATGGAAGAAAGACAATTTATATGATTCCAGAGTATTTATTAGTGATATTAATAATATCAAAAATTAAAATATATAACAAAAAACAAGTGAAATTGTGAAATCAATTCACAAAAAATATAATTTCAATTTGAACAAAAGTTAAACTAGTATAAAGTGGGATTGCATAGGGACAATATTAAGTCTTCCGTGGGTAAAAAATTAAATCAACTAATTAAAGATTTTTTCTGTAGGATTCACACTCATCATTATCACCAATTGAACATTATACATCAAAGGCATGCAAGAACAATAGTTCTACGGATATTGGAACAGAGCAATCTGTTTCAGAAGAATCTTCCGATGAAGCAAACAAGACCGTACTTGCAAAAGAAAAAAGTCCGGATATCCGAGAAGCAAAATATATTCGTAATCCCACGTCTGAGTATCTTTCCAAAACTCCAACAGTAGCAGATTATGTAAATTCTACTTGGAAACCGGATGAGTACTCGAAGGCAAACACAGCAAAAATTGTTGAATCAGACAAATTTATTGAACCCTATAAGACTATGCCTATTGCCGCGAACAACAAAAATACCGATCATGTTCAAGTGTCGAAAGTAAATGAAGTTCCACCCGTCCCGCCACCGTACCATATTGCAGCCGCATTTTCAAAAAAGGCGGCACTTTTTCAGCAACTGAATCAATGTAAGTTATTTCTTGTAATCATTTCTAAAATGATAATACACATACACACACACACAATACGAATTTTATATTCTGTCATATTATAGCAGCTCCATTAGACTCGTCGACGATAGCTCCTCCACCAATTGATATGAATATATCAAATTCAAAAATATCGCAGGGAGCGGAAATACAAAATTATGATGGAGAACCATTTAAAGTTGAAGAACATTTGTACAATGACAAATTTGCGTTGAATAATACAGATATGACAAACACCTCAAGTAACGATGGAAATATAAACTCTTTTAGTGGCACCGATCAACACACGTTAACGGATTCGATCGATCCGACAGCACAGTCATTAGAAGGAGATCGATCGTTAAAACCAAGTAGAATTCCTATTTTAAAGACGAAACATTTGGAAAGTATGAATTCTATTTCAAATAGCGATCTATCGAACAAATGTACAAATTCTTCTGTTGAAGACTATGAAGCTTCAAAAATATTGAACGCATCGTGTATACCAACATCTCCTATAACTGGGAAAAAATATCGAAGTCCGCTATCTATGCAACCTAAAGTTTCGGATCGATCAAAAAAGATAATAAACGGATCTGTTTCAAATAATAATACTTCCTGTGATAATTTATCCATAAATGCAATAAACTCAAGTCTAGTTACAAATTCAAATATGGAAGGAATTTCAAAAACTTCATCTATCGAAACGACGAATACGAACAGTTCTATGAACATAAAAAATGAAACTAGCTCTGGTCGAAGTACTCCAATTCTAGCGAATAATAAATCTTTAAATGAGGTGACCAATAACATTGATAATTATAAAGTTGCTGGACTGAATGAGTCATTACATTCAGAAAGGAAACCAAGATTTAAATGGATGTTCGGGCCGCACAAAAATGCTAACGTAGTATGTTTCATTTTTTTCCTTTTTCTTTCTTCTTTTCTTCTTCTCCTTTTTTTTTTTTTTTTTTTTTTTTTTTTAAACATAACGTCTTTACGTATATTTTACAATTCATAATTATTGCCTTTACAGTTGCCTGTTCAAGTGAAAAAAAATCCAGGTCTTGGTTTCAGTATTGCCGGTGGAGTGGCAGGCGCAGAAACCGTAAATATTCAAAATTTAAAACAGACGCAATAAGATTTTCTATCTTTTAATCAATAGTTTTACTTATCCTAGGGAATAATTGTAACTAAAGTGAATCCAGATGGTCCAGCACAAGGTACCCTTCGACCAGGAGATAAGATCTTAGAAGTCGATGGTATAGATTTCACTAAATCTGATCATAACAATGCTGTCGCTGTCCTTCGAGCAACCGGAGCAGTAGTATCTATGATGATTAGTCGTCATCAATGACATCCAGTTAGAAAACGCAATGATATCTTCTTTTTATTTTCTGTAACTAGTGATCAGTTTATCACATTAAACTGAATACACTTCACGTAAGTTTTTTTAGTGTATATATTTCTTTAACTAATATTAGTATATACCAATATACTTATAAACACACAAAAGAAATGGAAGTTCCATTTTGTTTCTCCTGAACGCTTGTTTTCATGGTAGTAGATCATATTCCCTTTGATACTGTCAAGCAATTGAATGACTGAAACAGCGTTACCAAAGGTGGGAGTGATGGTATTTATTTGAGGAAAATATTTCCGGCTTCCAGTGGTCACGACTTGTGAACTAAGCTTTTTAAAAACAGAAATAATAACGATTTCGAGGAAGAATTCTATTCTTAGGTTATACCATAGATTAGAAACGCGTTCCCTTGCACAATTTACGATGAGGAAAAGATTTTGAAATGTGATGTATAAAAAAACTATTTTTAAGAAAAATTTCACCATGGGCCAATCCACAGCTTACTCATATTATTTGGTTACGTAAGTAGGTAAAATAGGAACTATTTAGTGAACAATCATAAGATGATAAGTTTCTTCCCGAATTTCTATCTCCAAAAGAATGCATATATTTGTGTTGTTTTATGACGTTGATTATATTTGTGTCAACTCACTTGTTCTCTTTGCAGAGAGCTGACAATGTGCCAGAAACAAAATACTATTTATTACTCATATATATTTAAAAAAATATTATATGAAAATGAATATATATTATGCATATATATTATATACAAACATTATCTCTGTCAACTAGGCGAGATTCTTACAGACACTTCTTTTGTGAGATATCATGTGAAGTACATATTTTGTATATGTAGAAAAATGGTTTTTCTACAAATTTATCCTAATGCATAGACTTTAAAAGCACAAAGAGTTCCATAATTAACTTGCTTGTATTATTTACAATTCGTATTTAAAGAATGATACACTTTAATTTCATTTGAAAAACATATCTGTGAGAATCTTATCAATGTAAAGAAAAAAGGAATATTCTTCTATGTGCCGTAATTTTATTGGTTATGTTTTTAATAGTTTTGTTACTATTGGTTTTAATTCTTTTTATTCTTCCTTCCTTTTTAAATAAAAAGATACTTATCAGAAATATAAATTTACATTTTTCAAACAATTTTATATATTTTTGCTTGCCATTGTTTTTGATAAGTTTGTTTTATTAGACACTAGCAATTATCTTATCATAAAGTCAGCTGTTAAGTGTTTGATAAAATGAGATCTTTATTGTTATGGTTGTGAATTATTATATTTCATTCATTCTATGTAAAGGAACAAATGTATGTACCTTGTAGGAACTGTTTTCGAACAACAGTTATTAATATGGCATAATAATGCCAAATCATAAGATAAAACACTACTTTTCTATGTTAGTGAAGTTATATTAAAAGAAAAAGGAAAAAAAGAAAGTTATTCATGTAAATGGAGTAGAGCTGTGAGATAAATGTTTAGAAAGGTTGTATGGTGATGTATAGCACAAGTGAACTATTCATGTCAAGTTATGAGTTGTAATATAGTATACTATTTGTATCCCAGAACTTTTATAACAAGATAACAATATTGCACTTCACTTTACCTCGCATATACAAAACAATTACTATGCACATTCTCTTTATTTATACGTTTTTTTACATTTGAATTAGTTTCATTAGTTATAAGGACATTTAGAAGAAATGGTTTATGCATTTTTATAGATATGTTTAAGTAAATATGTATTGTTTGATTTTATTGCTTTCTACATTTTTTTGATGTCTTTCAAAGTCGATACAAAATATTTTTTGATATTCATTTTTGTAGTAATTTTTTTAATAACTCGCTTAAAACGATATTACAGTTATATGGTAGCTATACAGTGGAAAATTATGCATACATGCGCTTGTGTATGTTCAGCATAACTTCAAATATATATGAATTGTTCCCTTCTATAATTATCAGAGCTTTGAATATCTCAATACATTATTTGAAACTATAATGAAACAGAGAACTTCCAGAATCAAGAATTATAACAAAAAATGTTATATTTACAGAAAGATTTATTTCGCGAAATACCGGTGATACTTATTCACTGAATAAGAAATACACCTTTCATGGGAAATACGTAGAATTTTGATATATTTTAGAAGTAAACTGACAAAAAGAGCAGATTATTTTTGATTTAGGTACTTTGTGAAAGTAATTTTAGATGACTATATACCCAATCCTTAGTAAAAATTATATATGTTTTGATTATTTTTTATAAGTACATGCAGTTCTATAATATATATAGGTATACATAAAAGCAGCTTGATATTTAAATTTTTGAACTAACTATATTATCAATAATAATCTGCATACCTAGTCATATTGGAAAGTAAGAAGTATAATCGAAGGTGGATTATATTTTTGCCTGATAATACTTGTATTTTTATTAATATTTTGTGTATTTTTTTAACATCAATTTTATGTATAAGATTTATAATAGAAAAGAATGCTTATTTATTGTATGCTTTATGTTTCAATAAATATTCTATTTGTTTATACATAACAAATGTACAAACTGGATTTTGCATTATGTATTATGTATTAATACTTTTTTAGCAAGATGTAACATCTCATTTTAAATATTATTTTATGCTCAAATACTCAATTAGTGTCTTCTGCAGCATAAATTGAAATTTTGATTGTCAACAAAAATTTTGGACCACAAAACGCATATACAATCTTTTCTACTACTCTAACTACTAAACAGACTGACTACTTTTTGAGCAAATATTTAAGTGGCATTTAATGGAATGTATTGATTGTATGGAAAATGTGTGATTAAAAATGCGATACATGAAACTGTATATATAAAAAATTAAAAATATATAAGTGTACAAGTGGTTGTATTCATTATTTAGATCTTCTTTGCAATCAATATTTTATTCGATATTAGTTTTTAATAATTTCTTCATTTTATAAGATTAACCAATGCTTTCAATAATTTGATAGAATAATATTCCAATTAAGTCAAAGAAAAAAGTTATTAAAAAGACAACATTAATCAGTACAACCACTTCCTTGACATATTTTTTTGGAATATCTGTTCAAACAATATGTATGACAATGTATGATAGATTAAATGTACAAGAAATGCTCACAGTGGTTTGACTGGTCATCATATAATGACTACCATACAGTTGTATGAAACTTTGAATTTGTTAGAAAAAGATATTTTACCTTTCTTAAAAAGTCCTAGTTGGTTGTGCAGCAATAAATAAATTAATATTTACGTACAAAATGTTTAAAAATTTTACTACACTCTACATATCAATCCTTATCGATAATATTCAAGTATGGTATAAAATTTTTTAATCATTCGTAACTTATTACGTATAAAAAATTCCCATAAAAAACATCCTTACTTCAAAATACAGTTTCACGCTCCTATCAATAAAAATATAGGATTTTCAATGTAATGTTTCCAGAGATTTGAATACTTAGCCATTGTGACGCCATCCACTATTCGATGATCGGCAGCCCAGCTAATGGAGATTATGTTTGCGGCTCCTACGTTTCCTTTATCATCGAAGCGTGGTAATTTCTGCACTTTTCCAAACGCGCCGATCACAATTTGTGGAGGAAGAATCACCGGTTTTGTATATGTACCGCCCACCTATCAATGACAATTGAATCTGTTTTAAATTGTATCTATGTCATATGATCAACAAATGGATAATGAGTCGTAAATCGTTTGTTTGAAATTTGTTATATAAACTATTCAGAAGCCAAATTGATCAACTCCACTTCATAAAAATTTCGAAATTTTAGTACCAAGATGCATCATCAATGTTTCATTTTTCGGGAAACAAACGATTAACTTTAATCTAATCGATCAATTTGGCTTTTGTGTGATTTATATAACGACTGTCTTCGGATTTAAATTCAATTTAGATATAGTTTAAATCTAAATTGAATTCTTTCGATCTGAAATAGTTTTGTAATTCAGTTTGATTATTTAATAATCGATATGTTTCAATTCATTACTAATTTAACAGCATTTGAAAATAATTTCTATACTTACAACACCTATGTTTGACAGTGAAAATGTTGCATTCGATAAATCGTTCAGTGGGATCGAAGATTTTCTTCCAAGTTCTTGAAGACGGTTTAATTGCTTCGCGATCTCTATAATATCTAAATCCTGAACATTTTTAATATTCGGTACAATTAAGCCCTCAGGTGTATCCATAGCAATGCCGATGTTATGCATCTTTTGAATACGTAACGTTTGATTTTCTTCATCAAGCCAGGCGTTTAGCTGTGGCACCTTTTCTAATGCTCTAGACGCGGCTTTTATGAAAAACGGCATCAAGCTTAAAGAAATGCCTTGCTCTTTCACCGAATCCTTTACTTCGTTTCGGTAGTCCATCAGTCTGTTAACGTTACACTCATCGCTGTACACAAAGTGTGGTATACTCTGTAAACATATGTTGGTTTCGTAAATTTTTCGCAGCGGACTCGTTTAATTACATGTTTATTTTTGGACGTTTATTTAGGACATGGAATTAACGACGTTAGCACATAGGAGACCGTGTACATGTCATATTTGAACATGAAAGATAAGAGGTTGGCTGACGAGACGATTAAAATGGCCGTATTTTCCGGTTTGAACGGTGTTTCGTCTGTCAACGTTGACAGGAAATTCGGGCCGAGTAGAAGCTCGTATTCGATCGATCGCTATCAATCATGTGTATCAACGTCACTTTTAGACGACGAACTTCTGTTGTCGGTATCGTCGTGATTCGCGCATTTCAATTACAGACATAGTACATTGAAATTTTTCTGGGCAACGAGACTCGTGCGCCTGTTACTATTATTAAATAAACAATTTATCTTCTCTTTTCTTGTTATCTATGAAAAGGTTGTCAGGTTATTTAATCCGCAAACCAATTATCGATTAACTGGCCGTTTATTTAGTTACTGCAACCACGTGGACACGCGATAGACAAAATTTTGCTAATCTTGCAATTTATGACTGGTGTGCGTTTTAACCCAAACTGCGCTTATTAATTTCGCAGTCTTAATGCATTCGTTACGGCATTACTTGAACTTCTTTTTAATTTTCGTAGGAAATTCATTTTTAATAATAACATCCGAACAACTTAAATTATCTACCTTATGTCTTGCAAAGCAAAAAAAAAAAAAAGTAAAATATATATCTTCGAAATTTCTGTTTGTGTGATATTTTCTCGAAACGATAGAGAAATGTAGCTTACCAGAGACTGCGTCATCGTTTTCCACATGTGCTTGGTATAGCCTTTTATCGGTATCACCGTTTCCGCCGTTGGTTTTTCTTCGACCCTTTTTCTCTCGGAGCTAGTAGACATTTTTTCTAAATGACTCAATATATCCTCTTTAAGTATTCGATTACCTTTGCCCGTAGGAATGACATCTTTTAGCTTAATATGATTCTCCATAGCTATTCTTCTGACCGCAGGAGTTGCTAGCGCCTTTTCTAACCCTATGTAGTCTTCCTCGAAGCCTTTAACGCTCTGCTTGTTATCGGTTTTTATAGTTTGTTGTTGCGGATGCTGTTTGTCAGAGATCATCGTCTTAACTTCCATGTTCTCATTATCATCATATAGTTCGATGTCCAGCAATGAATCTCCTATCAGAGCTACGTCGTCCACCTTGTAGTGCAAGGCTTTAATTAATCCGTCGTAACGGCTGGTAATCGTCACGGATGCTTTGTCGCTTTGAACCTCACAAATGTTATCGAATTGAGACACCCGGTCGCCTGGTTTCACGAACCTATGCATTCGAACGTACCAAGTCAGAATTTAATTATCTTTACGGTACATTAGATCGAAACGCAGTGTTATCGACTGACACGTATTATGTATATATGTATGTTAGGATTAGTTTATATATTCTCATGTGAATGCAATTTCTGCATTTTTTTTTTTTTTTTTTTTTTTAATAATATACTCCATATATATAATATATTCTGTAATATATTATTAAAAGATAATCTGATGTCAGTGGAGGGGGAAAATGATCGGCAAATGCAAAAGCTTCGTGTGTATGATGGTTAACGGCAAATTCTTTGTTTTGCTCACCACTCTTTTATCGTGACGTCTCGAATTCCTTCTCCGATATCCGATAGTTTGAAGGGGACGACGGTCCCGCAGCGAAAGCAGCTTACGGAGAAGAATCGACATTTTTGATCGCGTACATTTCTACCCTAAATAAACATAGATTTCTCTTTGTATACTCGTCAGCAATAACTTAGAAATCCTTGCTTCTGTCTGAGTGATTTCGTCTATCCTTTATTTTAAATTTTATATTAGAAGTGTCGAGATGAGAAAATTGCATATCAAATATTTAGATTGAAACATCGTTTTTTAAAAAATATAACGTCATACTTTACATTTTAAGCGTTAAAATGGAAATTTATCGATTATCGATATGTGATTAATTTAATTACGATTGTACAATCGATTTGTGCGTTGTATCGGTAGCCATTTTTAGTTTGTTTTGACTTATGTGAAAGTATCGGATATAATAATATGCATACATGCAAATTGTGCAAGTAATTAATTGTAAAAGTATAATGTAAAAAAATGTGAAATTCGAACGCCTGGAACGGCTATTTGGCCTTCGTCACCCTCGGTTGTGGGAAGAGAAGGCGTCAACGCTTGAGGGTGCCATAAATTAAGCCCTCCCTTTGTGCGGTGCCGTGGGCTAACGGGCCCCAATGTTTTGCGACTGCGACGTTTAGTATACACGGGCGAACGAAACCGACTATTTTGCACGTTTCCTACCATCCTGAATAAACACAGTATCTCGGATAAATCGAGATGCCTTTATATGAATGATAGATTATATTCTCTTGAAATTTGCTTACAATAATATCTTACGAGTCTTTCTTGAAAAATTTAAATCGATGTTCGAATCGAATCGATTAATATCCTGTGGTAATATTTTCTCGAGTTCAATCTTAAAAGAATAATGTAATCAAAAGAATGATGAGTGTGATTAGTGAATTATACAATTTATCATATTTATCGACATCGTGATATCTATAAAAAAAACTATATCATGACGTATGTCAAGCATTTCAACATTACCCAATCCGCGTCTATTACAAATATTTGTAACAACCTAACCCCAGTCAATTATTCATCGAGCCAATTGCTTTTTTTAGCGGGAAAACATTGCCCAATCATTGCACACATTCCGTAGAAGCTGCCCAATCAAAACAATTCTTTTTTTAAATTTTTGCGATTACGTAATTATAGGATAGTTTCTATTGGATTGATTAGATTCAAGATTAGACTCAATTCGATATTTGAGACGAAATCAAAATGCATAGAAACCAAACCGGAAGTCTTTTATAATTCCATATCAATACCGTTTCGTATTTAGGTACAAAACGCAAACGCTTTCACCAACTTTGATCAGACGGGCAGGTCACGTGTTAATTTCATTTATTGCGTTGCGGCTAAGTGTTTATTGCTTTAGTAGTCCTTTACCGTATAATTTGTCCGAAGACCGCAAAATGGAGTGTATCGTAAGTGGTGACGTTCCCTAGTAAAACATATATATTGGCTCCCTAAAGCTTGAACAATCCCAATATAAACGGCACATAACAAGGTTGCTAACCAATCCTGCGTCATGCCAATTAAACACATTGGACGATACGGTGTACGAAATATTTGCAGTTTCGTGTGTTCTCTAAATATACCCTCTGATTTGTTTAATGCATTCCATGTCGTACCGATTTACTGCGATTTGTCACCGGTCACATATTAAAGATACAACGTTAGAACGGTTGTAAACGATTCATAGTATGATAAAAATGAAGAAATTCTAAAAGACTTAGAAATTCCAACAGTGTAGGAGGAGACCCGAAACTTTGCAAAAAAGGTACGACAATGGAATTGCAGTGCATCCGAACCAACTAACAGCGAAAGTGTACGAAGCTTACACTAGTAGAAGACTAAAGAGGAAACATTCGTGTGACCTAATTCCAATATAGAACTATTAGTATCACTATTGTATAATAATATATGTGTATATGTCTACATATGTATATATACATGTCGGAGATGAAAGGACATCCGGGCCTTTCTTTTGAAATGTTTGGGAAAGTCCCCAATACTTTAATCCAGACTTTTTATTATAGCCGTACTTAAACAGTAAAACTGAGAAATAGCCGTTTATGAGTTAAGTCAATTATGATTGCTCGAGATTTATGACAGTGGGCTTGGGCTCGAAGTGACATAATGGGTGACTGAACGTAGCCACGGTCATGGGAGTGACGTGTACCTAACAGAGGTATAAAGTAATTAAATAATTCTCCTTAAAAACAAAGATTGACCCGAGGGATACAGAGAGGTAGGGAGAGGAGTATATAAGGGCAGTTCCACTTGGACTGGGGCTGAATCCGAGAAGTTCGACTAGTTCAGTGAACACGTACATCCAGTTCCAAATCGCAATTGTCATCCCATTGACCGTGTATTCGTTATCGAACCTAAATTCATCGTCATCGACATCTCGATTATTCAATCATCGCTATCACCTGTTATCCTTTGTAATACATTCGCTTCAATAAGTATCATCTGGTATACAACAACGATGGCCAACTCGCAAGAAGATTCGTTACACGCCCCGGCTTCCAACTTACCCCGACATGTATATATGTATATAGATGATATATGTGTGTGTATATACGTACATATATTGACAATTCGTAATGGCATCTCAATGGAGCTCACCATTCAAGTGCCAGCAATCCCAACGGCTACCGTAATCTATCAAATGCTTTCTCAGACAGATTGCAGTAAAAAATATGGAAAATGTGAAAAATGTATTGTCACCGGTGACTCATATAGAATATGTTTATTATATTTATAAAATAAATCGTGTTCCATAATAGTTACAAAATTACGAAAACTATTATTATACAGAAAAATGTATAAAAAATCGGAATATATAGTAGTTCGAAAGTGTTTAAACACTTCTAGAAATATTTTGTAAATGTAAATGTAACATTGTAATGAGACTCGACCATCGTGATTATATTGGTAAAGTTAGAAATTAACACATTTAGAAATATGAATGAATTAGCGTAAATATATATTTCACAGAAATCGCAAAAGTATTTAAACAATCAATTATCAATTATATTAATAAGCGTTAAAATTTAGTAGGAGACTCTTTAATATCAATTATATATATTTATATATAATTAAGACATTTAGGATATTTAGGATATTTATATCAGAAGGTTGCGTGTTCACATCACGTCGGGGTCACCAATGTAGAGGACTTGTAGAGGATTGGTAGTTAGAATAACGAGAACTTGTTGTTGCAACCCGTCAAATACATTTAAATTAAATAAATAAATAAATATAAATAATGTTGTTGAGATGCTCGTACAGTGTATAAGTCGCAAAATAAGATCGCTGATAAATACTCGATAAATGCTCGGTAGATACTCGTAAATACTGCTCGATAATTCTAGATAATTCGCTCGCTTGCGATCGCGTCAGTTTATTTATACTGGTCGGGGGAGAGTCGGAAAATTCAAATTCGTCTTTGTTCGACGGTTTTGCACGGAGTTTATTTATTCTTACATTACGTGTATCCCAACGATCTTGATACTCCAAGGCAAAACAACATGATTTGAATTGTCATCTAACTCATGTACCGCTACATTTAGTATGACTATTCACTATTCATGTAGTAGAGTAATTTTTAATGAAATATACAGTGTCAAACAAAAATATTGACATAGCCTGGAGTTTCGCATAAAATTTTTTGGAAATCTGTAAAGCAAGTCTATAAAATTTAACTGTCATCCATAAAGTTTAAGTATATCTAGAATCATAAATTTAAAAAATAGTTGTAATATTAGATTAAAAGAAACAAAATAAAATACGCAAAACGTTTTTAGCGGAACAAAAGTATTGGTACATTTGAAAAATTTGTTACTATCTGTATTCTACCTAATCATTTTTAATGTTTGGACACTTGTTATGTCGTGGGAAATTTCCCCATTAAAACTGATCGTAATTTTTTAAAGTTACTAAGAATGTTTTGCAGAACAAGAAAAAGCGTAAATAATGGGAAGTAAAAGAAAAGAAACAATAATTGCTGAAGGAGAGATTGTATAAAATTTATATAAGCAAGGATAGTCTTATTTCGAAATAGGAAAAATTATTAACACGTTTAAGACGTTTTACCGTAAGAAGTGTAATTTAAACAATATCTTGGCAAAAAGGCCTAACAAATGCCACACTAAGCGACCGTCCATGGGAGCTTATAAATTAAGAAAACAGAAACATAGGCAATATAATAAAAAAGGAATTTATAAACTACATAAATAGCTTGGAAATAGCTGGAATAGTAAAAAACGAATCTAACACAGAAATATACCTCATAACAGTTCGAAGAACACTCAAAATTGATGGATATGAATAAAAAATTGCAAGACGAAAACCGAAACACGAAAATACAGTATTATGGGACAAAATTTTCAGACGAAAGCAAATTTAATATTTTTCAATGTGATGGACGGGTTTTCAGTTTAGCCAGAACCGAATACCGAAGTAGATGAAAAAAAATTGTTCAAGTCGTTAATCCCGGGGTGATGGGGTAGTGGTATGGAGGTGTATGAGAACTTGTTTCTATTGAAAATGCCATGGACAAACATGATTACTTAAATATTTTAAAGTAAAAGCGAGGAAAAATGAAATTTAGAACAAGATTATTATTTTCAACAGGATAATGATCCGACTCACAGTTTACATTGCTAAGCAATGGATGATTGTTAATACACTGTATATATTAACGACTCCCTCACAGTCCCCAGACTTCAATCTTATCGAATATCTTTAGTTTGGATTTAAAAAAAGCATTAAAACGCATCATATTACCTCTAAGCAAGATCTGGAGAAAGTACTCAAAAGTTCAACAGTCACAAAAAAGTTAGTATATTAAATGCCAAAAAATTTTATACGATGATCTTATAGAACAATACTTTTGTGTCTCTGTACTCTGTACTCTGTATGTTTGTAGTAAATATCTTGTAACTTCTATACCTATACATTTTTAGATTGATTCCAAATACATACCAATATAATCACGACAGTCGTGTCTGTTAATTTTTGTGCCAATCAAATTTTAAAATGTTCTGTATAATACGTATAATATACACATAAAAGTTTTCTATGATAAATGTTGAAATACTTTTGTGAGCAATTGTACGTATATTATATGTATGTATATCGTAATGATTATGCACGTAGTGATCAGTGACGCAGGGAATTTTAAGCGTGATAAGTTCTTATCCTTTTCGTCGAGTAAACGTGTGTCAGATTATATTGTGTGAACATGCAGACGAAAATTACCGAGAATAACCGAAATTGTACGATGATATCCGCCACGACCTCCACGGAATATAATTAGTTATTTCTTATGAAATTGTTTACCATCTATTGCCTTAAATGAATAATGTCCCCTTACCAGAAGTGCCGTGACTGTCAGTCTCCAGGTTAAGGCCATTGTAAACAATCTTCACCGTTTCGAGAGCAATCGAAATTTCCTTTCGAAAGATGTTTCAGCTACCGAAAAAGCGTGGAGTCGTCGATAATGGCGCAGTTGTACTGGCATGTAGATCTTTCACGATGTTATCGTCTGTCTTCGGTAGTAGTTTTCGAAATATGTTTTCGTTCGCGTGTCCGGAAGAAGTTACGCAACGTATGAGTAGTACCGATGAAGACCAATTGTTTCGTTAAAAATTGTGTTGTATTGCGTTTCTCCACTGTACAATTGTTGAAAGTTTGAACTTCGGCTGTGTGTGTTTCTTCGAACTTTCGTGTTTCTGTTCTTCGTTGATAAAGTTTGGAACTATTACTCATCGAAGAAGATGTATTCGTTTTTTACACAAATTTAATGGTATTTAAATATAATGCACATCGAATTTTCATACTGATATGAGGAGATAATCAATGACTATATTTTGAAATATAATTATTATTTCAATTGCACCACGAACAAAGACACGTTCGTACGGAATGGAATATCGGAACATTGTGTCGTAGATATTCTGTTTCGGTGGTCTCGGCGGATATCTTTGGTGTCTTCTCGTTGTCTAAAAAAATTGGGTTTTACATGGAATATGGGTCATGAATATTCTTACGCGGGTCACCCGATAATAAGATGCGTTTGAATATAAAACAATTTTTGTATAATAATTTATATACAGCGTGGACTTATATTCGTGTTATAAGTGAAGTCGAGGTGACTGTATTAACAGGTAATTTGGTATTATAATCCGGTGATTCCGGTTGATAAAAAAGATAGTGAGCACTGTTTGTAGTTGCTAATCTATACACTTTAGTAATATTCATATACTGTTACTACAAATCGACTAAAGTTTCCGTAAAAATTTATGAAGAGACAATTTTTCGACAAATTCGCCGATTTGAAATTTTACAATATAGAACATTTTTGATCTCTTCGGAATTGAGATTCGAAGTTCCACGAATGTTATTAAGATACCGAATGCCATAGATACTCGATTAACCAGAAGGCAAAACGAGGCGACAATTTCATTGTCGTTGCATTGCTCATTTATCAGTTGTCAAAATTAGCTTATATTTCTATAAGTCACGAAACGAACGTAACACTTTCTTCATGGGATTCGTGCGTAGGGATTTTTTAATTATATTAAAATTGTATTGAAATTATTATACATAATATATATAGTAATTTTGTTGCTGATTATGAGTTTAATAGACGAGTTCGTCAATTTTAACGCAGGGATTGGAATTGAGATTGATGATACGTTTAAGTGGGTTTCTATCTAATGATGAATATTTTCTTACATTAACACGGAATCGCAATTAAGTCTTAATTAATTTTTGTTTTATTAGTAATTGGGGAGAGGGAGGAGATATGTTCAAGTACAGTGAATAATAAAATTCCAGAATTCCTTTTGACGGGGAAAATCTATTTCAATGATCGGTGTTATAATAAAAGATACAAAGTTATCTTTTTTGTATGATGCATCGTATTCATTCGAACTATAATTCCCCATCGTGTTAATCTTTCCTTACATTCTCCTTCTTAATAACGACAAAATTTTGTTCGTTCGTAACAATCGTGCTTTCATTCGTGCGTATAATCGTCGAAGATGATAATTACAAGTGTAACAATCTAACTTTCTCTATATCTCGATTTTTCTTACGAATAGTTCGATCTTTGCAGACCGTTAAATGAATTTTGGAATTATAATCTTCGAGATTTCTCATACGATTCAATAGTCGTCTTTCCTGTTTCCTCCGTTACATGTCTGCAGCAAAAAACTAAATGCCACTAGTCGCCTCAGAGAACGAAATCGTGGTGTTATTAATCGAACAGGTCGAGTGTAAATCCTGATATTGATCGAACCAGGTTGAAGTTCGCCTTATAGCGATTTATTTATTGTCTACTATTCATGGAGGAAATGTATATTGAATCCGCGCATCGTGTAGTCGGCCTAGTTTCAAAATTTTCCGCCATTCATCTTTCCCTGTCATCGTCATTTTCCTGTCCCTTTCTTCTTCTCTTTCATATCCTCTTTCTCTTTGTCACCCTTGTTCTCTCCGTACTCTGGTTATTGTTCTAAAGTGTCGTACGGCGGACTATCGAATTGCACTTCTTTTACGCTCCTTTTTATTGACTGCTGGTAATTCCATATTTGCGATCCGAACGCTTTACGATTATAATAAACAACAGAAATAAATATTTGAAACGTTCAACTCGTTAAAGATATCAATTACTCGCTAAAAAATAATAACAATCTTAAGGGAACGATCTAGCTCGTAATCGAAACAATTTCATGTCCTTTAGGAACTCAAATCCATACAAAAAATGCGGGAAGTGATTCGAAAACGAAACATATTCTTCTAATGGAAATTTGGTTTCGTTTCCCACTATAACGTACGATCTTCCCGAATTAATTGCAGCTAGTTGCGAGTAAAATTAACAACTTACGTAATCGTGTGCCGAAAAGAAACACATAATATCTTGTGCAACGATAGAACTGTATTTGTGTGTTTATTTGTATATGTATGTGCCTGTATGTACGCGAGTACCTTATGCAGTAGTATATATATAATATATATATACATATATACACACATCTCACGGAATGTAAATATTTTCTTCTTTACTTCGTCAACGATCTATGTGGGAAGAACGTGGACAATGAACGTCGATTACTCGAACAAGCTAATTACATATGCGTGAGCAAACCCTTTCCGACAGAGTAATTCCAGGCACGAGTCAGCCATACGCACGAGTGTGCGCATGCAGGTACTCCAACGATTTAGCATTTAACGTAGTCTCGGTTAAATACTCGGCTAAATACCAGAGAGAAAACTCTATTCGATCGCATCATTATTAATCGTAATCGAATTTAATCGTCGATACGCGGCCGAACGCGTCGCTTTAATTGTACCAATTAGTCAGCTCGTTAAACCAATAACAGATACAAACATTGTAAGATTCATTTGCCTGTGGATGGTAATTGTTGGGATGTTCTCCGCTGTTCGAATTCTTTCTGCGAATTCTCCTCTAGCTGTCGTCAATGATGCTGACTTCCGATTCGTTCGATCTCGTTGCTGAGACTAACCATATTCAGACTTTCAAACTCATGCCAGCCAGATCGCGTGTGTACTATACCTATGTTGGCATATAATATAAATATCCGTGTACGTGCCTGTGTACGTATATCGTTCATATATATTATTCACAAAGATAACCGTTTTAACAGCAACAATAACGACAACAGCGATCGCGATACCAATGATCTCGATATAATGAACGAACGAAGACGACAGAGACAGTACCGATATCTGCGTCGTAATTGAATAATATGCAACGCAGGTTTTCGTAATAACGCTTATAAACAACAGTTCTCCATATATCGCGATGTTAGCATATCTTGTAATATCGTACACTTCGTGCACGAGTAATAAACAGAGTAATCTAAGCGTATGTACATACGACGTAGTCGCGGCGTTTCTCTTTGATGTCTTTCTTTTTTCTCTTCGCGTTATCTCCACTCTTGGGATCCAAGATCCCTGATTTTTAATCGTACTATGAATCTACGAAGGAAGTTGAGCTTGCTCATGGCCGTGGAGGATCGAAGGCGTATCGTAGGAACCAGCAGTGCGCACAGAAAGAAGAATCGGAAGTGCCTTCGTTAAGCCGGTTCTAGTGACTTTTCCCGTCACTCCCTTATCACACACACGCACACACACACACACTCACACACACTCACACACACACACATACTCATGCACGCACGAACGCACACACAAATTATTTTCGTCCGCTTTGCACGACTGTTTTCTTGCCGTGCAACTTTTCCACCGTATTCGAAATACATACTTTTTTTATTAGCACGAATTCACACTATTCACACGTGTCGTGGTCCTCCTTCAGCGGACTCGGAGGTCTTATCGGTTGGCCGGCAGCCAGAATGCCGCGTTTCCTCAAATCTGAATTACAGCTCGCTTCTCTACAGCTGCGCTACTTGCTCGTTATTAGTTTTGCCCGATGTGTTCGACGCTAGGGAGATCTCCGTCACGCCTACAGACGTCTGTACCGCGGCCGTCAGTGCACTCTGGAGGGGCATGCTCTCGCTGTTTAGTTCACATCCCGTGTCTGAAACGTATAGGTCGTACAATCTACGATTGTAATCCATAATATATCAGAAGCTCTTTGTATAATTAAAAAATTTTCTGAAAGAACTCTATATATTTCTTTAAATATAAATATAGCTCTATATTTGCCTATGTGTATGTATTTTTTTTTAAATACAAAAAGGACAAAATTTAACATTAAAAATATTATAAATAAAAGCTTGCGTATGAAGCTTTTTCCAGATTATATTGCATGGTTTTATAAAACAATGTAAAACAATATATATGAAACGATTGTACCATCAATGTCAAATGTTGTATAGATCGCATAAAACTTTAGATGTTACTATATCAATTAGTTTCGCTTCTCGACGATTTAATTTGCAACAATATGTACCAATGTACATCACTTCGAGTGATTATACACGATGTACTTGGCAATTTGGTTGATGGGGCTTCTGAAAGGGGACAAGGAAGGTTTTAATGAGAGGATGGAATGCCATTTACGATCGGTCAGGGTTATTAAGTTGAATATCGTTTTCACAGGAGGATGTTACGACAGCTGGTGTAAAATTTATCGACCGTTAAAGCCCCATTAACGTCTCGCTCTTCTACCATTCGTTTTAAAGATGGAAAACGCCATTTAAGTAGTTAATTCATTTTAAACGTACTTCCCATTATTCTCTTTTCATAAATCCTGCGTTTGATTCGACGAGTACTACTCGCAATTGCGAAAAGCGTTCGTGTTGTTGCACGAGAAGGCAAAAAAAGGAAAGAAAAAGGAAAGGAAAGAGAAAACGGCGAGGTAAATTGGAATTGACGAGCTGTTTGTGAAAATTGCGCTAATTTCGCGAAGAACAACGACGTAGTGTTGTATAATTAGGGAAAGTTCAGATATTTTGCAATAGGCGCAATGAAAGTCTGGGTCGTGTAGACTGGCTTTCAGGAAAGCAGTTTAAACTTTCTGGAACAGCGCTCGGAAATGAAAATTTCCACTATTAGTTTGAAACTTAACTCGGAGTTGGAAAGAACAAACGTCAGTGCAGGCCATTGTGCCCGCCACCAAACCTTCTACGATCATTCGACTTAAACTGCTTTAATTGGAACTGATATTTGGGCAGTGACTATCTGGAAACCTTCTTTACTTTTCCTCGTGACTAATTTATATCTATGTTGCTTCAAAGAAACAACTTCTTTGCGAATAATTAAAATCGTGGAATTCAAAGGAAAACTGGTACAAGTGATACATTATAGGTATCTTTTTTTTAACTCATTAATACTAGAATTACCAAATCCATTGAAATGTACTATTAATGTAGTGTTTGGAAAGGAACACTCTATAACGATCACACAGTGGATATCGGAAATACTAACAAAAATGTGTATCTTGACGGATTAATATGAGAAAAATGATTTAGGCTAAGGTGTATTTAAAGCCCAAATACAGATGTTACGTATCATGTCTTGTATCCATCTCGTTTAAAAAAAAAAAAATGCTCTTGTATTTTTCCATATTTTCACTCAGCCCGCTGTTTGATATTAAAAGAAGAAAAATAGAAAGAGAACAAACAAGCGATTTATCTATCGAGTAATATCCTTCCACGGGAAAAGAGTAAAAAGATCGAGAGAAAAAAGCGAGAAAGGGAGGAAAGGCTATTAAAGATTGGTGCGATGTCGAAGCAGGTGCTAAAATGGTGCAGGACAAAGAGGAAAAATGTCTAAAATTACGGTCGTATCGGTTCAGACACGTGAAACAAGAGTAGCGTGACGTATCGATTGTTCGCGGTTAAAAAAAGGTTAAGAAAGATTGTGACGGAAAAGAGTTTAAAGACAGAAGCAAAAAAGCACAAGAGAGAAAGAGAGAGAGAGAGAGATAAAAAAAGAGAAGAGAGAAACGTTGTTATTCCCTGGCGTTGATACTAGTCGATGGTGCGAACAAGGACGAGTTCAACTCTGCTTGGAGAGCGAAAAATGTCGATCGTAATTAGCGCTAAGAGGTTCGATTGCAGTAATAGCGTATTTCTCTCTATGCAATATTAACTGCGTGTTTCGGCTGCTCCGGTAACGAACGGATAATTAATACGCAGTTAATAATACATTCCGACTGATCGATCCGGCAAGAAGCAGCCTTGATTTTAGGTTGCATGAGAACCAGCCAGCGACTATCAAGGACTAGCTTTTTGTCTTCTTTGGCTAGAAAATCGGGAATCTCGCTTTAGTAACGTTAGAATGTCCAATAAAATCGCGGGAATGTTTCTAAATTAACGCATTCGACGTGCTAATCCATATAGTGCCAGCACCATGGATATTCCTTTCTATAATGTTATCATATTAGGGCACTTGCAAAGAAGGAAAGTAAATCTGATAAATTAGAACTTTTAAGAACTATAATGGGATTTGGAACTTGAGGCGATGTAGAAATTTTCGTATATCGCATGTATGGTTTAAAGGTATCATAAATTAACCCTTAGACTCTAAACGTTTTTACGATATCCTCAAATTGTAGACGTAGATCTTTCAGTAGCTAATACTTGTTAAAAGAGTTCAAATATACTGATATGACATTCTGAAACGTTCTAAATTATGGTTATTATAAAACATTTGTCAAATAATTTATTTAAATAAGTCATATCGTAAAGAATACAAAGTAAAACATGCGAAATACAATGAAGTACAAAAATTTATAAAGTAAAAAAATATCGGAAAATTACAGTTTAAGGATCGTACTTTGATAAACAAAAAATATGTTGCACTTATTGATTAAAATTAAATAGTTAACTTTACGGCCTGAATACCCCTAATTTTTAAAGGTATCTGGGTTAAATGAAAAATATTTAGTCTTCAAATAGAAACACTTTATTATAAAAATTGATGCAAAAACATAAATAATAATTGTAATAATTTGTACGTAAATTTAATCGCAATATAAATTTATCAACAAAACTATTGTCCGCAGTTAAAACAGGACAGAAGCCTGTGATTTACCTACACAAAATGTATACGTGGATATTCTGTATCCTTTGTAGGTTCCACTTCACCGCTGTTCCACGATAAACTGACGCAGATATCTGCCCTTGTAAACATAGGTTTCCCTACCCAATAACTTCTTTTTAGGCGGGGGAAAATATTTTTACCTACTATCTTGCGAGAAATACAACCCGGTTAAAATATATGTATATACATGTATAGCCCGGGCATGAAACGCCCACAGTTTAAGGATCAAGTTAATTCATTTATATAAATACAAAATTCTAACCAATTAATCATTTTCTTAATAATTTAGATCAATTATCGCATTCTCTAAGAAATTAGCTGCTATCCTAACACTTATATGGAAATGTATGCGTACGCTTATGAAATTACTAAGTACGATCTAACGAAAAGACACATCATCGCGAATGGAATCGATCACCTGGCTCGACGAATTTTCAACGGGGACTACGAAACGCTCATCGCTTAAACTCTTTGAAATTTCGTTATCCCGTAATATTCGGTAAAATATAGGGAGAGCAAAAGGGCTAGAACAATCAATGCCAGTTACAAATCACCACCTAACGATTCTCACGAAATTCTATGTAAATTGCAACCACAGAAGTACTATGCGTACTATGTCGCGACGAAACGACTTTTCCCGATCGTACGATTCACCAGGAGACTGATAGCGAAGATTAAGCTTAGACAGACGCAGCCGCAAGCCGTTATGTAAGAGACTAATTGTAAGGAAGGTTTGAAAACATCTTTTTAAAAATAAATATTCTCAAATTGTACATACAAGATTTTAGTAATTGTAAATTTTAGTAATTCGAAACCCATCATTACCATTCTGACGGGTTTGGTAGTTACACTGCTAAGCAGAATTCTAATTAAACTTTAACGAAGATCACTGGACTCGATGGATGATTACTTCACCTGAATTCCATGAAACTTTCACATCTCCGTACTAACGGCGAGACCCTCGTACTAACTAATGAAAGAGGTACTGAACGGCTAAAATTCTCTCCCTTTCAACCTTGTTTTATCTCTTGCTACCTTAGGTGCGAAGTTTGAAAATATTCTGAGAGGCAAAGATAAATGTAAGTGACTGCGCTAGATCCAAGAATTAACTTAATAATTTAGCGTAGCATGAACAATTCCGGCCATTATCGTTTCCCCGGCCATAATCCCCAGTGATTACACGCCGTACCGTGCCGCCCGGCTGTGTAACTAGTCCGTAATTACAATAGACAGTGGTAATGGGAGAATCGATTTCCATACGGAAATTGAACGAGAGTCGATCCACCACTGGCAATCGGATTCACGTTAAGTATCATAGCCGGAAAATATTATGGTCACTTAGGCAAGATGACGTGCGTGATTTCGTGTTAAATACTTGCGCGAATGTTCCTTCAGCTTTCTGACTTCTTTCTGCCTATTTTGCCTTCCCTTCGGGCGAACCAAATCGGCCGTAAAATTTCTCAAGCTGATATTCAAATATGTAAACGCGATGCTGACGCGAGGAAAGAAATTAGCGTCAAGCACCGATTGTTTGCGATTCTTTCTGCACACCAGTTTCCCATCTTCTTCTACCAGAGGAACTCGAGCACCTCGACGATGGCGGATGAAACATAATGCAGAAAATTGGAATTACGCGTCGATCTTCCCCTCGATTGGGAGTCGTTGAAACGAAATTTACACCTCGACAATCCCTAGCGATTCCTCAACGACGTCAGACGTTATTCTCCTTAGTAAGATCCGATAAAAGATCGAGTTACACATTTGTCGTGTTCGTCGGTCGCCTTGCAACAAGATTCGATCACGGTAGAAAATATCGAGATTTGTTTTAGGAGGCCTAACCGTGAAATACGAATTCCTTATTCAAAGGTTCCTTATCCAACCAATGCCAAAGTTAAATTTGAATTCATTTCTAAAAAATACAGTACATTGAGCCAAAAATATTTTTATGCACATCTTGGAAATTAAAATCAAACGTCGCGGCGGTTACTTATGTACGAGTATAAGAGTAATTACTCAGAATATTGACAATGTACATATATCAAGATTAATGAAATCTACGAGGCCCCTCCTTCTCTATTTAATTAACAATCTACTTACTCCACACAAGGAATATATGTATGCACATTGTATATATATACGGCAAGGTTTTCTGAAATTTTGCTTCACGGTTATTGCAGCACCTCGTCATTTTAATCATTGATGAAAGGGTTAGTCGTCGTAGCTGTTTCAGGCTTAGAATAATTATAATGCTCCGGGACAAAACAACGTTTCCTCGATAGAAAGGTTGTGCCATGGCAGAACGTCTGAAGATCCAACAAATTGATCGACTCCGTGTCGTGATAAAGTGCGGAGTACAAAGAAAATATGTGCGACGTACGGTCAAGAGAGTGGAGCCGTGGGTGGTACAAGGTGTTGGCAGTGAGCCGAGTTCACTACCGTGTTTCGAGGCTTCGTAATTTGCGAGTGAATCGAGTCAGCGGATTCGCGCATTATTAGCCACCTTTATCATCGCAGGCAGATTCGAACCGAGGCTAAAGCCGACTTCTTTTAAAATGGAGCACCGCGAATACTATATTCGCGCGGTGTAATCGATCGGTTACGTCTACGTCTTATGGGACCGTTTAGCGTGCCAAGGTTTCATTGGATTCCAAATGTAAATCTTAATCTTTCTCCACAATGGGATCGAGTTTTATTAGATTGTTGGCTGAAAGGATATGTCTCGTCTCGTGAGATGTCAGGATGACGGATGGAAGGATATTATCAAGGTTGATTTGCTGACAATGTAGACTCGATACGCATAGCCTTGTATTTTCTGTACGTTTCAAAATTCTCGTTTCTTCCTGATCAAAGTACAGGACGATACGAAAGCAGCGCAATTCTATATAAACATTAGAATTCTGTATGTTTGGAAAGGGTTCTAATCTGTATTGGAAATTTACGCAACTACACCCGCTGAGTTATTTTCGACTCAACATCATATCACTAACAAATTTAAAAAAATGAAATAATCGTTATGCATATGCACGATTTTTTGCTTCAATTTTTGCTAGACGGTTTGTTTATTACGAATAGTAACGAAAGTGTGAAGCTTAGACATTTCTCATCGTTAATCGATGCATATACAAATCGTAATACCACTTCTTTCACATAGGTGAACATTTCTGTTTACGTGATGAAATATGTCTGGAACCGTATAAACTGTAATAACCGTACCATTTACACGATATTTCAAATAAGATATGCGCAAGTCTGACCCGACTCTGGTACCTTTTCTTTATGTTCTTCGATACAAATATTTACTCACATTTGGTAATAGAAGAAGTTCCCGCGCTACTCCCTTGCTTCTTAGACTTATCCCCCATAGTGACTTTCCTGCGGATGTTTTTGTCCGGTTGAAAGACGATGATGTACACCTTTGGCGAGTATAAGCAAACTAATGTCACCGTGGCGCTTAAACTAATCGCCACGCAGAGTGTGGTAATTTGAGTCTCGTGTGCGTTTCCGGTTCCAAAGTAGATCGGCACGAATGCCAGCCAGATGATACAGGTGGTGTACATAGTAAAGCCGATGAACTTGCTCTCGTTGAAGTTCTCCGGTATTTTCCGTGTCTTCACCGCGTACACTGTTGAGATTACGATTAGCAACGCGTTGTACAACTGGGAGAAGAGGAAGCTCATGTCCTGGATATTACACTTGAGGATCACCTGCTTGCGGTCTGGGTAGGAGAATCTTCTTCCCGGTGGTTCGATGATCATCCATACCAGAGTCAAAACCACCTGATATCATGAAAGCACAGATACAACACGATTGGAAATTTCAAAGATATTAACATCTTCACTGGATACGATGTGGATCAGAGTTATACTCTAAAATGTGAATACATTGAATAGTGATTCGAATGTTAAAAATGTAAAAGATGTTTTTCTAATCTAGAATAGAATCCTCTTAAAATGACTTCGAGGATGCCTCTTACATTAAGATTCATTATATTAAGACTCAATTATATTTGTACGAAGAATATTTTCTGCGATGTATCCCGTTGTTAGCGCAATTCTGCACGATTTACAGATCAAAAAATTATTTATCAGTATTGTAAGCAATGACAAAATTCCACAACGAACGTGCTAATCAAAGAACTATATTCAATAGACGACAAACAGTTGCTCCATTTTTTTTCTCTTACCTGCAATGCGATCAGCGCGGCCGCGATGCAGACCTGGGACGCAGGATTAATGTACTTTGGCCTAGCGGCCGACCTCGATGCAGAATCGAAGATTCTGGCGATCCTATTCGTCTTGGTCAACAGTGCGCCATAAACTGCACTGAAACTCACCCCCACACCGAACCTCTGAAGAATGCAGGTAACTGTAGTAGGCGTTGCTAGCAACAGGAACGTGTTCAGGTAACAAACGAGCACTCCAGCCAGCAAAATGATCGTAAGCTCACGTCCTGATGCTCTAACTACGGGTGTGTCTCTATGGTGGAACAATAGATACGCGACTGCGAGGGTGAGCACGATTCCAAGACACGAAATCACCGCTGGCGCGATCGCAAATGCGCTGTTCCATCTGATGTGGTTGATGGGCAAGTCGTAGCAGCCCCTCTTGTCTTCGTGTGGCCATTTGCCCGGGCCACAGTCCACGCAGGTGTACTCATCGTAGACGTACTCGTACTCCTCGCACTGGTCGCACACCCAGCAACAAGTGTCACCCTGTTGCTTCTTTATCATACCTGACTCGCAGGGTAGCGAGCATGCCGAGATTGGTAGATCCTTGGTGCCTCGTGCCCAGACCAGTTCCTCCGTGCGAATATCCAATGAGTTGAACCATTTTCCTACCACCTACTCGAGAGATATTTCCATCGTTACCGATCAATCGACCCATCTTCTAGTCGAGTGTCGCGAATGATATGATGAATGCGATTTAGGATGTCGTAGGATCTGTGTCCTGTCGATCGCGTGAAAATTGGCTGTGAAAAGCGATAGTAGTAACACGTTCGAAACATAGGCGTTAATCGACGTCGAAATTTCGGGTGAACTCTATTGGATGGACAATCGAGTGAATGCTCGAAACGATACACGATTTCAATTCTGTCTACTCGGTGTCTGTCGTAGGCGCGTTCTGACAGAAACATTTATAAAATTGGAAAGTTTGTTCTCTGGGGAGGAAATTCTTTTATTTGTCCTGCGATCGATCGAAAGATAGCAGGCGTGTTGTTATTTTCATTTTTCGAGATGGATGTTTCGGATAAAACGCGTCGTTGCGCAACTTAGATACTCTACTTTGATAATGAAATATACATTCGTACGGGGATTGAAATACGAATTCGCGTGGGAATTTTTGGGGAAAAGATTGCACTGCACCCGTTATCCGTGGATATAGGGATGGTCTCGTTTTTTCCTCTTCTTTTTCCTTTTAGTTTCACGTTTTTCTTTAATAAATGGCCAGAACGTTGGTGCAATAAAACTCGCGTTCTTTGACAATTTAGAGTTACCTGTTCCGTCGAGCAAAGGTTATATTTCATCCTGTAAGTTGCATCCAGCGGTAGGAAGGCGGACGTAGCGAAGGTCACGTTGCAATTTATGTCCAGCCGCTACTTTATCGCTGGAAACACGACCGGTGCACCCGGTTTTACGTTGATTTACGATTTTTATCGAGAAACAATCGTTAATTGGATACAACAGACGAGCGACTGGAGTTCTGACTTTTCGTTCTCGTACGTAGTTGATATTGGTTTCACATCTACAAATAAGATCATAGAGTAACGATGGTGAGCGAGAGAGACAAGCCTCTTTGCCTCTGTGTCGTCAGTTGTCCCATTAGCCATTTTATCATCTTTAAATAACATATGAACAGGTATGAAGAGTCACGAGTGGCTCCTGCGATTACCAAGACAAAATGGTACTTTTCAGGACACCATCCAAGACGGACGCTGCCACCGTTCCAAGAAGAATTATTACACCGTTATAAGAAGAATTAATACTCGAAATACTATAAAAGGAAAAAGAAGGGAAGACTCTCTGGTTTTGTTAGTTTCTAGCTATAGAAGGTTAAAAAGCTAAAAAAGAATTTAATGCACAAAATGATTCAGAAATGAAAAAGGTCAATTATTTAACATTACTTGTCAGCAAGGCGAAGCAATTTAAAAGTGCAATTTACAAAAGTTTTTAAACAAATTTTAGAGAATGGAGAAGGGACAAATTCAAGTAAAAGTACCTTAAATCCAATTTCTCAAAGAAGAAAATCAATTTCGTGAAGCAGTTAAAAGACACTCTGAAGAAACAGGTTAGAAGAGCTTAAAAGTGACGAAGTGTACAAGAAATAGAGGATATAATTCAATTGTGTGACCTAAGCTAATTCCCTAAGATCGGGCAATTATTTCAATTTATAGCAGTTCACACTCCCCCGAAGTTTCAGGAAAGATAATTATCTCTGCCGGTCGTTGAAATTCGCCAAATCCAATAATAGGAACTTCAATTTCGATATTGTACCAGGTTCGAATGAGCGTAAAACTGCCGAAAGCGGTTCACCCGACGATGAGTCTGGAGTTTGCGGGAAGTTTGCCCTCCGGCTCTGGGGAATGATGACGAAGAATGATGCTAAAGAGGGTAGAAGGAGGGGGACGAGAGAAGAGAGAACAGAAAGGTCGTATTTCGACAAGTTCTAGTTAATCGGTGGAAAAAAGTCAAAAGTACTTTTACTTGCCCGATAGTGATATCCATTAGTCCCGTTAGTTGCCGATTTCCGAAAGTTGAGGATTTCGTACCGCGCCAACCCGTCCCCGTGCTCGTCGAACTTTACCTCGCTGCCAGCAGTGTCTGAAACATCATACTCGTGAGTTCCCTTTTGTATTTCCAGAACGTGGAAGCTGATGAAAGATACGATTTCGAACAGTAAAAAAAACAGAGAATGTAGGGGCAAAGCGATAACAGCAATTTAAAAAATTTCGTATTCCCGTAAATCGGCATTTAGACGCTTAAAGTTCGACAGCGTGTATAGACGCGTCTAAACACCGATTCTCGTTCTACTGCAGCCTATAATTATAGTTCCTAGTTGTACATTTAGAATTATTCATAATTCTTAATTTTTCTCCTTGTAGTACAATTACGAAGTGCGAGTGAAGTTTAATGTCTCTCGATAAAATCATTTTCCAAGAACTGTTCTGTATCTATAAAACAATTGGCCTCTGTCCGAGTCCTAGAAGTCAGCGTAGATCTTAATAATTAGATATGGAACACAACCAAGTCTGCTTCTGGCCAATTATGTTATATGAATTTAAGATAGATGTAAACGCAACTATTTAAAATTCTTTTTCATTTCTTTACCCTTAGATCTAATACTATCAGTTTACCACCGTTTTCAGTCGTTGAAAAATCATTTAAATGGAAGGAAATATAAACAGATAGAGTCAAAAGACACGTATGTATCGCCATTTTTAAATCAAAATCAGCTGCTTTCTGTGAAAATCTATTGTATAAAGACACTTGTAAAGAAATGGATGTTCAAGAAGTGAAATTTTTGTACGTTTGTCCTAATACATTTTGTGCTAATTCGACGATTAGAGATTACAGTTACGTTTATCAATTTTTATCTATTCGTCGAGTCGTTCCGCGAAACGTGGCCATTTCTTCTACACGTTGTTCAGTGGTTTCAAGATCAGGATTAATTCCCCGTTCAGGAAGGAGAGATTTTCCTCTGTTGCCTGTACATTACAAAACGTTTTATCAGGAATCCTAGCTTCCGGTACATTTTCCTATGTTTTTTGTCATATCGCGATCCATACGTTACATTTAGTTTCACGAAAAAGGATTTCGTTAGATTTGCACAGCGGATTTACGCAGCCAATACGACGATTTCATTTACATATTGCATGTTCGTTTCAGTTTTAATATATCCAGGCAGACACGATCACGGCAATGCGGCTTTTAATTATTGCACTTCCGCTTCGCGTAATTGACATATGATTGTGCTTGCCTCCAACCTTCATCTCTACCAGATGACTCGATGGAAACTAAAATTATACATATATTTCCCTTTGCGCTTTTGACATACGAAAACTTTCCAACGACTCCCGTTTTTTATTAACAACGCGAAAACCTTTTTATTCGATGTAAATTAATGTTGGAACTGATTGACATTTTTTGCCTGATATTTTTTTTTACTATGTTAACTCACGATGACTGTAGATAGTACGCACGTAAGTACTTTCGTTCGTGAAAGCTATGGGAAGCTTATAATTTGGGAAGAATCATTCTGGATTAACGAGAAACGTTTGAAATCGAGATTATCTGATCTTCCTTTGGTTGTTCTAATTGTAAGCGGCTCGCGCGTTTTTCTTTCCTCGATACAGGCAAGGGGTTAAAGCAAGGGGTTGATTCAAGGGAAATAATGCGAAACATCAAGCACGATAAAGATTTTGCTAATTCTGCAAGTTGTACGGAAATTAAAGATTGCGGTAGCTTTTAACGCTCAAAGCAGTCAATTCGCAATTTTATTACGTAGAGCAGAGGTAGCAAACGGTAATCAGCCGCGGAAACGCCTAATGCATTCCTTCATTAGCTGCACGAGGCAAATTGTAATATCAGCGTGTATCAGATTAGGTCAGACTATGGCGTGTGCCCCACGTACCACACGTTTGTTTCTTCGGCCCATAACTCAACCGCACACAGCTTTGCCACCTAACAACTGGAATAATATTTCTCCTTGGTAACCAGTCTATATTCCTGACTCAATTACTGCCACGCAATTAAAAATCAGCCATGCACGTACAACAAAGTCATGACTGATACGCATCGAATCGTAAAATCGACACGCTATGGCATCCCATCGTTGACTCTAAAAATGAACGAGCATTCACGGTCTCGTGAGAGAGTCTCTAAAACATGTAATAGATTCATTTACATGCACATTAAAAAAAAAAAGAAAAAAAGAAATATATATAGAAAAAAAAAGAAGGAAGAGAAAATACAAGAGACAAAAATACAATTTCTTCCGATCCATTTTGTGGTACGGGTTGTAATCTCCGATTCATCCGGTCGCCCGTGGCGAGAGAGCTCGCCGCGCGCCGGATCGATCTAAAACGTGCAAAGTCACCGAAACCGGGCCATTATTTCCTGGTCATTTCGTAGAAATCGCCCTCGACGTGCACACGTCCACCGAACGAATCGATAACGTTGGCCCCGGCCGCACCACCAACAGATTTGACTCGAGATATCGTTCGAACTCACCGTGATGCACGTGTACTTCATCGCGAACGATCACCGCGTCCGATCGTACGAGAGAAAAAAGAGGAAAATAAAAAAGATAGAAAAAAGGTTGGAGAACATAAATCTATAGCAGAAACGGGGTTGAACACGAGGAAGATCGAAAAAAGGGACGTCGAGACGCGAGAGCTGCCGCATTACCTACTTTGTTCTTTGAGACCGATGTATCTTTAACATAAACCTTCGTCACGCATTGGTTTGATAAACGGGGAAAAAACAATGGCCTTGGACTGCACATTTAGGATCGATACAGCACGATCCCCTTGTGATACTACCTCCCTCCACCTTTTTTCCAGTCTGTCTCTTTCTCTCTTCTCCTCATTTCCGTATTATCAAACCCTCTCTGTTCTGTCTCTGTACTTGTCTGCCGCTTTCCTCGTACGCCTGTCACCCAAGCGTCACGGCCGCACACTAGCGAAAAATTACGAAATCACGATGAGATTCGTCTGTTGTAATTTTCGTCCCTGTTTTTGACTTTAGAGTGACAGTCCGTTAAATCGAAAGTGCAATTAATCATAACTGAAATAAATACAATATTCTAGCTTTTAATGATGAATTTTGGAATGAAAGCAGAAGAAATATTAATAGTGAAATAAAATAAAGTTTTATGTATTGTAAAAGCGCGCTTTAAATCACTGGTGTTCACCGTATGAGCATCCATGCGTGTTAATAGAATTTGCTTCTAGAATGCAAGTTTAAAATTTAAAATAATAAATCATCAGTAAATATATACAGTTATCAGTAACACTATGTACTGTTAACTTTAATTATTTGACCACGTATTCATTTATATTCGTTGACTCCGAACGACTTATCAACTCCCTTTCTATCTTCGTTTCCGCTATTTTTTTTTTTTTTTTTCATTCCTCTGTCTTTGTCACAGTGTGCTCTTAGGATAAAAATTTGACACGATCCGTACACTGTCTGGAATTGAAACGTCTCTCACCCGCCTCGTTGAGCAAGGCATCGCGGTGCTCGTATCAATTCCAAGTACGAAGCAGCTAAAATCACCGCAACCATCATTCTCTATTTCGTGTTTTCACCGGACACGCCAAAAATTCGTTTCGCCCATACCCATGTCAGGAAATCTGAATCGAGGCACGAGGCCAGAATGAACGGCACGGCGCGTTCGGTCTTTCCGTGTTCGATCTAGGAATGCATTGGCCTCCGGAGAAATGCCTGGAATAATTCAGTCTGGTCCATTCTACGATCCTTCAAAGCTTTCGTGCGGTTAAAGGATGATTTGATACAAGGATATCAGTGTAAGATATATGGATCACTGATTTCGTTAAATCTTTGAGCACTAATACATTTTATCGGCCTGTTCGCAACAATACTATGCGATTCAGATCTGGAAACTATGCGGACCAACGCACTTTTGTAACTCTTGCAAACAGTTGCAATAAATTTTCGATAGATTAACAATTTCCTTGATAATCTTAGATTAATTGTTACACATTATTAATTATTTGTATGATAGTAGCAGATATCCTGATACTTATGAACGTCGATGTATATGAGTAAAATGATTCAGTCATTATTATTCAAGGATTAAATCCAAAACTGTTTTTGTCATCTTTATGTCAGTTCATATAATAGAGAAACCAAAGATCGTGATCAGATTGACGGAATACCGGCAACCATAAAACCTTCGCTGTCGCACAAGCAAATGCCGCTATCTTCCCGGGAAAGTAACCGATAAAACTCAATCAAGCGCAAAATGCTCCGATTATCCGCGAATTATCCATCGTTCTCAAAGCAGGCTGCCAAGAACCGTCAAGGTCGGAAAAATTTCATATCGGCTCGCAGAACCACGCCGCTGTGAATATATTCGTTCTGCCGCGTTTATTGTTCACCGGGGTCGTCGATATTATCGGTTTCGCGTTATAAAGCCTGGCGCGAATCGCGCGTTTATTGCTCGCCTTGTTGCAAGGGGAAAAATTTAATACGCGAATACCGGAATACGGAATCAGAGGTGAACCGCTGAACCAAAGAGGATGAGGGATGGAGGCGTACCTTTATGTATAATACATGCACGATTCTCAAATATAGTAATATGTTCTAGCGCATTGAAAAGCCCGAGGCAGTGACAGAAGGCCGTGCAAAATATCGAATTCCGCCTTTGGAGGCCGTTTGGGTTCGCCGTAACTTTTGTGCATGAGAGTACCTAATTCAAAACTCACCTGTAAAGGACACGTTCAGCAGGTAGTTTCTATAGAATAGGGCTCGGTCGTAGTTGGCCATCGCGGCGCATAAACCCTTGGTTTTCGTGCACACGTCCCTCTGAAGGTTGTGCAGTGCCAACGCGAAAGCGTACACGGCATCCACGACGAATTGAACCTTCGACTCTTGCTCATATCCGGTCTCCGAGGTCAGTCTAAGCTTCAACGAGCACACGGTGCTATTTTGATTTCCTACGAGCCTGATATTCTTTTTGAGAACGCAACCGAACACTTCCTCCCAGTATTCGCTGAACCAAGGGTTTCGACGGTTCGAGTCCGGAGTTAAGGAGGCCATGTACTCGTCGAAGCCTGGAATGTTTTCCGACTGAAGCTCTACCGTGATAGCGCCTTCAGCTTCTTCTTCGAGACCCTCTACGAGTTTGATTTGACGACCCCAGCCATCGCTAGCCAGCCACTGAAACGGTTGACTGGATGCTGTCATGTTGGATCTTCTGGCCGCTTCGAGGATTCCTCTAGCGTCCTCTGCGCGGGTAAACAGAATCACAGCTCTGGCATTCGGTTTTTTACTCAGTCTCTGGATGATATCGTCGAATACACGATCGTCTGCGGCGCTAGGCACTTTCGCCGCTACCGCGATGCACACGTTACGTTCTGTCGCCTCCCTGGTGAACACCTCGATCCCGTATTCTCCATAGCTACCCTCGGAGTAGACGGTCGAGACATAGGACCAATTTGCACTTTTCACCACGTCCACCAACGCGATCGATTGGAATGTGTCCGGAGGCACCGTCCTCGCGAAATAGTCGAACCTAATGACAGAGATTAAACGTGGAGTTTCTTCGTTATTTCTGGAACAATTATCATAAAATATGCATATCGATAGATATATAGTATGTCTTGGCATAAGCCCGAGGTTCGTCCCTTGAGGAAACCTTGCAGATGTAAGTCGTGTTCTTTTGGAGGATATGCATATGTATACTGCGTCTTATGTTTTATAACTTTATAAAATTACTCTAAAAATTTCGAATTCCTACACAGATGGAGGACTACGAGTGTGCAAACTCGAATAGGTAAATTTATCGAAAATAGAAAAGGATCCACGCTTTACTAAAAATTATTGTTACAATGTATCTACTATAAAGTAATTCATTCATAAGAAAAATTAATTATGCAACATAAAGGTTGAATTTTTGACTAAGAAAATCTTATAGAAAGAATAAAACAATTTTGCTTGGTACGATTAGCACAATTTTGCAAAAGAGAAATTTCAAAGTTACCTGGTCTTATCGCTAAGCGCCTTAGCGGTAGAAGCAGGCGAGATCTGTGGAATGTGGAACAACCTCAGCAAATTTGCCACTTGTAACGACACGGAGCTATAGGAACCTCCGATAACGCCGAAGATCGGCCCAGCACTGGCCGTCTTCTTCACCCTGGGCACGGATTTGTCCGCACACTCAAGCACGCTGATGTCCAAATTAGACAGAGATGCTCGAACAAAATGCAGACTTTGGTTGAGCGCGTACGTATCTCTGCCACAGGTGTCAAGGATGTGTACGCCCAGCGTGATATCTGGAAGTATCTTCTTGTCTTTGTTGATCTGATCCACGGCAAACAGCATCGCCTCGAGTCGTTGCACGCCTCGATTGTAGACGCTTGGCCCGCAAGAGGCGCCGCCCTTCTCGTGCACCGGAAACAGTCCTCCCAGAACAATGTCGCCAGGGATCAGCACTGCTTCCCGCTCGCTGTGCGCCTTCGATTGACTCAACACCGATAGCTGGTGCAGTGATAGCAGCAGAATCAACATCTGAACGAAAGGCTGGCTCATTTTAGCCGGCTTGGACTTTGTCTACTTGTTGCGCGAAGCTTGCTGTTTGCTCAAAGATCGAAGCATTTTATGCCGCGTTCTCGTGAGAAACTTCTTCTGAATGACGTTGACGAACGTTTTCTGTCCGATTTACGATTAGTTGGATATTTCTTTAAGATCGATTCCTCGATTGGGATGGTCAAGGTTTGTATAAATTCTATGTATTTATCGGTTGCTCGGAACTTAACGAGATTAGGTTGCCGTGCTTCGAGCGCACTGTAGAAAAATCTTAGGTCGACGATTTTAGGCCTTCCGTGGTCACCAGGTTTCATTTGGACATCTTCTATTTACACGTTAAAGGCAGTCCTTGGACGATCCTTAGATACGGAATGATTGGTAGTGGCGAAATAGACGGATCCAAAGTTGTCTGATCGCTTTCGTGTGTTCCTGCGTTAATACGGTTTCATCAAGAGTAATCCTAGCTACGATTTCATCCATCGTTTCCTCGAGCATCTTCAACCTTTTGTTCCTGAGCCACCGTCCCGAAAAAGCCCGGCTCAAATCTTGATTTATCCTCCTCGCCTTCAGCCTGAAGTTCGCGTAAGCACAATTTCGATATTAGTGCGTCAGGATTTGGAGGAAAGCGGAGAGGATCACCGGAGTACCTACATACATAGTTTATCGATCGTCCCAAGTCATCAGCCGAATGTGTTTTATTTTCCGATCAGATGGCCCGGAAAAGTGCTCCTTCGTCAATTTCGCGACACGCATCACGGCTCTATTTCGACGATTCTTCGTCGTTCAAGTCATTTTCTGCTTTCCTAGGTCATTAGGGGACACGTATAACGACGACCATGAGAGTTTCCGGACTGTAAGATAAGACTTTTCTTTTGTTTCTCAAGTAAAATTATTGTTTCTTTTAACGGTACAACTATCGATGATTATAATACTTATAAAATTATTGTCGAAAGGATCAAAATGAAAACAACTATTGTATAGGTAGGCAGGTGATTTTTTATACAAAGTAGCAAAAAAGCAAGTCTTTAACCACCTATAGCTATTTTATAAAAAAGCACATTGTAAAATTTTTGTGAAAAACTACGAATTATTAATGTTCACTGTCTTGGTAGTCCTAGTACGAAAATGATTGTGGACTTGATTATTAGACAAAAAGATTTAACGAATCCTGCTATATTAATCACACGCGTAAATTCTTAAAAAGCAAAAAGTGAAAAGACGGCTCATATCCGGAAGTTTCGAATTCAGATCTGGACAAACTAATTGAAACGTTACGTAGTACATGGTACCCCCAATCGAGAAGAGGTGCTAGAGGAAAGGAACAAACGACCTTGGAAGACACGAATGTTATAGGTTCACATACTGATTTTTCTGTTCGTTCATTTCGAGGAGAAACCAGATGCATTCGAAGTTTTCGAAGACAAGTTTCCCACGTACAACTGAACGTCGCCGAAGCGAAGTCGACGAAGGATGACGAAGGACTTTTGCAAGGCAACTTTCGAAGAAATCTCGAGCTCCTTTATTCTCGAATCCTCTCTTAATCTTTCAGTGAATTCTGATGGCGACAGGGAGACGATAAAAGTATTAATAAGTCGGCCAGAGCCAAGAAAAATAGGATCGTGTCGAACTTCTATCTCCGATGGAAAATTCCAAAACAGATTTACCAACCTTACTATCTTAAACTTTGTTCCAGTCGTGTGATCGCGAAAGAACGTGTCAACGACTGACACGCTTTCTTTTTTCCTACTTTTTCCTTCCTGTTTTTTCGTCGTCTTTCTTTTTCTTCTTTTTTATCACCGCAGAACCGCCGGCTTTCCATCTCCCACGCTCACTTTTCGCGTTCCGTTTCGACCGATTTAACTTGACGACCAACGCAACCAAGCCGACTGCTATTTAGGACGATTTCACTTTTACTTTTTTACAGAGAAACAGAGGGGTAGCAAGAGACTCAGCGAGCGCGTCGCTCGCAGCCATCGCAGTGGCTGCGAAAATTCTCCGGGTCGACATTGCATGGCTCGGGCTCGTTAAATTTCCCCGGCTACGTACTCGTTAAGCGGACTTAATTTCACGGAACTCTAACAAGCGTTACCGTGCTCCCGGCTTTAAATTCGAAAGCCCTCCCACCACATTTTTACTCCTTACCTCACTGACCCAGCTGCCCGCACTTCGTCTTGTTCGAATCGCACGCTTTACCAATAACCACTTTTTCGCCAGTATTGTCTTCCTCGTGGCTCTCCATCTTGTTCTCCAAGTAAGACTCTCAGAGAAGTTTGACTAATATTACAGTTGTTCGTCGAGGAATGTTTATTCATTTGTGACTAATTTAAAGGAATGAAAATCAATCGACCTCGTAGAAATTTTGGGCCAGCCGGATCTCTGGATAGAGATCAAGATTAAATGTATAATACTACTGTATTGTTTTCTAGTGTGTATCTAATAAGGTATTTTTTCAACTTTTCGATAATTACATGATCCAGTAGTTGGAATATCGATAACGTTTATCATGTAGAATAGTGTTAGTAACGCATTGTATATGTAACTTGTTCGTAGTTATAGTGTATGTTTTGGTAGTATACCCCAGGAAAATAGTGAGAAGTTCTAAGGGAAGCGCAAGATCGAAGAGTTCAAGTACAAGTTTCATCGAGGTCGCTGGATGGTCTACCGACGGTGAACAAGCATCATAAGCGCTTGCACTCTAAGCCATGTGGCGCCGACTTTCCAGACGAATACATTGTATGTAGAAGACTTCAGTTCGCGCGAAGTAACCTCGATCCAGTTTTTATTCTTCGATTTTAAAAGTGATACTCCTTCCCTCGAACTCTGCCAGTATACTTAACACTGGACCTTCCAAATCTGTCAAAATAACAAGCTTCAATTTTCTTTATCGCTCGAAACATTCAGAACGAAAAGAATTCCCCGCCGCTCTATCCCATTTAATACCTTGAAAAATCAACGCTCAACGAACTTTGCGTTTCATCGATCGAATAGAAAAAATAAAAAGGAGAAAAGGAAAGAAGAGAAAAGAAAATAACGAATCATCAAAAGCAGCAACGATACGCTTTATCTGGATGCTTTCGGGTCTTTTTGAGAGAAACGGCCACGGCGTAGCGGCGCAGCAGCCGCGCATTTTCAGGGTTCAGTGAGAAGCGGGGCTGTACTTTTAGCCACGAGATGGACGTCCAAATAGAAGTGTGCATATCGAAAATTTGTCACGTCGCGAATGCGCGCGCCCTGGAATTCACGAAGTAAATGGAAGTTTTATGCAAACAGGCTTTCAGTTCTCCGGCAAGTGCCATCCTCCATTTCTTCGAGCCACCGACGCTCTTTGTTAACCGTTCGCGCACGGCCCACTTCTGTCACCGGTACGACTAACACACACGATCCCTCTAGACTCTAAACCACCTGAGCGACATTCTTATCTATGAAGAACCCAAGGAGAGCTAGAAGAACGGACCATTTATCTCTCATCCTTTATCTTACGTGAATGGTAAACTCTTATTAATCTTTCAGGGAAAGATTCTCTATACCTTCATGCGAGAGACATCTTCTTCTCGTTTCTCCTTTGTAGCAATGGTACTTTCGATCATCGTAGTAAGGTTATTTACGTTGATAGGATATTTCAATCGAACTAAGCTATTTGCATTGTAATTCGCCGAATTCAGTTATGGACAATTTTTAAGCAATCTAGGTTTGAAGATAGGCTATTTAACTCGTTACCAGTGATGTGATAAACAGTGAAATTTGAAAATTTGAAATAATTTTCATTTATAACAAATTATAGAAACCATACTTTCAACACGACATTTTATCGCAATTTTCAAAATCGTTTCCTTTCGTACAAAATCACTTGCTCCGCCCCATTTCAGTATATCTCGAACGAAAGAGGAAAGAACCATTTTCCACCGACCACCTTTGGCCCTTCCACATGGAGACCGGCTGGAAATTTCAAACTGTGTGTGTCTCGATCGAAAGGGAGGCTGGACTTCCTCAATCCTCATCCTCTCTCGTCTTTTTTCTTTTCTCTCCGTTGAATATTCCGGAGGTTGAATATTCACACGCGTGTTTTCGTATCCCGATTCGCTCGATGTACTTTCTCCTCGCACGGAACCTCCACCATCTATACACCTCATTCTCTACCCATCCATCCACCTCCCTTTTTTCCTGTTTGCGTCTGTCTCGCTGGCTTTAAATAAAAAGGGAGTATCTTCCCGTTTTCCCCGTTTAGAGTATCGACCAAGCGTAGGTGCAGTTCGCAACCACTCGGGATATTTACCCGAAGCTTTCACGATTCCAGCTGCCTCCGATATTCGCGCCTATCCCGCTCTTTCAATTTGGATACATCGATTTTCCTTCCCCCTCCTTTCTCCAAAAGCTCGAAAACCCTTTCCTCCTTAATAACAAAATCTTCGACGAAAATTCGCCGCAAATTTTATTCAGAGAAGGAAAACAACGGTACGGTTTACATTTTTGTAGAGATCCGTGAAGTGGTTGGGACAAACGAACGAAAACGGTACAAATGATAAAATCTCCCATTTGGGGCAACTATGAACAAAGTTGTACTCTAACAGAGAAATTTGTGTGTTTTCGGCACGTTCATTGCGCACGACGAGGGTCTGATTTAACATGGTACGGTATCCACTTGAATGTTTCTTTAAAAATGTTGGTAGATCGGTCGCGATACACAGTGACTTCAAAGTTCTTTATGGCCAAAAGATTACTTCGACGTGCGTTGAGAAAGGGTCCAGTGTAATTCGGACCGATGTATGCGAACCATGGAATAGCTGTATTTTCGCGTAAAACCCCTCGGTTAAATTGCAAAAACTAATTTCGAACAGATCAGGACAGCGCAATTTTGGGTGAGATAAATCTCGGGGTATGCCGAGATTCAAGCGATTCGTCGGGACACGGGATAGATTAGAGCGATACCATGTGAAAAATTTGTCGAAATAGCTCGAAATAACTGCTCATTGTTCCATCTTTCGTTTTTCAAGCTAGAAAGACTAAAATTTAAGAATTGGAAAAAAAGAACGAAATAAAAATACGCGTATCCAGTACTTGTAATTGCGAGTGAACCTTCCGTGTTTGCAAAACGAACGATGTACTCCGCATTCTTGAACACATTATAGCAGAGTAGATATAAGAAACGTGTATTTAATCTCAACCTATTAAGGATCAGTGTTGCGTTAATTCTACGATATAACTTTTTCCTACACAATTCAGGTTATCAAGTTCTGTTTTTTAACGTCGTCTCAAATTATATTCGGAGTATATTTTATACATTTGTAATTATTTAGATCGTAGTAATCATTTAGATTATCGTACTGTGGTTTAACAAAGCAATATATAAATTACTTCACTTACGTTTTCCAATAATGTTACGTTTATACAACTTTTACGTACTATTCGCGTACTTGGTCCTTAATGGGTTGAGTACAAGTTCACCCTCCGATTCGACGTCCATTATTTTCTTAGTTTACTTCCACGAATTTCCGAACAATTTCCTTCGTTGTCTGTATCACGAAAAGATAGGTCGCCAGATGTTCTTTCCCGAGCTGTGCAAGAGAGACCCAGATGGAGAGGTGGGGAAAAAGATTTCTCGCGAAAAGCAATCTCGATTGCTCGCGTGTATCTTCGAGGCCGACTACGGAAACGTTCGATCCGCTATCGTCTGTGTATACATTTATGTTCACATATGTGTGTATGTAGGACGTGCGCGCATTAGTAGTTTCCTGGGCAATCACGGGCCGGAAGTTACCCGCAAAATTATTAGTCCGAAAACCGGATACACAGGCTCGATATATGCAATAGAACGTCGCGTCGCGTCGCGTCGCGTCACGTCGTGGCGAACAGATACTCGGCAACTACAATGGGCAGAGTTCAACAAGTTTTGCGAAACCAGACGAAAAAATCGTGGATTACGATGGAATTTCAAATTGGTTCGATCGAAGCGAGGAGTAACGAATTTTCGTGTCAAATTGGACACTGAGTAATTTAACATCCAGAAAATATTAGTTCAAATCTCTGGATATCACACGATTAGATATGGATATTAGAATCTTTAATGCAGACGATTTATAAAATCAATTAAGGTAAAGGGGTCGCGATGGAATTTTGTATTTGTTTGATCGAAAGGATTGAAACGTGAAATATTGCATTTGTCACTTTGACATTCTTCCGGGTGTTTCAGAATGGTAGATAGGGCATTTAAGAAGAGCAGTTCTGAGCGACAGTGTGTACACGCAGTAATCAAAATAGTACACTTGGTAAACGCGATAAATTTCATGCTGAACGCCTATCTATTTCCAGTTTTGTGGATATGCTATTTAACCACTCGAAACGAAGTGATTATTAATTCAAACACGAGATAAATATCAAGACAACTATGCATAACGTATTATAATAATCTCCATAGAAGCGCTTCAAGGTTGAACTACTCATGAATTTACAGGTATCTAGACCTGCAGAGTCGAAGAATAGTTTTACTTCTCTCTAAATGAGGAATCGCTTCGAAAGTTCAAAAGAGAACCCCTGTTCGTTACAATAATCGCGTAGCATCATCCTGTCTGTCCTTTTTAACTATTCTCCGTCGTTCCTTGGTCGAATTAGTTTCCTTCAAAAGATAGTTGGGAGCAAGCGAAAGCATTGTTGTCTCGCAAAGCATTGTTTCCGGCGATTCTGGCGTTTACGCCCCTCTACAACACAATTGCAACGATTTCACCGAGTGAGAAAGGGGGAAAGAACAAATAATTTCGCATTTCCTACGCTATCGCAACCGTATTGCTTTTTCTCGGTTCAGCGTCGCTCCAGCTTTTAGAAAAGTTCTTCTAGAAAAGTTCTCTTAACGTTTTTACGGAAAAACATTCCCTTTTGTACAATCTCGTGCTTGTCGGTTAAATTTTTCAGAGATCAAGGCGCGTGTCTCTGATCGCCCCCTCGTTGAAACATCAACGACTCTAGATATATGTCGTCTTTATCGGATGTCGTAAAAATGAGACAAGATTCGAATTTGTTACTATAATTAAAACTTGTATTCACGCTACATACAAACTTTTTATTGTGTGTAGATATATTTTCGATAAATAATGATATAATCATGCAATAGTTGTATCATATTAAACTGTCAATGCATAACGCACATAACAGGTATGGTGCCTATATATTCATAAAAAATTTCTATCAAGCGTTCAAATACTTTCGGAAATCATAGGTACTTTCGTTTTACTTGCTTACATCGACTGCTCCATTCGTTTAATAAAATTCATGTGTTTCCGTTAATTTGAGACAGATCTTTGATCACCTACTATCAGTTGTCGTAATAACGTAACAAAGATTTCAATAGAACCTTTTAAAATGCAACAAAAAATTACAATTAATAAGAGGGGCGATTGCCGTCTCTTCATCATCGCTTCATTTTACAACTTGTATGTTTAACCCCTGTAGAGCGTCCACGGAAGAACGTCTACGGAAGTAGCATTTTCTATTCGAAGCACAGGGCGTACGAAATAGCCGGCATCGAATTTTCAATGGAGCTCCTGACGAAAGATCGTTTGAGGATTAGCAGCCGCTTTCATGGCTGAAATGCGCAGAATTAAATATTCCTTAGACTCGCTGGTTTTACCTCTCAGCGTCGGAGAATCTGTATATTGCATAAAGTAAATCGGGTTTTCCGTGATTTGATATTCTTGAGGCTTGTTCCCGGTTCTGTATCCTGTAGACCTGGATAGACCGTCTGAAATTATAATGCCTGCACCGAATAACTAACAAGCTCTATTAGAATCACTGACAAAACTGTCCTAGTTACGTGTAATAATATACTGTACCTAACGTTTGAAATCTCTGTGAGATCGTACTCTATTAAAACATCGTTAACTTGTTTGTCTGTTTTCTTCCGATATGTTAGAAAGAATATGAATTAATTCAAACGAACGGAGGAAATAAAAGAAATCTGTTACTCGAGAATCTAAATGAACAGCCCGTCTCGTTCGCCGCTAGAAATTTGCTAGTTCGCTCACGTACCGTGAATAATTGGTGTGCGTAAAGCAGAACGGTTTGAAGTCGTTGCTCGATAAACATCAGACAGGTGTCTGTTGCATATAAAGTCTGGCTCGAGCTCGGTTCGCGATTATTGAACCACTAGATTGTTAACAGCTTCGAAACTAGTGACGCACCGTGTGCGTCATGCAAGGGAATTCTTTATCGGTAATCGTTATCGGTCAGTTATGAAAACAGTTGGAGGAATAAGATCGCGCAGAAAGAGTGTAGCAGAGAAATTAAAAATTGTGTGAAATTGAAAAGTGGTTAATGACTGTAAGATAGAGTGAAAAGTGAATAATACGTAAACAAGACCATAAGAACATCGATATGTCGGTTTCTGAAGATTGTCCTTTAGCTAGAGATCGGCCTAGAGTGGGTTAAATGACAGTTCGTGTCGACTCGACAGCTCGAAATCGTATGTACACGTTCGATTTACGACAGAATTCCATTTATCTGAATCCACCGAGGGATTCAGATAGTCAGGGGATTCAAACAGTTCAATTCAATTGTAATTCATATAATAGAAGTTTCATAGATTCCCCATAATTGCAACTTTTCGAAAGAGTTCACTTTTAGATAAGTGGATTTCGATCAGTTGGAGTTTATTTAATCGGGCGCTAATTAAAATTTTGTTGAAATAGATAAAGTTTGTATAATAAAAATTCTGTTATATAATAGAGCTCTGCATTCAGATAAGTGGAGTCAATGAGCAGGAATTAGTTTAACCGGGCAGTATCTGATATTTCGTTCCAATAAATGGAGTTCAGATAAATGGAGTTTCACTGCATGTTTCTCCAGACGAAAAGTATCATTTTCTTCGCAAAGCAGCCAGCCCTCAAGTTCGACGGCCGTACTTTTCGCACACCCTGTGCAGATCCACGGTAGCCGATTCCAAATATAAACTTTCCGGTCTTCCTCTCCCAGTCGTTGATTAAAGGGTATTACTTACTCGGTAGTCGTACAAGCTCGACAAGTCGACCCGTTTTCTTTGAGCGTGAAGCGAGAACCAGCAAAGTGCTATTCCTCTGTTTCTTCGCCAATCTTTCCACGCCACCCCTCTCTTTTTCTCTGTTCGTCTTCCTTCCTCTGATTTCTTCTCTTCCTTTTTTTCTACATCTCCTGTATTGCCCGGTCGCTACGTCTGATTCACTCTGCCTCTTCCCCTTTTGTACCTTCAACTTGCCAGGAAGATTCGAGTTTCCGCGATACGGTTCAGCACCTTCACCTTTTTCTCTCTTCTCTCTCCCCTCTTCCCCCTGTCGTTCTGTTTCTCTCGCTCTATCCCCCTCTCAGCTGCACCCCAACCCTCCTCTTTTTCTCATATCACACTCACTGTTTCTCCTCATCCTCGTTTTCGCTTTTAGTTCCGCCACCCTCGCTCTCTGCACTCGGCAACCCTCCCCGCCTTTAATACAGCAACCTCCTCCTTCTCTAGGCCACCGACGTTGAACCACCCCCGACAACGTCCTCTTCAAAACTCGCTACACGCGCAACACTTTACCAAATGAGTTCTAATTCATGCCACGTTCCTTGCCGCTCCCCTCCACCTGCCTCTACTCTTTCCCTCTCTTTCTATCCCTTCCACTTCCTTTTTCTCGTTCTGTTTCACATTCGTCTTCCTCTGTCTCACCCCTTTTTTCTTTAAAGTACCCGAAGCTCTCTGCTACTCCTCGACTTTTCGTTCCTTCCACTCGTCAACGAAGGCGCCGCTGCTGTTCATTTAGAGACTCACCCCCGCTTACGATGTCGCGTCGCCAGTATGTTTCGCCAGCGCTTTACCTCGGCTTTTCGTACGCGCGCGTTTATGAATCGCGTTGTCATCCACACGATTCGACGTCGCCCATCCGATTGGGATGGCTTAGGGTCCGTTACAAGAAGAACCACCCTCTTCTTTGTTTCCACTCGCTGTCTCCTTCATTACAGTTGCTTTTTCACCATTTTGGTCACTCTATCTCTCATCGCCTATTTGCATGTCCGTGGTACTTGGATTTCGTTACCCCGTTTAATTCGAGCGTTTTTCCGTTTGATGGTGCTCTTTCGACTTGAAGGATGTCGCTACGTCTTCTGGTGCACGTATTTTTGGAACACGAAGAAGTTGGACACGTGTGCCGGGAGATGATTTCACCGAGCGGACTCGGAAGAGAATGCAAATGGATTCTACCACTAATTTCACGTTCTCTTAATCCCTGATGTACTGAGTCGTCGACGAGAAGGAATAGTGGCCTGTTGAGATCGGATATAACAAGCGCGTGGGGAAACTGATCTGTAAAGTGTAGAACTATGATCGCACCGACTTCTAATTGGAAGGCTTTCGCGACGCTACAGCAACGGGATTCTATCGTAAAGCGGACCAAAGACTTTCGATCGACGCTAGATGGAGCAAAGTTTCCGGATTAGCCGATCCAATTCCCCAATCGCTCTGCAACTCGCGAATCGATATCGAATCCGCTGGCTGGATTCCGTATAACGCGGTTAAGATTCGTCGCGGTTATTTCAATCTCGAGACGTCGATGAGATGGTGCCAGGCTTTCCCAGACATTGGTTAAAAAAAGGAGGGAGCGAAACGTCGTTTCTCGAACGCGATATTAAAGCCCGGCGACGATGCCGTGACGGCTCTATTCCAAACGGAAACGACAGTACGGTAATCGAGCTACAGAACATACCACGATAGTCAGTCCATGAATTGTGATGGTTTCCTGTAACGTGGTCTAGAATCCGAGCAATTGCTAGAATGTCGTCAATCCAGCATCGAATGTGGTAACGGTGTTTAGCGGACGAAACTGGAAAAGCTGTATCCACGAGTAGACGGATCTCCTCGTCGCGTCTGTGGTCTGTTTGCCTTACGATAGCGAATCAATAGCACCGCTATACCGCCCCTCAGCTTCGTTCTCATTATTTGTGCAATCGAGTCTTCGACTTGTGGCGACCTTATCTTTCGTAATAATCGTCTCGAGCGACGTGCTGCTCGTCTACCAGCTCTCTATATCTCTAGCTCCGTTTCTCCACTGTTTCGCCATTCGTAGGAACGTCGGGATTGTTTCTCCGTTCACCAACCTTCAGCTCATAGCGAGCGACACCTCCGTTTTCAGGGTCGCCCTCGAGAAATTTTGTTCACTCCGTCGCCTGCTGACACACATTTGGCTACGGTTATCGCGTGTCTGCGAGCAATAAAAACAAATCAATATCATCCTCCTCTTCCTTTCCTTCCCCCCCCCCTCTCTCTCTCTATGTATCTATCTATCTATCTATCTATCTACCGACGTTACTGCCTGCGGATACTTATTTCACCCCCTTTTGTGGGCGCTGAGATTACTTTTCTCTTCCCAATTGTCCCTCCACCACTAGGACCCTATCCCTTTATCTCCCTTCGGTTCCGGAAACTTTCCACTCTTCTCGATGTTCCTCTTAGCTTCCTTCTTTCCCCCTTCTCGATCACAGCATCCCGTTCGCCTTCCTGAAAACGATTCCCTTTCTTCGCCAGTATCCTCTTTATTGCCGGCCTTGTTACTATTTTATCAGTCGGTCTCTGCGTCATCGGGACAAGGTCTCTGTCTTTCTTACTGTCCCTCCTTCTTTGTCTCTTCTTGCCTGCCTCTCGATCTCGAAACTCATCATGCAGTTTCATTCTTTTCTTCCTTTTTCTTTCATTATTACGATTATTATTATCATTGTTGTTATTATTATTCGTATCGGCGAATCCCAGTAAATTTTTCTCATTATCCTTGGTAAGAGCTCGTTAGAAGGCTGATCGATCAGCACGGCATTCGATGAAAGACTGTAACGAAAAGCCCGCGTTTCATCGTCGAGGGGTACTTACGATCGTTTGCCATCCGATGCTAGTTTAGACGCCAAGTATACGTAATCATGACATCGAATGCTCTTTTCACAACTAACTGGTGATTTTAGGTGGCAACGACTATCAAAGTTAGTTTTCATTTGATTTTAAACGGCACACGTTCCGATTAAATGATTTCGGGCTGTCGAATTCTCTGGACCTAACATTCGTGTCTCGATTCATCTAGAAATCGTGCAATTTTCGAAATTTGGCTATGGGGATGGGTATTTAAAATGGTGTTCGAGAAGATGGTACATGAAGGAAAAGCTCACATTATGTTATGCAACAGTTATTGCTCCTTAACTGCACTTGACCAGATATTTCAAATTAAGTAAATAACTGATTCATACCAGTCAAGTGACGTTAAGTTGCTTGAATTTAGATAACATAGCTTATCTAAACGAGGTTTGAGAGATAACTCTTTGTTATTTATGTTTCCTGATCATTTTCTAACATGGAAAGATCAAGATTAGAAACATTTCACGCAATTGTTACGATAATAAAATTGTATTGTTCCATGGTGTAGAATGATAAAACTGACGAATTTTAAGAAAACAACATTTCGCAACACAACAGTCTACAGAAATAGTAAAATCGGAAATTCTTGTAGGCAAAATTCAGACAAATCTTATTCAGACGTCGTATAATACGTTTGTTAATTAAGATGCAGTTACCTAATATAATGTTAGAGGAATTATGAGCAAATATAGTACTGCAAGAGTAATACTATGAGACATCTCTATTTTTCGATATAAACACTAATACTGACTCGTTATTGTGACATTATCGAAATTGTTGTGAATTAGCCGAAGTGGCGATTGAAAAAAGTGGGCGATACACGGTGTATGGTGACAGATCTAAGAAATTCTCACCAAAGAATTCCAGGTTGATGGTTTTGACCGACCCGATAATTCTTGAGTTAATTCCATTGAGAATATACATAATATAACCCGAAGTAGAAAAGTAGAAAGATTATCTATCCGACCAATAACATGAATCTTCTTGCCAGGCCCCTCTTTTCCGTTCCAGTCTAGGAAAAAGCTTCAGAGAATCGACTCCGGTGGCTCGATTCGAGGAGCAATCACCGCTTACGCCTACCCTCAAAGGATCTCTGTGCCGAGCGCAGGCGAAAGGAAGAAGTTTAAACTTACGGCCCGAGGGGTGAGTCTCGTAGAATTCCAGCATGGAACGGTCAGATGTGTAACGAGCGAAAGAGAGGAGAAAAAAGAAAGAGAAGAAAAGAGGAAGAGGAAATCCATAGCGGTTGTTCACGGGTTTTTTAGTGCGGGTTAGCGTTATCGTGCCCCGTCTGAAAACTCTTTAGATGGACGCTTAAAAGCCTCGGGTACGAAAATTGCCGGCTGACCTAAATAACGATCTCTCTATTTCATTCATTCCGCGGCGCGGAAAAAGCGCTGGCGACACGCAGTCGACGACGACGCCCGACGCGACGTTCGCCACCGCTGCCGCGTCTGTTTCCCTCTCTGTTCGGAAATAATTAGCCCCGGACCACCGCCGCGTTCAAATATGATGCGTATCGAATCGATAATTCCTTGCCAGTGAGAGGAGCACGACGTGTTTACCACCCCTGCATCGTAGCCAAATTCAGATGCCAAGGAAATCAGCCGGAAGGGGTTGAATCTTCGACGATCCGTCGATCAATGGCCGTTTCTCTCGATCGACACGGTCAAACGTTGCTTCTTCCTATTCGAATTGCCTCCGAAGCGATTGCCGATCTATATCAAAAAATCAAAAACACGATCGTCGATCGATCAGCCTTGCGATTCTTCGTGGATTCTTGGGCATCCCCCGTTTTCTTACGAACCGTTTTCGTGTCGAACAAAGTCACGCCTAATACCTTGGAAATGAAAGAACAGCGCGGCAGAAAGAGAAATAGGGAGAAGGAGACAGAGAGAATACTAAACGTTCCCGTTAATCGTCGTTAACTTAGAGATTTAGGTAAACCAAGGTTATCCGAGGCGGGTGGCAAGGATCGGCCTCGGTGCGACATGCAGTCGCGAGAAAAGTGGCAACGATCGAATATCTTGTCCTTGACGGACCTTGTAAGCCTTTCTTCTTCCGACGCTTGGATCCCTTGCTACTTACCACCTTTCGGATGATCCTCAGATATCCAGGGCTTTTCCTCGACCAGGCGGAGGGAAATTGTTCAGTGATTAACTACCACCTACTGCCGATCTGTTCACGCGAGAACACGTTCCCTACTTCCAGTAGCAGAACCACTTGTACCCTCGAGATCGATTCGCGAACCACCCCTTGCACGTGTAGCAGAAATTCGATTCACCACCAACGATTCGAAAATCCCTCCTGCGGGTGTGCTTTTGCTTACCCCCGACAGGAAGGTCACGAATCTCGAAAAATCAAGCACGACTTTCTTACTTTATCTTAAAGCACGCGGTGACGCGTTTCGAACAAATGAAACCAGGACGATCCCACTAACTCGACCGCTCGACGACGAATTATACCAGCTGATATTAGGCGTGGAGGTCAGGATACTGGTCCAGAAGGGTGCATCCGAGATTCGAACGATCCGTACACATCGTGGTCGTGCCCTAGATTCGATCAACCCGGTCTGAACCCGATCTTTCGTTCCCCTCTTAGCTCATCCGTTCCGCGAATCGGTAATCGAGGTGTTTAAAGGGTGTTCGAGGGGGTTGTTTGGCAACATGACGGGTAAACGTGAAGCGACTACGCGTCGTGGTTGCCGCCACAGCACGACTGGCCGGCCGGCCGAACTACCCTCACTGCTTTCGCCCCGTATCTCCTGCCTGCTTTTCCTCTTTCACTCGCGCGCGCGCTCTCTCTTCCCTTCTCTGTCTCTACTACCCTCACCACCACCGTGCACCCCTCTTTCCCCCATTCGGCGATCCATCGAGCTGCTATATATGCGTTTCGTTTCTTCCTTTTCCAACTCGATATTCCGTCACCTTCTCGCATCCCCGAATTTCCCGTGACTTTTCGATTTTCCGCGTGACGTTACGTTGCTTGCAGTTTCAAACGTTTCCGTCGTGGTCACTTGGAACGTATTAAAGGTAATTTGCGTAGAAATTGGCGTCGCTCCTATGTTAAAGTCGTTTTACAGATTAGAATCGTTCGTTTCGAACGTTTCAAGGTTTACGAAGTCAAATTTAACTCTTGGACATTGCTACATTGTTTTTGGTAACGTTTTGCGTTGTGCGAGTTTTCTTTTGACATCATCTTTCAGTAATAATATCGTAGCAATGTTATTTGTAATCATCTTTTCTACTTCTCCTTTAATATCGAATTGCGTTTATTTCACTCTATCGATTTCTAAAATAAAAATGAAATGTATTAAGGTCAAATTCCCTTCTGACGATAGTTTTCAAGGGTTAACACGTATTTCGACACAGAATAATATAAGTTTATCTTTTTATGTAAATTCCCTCGATAATAACGCAAAATCCATTGTAATCCTTTCAAATCGACTTACAGGAGAAATCGGACCAAAGACGCGACACGATGCGTAACAAAGAAAAGAAACGCGAGTTCACCTTGCAAACACCCCTTGGTCATACACATAAGCCCCCGCACTACCGATAATAATTAATTCAGCAAATTGAACACTCATCACAGCGGACGTGCCGTGTTTGGACACCGTGTTAACTCGCCGCTGTAACAATATTACAACAATCATCGCTTCGGTGATGACGAGTGCGTCACGTGCGCCTGCAAATTATAGTAACACGGCGTAATTCACGAGACACGATGCATTCTCGTCTGGAACGAGCAAACAGACCGGATCGATCGCGATCGCGTGTACTGTCTCAAAAATACAGACGTCCTCGAGACGTCTTTGAACGCCGCGCCGCACAGCGCCAATGGAAAATTTAAAAAAAAAAAAGTCGTTAGGTTTTAAGATCGTAAAAAGCTGCGAATAAGACGTTGTGTATTTTATTTCTAAAACGATGCTCGATCGAGCCACGGAAGGGTTACACCGAGTTATTTTTACGCTCGACGCGTTTCTTCGTGGCACAGGAGGAAGAAGGAGTAGTGGTCTTTCAGAAATTCTCAGTTCGTGCATCAGTAACAAACATTGCTCGGTGTAAATTTTCTCGCGTGCTCGATCGAACGACGAGTAGCGTCTCTATAGGTGCACTCGCGGTCGGAAGTCGAGAGGATCGAATCGTACGATGGTTGAACCGAAATGGCCATCATCGATCAAGGAACATTAGTTACATTTGGACGCAACTATGAGGAATTACGATCGAATTTCCATAAGATCTGTCAACAATTTTCAATATAATCGTTCGTTTTTCTGCAACAATCCTCGAATGGTTTCACACAGAAACGACTATAAAAAGCGATGAAAGTAACAAACGCACTAATCTGTCTCGAAACGGCACTCGATCTTGTTTGCAGGTTTTTCTAAGATGGATGAATACAAAAGAAGCTATATACGATTCTGTCCTTGGTTGGTGCCTTCCGGGCCGTTTGCACACGCGATAGCTTAAAAAGCGCCTTACACGTGACATGACGAGAGAAGCGTCGCGTCGCCTGCAGGATTTATTCTGTAGCCGGGATAAACTGCGTTGGAAATAATACCTTAAACGCGGTGCAGCTTTCACGATGGCACGTCAAAAAGTTTGACAACGACGGCACGGTGCATTAATTAAAATGAAATCCTCGGTCTGGCACGGCCAGCTCGGCTCCTCTAATTCGCCGGATATTCCGGTCCAGCTCCTTCAACGTCCGCCCGGGATTCGAACAATCTCCTTAAACGATGCGGAAATTAGCAATGAAATTATTATTAGACACGTAGAGAGAGAGAGAGAGAGAGAGAGAGAGAGAGAAAGCATTCGTAGAATCAGTGGAGTATTCTAAGAGAGATGAAATGGCAGGTTTTTCGTGGAAAAATATCGGGATAAGATTAGATACGTTGGATTGAAAAATTTTAGTAACGTAGTTGCTAATAGCACATTACTAACATTTTATTGGAACATTACTGATAGCGTTACTATGGAACGTTATTAATAATTATCAGATTACTCTGTCAAAATGGATAAAATCTTAGTATCATAAAGTAAGATACGATTATTTAGTCAGTTATAACATCTTAGATGTTTTAATATGTTTAACATTTATACTTTAATATCTTTCATACTTATGAGAATATATCGAAATAAATATATTCCATTTACCCGCATTTTCTTCTGCCTTAACCGTTTCATAGACAATAGAAATTAACCATGAAAGTAATAATGATTATTTCTATTAATTAATTAATTAATGATAATAACCTTCTAATACTCTACTATCTACCGTTCATAAACTGTACATATTTTACCCATTTTTATGAAGTAATCTGATAACACTTTCTTCATATGGGTAAGCATCTACAATCTAGTCTCTACAATCGATATTAGATTTTCATCCTTGCAGAACGAATTCGCATAGCCGAAGTTTCGTTTCGGCCGCCTCGTTTCCGCAAACTTTGCCAATCTTTCACGGTCTCTTTACGCGAGAGCGGTTTTTCACCGAGCGAATACCCATGAACAGCTGCGCCAGGTTATTAATCAATCGTTCCCCTGACTCGACAAATTTCACCAGTTTGTTTTAACTTAGCGTGCACTAATTCGTACACATTGGTGGCCCCCATTCCACGTAATCGCAGGGGTCATGTATTTCGCGAACGATTTATTTTCTTTCCGGTTGCCTTTCCCCTTATTCCACGCGGCCATTCGCTAGCCAGCCATTTCACTATTTTGCCTAGAATAATGAAACTCCAGATTAATCCTATCAGTCAGAGTTTCGAGTGGCATTTCGAAGCAACGTGTTCTTCAACTGGTTCGATGTTTGCGTCCAATATGAAACATAAGCAATGTTATTGTTCTCGGGTTTTCTAAGAAGATAAAAAACAATCTTTTGATGGAAAAATATATATTGTATGCTGAATACGATATTAAATATTGTAAGTATTAGAATAATTTATTTTATTTTCTAAACTAAATAAGAGTAAAAAGTTTAGAGAAAAGTAAAATTTAAGCCCCAACCTTAGTGTGATTGAAAAAAATGAAAGTGCAGAAACTCCCGATTTGCCATTTATTCTACGTTTAAGTGTTAAACAACATAAACGCCAAAATCAACAAATATACATCCTCTGTTTATAAGAAAAATCTCCACTTCCGTTTGGCACTTTCGTCATTTATTATTGCAACTGTTGAATTAGCAGTTCGATGGAGATCCACCTATCGAACGGCAGAGACTTTCAATTAGCGACACAGTATCGACTCGTTACCACAATCGAAAGTGGAATCGATTTATCGATTCCGTCAAGCTAATATCGCGCAAAACTATTTCACGTCTCACGTCCTACGTGCCCGTTGCATGTTTACACGTTCGCCGTTCAGACAGAAATATAGCTCAACTAATGAGTCTCTCTGTTTCCAAAGAGAGTTGCGGTTGTTGCGACAGCGATCTTCGTTGGTGAGCGTTCAATTCTACATCCCCAATCCTATCTATTTCATGTATCGATTTCGAATGACCTTTGCTCAGTCGATCCTCGGTTCGATCGGCGTATTACAAGATGGCGGATCGATTACCAGTGAATATGACTCCTTCACCACACTCTTCATCCGTCAATCAAACCACAATCCGATCAAAAAGGATCTTAAGGGAGAGGAGCGTTAAGAACTCGTCGTTAATGTCCTTATTTAAGCCGTACACCGTGATTACGTCGGTCCGCCAATATTCTTGCATGACCTAATTTCCGTCCCACTACCCACTCCCTCCTATCTTCTCTCTTCTGTCACCCTACCCCAACTCCCCAAGACGAGTCTAAACACAAGACCAAGTTATACTTATTCTACAAATAATTATCCCCGCTACGTGCATCCCCTTGTTGATTTTCCAGTATTGCCTCGGCTTTTATTACCTGTACACACGTATACGTATTCGTATTCATATACATATATACATATATATATATATATACATATATATATATATATATATATATGTATGCATATGCTTAGATACGATGAGCCAGCTTTAGGGAAACACTCCCCTTCCCTGCGCTCTCGCACCATTCCTCCATTCCTCGAATTATCCCGTGGTACTGGCCCTCCCCTCTCCAAACTTTCCTGCATCACCCCACTTCTTTGTAGAAATTTGCCACGGTGCTTTCAATACACCTGCTACCGGCTATTGTTAATGTAACACCAGTCGGGAGGGAGAGATTATTGTCCTGACAGACACACCGTTCCATTTCCTCCCATCAATCTTGGTTCTACGAGCGCCGATGACCGGCACGAGACACCGATTCATATTTTTGCAACGACGACGGGTGCGATGTAAAATTTAGAACGAGCGCGAACGTGGTAATCAATGAGGTAAGCCGGGATACGCGTATCTCATTGGTTATTCTGCGACAAGACGCGCATGACAGTTTCCTCTCTCCCTCTCTCCCTCTCTCTTTCTCTCTCCCTCTCTCCCTCTCCCTCTCTCTCTCTCTCCTTATCTCTCTTTCTCTGTCATACGCGCGATTTTCGTCCCTCGTCTCTTTCTTCAAATCCTCTGTCCTGCTCGTTCGCGCTCCCACCATGGAACATCCAAACTCCTCGTCTCACCGTTCATCACATACCCTCGCTCTTCTCGCTTCTCCTTTTCCACCTGATTTTCTCTGTATTCCCCTCTGTCGGTCCTTCCTGACAAAAGTGCATTATTACACTGCAATGAAAAGGGATAATGTACCCCGGTTGCGCTCCGTTATTTCTCCATTAATCCTACTCTGCTGGTGGTTGTCGCGGTTTCAACATTTTTCCCCCTTTCTATTTCGGCTGGTAATCAATTAGAATTAAAAAAGTGTGGAAATAACGAGACGAGAGAAATGACGAGGTTCGTCGTGTAATAGTGACATTACGATTTTCCCTTTCTGTGTTCTCTTCCTTTCCAACTCGCCAACTCTCCATGATAGTAACATAAAGGAAATTTTAAACGAAAGAGGTAATCTGTTAATTAATTATTTGAATGAGTTGAACAGATCACAGTGGATCTAGCTCGGTTTTCATTCAATAAATGGTTGCCTGTTTAATAGGTAAATTCTGCTGTTGCTGTGGGATTTTTTAGAATCCGGGTAAAAACGATACAACGTTTGTTAGCCTCTGGAAAGGAGAGGTATTAATTAATGAAATGGCGATAGGTATTTGCAGTACCGTAATATGAAAATGTATAAACAGAAAACCATGATCCGTTATGATTACCAATAATAAAGTGTATCTATTCTATATACTATAATAAGTTATAAACTTATTTTTAAATAATTGTTTTGATATCTTTTTATGACTCATAAAATACTATTGTAACAATTAATGAAATTTTATTGATAGAAGAAGAGTACATATGATAGATACAACTTAATTGTTGTGCATTGGAAAGAAAGGAATTATCGATCATATATTTTTACATTATTTGCTCAAATAATTAAAGTATCCTCAAGTGTGTGCATTCTTTGATAAGATACCTACCACCATTTCGAAATCAGATCTGGGCAGCGCAATCTTTGCTTGTCCCTGCATTCTACTGATGCACTCGCATGCACTTTTACAATGCTCAACTTTACCGCAATACAGCGCTGGTGAACTTATCAACGGGCGCTTTGAATTTCACCACGCTCTTTGTAAACACGCGTCCTTCTCTGTCGACGGCTCGAGTGTGTCTTCATACTATTTTTGATCGCTTGCTTTACGATACGCCACTTGTTTCGTTTATTCTCAAGTTGACTACCATCTTTAAGAAAACAAATTATTCTTGTAGAGTATCTTACGGACTTAGTATTTCATTTGAAGGAAATGAAGCGTTAAGTTAACAGTAGGCTGGTAATGAGCTTTGTGTTGAGCTCGGCGCGTGCATCAACCGATGCATAATTGTGTTAAATTCTTCTGTGACAATAGTAACCAGTTCGTACGCAATGCGATAAAACTGTAGTTGTGTGCGCTGTCCGCGTAACCATAATCGTATTCGTACAAAAATGTAATCACCTTTCTGTGCGGTACTTAAATGTCTTGAAATACATGCTTTCTAAAATTTACTTGTTGGGCATGAATGGACAGGTGCAATCTTCCAGGGAGAGGTTAGGTAAGTGTCGAATTTAATGCGAGTAAATTACGCATAAAAATTTCCTAATAATTGATTTCTTCCTTGACTGTTCATAGTTGTGAGCAACGGAGATTTCCGTTCATTAGTCATACCTTTTTTTATTACTAAAATCTAGATCATGATTCTTAGTGATCCTACTTCATTCTTTCTTCATTCACTAAGCAAACTTTTTCGTATAATTGATCGTAAAAATAAAAAGTTTTAGAAATATATGAACCATTAATTTGTCAAATGTCGCTTATTCTTAGGAGGTTTTACTAACAGTACAATAGGGCTGTTCTCTGGGATTATTGCCACTGACCGTGTTCCAAACATACAACTAGCTACTACAAACAATGAATTACCTATGGATGATTCCAATGTTAGTACAGAAGTTGATAGCAAAGTCAAAACAAAATTATTATCCATGTGGAATAATGTTAAATATGGTTAGTGTGAAACAATTTCATAGTTAGTTAACACATTCAATGCAGAAAACATGAATGTACATGTTATAGAAAAATTGATTCCTGCCACCATCCTTCCTATGTGCCACATTGAACGTGCTAACACATGTGCATATTGCAACAAATCTCATTTAGATTTGGTTTCTTTGAAGGCTGGACCATCAAAGTAGTTAAACCAAATTTCTCAAAAGAATCTCCAGTATGCTTACTTGGAAAAATTTATCGCAAAAAGCCAGAAGAATTTTTGGAAAAAGCTTCTGAAGCTGAAAAAACTTTAGACACTGGAAGTGAAATATCTTTAGCTATGGATGCTATTAGCTTTGAAGATGGCATAGAGGAATTTAAGAAGGATTTCACCTCGCGTCTTTGGTTAACGTACAGAAGGGAATTTCCTATATTGAATGGTTCTACATTTACCACTGACTGTGGTTGGGGATGTATGCTACGTAGTGGTCAAATGATGTTGGCACAGGCATTGGTTTGCCATTTTCTTGGAAGAGGCACTTAAATTTTAGTTATAAATTGCGATAATTATTAATTATTATTATTAATTATATAATTATTACTGTAATAATTTATTATAATATTTATTATGATAAATTATTATAATAATTATTAATTGCAATAATTACTGATTATACATATTATACGTATATTATATATATTATACTCTTTTTATAGAATAATTCATTTTCTCTATAGAATGGCGGTGGCTGGTAGATCAACCATTAAAAACAGAACAACAGAAATTAGATGAATATAATCACAGGTTAATAATTAAATCGTTTGGAGATCTACCAGACAGTACATCTCCATTTTCCATACATACACTTGTTTCTTTGGGTGCCCTGTGGGGAAAACGTGCAGGAGATTGGTATGGACCTTCCTCTGTAGCTCATCTTTTAAGCCAAGCAGTAGAACAAGCAGCAGAACGACATCCAGTATTTAGTAACTTGGCTGTTTATGTTGCTCAAGATTGTGCAGGTGATACAACAGCTGAGATACTTTTATTTGTATTGAATAATATTATTTGATAGGAATTTCTTGGTATATTCCCGACACCTAATTTATAATATTTTTTTACAGTTTATCTGCAAGATGTAGAAAATGTATGCCAAATGCCGGATGGCAAGTGGAAATCTCTTATACTTTTTGTACCTTTAAGGCTTGGTGCTGACAAATTGAATCCTGTTTATGCATCTTGCCTGACACATTTACTTACTCTAAATACCTGTATTGGAGTTATCGGTGGCCGACCTCGCCATTCGCTTTATTTTATTGGTTTCCAGGAAGATAAATTAATTAATCTAGACCCACATTATTGTCAAGAAACCGTTGATGTATTAAAAGATAATTTTCCTTTGACGAGTTTTCATTGTACTTCACCAAGAAAAATGTTAATATCAAAAATGGATCCTAGTTGTTGTGTTGGATTTTATTTTCATAATAAAATGCAATTTACAAACTTTATGGAGATTGCTCCCTCTGTATGTATGGTCATTCTCATGAAGATCATTGTTCTATATTTTAGATAATTCGTAAATCCAATGATATATTTTTGGTATTGCAGTACTTGGTGCCGGAAGATGAGAAAGTCGACTATCCGATGTTTTTATTTTGCGAAGGGAGTGGGAAAGATCTCCAACAAAAAATTGAAATTGCAGAAAACATAATTCCCACTACTACCTCATTTACAGGTAATGGGACATATGATGATGATCTTGACGAGTGCGAAGAATTTGAACTAGTACAGTGAGATATTTATCACAGACATTAAAGAAGAAATATCATGTACTTAAAAAACATTCATGGATAGTTTTTGGAGAAGAATGATAATGTTTGTCATTAATCATAATTCTCTCTTCATTCGTCCATACATGTACAAGGAAGAAATCAATTGACGACTTTAGCAGATGACAACGTTGCATATTAGAGTGTTGAGTATTAATTTATAAAATGAATTTATGCCGCAGAATGATCTTTAGATCTCAACGTACTCGTTAAATGACTGACGTGAATTAATCTATCAATATTTTCCATTCGCGATAATGCATTTATAGATTCAAATTAGCGTTATCGTTGATACTTTATTTCTGTGATCATAATTTAATGCGGCTTTTTGTATATCGGTTTGTTGTTGCACAATTTTTTTTATCTTGTTTATTGATCTCAAAAGTTATTGCTTTTAAATAATTGTTAGGATGTTGATTTACTATATGACTTAGAATTGTCATAACCAAGAAGATATTTATTCTTTTTCACGCAATTATCACGTCAAGAACTTGCGTAGATCGTAAGTTGGCGATTTTGTTATGAAGAGTACTTTTTATAAAAATTTCTTAATTCCTTACGGAAATGTTCCTGACGTAACTTATTTTGTAACACAGCAATATTAGATTTCCCTTAGATTTTTTGCAAAAGCAACTTGAATATATTTCGTTGTGTGCTTAAGTCAAAAATGTGTGTGTGTGTGTGTGTGCAATCATCAGCGCACATTATACATATATTTAACCATATCTACCTGTTATAACATTTAAGCTTCAATTAATTTAAATTTTTTTCATAATACAGCTTTAAGTTATTTATTTATTTAATATGTATTCTAATTTTCGCTTGACGACTATATTGAACTTATACTAAGTTCCCAAAGCGCATCACTACGTTTGACATAACGTTTTATGTTATGAAAGAGAAACATGTAATTAACCCTTTGCACTCGAGAGGCGACTCTCAGTCGCCACAGTGTTCTGTGCTGTAACTCCAGTGGTGAGCGAGAGGCGACAGACCCTGTTTATGCTAGATTTCGACATTTCTAATTGATGAGAGTGTAATATTGGTTCCTTAGCTCTTTATGTTCTTTGTTAGGAAGTGTAAAGTGTTAGACTTTAAAATGGAGATAAAATATTTAATCTGATATCCCTCCGAAACTATGGTTCTAATAACGTCTCCAACGTTAGTTCGGATTCGAAGATCATGGCGAAAGTATAATAGTTTAGAAACCCTAAAAAAAATGGTTTTCGGAAGTGAAATTAGCTCAAATGAAAATGAACTTAATTTTGAACTGTTAAAAAATGAGATCAATTACATTCAAGAATGCGTCTTGGTGAATACTTTATAATTTATCATACAAAAAAGAAATACAGAGATTAATATTACAAAATCATATTTTCGAAGATGTAAATATAGATAAAGTATTAGAATATAATGTTTTTGTAACTTAATTTGTATATAAAATCATTTTACGCTAGCAGTAAGACACGTGTCACGTATACGCTAAATCATCCGGATTAGCTGCTACGTCCGACCTAAAAAGTCCTCGAGTGTAAAGAGTTAACAAGGATATATAACATTAAGCTATTGTTATCATGAAAAAAATGAGTTAATATTCGAATGAAAAGAAAATGTGAGCATGATATATATAAGGTATATTATACTCATATTAATTAAGGTCTGTACACAACTAAAAGTTATTAAAATTCTTATATCGGTACAGTTAAAAATAAATATGAAAAAATGATAAAAATCATGTTCCAAAGTTTATTTCCTGTTTTTTATATTATATTATATTATATTACAATATTAACAATGTTTTACAATTGATATTTATAAAGCATAGTAAGTAGACTTAAATATAAACCACTATATTTACAATTGCTTGTTTCATTCGTGACTTTTATTAAAATATTTGACATTGTTGTCGTAAATACTTTTAGCAAATTTAACGTGTCGATGCAAAGAAAATATTTAAATATAAAGATCAAATTGAACATATATAAAACAAGTAAAAATTAACAAATTTCGTACTATGATCATGCAAAATATTTAAATGATCTATGTCAACTGTTAAATATATATATAGTATATGTAAGTTACAGAAAAATATATCATAGATTTTTTCCACAATTTGTATTCGTTAATCAATCCATTAATATTTGTGCGCACGTAAATTAATACCTTATAGCACACATGGAGCATATGTTCACTACTAATTTAAACGATTTGCACTAATTCGTTATTTGTTCTGTTAAAATACTAATATGCTCTAGCAAATTAAGACTATGATAAGTATTTTGTAAGGGATTGTTTTACAAGTGGCCATAACTCATCAGTAGTGTTACCTCGAAAAGTACTCAATAGTCCTAAATTACCATAAAATTTTAAAATAGGCTCAGTTGCATCTGAATATCTCTTCAGCCTTTCTTGTACAATTTCAATCTTATCATCGTCCCTTTTACTTAAGGGTTCACCGGTCACGTCATCTTTACCCTGTTGAAAACCAAATTAATATTAGTCATTCGAAGGAAATATAGAGTTGAGAATAATCGAAAGTTTCAAAGATATAAAAAATCGTGTAAAAAAGACTTTATAGGTTACTAAATCGAACGGAAGGTAATCTAATTATGAAGTTTTATTAGACATGTTGCCAATGATACATTTGGATACAAATCGAAGTTTCTGTTCCAACTTACCGGTACTTTAGGACTGTTGAACCCGATGTTATATACTCTTCCACTGGGCAAATGAATCCACCTGTTTTTCACGCGGTCTAATATTACCTTGATGGGAACATCAAGGTAGAGGACCAGATTCACTGGATGTATTTTCTGCAGTTTCTCCGCTTGCGTTAAGGTCCTTGGAAATCCTGTAGCAATGCCAAGTACTTATTTCGAATTTAGTTACCCGCCACCGTAATGCATTGTATGTTCAACGTCAGGATTGGACATTAACTGATAAAAGTAATAAGTTAATCATCGCAAACGTAATTAATTTAATAATTAAATAACTTAATAAATAATTTAATAATTCATTCGTTAGTCGCAAAAGGCAATAAAATATCTCAATCAGTTATTAATTGTATTAAATATTGCCCAACGCTGAAGTGACGTTTTTAAGATTTCAATTTCCGTTGAATTGCTCACCGTCTAGCAACCAATTCTGATCACCAACCGAATCGATTTCTTTGTTTATCATCGATATCATTACATCATCAGGTACGAATTTACCTGATAACACGTAACTCGAAACTGCCTTGCCCAATTCTATATAATTAAAATGATTACATACGTATTATTTATTAACGTAACAATTACATATATATTTATCGTTTCATACTAAGCATTGTTATTTTTCTGTTAATTAATCATACGGCGGACTTTGAGACGGACGATAATTGTAGCGATGATAGATCATATTTATCCCGAGAATATTACTTAAATTTGTATATATATCAAAGAGTTTCGTATTTTGTCATTGTTTGAATAAATAACCCGACAGAATGATACTGAATACATATATAAAAGCATAAAGTACACTCTAATCGCGTCCGTAAGTAGCTATTTCCAGAATACGTATTCTTCTAAGCAATTTGTTACAAACTATACAAAATTTTGGTAATTTACTTTGCTGATTTTTAATTAAATGTGTAAAATAGTCTGTATAGTAGTTTTTTATAGGATTAGAGATTAGAGATTGATTCATAAAAATAACAAGAAATACCTAATAAGCTAAAACAGATAGATTCTATAAAATGAATCTATGTATATCAGCTTGATTATATATACAGAGTGATGAAGGCAATTTATACTTGCGCTAGATTAATTTCCTGTATTTGTATCAATAACTTATCAAATTATGCGTGGAATTTGAAACAATAAAATATCAACAGAGATTTACATTATCTAGCAATAAATAATGTTGCAATATAATTCCGAGCACGAGTCCAGATGTTTGAGCGTTTATAAATAAACAGTACGGTTTTCATTCAATTATTGTCGCGTAAATTTAGTTCTCAATGAACGTAATACGATGCTATTACGTGAAATCGTTAAACAAAACTTAACAAGAGCAATCTTAATTTACTTAGGAAATGTCGAAGAAATAGGCGCTTTTCTAACTGTGTTTCATGAAATAAAACATGTCAAAGACATTTTTTTTGAGCTCAAAGCATATATGTACACGCATATATATCATGAATATATACATATCTAAAATTAAAAAATGTTCTTGATAAATTTATTTTAGAAATCAAACGCAAAAGTTTTATCATTTTTATTGGTATAATTGAACGATACAGCAAACAATTTATAGTTTGAAACGTACCGGTGTTACTATTCATATGAAGTCGTAATTTATCACCGCTTGATATGTGAGTCATCTTAAAATGTTTGACAATTCGAGTTGACATAGTTCCTTTACCAGAAGCAGGGGCACCTAGTATTACGGCCCTGAAGGCCGTAGCCTTGGAACACCACGTGGATAGCGTTACCATTAAATCGTTACTTTAAAGAAACACCAAAATAAAAAAATTGGTCAACTTTTTATGTTGAACACTTGAACTTCAAGTTGCTATATACTATTACTTCGACGACGATTCACGCGATAATGTTATGGTAACTATAATTCTTTGAAATATAACGCGTTACTCTATAACACTGACCCGTGAACCACGATGGCGACCAGTTGTCGAATTGTTAGATAACTGATTAACCAATGAATGAAAACATCTAGTTTTTTCTGCTTTGATTGGTGGCTGTACTGAAGGACGCATGTAAGTACATAACATCCATAATCTACTGCAATATCAATCTTTCTGTGTACTTCGCTACATTAAGTTACGACGGTAAATGGTTCTTTCATTTTTAATGTATAAGGATTTTTAAAGATTTGATGATAATAATACATCATTTTTATTGACAAAGTAGCACTTTATTCATATGAAAAAGTAATACAACATTAGGGCCTGTGCTCGATTTCTTATTTCCTTTTATAATTATTTTCAAAAGCGTATGTAACGAGAAAACTAGAGAAGGCCTTCTTTTCGTTTGGACAACTTACACATTCTATGTAACAATAGGTCAAAATTACAAATTGTGGGAATCTCGTTGGCCTTAAAAGCCTGTCATTGTGTACTACGGGTTAATAATGTCTTTGTTCACAACGTTGCATCTATATAACTATGTTTTCAATGTTTCCTTTTTCAATTCTATTAAATCCGTAAGTCGAAGTAATGTACAATATATCGTTAAAACCATTTTTTCTTTTTTGCAATATTGTATACCCCTTTAAAATATATTTATAAATCTTCATAATCACGAGCTATCATTTACGTGTACCTTAACGTCCTTTATTAACACTAAGCACCCAAATGTCACTCAACATATTGCAAGTTTGATCAAATGCAATTGAAGCTTACCCCGAGCCTACTGCTACTTGGGTATGTACGTAGTACATATTAAGTCTTAAATCTTAAAAAAAATATATACTCAAATTTCATTTCTTTCGTTACTTCATTGCTTCCTCAAATTTGTTTTTTGTATTGAATTCTTTCCAATAAGGATTCATAACTGTCAGGAAGACTATTATGAACATTTTACAGTTTTATTATGAAATATTTTCAGCTTTCAACAAAAATTAAAAAACGAGAGAAAAAAAGGAACGTGTTACTCCTAAGTTAAAACTTGAGACTGAACTTCAATAAAAATAACACGTAAATATAAGTTTGTATTATTGTATCTCATCTCATTCTTTTAACCCGAGGGACAAAATGGGACGATCACTGTATATAATCAAATTTTTATCCAATAAAAATATTGAAAATTCGTTACTTCACCGTAATAATGGTGCACATATAAGTGCTTTGAATCTGGTACAGTAGTGTTGATTTATGTAAATGCGTGTTTTCTGTGTTGCGTGTAGTTTCTCCTAAATACATGAAAGTAAATAAAAAAGTTTCATCAACATCTGTGATCCTTTACCAAAGCTCTCCATCTTTTTCTTTAGCTGGCACTTCTATTACTCGTGGTTTGTCGATTATTCTGGCCGAGCGATTCCCTTTCTCTACGATACCAATGATCCACGCTTGATATCCTTCCTGCTTTTCAATATCTTTACAATATGCAGCAGCCTGAAAATATGTAAATTATAAGAAACATTTCACTAATAACTTCCATATTAACGGAAAAGAAAATAATTGTAAGAGAGTCGACAGCACCAAGATGTCTACAATAGCAAATTGGCATGGAAATCTCTATTTCTTTTCCTGCCGTTCTTTAGAGTATTTAATGACAAATAATATACTCTACTGTATTAGCAGGATTTGAGAAAAATACTTAAAGAACAAAAGATTTCAAACCTGTTCTCTAGGTAAGCAAATAAGTAATCCACCGCTGGTTTCCGCTGAGTGACCTTGAAGAAGTTGAAACATGTTACCGCACGCTTTTGCTACAGCTGCCATTTTTGCGATTACAGGCAAATTATGAATAACAAAAGAGACTTCATTCTTCTGGTGTTTGGCCAAATTTTGTGCGTGTCCCAAAAGGCCGAAACCCGTAACATCTGTTGCTCCGTGTGCATTGTATTTATGCATTAATCTAGCCGCTGGAAAATAAAAAGATCAATTACTATTGTCTTATTAATAGAAATATCAAACTACAATTTAACACATACCTATTCTGTTAAGCCTGGCCATACTATCCATTGCTCTCTGATACGCTTTCCTTACATCATCTTCACTGACCACAAGTTTAATTCTGTTCCAACGATCTGGTTGATCTAACCATTGGTGAGCATTAACAGCGACTTGAGTTCCAAGTGGCTTTGTCAAAACAAGAACATCACCCACAACGGCATTGTCTGGTCTGTGATATAAACAATCATCATTAAGGAAGGAATGGTACAATCATATGTCATTCATTCATTCACTGGTACATACACAATGTATTCGTTTGGTTGACAAACAGTAGAAGCAACACCGCCTATTGTACACCAAGGATTAACAACTGTTTGACCTCCCGTTACTGTTGTACCAGCTTCCAGAGCAGAATCTTTGAACCCTCTCATGATCAAGGGTACAACAACGTCCCTTTCCTTCTCAGTCATTTTTGTACTGACTCCCAACAACATTAGCATATTGTCACATTCAGTAACACCCATGGCATATAGATCACTGATAACATTTGCACATGCAATTTTACCTGGAAAAATACTCCAATACAAGTGGTTAAACATCATGCCATAAAACAAATTTTATCCGTAATAAAGAAACTGTGTATTTTATTATTAGAATTGGTGGATTCAATGAATATAATATAGAAAATGTAACTATTAAAATTGTATGACCATTAAAATATCATAGTGTTGTGTATCTTACCCATCATGTAAGGATCATCAACTAATGGGTAGAAGAAGTCTGTAGTTTGTACCAAACTAAGCCCTCCATGCCTCAGTGGAGTTACGGAGGAATCCATGCCAATGCCTGAAATGCAAAATATAAATGTTTAATGTTTATCTATTTTCAGAAAAGCAAGAAAAAAAATAATATTCCAAAGTTTCTTTCACATGATTTTTTTTAAATAGACGTATTTTAATTAAATTATAAAATAACATTATCGAAAAAATATATATTATTTGCATATTAGTTACTCCGATATTATATACATATTTTGTATATATTATTTAAGTACAAGTTGAGAACACTCGTATTTCCGGTGGCGTGGGAGAAATCGGGCGGGAGACGATAACATGGCTGCTAACACGATAGGGATGCCTATTGCGATATTTGCGCCCTAGGTATTTCCAATAAAATTTCTTATTTACAGCTAAAATTCCCACAACGAGTAACAAATCTCTAATTACTATATTACATGAATAAAATATGGTATTTAAATGTTATCATACAGTACCATCAGGTATGGAAAATTTTCGCCGGGAAAAATTTCTTTAATTAACGAATTGTAATTTCTACATCTTCTCTTTAATAAAAACAATTACCAAAAAAATATAAAAATTGGAAAGAGCAATTTAATTGTAGAAACGTTCGGACAAATATTTGTATGAACATAACCAATAAAAGTTAGGAAAGAGATAAAATTATTACAAGATGTCTATATAAAATCAAACATGTCGACATGCGTAATATCCTCTTGTACACGCGCGCAATAAAATCAAGCTACTCACCGATGCGTGGAATGGCCATGTGCATAAAATGGGCATGCTCATGATCTTGTGCGCTACCATCGTCGGCCTGTAGTCCCTCGAGGAGTTTCCCAAGAACCTCCTGAGGGACTTTACACCCTCATCCTTTTAGGTCGGCGAACCGCGTAAGGTGGAAGGTCGCGTCGAGATCATGTGCCACAGGGTCAAACGGCCTACGCAAAGCTAAGGCGTTTGGATTTCCACCGAGCTCTAGCTGGGCTACGGACAGGGCGTCTTGAGCAACCGGGGTTCCCTGTAGTTCCGCCATCTTGCTAAAACTAAAACTAACGACGAACCGGGTACGCGACGCGTTTCGCGGCCCTGGCACAACGATTCTCTTTCCAGCGGCTTCTCCTCCGTTCTGATTCTTGTTGCGCTATGTATCTACAAGTAGGTTCTCACGCTTGCCAGCTGCGCTCTCTGTACTTACGATACGCAGCTACAAATCCACGAACGCCGCCGACAGACAGCCACTGGCTTCGTAGCCCTTACTCTACTCGAGTAACACGAACTCGTTGCAAACGAGAATTATACTTTGCACCGGCGTCGACTAACCGGGATCGTACGTGCTAACAAAATGGACGCGCCTCCAGCTTTTACAGAATCGGAAGAACGCGCAAGGCTACCAAGAGCCCCCCCAATGTCCTTACCGTGATATTGCTTTATTCTGATAGGCCCTTTCGAATTGACGCATGCGCGTTTCTCGCTTAGCCTTCAGGTACGTCCGTAGAACAACGATTCGCCCGTATCGGTTGTACGTGGAGCTGAATTTTGTTGTGTCACGAATTGACGCGACAAGTGTGCCTTTGTGACGTGTATATACTTTGCTCTTGATAAGTTCAAGCACCGACAAGCTAATTATTTTTTATGTATGTTCACATCATAATTATCGAATAATTGGGAGAAAATTTGGTTGTTTAAATAGATGCGCAGTTTAATAAACGGTGATCGGCAAATGTTTCTCGTAAAAAGATATTCAGATTTAATTGCCACTAAGATGTATATTCTGCTTATTTGCCGATTGATAATAACATATTTTTCTATTCAAATTACTATACATATTTATATTCCGTTATAACTGATCTTAAATTGATTGGCTGAAATATCCTACACTTCTTTTGGTAAAAACATTCAATAGCAAAAATTCTGATATACGCCAATGAAAGTACAATCTGATTTAAAATTCTTTCATATCCAGTTGGAGTAATATGAAAACGTAGAATTATTTCAGGATTTCTAAAGTCGTTATTTATATTTATCTTTATATTATTCTAAAAATTAATACACATCAATTAGTTTTTATTATAACCTGTTATAACTAAGAATTTTAGGCAAATTTTCCTATGTTCAGAATAATAAAAAAATCATCAAAAAATGTGGTAATTTGTTATTAAAAGAAGATTTTTATCTTGCTTTCTCGCATTGATCCACGTTTTTAAGTTACGCGATTATTTCTTAGGATTTCTTACTAATGCAAAGTATAGTTTGTAAAGGCAATTTGTCTGGAAAGGACCATGTTTGCATTCGCACGTGCATCGTATATACAATACATTCAAGAATGTTTCTGTAGAATGCAGAACTCAGTTGTTTTCGAACAGTTCACCGGAAACAGCCAAATCTTTTGGCGGAACGCATACTCAATTTTCATTAGTTTTTTCCGTTGGCTCGAAGATACCGCGTTGTTTCGATTGACCAATCCACATTCTTCAGTGATTCTCAATTATGTCAAGACATGTTTTAGCCGTGCATATCTTTCCGCTCATTTCTACATATTCTGTATCTTTAGCGAATTTACGAAGCAAGGAAAATAAGTTGTTATCGGAGTGGGAATAACGGAAACGAGCCATTTCTGTTATCCAGTCCGGTGCAGTCGTAAAATTGTATACGTTCGACCGTATCTTGTTTCTAACTGTCTCTTATTATTACAAGTATTTGTGGGATTTTGTTATTTATTTTGGTGGTAAAATATATGGTTTTATTAATTATTCATTATTATTACGGTTTCATCGATAATAATATATCAATAAATTATAAATTATAAATTATTTTAGAATACAGATTTCTCTTCATAAATTGTGCTAACACCCTTTCCAAGTCTTCTTATATATTTTGTTTTATTAAATGTAATTTAGGCAGTCTATATTGTTATACATTTATACATATCATTACAAACTCTGATAAAGTCTTTTAATTTAAAACTGATCGACCCTTTCGTCCTGTTGATTTTTTACTATAGCGCAAGGAATATCGTTTTCGATTGACATTGCCGATTCCTTTTCGTTTAGTATTTTATCGATCAAATTCAATACAGATATTTTAAAACTTCTCTTTTCTTGTCTCGTCATCTGCCGTACGTCTGGAAGTAAGCTTTTAAAGAACAGTAAGTCTGCATCATTAATCGATTCGTCGACATCTCGTTTTTTGGCTAGGATACAATTATCCAAGCACCTATGTGATAATCGGTCGTCTGTAAGCCTCATCGTTTTACTCCTCACGAACGTGTACTCTTCGTTCTTCGAGTCTCCGTCCCTTTCTGGTTCTGGCATCGTTTGGTTAGATTTGTTTAATTTCTCGTAATTAGAGGACGTATCAGAAGCGGTCTCCTCTTCGTTCCAGTTCTCCTGCGCTATTGGTCCTTCCTCGTTCAAACTGTCATCTGGCCTGAAAACAGAAAAAGAAAACAGAAAAAAATAGCTCCATGAATCACGCGATATGTTATCGATTTTCTATTGCATGTCAATATAGGTCAGTTACCTGCGAAGTTTACTGTAAGGAAGTAAAAAATCCATATAATCGGCCATGTAATATGGCTTTTTTGCTTTCGAATTCGCCGTATTTTGATTTCTTAAATGTCTACTGAAGCTGGCGCGAAGATTCTTCCATTTCTCCTTACATTCTGCAGCTACGGGGAAAATATGCAGGGATATGAAACATACGGTTGAACTTTTATAGGAAACCTGAAAGACATATTTAAATTTGGAATAATTCTTACCAGAAGCGTTTACTTCTTGCGCCACCGCTCTCCACATTTTATTTCGTACAACCCTATTATGGTAGTCATTACAACTGAGATCATATAACGCTGGATATTTTTTAACTGTTAATACTAAGTTTATGTAATTCCTTGTTTCATCCATTTTTTTAATAATAAATAAATATGTCACTTTATTGTGGATTAATACCTTCTTAAAAAGAATGGATCATTTATTCAAATTAAAGTACGTTCAGCATTGACAGAAAATTATTTCTCAAAGTAACAACCGGTTGTCTCCTTAATTTCTACACGAATAGTAACCACGCGACTTTGAATTCATAAGAATTGCATTTATCGGTGTGGAGTCCGTATCACAATATCTGGTGTCATAGGGAGTTCGCGAACACGCGATGTCTGCGACGCTTTCTCAACTTGTGTCACTTTCACTAGTCACTTTTTCTACTTTTAGATTGATTTTCTGAGTTGCTGAACGTCGAACAAAAGTTGGAATATCATAGCGCAATGCGTAAAACAATATGTACTTGATCGGTGGATATGGTTCGATATCAGAAAGTTGTCGCGTCACCGACAAAACGTCATGTCGCCTCACGTCTGTCGTTTCCAGGAGTGAAGACGATATTGTTGGACCCTAGGCGTACAATAGTAGTGTAAATTGTCTACTAAGATCATTGGTGTGGTTTCTATTGTATTGTAATTAATGTAAACTGTTATTTAATACATTATATCCAAGAATCAATTAACACGTTACTTGAGATGAGAAAATAAAATTATTAATGATCAATTATAACGAGCTACATTCATGCAGGGATATTTCTAGTGTGTTTGGATCGGAAGATAGAGATACACTTTTAGTTATTCAGGTATTTGTAATCTGTATTACCCTTATGCGATAAAAGTAACCGTCCGATAGCACAGACAACAAGACGTCCATGTCGGTGTTGTTATCGATAATGAATCGGTAGATAAAATCTTTCGAATTAATCAAGCGAAATAATTCGTTCAATTATATAATTCATTTAGTTATGGACAAGGTACAGAATATACACATATATCACCATCGTTTATGTATGTAAATATAGGATAGATTTGACGTTATATGGGATATCGGCGTATCTTATGTCCTGAAATACCGATTATGAAAAAATCAGTGTTTTTTACGCCCTCTGCGATTTGCTTCGGCGAATGGTATAGTATAGAAATTATGTATATACGTAAGTATATACGTACTTGATCTAACTTAATCGATAAAAGTACCTGTCACATAGAAACTAAAGAAGAGATACTATATGAAAAATATATTATATTTCAAACCTCCTTTCAACCTAAGAGATGTATACAGAATGTTACCAACTATTAGTATCAGAAAGAAAATGAGAGAGCACATACTTATGATTTCGGTTCTTCCCAGACTAGTGCTGCCGCCAACAGTCAAGTACTGCAGATATTCCACGCTAGCATGTACAAGAACCTTTAACGTTAGGAATGTCGTTTGTTTGATTCCAGCATCAGAAAGGAAATTTCCTCTCTGCTAGCATATACAAAAACCTATTTAATTCTACCAAAACGAGGCTCCACCAATATTCCCTGCGAATCCATAGTACAAAATTCTATTTCATTGAACAGTTTATTACATTACATTGAACAAAAATTATATTTTCCGTAATTCGATATAGATAAGTATGAGAATAACAAAATCGCGCAATAATTAACCTAGTTGACTCAGAAAGAGAAATTAATTGTTTATTATATATTTTTAGAAAAGAAAGAAAAGCTTTTTCTTTCAAACGATAATGGATCAATGAAACGATGCAATAATTGTACTATATTGTCCATACACAATAGCTTTTTATATTTAACATTAAATGTTTATGTTCCTCGCGATAATCTTTTTGTTATTATAAAAGTTAAATTTCACCTTAATAGTAATTTCAGTAGTTAACTGCTGCAAATAATATTTCTAATGTGTTGTATCTGTTTTGCATGTTTATTCGTTTATTACGCATGCTATTAAAACAGTGGTAAAAACAGAAGAACAAATTAACTACAGTGTTTCGACCGTTCGCGGAGAGACGCGATCGCGAGAAAGCGCGTCAACGGGAGTCGTAAATTCCCGTTACGATTTGATATTCGACGCCACGAACTAGTCGATCCCCTTATTTCTATTAGGATAATAGGGGTGGTTCAATTGATGTTGTACTGAGTTAACAAAACAACTTAGGTTTATTCAACACTTATTGATTTAAAATCTGCAACGTGATAAGATGCAGTCAAGACCGTTGAAAAGTGTTACAATCTGTGATGCGCGACGTTGACTTGGATGATGATGGTTCGAAGAGTGTATGACGACTGACTGACGGCGAAGAATACGTGTCGTTGTTAAAGGAAGCAGTAGTTGACTGTGCCGAGTACGGATTGACAGTAGTTGACTGTGCCGAGTACGGATTGACAGTAGTTGACTGTACCGGGGTTGGAAAGACAGTGAAGACCCGTCGCGTCTTGTTACGGAGGAAAGCTTGATGTAGGTGTGCCCCTTTTGAGCTAAGAACGCGGATTCGTTATTCGCCCTTTTCGGTGGGAAAGTGAGGGTAGCGATCCGCGATGCCCATTGGTTATAGCCATCGCGAATAGACGAAAATCTGAGGAGAAAGTCTCCTGACAGCGGGGCTCAGAGGTCCCCTTGTTTCTGGGAAAAACCTACTTTTCTGTTAGGCAAACATCTGCTTGTCTCCGTAATTCGTAAGAGCGTGCAATAAGCCCAAGGACTGTTTTAAGGACCATCTATAACCGAAAATGTATGAATAGCGAGAAAGTCAAAGAGGTTGGTTTACGATGGTTCCTTAGGTTTATTGTGGGTCGTTTTTAACGGGGTGTGGGCCTTGGCGGCCAGGTCATGAAGGACGTCGTACGGACTATCTCACGCGACGTAACATACAGAGAAGATTTGATGTTACGACTAATTTGTTAACCGTAATTTTCATTCATCTTATTTTTATTACTGAATAAGATTTATTGTAATTATTTAGAAATTTGCCCTTATTTTTTTGCCAGATTTTGATAATTTTTTAATATGCTGTGAAAATCATGATTCTGAACACTTTTGTATGTTCAGAATCACTATACATATAATCGTCGCAGTGCCGTAATTCCCGAGATATTCGCAAAAAGTTGTCGTTACTAGATCATTGAATCCGGCCGATTATATATCTGTGACATAATCCAAGTAATAAGTATTTTTTATTTATTTATTTAATTTGTACTTTACAATTTGTCCAGCTGGACATTTGGTACTAGGAACGAGGCGTTAGGGGGTGTGGTCCCCCCCCCCCTAGCGGCCCAACATAGACCGGGATGCCTCCCCTATAAACAGCTGAGAGAAGACGACGAGGAGCGACTCCCCTGGTAGCAATTGTAAAAAGAGCCCGAGATCGCTTCTACTAATCGTCGGGACGACCACCGTGGAGTTTTAGTCGGTAAGAGTCCGACACTACTCTGCTGTTGCGTGCAACAGCGAGTGTCCATGAGGATTTCTCCACGTACGAAAAAAAAAAAAAAAAGCTGGACATTTGGTAAATAAGTCACAAGTGTAGCCATAGTCGACACGTTGGTCGCTTCGTTCACCAAAATTTGGCGATCTGTTCATATTTATATTGGTCATTGGTCATTGATCTCTTTATCCTCCTATTATACTTTACGAATTTAAATAAACAGCATCTATGAAAACTTCGTTCACAACAAGATATGCCAGGCTGTAAGAATCGTCTTCGAAAATTTTATATCGGTATAGATCTCTATTATTATTTTTTATTATGTGGCGGCACTAGACCGCAAAGAACAACTCTCTTTCCAACGGTTTCGTCCGTACATAGTATACCATCGTTGGAAGACTGTATATGAGAGACCGACGAAACATAAACAAGGCCGCGATAAAGCGTAAGTGCCGACAGGCCTAATGAGCTAACGATATCCCCACGGTCCTTTCGCCAAATACTCGGAGGAAGGAGTACATGACCACGATCGTGTAACATTATCCGCATCTCAATCCACATCAGAGACCGGGCCGCGCTTCGGAACCGATGGGCTGATGACGGAAATAAAGATGTGGGGGGCACACGGCGACAATGTGTTGTCGCCGAAGTCAGGTATCTAATGAACCCTCAATATCCCAACGGTCCTTTCCCCGAATGTTCGAGAAAAAGGCATACTTGGCAAAGGTAGTGGACGCCTAACAAACGCGTGGATGGTGGGGATATTGAGGGGTGACAAAGAAAAAGGAATCGGATTCCGCCGAAAGTCAAGCTGTAAGAGCTTCAGTACCGACTACGCCCGAGGACATCGAAAAGACTGCAATCGCGACTCCGTTTAGTCTATTCGAAGTGGTAAATACCATGCTCGAACTTCGCAACGCGGAGCAAACGTGTCAGAGATTCGTCGACGAAATTACGCGCGGTTTAGATTTCGTTTACGCGTACATCGACGATTTTGTGGTAGCTTCGGAAAACAAGAAGCAACACCGCGTACACTCGCGAACGCTATTTAACTGCCTAAACGATTACGGCGTGCTAATAAACCCCGCAAAATGCGAATTCGGCCAGTGTGAAATCACATTTTTGGGATATACAGTAAATGCCGACGGAATAAAACTGCTAGCCGAACGCGTGGATGCGATAATAAAAGTGAGGTGATGAATCGTGATAGTGAGAGAAAGAAACACTGGAGTATAACTTAACAATGTAATTTATTCTAGTATATACAAGATGTACACTATCGTATGTCTCGCGGTTATTATCAATAGCGGTTCGTGACTTCGCAGTTGTAAGTTCGACTCGGGCGATGCGTTTTGATGCGCGGTATAAGCTTGGAATGGTGATGATTGCCGGAGATGCCGAAGACTCTGATCAACAATTGCCGATCGCCAAGTATTGCTTCGGACCGATATGTAACGACATTTGGCGATCATCTTGTGCGAAAAAATAGGGTCTTCGTGTAGCGAGCCGCGGGACAGAAACCGTTGGAAAGTTTACTGTCGAGTGCCGCTACAAAAGTTTCGAAGCCCGCGATCGTGTTAAGTACCTGCGAAGGTACCTCGGTATGATTAACTTCTACTGACGTTTCATACCGGGAGCCGCGAACATTCTCCAACCGCTTAACGATATGTTAAAAGGCGCAAAGAAGGGCAACGCGTCCCTCACGTTGTCGGAACAGGCCAAAGACGCGTTCCGCGAGTCGAATCGCGCCCTCGCAGACGTCACGATGTTGGTCCATCCCATATCTGGCGCACCGGTTAGCTTCGCGGTAGAAGCGCTCTTACAGCAGCGTGTGAAAGACACATGGCAGTCGCTGGGATTTTTTACAAAATCTCTGACCGCGCAGTGAAAGTACAGCGCGTCCAAACCTCTCACGTACGCGTTTAACCGAAACCTCGATAAGTGTTCGCCGCGGCAATTCCGACACCTCGATTATATTGGGCAGTTTACGACCGATATCCGATATATCTGTTAAAGTAATAATATATAACGTTTTATTAAATATAAAATTTATGTGTAACAGAATAACTATTTTATATATAACAGAATAGCTTGAAGTATTAACGTACACCGCTCTATTCTCTTATACATCTCAAACAGGAATGAATTTGTTTTATTGCACATTCATTCATTCAATACATATACGATGTGCTCGTCTCGTGGCGTTTTCCTTTGTCTTCCTTTTATTCGTTCCTCGCTTGTACAATACAGATGTACGCACATCTATTTTCTAACACGCCTCCTTATATTTATATTGTACACTTTCGTTTTGCATATTTTCTTTCATTTGACATTTATTAGTTTTCTAAATTTTTCTATTTTTCTTTGTACAGAGACTTTGTGAATATCTCCACAATATTCTCATCAGATTTAGTTTTGATTACATCGATTGCATTTTCTTCTACATGCTCATATACATAATGATAATGAATTTCTATATGTTTTGAATTTTTCCTAAAATTTCCATATTTCGCTATATTAATAGTTCTGGAATTATCTTCTTTAAATGTTTTAACTACTTCCTTTATAAATATTAATTCGTCAGCTGCTTCTGATAATGCTATGTATTCAGCAAATCTCAAGGCTTTTGTTACATATTTTTGTTTTTTTGATTTCCAATGAATTACATTACCATATAATGGAATTACATAACCAGTGTAAACTTTTTTTTTTATACGTGGAGAAATCCTCATGAACACTCGCTGTTGCACGCAACAGCAGAGTAGTGTCGGACTCTTACCGACTAAAACTCCACGGTGGTCGTCCTTACGTTTGGTAGAAGCGACCTCGGGCTCTTTTTACAATTACTACCAGGGGAGTCGCTCCTCGTCGTCTTCTCCCAGCTGTTTATAGGGGTGGCATCCCGGTCTATGTTGGGCCGCTAGGGGGGACCACACCTCCTAACGCCTCGTTCCTAGTCTGACGCTGCTAGGGCGCCCCTGCGGCGTACGGAATCTCTTTGGCGCGACGATCTCGCAGGATTGCGCGTTCTCTCCCGATCTCTCTCCGCTCGCTCCTTTGCCAGCATCACTTGCTCGCAGTAGGTGCGGACGGCGTTGAACTCCCGACGGCCCCTGAGCATGGCCTCGACGACCGCTTCTGGGGCTAATCTCTCGCCGATGTCGAGCCGTAGGACGCGGCGCGGTTCTGCCCACGCTGAACAAAACTCCAGCGTGTGTTGCGCCGTGTCCTCCTCTTCCTCGCAGTGGTAGCAGATGGAGGTCACCTCCCGCCGAATCCTTAGCAGGTACTCGCCGAAAACTCCGTGTCCCGTGAGCAGCTGCATCATTCTGAAGGTCAGCGGGACTCCGCCTTGGTCTCTCCAGGCTTCCCAGTTGGGAAGCACGGCGCGAACGGCACGGTGCGGCCGCGCGGCGTCCTCTTCGGCCAGCTGAGAGCGCCATCGCTCCCAGATCTCCAGCTTCGCCTCCTCTCGGGCGTCCAGGGCCGATCGGTCGTCGGACGGCGGCGTCGTCGTACGTTCGTTCGCGCGCGGAGCCCTCAGGTGCGTGTACACCCGTCGGAGTGCAAGGGCCCACAGCTCGAACGGAGAGGACGCCGCCAGCACCGTCGCCGACTCGTAGGACATGGTCCTGTATCCCCTCGCTATGCAGATGGCGGTCGTCCTTTGCAGCCTCCTCAGCAGGATCCGGCTGCGGCGATTCGCCATCAGGTCCTTGGCCCATACGGGAGCCCCGTAGAGGACTCGGGACCGGACCACTCCCTCCATTGACCTAATCTAGTCTAATTTAGTTAAAACTGCTTGCACAAGGTTAATTCGGCGTACGAGGTACTGCTGACGACCGACACTTATTCAATGACGAACACAGTTCACAAATGTAAAAAATAAAAATTAATTTAAATGTTGTAATGTTCGATATTAGTTTGATCGTAAGAATCTCTCAACAACCCAATTAAAATAATATGAAAATAAAGTAAAAAATATAGAAGCCTTGTTTCTCTTATTCCTATTTATGGAAAATTTCTCCTTTTTTTTCTTATCATTGTGTCATTGCCAGATTATACGTAGATTAACAGATAGAATAAATAAACATTATAAATAGCTAGAATAAATAACACCGGATATCCATTTTAAATAATAGGATTTAAAAAAAATTATTTATTATTAACTATTAGTAAAAAGAATTATTAATTCAAATTTTCAAAAATTAATTCTTTAAGATGTAACTTTTGAATAGAATTGTATCTTTTGTAAAATTTTTATTAAAAATTTGCATATACATAGTTCTTAAGTGTAATATTATTTTGACATCTACATATAAAATTGATATAGGAAATGATATATATTTTTAATAATTTAATCATCAAGTTGACACAAGCAAGCTACTCCTCTTTTAATCCAGTGAGATTCGTCAACGTGTGTTGGTAATAAAATATATAATACAAAGTTGGAAGAATGACCAGTAGTAGCCAAAACGCCACGTCTTTCGCTTGTTTTGTATACAGGACAATGATATACGTATTCAATAATAAATTCAGCTTTTATACCAGGTTTCAACCACATTACAGGAAGGAGATCAAACATTATTTTTTGTTCAGATTCATCAATTTCTTGTATCTGTCTATTCCATCTGGCTCCTTCTAAATATAGACCCTAAAAATTCAAATAAATTTTCTTAGAACAATTGTTTATTTATATATATTATCATTATTATATGCCAATTTTATCAATATGTTCTATCAGCATAAAGAAATGTTATACAAAGGTTATTAAATTTGTATTATTCTATTTCTGAGTGATGTAATACTTAGCCAAAAGTCTTACCCTTACGTAAACTCCATAAGAAGGTGCTGTTCTTACATCAGTTTCAAACCGAGTTACTTCAAATTGAAAATCTAATTTATCGATTGGAATTTTATTTTTACGGGCATAATTTTGCAAGACACCCGTAAGGAAAGATTGAGTAAAAAAGAAGCCAGATATCCAAAACACAGTTGGTGCATCATGATCTATCCAGTCTTGGAAAAATGCTAATCTGTCTAATAAATCATTAATATAACTTGCGAGTGACTTTAGTGAAGGATAAGATCTTTTACTCCAAGTAATTGGCACTGTACCAATACTCATACTGAGAAAAACTTCTTCCAACTCAGACGACATTAGAACCAATCCTTTAATGGCTTTTTGTACATCTACTAAAGTAGTTTTAATCGTATCAACGAGGTTATTAAATTTAATGAGTTCTTGACGGAGAACCGTATTCATACTATTTATATAGAGTACTGGATATTTTTTAGAAATTTCTAAAATATCAAATCGCAACGTTAATTTTGATAAAATGTCATCGCATAGACCGTAAACCACATCGTCGATATCTCTCTCAACTCCCACACTAGTAATATGCGGTTGAGTTAATAGAGTGCCTTTAAGTAGCTGCAATGATTCCTGATTATCTTTTGTTATATCTGCATTTTCATGTAAACCAAACACTTCTGGGTGTTGGATAATTGGCAGATTACGAATATATTCTAGACAGCCGTGATAATCTGTGTTTTCTGGTAGACGATATATACAACTTGGTGTAAAGCAATACCTGTATTAAAAATATATAGGTACATAAATCTTATCTATCACGGTGTATATAAAGATCTTAATTGCTCTCAAAAAATTCAATTCAAATGTGTTGATTGTTCATTTCATATATGTATCTATAGTATCTATAGTATCTATATAGTATCTATAGTATCTATAGTAAAGGAAAATTGGAAAAAGGAAAAGTAAAAGAACATCGGATTTACAAAATTTAGCAACCATCTTAGTCCTTTGTCTCTAGAGAAAGTAATGAAATCTAACGAGTATTTGAAACAACTTGTAACATTGGATTCGACTTTAAAGAAGATCAACATCGAAATTGATAAGTGTAAATGTGAACGAGACAGTCTACTCGAGAAAATCAGAAACTCTAGAACTACAACGAATCAGAACATATGGAGCAAAATGAAACAGACAGCAATAGTCGACAATAAACCAATAGAGTATGTAGAGTAATTAGAAGTTAAGATAGTCTGTACACAATCGCACTCTTGTAAATCTACATCCCTTCCGAATGTACTAGGCGTAATTACACACGTCATCACTCGAGACAACTTTTGAACGTAACCGTTCAAGTATGTTCGGAATTTGGAGTGGCCATATGGTGCGAATTTTCAACTAATTGGCGATCAGTCAGGTTGCAACTGATCGGTTGATATCACGAACCGTGAACGCTATTAACGCTCAAGGTGGAGGTAGATTAAAGGTGCAGAGTAATGTTATGTTTAGTTGATTTATTTGCACTGTTTAGTATAACACGAAGAGAATCACTAGCAAGTTAAGATGTTGACCGATTGAAGATTGAAAAACTAATGTGTTTCGTTCACTCGCGGAGAGACGCGTTCGCGAGAAAGCACGTCAACGGGAGTCGTAAATTCCCGTTACGATTTTACAATCGACACCGTGAAATGATCGATCCCCTATTTCGTTTAGGATAATAAGAGTGGTTGAATAAGTTAACACTGCGTTAACAGGGTTAATAGAATCTGTATTTATAACAATAAAGTAGAGAGCAACAGATAATTTAACGATAAATGCGCGTGCTGACGAGTTTGCAATGTTTTCGATTCGCCTCCTCAAAGAAGACTAACTTGAACGTGAATTGTTTGTAACCCGACTTTTCGATGTATGTAGTGCGAATCTGCAGATGAGACAGGTCGCCCTTCGATCGTTTCTTTTTTTCTCCTGGAAGACGACCCCCACCAAGCCCGGATCACGCCACCGTTCGCGCTACGATCATGTACGCCCCTTTTTGGGTGTTGGAAAAATACCGGACCGAATTCGAAGCTTCTAGAGCTCGACGCCCGACGAAAATATGCGCTCGCTGCGACATTGTAGGTATTTCGCCGGTCTCATGAGGTGATCGGTCCGCGACATTGTAGTATCGCGCGCGACGGTTGGGAATACGATCCATCGAAAGTCTCGTGGCGTATGGCCGGGTCTAGATAGAGAGCCGGCCGACGTAACAAATGTCCTTCGGTGATGGTGCTGTCGCGGAGGAAAACTAGTGATGGGTGTGTCTAAAGCACGCAACAAGCGGATTCGTTGATGGCACTTTTGGTTAAGAAAATGAGGGCAACGATCATTGCTGCTAATTGGATAAGGGAAAAGTTGGTTGGTTGAAAGAATGGGTGTTGGCCGCCTCCAACCAAAGATCGCTCGTGGTATTGTACACACAAAACCTACTATCGCGTGTTTTTTTCGGAATGGACTATAACTCAACGCTTCAACTTAAAAGATACGTGTGTGATCTTAAGAACCTTAACTATAAAAAATGCTAAAATTTATGATGGACCCTTAAGATTATCGAAAGTCCGCAATAAGGGTGTTTAGAGATCTGGTGGCCATCTTGCTCGAGGGATAGAGTCTGGTTTATGTAGAGAGTCATAGGACGTAACAGACAGCCACTCCAAATCCCGAACAACTACTAGAGGCCAAAAAGAGTCTTACTTAATTTTTTAAAAGTGGAATATTATACTCTGTTCATTTAGGTAGCTCTTATGAAACTGAATGACATTTAATTAAAGCATTTATATTTGCTATACTTTCTGTGAAAACGGCTTATAACGGCTTATGTGAATCATTCTGTACTTTTGAAAATAATATCTGACCATTTTAATCTTATCACTGTATGAAAAATTAGAAGCGTTTTTACTAAATAATAAATTAACAGAGGAGCAAGATTTATGCGTTCTTCGAGGACTTAAAGGCGATTTTTGACAAGGTAGGCAAGGGGAAGCTTCGGTAGGTCATGGAGATAAGAGGTATAAGTAAAGGGACTCATTGAAAGAATTGCAAAAATTTATGAAGAAACTATTTGCGCGTAATAAGAGAAACAATTAACAATAAGCTCTCGGAAGAATTCTAGACACATGAGCGTATCAGACAGGGATGCGCTCTAAGTTCAACGCTACTCATAACGTTTATAGACGATATAGAGGAAGATCTTATTTAGAAGAGGATGGATAGGAGGGTTGGCGGTGGAAAGCGAAAAGTTCTGGCCATTAGTTATTTTTTATTATTGTTATTATTATTATTATTTAATTTGTACTTTACAATTTATTCAGCTGGACATTCGATAAATTTTTCCAGCTTTATTGTTAATTAACATGGATGGCTACCCCCAGTGGGATACCATCTTCGAGTTTGTCTATTTTATTTCTTTAGTGAGATCAGTGAGCTATTTTCTCTTTAGTCTTCTTTTTATGAGAGTTTTGCTCGCTTCAGCAGCCAGCTGGTTTGGATGTTTTTCCGTTCTTTCCTTGTATTTTTTTTTGCGTATCTGCCGATTTCTTTTTTGACCGTTGGTATTTTTAGGTCTTTGCGTATATCCTCGTTTCTGATATACCATGGGGCGTTGACTATTGTTCTGAGTATCTTCGATTGTAGCGATTCTAGTTTATCTATGTGTCCTCCCATAGTAGTATTCCGCACGTCCAAATTGGTTTCGTAAATTATCGTTTTGTAAATTTTTAGTTTATTTTCCATGCTGAGTTTAGAGTTTCGACTAGTTAGCCAGTGCATCTGTCTTCTTTTTATCCGTATTTTATCTCTAATTGATTTAGTATGTTGCTTTCATGTATGTTGTGTGTCTAAGTGCAGTCCTAGGTATTTAACTTGCCTTGTGTGTTTTATGTGCGTGCCATTCAATTGGATATTTGGTGGTTTCCGTTTTCGTAGCGTAAATGTAGTATGTTTGCATGTAAATGTTATATGGCTGCATTTACCGGAGTTTATTTTTGTGATATGCTCTTGTAGTAGTGTGACTGCTGTTTCTGAATTAATGTGCCTGACTAGGTGTGTCTGACTTTTTTTTTTTTTTTTTTTTCGTACGTGGAGAAATCCTCATGGACACTCGCTGTTGCACGCAACAGCAGAGTAGTGTCGGACTCTTACCGACTAAAACTCCACGGTGGTCGTCCTTACGTTTGGTAGAAGCGACCTTGGGCTCTTTTTACAATTACTACCAAGGGAGTCGCTCCTCGTCGTCTTCTCCCAGCTGTTTATAGGGGAGGCATCCCGGTCTATGTTGGACCGCTAGGGGGGGAACACACCCCCTAACGCCTCGTTCCTAGTTTGACGCTGCTAGGGCAGCGGCAGTGCCGCGCCCCTGCAGCGTACTGGATTTCTTTGGCGCGACGATCTCGTAGGATCCCGCGTTCTCTTCCGATCTCTCTCCGCTCGCTCCTTCGCCAGCATCACTTGCTCGCAGTAGGTGCGGACGGCGTTGAACTCCTGACGGCCCCTGAGCATGGCCTCGACGACCGCTTCTGGGGCTAATCTCTCGCCGATGTCGAGTCGTAGGACGCGGCGCGGTTCTGCCCACGCTGGACAAAACTCCAGCGTGTGTTGCGCCGTGTCCTCCTCTTCCTCGCAGTGGTGGCAGATGGAGGTCACTTCCCGCCGAATCCTTAGCAGGTACTCGCCGAAAACTCCGTGTTCCGTGAGCAGCTGCGTCATCCTGAAGGTCAGCGGGACCCCGCCTTGGTCTCTCCATGTTTCCCAGTTGGGAAGTACGGCGCGAAAGGCACGGTGCGGCCGCGCGGCGTCCTCTTCGGAAGTGTGTCTGACTATTGTGTTTAGGATTTTTTTAATGTCAAAGATTTCTTTGTTATTAGCTTTGAATTCAAGTTCTATCAGAAAAAGTTGCAATGCCTGTTTCGTAGCGTATCTGGTTATATTATTTATTATTCTTGCTTGGTATTCGACTTTTGCTAATTCCTCATATATTTTTCGTGTTTGTCCTTGGGTGTATTCCTCTAATTACTATTTTGTAGCTTTTTTTTTGTTTTGAGCTGGAATGTATGATACCCAGCGTTTTTCTCCACTTTTCTAAATACTTCCGGAGTTCTTGTTTGCACTTTTACTTGTTCTAGTTTTAATTGATTTATACTGAAGTTTTCTTTTCCAGCAGTACTGTTCAATAGTTCAGTTGGGGGATCTATTATTTGGGCATCAATGTGGATCGGTGGTGGTTTAACGATAACGAGTTGTGGCTTTTTCTTTTGGGTTCGGATCTTCTACGTCTTCTATCAGTGAACTGAATGAATTTCGGAGTGGGATGTCCTGTAGCCACTGTTGCTTCTCTGTACCTGAAATTTTCATAGCGCTTGCGCCTGGTATTATTTACGCTTTTTGTGTGCTGCTGCTACTTTCCAATATTCATCTTGATATGATAGTTCGTCATTGTAGCTGTTTTCTTCGTGCTTTTGCAACGTTTCCATTTCTTTTATAGGTGAGCTTTCCTGTTCTTTGTTAATTGGTTGTTTTCCGTTTAACGTATTTGCAGCTTTATTTATGTGGTATATTTTACCTTTGTTTATTATATTGATTGGCGGTATTTGTTGTTGCATTTCGGAGCTTTAGCCATTTGGCAGTGTTCGTTGTCGTTTTGCCCATCTAAATTCACTGCTTGTCGCACTTTCACTTTTTGAAGCACAGTTTGTCCTGCTCGGGCAGAACTGGCCGTTAATGTATGCGAAATAAAATAGACAAACTCGAAGATGGTATCTCGTTGGGGGTAGCCATCCACATGTTATTTAGCAATAAACTTAGAAACATTTACCAAATCTCAAATTGTAAAGTACAAATTAAATTAAAAAAAAGAAGAAAAAATTATTGTATGCAATTTTGTATGTAATTTTCAACAAAGGAAATGAGTTGAAAAATGTGTAAATGGAATATGTTTGTATGTATGTATAAGATAAGATTTAGTTAAAAAATTTGAAAACCGAAGTCCATTTCATAGATGTAGGACCGAAATTAATAAACATAATACATACAAAAAAAGAAATACGCATACACATTACAAATGATACAGTATTTAATGTAATAACGCAAAGAAGTAAATTAATAGATTATGAATTTATCGTATTATAAATATCTAGATGTATTCATAAAACTTACTGTGGATTGGTAATGACTTCCTCATTGTAGTATTGTCTCAATAATGAATTCAGCAAACGTCTATCCTTATCATCAGTTACACGGCCACCGTAATTACATTCACCCGTTAAATAGAGAAGTGCATCAAACGGTACTTGCTCATAATCATTTAAAAAGAGCTAATATATAAGGAAAAGAAACCAATATATAAAATGATACCAACCTGATGGTGCAACCGAAAAGAGTGTGGATCTACATGAAAGAATAAGTCGAAAATGTAAAGCCATATATTTTTCGTGTAATAATTTCCGAATAAATTAACATTAACGATTCGCCGAATACACGTACGCGTACCTACGCACGATCTCACTTACTCTTACTTCCAATCGATATTATTGCAAAGTCTGTATGGCTTTTGCATCCGGACATTTGATTCGAAACATTTCGTGCAAAAGGATATTACTGATTTTGAAATGCGCTAAAAAGTACAAAGTGTTATATCTATATTTTATTTAGATACATATTCAATAACGACTATGATTACTCATTTACTTACTAAACATAGCAGATTAAATATATTCCTACCTATACGAAGATGGCGCAAAATTAAAAATTCTACTAATAGACATTTCTAAATGTAACATCAATAATTGTAATGATTGTATCTTAATTTAGTGACAAGTTTGATGTACATATAATTCCATTAAACATTAACGTTTTACGACATTTTGATAACCTTCGATTAGATTGCAATATATTTATTATGCTATGCTATTTGTTTAGCAAGTAAGTGAGTAATTTTAACCGTTATTGAATATGTGTCTAAATAAAGTATAAATAAAATAGAAATTACTTTTTTAATTAAATTATAGTACATTTCGAAATCGGTAATATCTTTTTGTATAAAATTTTGTATCAAATGTTCGAATGCAAAAACGATATAAACTTTGAAGTAATATCCATTAGAGATAGGAGTAAGTGAGATCGTGCGTAGGTAAATGTACATTTTTTCTTTTTTTTTTTTTTTTCGTGGAGGAAATCTTCATAGTGCCGGACTAAAACCTCCACGATGACCGTCCTCTTGCGATCGAGGGGTGCCCGGGAACCGCTGTGGCGATACACCGGGCCCCCCGTGCTCGGTTATCTATCCGCAATTGGCGCGGTGTGCGGCCATGTCATATCGCGCCCCGTCCCCTGGGGGACCGCCGTGCAAGGCCGTTCGGATCCCCGACTGGACGCTGGCGCTGGCTTTAGATCCCATCGGAGGGCGCGGCGGTCCCAGCGCGTCACGCGGAGGCGCGTCCGCGGCCCCAAATGTACGCGTACTTGACGTATATTCAACGTCGATTTATTCAAAAATGAAATCCTACACGAAAAAGTATCGCTTTACATTTTGGACTTATTTTTTTATATAGTCGAACTATTTTCAGCTGTATCACCATGTCAATATCAGCTTGTATAGTAATACAATAAAATATAATAATATACACATTTAACATTTAATACGGTATTTCATAGTGACGAATAGAAAAACTACTTTATCGATTACTGTTAATTACATACTGTGAATTAATATAAATAAAAATATATAAATATGAATACAAATATGAATAAAAAATGCATAAAGATTGCTTTTTTGCGAGGCATTTACAGTTATTATAGAATGTTAATTTAATCTTCGAATTGTGAAATGCAAATTGATGTATTATAACAATAATGAATCTCACAAGTGTTTGTCCTTCACAACTAAAAGATTTAGACGTTTTACTGTAATTTTTTGATTATAACAAGATTATAATCAAAGAAATATAAAACAAGCGAATTTATTTAAGATAATACGTAATATATTTGTTTCTGTTCCAAACGGAGCAGAATTTCAATATTTTTGAATGAAAAATGTTCTATCGTGCATAAAGAGTAGGAATTTACTTGAGTTGGGATTTACTTTACATAATCTTACCTGTAGTTGTAACATACTAATGCGGAGATCTGATTCGTTAAATTCATATGGTATATTCCACCCTAATGGGCCAAAATTACGTCTTTCTTGAACAACAGCATGAAAGAAGCATAGAGAAAAAAGGAGGCTCCTCCATTCACTTATTTTATTGCAACTGTTAAAGAACTTTGTGTCTGATATGGGATCATTCAAATAACTCCTCAATAGATTATTCTTCAATCCTTTTGGTGGTTCATTAGTCATTTTAACTCCATTTTGTAAAATAGAGATTGGAAAATCCTTCGATGGATAACTGGTTAACCATAATCGAAATTTGGAATGCGTATTTTCTGGTATAATAATTTCATCGCAAATTCTGTCCAATTCTTTCATCCAAGACACTGCCAAATGGCAATTTTGAAGTACTACCCACTCTCCTCTTTTTATTCCTCTGTCTATCATGTTCACTGCTATTGGACCCTGACCTTGTCCCAATGATATAGACATCAAATTCTCTTTTGGTATTCCATAATCTTCTGAAAATCTAATTAAGCCTGCCATTGGATCAGATCCAGGAGAAAGAATAAAAACAAGAGGAGTTACGTTACTAGAATCGCTATAACATGCTTGAAGATCAAACGGTGGTGGTTCTACAAAAGACTGTCCCATGTTATATATAACAAACATTCGCACAGCAGCCACAATTTTATCTGGTCTTATACATTTAAGTATAATTAGTTTCTTTAAATTTTCTCCCTCATTTTGGAATGGATATGGAAAAGATTCCTCCTGAGGATTAGATGAGTCATAATAAGCCTTCCAATATAACGTTTGTGTTTCAAAAGATTGTTGTAGCTGTCCAAGTTCAGGTAAATTTGTAGCTCTAACTATTTCATTCCAAGATTTATCAGTTAACCAAGGAGAGCCAGGATTAGGGTAAGGGTTATCTAGAGCTACGTCACCTGCCAACAAAAATGTCCAAAGTTCTTCATCTATCTTTTTATCAGCACGTAAAAGACCGCCACACAGAACAAAGGAGAATATCAATTTATCCTTTTCAAATAAAGAACGACACACGTTTCTATAAATACTAGCTGTGAAATATGTATTTAAATTTTTTATTCGATTATTTAGATCTTCGCTCCTTTCACTGTTTGCTATTGACATTTCATAGAGATGAATGAACCACGGTAAAGAATACTGGTACATAGGATCAATGTTTGCCAATTCGGAAATACAGAAGAACAGAACAGACCCGTGCCTCGAAACAGGTTTGTATTTATTACGAGCATTATCAATTTCTATCGCTGTTTTAGCAGCTACCTCTTGCTTAGCTTCGATGTCTTCTGCCAGTGTTTTCGAAGTTGATAATATTGTAATTGCTGTTTCATCCTCCAAAATATTGCCCTCTGAAGCAGATAAAACTTCTAAAATTTTATCCTCTATTTCCTCCAATATCTTTTTATTCTTTGCACCTTCTATAATCAACTGATTCTTGCGTTCTTCCAGTACGGGTAATTCCTTAGCAACGACTATACCCAGTAACTGATCCTGAAGTCCTTGAGGTGTAATCATAAAATTTAATAATGTTACTTTCACAACTACTTCTGGCAAATAATGTGGATTCCTTAAACGCGTCGTAATATAAAATCGAAAATCAGAATTATATTCAATTATGTTTTCACCAAACTTTATATATAAGATACCACGTTCTTTGTAAATATTTTTAAGAAGCACAGGTTCTAATATCGCATCTATTTCTTCTAAAATATTTTCCAACAAAACAGGTGTGCCAAGCTGTATACAAGTGTCCACTATTTTCACATAATTTGGATCAGAAAGTTTAATAACTGACAAATTATTTTCTTTCTCCATATTTTTTATCCATTTGTTTGCTTGATTTTGCGGGTCGATCATAAGCGGCCATCGATCAGCGTTTTTTACAATTATTCCATTTTCCACAGAAAAGTTATCTGCCGGTAAACCAAAAATGATCCATGCTCTAATTTCTACTTGTTTACCTAAAATATCAATCAAATTAAACTTTCTTCCACATGGAATTGCTGTTTCTACACAAGATTTGTGCCATTCTGCGATTAATTTATTTCTGTACTCTATTGTGAAGGCTCCAAAATATGCCACTACTCCCGAAGACAGTAAAACGTCGCCAATAACATTATTAAGGCTTGCACCTAATATCGTGGCTGTTTCCTGCCATCTATTTTTCTCTCCGCTTAAACCACTTAGCAATTTTTCAGCTCTATCTAATTTTTTCTTGCAGTAATCAATTTGATCTTCGAGCTTCTTCTTTTCTCTCATGCACTCGGCAAATTCGTCATTGAGCGATTGTAACTTCTGAGTAACTTCCTGAAGAAGGGCTCTCTTAGCGTTTAAAGCCTCCATTTGTTTAGCAAGGGCGGCTTCAGCTTCTGCCAGCATTGCTTGTTTCGGAGCAACGACTTTAATCACTCGATCATAAACTTCAATCGCTCGTACCCACTTGCAAAGACCTTCGCATGCCGTGGAAACCTTTTTAATAGCTTCCGGTTGAAAACTTCTGTCATTTATAAATTTTTCACGAATTATTTTCATGTATGCCGGTGGTATGTTGTCTTTGTCAAAGTTTTTCAAACTCTCGAGAAATCTCATATCACCCAATATCCTTATAGAAGCTGGCCAGTAATCTTCCACAACTCGACCAGTTGCTGGATCTTGAACTTTTTCAGGTTTGATTCCTTTTAAAACGCAAATAGCTTCCATTACTAATCTTACGCCCGCTGGTGGACTTTTCATTGATCGCACAATACTAATGTCGGCAGGTTTCAAGGTATCCAGCGCAGTTAAAGCAGCTTCTAATGCAGGTGTAGCTTCGGCTAGATCGCTTTCGCAATCATCTTTTATAGCCTGTGCAGCGGCTGCAGCTTCGTTTGCTAAAGCTTCTTCTGCACCTACAATCTCCTTTCTTGCTTCAATGTTGATAGTATCCTGCTCTATTCTAACCATAAGTTTATTGCTTAACTCGGATTGTGCCAGTAATTTAGGTTGCAAGGCTTGAAGTTCCTGTTTCATAACCGCTATTTGTTCTGCTGCGAAATCCAACCTTTCCAATCCCATTTCGTACCGCATTTGTTGCTCGGTAATTTCTTTGATTTTCTGATCATATAGCCTGCAAAACGATTTGATAAGTTCTAAGAAACTCGTCGGTGTTATGTAATATCTTCTGCCTTGTGTCTTATAGTAATCTTCGCTAGCCAATGCGATACTTATATGGAACTTTTTAGACATGTAAACACATTTTTCTCGTAAATCCATACTGATGTTAACATTTTGCAATGATACTCGTGCTACCTTTTCTAGGGCATCTTCAGGCCAAACTGTATACCAATCAATAGTACAGCAGTTTATCAGTGAGGGGAACATTCGCAAGCGATTTCTAAACTTATCTCCTATTGGAGACATTGTCAAAATCCAGTGAAGGTTTTTCATTATCCTCTCAAGGAATAAGTTGTAAAGAATCATAGGAGTAATTTCAACTTTTCTCCCACCGATGCTATGCATTATATTCGTCATTTTATCTAAAATTTCAGCCTTTTCTTCAGTATCGTACAAATTTGGTACATCGGCAGTGTTTAAAACCATATTTATATCTTCGACGAAAGATTCATCCTTTATTTGATGATCGCCAAAAATAAAGGTAGTAGATTTTCCATCGCATCCGACACGTAATAACAACTTTTTTAGGTCTTCTCGCCATTCCGAAAATTCGTAAGTCGTAGTAATTTCAATCTGATACATGATATATTCGCACATGTTAGTTGCCAATTTAGCGCACGAACTTCTACCCGATCCACCTATTCCTATTAGAAGAGCATTTCCACTTTCTTGTTGCAATATTCGGGAAGTGCGAGAAACGTGTTCAATAGCATATCTGAATAAAACTAACGACATAGGCGTCTTAGAAAGCATATTGTACTCTGTTAAATAATAATCCATCTTTTGTTGTAAATCATCAAGATCTATCACTTCGTCATATATTTTCGGTTCAGCATCGGGTTCTATATAATTACCAAAGAAGAGGTCACGCATGTGAGAACTTGTTATTGTTTCTCCTTCTTGTAATAGTCTGTTAAGTACTTTTCCCAGCGGTTGTCGTAACTGATCGTAACAAGTATACTGAACCATTTCAAACAATGTTTCTCGATCGTTATCATCCACCAGTCTATCGTGGAAAACTCTATACACTTCGTGAACCCATAGTCTAATTAGTTTATCCGGGTCCTTCATTCTAGAGGCTGGTACCAAAAGTATACCCTTAATAACCCGGCTGAAATCACGCAAATTAAAAGTATAATGACTTTTTGCTGGAGTTGGTAGAAAGGTTTTGATCGCGTTGAGAAATATATCCATCGTAGCATTTACAATCATTTTTCCTAATCTTGAAATTTCTGATACAAATCCCTTTGCAAAGTGTGAATCAAGAATCGAGGAGAAGATTTTGGTCATTGTCACCTCTTCAAAAAAGTCGATACCAATTATATGCATGTGTCGAGTTAATCTGGGTGTGACCATGTTGGAACCGCCCCCGGGTGGTAACATAGCACAAATTAGAAACATATCCACTAAGTATAACATTGTCGTATCTTTTAAATCAAACCAGTGCCCATGATCCACCCATTGACGGATGAGTTCAATTGGCGGTTGAGCTCCGTATTGTTCTACCTGCGGCATACTTAGATCATCAACGAATAGTATGCATTTCTTTCCCATTTGTGGGCCATATACACCTTTCCTTCTACGATCTAACTTAGACATCACTATCTCTTGGGTTTGAGCAGCAGTGGTACGAGCACTGAAGTTTACTATATTCTCTATATATTTTTGTCTAGGTAGAAACTGCAAATAATCTAATACAATAACTGATTTGCCGGTACCAGTTGGCCCAACAAATAAAATAGGTATCGCTCTATGTAGAAGATTTCTGATAAAGAAATACTGAATTACTACTTCAGTTGTTGGTATAATTAATCCATTTGATTTTACATCCGGTAATAAAGACGCCTAAGATACAAAAAAAAGATGAATTAGACAGATAAATTGATATTAAATTTGCCTCTTACAGTAAAATCTATTCAGAAAGAAATAGAGATTTACAAAGTATTCATTTGAAATGTTATTGTGGATTATATATTTAGAATAATAGTATCATTTCTATTTTAAGCACCAAGAAAAATTATTCTCTATGTTAATAGTAAATATTTTTATAACATTTGATAATCGAATTGTAAACTATCGTAATGCAACAGATGATCACACAAATTTAATCGATTAAACGAAATAATAATAAGTAATAAGATCATAACTATTATTAAAAGAAAAATAATAATTCGTATTAAACAATTGTAATATTTTTGAAATTAATAAACTGCTTCATGAATATGACAACATTTCTATATCAAAACCTTCCAATGTTAAAAATAGTTATAAGACTACATTAATATTTTGTAATTATTTTGGGAAAATAATGCATTTATTATTCAGTCATTACGAAACACAAAAAGCCTATCTATATTATGCTTGAGACATTTTACAAATGTAACGTAGTACTGCAAAAAGGAAAGAAGAATTGAAATAATGCTTATTAAAATATTTAATACTTGTAACGTTGTGTCCATCCACGGTATCCAACATCCATTATTTCTTTTATCGTATATCCAATCGTAAACGGTTCCCTTATCAGGAAAGAGCTGCTGTTTCGTCAATTTAAAAGCTTTTGGTTTAGGATATTCTTCGACATTTCCAAGTGATAATTTTCTTAAATAAACGTCAAAAGCCTTCCTGCTATCGCTCGTTAATGTTGAACACATCCCCCAAATCATACTAAATAATAAAACACATTGAAGCCAAACTGTGCTAACTTGTGTCTCTCCATCCAGCATTGCAGTGAAAAGTTTTGTAAAAGACTAAAATAAATAGTTACATTAATATATATTAAATCCTGATCTGAATTTCTATAGATCTATAAAGTCTATTCTAATTTTTACCAATTTATACTTTTAGCATATTAATGCTATTAATATAATAAGAGATTAGAGAGTCATTATAAGAGTAATTAAAGATGGAATTTCAACAAAAAGAGAAGCTGTTTAGAAGAAGATGTTTAAAAAAGATGAAGTATTCAATCAATATAATAAATAACTCCTATAACGCACAACGGAACATGTGAAATTCGCTTAAGTTGTAGAATAGTATAACTTTTTCGCTACTTTCTGGCATTATATCTGTTACGTCCAAGATGGCATCAAGATGTTTACACATCCTTATTGCGTAGCCTCGATAGTCTCAAGAATCGACCACAAAAATCTCAGGAATTTTCTAGCTAAAGTCCTTCAGACCGAACAAAGATCCTTTTCCTAAAGCGTTTTCTAAGGTTTATCGTTTACTACGAGAAGACACGGGAAAGTTAGTTTTTATTATATACGATGCTTCCCACTAGCAACTTTCTATCGAGGGCGGCTAAGACCCTTCCTAATCCACCAACCTTCTCATTAACCAATCAGAAACAATGTCTACTGCCCTCACTTTCCTAACTAAAATTGTCACGAACAAGACCGATGATGAACGAGTCCATCACTAGCTTTCCTCCGACACAGCATCGTCACTAAGACGTCACTTATTCTTCATCGTTAGAATAGTCAGCACATATCTGTAACGGGTCTCTACCCTTAAATCAATCACTTACTTAACTTGTACATACGCAACAGTGTAACTATCTTCTTTACAAAGTTGTTGGAATAAACATTATTTTATACGTTTTAATTCAATATAAACTCAATTCAACCACCCTTATTGTCCTAACAGAAATAAGGGGATCGATCAGTTCGTGGCGTCGATTATCTAATCGTAACGGGAATTTACGACTCCCGTTGACGCGCTTTCTCGCGATCCCGTCTCTCCGCGAACGGTTGACTAAACAATATCAATCGTCGAGGTCTTACATATTATAAATTAATATATTACATATATATAATGTTACAATTATATACAATATATATATCATTTATGATATATATATCATAAATTATATTACAATATATATATATATATATCTGTTATTTGAGAAGAGGTTAAGAACGCATCTACCATACAACTAATGTAAATATAGTAGAAATATATTTCTACTTACTAAGAACATATGAAGATCTGACGCTTCCACAAATGTTTTACAATAATACTGTACAAAATACAGAATTGGCTCTGTCAACCATTCGATCAATTCAATAATCAACTCATATTGTTCGATAAGTAGCTTATTTTTAAGGTATGTTTTGTATGAGTCAAATAACGCATTCCAACCAAGTTGAGATGGTTCCATATAAATCATGCCACATCTACTGACAGTAGCTGGTGAAGCATGTTCCAAATCAGCTGGTTCAAACATCATATTCATTTTATGTGACATTTGTATAATTTCTCCAGACATCAGGCAGAGTTTCTTATTATCATCGAGCACCGTATTCATACTTTCAATCCATATAGCATCAACAGGTCCATCGAAAACTATCCACTTCCGTTCGGGCGATATAGCTTGTGCAAATTCCCTGAAAATGTTTGCTAAGACACCATCGCTCCATTCGTGCGATACTGGATCAAAACTACCATACAACTGATCCAAAGTAATAGCTTTTGGATTAATAATCTTATAAATCGTTGAAAATTCTCTCATAGTAGCGCGTCTTTTACCAGCTAACTCGCCCAAAGCTTCAGCCAAAACTTGATACGCTTGGGTTTTTCCGCTTAATGTACGACCTACGATCATCAAACCATGACGTACCAACAGCATCTCATAAATTTGGATTATTTTTTCCATATACCAGGGTGTGGCCTGAAGATTTCGTTTCTTCAAAACAATTCTAACTAGCTCTATTAATTCCTCGCGATGAGGTTCTGGTAATCTGATATCAGGGAAAAGATCTGTGTATATTCCATTAAATAGAGGAATATCTTGAGCCAAAAATTTCGGAAGATTGACGTCAATGATCGCTTGAAGGATCAAAACAGATTCATTTTGCATGGGATATTTCAACTTCAAATTTCCAGCAGCAGTAAGCACGGTTTTTACAGCTCGCATGCCATAATCATAATGATTTTGTGAACTTAATTGTTCAGAACATAATTTATACGTATGAACTATCTTCTCTGCAAGATTCTTGGCGTCTATGAAACCGAAAGAATATAAAGTAATTTCTCCTATCATAGCGTAATCTGGTACCATCATTGCTACTGTACGGAAAAGAACTTTTAAATTATCAGGAAGTTCTTGACGTCCAGCATAACCAGGATTCATTGTTATGATAACATAGTAAGTGGGATTTAATTTAATCTCTGTACCCTCGAACATAAATTTCTCCAATTGTAAACTTATAGCCATCTGTATGGTTAAAATTTGCTGGGCAATCACCGAGAGAACTTCTAGATCTATTCTGTTAAATTCATCAAAACAGGCCCATGCTCCAGATTGTGCAAGCCCTTTAAAAAATTTACCCATTGCTTGAAAATCAAGTCCATCCGAACAATTAAAAACGACACATTGTTTAGCGACAGCTTTTGCAAGATCTTTTGCCGTTTCTGTTTTACCAGTTCCTGCGGGCCCTTCGGGTGAACCACCAAGATTTAATTTTAATGCACTCATTAAAGTTCTGTAGCATCGATCGGTTAGTGGCGTTATTACAAGTCTTGAAGTATTTCCAAGGTACTCGAAAGCATATGCTACAGAGGTCGTAATCATTGTGACCAAAATACTATTGTCCAACCAATAATATCTCAGTTGTGATATCCAATCAAAATCCATAATGTTAGTCACTTGTTTGTCAATGAGCAGTCGTACTACATCTCGAGCATGAACATCTATCACAATCAAAGCATTTATTGTTATTCTCGCGCCCGGCTCCAATCTACCTCTTACTAAAGTGACCGTTTTTTCTATTTGATGATTACATATCTGTAAATAATCTATCGTAGAATGATCTTCGAATGATTCGCAAACTTCGCTAGTCCAATGTACTTGACTGCAACAAATAACAATTTGACCAGGCCAAGAAAATATCCATTCTTCTCTAACAGTATTGAAATATGCGATAATACTTTCCTCGGCAATGTCCCGAAGGGAAGCTCTCATAAGTTCTTCTACTTGACACAACCATTTTTCAACCATTCCTTTTGCATCCGCTGGATAAATCTTTCCACTTAGTGGAACATACTCTTCTTCATCCGATAACATTCCAATAATTTCTTCATCTTTAGTAAATCGCAATTTACTAATACCTTCAAAACACTTCTTCAAGTGGGGCTGTACTCTCTGTGGATCCTTAGTTTCGGAGAGTATTTCCAAGAGTTCGTCATTTGACAAAAAGAAAAACCTTGGGAAGAATAAACGTTTCTTCTCTAGATATTCGTTTAAACCTTTCTGTATTTCTTCCAATAATGAGTTACATAACGTTAATTCTTGCAATATATTTAGCATTCCGGTAGCATCAAGTACGCGACTATGTTCGACAGCGTATGCCATGATCTTGCGCCAAATTTTATCCATCCTTCTAAAATGCTTCGCTTCTGTCGGCATTTGACGCATTATATCTTCGCTGCTAAATATCGGTTCTAGATACATCCAAGTTGCTTGACACATTAACCACTGATCAATGATATCCTGCATTTGCAGTAATTTATTTTCCCACGCCTGCATCTCCTCTTCGAAAGCTTTTATAAAGGGAGAACTTCTCATCGTTTGAGCTTTCAAAATATGATCGTCCAATAATTGATGAATATCATCTACAGCGGATAATATATGAACACCAGTTTCACGATATAGTATGAATTGAAACTTAACATCTGCCCATTCTTCCTTCATCCTTCGTAAATTTTGTTGGAGTGCGTGTTCCTTGATAGCAGCGGACGATATTTCTTCAAGTCTACTTATATGAACTAATAATCCCAGTTCTACCATGTCGAAAAGACAACTTGTGGGCGTTGGTACTATATCCACATTTACTACTTTGCTAATTTGCTTCCAATGTCGATCCTGTAATCCAGGAGTACAGATAATTTGTAAAAGTGGGATGTATTGTTTGAACTTCTCTACTTTTCCACGAATCATTTCAGTAATTTTTCGCGCACCCGGAATGTCGGTAAGAATACGAGCCAGCCTATATAATGTGCGCCAGATATTATCAGTCTCATCTTTAATTTCTTCGGCATCGAGATCAAAAAATGGACCATTAAACCATCTATCATAATTCTTATGAAAATCTAATACCGTATGCCATAGAGTATCGAGTGCATTGACAACCGTTGACATCGTGGGAACTAACAAATATGGACTCAATTCCATGTCTAAAAGTCCTTCTTCTTCATTGATCTCTTCAACTTCTATCCTAATCTCTTCCATCCCTTTAGAAAGATGTTCAATTTCCAATACCGCATCTTCCATCTCCTCCATAGTTAGTACAGGTGGATCCTTCTTCTTAAATTGATCGATTGCCAATTTCATGTTATATATTTTTTGTTCAAAATTATCCCTTCTTATACGCAATACCTCCTCAAGATATTCTTTTCTCATATTTAATCTTGTGTTTGCTAGATCCATTACGGTTTCCATTTCTTTCGGCCATGTGATGGTGCGAGTATTTAAGTGAATGTCATCATCCGTGGGTGCTTGATAATTAAAAAGGAATAAAATCAATTCTACAGAACGCAATAATTTTCTTCTTAAATTAAACATGGTCGAATCTCGACTCTCGCACAAGTAATTGTACAATTCAACAACATCTTGCGTCTTCTCAGGCATTTTTGAAATATTTTCTGCTATTGTATCAAAATTGGAGCACAAATCTCGATTATTGGATCGTAATTCATTTGCAAAAAAATTACAAATAATTGTGCGAAGATCATAAAGGATTTGCCTTAAAGTGTTATTTAAAATGGTGCAGTCGATTTCTACCAAGTTCAGAGGAATCTAAAATTAAAAATATACATGAACTTGATACATTATTGCGAAATATTTATCATTTACACGTTTACCTTGTTACGAAACACTGAAATTTCTTCTCTAAGTTGGTCGTAACTTTTTATTTTTTGTTCAAATTCATGTAGATATGGCATGGGTTCGATCTTAAAAAAGTTGTCTAAATTTCGTTTAGCTTGGCCATCGATTATGTACAAAAAATCTTCGTAACATTTCAAATAAATTTGTGGACCCATCGTATGAGCACTGACAACATTTAGCACATCAGTGATTATACTTAAAACCTACAATATTTATTTCACGTTACAATGATAAAACTAACGAGAATAGAGCTTGTAAAATATGAAATTAATCATACGATATCAAAAACTACCATAAAATAGCGAGTGGTTTATTATTTTGAAATGTAGTAAAATTCTTCATAAAATTTAATTCTTATAGAGATTATACGTCGCCTCAAGTAATACACCAGTTAATATACAGAACGGGAGAAAATGATAGCCCACTTGAAACGTTCGTGCGTATTAAATTTCTTATGAGCTGTTATCGAGGTGCCTGCCTAACTACCTAAGTATATGTTATGACATTAGGAAGTGATCTTATCCCTTCGAATTGGAACAGATCTGTTCTCTTGTGTTATATTTGACTTTAACATACGAATAAAATCAGTTTAACGATTAATGAAACTTCAAATATTTTTTTTCTAACAGAGAGGGCTATTTGCCACCTAGTTCCTAGATATAGTTCCTTTGGAACTTTCACTAAAAATTTGACTGTGAAAATCATGCCCAAGATCAATTTTTCCAATTCAATTTCTCCACGGATCCGAAGATGCAGGATCACCGGCAAAAGCCATGACAAACAGTTCCTTGGCACCCTGTAGATTCCTAGATAACGTCGTATTATTATTTTTATCGTTTTCTTTTTTAAATGGGTCAAGGAAATGTTTTGAATAAAAACGTATTGCTCTGGCGAATGCAAAAGTTTATATGTGGCGGATAGCGCGAAAGAACGCTACAAGCTCGTAGTGTTTTGAAAACGTCTGAATCTCAGCTACAAGGATATGTAATAAAAAATGGGGGGTGCCCATTTAAAAATTTTAATGTCACCTTTACAGAACATTTCAAGACCATCGCGAGGTCAAATAGATAAAAGTATAGTATGTCTCCTTCGATACTATAAAATATATGTTTTTGTGTAAAACATTTTTTCGTATCATTCATATTTTTTCAGATATCTGAGCGCTCCAACTTAAACAGGAAATACTGTATATTTAGAAATAAACAAAAACGTTGAGTGAGCTATCACTTAGTCTCGCAATATATCTGACTGGTCTTTTACCCGCATAATTTTTCTTCTTTCTATTCTCGCTTTAAGTACATGTAACGTAGTATAATATGTAAGAAAAATACTGTGCATAAATGTTATGATTCAATTACTTAATTAAAGCATATGGAATATCGCCACATTTCCGCGAAAGAATTTTACTATTAATTAATATTAAGACAATTTTCCGACTAAATTTCTTTCAGCTTAACATATGTAATACTTACTTATTCAATTTAAAAGTCATTTCATTTATTTTTGCATGAATACCTTTTAGATATTAAATTTAAAGTAGAATTAATTGTATAAACAAACTTAAAAACAATTACATACAAAATTAATGAATAAAACAAAGCAATATGTATAAAAGTATGTATAAATTAAGAAATAAGGATATAAAGTAAAGTAAAAACATGAAGCACAAAATTATATAAAGATTAAAATGTTTAATATTAAAAAGATCAAAAATTACAACATTTCCTTTACCGATTCTTCATATCGTGATACAGAGAATAAGAACTCCTGCTTCTTCAATTCAGGAAATAGAATCGTTTCAATTTTTGGAATCATTGTCCCAACTTCAATAACTTTATCAAAACATTCTGAAATAATTGCACGTACTTCTAAAATACTCGGTTTACAGTTTAATTTCGTTGTACCAAGTTCTGGCACTACTGTTATTGTTATAAACGGAGTTCTAAAATGTAACTTTAATGGTCATTATGTATACAAATTATCAAAACTAATATGAATATATTATTATATTAATAAATCACTTACTTGTAAAACATTAGATCCTCAAAATCACCCTTAAAATAATTTCCGTTACTGTATTCCATAAAAAAATCTCTAATATTATTCAGCGTTTTCATCACCATCATTCGCAATTGTAAAGATAAAAGAGTATTTACACTTCTAAAATATTTTTCAATCAGTGATATAGATGCGTTATAATGTTTCTCAATAAAACGAGACCAAGCGTATTTCTTCTCTAAAAAAAAGTCAGCAACGTCAGCCAGCCAATACTTAACAAGTTGATCTATAGCTTTATTACATAATAAATTCATTTTAGATTGTATTTCATTTGCTGAAATGGGGATAGTTCCTAGATCTTCAAGCTTGACGATCGTTACGTCATAATATCTGAAAAAATAAATCATTTTCATACACATTGATTTTTAAGCTTGAAGCATACAGCTTCAAAAATAAGCTTTTAGAAAATAAGCTTTAGAAATTTAGAAATTTTCAACAGATTAAATGTTTTTCAAACGCACGTATAAGATTATCTTGACTTTTTTAAATGATACTACGTATTTTTGATTTCATACTGTTGTACCTGATGGCAAGACGAATTCATCTACCTACCGTAATATGACCTTGAAATGATTTTTTTCGGAATAAGGACAAAAATCAATATGACCTTGACTTTTTGTTAAAAAAAAAAACAATCTTATGAAAATTTCTGACATTACCATTTATAGTCGATTGAAAGCTAATTAACTTTCGCTAAAAACATTTTTTTGTCAAATTATTATCAGAGGTTCTTGAAAACCGTGGCGTCAGTTACGTATTGCATCCTATATTTCGACAACAATTTTGTTATTGACCATAGATTAACTAATAACATACTTATTTTGTCTACCACTCCTTATAACAATTTAATAAAATTTAATTAAATGTAAGAAAATTAGACTGCTCAAATCGAAAAAAGTTACACGATCAATAATACATATTTAGATACTCGTTAAAATTACAGGAATAATGTAATATTTTTTAAAATTGTTCAACCAACTTAACTACGATAGTGTATGATCCCTTGTATGATTTGTTTGATTGTCCATCAAATTGATTTTAACTAATTTGTCGCAGTGAAAAGTGAAGAAATGGATAAACGAGGTCGAACGAGTGTCACTTTTGCTATTAACAAATAACACCGTTCAAATGAGACATACCTATTATGATAACACTGTAAATATCATAGTGTGGTAAAAAATACACGGTACATATGTATTTATGTTGCCGATTATACATATATATATATATATATATATATATATTTATATTAACAATTTGCTGAATTTGTTAGAAAAATTATTTTGTCAATATTTAAAATAAAATATATTTTCAGTAAAAAATATTTCTAGATATTTCGATAAAAATTTTTTATTTAAGTGATAATTATTATATAATTGAGTCTCAACACATTAAATTTGTAATATTACACTCGTGCTGGTCGGAAATGAGTATGTACTTACCTGCTAATTTATAAGTAAATTATAAACGTGAAAGAGTGTATTAGAAATATAGTAAACACTTATATTCAATACCCAACAAAGATTGCTATGTTCCAATAGAATTAAAAACTTATTATAGTCACTGCTTTTAATTTCTACAATTATCTACGAAGTCTTATACAAAATTATTACATTATAAAATATTATGTTTGCAATACTTACTTGGTAAAATATAAACTCTGAATATTTCTCAATATCTCATTTCCGATAAATAAATTATAATGCATAAAATGGCCTGCCATCAATTTAGATTGATGCCACGGAACAGGCGCCCGTATTAAAATTGGATGTTCCAGGCGCAAAGGTTTTATAAGAAATTGTTTATAAGTGTCAATAATTTCTAGTTGTAATTCCATTATTAGTTCATCAAAACTACAAATAAAAATTTTTCTTCTAAAATTGCTGTTACATATAGAAACGGATATAGCAATTAGAAATTGTATAAACCAACTCTTCTAATTTTCGCAATCTATCAGAAATACGTTCTTTTGCTGCTTCGAGGTAAGCATTATCATAATAATTTAAATCACTGTCACTCATACAATAGTTTTTAAAATATATTGGTTTGCTATGAATCTTTCCCTTAATAAGTTCCTCAGGTTTCTTATTACTTTCTTGCAATATATCGTCTATTTTCTCTTCTAATGATTTCGGGATTTCAGCTTCAGTTATTTGAAACATCTGTAAATTTAATTTGATAATATTAACTAAGTATTACTAAATACTGATTAAATGCAGTATTTTCAAAACTCCTTGCCTAATCATGTTGATCGATAAAAAAAAATATCCTATCATAGAACCAAGAACAACAAAAATTAATTTAAGGTTTTCTTTACTAATTATTGAGATAAAAAATCAGTGACAATATCGCTGCAAAATCAGCAAAGTTCTCTACATGAACTCAGAACAATTCGATTGGCATTGTAAACCTCAAATTTTACCAACGACACGTGACCGGAACTTACTTGTACAACTCTTAAAGAAGAAAATTATATTTGGTGTCCTAAACGATACTGTAACTTGTAGCTTGTAAAAAATATTGTAGATTAAACATTAAATGCGTAATCATACCATGGAATTTTCAAGAAAGTTAATGTCTTTTTGAGCCCTCCAGTTTACTTAAACTCTTTTTGAACTTTGAATAGATCAAGTAGGTAGCAGACGGAAGATGCGAGATCGGAATTATACAGAATTCTACAGAGGATGAGTCAATATGACAAACTTGAATTTAAGAAACCGTCGATTTACAAGATTAAACGAATGATATTACATGCGTGACTTACTGTTCAGCTTAAAACCTTTTTCTTCTGAGGGTACAAAAAAGCTTATGTAACGATAGAACAAGTATTTTCATGTTCATAGAAAATAAGGAGATTGTGAATATTGAAAAAGTTGTCTATGTTGAAATGAAATTAATAGCTGCATTGCGGATAATTATTGAATCACCTTCATATGAAACACGAACTCACATTGTGGCGAAAATGCTCTACCTCATATACAGAATTTCAATCAACGGAAATTCAAAGCTTACAATTGACATAATAAATAAAGTTATGTGTACTTGCCATTATGTTTAAAATACTCTTGTGTAAAGAGAAACCTTTACAATTTAATTTATATATTAATAAAAATTAACAATATGTTACATTTTCTTCTGTTAACATTTTGTTTTCTTGCTTTCCTGTTTTTAATATTTTATTCTTACATCTTTTATTTGTTTTAATATGCTCTTTTTGGATTATTCTTCACAACCATGTACCATCTGCTAAATCTTTCAAGCTAATCATATTATTTGATAAAGACTTTACAAACTGTGATAATGTTTCTTTTTGCACATTTTTATATTTTTTTTATATACTCTGCTGATGAGTTAGTAAACTTCTATCCAGAAATAAGGAAATTATGTTGTAAATTAAATTATGTTCTAAATTGTTTGTACGATATGTCATTAATGTAAACACGTCCATATAGTTAATTGAATGTATAGTGTAATTCTACCCATAAAAAATCATGTAACCTTAGTTTTTAATTCTCTATGATACTTAAAAATCAGTATTACATTGCACCTGCCTTCTTATTATTTTATAAATTGTTTAAATACATGTATAATATAGACATTACAAATTTACAATTTCATACTAAATTTCATTATCACATTTTAATATTTCATTAATATCACTTCATTTTAAAAATTTAATTTTAGGAAACTTTATCACTAATATTAATATAAAGTAAATTATACAAGCATTTATACAATACAAGAATTTATCCTAGGTATATTTTTAAGTATGCACAAACATTAAATATATTCACATACATATAAATAAAAATTATATATATAATATACTGCAGTCTTAATAATGTAAAATTACAAAAAAATAATTCATAATTATAGTAAAATTATGACATTTATCTATTGTTATATACTGTTTCTCGTATGTAAATCTTAATAGAAAATACATAATTATTGTTTTTTGAATGTATTACCTTCATTTAAACAATTATATGTTAGATGTGTTCACTATCTTGAAGAAGTTATGTTAATTGTAAATAGAAGGGTAACTATGGTAACCATAACGAGTTAATACTCATTAAATCTACCATTATATACATAATGAGTATCAAAATTACTTTAGAATAAATAAATAAAATGTGATACAAAAGCAAAATAAATGTAAATTCACCATTAATATGAGGTACTAATGGATTATAAAAGGAAATAAAGAACCTGGAAACACTCGAAGCTTGTAGAATCTTAAGCAATTAGAAGTAGGATAGTTAATAAGGCAACTAGAAAACAAGGTAATAGAAACTAAGTTCTCTAATAACATAGTTTAAAGATAATGTAAGGCATTTTGTAAAGGATATGGATGTCCCTTATACTTATTAGGGGGTGGGGTACAAAAAGCAAATGAAATGTAGTAAATAGATAAATATAATTAAAAAATTATATATCGTTTGAATTGGTCTAAGTGAAAAAGTATACTACAATTTTATTGTATATAAAATAACTCCGACAAGGATAAACTTAAAGATATTTAGAGCTGTAAAAACAAAGATATCATTTATTTAACATGATAAAATTAAAAGATTGAAATTACAAAATATTTAAGGGAAAAGTTTACGCACATAAAGATAGATAGGTTAACAATATTTATTAAATTTAATCAATTAAAGCATACTACATTCTAATCAATAATAATTCAAATATAGATATTAAAAATATTAATTTTTGTCCCTTATTCTGATATTTAATATTTTCAACATCTGTCTTTAATATGATACATTATAATCCAATAAAATAACAACAAAATTAAACAGAAATTTAATAAAATTGCTTATTTAAACAATAATAAAGCAAATATTCTTGTGCTTATGTTCTTCCTATCTTTCATTTGTTACACTTGACAAAATGAAAGTTAAAATACCTTTAAAACTATTTTTAATTTGTACACTGAATATTCCTAATAATCAATATAATAATAATCAATATATAGAAATATGTATTTCTATTTAAAAAAGATACATTTGCATTTGTAAATAACACTTATGAAAAAAGTAATGTAAAACATTAAACTTCCTTACATCATTCATTTTTCTCATCTAACATTTTCTTGTACTATTTTTGTACAAAAGTTTGTACTACTACAAACAAATATTTTGTAAATTTGGGGGATGCCATACTAACTAGGTTATGTTTACATCAATCACTGTTACCACAATCTGTTATATTTGTGTTTAGCATCAGTTAACTAAGTCAACTATAGCTCATTATAATCACATGGATTATCGTCAGCATCCATAACACCACAAGCATATTGTAATTCATATAATATGATACGTATTTATAAGAAACAGTCGTTTATTGACTCAAAGATAGTACCGTCAATCGCGTCGCGAATTATACACTCTCATTTTCATTTTACACATGTACGTATGTACACACGCGTCCCTATTTAGACAGGAACAAGATATTAGATTTTGATGATTAAATCGTACATATGTACGTAAGTACGTACTTTCATACATATATGTATATATGTTCACTTATGTTATATTCTTTTTTTTTTAATAAAATGTTGAGAATTATAATATAATCCTGTTTTTAATCACAAGAACATATAAATTCATGTAAAATATTTTTTACTACACAAGTTTTATTATAATCCATTGTCACATTTTGATATAAAAATTTATAACTCCACCATAAGTAATGATAAACGGTTATTCGCATATAATCGATAGCAAGTGGTGCCCCCTTACCTGTCACAGACAGTTCAATGAGAAAAGTAGATATTCCAAGAATTGCTCACTGTTATCTACCTCCAACTCGCTTTAGGAACACCAGTGTAACAATAAAAGTGGGTGAAATAAAGTGAAACCTTATTTAAATTGTACTTTATATTACTCGCAATACAAAATTAGTTTACAATTTACAATCTGAGATCATATAGAATCAACTATTTTGTGATATCATTAAATAATAAAGAGTATGTTTATACAAGTAATGAGAATGTTAGGATTGTTGAACCACCAAATTTATGACAAAGTTTTATAATCGTGGTTTTGAGTATTTGACACATAATAATACTTTCAGAATACATTTAAAAAAGAAGACCTTGACACAGAATTGTATGCTTCTACTATCTGGGCACAAATACTATTTTCTTTCTTTTTGTAGTTACAATTGATGTACATATTACAAAATCTATTATATAAATAATATATAAAATAATCATATACGTACGTGTGTGTGTATATATATATATATGTTATGTATATGTATATATTGTACAACAATTATGCATGAATGAGTTATAATTTTGAATCTCTGTTAAATCTGATTACATATATATTATATCGATAGAAAACGTATCTTATAATAAATAAAGGGTACCAATTTTGTAATTATGTCATCGCCACTTAAAGGAAAATTATTATCTAACGATAAATCAACAGATGAAGGGTTTCATAAGCACAAAACAGATGATAAAGAGTTAATCAAACCAATCGTTGAAAAAGCATCGACTTCTATGCAAAAAGAAGAAACTACAGTCGCAACACGTTTAGAAATTATTCGGAAATTAGAAGAAGGTGTTACAATTGGTAAACTTGCTGCGCAGTATGGTCTTCACAAAAGGACCATAGAACGATATAAAAGGAATATCTCATCACTTCGAAAAATTTCAAAAAATCCAAGACGTTTAGTTATGAAAAGAACTCGTGCATCTTTACACGAAGATACAAATGTTCGATTACTTGAATGGATTTTAGAACGACAAATGAAAGGAGATATCCTTCGTGACAGCATGCTGCAAACTAAAGCGATGGAATTGCATGAACAATTTGGATGTTCGACACCTTTTACGGCTAGTCGAGGTTGGCTGTGGCGTTTTAAAAAAAGATACAATATAAGCGGTTTCGGTTGCCAAGGAAAAACAGATGAGATAGCACAACTGACAACAGAAACATTAACAAAAATATTAAATGAGGAAAATATCAATAGAGAAAATATATATAATATATATGAAACAACCTTAATGTGGAGAATTTTCCCACAAGCAGCAGTCTCGTCGAATGAAGAAGAATCGTCGCAAAAAGAAAAAATAAAAAAAGATCACATCATAATAGCATTTTGTGTCAATGCTACGGGAACGCACAAATTACCGCCATTGTTTGTTACTAAATATGTGATTCCACAATCTATAAAGCATAGTAGACATATGTTACCTATAGTATATAGAAGTCAAAATAGTAGTTTTATTGATGAAACAATTTTCACTGATTGGTATGCCAATCATTTTAAACCCAATGTAAAGCAGCGTCAACAACACGAACATTGTATAGGGAAAGTGTTGTTATTTGTTGAAAATTTTAAATGTGATATATCTCTTAAGAAAGAACACCAAGATTCTTATTTCAAAATAATAATTTTTCCGTCTAATACACCTTCGACCATTCAAATAATGGATGAGGGTATAATTGCAAATTTTAAAAAATTATTTCGGGAGAAATTGCATTATCGTCAAATACGTCAACATGATAATGAAGTAAAGAAGTTCTATACCAATTACGATATAAAAGAATGCATTGATTTAATTAGTGAAACATGGGACGAAATAATAGTGACCGACATTGTACATTCTTGGAGGAGACTTTTAGGTAAGCAAAATACTCAGATTATTATTAAAGAAGAAGTCGAATACCTCGAAGAAACCCAAGACTTCGAAGAAAATGTTGTTTCTGACAAAATATTGGAGTCGGTTGTAAAATGTGAGGAAAAAGAATCGACTATTACAACAAAGGAAGAAATCGATCGCATGTTCCATAGTTTGGAAATTTGGGCTGAAACACAGCCTGATTTCATTAAATCGCATGCACAAGTTTTAATACATTACCATAATCAACAATAATATTTTATATAATAAGATAAAAGATTTCCGATTGAAGTTTCAAATGTTTTTGTGTATCATTTCTTGCCTTCAATTGTATCCACTCGTTTTTTTATATTTTGTATACATACTTTTATCCCACAAAAGAATATTAATTTTTCAGAATAATTAGATAAATAGGATGAATAGAAATTTTGAATAAAAAATTCGTGTGTACTATATGCTTATATCTTTTAGTAGTTACTTTGTTGATTATTAGCTATCAATGTAATCAAAATGATGAAAAATTCATTTCTTAATTTTTCATAGTAGTATAGTTTTACAATTTTTGGAGATTTAAGTGTCTTTTTTGCAAAATATATACATGAATGCTTGTCTTTTGCTTTGCATTATATTGTATATTTTGTTGTATATCTTTCATTTTCATATACCTTAAATGCTTAAAAATATTTTTATAAAAGTTAAAAATCAGAAAGAAATTTAATTACATTTGATGTAGACATTTATTATATGTAACACTAAAAATTAATGTATTATATATTACCTAATAATTACTATAAAGTCAAGTGAAGTATTCAATGTATGTTAATAAAATATGTAGATACTTAGTACAGTAGTAAATAATTATTGTCATTAGTATTTTCCTCTAACATAATATTTTTTCTAGCAGTTTTCTAAATATTAATTACGAAAATTATATATATTTTTATATATGATCTACTGTATCAATTGTACACAAAATATTTGCAAAACATTGCATAATATTTGGATTATCTCAAAATTCTTAATTTATAATTGTTAATTAATAAAAATAACAAGAAGTATGAAGTAATGTAAAAAATTGTTTATTAATATTGCTTTCAAGAACTTAAATTCAATAAATATAAATATTAAATTTTACATGTTTTAGCATAGTTGTGTTTTTTAATTTTATCCAAAGAGATTTATAAAAATTTGTATTCTTTAAAATCTAAAATTTTGGTTACTGCATAAAAATATCAAAATAAATCATTAACTTTAGTATTGGTTATTGTAATACTCTTTGTTATAGTATTAATATCTATATATGATATATGATATATATCTATATAGATATATATATATATATATATATATACACACACATGTATGTATCATGTAAGTAATATATACTATAAATGTTGCAATGACTTAGAATCAACACATGACTGTCGGTCAGTGCAATATATGATTTGCATTCTTCTTTTTATCTTGCAAAAACCTAAAAGTATTCAAATTATATGTTACAAAGTGTAAAAAATATACCAAAAGTAATACATTATAAACCAAAATATTACCATGTAAAATTAATAAATAAGTACGATGAAGTACACCATTTCAACATGTGTTATATCCAACCCCATCCTGATCAAAGGTTGCAAAAAGTCCGACTAGAGTTAGATACATGATAATATTACCTGATAAAGTCAAGTAACAAGCGCCCCACTGTATCTGAAAATGCATAATGGAAATATACATCACTTATATCAGTGAATTATTTTATCTAATCTAATATAATAATGGTATAATACAATAGTATAATAATCAGATTAAAAAATATGCGTATATGACTATACCACTGGATCATTGACTGGAGACCGAGCTAAGACAATAGGAAGAGCAAATGATGATACAACAAAACCTGTAGTAATGAATATTGCAAACTCCAAACATGGATTAGGATTATTGTCAAAATCATTTGTATAACGACGTGCAATTATAGTTGGAATTGGTGCTAATATATAAAATAGTATGACAAAAAGTGGCCACCATACTCTGAAAACAATATATTATAAAAACTAATACACATTTTGATATTGTAATTTATATTTGTAGTATTAAAGCACTATGTAAATAGTATTAAATACAAAATAAATAATTATATGTTAATAATAATACTTACTTATATGCAGGTAAAGCACAACCTAGTATAACAAATGTCATACCAATAGAGCCTCCAAATGCCAAAAGTACTAATCTATAAAGGGATTTTTGGCTATAAATTGTCTTAAAAAATTTTGTATATATTATATTTTAAAATACTTACGCTGTTTAATAGTGAAGGCCATTAATAGCATGGAACAAACCAAGGGAAATTTATATAAATTATTATATATAAAAAAGATATATAACTTTTATATTATAAGTTATCATAGTTGTCAAATTTGTCCAATGAAAAACTATATCATATTTTATGATTTAAAATAATATGATTAATGATCTAATTACAAAATAATTCATGCGAGATATACATATAAACATAGGATGTGAAAAACAAAAGAATGTTTGTACTAATGAATCCTTTTGGTTTCTTCATTTTATGTATAATTTGAAATAATACCTTTTATACCTCTACAAATTTGTATGTAAACATTTAAAAGACTTACATCTGTTTCATAAATGTTTAACATACAAAACAAATATTAATTAGTAAATCTGATCACACATAAATGTTTATAATATTTAAGAATGATTATAGTAAGAAAAGTTAGTAAAATGAAATACAGTAAATTTGTATTATATAAAAATAAAACAGTATGTACGTATATGTTTATAAAATAAATTAATAAACATGCATTAGTTACATATAAAAATTTGACAGCAATGACAATAAGAGTAGTAAGGTTATGTTTAGACGTATCATCTTTAATTCAGCTTTTTCAATAAACTTCCATCGGCAATATCATATTTTTTAATTTTGTGATAAAAGCTTATGTATTTATGCAAATAAATATATATGCCGAATAACCTTTAATTCCAGCCATTATAGACCGATTTGACAAGTAAGAAGTATGTACTTATATTTATCGTATTTTCACTTTGAGAATGTCGTGACGTAAGCCATCTAAAGCCTAACATACTTTTAAAACTAGACACATGCTAGTAGATTATCTAATGAACACAGTGTAAATTAAAAAAAAAAAAGATAAGTTTTTTTTACGAATATCTACATTTATTACAAATATTACAACCCATTTAATATTTCAAATTATATCTTGAATTAATAAATATCTAGTAATACTTATATATTCAGAAATTTAGAAGAAAATGAAAAATATTTATAGGATGTTATAAAGTACAAAATTTTACTTATTAAATTGACAAAAGTAACAGTACTCAATAATTTGTTTATACAATAATTTGCGTATCTGAAATTGAATAATAGTGTATATTAAAATTGCTTAGAATTTCTGTAGTAAAATATAATTAATTAAATAATCAAAATTAAGAACTGAAAATTACGATAAGTAACGATAGTTTAAAGACTCCGTAGCCAATAACATATTTTAAAATGGCAAATCTATTTGCCTATTGTAAATTTGCCTTCAGCTTTTGATTCGACAATAGGGGAGTCCAATGCAAGCCATGAAAGTTCAAATGAGAATGTTCATTGGATCGACTATAGGTGTAGCTGACTTGTACGTGTACGATATCAAGTTCTACTCATTACGTGTGCATTTTCTTTTGCGTTGAAATCAACAGAATAATGGGCGAACCAAAAAGGTAAGACAATTTAACAAAAAAAAAGCTATTTAATCAAATAACATTTGTAATAATATAATTTTAATACTTCAATGTTCAAACATAAAGTATACAAATAAATTATATCCATGCTTCCAATTTTACGTTGTCATCATGTCGACGCAACGCGTCTTTTTATAGATTCTTATGAAAATAAATGATATCTATTAAATTTTCCTCTATAAAAATTAATCATTCAGTATAAACTGCAATTTTTCTTATGATAACAACCTGTAATGACAAAAATCGCGCTTATCATTTTTGTGTGCCGACTGTTCATGGCCGAATACTATACCGAACATGACAAAGGAATTTTGCTGATACTGATATTTATTTCTTACTATGATATTTTTTAATCTTATAAAGAATTCTTAGTAAAAATAAAAGCTATATAATTTTACTTCCACTTAGTTTCAAGAGATAAGTATAACACAAAACTGCGTAAACATCATATGTTCAGTTTTAAAAGCTAAATACATTAATTTTTTAATTACATTTTATATGATTATCATATACGATCTTATTCACACTGTAAATGAAAAATTTTACAAATTATTTTTTATAGGTTTAATGAATATCTTGTATATATAAAATGTCTACTATTTATTCTATGTATAAAAACAAAAGTTTGAAAACGCCTATATTTTTTATCAAAAATTAAAATTAAGGGAAAAACATGTTAAAGTATTATTGTTAAATTTTATAGAGTACAAAAGTATTTTCAAAGTTTAACAATGTTAATCACAATGCATATATATTTATATCTTTATGATAAAAAATACATTAGTTTAATGTAAATAGATTATAATATCAAAATTATATTTCTCAATTATTTATATATAATGATAATTCATTAAACATGTAATATATAAATATATATATCATATATATTATATGTTATCATAAAATAGTAATAAATAAAATATATATCATAAGAAAACATATTATGTATTAAGAAAGTTATGCTTGTTAGTAACAAAAATAAATGAGACATTAAGATTATTATGTTTATAGTATAACTTAAGTGGTTATATAGACATTATATAAATGACATGAAGACATTAACTTTAATACATTAAATTGGTAGATAAAAACTAAAATAGTTTAGTCATAAATTAAGATTACTTTTTATTTATCAGCATTATATATATTTTATTTAATGACTAATATCTCTTTGTTGAAATTAATCAAATGCCTTGTGTTATAACAGTGAAGATTTGGCGACAGCAATTCTTCGAAAGAAGGACAAGCCAAATAGATTATTAGTGGATGAAGCTATTGCAGATGACAATTCTGTAGTAGCTCTTTCTCAAGCAAAAATGGATGAATTGCAACTTTTCCGAGGAGATACAGTATTGTTGAAAGGAAAAAGACGCAAAGAAACTGTGTGCATTGTTCTTTCTGACGATACATGCCCTGATGAAAAAATTCGCATGAACCGTGTTATAAGAAATAATTTGCGTGTACGTTTAAGTGATGTTGTTTCTGTACAAGCATGTCCAGAAGTTAAATATGGAAAACGCATTCACGTACTACCAATGGATGATACAGTAACCGGTCTTACAGGGTAATCAATAGCTTTTTTAAACAACTGAAAAATATATTTTTCAAATCTTAATTTTAATTTTAACTATATTATATTTTTAAATAATGAGTTAATTTAAAGTGGCATTTAATTTTGATAATCAAAATTATTTTATTATTTACTCATTATTATTGTTTTTTTGTTTTACATATATAAAGATACAAAATGTACCTAATGTAATAATCGCTCTAGTCAAAACAACATTAGGTATATTTTACATCTTTCCAACTAATATTTAAGATACAGAGGTGTATATATTCTAGTACTTTGACATTGCATGCTAATCAAAACAATAAATTTTATAAATCGAAGTAAAGTTATATTAAAATTAGGCAAAATATGGCTACTTATTTTCATTTATTTTCCTTAGATAATTTAAAAAATTAATTTTTAAAATAGTTAAAAATTTAATATTATGATAAAAAGTATATATTTAATATATATTTATTACAACAGATATGTTTGAGAATATGTGATATAAAAAATATAATGTAATGTTCAATTTACAAAAGGTACAGCATTACAATATGCAATATTAAGATAGTTGTCTACACCAATATATAACGTAATCATATTATTATCGACCTATTACATATTTATGCTTTCAGTTCGTTAAATACTTCATATTTAATACCTATTATATTAATATTTTTTGTCAAAAATGTATTGTTATTTCGAATTCATATAAATCAAGTATAACATAGAACACATAACAAAGGTGGTTGATATATTTAGGTAATTCCCTTACACAATAACAACTTTAAAACTGGGAGCATTTGTGAATGAATTAAAATGATTTTAATTAATACAAAATAATATTAATTATATATGTATGAAAACACCCTGTTTTAATGTATAATGTAAATATCAGTACAAATTATAATTTACAATTATAATTATATGTCCTAAAGATCATATGTATATTTTTATATATATATATATATATATATATATATATATATATATATATATATATATAATATGTACTTGAAGGGGTTAAAAAATATATTTATATTTAGACTTTCTAATAGATATGTAAATAGAGTGTAATGTGTTCTGTGTACATAAAAAAGTAAAAAGGAAATTCACATTATTGGTAATTCAATATTATATTTTAATTGATCATTACTTCTTTTTAGATATACATAAAGTTTAATTATAAAGTAACTTACTTTTTTGTTATAGAAACTTATTTGAAGTATATTTAAAACCATACTTCTTAGAGGCTTATCGCCCTGTTCATAAAGATGATAATTTTATTGTACGTGGTGGTATGCGTGTTGTAGAATTTAAAGTAGTAGAAACAGATCCTGGACCATTTTGTATTGTAGCTCCTGATACAATTATTCATTGTGAAGGTGATGCTATTAAGAGGGAGGTTAGTTCAGTATAATCTTTCAACAAGTATTTATTTCTTTATATCGTAATATAAATATGTAAAAACATTGTAGGAGGAAGAAGAGGCTTTAAATGCTGTAGGTTACGATGATATTGGTGGTGTTCGCAAACAATTAGCTCAAATTAAAGAAATGGTAGAATTACCTTTAAGGCATCCATCTTTGTTTAAAGTTATTGGCGTTAAACCACCTCGTGGTATTCTTTTATATGGCCCGCCAGGCACAGGAAAAACCCTTATTGCTCGAGCTGTTGCAAATGAGACAGGAGCATTTTTCTTTCTTATCAATGGTATGTTAATCTTTAAATATAGTATAATATTTTTTTATTTTAGAATGTTACTCAATTTGCTATGTTGAAAGGTCCTGAGATTATGAGTAAACTTGCGGGAGAGTCAGAAAGTAATTTAAGAAAAGCATTTGAAGAGGCTGAAAAAAATTCACCAGCTATAATTTTCATTGATGAACTTGATGCCATTGCTCCAAAAAGGGAAAAGGTTTTTATTATTCATTTTATTTTATACATTTACAAATTGACTGTATGATTTATATGTTATTTTCCATCTAGACTCATGGAGAAGTAGAAAGACGTATAGTGTCTCAGTTGTTAACTTTAATGGATGGAATGAAACAGAGTTCCCATGTTATTGTAATGGCTGCTACTAATCGACCTAACAGCATTGATCCTGCGTTGCGGCGTTTTGGTCGTTTTGATAAAGAAATTGATATCGGAATACCTGATGCTACTGGTCGTTTAGAAATTCTACGAATTCATACGAAAAACATGAAACTTGCAGATGATGTTGAATTAGAAGAGGTTTATATAATTAAGTTTGAAGTTACTAAATTGTTTATTTTAATAGTATTTACTGAATTAATGGAGTCGTTTAGATTGCAGCGGAAACACATGGGCATGTAGGAGCTGATTTGGCTTCGTTATGCTCTGAGGCAGCATTACAACAAATTCGTGAAAAAATGGATCTCATTGACTTGGAAGAAGAACATATAGATGCTGAAGTTTTATCATCTCTTGCCGTTACTATGGATAATTTCAAGGTAATTACCTCATGCATTAAACTTTTTCAATTCAATCAGTATACGACGTATGTTTACTATGAATTTACTCTGAAATTTACTATAAATCTTCATATTTTCTATGTATTATTATTAGCTTTATTTATAAGCATAATGATATGCAAAAGGGATCTTGCAGAATTATTTCTCCAGGCATATGTTTTCTCAGGACTTCCTGTTATTGCTGCATAGTTATCAGTAAATTGTAGATATTTACGCACATTTATATTTTCATAGACGTAATTTAAAAAATAGAACCTAAATAGAAGATTGTTTTATCTACTAAATATTGTGCAAAATATTATACTTTAGACGTTTTATTTATTTTTACACATTATACAAGATATACGTGCATTTTTACATTTTTAAATTTCCCATAAATATATAAAGATCTGCAGTTTAGTCGTTAGTTTTGAAAAGTTCTTCTGTTTATTTGATCTTAACAATAAAGCTATCCAAATTCGTATTTTTGTTTCAATGATTAGTTTAGTTTTAGCAACTATAATATTGTTAAGTTTTCGAAAATTAATTTGAAATTAATAATGATATTCAAATAGTGACGACTACACTGTAATGACATTGAAGTTGAAAGACATTCATAAATACTGTAAATATTGTCATGTCTGAGAAATTAAATTAAATTTATAAACGTATTGTATAATATAAACAATGTTATAATTTACAATATTATAAACAATTTTATATTTTTGCTTTAGTATGCTATGACTAAGAGTAGTCCAAGCGCATTGCGAGAAACTATTGTAGAAGTTCCAACTGTGACATGGGATGATATTGGAGGTTTACAAAATGTTAAAATGGAATTACAGGAATTGGTACAGGTAAGAAAATTGTTAACTAAACTACTATAAATACTAAATTAGACTAAATATTAAATAAATATCATAGCTATACAATAAAATTATGAGATTAAAGTAATTATGTTCCCTTTGTTATCTAGTATCCAGTTGAACATCCAGATAAATTCTTAAAATTTGGTATGCAACCATCCAGAGGTGTATTATTTTATGGACCCCCTGGTTGTGGTAAAACATTACTGGCTAAAGCAATAGCTAATGAATGTCAAGCAAATTTTATTTCTGTAAAGGGTCCAGAATTATTAACAATGTGGTTTGGTGAATCTGAGGCGAATGTCAGAGATGTTTTTGATAAAGTAAGTAATTTAAATTTAAAAACATAAAACACAATTATTTTATTTATTATAATCATATTTATAGGCAAGAGCCGCAGCTCCTTGTGTATTATTCTTTGATGAACTCGATTCTATCGCCAAATCGCGTGGTGGTACACTGGGGGATGCTGGTGGAGCAGCAGACCGCGTGATAAATCAAATTTTGACAGAAATGGATGGTATGGGCGCAAAGAAAAATGTATTTATCATAGGAGCTACTAATCGTCCTGATATTATTGATCCCGCTATTCTACGACCTGGCAGATTAGATCAGCTGATTTATATACCATTGCCAGATGAAAAGTCTCGAGAAGCGATTTTTAGAGCTAACCTCCGAAAATCACCTGTAGCGAAGGTAGAGAAAATTAAATACACTTGTATCTTTAGTAATATTCTATATTTTGCTTCAATACGCCCTAGTTGCTTAATCATATCATTAATATTACTCGTCCAAAGCCGAATGGCACGGACTAAGTAATAATAAATAAAATAAAATCATTAATATTTGTGTTATAGGATGTAGATTTGAGCTACATAGCTAAAGTAACACATGGTTTTTCGGGTGCTGATATAACAGAAATTTGTCAGCGTGCATGCAAACTTGCTATTAGACAAAGCATTGAAACTGAGATTCGAAGAGAAAAAGAACGCGCTAGTAATCCATCAGCATCTATGGACGTGAGTATCTAAATGTTTTAATGTTACAAATATTATTTATATTATTATATTATATATTATTACACATTTTAATCAGTTTCATACTCGTTATTGATAATTGTATATATGATATTCTAGATGGATGAAGATGATCCTGTACCAGAGATAACTAGAGCTCATTTCGAAGAAGCAATGAGATTTGCACGACGTTCTGTATCTGATAACGATATTAGAAAATATGAAATGTTTGCGCAGACGCTTCAACAGTCTCGTGGATTTGGAAGTAATTTTAGGTAAAATACATAAATCATTTAAATATTTCTTAAATTAATGTATGAAAATAATGACAAAGCGTATGCCTGTAATTACATATTCTATCTAATATATTAGATTGTATTTGCTCTAAAGTAAATTTTAAATCTTCGTAGATTTCCGCAAAGCGGAGCAAGCGGTACTCAAGATACAACACAGGGTGATCAAACCTTCCAAGATGATGGAGATGATGATCTTTACAGCTAAGTCTTCATGTCTGTGTACCTCATTACAGTGAGCATGCGACAAAAGGGCCTGTCTATTCTGCAGAAAATACTTTGTGTTTATAAACACAAATTTTACAGAAAAGTAATTCTAAGAAATTGATAATACAAAAATACATGAATCTAATTCAATACCAATTATTCTGTGTTAGTATATGCAATTTTACGTATGTAATTAGGGTAAATTTTAATTAAGCTAAACTAACGATATAAGTGTAATAAAAGAACATTTTTTTATATTTAAATTACACAAGAAAAAATATAAAATTGCGAAAATTATATTGTACTACTAAGATAATATAAATTTAATTTCATTTTATATGTATAGATAAAATGAAATATAATTTGTTGATTATTACTTTATACGTATATAAACTACCCTAATCTCATACGTTATTTTGTATATATATTGCATAGAAATATACGAATTTTCCGTTGTTCATAAGTCTTTCTATGTAATTTTATATTTGGGTTATTCACATAAAAACATAATTCTGATTCTATAACAGTGTTATATATTTTTTCAACTTGACTTAGAGATAGACTCTTTTGCTACGTTGTCGCTGTATTTAATTACATTTCATTGTTCACACTCTGAGATTACAGTAATGTGAGAGTTTAAGCAATGTCAGTGAAATTGTTGGAACTGGTGATGTGTATTGGTGAATTTACAGTCTGCTTGTAGTAGTAAATTTATTTACAAATTACCAAAGAATCTCTTAAAACCTTTCATTTTAGAATAAAGTGTTAACTTCATTATTCATATATTCATATATATATATATATATATATATTCATTCATTTTTATCATAGTTCTCATAACTTTATAAAAGTTGAAGTTCTTTGATTAAACAATTAAAATTTTCTGATATACATTACTTACCTTTACATTACGTATTTGCAAGTACATTGTTTATTTTTACATATATAATTCTGAAACTATTGATAGTTCAAATTATTTATTATTTATTTATGCAGCATTTACAAATTTTATTACAAGTTATTACAAAATGCTACATTTTAAACTCTAATTAACTTAAATTTGTGGGTACACATTTTTTATGAATATTTATTAAAATATTTGTATGCATATTGAAAAGAAGAAAAAGCAAAAATTAAACCACTTTTTAAATAGTATATTATTATATCTTACATTACATTAAAATATTTGCAAGTTAGATTAATTCACGCTTTACATACTTTTTTATTTGATTTAACATTTTTTATTTTCATTCTCTAAAAGTATATCTATATATTATTGTTGTAAAATTTCCCAACCTCTTAATATTTCTAATGGAATCATAACAGTACATCTTTACAAAACATTAAAGTTGCATTAAATACATTATGTAAAATGAATAAAGAATATTATAATAGAATAATAGTTTACTGTATAAAAATTTATTATTATGTTCAATAATATAATTGTTTTATAACGCACAAAATTTAAGAAGATTGAATGTTTTCATAATTAAAAGCAATGCATCATTATAATTATATATATTTGTAAGAAGTTTTATATGCAATGTCAGTACTTAAAAATTTATTATATATGCGTATGTACACTTGTTTTTAACATTACTTATTTTTATAAAAGTTAAATTATTTACTAAACAAGACATTACGTTCATACAAAAGCACCGAAAGACATTATGGGTCTACAGTATTTGAATTAATAATTACATAGTTTATTGCCTATTTTTTATAATAATATTATTGTTTTAAATAACGATGTTGTCTGCATCCTTAGATTAAACTATATATTATAAAGTGAGAACAAAATTTTATTGCTTATGTATTTTCAAAATTATAAACAACATGTAAAGTCATAGAAACAGTATATAATATTATTTTAGACTTGAAATGTGAATGTATCAAACGAATTAAAACAGTTCGTACTGAAAATAAATGAAATAACAAGGATAACAGACAACACAAGATCTGTATCATATAAAAATTTTTAATTACAAATATTTAAATATAATATCATGAATTTTGCTTTGTTTTATTATTTTAAACATTCAAAAGTAAAGACAAATATCAAGTTTAGAATAAATATAAAGAGAGCAAGCAAAGTGCGGAAATATATAAGTGGAATTGATAATATAGCAAAAAAAAAAAAAAAAAAAAAAAAAAACGTCATAAAACTAACACAATATAGGAAAACTACTTGGAATTTATAATATACCTCCAGAAATGCCACAATCTTTCATTATGCATAATACATATAAGGTTATAATAAATTTAAAAATTGATTGATACTATATATAGAAAAATTACAAACCATATAATCAACATTTAAACAAATTGATAAAATATTTTCAACTAGATATTTTACTTTAAGAAAAACATGAAAAATAATGGAATCCATTCAATTTTTTCATAAACGAGACTATTGAAAGCATACTAAATATATAACAATTGCATTATTATACACTGAATAAAGTACAATATTTGAAAAGAAGATAAAATTTTTTCAATGTCTTGGTTAAATAAATGATATTTAATTATATTATTTCCTAAAAGATGTCTTCATACGCATTGTAAATATTTTATGTTCAAAATAATTTTAACTTGAATAAAAATTCAAATATAATGAAATTCATTTCATTTTATATATAACTGTTTATATAAATCTATTTTTCACATTTACATTATATGAAGTATTTCATATATAAAGAAAATATGAAATATGTTATCACAAGTATTTTCAGAATATTCCATTTTTGAAAAATATTCATGGACAAGTTTGTTAAAAACATGTAAGTATTATACTTTTCCCAAAACGTCAATTTATAATATTTTTTAAAAGAATAAGAGGTTGTTTTATTGATCACTGAACACACAGAATATGACAATATATAATTACAAAATACAGTAATTCAATAAAAATAAGTACAAAACATTCAATAAGAATATTATGTACTGAAAAAAATGTTTTTGCATGTCTAATGTATGTAGTATCTTGTTATAAACATTGTTTTAATAATTCATAGTAAAAATACTTAAATGTCTACATACTGTTTCACATAAGTTTATGTTAAACATTTTTGCTAAATATTTTCAAGCATATTACACCTTGAATTTTTTCAATGTAGTTTCTTTTAAGCATTGCAGTAACCATCATTAAATTACTAAACTTTCTAAAATCAACTGCATGCTCTTTGATGATAATAGGATTCTAATATAAAATACTGACTTGAAAAACTGAAACTAAAAGTATCATAAGAATTCTTTCAAGTTATTAACTTTTGATACGATATGAATATCTAGGTATATGATAGATTTAGTATTTATATAACTTATACAAATTCATCACTGTTTCTTTATATTTTCATTAAAAAAGAATTTGTTGCTTTCCTGAATTTGCAACATTAGCTATGATTATAGATTCATAGTTGACCTGTATTCAGTGTTCTAATTTCAATCACTGTTAGATATAATTCATCCTCATAATTTTTGATATGCCTCAATTATTACACTCAATCCGTCCTTTGCGTAACAGGTGGAAATTCAGCATCATCTTTCAAACGGAAGGAACCCGAAAAGCCTGGTGGACTCTCAGTTGCTGCTATCATCTCGTGATACTTTTCTGACTCTATAAAAATCCATTTATTTATTTCGATCATAAATATTCAAATTAATAACCATTTTAAGCGGATGTAACGATAAAGATGTATGAAATTGGAATTCAATGATACATGACATATTTTTCATATCAGATTTCATTAAAAAGTTTTCAATATTTATCAACACAAAACTAAATATAACGGAAAAATATTTCAATTATCATTGTTTTTATTATTTTTTCGAAATGTAGTTGCAACATTTGTTAATGAATGTTAATAATTAAAAGACTCATTAACATTAATTCACAAGAAATATCTTCCACAATAAATCGGAGAAATTTATCTGTTCTTCAATATTATTAATATTTTACTTATTTATATTATTTCCTATTATACTGTGATACAAATATAATTAGAAATTTAATTAATAATTTTATTTCTAATAAAATAAAATTTAACTTATATATATACACATTTCAGTCATTGAAATATAGCTTATATGCAAGATGCCTCACCTAACTCCACCTTAATTATTCTCTTATGTGTCACCGCAGAAAAAAATGTTTCAACAGAAAATTATTGTATTTTAGAAGAGAAATTAGGCTATGAGAATGAAAATCATCTGCAAATCCAATCTTCTAAGATTTTACTAATAATGTTTTTGTTTACGAAAAAATTTGTGTTTTCTTTACCATTAAAAAGGTGAGATTAAAATGCACCCAAGCATATCCCATACTATGACCTTCAAATAACCCGAAGATTTCCTACCTAAACAATTGAAGTGAAAGTTCATGTAGATAATGAATTACAGAAGCAAAATATAAGCATTTTAGTCGTATTATTTATTCTTTTTTCAAACTCAATACATTTATTTAGATGTAGAACTAATGCAGGCCCAGCTCTTTTTACTGTACCCAAAGATATGCTTGCACATATGATGTTGGAAGTACACACTTTTACCTCAGAAGCCTGAACATTGCTATATACAATATCTTTGATCATGCACTTCAGCACATTAAAATAATAAAGAATGCGATTAAACTGTTCATTTTGTTTCTGTAATTCATTTGAGCTTCCACCTCAATTATCTGCTTAGAAAATTTTCTGCCCAGATTATTTCAAGATCATGGTACGTGATGCATTTTGATCTCAACTTTTTTAATGATAAACAAAAAAATAAGCCATTTCGCTTAAAAAAGAAAAACGCTACTATTAGTAAAATATGACCTGAGATGATTTTCACTCTCAGAGCTTAATTTCCATTCTGAAATATAATAATGTTCCTCTCTAAACATTTATTTGTTTCACAACAAATAAGGAAGTAATTAAGGGTGGCAGAGTTGAGTGGGACACCTTGTATATTTTAAAAATAATATACGTTCATACGTTTAAAACATCTTAATGCGTATTTTACTTTCTTATAATATAAAGTAATTACCTGCAAATTTATTTTTTCTTGATTATTAATTTCGAATGTTTAAATATCTTGTCCATATTATTATGATTCAAAGTATTTTAATAATCAAGAAAAGTTCATTATCAAACTAAATTATAATAGTAAACATGAAATTCGGATATGCAGATTTTCATTTTGTTTTAGTTACAGAAAAATAAAATTTAGTATTCTACACATACCCAAGTGCATATTAATTATTGCTTGTAAGTAGTTGCTCTTTAATAGCGTAATATTGTGTTTGTTGTTATAAGTATATTTAAACTATGATTATTAAATTTTAGTAAATGTACATTTAAAATATGTAGCACCCAAACCATGTAAGAATTACTTAATGTTACTCTCATTCTTTTCCTCACTGCATATACAAAAAAATATGTAGGATAAAGTATTAATTATAGTAGAAAAACCACAGTAAAAGAATTTTTAAGTAGAATGTATATGGAGAATGAGAGTGAAAAAAGCAAGGGACAGAATAGAGAATATACCAGTACCTGACATGGAGTCTGGCGAGCGGCCGCGCAACACACCCGCGTAGCTATTTATGCAGGCTTCAGTGGATAATAAAAAGAAAAAAATTACATCAAGTAAAGTCAATTGTTGGGGCCCCCCTTTAGCCCCTAAAGAAGTTACTTATTTACTTAAGAGGGGTTAGAAGCAAGGAAAGAGAAAATATAAAGTAAATAATAAAAAATGATAAATAGTGTCAGCACAAGGGATTAGATAAGTAGTATTTATAATAAATAATAAAACAAAAGAATAATCTAATTTTATTACGCAATTAAGAACATCATTTTTCCTAAAAGCATTGTATGAGTATCTTATTTAAAAGGAGTTATGACATATTGTTCTCAATATTTCTAAAATTGTAATCAATCATTTGATAGATATATTTCTTAATAATATTTTAACGATTATCATATGTCATAATTCAAATTACCTAAAACAAAGTCCTAGAACCAACTAAATTACATACAATAAGGAAGCATAATTAAACTAACAACAACAATTTTTAAGAATATATTATTCTCTGTAATTGTTTAAATCTTAATTGTTAAAACTGTATTTTTTAATGTTTCAAACTTTTGTCCAATATACATCTATAAATAAATAACATGAATTGAAAAGCTCAGTTTTACATTGAGCAATATATAATTAATTTTGTATATACAAAAGTTAGCGTAATTTCAATTCACTATGATAACTTAATATATTACTTTTATTAATAATGAAGACTTAAAATTTTATTTGCAAACAAAGCATTATAAAAATACATTTGTCTCCATAGCAAGACAATCTAAAATTTTAAGACACTAAACAATTATTCAATTGTATATGTGCATGCATCATATATTTTTAATATATCACTTTCATTTTAACTTGAAAATTAAGAATGTCTGATTTTGTGCATCTCTGATATGTACATACATACATACATATATATATATATATATATATATATATATATGATAATATTTATGAGTGTTTAACTAATTTAATAAGTTTTGTTTTGAAATGTCACCATATATATATATATATATATATATATATATATATATATATATATATATATATGGTGACATTTAAACATTAAACATTAAACATTAAACACTCATAAATATTACCACCAAAAACATATTATGTAAACATAATGTAATTTATATTATGTAAATTCCAATCATTCAGATTAATATAACCAAAAAGATGAATAATTTGTTAATATTTAACATTTGTTACTGTTTTTAGTATTCTCTAGGAAACAATACAAAATTTAACTTTATCGTAAATTTTTAATAAAAAGAAAGTTATTTAGCAAAGTTAATTTATATATTTTATCATTATTTTTAAATTTATGTAGTAAAACTTAAAAAGTATAGAACTGAATGATCAATTTAAAAATATATGTATATATGTACTATATACAGACTCTTTCCACACTATCAAAAATATTATGCTCTTACAAATTTAAAAGCATATTATTCAATACAAAACTGAGTTTTCATATATTTACTTTATCATTCGAGAAGTGAAAAATTTGAAACAATTAAAGTTATGCCTTTGTAGTATACTAATCAAAATGGTATTAATTTCTCTATTCAATTATATATTTTGTAATTTTATGTTAAATAATGATTGTTTATAAACAATTTTGTTATTAATTTAGTTATGCTCCTTATTGTATTTATTTTGAAAAAGAATGTATTTATGTACATTAAACACTTATTTATTTATAATTTGTATCTGATGTAAAAATAACTTTAATAAAATATGTATTTTCAATTCTATGATAATGATAATTACTTTATAAACTTATATTAATATGTACCCTATGCACAGATATACACACTATGCATATCTATTATTAAGAACATTAATCTTCATGTATGTATTTTAGTAAATTGCGTTAAATAATAATAAATATTAATAAAATATAATCTTCATTAATAACTTATTAAAGTATTATAAAATAGATTTTTTCATAATTTCCCATTAGTCGTGAGTCATTTTGAGTAATATTTAAAAAAATAAAATTTGTCATGATTCTGAATATAAAAAAACATTTATCATGTTTTACAATATTCATTTATATACATTTCTGCATATACAAAAATGTAATTTGACTTTAATATGTTATATCCAATGTGGTATTTAATTTGTAAATGTAGAACTAAATACTGAATATTTTTTTTGTATATGGTAAAATTATTTCAACTTTTTACATTCTGTATAACATAAAATGCTACAATATGTCAAAATCTGTATTGTCAAAAATAAATATAATATTCACTTCTTTAAATATACAGTTTCTTTAATAAACTTTTGTTATATTAATTACAACATAAATATAGATAAGAACCATATTGTGTACAAATAAATGCACATATGCATTAACAAAATATGATGTACAATTATAATTTGTGCATGTAAATACTGCATCTACAGCAATTATAATGTATCTATACATGTACGTTTGTCTTAAAAACAGAGAAGGCAAGCCAAACTTAATCTGTAAATATTTTAAAACAAAAACTCTTAAGCATTTCTTGATTTTAAGATAAGAATTCATCAGTATTTAAATCGAATATTAAAATTCAATGAATCTTATAATATTATAGTATAGTCATGTTAATGTGTCAGTTTCATATGAATGATATATCTTTATCGTCAACACGCTCGATCGTAAAACCTACATTATTTTAATATGTTGAAATACTTATGATATTGTCATACCTGTATTTTGTACTATTCGTGCAGTATTCGTTCCTGAAAGAGGTTCTGTAGATCCTGCTGTAGACGCACTAGCACAATCTACTTCATCTCGTTTACCGTCTAGTCTATAAATGTAATTTATTATTTATATCTCATTATTTACATGACTAGAAAATATAAATGATATTTTATGATATAATAATAATAATATTTTATTGTATATTGTAATGTAATAACTTTATGTCTATCACAGTAAGGTCTTTGGCACAACGGATTGATTTATTTAGTATATCTTTACTTATTTTAGGAATAGTTATTCTAATCTTATAACATACATTAAATATAGATATATTTTATGCTATAAAAGAATTTTAAATAATTAATTTGAAACAATTTATAGAAATTTAATCTTGATGTAAATACACTGAATTGTTTAAAAAAATGTATAAGTATATATTTTGTTAAACTCAGGGAAAGATCTGGGAATAGATGTAAGAAAAATTTAAGTTATTAGAGAAAATTATCATATATAAGACAATGATTTTTAAGGAAATGCTAGGAAAAATTGTAACTACTAGATAGATGATAAATTAGAAAAATTTGTACATATTTTCAATAGTTAAAAAATAATAGCATGTATATATTTAAGTCAGACAGGTTATAGAATACAAGCAATGTAATTACACTGCATGATACACAAGAAGTTATGTACAATACAAAATAATTAAATATCAAAATTATTGATGAGATATGAATTAAATTAGAAATATTGTATTGTAAGAGTACAAACCTATGTTGTTTAAGCAATGTACAATCTCCACCTTCAGTTGAGTCCAAATTATAAACATACAAATAACCCTCAGCACTAGCCACCAACAACCTAAGTACTTTATGTACGCTGTATAATAAAATACATTTTAGAAAAAGTATATATGTTTACATACGTAATTTATTAATTAAACTTACACTGTGATGGCACAAACATTTTTTAATCCTTGAAATGGCAAATGGACGCTAGCAAAGGCACGTCCTTGATTGAAAACATCAGTTACTTGTGAAGGTAAATAATTAGCTGATGCAGATACAGCCTTTGTTAAGTATCCCATCCAAGTTTGTGATTCTTCTGTTGTTTGCCGCAATCTGATAATAGTAAAAGAAAATTTGAATCATTAAAATGAAAATTTGATAGTAGCATTAAGTTAAATAATGACAAATTACATACGCTTCCTTTGGTTCTTCCAACTTGAAAATATGCACTGTTTCTGTATTACTTGAACAACAAAGAAACATAGAGTCCACACTAAAAGCAAGACTGCTTATAGATACGCATCGCTTAACTCCACGACGAAACTCAAACAGTTTTGTACCATCATGAACCTTCAGAGATATAAAGAACCTTCAGCAATGCATCTAAATTTAGGAACTGATCAAATAATTAATGCCATATGAATAATTAAACTTACATGGAAAACTCTAATTACAGTACCCTTTTCGGAAGCAGTAGCTACTTTGGTACCATTAGGGCTAAATGCAAGTGCTGCCAATGGGCTGTCATGCGCAGGAATCATAGTTTTAGCTTGCTAAAAATAAAAAGTACATTTAAATGTGTAATCCCTATCTTTGTTAAGATTTTTATAATACTTACAAGATTAATTGCATCAAATATTTGAACTTCACCAATTGTGTTTGAACCTGGATAAGCTAAATAGCAATTATCACTATTTATTGATAGTGTACACAGACCTGCTAAATTAGGTGGAGTATCACGAATTGTGTGTAACACTTTCATGTCTCTTATGTTATGAATATATAATGATTCTTCCAGACATACCACTAATCTCTGTAAATTTATATTACTTTATAATTCCTATATATTTAACAAGATTATGATAATACGATATATATTGTTTTATTAATAGAAACTCGTTTATAGAAATATTTGATACATCTGATCTATCTATAACTGATATTATTTAGGAGAAATCTCATTTAAATCAGTTGTTTCAAGGATGTTCATGTTTCTTATGTTCAAGTCTCCTTCATATTAAATAAAGAAAAGATTAAAACTAATTTCTACAAAAATAGTTTAACAAATGTTATTTCATAGCTTTATGTATCAAAATACATAATTTGAGATAATACACAAACTTAATTTCATCCACAAAATATTTATTTCAATGAAAAGAACTAAAATTAAAATTTAAATAAACTAGTTTCTATTATCATACTACCATATATTCACAATTGCTATTATAATATGATGAAACTTACTGCCCTATTCAATTTCACAGCCAAAATAGTATTAGAATAACTATAATGGCAAATTTCAGTGCCCTTCCTAAAGTGACAAACTTTGAGTTTACGAGGCGATCTTAAACTAACCACCGCCACAAGACTGCTGCTGAATAGTCGTTCAACAATGTATATGTCTTCAGTATCTGTAGTTTACATAATGATACATAATTGAAAAGATGATCTAGTAAAGAGATATGGTAAAAGATACTAAAGATAACACAATATATATATATTAAGAAAACATAATTTCTAAATTAAAGGTTTCTAAAAATATAAAATACTTGTCTATGTATGTATATATGACTAATATATACAAACAATTTCAATGTTTATTTTTAAATGTATAAAAATTTGTTACCATTTTCATATATTTTCTCAAGATGGTCAACAGAGCTTAAAGAAAAAAGTTTGTAGCCTGCCTTTGATCCTACTGCCAAAGATCTGAAATGAATTTTATATAGAATGACTATTATCAATGAGATACAGGGCTTTGAAACATTAACAAGTTTTCAAATTAAATTACATTGCATTAGCAATTAGTAATAGTTAGTATAATAATAGTTATTGCAAATATATTGATATTGTAAAATATAAAGTATTATATATTAATAACGGATTAAAAATAAATAATTCTTTAAAAGAATTCTTTTAAAGAAATAATTCTTTCTTCAAGACAGCTTGAAACAATGATGACAGATTAAAAGTGGCAGAGAAACCAAGATAATAACATGATAATGATAAAAGGCATTAGGTATATAAAAATTTTTATGATCATAATCATTTTATAACAATGATATGCAAGGTAATCAATATGTATGACTACTACATCAATAATACGCATCAATAATAGGTAAACGAAGATGAATAACGCAGACGAATAGAAACACTATAAGAATTCCAGATATGTACGCGTCAGCAGGTATACACAAAATACAGAATGTTTTATGTAATTGATGAAACAAAGATATATTAATACACAGGATATATACTTAATTTTGTTTTTAAAAAAACAAATTTCACTTCGTAACGAAGTAACAATAAGGTTAGGGAACAAAGGACGACGTCCTCACTTCACGACCGAGGGTGCGACACTTACGTGCAATCCTGATTAAAGTTAACAAAGAAAACACGACTTTGAGGATCAGTAGTCTGATTTGCGAGGTTCATTAGTCCTGATATACTGTATTTTAATCCTTGTGTCAATACATCCACGTTATGCACGAGATTTTGCATAAATCGCACGGACGATCCGCGTAAGAACACTTTATCCACTTCTTTCTTAATTTCTTTTTATATCCTTTTCTCTCTTTATTTTTATTGCCTCTCTTTATCTGTTTCTCTTTTGCCTTGTACGTATGCTCATACAAATACACGCACGCGCACGCTTCTACAAGATTTGTGAACAGATGTCGAACTCGGTGTCGACGATTCCTACAAGTGACTATGTATACAGTGCAGTGTACAGATTCTACTACCAATGTTTCATATATCGAACAGCTGACAATCTCTACTAAGCTGACTAACTGGCGGAACGACGAAACTGAAACATCAAATTTTATTTAATACATTTTATTGTCATGACAACTAATACGAATAATTAAACACTGTTATAATACTTTTCCTGTCGTTCTTTATTATAAATTTTATTTTGTAATTATTATATTAATAAAATCATTTCTTATATCTCGACAAACCAATAAATATGTTAATAAGGGAAACATGTTGTACTTATATCTATACCTCTGTTACTTTATTAACAATTATTTATGAATTATATTTAATTATAACATGCTATTAAAATACAAAATTAAATAAATATTAATACATATATACATATATATATATATATATATATGTATAATTTGTATTTCAGTGGTACATATACATTACACATGCGCATGCGCGCGCGCGCGCGTTTGGTATGATAAATTAAAGGACTTATAATATAAAAATATCCAAAAAAATGAAAAATAAAATGTTTAGGACAAAGGTTCCATTATTATATTAGCAAATTGTTTATATGATGTCGGATAATTTTTAATAATCTAAGCAGCGTTCAAGTATTTTTTCCAATTATATTGTCTATAATAAGTAGGAAATATGTCATTCGTAAAAAATGCTAGGCTTCAATAAGAAATTTACATTAGAGTATGCTTATTACATTACATTTAAAGATCAGTCACTCGAGAAAAGCTAAAAAAGAATTTGTACTAGGAAACTTTTATAATTATAAAATACACTTAAAATTTAAACTGAAGTTAAAAACTACTTTTTGAATTTCTTCTTTCTTAAATTATGACTCTTAATACAAAACAAATATACATACTGAAAGAGAATTACTGTCTAACCATTAAATAATTATCTGTATAATCATTTAATCTCATTAAGATGATCTAGAGACTCAGTACACATCTAAGGGTATATATGAACCTTAATTCGAGTTAATTTAATTCCAAATGAAACTACGAAAAAAGATTATTCAGAAAGATAATTAAAAAATATCAGCTAATAATACGTATGTGCATATGTCATTATTATATATAGCATCAACTAATATACATTATGTATAATCTTATACGGATGTCATCTTTGATAAACTAGATATATATAACATATCTACTACTCTACTGTCCTGTAAAGATTATCTACTAATCTACTACTTTTCCATCATCCTATTACTATCTGTTAATAATTTTATAAATTATCATATACACATACAAATTTACGAGTATTTTAATTTATGGATAAGGTAATATGAATATAAATTTACTATTTAATAAGAATGTTGAACGTAGATAAGGATTGAAAAAAATGCGATCTAGTGTAACTCGATAGTTATGTTTAGATACATACTTTTTATAAATATCTATATACATATGTACATGCTTACTTCTTACTCTTACTTCTGCTTCTATCCTATCGCCTTCATTGGCCTTCATAGTGGTTAGTTGCAGTGGTTAAAGAACGTTTGGTTCAGTATTCAGTAGTGCTGCGACAACGATAGCGGTAGTGTTAATGATGAATGAATAAATCATTTAATATAAGAGACGTATTAGTTCTGTCAATATTTAATATTTTATGTGTATAATTTGAAAATATGAAGCATGAGGTAAAAAAGAAATAAGTATCGCGTAAATTAATAATTTACATTAATCATCAAACTGATTTGTTGCATTGAGGTTTTATGTACTTAAATTTGCTGAATTCCTGGGAAATATGGATATGTTTGGTCTTCATCAATTCGTTGCAGCACCAATAAAAAATCTTTTTCGATTTCAACGCATTAAAAAGTAAGATATAACAACACAACTAATATTAATTAAGAAATGTTAACTGTTTCCACATTTAGTATCTTGTTAACTTGCTTAATTTTGCAACTAGTGAAACAATGGCTGTTTAAATTCATGTTTAACATTATAAGAAAAATATTTGATTATATTTCATTTTTGCATGATATCCTATTTACATCTTTAATGACAAATTTTAGCTATTATCTTTATTTATAAAGTATTCTAAAAGATAATACTTTATATTTTTAATGTAGCATGTTATCGTATATTGTATTTCCTTTGTATATCTGTATGAAACCATAGAAGTTTATTTTCTTATATAATATAACTGGTTTTAATAATACTTTTACATAAGAAATTTAAGATTTTACGTAACTGTTGTATAATGAAAAAGTACTCTATTTAATAAATTTAAAAATAAGAAATCATTTTCCTGCATTTTTATCTACATTCTCTACGAATAAATTTCTTCCATTATATTTTTTAATTCTCATCCTGTTTGCTAGTAGAATTAAAACTTTGCATGCATTGGAAATTTTAATTGGGCCTATTTAAATGAAATGCATTGCTATTCTGCTTATAAGTGGACAAAGAAGTAATTTCATCAAGTAATGTTATCTATAGAAGATCCAATTTGTATGGGTACTGAACTATTAAATCTTTACAATGTTTTGGAATATATGGAACGTGTATTATCATCAAATGTAGGTTGACAAGTAGGTATTATATATATTTGTGTATTAACATTTATATAAACTTTAATATACATTTCCCAATTTTTAAAATAATATGGAATCCTTTGTTTTATTTATTATTTGTGTGTATTTATAAAATCCTATGTTTATTATGTCCCTGTTATATGTTACTTATACATATTAATATCAAACAAGTCTTATGCTACTATTGACAAAAATGTATTGTATAACAAACAAAAAAATATTAATTTTATACTTTTAACTGCTCTATTTAAAGAACTCGAGGAGATTTTTGATTTATTATAGAAACAAATATTTTTACATTTCATTTTCATACTAAGTTGTTAATAAGTTTTTATGTTACATTGTTATAAATGAATAAAGAATTAAGTAAAACATTAGAATAAACATCCTGTATATTTGTTATAAGAAAATACTGATTTATTATCATTATTTGTTTTTCAATACTTTCTAGATTTACATTATATGCTTTATATGCCTTAAAAAATACAGAGCAAGAATTATGATTTGTTCATTGAAACAATGTATACATATATATGTATATTCTTATTTTAATTTTTTTGTGGTAGATTTATACGATTTAATTGTCTTTTTTATAATATAATTTTTAATCGTCTTCTAAACGTCTTCAGTTTATAATTTTCTTTCACATTTTTTAAACATTTCTTTTTCCATACTTTATATGCTAACTCTATATTGTATCCATAATTTATTTGTATATATGTATATGTAGCATTTTTTTCTTTCAGCTTTATTAATAATTCAGTAGTTGCTAACAAAAATCCTAATTTGGATACTAACTTTTTAAAAGAGAGATATTTACGAAAGTCACTCATATTTTTATTGCAGAATATGAAATAACTGCAATTCTCAATATTTCCTTATCTGAAAACATTATCTTTCTTATAACCATGAAAAATGTCAAAATTATCAAACAATCATTTTTATTTAGAATAACAATGAGTTTGCAAGTAAATGAGTAGCATTCTAAATTTTTTATCAAGATTTAAAAAAAAGGATTAATAATAATGAGTTTATACTTATTTTCTATAAAATTATGATTTTAGTAAACACCTTTTTCGAGAAAATCAAAATTAATCATTTGTATAAAAATTGATTAAATTTCATAAGAAGGAAAATAAAAAATTTTTCTGTAAGCTAGGTAAACCTTTTTTTTTATTATAGCGTTAATTTATGATTTCTTGTATCCAAAATATGAAAATATATATGATATTAGTTAAAATCGTTAAAACAGATGGATATATAGTCTGTCTAACGAGATGAGACAGCAAACGGAAAGTGATTGCTGCGACTGTGGCTATTGGCTGTCGATTATTGGCTGACGTTCATATTTTTAGTTAACAGCTCAATTTATATTAAAATATCTAAAAAAAACATTGTAAAATTAATTGTACACAATAATCTAATAAATAATAATGAACAATTAGAAGAAATGATTATTATATCAAATAAATTTTTTCTTATAAAATATTTCAATTTCTGCCATTAATTAATAGATAATTGTAAATCATAGAAATGACGTGCGAATATGAATTTTATTCAACGATTTCGTAACACGATACTATGATACGCACAAAAAACATTGCACAATTTATATAATAGCATATATATAAATTTTTGTATTTGAATACCTATATATAATATAGAGAAATATTCTAATATAGCATTTTCTCCTTTTTTGTAATTACATTAGAAAATATTAGCATTTAAAGTTAAGAATTAAAAAACTAATGTGAATAATTCACAGGTAAATAGAAATATTGTATGTAGCATTTTTTACCTAAGAGGAGCATACCAATGCTTACGTTATAAGCAAAATCGGCAACATATACGAGCAGTGTCATTATATCTGATAAATAAACATTTTTCATGAATGTTTTTCATGTTTCTACTGATTATACTTTTCATAATTTTTATACAGTACAATTTTTTTATTTGTGATAATAGAAAAATAGTAACTATAATTCAAATTATTCGAATAATTTTAAATTAAATTAATGTTATAGCAAATTTTCAAAGCTGCATGAAAACAAAGTTCTATTTAATAATTATATCTATTTTTTACTTATGTTTTCATTAAAAAGTAATATTTTTTAGTGAAAAAATATTTGTTTCTTGTATTAATTAACGGGTCAATCTGTATATTTCTTTACACTATGACAAAATACATAACTGTGTACTATTTTAAGTTTCGAATTTTGGAATAACTTTGTGGGAGTATTGATACAAAATTGTAAATATTATTTAAATAATATTTTTCTACATATGTATTATCTTGTCTGCTCTTGATATTTCTTACTCTTATCCCCGACGTATGTAAACAGTATGTGATGAGTGAGCCAAGAATGTGAGCTATACAACCAGCAATTCTCGGAACAATATCTCACTACTAACTAACGTAATTTGTTCCAAATTCTACGGGAGTTTAGTGCATGTTACTATAATTTTCATTTAATATCAATGTAATATTAATTTCGCACGGTTAATTTTCTTTATTATTTCTTAATTTACTATGATTCATACAATGAAATATTGAGTTCGAATATGCAGTAAAATTTCATAAAATTCAAATTATAATTAAAATTTTGTACTTTTTGCAAAATAAAAGCAGTTAGAAGTTTTAAAAAAAAAGTGTGTGTATATATATATATATACACTTTTATATATATATATATATTTTATATATATATATCAGACTACTGGGAGTTCGATGAACGTATAACCGTCTCTACCGCTTAATATTAATCATCGTTCATTGAACACATTGAGATTATATAGTGAGAAATACAGCAGAGATAAATTCAGGACATAGAAATGTTAAAAAAGATTTGTATAAACATGCCTAATATGGCCTTGGTTTCGACTTAATCGTAATACATTAAAACATTGTTTAACGTATTTTCGCATAAAATGATGCTTGACTTAGATAAAATTACGAAAATATAAACAGGCACATTGTAAGCAGTTGAAAAATAAAATAGTAAAAATGTTAATTGAAACAATATGTGAATATTATACATATACATATTTTTTTCTCGTAGAAGGTTACGTAAAGGTCAACATATTCCACATCGTTGAAATTTTTTTTTTTTTTTTTTTTTTTTTTGGGAGTTATAAGACTGTTATAATGAAAATATGTAGTTTCATTTAAAAATACTTCGATGACTTTAAAATCTCGAAAAAGAGTGGCCTTGAAGAAATTTTTTGCCTATCACCACATTTGTCCCATCGAACCGAATATTCTCTTCCTCTGATATTTTTTCCTATCATAAAAAATAACCGAGATATTTAAGATGGTCAAGTTAGGTGAAATACCTAGTAAAAGATTCTTTATTAAACGAAGATTCCCCCATTTAAATTTCCTCTTCCTTGTATCCTAGCACGTCTTTCATTTTTCGAAGTATTTAGTAATTACTCCCCAATCGTCATAGGTCAAACAATTAAACCAAGTGACGTTATGCACGCAAAGGAAAAGTCGTCAAATGCTAAATGTTTGAAATTATGGCTAGGCTGAGACGATGACATAGAGTTAACGGTTCTTTAAGTTTAAGGGAAAGCTGTTTTCACCGAAACTTTTTCTATGGATCAGTTGAGGTCGACAATTTGACCGTTAGGTGGGCATCATAAACGTTGGCTGTTTCAATGCATTTTGCTCTTGACCAGGCATATACAGGATATTTCACCGACTATCTGAAATATTTTCAAATATTTCAAATTATTTCGAACTATAAACGAAAATATTACTTCTAAAAATTGTAAGCTTTAAAAAGAAATGCACAATATGATAACAATAATTTACAAGTAGAGATGTAAAAAAGATTAGCAAGAGACCAATGCTGTTTTTGTCAAATGGAATATTCAATTTCTCATGTTCAAATTCGATAGAATAATGAGTTCTTAGCATAGAAGTACTAAGGTATAGTTGTCTTAAAATTTACCGTACCCGAAATACTTGGCGTTATTTGGCTTTTCTATTGTTTAATCATGAAGTCAACCAAATTAAATCTCATGCCATTTCTTTTATTTATTTTAATGAAATAATAAGAATGCAAATACAGTAGTAATATGATAATTGAACTCGATACGAAAATTAAATACAGCGAAATAACCTGATCATACACCCTTGGACAAAAAGATAGCACATGTGTGCTATCATTAATTTCTCATAGATAGAGTCCGAATTTCCCAAGTTTGACGAATGGCATATAAACAGTACCTTGTAGTAATAAGGTATATGAGCTTGAAACTGTATCTTCGCTATTCCTCTTGTATTTATCAACAATGATTGTGAAATCCGGTCGGCGAAATGATAGCACACCAAGCATTTTGTTTCCATTCCTTAGTATTTCTGTGTATTCTGAGTGGTGTAGACGTAGTGAAAAGTAGAAGAATTTCATTAGAAACCTTACAAATTTCGATTCAAACAATGGGACGTGGAAAACAGCTAAATAGTGAAGAGATTCAAACAGTTTTGAAATTAAAGAAAGAAAACTTTACTATTTCTAAAATTGCAAAAGTTCTCAGTAGAAGTCGGAAAGTCATTTATAATTTACTGAAAGATGTAAATAATTATGGAACAAAAAAAAGCAGTGGGAGACCTTCCGCGATTAGTACTCGTGAAAAACGTGCAATTTTACGTGCCGCGTCAAATTCGCTTCTCACGTCACGTGAAATTGCAGAAAAAGTTGGCGTAAAAACTAATCCTCGGAATGTCAGACGTGTACTACAACAATCCGCGCACATAAAGCGGATGAAATTAAAACGAAGACCAGCTCTAAAGCAGATTCACAAGGAGCATCGATTATATTTTGCAAAAGAACATATACGGTGGAACAAGAAGTGGAGGAAAGTTATATTTACAGATAAAAAAAGATTTAATTTAGATGGCCCAGATGGATTCAATTTTTACTATCATGATGTAAGAAAAAAAAAATTGTCACAAATACGGCGTCAAATGGGTGGAGGTAGCATTATGCTTTGGGCAGGTATTGGGTATAACGGAAAGACTGATTTAATATCAATTCGCAGCAAGATGAATGCTATAACCTATCGTAATTTGATACAAAATCAAATTGCAAAGTACGCAACACATATTGCGAGACAAGATTTTATTTTTCAGCAAGATAATGCTGCAGTTCACACCGCTAAGGTTGTGAAAGAATATTTTTCAACAGAAAATATTGCAGTTTTGGACTGGCCTGCATGCTCCCCCGATTTAAACATAATCGAAAACTGTTGGAGTAAATTAAGCAATGCCGTTTATAGAGAAAATAGGCAATTTGAAAGTATTAATCAGTTAAAAAAGTGCCTTGAAGAGGAATGGAGAAATATATCGCTGGATTATATTAGAAAACTATATCGTTCTTTGCCGAAACGAATGCTGGAGGTGGTGGAGAATAAGGGAGGATCCACACATTATTAAATTTTAAAAGGTTTTTTATTTTTGTACAATTTAGTAGATAATAAACACTACAACTTTTGAAAGTGTGCTATCATTTCGCCGACCGGATTTCACAATCATTGTTGATAAATACAAGAGGAATAGCGAAGATACAGTTTCAAGCTCATATACCTTATTACTACAAGGTACTGTTTATATGCCATTCGTCAAACTTGGGAAATTCGGACTCTATCTATGAGAAATTAATGATAGCACACATGTGCTATCTTTTTGTCCAAGGGTGTATCTTGATCAGTTTTTCTTAAACAACTGACCAAACTTACCACTGAAACGTAGCACCGTTGAAGAATGCAGAAAAACGAGTTATATCAATCTACTAATTACCATGAGACAACTAATAACTGTGTCATTACAGAACAATAAAATTTATGTATTTAAAAATTGTTCACTTTTCCAAAATTTTCACTTGAACCAATCCTAAAAAGTGGTAATAAATTTTAACAAAATCATCTATTCATCAAAACCGAGACTTTATGAATTCTGTGAATGAAATTTAATAGGACTTATAGTTGATATAAAATGCTAGTTTACACGTGGGATGTTCTTCCATGTTGACAACTACAAAGAATGCTAGAGCTAGAGCAACGGTTCTTAATCTTTTGTTTAAGACTTACTTCAAAATTTAAATAAATTAATTCAAGACCTAATGTGTCAAATATGTATGTAGTTATTATATTCATCAACTGCTCATCAACAACCTTCAAATTTGAAGAAAAGAGATTCATTATAAATATAATACATATACCAAATATTTCTTATTCAAATAATACATTAATATTCACAGGGTAAGAACCGGTGAAGTAGAGTACCTCAGTTTTTTTTTTTTTTAATTTGTACTTTGCAATTTGTCCAGCTGGACATTCGGTAAATTTTTCTAGCTTTATTGCTAATTAACATATGGATGGTTACCCCCAGCGGGATACTATCTTCGAGTGAGAGTATCTCAGTAACCCAGACAGACGTCGCACTTGCATTAGAACTCGCTTAGCCCACGATACAGTAAAGGGGAAGACTTCATTCATGGCACCTTTCCTCAAGCAACGCAATGTCGCATTTTATACCATAAATAACGTTATTTAGAACATTATAGCCAAAGATCAGAATTATTGAACGATATTCAAGTTATTATTAAAGTTACTTCAGAAAATATGGTTTTGAGGAAAATGCGTTTAAAATTTTCCTCGTCCTCATACTATCAGTTGTAATTCATAATACATACGAATGTTCCTTCGAAAATAAAACATTTTTCATTCATAATTTTGATTCTTTTTTAATTCTTTTATTTTTTCTATGGATATTTAAAACTTTTACATTATTTTTAATTCAATTGTGAAACATTGATAATACATTTAAAGGCATATATTATTTTTAATAATTATTTATTTATATATATATGTCATACTATAATATGATCTTTTTATTTATTTCATATTCGTGATAATGTATCAGTTGATATGAATTGACTCTATTTTCTACAAATTTCATATCTCTTTTATAATGTATGTTTACTTTTTATACAATTGCAAAGAATACGAAACGCAATTCAAAAATTTAATATTTCATAATCGTATGAAAAGTAATTGTTATGTAAAGTAAATTACTATATAGTTTTCTTTTAGATATGCTTATACTTGTAATAATCACTTGTATTTGGTCTCGTAAAGTATTTTAACCTTTTTTAATCTGTATGTACTTGAACATTGCATGCTGTAAAATCAATGTAACTTTGGCAAAAATTGCAGCTAATGCGATAATGTGATTTGCACAACTTCATCAATTAACTGAACATTATAAGATTCAGAAGTTCTGAGAATCATGAAGAATTTTCTAAAAAGACCTTGAAAGATAATTTAACCTCTGAATAAACAATTATTTACGGATATTCTATTGCTTCAAGCCAATGAAGAAATCTAAGGTATAATGCAAATCAGAAGCTTTTCTTGAAAAGATTAACACGTGTTTAGTTTAAGCAATATAAGATTTGGTTATTATATAGTACGTTTTTTTTCAAAATCTCTTTTTCCATATTATTTTGTAGGATTTATTTTTAAAGCTGCAATGGTAGCATAGCCCCTTAATGCAGCCCTTTTATATATATATATATATATATATATGTATTATAATTATACTAACATATCAATATAATTGTATAAATATATTATAATAATTATACACTGGGGTTCTAAATTTGTGTTACAAATGAAAATATGGTTTAAAATAAGACGAAATCGAAAATAACAAAAGTACGTTGGGGGTCTTATTTTCAAGAAAATCGTGAAAATTTAATGTTCTTGAAAAACATGTACTAAATTCTGAATTTTTAAATTCAGAAAATTTCTTTTACTATAAGTTTAATAACTGTAATTTTAATAACACACTGTGTATGAACAACTATTTATTTTTTCGGAATAAAATATTTATACTACTTTGTACATTTCCTTCCTTGTATATTATAAATATTAAACATTTTACGATGTTAAATATATAATATACGATATACAATACTTTAATATTTAGTAAATAAAGATAAATATATTAAAAAGAAATAAATTTTACTAAAACAATGTATTAAATTCTTACAGAATAAAATGGATGAATCCTCCAGCATGTAGTAACGAAGCATATATACCTACTTCTGTAGAACACATGGCAAATGTAGCTACTCATGGGATTTGGGTTGTACCATCAGTTATAGGTAGCTTGGAATTAGTTCGCCGCTCTATGACATGGACCCAATTGGTATCAGCTTATGTATATGGCACATCCTTGATTCTTATTTTTACGGTCTCAACGTTTTTCCATAGTGTGCATTACTGCAATAATAACAGGTAATTACTATTACATATTTTAACTTAGTTTAGTTTATATAACTCTGTCCATCATTTTGTGTTAATGAAATAACAAATAATTATATTACAGACACCTTAAAGAAACACTTCATCGTTGTGATCGTGCCATGATTTACATTTTTATTGCTGCTAGTTATTTTCCTTGGTTAAATGTAGATCACTTCCCAAATGATGAATTATTATTTACAATGCGTTATGCTGTTTGGATTATGGCAATATTGGGTATACTATATCAACAAATCTTCCATGAACAATATAAAATGTTAGAAACAATTTTTTATTTAATTATAGGAATTGGTCCTAGTTATGCAATTATTAATGCAGTAAGTATATAATTATACATTGAAAATAAGACTATGACTAAGAATGTTAGATAATAATGATCGTACATTATTTAAAAATTTATACCTTAATACTTACAGTATCATCAATATAACATTACTGAATTAAAATTGGGAGGACTGTTTTATATTTTTGGCATTGCGTTTTTTAAATCTGATGGAAGAATACCATGTGCACATGCAATTTGGCACCTTTTTGTTGCTGTAGCAGCTGGTCTTCATTATTATGCCATATTAAATCATGTCTTTCCTGCAGTCTGTCTGTCAGATAATTTTATGACAGCAGATGTATCATCATTACCAAAACTGTTAAAATCTCATATTGATGAGTTATAAAATCGAATTTTTTATTACATTAATTTTGTATCACATCAAAATTTCATAAATGACAATTTTTAATATAAAATTGATAAAGTAAGTATTATTTTTTTTTAATCTTCAAATATTAATTTACAATTATGAGACTAAAACTATTAAAAGAGAGATATCTCCATTATTTAAATTTTTTGAGAAATAGAGATTATCTAATTATATGGAGGATGTACTAATTTTAAAAAGTAATTATATTAACCCTGCGGAGGTCGCGGTCGTAAAAATTCCTTCAGAGGTCGCGGTGTATTTGAGAGATACAGTAACTTAAAATCTATGTTACAGTGCTTATTTTTGCGAAAAGGCTGTATAAATATATGAAAAGTCTTTAATTAATACAAAGTATAATATATAGATATATTTACAGTATATATAAACTATATTTAAATATAAAGAATGAACAATTATAAATTTAGAAATATTTAGAATTAAATCTTACCTGTATCTGTCAGATCAACCACGATCTTCGGAGGGTTAAGTACCTGAAATATACATATAAAAATTATATTCTTGAATTGTGAATATTTGTCAAAATATAATTAAAAAAGAAGTAGCGGTAAAGAAAATATTCAGCTATTATAAAATTGTTATTTGTAAAATATGAATTTCTACGTATTTGTATTAGAAAAGTAACTTATACACGCTTTAATAATAGTTTTAAATTTAGATATAATGAAATGGAGTATTACATAATAAAACTACGTTCATCCGAACATATTGGGAAATAGTAATAACACAATTCAGATAATTGGATCATTGATATGATAGAAGTTTATTGATTCTCTATTGCACTTATTCAAATAACTGAATTTCAGCTCATTCCTTTGTCTTTTATTTTTTTTTTTTGTTCATATCTTTTTACGTTTTGGGATTTGTGCGTTTCAATCTCTTTAAGTTATTAGGACATGGTGATGATATTTACGATATTTACATTATTCCATATTCATATTCATACACCTATTATGGCATTACTAGGAGTTAGGTTATCTTCTGTACGAAAAAGCTTGTCAAACAAGAGTTGAATTGATGTCGATGAGAACACAATTTGATATTTTTATTTTCTTGCAGATGGACACATAGAGGACATATGTATGAAGGTTAACTACGTTTTTTTACGTCTGTTTTTTTCTTTAATACGTATATTTTACCTAGCTTCACTGGATTGTATTCCCAATATGGTTGATTTGTCAATATTATATTCTGATGACAAAGTTGATTCTCCCATTTTCAGTCGTTTGAGGATATTATGTTTTTTTACCAAGATTTAGTATTATTCTCTTTCCAAGATATATTGCCAAGATATAGATACATTAAATTTTTCTTCAATAATTTGAGCCAATTTTGAGCTTCATTGTTATATAGTATCGTCTCAGTAATGTGTTCATATTCCTTCACTGGGACATATGAAATATGTTCTGAATGCGACAAATAGCTAGATAATAAATAATAGAAGATCAGCTACAAGTTCAAATATCTGAAACTTAGTATTAACCTGTATCTGTAAACAAAGCGTGATAAATGAAGATAAACAAAGCTCTACTTTATATATATGTACTTCCTATATAATAATTTGAATTTATATAAAAAGTATGATAACAAGCCCAAGTTTGTATAATAAGTCAACATGTTAGTTAAATCAGAGACTGACAAAATTTGTTCAGATAAATAGAATCCTATTGTAATAGTAAATGTATAAATTATTTACTTCCTATATAGCATATATTTGTATAGCAATTATTTTTTAATAATTTTAGATAGTTCTTTTTATAATGTAAAACCTTTTATAAAAATTAACTTTTATTGTTGGTTGTAAAACAAATATTATTTAATTCATATGACATTCATCTAATGAGAAATAAATAATCAAAATTGTCTCTTCATTAACATTCTGTATTTACAAGAATATTGTGCCAAAAATTATATAAAAAATTATATATATTGATATCCATACAAATTATATAGTTTCTATAACATAAAATAGTAGAATTTATACATAGAACTTATTATTTTACACAACATATAACATAAGAAAATATCTGATATCTTATATTCTGTTGTGTTTAAGTATTTTTAGCTATTTTTCTTATAACATGATTATGAAAGTGTAATGGTAATATAATTGTTGTTTCTTTTCTGATGATTATTTTATTAAGGAATGTAATTGTGATGTATGCTACTAATACCATAAATTTATAAAATAATTGATGTAGTTTTATTATTAAACAAATTTTGGATTCATTGCTTTATTATTTATTTGTATCTATATGTATCTATATGTTAGAGACAGCACAGCGCACCTTCCTGCCAACATAATGGCAGAGAACCCGTCGCTATTTAGCCTTACGATAATTTATGATTGAATTGATGGCTCAACAAGGATCTGTTTGCTAGTACTGGCTGGGTCCTTAAGTGAATGTTTGCAAAACTGATAGCCGCCGAGCTATAGGGTATCGATAGCATGACTGTTAAGAGGATGCGTGAAAGTATTAACAAAATTAATTTTTAACATATATGTAAATAATATCATGTTCAAAATATCATTCATGATTGAAACATTTCAATGTTATTAAAATTTTTATTAAAAAGGTAAAATTATAGTACAGTTTTAGAGTTTACAGAGGTTTTTAGTAATGAAAAAAATATTTATATTATATAACATTTATGAGACATTAATTAGATACAAAATAATAATAATATAATTATAATAATCATATATGTTAGACAAAACTTGATCTCTATTACCATTGTCGTAGGGCCGCTTTTTCCTTCCAACTCTATGCTATTCGATCCGAGTATACGACCGCATTAAGAAAAGAGAGAAAAAGAAAACAGAGACAACCGAATCCGGGTTATTTTTATAGAGTGGCGTTACGCAACGAATCCTCAATTCTCCATTGAAACACCTTACTACTAAGAGCCTTACGATCTTACAATCCACTACAGGATTTTATTTAACATGTTGAGAGAGATGAACAAGAGAGTATCACTGAAGTGTGTTGGAAAGACGGCGTGCCTCGAGCAACAATTAGACATCTCTGAATCTAAAGTATAAAAATCTTTACAATTTTGTGCACTCTAGTGAGTAGAACGGTTTACTCTCAACGGTATCAACCTACTCATCTTTTTCTTAAAACCGCAACCGTTTTGTATGGCCTTTCCAAGATTTTGGAGAATTTCGCTCGCGTTTTAACTTCAAATAATCCGAAAAACTATCTTAACGTTTAAATAAGGAAATACGCAACAGGAAAATTAACTTGGATAATAATTTATATTTAAAACTGAATTATAATAGATTGAATACTTTAACAAAGATTTGAGCTCTCCTAAAATTTACTTAGACTCTGAGCGTGAAGGTTCTAACGATCCTAGTTTCTTGGTCGCAGAGCCTATTATCTGCTTGGATTTTACATGATAATCTATGAGTTATTTATTACCCAATAACACAAAATGTTATTAACTGATATTAATGAACATTACTTTCATTGGAGCTTATAATATTATAAAACGAATCATTTATGCTTTGACAACTTATTTTCCCATTGTGACGAAAGGTAAATACGAAATTTGAGAATGATCACCGTTATTACCGATTAATAATTTTGACATTTAATTAATAAATTTGTTAAATAAACTTTTGTTTGTTGTCTCGGTTACACTGTTGTACAGTTAAATTTGCCGCGCTAAAATTTACCCTGCTATAGTACAAAATATTCACGCTAGAGTGAGCCACAAGCTCCTATACTATACCAGTTCACACGGCCGTAACGCAAGAAATTTGTAGTGCTTGATATATTTATGTGCTTCTTATATTTATGTGTTTAATGTAAGAGAAAATAGATACTCCAGAGATATATGTTAAGTGAATTAACAGTGCATTAGTTCATTGTTGTACATAAGAAAAATTTATACTTCCCTATGAATATACTTACAGTTCATTTTTCCAAACAACTAAGATGGCTCTCCTATAATAGCATTGATATAATTAGACGATATAATCATGCATCAAATGATCTGTTTGAAACAGCAACAACAATGCAATCAAAAAAATTTCCAGATTATAAAATAATTTATCTATTTCCTTATACCCTACCTTGTCAAGTATTCAATGCTCTGAAGCGAAATCAAACAATTGGTGTGGGCTTATGTATACCAATAACTACATCTTTAGAGCTGTTACAATTAATATCAGCTACAGAAAATTTATGTTTTACAGCTTGCAGTAAGTTGAAATAACATCTAATATTTTTATGTTGAATTTAAACCTTTATCAATACAATTTACTGTGTATTTTAGATACTTTATTTGCCCTTACATTACATACTATTGGTTATTTGTGTAATAACTTAGTTGGAACAATATATATAAAAAATAAAGATGATTCAGAAAATCAAGATATGATAATATCATATATAAATTATTGGGGTAGAAGAATAGATCTAAAGACAACTGTTAATGATATTATTCCTTTCTCAGAAAATTACATGAATGCTAATAGATTTTCACATAAAACCTTAAGCATCAAGTCTTCTAAAATATCATTGACAGTGGATGTAAAACATGGAAAAATCATGGAAGAAGCTACTTTTTCTAATATTTTTGAATAAGCTTATATTTATAAGCAATTATATAGCAATATTTATTCCCTTGATTAAATAAATATTATTACTGCAAATAAAAAGCAAATTTATTTTTATCCTTTTTTCTACAGCCACCTATAATGTGCATAAGCTCGATTTGCTTCACATTGCTTATGTAAATCATGTTTCTTTTTAATAACTCGTCCCTGCAAAATATACATTTTAATTAAATACAATTATAAAAAGAAGTTAATTAAACACAATTTCACACTCAAAAAAAAAGGATTTGTTTATATAAGAAAAATAATTTTTTGTCATATTGTATACTATTTAACACACATAACAAATTAAAAAATTACTATAAATATACTTTATTGTTCGCAGCATCGATAATCTCTTTTGCCAATACATCAGATAATTTTTCGGCATTCCCCTTGTCTTGTGCACTTCTAATTAGCCAATTCATAGATAAAAACTGAGCTCTATTTTCATTCATCGGTACAGGAACCTATATATATATTAATTTCTTATATTACGAATTTCAAATACCTACTTATTAAATTATTTATTTAATAAAAATTACATTTGTATGTGTACCTGATAAGTTATTCCACCTCTTAATATTTTCCGTAACTCTAAAATAGGTGTACAATTTTCTACAGCTTGATAGAAAATTATTTTTGGATCCAATATGATATTTTCTCTATGTTCATGTGGGCTATTGTAATATTCGTTCAATTTTATTATCTTAATATTTTCAAAAGTTTCATCTAATAATCTCCTGGCCAACTTTTTTTTACCTTGTCTCATAATATAATTTGTGAATTTTCTGATATGTATAGAATACAGATAATACATATAAAATATAGGCAATCAATTACTTAAACCTAGAAAAACATTTTTTACTTAAATTAGAAATTTAATTATTTACCTAACCAGTTTATCATGAAATTCAGAACATGTCTCAGAAGTATCAGCTGGTTTTATTGGTACATGAGCTAATTTATTTTCTTCTGTTTCTTTAAATATTGCTTCTTGTTCATCTTTCTTATAAATTGGTTTTACATAATTTGTAGGAAACACACTATAAAATTGGACACCATTTTCTAAATTGTGCCTGTAAAAAAAAATATTTTTATACTATTATATATTAATTATTCATTTACTACAAGTATATGCAAAGCTTTAAAAGTTCAACATCATGTAACAATAGTTACATATGATGATAATATGTGAAATTTTAATAAAACTGTTAAAATTAAGTATTATCGATGAAGGTTATGTGATCAATTTCTATTCGTTATAAAATAAAATAACATGAATACATAACGGTATGTATACAGCATTGAAATTTGTTATGTTATACCTTAAATATTACCTTAAACTAAATAGTATTAATGAATTAAATGTTCTTCCTCCACAGAGCATTTTTATATATTTGTTTTGATATTTCTACATAGCATTCCATGCAGCGCTTGGACAAAGATTAAGCGTGAATAGACGTGTCAATAATGAGGACGATATGTTATATATACTATATAGTTATATTCACACAAACATTTGGGAAATGTAATTTCATTATATAGTGACATTTTCTCAATTCAATAATTTTTATTATTAACAATGTCAGGTTAAACTTTACTTTAGGGGTTCAAAAATTATTGACTTCTTTATTTACAATCTCATAGTTTTTTGACGTGTAGAATCTGAAAATGCAAATTTTAAGGTGCGGAATCCACTGGTTCAAAAGTTATGACTATGTAAAATTGAGCATTTTTAGGATATTTTATACTTTATTTTGACGGCGTATTGGCTTCTACCCATGCTACGTCCAATGAATGAACCGTACAGATGATATCTAGTTGGCCCGCACAAATGAACAACACGTATAGTATAAATAGCGTTAAAAAAAAAAAAAAAAAAAAAAAATTACTTTCCCATATTCGCGTCAAATATAAAAGTATTAAATATATGTGTATATATTTGATTTGAAAATTTTAAGTAAGTTTGTTAACCTTTTTTGTTAAAAATAATTATACATATTTGATATCTTTTTATATCAAATGAAATACTGTATATTATGTACTTTAAATAAATGGTGGAAGATTATAAATAGTTTAGTCATCCAGTAAGTTCAGTGGTTTAATCTATATTCTTTATCTTCAATACTTTTACGGAAGGATGGCGTTACATACAAAATCCTAACTTCTCGATCGGTCTTCTATGCTAGCCGACTTGTAAAGCACAATTCCCGACATTAAAAGTCTTATCTCCTCCAACAGAGTTCCCAGATCTGTATATATGATCGTGGACTGTAGGTTTTCGGATCGTTTCAACTAGCAATGTCATTAAATCAATGCTATGACGGCGTTGTCACAAAATTTTACATAGGCGATGGACAAATTCATCGTTATAGAAGTGACTCCTCCTCCACATCCAGTCCTTAGTTGGCCGGCAATTCGATTCTATTTTTTGTGTACATGTACCTCAGTAGCTGTAGTTAAATTCGCAAAAAAATTAGTTTATATTAATGTAACGTAACAAAAAATAAATATTACACCAAACCAAACTCAAATTCAGCTACATACAAATTCCATGTTGTGCTTGACTGTTTTATGTACGTATTGCTCTGCAACCAGCCAGGATAAGTCATACCAAGTCGAGTAACCAACATATGCAAAATACATACAGTTATACACATTTGACTGACTTATCCCGCCAAAATGATCGCCACTCGCGTGCAGTCAGTGGTTCTACAAACTCCATTCATTGGACAGATCATGAGTAGCAACTAATATGACGTTAAGTAATATTAAAATATCCTTAAAATGCTCAATTTTACCAGAGAGAATTTCCTCTCTGCTTTCTTATATTAGAAGTTTAGTATCTTAAAACTTGCATTTTCGAATTCTATACATTGAAAACTATAACATTGCAAATAAAGAAGTCAATAATTTTTAGACCCCTAAAGTAAAGTTCAGCCATCTTTTTTCTTAATATCATACATGAACATTGCTAATTTACCTATATAAAAAAAGTTATTAAATTTTTACGTTTATCTACAATAAATTATTGTAAAGTTGGATAGAAATATACCTATTATTTGAATGCTTGCGATATTCTACGATAGTAGCTTAACAATATATTGATGATGGGTTTGTATAACAAGTTGGGTATTTTAGAAAGGAATTTAATTATAACAGTGTGCTGTAGGGAAAATTAAAAACGAATGTAGTAACATACAGCAATAAATTGAACCTTTAAATTTTACTTATCATTTTGGTTTTTATCATTTTAATATCAGTCTCGAACTAAGAGAAAAGGTAACGAAACAAATGTGGTAATATCAGAGAATTCGCAAATATTTTTAATCCATAAGATATCATTTTAGAAAGAAGTAATTTTCTTGATAAAGTTGCTACTAGCGCCTACAATGATTGAGGCATAGAACTATAATAGTTCATGAATTCCTTCATAGAGTCTCCAGACTTCCAAAAACATGTATATAAAACGAAAATAAATGAACAAGTAGAAGCAATTCGATACATGAATTTTTTACCAAATTATTGAAGTTCTGATAGGGTATGGATTGATATAAACTTATCATCATTTTTCTTTTTCACTTACTCCCACATATTACATTGTATGGTACGTATGCCACCGTTGTTTCGATCATCAAATAAGTGATTGTGATAAGCTTATGGCAAAGTATACTTCTGTGATAGAGAGAAAGTCAAATTGTAATTGAAATTAAGTATTTCTGAAAAAGAAAAAGTAGGATTTTGTATACACTGTTCGCAAAAGAACGAAATTGCACAAATGGTGCACTCGCTGCGGAATATATATGCTAGATTGTTAAAATCTTGCGGGAAGGTCTCCTAAAAGGAGAGCCTTTAACAAGAAATTATTCTTTTGGTAGTCAGCTATTAAAAATATTAAATAATGACGGAGAATCGGGGGAATTTTTCAACTCCAACGAATCAAAGTAAGTTGTAATGTTAGAAAGTTATTGATAAGTATACAAAAGATTTTATTTACATAACCTAAACGTTAACTGCATCATGGAAAATAACAATTTTGTTACGAGTATACATACACATACAAATATATATTAAATTATTCATGTTTGATATTATTAATATTTAGGTTCTAGCAGACCATTTAATTTTCAACATTTGGATTTTGGATCTATTAATGATGTTCAAAATGAAATGTCAGGTAAAGCATGTATACCTGTATTTATATATATATTGTAATATTGTAATATAATATTGAACGCATAAGCAAACACACATACATGTGTATGTGCGCCATGTATGCACTCATATTTATATGAACACATATACATTTCATTGTAATGTAATAACATCTATGTTCATGTTATAATAGAAAAAAGAAGACAATTCAAACTTAATTTTCAAACACAAGGAAGTAATATATCACTTAATAATTCAACAAACTCTTCTATTTCTAATTCAACTGGAAGTGCAGCTTGTTTACCAATGTAAGTTATGCAATAAATAATATGATTAATATTTAATAAATTGCAGTTTTCAATTATTTCCTTTAATATAGCTATTTTTTTTGTTTAATCCTCAGATCTTCTCGTCCAAATTTGCCTTTATCTTTGCCTAAACTACCAGTGAGACCTTGTACTGCAGTTCCACAAGAACTGCCTGATAAAGCAAGGTATGTATATTTATTAAATATACAAGTATTTAATGTTGTTAAAATGCATGTTAATAAATTATATTGTAGGGATAAATTACGAATGTGTCAATCAATGCAAAGTACTGGAAAATTACAGCTATCACCAAATGTAGTATATGATTTTACAAGCGAAGATCTTCAAGATCTGGGAGAAATAGGACGAGGAGGATTTGGTACTGTAAATAAAATGATCCATAGGATAAGTGATACTGTTATGGCTGTGAAGGTATATATAATTTAATCTTAGTATTAAAATAACTTTATTATTAAAAACAGCTTACAGAGTACATGATGTTATGTTCAATTATAGAGAATTCGTTCCACAGTGGATGAAAGGGAGCAAAAACAATTATTAATGGATTTAGAGGTTGTAATGAAGTCTAATGAATGTCCATGCATTGTGCAATTTTATGGAGCTCTATTTAAAGAGGTAAGTTTGTGATAGGTTTTTTTAATATTAACTTTTCATAACTAACAATAAATATCATCATGTCTTGACTAGGGTGACTGTTGGATTTGTATGGAACTCATGGACACCTCATTAGATATATTTTATAAGTTTATTCATGAGGTATTAAAGGAAAGAATACCAGAACGTATTTTAGGAAAAATTACTGTTGCCACAGTAAAGGCGTTGAATTACCTCAAGGAAAAATTAAGAATAATTCATAGAGATGTAAAACCTAGTAATATTCTGTTAGATCGACATGGTAATATCAAACTTTGCGATTTTGGTATATCAGGACAATTGGTAGATTCTATTGCACGAACTCGAGATGCTGGATGTAGACCATATATGGCTGTATGTATAATAATAAATGAGAAGTATTTAACAAGATTTGTAAATAATTAGAAGTATTTGAATTTATTATAATTTTTTAGCCAGAGAGGATAGATCCTCAACGTGCAAAGGGTTACGATGTTAGAAGTGATGTGTGGTCATTAGGTATTACATTAATGGAAATTGCGACTGGTTATTTTCCATATCCAAAGTGGAATTCAGTTTTTGAACAACTTTATCAAGTAGTTCAGGGTGATCCACCCCGCTTATCTCCTAATGAAAATGGAAATCATTTTACTATGGATTTTGTGAATTTTGTGAATACATGGTATATTGTTTTTGCACTATTAGACATTGCAGAAATTTTGTTTCTGCATTATTGAATAATGATTTTTTTTTCCGTGGTACTATTTCAGTTTAATTAAGGAAGAGACACAGCGGCCGAAATACAACAAATTACTAGAACATCCTTTCATCAGAAAAGCAGAAGAAGATACTGTTGATGTTTCAGCTTATATAAGTGGTGTTCTTGATAACATGGTTCTCAGGGGATTGACACCTTTTACCACTAATCGGCATTAAGTCGGAAGTATAAGATAATATTTGTACCTTAATTTCTATAAGTTTTCAAATCTTAAATTTGATTATTGTAAATGAGTAGGTTATTTGCACTCCGATTTAGTGTAGGTAGTAAAATTAATCAACGTCGATCATTGTCAATAATAAATCATTTTGTGTAGAATCATATTATTGTGTCACGAAGTTCTTATATACATAGTGATTAGAAGTGTTCTAATAACAAGTTGACATGTACTAAATAGTGTATAGAAGACAAATTCTAAATCAGCTTTCTCATTGAAACTATGATATGATTTCAATGAAACACACTTATAAAATTACAAAAAAAGACATCTTTTTATCAATTGCAATTATTTAAATGACGACTTGTAATGATGATGAAGTTAAATTTTTTCAATAATTAAATACTTCAATGATGTGTAATGATATTATACATAATATGTTAAAGTAAACGCTATGTTTTAACTTTTTGTAACTTCATGATATAATAACTCTTCAGTCAATCCATTCAAATTAATACAGGAAGAAGACAAAAGAATATACATAATTATTCTTGTTGGAATAAGTAAAAAAGATGTGTGTTAAGAGTTTAGTATATTGTTTTGATGTATCTTTTAATCACGGGATAATAAGAAAGACTTCTATTCACACATAATGTTGTAATATGAACCATATTTAACTCTTTTTATTCCTCTTTACTATCGATATACATTAGAATGTACGTATTAAGTAAGTATGAAAAATAATTTTATTTTCTTTGATTTAATGTTATGAAAAGGGATTGTGTAAGTAAAGTTGTAAGAAAATTATAAGTCTTTTGCTTTTAATCTGTTGAATAATATTGGAAAAAATAGATTTCTGATTTTTAAAATTACATTATTAAATTTTTAAATATACCAAAAATAGTCGTGATTTTTATAACATAGTTCTTCTATTAATTAAATATGTGTACATACGAGTAAATAAAAAACACATAATACATAGATATACATAAATAAATAAATATAATAAGTATTTAATCTATATTATCCATGCATCCATTTGTTACACATACGTACAATGTATACAAGAATTTAATTTTTTAAATTGGTTCACCTTCATAAATTTAATAAGAAATCTTTCGTGAAAATATGTATTCCAAAATTTTGAAATTCCATTTTATTTTATTTTTTGTTTTAAATTTTATAGAAAATTGTATTTTTTAATTTTTGACTAAAACGCTGCACACCAGCATAGTTTTACTCGGTTACTCATTCACAAATATACACAAGGAATATATACAATTCTATTTATGATACAAATTCAAATTTAGATGAAATAATTCAAATTGTAAATGAGTTTCTCTGTGCACATAAATTTCATAAAAATTTTTAGGTTGCTTAACTACAAATATAATATAAATAGGTACAAAGACAACAATAGCTAGCGAGAACGTTATGTTATGGTGTCATCAGAAGTTGATGTTATAATTTTTTAATTTAAGTTATAAGATACTATTAATTGCAAATAGATAATTTTTTTCTCAAGAAAATGTTTTTTTGTTCTTTTTAAATTGAATTATTCACATTATTGTAATAGAATTATATATATATGTTTATATATTTATAATACACGTACTATGTATTTAGTATATACATATATACATATACATAGGTACGCATAATATCTATAACAGTATTATTTTAAATTTTAACCACAATCAATAATCTTTACGAGTGTGTATCTATAATATATATATATAAGTATAAAGTATATATTTAAATGCACCTGTATAGTGGTACACTGGTACCGTTTACCGTAATAAGAAGATGGCGATAGTATGATGCCAGTGGGTGCTAGTGTAAGTGTATATAATGGCAGCTTCAAAGGTAACACATTTTTTAATTCAAATTTTTACCTAAATCTTTTGTACCGATTGCGCACTTATAACAAATGTTTATTAATTAAATATACCATTAACTATAGACAACTGATAATTTTAATTATGAGCGAGACCTTTTCTGCACGGATTGACACGAATAATTATTTATATCGGCAAGTATTAAGTTTATCACAATTTATGATTACGATTGTATTTGCATAATATTTTCGGGTAAAAACATATTTTACTCGGAAGAATAGCGAAATAAAACATAAATCGAAATATTATTTGGGGTACCTAATATTAACCTGATAATGTTATACCTGATCATGCTTTATGTATTGTAGTTTATAATGTATCGAAATAGAAACTTGTTACTTAAACAGAAAGTTATCTAAAATTAATTATAGTAGGTATACGATAGAAAATAATAATACATACTCCTTGTAGAAATCTCTATTTCCAAGTTATATATCTTTTGCGATATATATTTTGTTTAAGAATATTTAAGAATTTTGATAGGAATATAGTTATTCGTTTTATAATTAAAAACTTGGCTAAATCTATATCGTTGATATGACAATTACTCTAGCTGCCGTTACCGCTGCTATTGCTGCTGTAGTAGTTGGAATCAATTTCTTTGAATATTTTATAAAAGCACCATCATTCTCCTAAAATCTATACTCCCATTCGCGTCTATATTTGTAATGTTGCGAGGTAGTATCTGGTCTTTTAAGTTAACCATTGAAATACGTCCACATCATCTTTCATGTGGTGACCTATAAACATTTCCTAAGGGGATATGTTACAATCTATCGATCTCTAGTCGATCAACGCTTTTCAAGGAATTACTCTTTTCTAACTAAGAAATAAGTAGTTGTGTATAACAGGTTCTCAATATTAGTACTTACGTACGCACCCTCTTGAAACTTGTAATATTTTCTTTACTTCGTTTAATTTATTTTAATACAGGTATGCAAGTAGCTAGGTAGAAAAGAAAAGAGTTTAGCATTTCTCTGAGAAAATATTTCCGATAAGAGCATTGTACTAATAATTTTTTTAAAAAGTTTCGTTATCATAAATTTCATACTCTGTACTCTTGTAATTAAACACCTAATTAGGTACTTACTTATAATCTAAGGAAATTTTGTTTTGTCTTGTTATAAAACTGAAAATGAAATTTAGCTTTATAACATATTATGTAATAAGTAATATTTAACTAGGAATTATTGAAACAAGGGTGGAGAAAGGTGTAAACGATTGTGCACGACGAGGATAGAATAAGAAAGGAAATAAAATAATAATGAAAAATTTGTAATCACGCAATTGTTTGTAAGCAACGAAATAAAATTACGAGAGGAAAGAATTATGAAAGTATTTTAGCGACGATTGGTAATGATAGATGGTGGTAAAACGTAAAGTGGTCATGAGTCACAACCTGACGCGGTACGGGGAGGATAGCAGGTGCTACTACTGTTGGTGCTGGTACTGTTGGTGCTGCTGGTGCTACCATTATTGCAGGGGTGGCCAGCTGGATAGGCCAGCAAGGGAACGGATGTTCCCAGGAGATTATTGATCGTGTATGTAGATACTTCCATTTGGACTGCGTAGACAGCATGGAATTTTGCTGAAACGTATTGAATCTATCTTTTTCTAATTCTTTTAATTGAAAATACAAAATTGGATTTATACGTACTTACCAGAGATACATGATCATATTTTCTATATTAGAGTAGATTATAATGGTTATCTATTCAATGTAATAGATATGTACAATATTTTTTCATAAGGAAGTTTATCAATTCAATTAGACAGGTATTGGCTACAAAACTACATATCTTGGCTACAGAACAATTTTTCGTCGATATTTTTATGCAATTTATAATATAATAATAGAAGTAGATTCTCTAGATGCAAATTTGCTTAGAATGAAATCGTGTTATAAAATATTTTAGTTATACAGAGTGAGCAACGTAACTGGAACTATATATAATGTAGGTACACTTTGGTAGATAACTGCGTAAGTGACAATAATAATAACCTGAAATACAATTGATTCGGATGAATGTTTGACTCAACGACGAGATGCATGATTCGACTTTTCCATATCGTTCGTATTTTTCGAAATCTCAGGGTTACCTTCAATTCTCTTAAGTGAAAATCAAATTTCCTCTTATTGTGAAAATTGTGGATCATTAAAATTGTTTGGGAAACTCGTAGAATAACGGAAGACACGTATAATATATTTATCGTTCTGTCAATATCTTTTATTTTTTATTACACTTATGATTTTATAGACTTATGTATAGATATCATTAAAATCTTAAAAGTTTAAAAATTGTAAAGCTTTGAACAACGGTATATCTTTTAATCGAATATTTAATGTCAAATATTGTAAAGGAAAATACACGGCTGTATTGTTTTATGAACGTTAATCATTGGATTTATCGATGCACATCCTTAGAAGTTGTAGATTAATTTTTTTATAAAAATCATGGAACCACAAGAAGAAATCTAAAAGAGTGAAATTTAGAGATGTATGATAGGTGATCGTTTGATAGGATTTTGACAAGCAACCCCAACTCAGGAAACAAACAGTTTGATACGTGCTCGTTGTGAATTAATTTCGATAAGTTAGGTGATAGAATCTTTCCAAAAAGTCGTTTAATACCACTTCATCGTACAAACATTTTGAAAAACACAAGTGATAGAAGAAGGAAATGCATTCATTTGGACCACATTTCGCTGAAGTTATTAGAAAGTTATCCAAGTGATTCAAATTATGTACCTTTGTTATTAATATACATGTATCGGCATAAATTACAAGTTTAGTTAGAAATTACAATAGATAAGAACGTGTGATGTGCTTAAATATGAAGTATAACATTTGAATTAAAATCGAACGAATATACATATAATTTATTTGACAATATTTAAGACTATTTCATGATTCCACGAATAGAGAGGGTTGGTCAACCATTGGATAACGCCCACACCATGAACCTGCGTGTGGGGTAAAATTGAGTTCGGATCTCGTGCAAATTTGTCAGGAAAATTTTGTCCTAACGATCCTAACGGGCATCAACCAATAATAAGCAGGCTTCTGAAATTTAACACGCCATTCTCAACGTCGTCGAATAGCTACGGTTCTCTCCCCTCTCTTTCACGTTGGGATATCGCAAGTGACGGTCACTGCCTTCCTGATTCGATCAATGAAAGTACCTGTACCAGAACGTTCAAGCTATGCGACCACCCCTACTGACAATGAAGCATATGACCATCTGATTTTCATTTACATACTTTCTGGACATTACTACCCATATATGTACACTTCGATCATCATTATTGATAGTACAGACTGTAACCTTCAAATCAATCTATTTTTTTCTCTTAACATAAATAGTACATACATACCTATTTGCATTGTTTTATATCTGCCACAATACATCATCTACATAGGGAATTGTAGTGTATTTCCAATGAATATTTCTTTTAAACATATTACAAACAAACATTTACCTAACCCCACCGAAACAATTTCTTTTCTTATACCTTTTTATACCTAAAATTATACCCAGGTATACCTATTTGATTAATGCATTCGAATACGTATTCAACTTTTTGGAATAGAATGACAGATACGAAGCTACATAAATTATAAGTTCTGCTTGCGATGACGATTCGTGTTAGAGGTATTTGCAATACAATCGTGATAACTATACAGAGTACGGCCGAATAACATTTAGAAGGAGGCATGAAATAATCTTTTCTGAAAAAGTAAGAAGAAAAAAAGAATCAAAACTTTTCATACGACGCTTCGTTTTCAAGAAAATCGATTTTGAAAATTTATAATTTAAAATATACTTGAACATGGTTAATTGCGGACTGGACAGGAATAAATAATCGACAGGACATTATTCTGTATGTAAAAATAAATTGAAAATGCGGGACGAAATTAGTCGACAAGACGCTTTGTTTGCGAGAAAAATGAATTTGAATATTTATCATACGTCAATTCTTAGTTAAATATGTTCAGACTTTATTTTCTTGCAAATGAAGCCTCGAACGGACATTTTTGACTTATTTTTGTATATAGAATAATTCCCTGCTTATTGTTTACTCATACCTATTTCGGTAATTAGTCATGCTCAAGCATACTTGATTAGTTTTCAAACACAATTTTCTCGAAAACGAAACTTTCTTTCTTCTTACTTTTTCATAAGGAGTCGCCTCATATCCGCTTGTACTTGTTATTTATCCGAAGCCTGTATAATAATTTTTCAAATAAAATATCACATAAATACGTTTATTTATATTGAGTTTTCCTCGTATGATACCATTACAGTTGAAGATTTTGGTATCTATTATAATAAACTTCAAAGCTCTAACACTTTGCATCAAATTAAAACTGCGGATTACGGTTATAAAGTCTTTAAAAATGTAAATAACTTCAAGAAAGGTAATGTATTATAGTAACGTAAATACGGAATAGGTACCTATATATGTAGTTACAATGTACATACTTACATAGCGTGTGAAATATTGTATACATATTTATTATTTAACGATCTGATATAAAGTATCCTTTATTATTCACCGCTATTGATGTTATAAAACGTATTGCAAAAAAGTTCTGTCGAAGAAATTACAATAAAAGTCAGTCTCTTCTCTAAGATACGTAAATATGTATAAGCTTTCTTTTCAAATAGTATTTCCAACTTTTAACATAAGCGAAAAGTTATAATCAGACTTTATTAAAAAGATAAAGCTACTAAACTATATTTGCATAAAAAATGATACGTACTTACATGTATTTACTCATATGTAAGTATAAGTATCTGTTTAAAAATTCCAAATATAAGTGTTATATAAAAAATTGTAAATTGTTTATACACTGTAACATAAAACGTTTCTAAAGTTAATAAGTTTCCTTTTTTTAAAAAAACAATATTACTGCGATAAATTACGATCTCCATGATAATCCTCAACCTACGTTTTCATTTTATTGCTACATAGGTAGTACTTATCCATCAACTATTTTCCATATTACGTTGGTTACCTATTTCAACTTTGCAGAAGAACGTACACATGCTGTAACGAATTACAAACAAATTCCTATCTAAGATAGATACGCCTTATTTAGTCGAATTTAGGCACTGTTATAGACCGAAAGAGCCCTTTCTTCTAAGAAAATTACTTTCACCTTTTATTTCGTTGCCATAGTTTGTATAAAATAAAGCGGGAATGATAGAAGCAAAAATGCGAGGTCGAGTTCCCTCGTTTACTGTCCAAGAAATTAAAAGAAGGGAAAGGTTTGCGTTTGCACGCAGGTTTGAACAGCGTGTAAGTACATATGGTCCACCTGCAAAAGGGAGCCAACACCTGTCACGCACACCAACCACGGCCAATGGTTTACAGCACGGCAAGCAAGTAGATTCAAAGTGGGGGATTATCAGGGCTTTCGTTACCCCTTGGTACTAGTTTCATTCGAACGATCATGCGGTTTACATGTTTTGTTCTATACATTGGTGAGAATGTACGTATATGATGTAATAAATCGTAATCGGATTCATGTTCTCAAGTTTTTTTGTAAGTTCGCATAAATGTTTATTTTACTGTGAAGGATCTTAATTTGCGTTCGATGTATTACCTTGGGGAACGTTTAGAGGTGTGTTGTATTTTTTAAACAAGAATTATACTTGAACCGCGCACTTCGCGAAACTCTCGTATTGATTTACCGTCTAATTGTTTTTACTGGATATTGTAATATCAGTCGTACCTAATGTCAGATATCAACGAATTTCGATGCATAAATGAAATGGATATACCTTTTGTTATCGATAGAATCAATCTTAGAAAAAAAGATCTTTTCACTTTCGTTTTGTTCTTTTACTAATAAATAGATACGTGTCGACGTCTGTGTCTTCTAGATTCTGTTATAACATTATTGGATTATTACTATAGTCAGTTATATGTGAAGTATCTTATTTTTATAAATTTATTTGAAACAAATTATCGTAGATATGGATCTTCTTAATAATATTCCACCTAACTTAATTGTTATTCTAATTGCAATAGTTATGTATATCTTAAGCGTAATAGAAAATTGCATAGAAATGTAATTCTCACTTTATATCGCTAATGTCGGCAAATTTTTCAATAATAACAATAGGGTAAATAAAAAAAGAACTAGAAACTGAAATAATAATTTGTTTAATATGTTTAATAAGTTATGTATAGATATGGATACTTTCATCCAGGCTCTGAGCACGCCTTCGATACATATGCGATGAAAAATGGTGAAAATGAAGGCAGAATCGATCGATACTAAGAAACCAACGAATCGTGGTGTATCAATTATGAAAGAAAATATGCATAATGATGATTACGGCGTTGAAGCAGAATTGACAAGTCTTTCATGGCTACAATCGCTTGACATTACAAGTGCTTCTAGTTTGCCAACACCACCCTGTTCTCCATCTCCACCTCCTGTAACGCGACAGCCAAGAAAAAAACTTTCACCCCTAATTAAGGCCGAATTAGGTAAGTGAAATTGATTTCATTGCATTGTTACTCGCGGTATCTGTATTATCATAAACTATATTATTATAAAAAGTAGAAATCTGTTGTTATCACAAATTTTGACTCGTTGAATTTAGGTTTGCAGATGCTTCTTTTTACGAGTATCGTAACAAATTTAATATAGTTAATAAAATATATGTCTACGGTTAAAGAAATAACTAGTATCTATTTATTCACTTTTTTTCCTAAAATACTGTTCGTTTATCAAATCTAGCAAATACTTTCTTGTACATGTAAGTAACTACCTACCCGCTACTATTCGGTATAATGTTGAGTATAGGCATTTACATTCGAATACTTGATCTACGTAAATAAAAATATTCGAGAAGCAAAGAGAATCGGCACCTAAAAATATTATGCTTTCAAAGCATCGACAAAGTACGATAATTTCATTTGTTCAGATCTAGCTGCAAATGCCGAGAAGTATCGAACTGACCCTGACGCAAAACCGCCATTTTCGTATGCGACGATCATTTGCTTGGCGATGCGTGCAAATAATAACAAAGTGTCCCTTTCAAATATATATGCATGGATTCGAGAAAACTTCTTATTTTATAAATATGCTGATCCAGCTTGGCAGGTATAGTTAAAAATAAGATAAATTTCAATGTTGAAAATATGCATTTGTGAAGGTAATCGTTTGTAATTAAATGGATATTATCTAACAGCGGTTTGCCTTATTTTAAACAGAACTCAATTCGGCACAATCTATCATTGAATAAGTGTTTTGTCAAGTTACCACGTTCAAAGGATGAACCAGGCAAAGGTGGTTTCTGGAAATTAGATTTGGAAAGAATGGAAGAAGGTAGAAAATCGAAGCGACGCGCAACAATGTCACAACGAATTCGTGGATCAAAGAAGCTAACAGCTGCAAAGACGATGGTAACGAACAATATTCAAAGCAATGGCGCCCCATCGATCAACTGTCCGTCAACGTTATACGAGACACCGCCCAGTAGCGTATCTCCTCCAATTCCAGACTGTCTCTCAGAAATTCCTGATTCTACCCAAGTTAGTTTAAGCGAAGACGATCTCACTGGTTTGTTAATTGCTACTGCAGGTTGGGATGAGAATCAGTTGGATCTCTTAGATTCCCTTCTTGACACCCTTTAAAAGATTGGCCGGTTGAAGCCTTTTGTACACAAACTCTGACATTTATATTTAACTTTCTTAACTACTCGTTATCCTACAAATTTATAGATACGTTTACAATCTTTTTCATGAATATGAAACGAATTTAAGTAATTGGCTTCAGTTTCGAAACATTCGATACGTGATTCAAACGATTATACATACTTATGCATCTAGTAGATACTTGAATGTTTCAAAAGATGTTACAAATATTTTCATTTTGAATATTAACTGACAAGTGAGAGATATTTAAAACGAATAAGAAACTATTGATTTTGGCCAGTATTACTCTATTTAAGTTTATTGTACCTACGTACGTTGTGTCGATCGACGATAAATTTCTGAAAGGGCAGAAAAATTGTGTATATATAAAATGTATTTCAGTTATTTTACATTAATTTAAAAAATGATATTTATTTATTCACAACAATAATTATCACCGTTGAAATATTTGTTAATACGAAAATATGATTTGTGCTTATTACTTGACTGAATACATACATATATCCATTAGACGAAAATTCTACAATAAATTGATAGTTAATAATACTGTGTATGAAAAATAATTATAATATATTTGTAACACAGTAATTTGCAGTGTGCCTTCGAATAAAGAATAAATATTTATAGTATCATAACATTTGCCAAGTCGATTAATTCGTGTAGAGTATGTTTCGTATTCCTGCTTCAAAATAATAAAATACAAAGTGCCTTATAAATACATAAATATTACCAGTAAACAAATTATACTTCGATATTTATCTCTTCAAAGGAATTTTCTCGCGTCATTAAAAGAATTAAAGGAATGTTATTCTGGGAAATTAGAATGTAATACTCAACAATACTTGGATCGTAATTCATTTACTAGTATTTTGGAACAATAAAAACAAATATACCTACCTACTTGCTACATATATGAAATAATCAAATGGCAGAATATGTTAGATATAAAATTCCAAAAGAAATTGTGCGCGATAATGAATTAATGATAATGAAAAGTAACGAAAAGTTGTCTACGATTTGTAATACTTTTCTACATCGTCATAATTATGCAACACTATATCTAGATACATAGCTACGTAGGGTAAGTGCTGCTAATATCGCGTAGTCCGTAATATCGTCTATCCGTAATATGTTGAAAAAAAGACGTTAGAAATCATCCAGCAACGGAAGTTATAGTCAAACATGTACAAAGTATTTTATGTATTAGGTCATCCCATAAGTTCGTGCCGTTTTTCGAGCGGTTATATATGTTAAGATTGTTTACATACCTTTCAGTTTCATGAAAAAATGTAATCCCCCTCTCGTTGTACAACTTCTTCCCATTTTTCTGGTAGGGCCATTATTCCGTCTCGATAAAAGTTCTCTTGTTTTTCTTTAAAATAATTTTCTTTAAAACTTTAAAATTATTTGTTAATATTTTCAAATTTTTTACCTACTAAAAAGTGTTGTATTGCTCTGAACAGGTGGTAATCAGATGGGGCAATGTCTGGGGAATATGGGGGATGTAAAATTTCCCACTTAAATTCAGACAATTTTTTTGGTAACGTTTTTCGCGACATGCGGTCTAGCGTTGTCGTGATGGAAGATAACGTGGTTCCTATTCACTAAACCTGGTCGTTTTTCAGCTAGTGCTTCCCTTAATTTTTCTAACTGAGTGCAATATTTGTCTAATTAATGGTATCACCACTAGATAAAAGTTCAAAATAGAGTATTCTAGGGAGGAGGACGCCCGGAGCGTTCCTCGTCTTCTAAACAGAAATTCACAGCTCTAAAACGTTGGAACCACATCCTACAGGTGCGAGATGAAAGCGCATTTTCTCCGTAAACAGCACATATGTTTTTCGTGGCAATTGTTGCAGAACTTCCTTTCCGAAATTCATATAACGTGAGATGTCGAAAATGGATATGCATTTCACTCATGATTTTTTACTGTTAGAAGTCACTGTTTTCGCTATATTACGATCTTATACAAACGAAAATCTGCTCTAGCCTGTTCTCGATCAGCTAAGCTCAAGTGCATTGGTCCCTGATGGCCGTATGTTTATAAATCGACACATGAAATGTATACACAAAAGTCGGCACGAACTTATGGGATGACCTAATATAACTACACATAGATGTACAGTTTCTCGTACTTATATTCATGTGCCCTTTAAAACGAGAAAAGTAACTTTTTAAAAATTAGATTAAACGATTTGAGTTTTTCGACAAGTTGGATGGATTAGTTTCTTAATTAGATTAATTTCCCTGTGATGAAAATTTCAGAAATACATTTTGTAGATTTGTCAGTTATATTACATACTGAAAATTCCATCGAAATCGATTAACGCTGCTATTAGTCGCAAACGGTTAAAAATGATGAAAATGGGCCTATACCTTACAACTGTAATAAATCTAAAGATTCTTACGTCTTTCAATGCTTGTCGCTCATTTTCAACGACAACAAGCGATATCGGTGAAATTTTCAGCATGTAGTATACCTGTAACCGACATAAATCTGTAAACCGTATTCTTTTAATTTTGATTACAGGCTCAGATAAAACGGCTGCAAAAAAGAATCTCTATAACTATAATTTTCTTCGCGATTCCGATCAATTGCAATTTTTTCAAAAATATGTTACACGTCATTTAGTAAATTACTTCATCTAACTTCTAAAAAGGCTCTAAAAAGGAATAGGATAAGCGCGAGCAGGTGCCTAATGTCTCTTTCGTTTCAGGCTAATTTGATATAAAAATGCCTCTTACCCTTTGAGAACGACTTGAAATTTACTAGGTGATACTAGATCCACTTATGATATACAATCTATTGTCATAAAAACTTAACACTAAAAGATTTTTTATATAAAAGCCTGATACTGTCATGAAATATGATAATTTTTCAATTTTTCAATCGACCAATCGATATTTTCTACAAATAAATGATTTCTATCAGATCGGGCATCGAATGGCAATTATTTATTGATCGTAAATAATGAAAGACAAATATAACGGAAGAATTAACTATAATTCAAATGGTGACTAATTGATCATATTAAATATTTCTGTATCTGATTTAAATTAAAATTAACATTTTATAAAATAAAATATTTTTATGCGCACTATATACTCTCCTATTTCTTATATTTTTATCGAAGTTTCTTTTTATTCTTTCTTAATTAAAGAAAAGAAGATATAGGTATAGTAGTAATTAGTAACTACGTGTGCACATGATTTAATAATTGTACGCTAAGGTGATCGTAACTTCTAAGAATCACTTTGTATTGAATTGTATGTGAAATGTAGGCATTTATCATAAAATAGTAAATACTTTGCATATGAATGTTTTATTGAAGCGAAAATAGTTATTGACTAAATACAAAAAGCGAAACTTCCATTCTAGTCCATATTGTAGTCTTTCGCGTATTTCAATAATATAATTTGTACATAAATCTTTTTATTCTTTTAAGTTTCGCGTCAAAGTCGGTGTAATAGTTTTTTTTTTTTAACAGGTGTAAAACCTTTATCATAGCATATTTAGGTACACACTTACCTTATTTTTCTCGTAAACTCGAGTATTTGAATTTCAAGTACATTTCATGTTTTATAAAATGGAGTTAATTGATAATTATATGTAAATTCGAGTATGTTGTATAAAATAAAAACGTTTCCATGAGATGGAAAAAGTGAAATAATTGGTTCCCTAATAAAACTATTCGTTTCCCAATGGAAGATAAATGGAAGAAAATGATATAACAATTCTTTTAAAAATTCATGATACGAAGAGAAATTATTAAAAAACCAAAGGCAATAATCGATTACAATTATATCAGAAGTAAATTAAACATATCGTAATATTTACAAAATTATGAAATAGTCAAAAATTTAATATTTAATATATTTATTAAATTAAACAATCTGGAACAATCTGGAAGGAAAAGCTTTAACTTCTACCAAGTTCTATATATATGCATGCATACATACATATGTATGTATAATAACATGTACATCATACATTACATTAAGACAAATTTTTATTGCAGTACAACAATATTTTTGACAATTCAATAATAGATATTATTTTATGTAGATAAAATGTTATAACCTATAAATATGTATGTATATATATATATATATATATATATATATATACACACAAATGATGTTTTACAAATTTAGAAATAATAACATCAAATATTTAAAACATAGCAAGCTGAAATGCTTGCACTTATTAAATAATATTTTTGAATAGCCTTAATTGTTAAATAAAAGCACGACATTAATTATGAATTAAAATAACAATTGGCTTGAAGTAAATGAAAACAATAAAACTATGAAAAATTGCTATGAATTGTTCTAAATCATAATCGGTATGGTAACGTATTTAAGTACACATACATGTGTCACAGAATTGAGTACCATAACCTTAAACTGTCAAACTTTTAATGTACATATTGTAAGAATATTTACAGTGTAACATTATGGTTGATACAAAGGAAACAATTATGCAAAAATTTAATATGGAATTAGGAAATGATCTGGAAGGGCTTAATAAAATATACGAATTTCACCAATCCCTTAATGCACAGAAAAATGAAATTGAAAAGTCGGTATGTATTTAAAAATATATTATTATTTTAGGACTTTGCCAAAGATAATATATATTTTTACATGTCTTCGCAAACATAGTGCAAAAGATGTTTTTAGTTATTGGTCTGTTAAATTTTTAGTTATCAATGGCATCGACTGAAGCTCCGTCAAAAGTAAAGGCAGTTATAGAAAGTGTTGAAAAAATTAGTATTGAATTTCAACAATTGGAAAAAAATTCTGCAGAGTTCAGAGGTAACATACAAGAAACAATGCAGGAAAATGATAAAAGTTTCGAAATGCAAAAAATTATTGACGTTATAAGTTATTTGGATAAATCTTTATCATATCTAAATTTCATAAAATATGTTGAAAATATTAGGTAAATTATTATTCAACTATTTATATTTTACAATTATTTAAGACTTTAAGAGATTATGATTTTAGTGATGAAATACAAGTATCTCTAACAAACGGTGATGACGAATCAACTATTTCATTATATACGGACCTTACAAATATTAGTTGTCAACTACGATCGTCAAATTGTCATTATCTCCAAAATTATGTCAAAGAAACTCTTCACTTTTGGCATAACCTTATAAAGGATAAATTGTCCAAGTATGGAACATGTGTATATATATATATTTACGTATGTGATTAATTATACATAATAATAATTTTCAGAGAATATAATGATATACTAAAAATATTAAAATGGCCTTTTTGTGGCAGTAATGCAAATACATTACATACTCCTATGCCGGAAACATTAATAAAATTTAAGATACTTACAGAATATTTATTGCACTTACAGTTACCGTATCCTTAGAAAGCATAAATTTTATTTTCATATTTTATTAAGTTTATCTATGTTGTTGGAATAGATATATTTCATCTTTGACTAAATGTATAGAGAAGAATCTGCAAAGTCTGTGGTAACATCAGTTTTATTAACTGATTTTACTCCTGTGAGTTTACCAATTTCGTTGCTAGTACGGCCACTTAGACAAAGATTTATATATCATTTCACAGGTTCTAAGTTAACAAATCGGCAAGATAAACCTGAATGGTTCTTTACTCAAATATTAACTTGGATTAAAGATCATGTTCAGTGGGTCCAGAAAAATGTACAACCTGCTGCAAATTCAATAGGTCTTAATTATATAGATATGAAGGTAATATACAATTGAATATACATTGTTTTTATTGTTACTTACACATTGAAACATAGAATAAAATTTTGTATATATTATTCTGTCATGATAGGTCGAGTTCATGCGAGCTTTAATACAATTGGCAGTTGAAAAACTCCATTCTGAATTATCGATAGTACAGTACGATGATGCCTTATTTGCTCATTTGGTTGATGAAGCTTTAGGTTTTGAACGGGAATTGAGAGAGACATTATTTTATCCTTCAACACAACCAGCTACTGTTTTTGTACTTACACAAGCTCATATTTTTGTAAAGTGGATTAACATGGAAAAGAAATGTAATGTTATAAAATGTTCTTTTTATTTAAGGAATCATTTATTTAATGTATTATAATTTCATATGAAATGTTAAATTAACTTTTTATTAAAATGGTTTTAAACATTTTATTCGTATTATATTAACAGATGCAACCGAAAAAATGGATGCCATTTTGAGTTCAAATACAGCTTGGGATAAATTATCAAGCTCTGATACTGATGATATGAAAGTAACTGAATGTGCAGATGCTTTTCTAACGCTTCTCACCACAATTTCTGATAGGTATAAGCATTTACCTCAACCGGGGCACAGGTAAATGGACAATATATACGATCGTTTATACAATAAAATTATATTGTGCAATTATATATATATATATATATATATATATACATAAATAAATACATAATTGAGACATGACATGACAAAAGCTATTGAGATAAAATTTTTGAACATGTATCTGAATTTGTTATTTTTACTTTTTATATTAGAGATCTATAAAAACATTTATACAATTCATCAGTAATTAAAATAATCGAGTTATTAATTAATAACTAATTACTTGATTGTATGAAATACAAACAACAGGTTACAGTTTCTTGAACTACAATTAGAATTAATTGATGACTGGAGAGTAAGATTGCTTCAATTATTACATGAAAATTATGAAGATCCTTTAACATCTCTTATGCCGTGTATTCTTAATACATTACATTATGTGGCAACTGTTTTAGAAGAGTGGGGCGTGACAGTAGTAAGTATTTTATATATAAGATACATGTTTCAGAGAGACATTTCTGACATATTGTCTAATTTCTTATTTCTAGCATTTTTTGCAATTATACTTCTTCAAGCAACAGTTTGAAACAGTTGAAACTGCTACGTTGAAAGGAAATGATATTACTACAAACGTAGGAGAAGTTGAAGGTTCTGTATTTGATGAAGCTGTTGCTCTCTTAAGAAGATTAGAAAAGAAATTAATAAATGAAATTAGTGATTCTGTATCTTTAGATGTAAAAGCAAAAAGCAGACCATATAGAACGGATAAGTACGGATGTTCAATACCAAATTTATTTATATATTATCATGTATGTAAAAATAACAGTTTAATATTTATGTATGAAGTGAAAAAGTGTTCTTTGTAGAGAAGTTTAGGGTTTTAATAATCACATTTTTTTTTTTTTTTATATTGACACTAAATCTTTTACTCTGTATTTTTTAAATTTAGATTTGACAAGAAAATTGATTTTTAATTACTATGTCTTTTACATTATAATGTTAAATGTTAATAATGATTAACAATAATGGAACATTAAATATGAAAGTAAGAATGTAATTAAGACAAGTAGCACATTTTTCTAAAGTATAATTTTAAATAAGTTAACTATTTATTATAGTAACAGATAAAGTTCTTTTTTAACATTATTTTGTATCATGTTAATTTTTTAAATATTTGTATATAAACGTACATAAATATTAAGTATTTCATTACGTATAATTACATATACAAAGTTACATATACGGGAATATAAAACTAATTTGGATCATATTTTCTACAGATGGTTTGCAATGCAGTCTACTAAAGAAATTGTTTCTTTGTCTGTGACACCAAGCGGCTATTCCATGTTTCAAGAATTAGCGACACAACTTAATCTGTTGCACAACACACTTGCTTTGCCACTATTTCAGCAAGCTTGGAAAACTTTAGCTTCACAATTCGATCAAGTTAGATATAAATTATAAACTTATTTTAAAAACTAACGTTATATTAAGTATTTATACAAATAGATATTTTTTATTACAGTTTATTTTAGAAGAAGTTGTTCTAGTAAATCATTTTAACATGGGTGGAGCTGAACAATTACAATATGACATTTTCAGAAATTTGTTTCCATTATTTGGCCTATATATTAGTGAACCAGAATCATATTTTCCTTTGTAAGTAACAGATAATTATGATATTATCTATAGAGAGGAGATGGGGGAGTGAGAGAGAGAGAGAGATAGAGAGAGAACATGAAATATCTGAATATGCAAATTTTTTTTGAAAATATTTTAATTCTTTAATACTCAAATTTCAAAATTCAAAATTTATTGCACTATACTGTTTATTTTATTTTATTAGCATAAAAGAAATTTGTATATTTTGTTTCAAACATACTTTCTTTCCTTACACTATGTAGTATAGATATATGTTTAATATTCTGTATATCTAACTGTCCAAATATTTCAGGATTAAAGAAGCATGCATTTTATTAAATATCATGTTAGGTTCAGCGATGTTACTTGTTGAAGCTCTGAACAATGAGGACGAACTTGCTGGAAGCGAGATACTAGCAGACCTTGGTATCTATAAAATGTCCCCTGAACTTGCTTTAAAAGTAATTGGAACAAGGACAGACATAACCTATGTATAAAATTTTTTCGTTATGCTATGTCATAAAAAATGAAATTATTTAATTTTGTATATAGTACACTACATCCTTTTTAAAAATGATGAATAGACATTAATGCTTTAACTGAATTTGTAAAATTGTATATTTAAATTATTAAATTTATGTATATATATATATTAATTTATATTTAAAGATCATATGTATATATAGTAAATTAACAAATTAATGTTATTCCACCATTATCTGCACCTAATAGCAATAATCTATTAAGAGGGAGAACCGCCATTGTCGTAAGGAGACCTTTGAAAGTATCAGACTTTAATTTTGATGATGAAAATGAAGCTGTTGTTTCTATGGATGTGTAAACTCCTATCCGATTTGCAGTTGTTCCTATAACTAATTCTTGTTCATACGTAGTCATGCAATGAACTGGTTCTGTAGAGCCCCTAAAAATTAAAAATATGAAATTAATTTTTTTATTCAGATATATTCAAGTTCAAAATGTCAACTTTGATCATGTAATAAAAGATAACATCTTATTTTACTTCATATGAAATTTTAGTTTCCCATCTAGTGCACTCCATACAGCAATAGTTTCATCTAATGAAGAACTAATTAATGTAGTTTCATTAATTGCCTCTAATTGTAATATCTGAAAGAGGAGCAATTAAGTATTTCTATATTGAATGTTTTTATGATCATGTTTTAGAAATAACACACTTCACATTCATGGCCTTTCCAAGATGCAATAATAAGTCCAGTACGAATATCTAAAATTGTTAAAAAACCTGATGCTTGACCCAATGCTACCCAATAACCACTAGGTGCTACTGCAATACATCGAATCAAACCTGTTGGATTTACAGATACCTGAAGAAAAAGGAAATAATAATTATTTTATTAAATAGCTTATAATGGCATACTTAATATGATAATACTCACTTTCATTTCATTTACATACTGAAATGTTCTACAATCAATAACTCTCAGAGTAATATCAGTTGTACCCACAAGTAAAGTTGTACATGGGGGAGGACTTGCAGCTAGTGTATTTACAGGGACTGGACGCGAGCTTTCTGGACATCCAAGAAGGGAACCCATAAAAGGATCCCAGCAATGGATTGTGCCATCACAGGTAACTACATATCGTAAAGATTCTAGGAATGTGAGGGCAAGGATCGACTTTTTATGTCCAGTATAAGTATACTGACAAGATGTGACAGTGTTTCCATCCCCCTATTAATAAAATATGCTACTTAAGTGTAAACTCTTCTTATATATATAAAATATATATCTCTATATCTAATAATATAAGATTTTTATATTGAAAAGCACTAATATTCTGTTATTATAAAATTTTATACATCAATTGATATAACCATATTATTTTAATTTCCTTTGTTTTTATTTATTTTCTTTTTTTTTTTTAATTTCTTTTAAAATGAAATATTTCTCTGTCTGTTTGTCTTTCTCTTGGCATTATTCCGAAATCATAGTACAAGCAGGAAGAAAATGATTTCTAATGTAAAAGTAGGTTGAAAATATAGAAAAGGTTTTATTCTATGTTTTTAACTTACTTTCACGTAAGAAGTTACCTCCATTTCAGATGTATCACGATTTTGGAATTATATTGCATATGTTTAGGATTGATATGTGTAACATGCGTATAATTTTACCTGACTTCTTAAACTCCATAATTTCACAGTCTTATCTCTTCCTCCACTCATAAAACTATTCTCATTATCTAACACATATAGGCATCTAATACTATTAGTATGACCGCTAAAGGTTTGGAGTTTTATTTGTTTTATATTAAATGCTGTATCTTTTTCTGATCTTCCAATTTCATGTTCCCAATATGCTAACCAATTTCCTCGTAACTGTCTTCCATTTGATAAAGAACAATTTGCTTCACGATTAGATATTATGTTTTCTGAAGTAACATAATCCCCGACGTCATTCGTTTGCACAGCAAACCTATTTCCCACAACTGATATATTTTCAAAATTAACCGCATCTTTATTCTTTATTTCCGTATTTCCTGTTACATTATAATTGTTGTATGATGTATTATATTTGTTATCATCTTTAAAAGAATTGAAAGATACATTAAGTTAAAGACCTTAGGTAAAAAGATCTATAAAAATTGTAAAAAGAGGGAAGTAAAAATAAATGGAATATAATATAGAATATACCAGTGTTAAAAGTCGTTTTTGTTTCTTGCTCATATTTATGACATAAATTGCGTATATGTTCGTGATTTTTAAGTATTTGTTCCATTACTTCACTATCAATACATTTATAAAAGAGCATATATGTTTTATGAGCAAATTCTGTTGTAAATACAGCTTTTAGTTCTTCAAGTGCCTAAATATATGTTGGATATCTAATAAACTGCAGTAACTATTAAATACGAAAATTTATTAAATAATATCTTCAATTACCTTATTCTTTTGAGAATCAGAGGCATCTATATTTTCTACAATTGGGGGAGAATAAGAATCAGCAACATCTTGATTAAAATTTGTTTGAGGTCCCAGAATATCTCTATTATCTTCATTTAAAATCTTTACACTATGAAAATACATATATCCATATATTATACTTTTATTATAGTAAAACATATGATTCTCTCGTATGTTTATGTATTTGTTATGTTTAAAATAATATTAAAGTATGTAACGTAATACGTACCTTATAAAGTGCTCACTTATTGTTTTTTGGTGAATCTCATCCTTAACATTTTCTGTAACATCTTGATTAAATGATTTATCAAATGCTAAAAAAAAACGTTGAATAGGTACAGCTAAATGATTTCTTGTAATGACACTACCCAATCGTAAACTAAACATAAATAAAGTTTCTAAACATTTTTCTGTCATTATCGAACGTGCGATTATACCATTGGGAAAAGTAAATCTTGTAGATGATAATATACGAACTGTAGGATATAGTATTGCTTTCACGATTGGTTCCTAAAATGGAAAATGGGAAATTGGATATATTGTCAAATATGCACTGTTCAGTGTTAAAAAAACTTGTACAGTATTTATCATACATGAAGTATATCCATCAGTACTGCATCACTAAGATATGGCGTAATATAGTTTAAAAGGGTTAAACATGAAATAAGTCCCCCTTCTAAATTTTGTGTCAATTTTCTTTTACACAGTGCTAGAAGTTCTACCATGTGTGCAAAATACTGCAATACTATAATTTGTTCTCCATATAAACCTACATAAATATTTAAAATAGCTTCATTTTTAGAACTTTAAGTTAGCGATTATATATATAAATTATACAAATAAAATAACCTGCAATAGCTGCAAGGCATTCCAAAACTTTGTTAGCATTGTGATCACCAAGTAAAACTTTCTTATTCCAGGGAATACCTTCAATAGACAAGGAAGTATCATCGGTTATTGTTAAGTTCTCTTTACCAGTGTAACATAATGTAAGCATTCTCAATAAATTTCGTGATAAATATCGGGCAGTAAGCACAGGACCAAGTCGATGAGACAACCAGATAATAGATTCAGCACTCATTTCAGAGGTTGTGCACTCATTTGATGTAGATTTTTGATAAGTGTGATCCAATTGGATATTTTCATGTTCTGCAGTGCTAGATTTATTATCATCCATTTTTGGTATTGCAGAATTTTGTTCTTCAACTCCTATAGTACATGTTTCCTCAGAAGTATTAGTAGGGTGGCCAAATCCACCATAAGTAAATTCATCATTAGAAGTCTTACTTCCAACATGACAACCAATATTACCAAACTCTGTCAGAGATTTACTGGAAAAATTGGATATTTTTGGTATAGGAATTGTTGGCGATTTAACAGATTTCAGTGGTGAAATTTTACTTCCCTCTTCATTTAAATCATCATTTAGATTCAAACTCAAATCAACATTTAGATCAATATCATATGTTGCACCAGAATTTAGAGATATCCAAGAACTTTCTTCTGTTTCCATTGTAAATACTTCTATATTAAGAAAAGTACATAAAAATTTTCACAATTTCTTAGATATATGTATGTTTATTATATTTAATCGCTTACCCTCGACGTCATTGTCAACTGAATTTATATCACGTGCATAGTCACTAGTTATAGGTACAGGTGATAAAGTAATATTATGTTCTGAATCTGCAGAAAAGTCCTCGTCTAAAGGAGATAAAATTCCTTCTCCATCATTACATATCCCACTTAAATCACAACTCCTGTAAGAGGAAATAAACTCATCAGAAACTATTCATATTAATGGATATATGTATATATATATATATATATACACTAGTATAGTATGCTTAATAGGGAGAGTCAATTAATACACTGCTGTTAATATTAATATTAAGAATAACTTACACCGGGATGCTTCGAGTATACAAATTCTGTAATACTGGGCAGTGAGTCTCAAGTCTTTAACTATATATGTATGTTGTGTATATATTAATTTAAATTAATTTCCTTTTAAAATTATGTAATTTTTGTTAGAACTATTCGCTGTAATATAATTGTTATATATTTAAAAACTTTATATGTGACTTTTCTTACTTGAGATTGCCAGTTTTATGAATATATGTTGAAGATCCTTGCACATAATCTCTATAGCCTCCAACTGCTTCCACAAGAGGTGCAATAAAATTTTCCAAAAATCGTCGTAGACCCAATCTTACCATAAGCTTAAGCAAGAAATTTCTATGATATAAACGCGTAGTTTTCAATTTTGCTATTAATCCTGAAGGGAGAATATCAGCATGAGCGAAATTATCTATAAAGGAACCATTTTCATATAATTTCATAATGGATAAAAGGAATGTTTGTGCAGTATCTCGAGGACCCAGTGCTCTGGAAAAATAACAATTATACAGTACATTAAAAATATAGTAAATTAGAAAAAGATTAAAATATTATAAATATCAAATATATCAAAGAAAGCTATTTAACCTTATTATAAAGTATAATATTTTATAATGAATATTTGAACATTCATAAAAATGAACGAAAAATCTTATAATTTATAAATAACTTACTTAGCAATAGGATCAAATAAATGCCATGCAGCCAAAACAGCACTGTAAGGTTCTTCCATTACTTGCTGTATATGAGGCATTATTAGTTCTAAATATGCTTCCCTTGCAACTCCAGTATGGAACAATACATGTTCTAATTCTCTTGCAATTGCTTTAACTTTACATTCACTGATCTTACAAAGGAATTTTGTTTTCGTCTTACATATAAAATCTATATCTTCTTCAGACTTCATTATAAAATTTAATTCACGAACTAAATTATTATATTCTTGTAACATTTCTACAATATTAAACAGATATTTATAATACTTCGAAAATGGAAACAAACTTCCAGAAAGTATTGGTTGTAAAAATTGATGTGCAGATGGTGGAGGTAGACCCATGTGTGTAATAGTTGGGTAACGAAAAGGCATATCAGTCACCTGAAAAATCACATAATATTATATAATTTTATTATACAGTATAACTATATCTAATCTAATCAAAAAAAAAAAAAAAAAAATATATATATATATATATTAATAATCTATTAATCAACATATAATAGATTAATACAATATAGAAAGAGATGAATACATAATATAAAGTAACATCATTAAATATTTATTATAATTACTTAGAGAAATACTTACTTCTATGTTATCAATATCGTAACTATTTGGTATAATATCAACTTGAAGCAATAAGGCAACAGCATTTCTTACACATTTAGGTAGGCTATCAGCCGACATTTTCAAGATGTTTAAGCATGTAGCAAGTCTTTTTACAAATGATACTTTTTCAACATTCCATGTTGCTCGAAATTTATTAGATAAAAATATTTCCAAAATTAAACAACCGAGAATTTGTTGTTCCTTAATACGTCCACTAGCCACAATTTGTTTGTAATTTGTGGATGACTCATGTAACTCAAATTGCGGTTTATAAACTTGAGAGCTTACTTTATTCATAAATGCATGCATAGTTTCCACATGCAAAATAGCTGTAACAGGGTTATAATCTTTTGGAAGAATTATTGTCTGACTTGTAGATTTATCTTGTTTAGCATTGTCTTCAGTAGTGAGTAAAGAACCTCGAGAACGACTTAATAATCGACTTAAGACCAAAGGAGACGATCTCGATGTATTTATAATTGATGTTGGTAATTCTTCTTCTTCAAGTCCAGAACTATGACCTTCATCATCACTAGTTCTATTCCCAGATTGATCACTTTCTATAATAAATTACTGTATTAGTTTTAGAAAGAAGCAAAATTATGTCAAAAAATTGAAACTCTCGTATTAGACATACTATACTTATTAACTGAGAAAGATGAGCGTAGTCGGGGTGGGATCTTACACCAATAAGGTGAAGGAATGATTTTCTGAGGATGTGGTTGTGTAAAAAGTTGAACAATTCCAGAGTTAGTTAAAGTAGTATGATTGTCAACAAGTTGCAAACAGACGTTTTTAGATTTTACTGCTGCTGAACCGGATAATCTATAATGTAAAAAAATAAATAATTATAACATTAATATAAGTTATCAATCAATGTTAGAATAAGCAAGCAATATTTACTTATAACCAAAAGTTAGATCTATCCAGTGATGTAATCTTTCAGACACATGAAAACTTTCTAAAGCTTCTCTATGTCTTTCAATAAAATCTTCTGGGGATGTTGCCCATCCAGGAATTTCTAAATCTGGCAAATCTTCATGAATGGACTGTAATTTTTAAATAGTTATATACATATTATACCTAGTTATATATATTATGTAAACTATATTATGTAATTTTATTAGTTTTATCTTGCCTTAAAAACTCTGGGATCAGTAAAAAATTGTGGTATACATTCATCTGGACTCCAGTCATGTAACCTTTGTATCGAGGCAGGATATTCACCTGGCACCCATTGTGATCGTACATATTTACAAAGGACAGATTTATTATAGCGACGAGAAAGATAAACGTAGTACGTGATTTCTGATAATACATCTGATACATGATGCCCCACCTGCAAATATTACGAAAATTATAATTAATTAAATAATTATTATATCAAGTAATTTAATCGGCAAATATTGTTCATATACATACTTCAGTTGATTGTGAATCAAATGTTAAATCTAATTGTCTGTCACCTTTGTTCAATCGAAATTTAGATTTTGTCAAATCTCTCCAATTACCACCACATCTTGATGTAAAATCTGTGACCCAAGGCATTACATGATGACAACTTGGATCACCATATCTTCTACCAGCCAAATTATTCAATGCAGTTAAATAATCGTAATTACTAATACAATTATACACCCACATTTCACACAATTTTTCAATATTTGCATTTATTCCAAATTTAAAATTTTCTTGCATTATAGAATTTGATGAAATTGTATCTAAATTCTTCTTACAGCCATTAAAATTTTTTACTTTAATTTCTTGACTAGTAGAAACTTTGAAATGTTCATTTTCAGGTTTTATATATATATTGTCACTTACTTTTGGTAACACCTAACAATAAAATCTGGGAAAGTAGTTATAATTTCAATAGAAAATTAAATTAATAAAAGATATTTATAAAAATCTTGTGAATATTAACCTGAATAGTAAAATTATCCATAAGTAATATATCACTAAGGGTAATTTCACCTAATACTAAACCCCGATCATGTAAATCTCTAGATAATTGTAATAGCTGATATATTAAAAACAGTGGTTTTCCGTGACTCATACTTAAAGCAGCAGGACTGTACATTACACACCTTTAAAAGCAATAAATAATTAAGAGATAATCAATTACAAAATTAATAAGAAATCACAGTTGGAATATATAATATGTACTTACTCACGGAGAGAATATTCTGCAGTTTGCTCATGTAATGTTAAGAAGGCAGATGTAGTTTCAACGGCAAACAATATTGGAAGAAGATTGCAATGTATTTCGGTTGGTGTACCAGGCAATACAGATACCACTGATCCATTTTGTATTTGTACTAAAGTACAACCATACATTTTTTGCAATACTTCTTGCATAATCCATATATCACTTACATTAGCAGTTATATTGTATTGTTCTTTATGTTCTATGCAATTCCATGGACCTGTACGTACAAATAAAAATGGACATATAAAATACAGTACATATAAAAATAAAAAAATAAATTTATTTTTCCAACATATAATTAGAGTAATTAATTGTATTACATACTGTAGTACTTTTTATAACATTCTTTCCACAAATTTCGATAATTAGTTTCTGCAACATAGTGCATTAATTGTGAATATGTTAGATCTGAATGAGTATTTCCATTTATATTCCTTCCTCTTGGGAGTGGAACAGCATATTTATGCTGTTTTTCATAAATCTAGGAATTAAAATAATTATCAAATATATCTCTAATAATATTATGGACTTTAATGATATAGATTACAGAAAATACTTTTAATTATAGCGAATAATATCATAATTGAATTCAGCATATATCAAAGTTGAATGAGAGTGTGAATGAGTGTGAATCTATGTAAATCAATCTTATCTTGTGGCTGGTATGAAAAAATTAATAAAAAATATATATATATATATATATATATATAAAAAGACAAAAAAAAAGCTGTATAAATATTCCATCATAGCTGAAAAAATATTTAAAACAAATTAAAGAAGTTAATGTCTTTATCTATATAAATTAACATACTCTAACGTATATTCTTATCCAATCTGGACCCAGATCTTCAAGTGTAGGATAAGCTGCAATTTCATCTTCACTTAATCGTTCGTGATTAATAAAAGAGATTGGACCTGTGTTAACTAAACTGGTTAGCCAATTTTTATGAATGGTTAAACAAATTCTACCATCTATTACTTTTATATATTTTGTGGGTACAAGCAACTCTTTTGTCATTACATCCATTTTTTATCCTTATGGTCTATATCTATAAAGATAAATTTTTTCGATTTATATATTTGTTCTATGTTTAAATTTTTAAGCTTAAATAAAAAATTAACGTAACGTAACACTATTTAATCGTTAAATTCATACCGTATCTGCACTATAATAAGGCGAATAGTTAGTTCACTAAACATCTACTACGTATGTTTATTATTTTTGCCGTTTAACGCCAAACACAGCTGATTTGTATCAAATGAACAGCTGACACTAGACGCCATATTTAGATGCAATTTAGTAATACGTAATGATTAAAATCAAAGCTGAAATGGATTCAAAAATAACTTTTTATACAGTGCGATTCTTCTTCTATTAAAGTATTTCGTAAATTTTTTATTACGCTCATTATATGTAATATTACGTATTATATTGTTCTAGAGCATAACCTATAATTTTCGCGAAAAGATATGTTTATACATATTATATAGAGCTTTACTCATGCCTGTTATAATATGTAAGTATATATGTACATATATACTTACCTACAATGAGTGGGAAATTTTAAATAATTTTTGTAATAATAAAAATGGAGAAGAAAGTTGGTTATCGTAGAATGAATTACAACCAAGTTTATTCTCAAATTTCTTTTTATAACACCTTCCTCTATTTCAATTTCTTCAGTAATTAAAATGAAAATATTCCCTTAATCTACGATTTACGTTCGAGAATTTTTGGCCGAAAACGTAAACAAGCTCGCGCAGTACGACGGTCGCGGTTTGTAATTTGCCCCATCACAAATAGCACAGACAAGGGCTCGTGATATATTCTTATTATCTTTTCGTATCGTGATGAGTTTTAAGTTATTCTTGGTCACATTCGCACATCGAAATTTATTTTCATAAATTCTAGAAAAGCATCCCTACAAGATGTTTTCAAGAAAATGACTTCGTGATGAGAGCAGTGAGAATTGTGGTAAAAATTCCTCTACCGAAAGTGACAGTAGTGATATTATACGTTCTGTTCGAAAAAAGTGCATGCGATTAGTTATTGATGATATTTCTGACGACGATCAACTACCAGAGCCCTGGCTTTGGAAAGAAAAAAGAAATAATAAAAAAATCTGGGACTATACGATGACTCCTGGCATAAGAGAGGCAGCCTTATGTCAATTAGGAGGAAGTAGAAGAGAATTAGATATATTTAATCTAATATTTGATGACATATTCTGGGAAAATATTGTAACCGAAACTAACCGGTATGCAGATCAAATACGAGCGAATCCACGCAGAACATGAGAAATCGACGACACTTGGTTTCCTGTAGATTCTAACGAAATTAAAAGATATTTCGCATTGTCCATAATAATGGCACAGGTAAAAAAACCAAGAATACAAATGAATTGGTCGAAGAGGGCTGTTATTGAAACGCCGATATTTAGAAAATCAATGCCCTTGAAAAGATATCTGCAAATCACAAGGTGTTTGCATTTCGCAAACAATAATCTGGTTGCCAATACAGATAAGTTGAGCAAGATTAAACCTGTGATTACAGAGTACAACAAGGGAATGAATGAAATTGATCTCCAAGACCAAATATTAGCATGCTTTCCAGTAATGAGGAAATACATGAAGGGATATAGAATTTTTTATCTGTTCGATATTGGTCTTTTTAATTCATACATTTTATGTAACAAAATAAATAACGGGAAGAAACAGTGTTACGTTGACTATAGGATCAACATAGCCGAACACTATTGGAGAATATGCCAAAACCGAATTATAGAGAACGAGGACAATTATCTTCCGGAGATATGCCAGAGAGACTGCACGCGAAGCATTGGGCTCATTTTCCAAAACACATTGACCCAACAGCATCAAAATTAAGACCGTCAAAACCTTGTAAAGTTTGCCAAAAAAATAAAAAACGTAGAGAAACAACGTGGGAGTGTAAGAAGTGCAAAGTTCCCTTACATCTACCAGAATGTTTCGAATTGTATCACACCATTGCAGATTACTAATTTTGTATTAGTGATTTTTGTATAAATAAACTTTTTTGTAGTACTTGCATCTACCACAATTATTGCTTCAGGTTGTAATTAGTTATCAAATATTCCACAAATATTTATAACTTTAGGAGGGCGCCGCCGCTAATATTTATATTTGGCCCGATCATCGTACTACGGGCTATGCCCGTAATATTTACGTTTGGTCCGATCATCGTATTACGGGCTATGTCCGTAGTTGTAGGTTAAGGGGTAAATATTGTATAATTACAATAACATATAAAATTGAAGATATAAACAATCATATTCATATGTATTTAAAATATTTATATTTATTTTACTCTCTTTCATTGAAGCATTATTGAAAGGAAAACAAAGAAGGGTCTACAGGAATAAAAAATTCCAGAAAAATGAATGAATGTAAAAAAAGAACGATTTATTTTATTAAAAATCAGTTTGTAACTTTAGTTACATATTTCTCCGTCTATAACATTTCATGTTCGTATGTTTATGTTTTGTGTAGAAAAATTTAATTTATAAGAGAGTCATATATTGATTATTGATTAAACTATATAGTATTAGTACAGGTCTTTGTTTCTCTTTCCTTACTTCTTGCATTTCTTCACATATCTCCTTTATGTACTTTTTATGTCTTGGATGTCTAAAAGAGCAGACAAAAATTTTCGTTAATAAAAATCTGTAAATTAGTTTTAAATAGATATTAACCCTTTGCAGTCGGCATATTTTTCTAGGGGGATTATCAATTAATTGAAGTTTATATTTAATGTCACTTTTGACATAAAAAAATTATTTTGGGACAAATATATTTTATTGCATATTACTTATAGTGTACAAAAATTAAAAAATTTTAATTTTGTAAAGTAATATTTGTTAAATCAGAGAAGTTAATCAGTGATATTTGTTAAAAGAATCATCGATATGGAGTTTCCGAGTACAAGTACCGCTATAGGTGCATGTTTCTCATCATTCTCCTGAAATTCTTCTGATCGAACTTACTGCACAATCTTGTTTATTTCCTGAATGAAGTATACGGAGTGTATTATTTAATTTAATTTCTGTATGTGAGATTTAAAGTTGCGTTCTAGATGAACGGCCTTGCCGAAGATTTTCTACTAATTGTATTTCTAATAATTCTACTAATTTGCAATTATTAGTTTTATAGATTTTGTACGTATTAGCGATTTTTCATGGTTATTTTTTTTATGGCTTTATATATTACATACGATTTGATAATGTACATTTCCATATCCCCCTAAAAATAACGATTTCTTGAGGAAACAGTAAGTTGGTGCATATTGGTTAGCGCGATCTACTGCTCGTATTTTTTTAATATAATTTATAACGATAATAGGCCTTGTTATACCTACTGTATCATCATAACATATGTTTCTTTTAATGGATTGTTTTCTTGCTTCATCATAGGTGGTAAGAAAAGTTACAACTCGTTTGCGCTTTCGCGCAGGGTAATGTATTATTTCTCTTCTATGCTACAGTAGACTTTCCCAAAAATTTAAGTTCTTTAATTGCAGCTGGAAAATATTTTCCATTTGGCATTATAGTATCAGTTAAATGAATTTTTAATTTCAGCTTATCAGTAAGTGGCATACTTGTAAAGTAGCTTCTATTAAATAACCTTCAACATTTGGAATGTTAATCAGTATTTTTTTAACCAATGTCAATGGAATTCGAGAATTAACCGGAAGTCCTAGTTTGAGCGGCTTCTTAATTAACAAACTATTATAATAGGGCAAGATTGAATAAGCATAACCAATCTCCATATCCGTTAATACGTAAATTCGTATTAATATTCCATTTAGCATGTTTGTTTGGATTGTATGTTACAAAGGTTACTTTCTCTTTAAATTTTACTACAGATTCATGTACACAAATATCTTTACCAGGTATGTTCTGCAAAATTTGTGTTGATATATTGTAGAAAATTGTCTGCCTTTTAAATAGAGATTCTCAAATTTTTGCCTTGTGAAAGATTGATGTATAGATGTTATGTCCAAAAAATTTGAGAGAATTTGTCTTTTATGAAGATGTCTGAATAGATTGATCAGTACTTTGATATACTTGCAAATAGCACTGTTTCCATATTAAGATTACACCAACATAAGTTATAAATTTTTCATGTTTCATCCACCCACAAATACCAAATTGATTTTTTGAACAGCTGCTTTTCACTTATCTTCTTTTTTGCATACTCATTTATCTCTTGTACTATATTCTTTATCAATATATCAAAAAATATACTTTAAAAAATCCAATAGCTTTTTTATACTCTGTGATACTTGTGCTTCTACTGTTCATAGAGAAGTTTTAAAATCAAAAGTAAATGGCAAATTGTCTTAATATTCTGTAATATTCTTCATCACTTTCACTTAAATCTTCTATTTCTTCTGCATGCTCCTCTTTATTATTTTTACCATCCTCGTCATAACTTTCAGCCTTTATTATCTTTCATTTTTTGACAGAAATTATATTACTGTCACTACTTTCACTATCATTATTTACATTAGAAATATTCATATTTTTATCATACATTTCAAATTCAAAGCCATCATCACTTTCAATAGTACGAAAATCATTATTGTACTTTTTTGTCATTTTTAGGAATCATTTTAGGAATAGGATTATACTGATAAAATACACTTAACATCAAATATTATAATCTTGCACGTAGAATATCAAAGAATATCTTGAATTACCTTCCTTAGTACACAAGATTGATTACAAATTGTTTCTTCAATACAAAAATGTACTGGATATCCAAATGAAATTATTTTTAAAAACTAAATTGCAAGATTTCTTAGAAATATTTAAAAAGAGATGGTAAAAAATAATAAATATTTACAATATCTCTTCAATATACCTATGTTACCTCTTCTTCACAGAAAAAGATTATATCGCCATAGTGATTGTCACGTCCCGCGACCCGCGTAATCCGTGGCGAAAGTAAAATTTACAAATTCTTCTAAACCGAGATAAATCAAAGCGTTTATTTGTAATCGTGTTTACAGTATTTGAAGTGAAAGGCAGTTAAAGCCGCTAAAAGTCATATTTTGCTAAACTCATCTAGCTATGTTCTCATATTATGTTTTTATAATGATATTATGATAACTTAAATTGTAAACAAAGTCAGCAGTTGAACAAACGTTGGGGATCTTCCCAAACATTTTCGAAAGAAAGACCCCGACGTTTTTTCATCTCTCACGGATATAAATATAGCGACTCAGAGAAGTCAGCAGAAGAATATTTATCATTCAGTTATCAAAGAGAATATTTATCGAGAATATTTATCGTTCAGTTATTAAGGAGAATTAATAACCGTTCATCGAATATTATAGACTAACCATTCGTTCTATCGAAGAGTCAGTCATCGTTTTGTCAGCTACCATTTTGCCTATCGAGGAATTAGCTACCATATCGTTTACGGAAGGATCATCATTTGTCAACTAAAGAATCACCATACTGTTAATCGAAGAATTTCATAGTTATCAGCCAATTGTCAATATTGAAACCAAGTAAGATTCGAATAAATCACTTATAATACCAATCTACATTCAACCAACTTTAATCCTCTCTCGTGCCAGTATTCCCGCACATAGCAGGTTAGCCGAAAGTGGAGTTTACTGCCAGTTGAACGTAACAGTGATGTCATCCGACTTTGAAGACAGATTTTAAATAACGCTACTATGGCGATATCCAACGGCAAAGGGTTAAAAATGTTGTTGTAAATTTGTGCTATAATGAAAGCACTTCAGAAATTCTATTCTATTATACATAATATCTTTTTCTTATATACAGATACACAAACAGAATTTAATTTATAGCATTCAAATAAAGCTTGACCAAATGAAGAATCATTAATTTTTTAAATTTCATTTCCTAATATGATTTTATAAATAAATAAGTAATAAATAATAACAACAACTTACTTGTCTATGATAATTTGTATACTTTTTAGAAAATCTTGGTCCTCTTCATCAATTTCTAAGAAACTTATTATTGTTCTTATAACACTCATTTCTAAAAATAACGCAAATATTTCAATTGGAATTTTATGTGAAATCCTCTGGAAATATGTAGACATCTGTGCAACCATAGAATTTTTTAGACTTCTTCTAGAACTACCAGAAAGTTTGTCTCTTTCGGATAAAATAAAATTAATATTGACATTAACTGGATTGTTATTACTCAAAAAACAATCATTTGTTACTGTTTTGCTTTCAGATCTATTTAGAACAGGTATCGAATTATCTAATCTTTGAAAAAATTCTCCAACTTCTTGATTACTCATTCTTTTTTCTTGATACCTGTCACGTTCCCAACTTTGAATTCGTATGTTCCCTTTTTCTCCGGCTTTTAAAAGAATAACGTGACTGATAGAGTTTTCTCGACAATATTCAAGGATTTCTTCAAGGGAAACCAGATCTAAAATTGTAACTTTGAGTCCAAGACTCCATAATTCTTTTAAGAGATCGATCATCTCCTTTTCTCGATGATGATTGCCCATACAAGATATGGCAACGTCGATACCGTATCTGTATTCTAAAGATTCTGAAGTTTCCGAGACTGCAGAAACAAGTTTTTCTAGTGAGATGCTAATTCCAGCGCCATATTGTTTAATTTCTTTACTGGCCATTCCTGTACGTTCAAGAAGTTTTTTAAAAGAAGAAAGCATTTTATCGTAACGACCTCCTGCTGCTATTACTTCTTCTCCACCTTTCTTTTTACGCCGCTTAACTTCATAAGTAATTTGATAAATTATACCACTATGTTGATTTATATTGTGCACTAGAAGAGGTACAACCAGTACAGGCCACTGTTAAAGAAGAGAAAGAATTCAAATTTTATTACACCTTTATACAATATTTGTATGTTTACCTTTAGAATAAAAACTATAAGATGATATATGTAACGAAAGAAACTTCTTTAATTGCAAATAATTATTTTAGTTATATTTTAAATATGATTTTATTAATATAGTACAGTTTTTACCTTTACTCCAAGTGTTTCAATATTTTCCATAACTATCTCAATTTCCTTCAGTCCTTCTCTAGCTAAAGCAGCAGCATCTCCTTTTCTTCGTGTAATTGTTTTTAAAACACTATGAATTTTAGCAACAGAACTTTCTGTTTCAAACAAATTGAATAATGTCTCCATAGCCTGATCAGTCAAACATAAACTTATTAAATGCGTCTGTATTTGAAATTTTGTAAATTTTCCATCACGTGCATCTCGAAGAATTGAATAAATATCTTGATATTTTTCTTTATCTACTCCACAATACATTAATACAGCTTGTAGTAAAGAGGTGTGGTTCAAACGAATAGTAAAATTTCGTTCTTGCAATGGAGGTAATTCATTGATGATTTCCCAGACAATGTATATTAATTCACCTTCCATTAGAAGATTGTCAGGAGTAGGATCTATTATATCAAATGCGCATTCGTAAAGTTCTCTAGGATGAAAGCCCAATACCTAAAAATAATATGAAATATAGAAACTTTGCTAACTTATATAATATTTAAGTATTTAAAAAAATCAATGCTTTATTCCTTAATTGCTTTTAGAATACAATAAGAAATAAACATAAATTTTTTTAATTTTTTAAAATAATAAATAAACATAAAACTGTAATCATAGAATTTTGTCTAGCAGAAATTACAAAATATTTACTGTAGGAACTCATACTAGTCTTTATTTAAAATTTAAAGTATTTAGATATTAGATTTACTTAATTATTATGAAAATAATAAATTATCATTCTAACAGCTTAGCTATGTACCTGTGCTGATTGTTTTTCTTCCCTATTAATTTTCAACATTGTATAATTATTTTAATTATTTGTTGATTTTTAAAACATTAAATTTTATTATTTTTTTTATCTCGTATTAATAGAGTAATTTTACGATAATATAAACTGTTTAGTAAAATCATACCTTTTTTTCTCTAAAGACTCTTTCAATTGCATATCTTCTAATATGTGGTACATTATTCCATACTATGTATCTTGCAAACGCAGCGCGTAAATCATGAGGGATACAAACAATATTTCCATTACGAGTCATTAATTTTACACTGGAAGTTGAAAAGCTACAGAATTGATGCGATTTTGGTATCAATAGAGGAGTTCCTAAGTAAACACCACCATGTCTCTGAAAAACCTCGATTACTTTGCTTTTAACTCCTTCTTGATGTTTTCTCCAAGCAATAAAGTTAGTATGCCCCCTACTAGGTAAATTCATATCGTAAGTAATATCGTCTGCAGGACTAACTTCCTGCGTAAAACAGCATGAAATCAAATATTTATATGCTTTGCTTTGATTATTTGAAAGAGTGCGTCGGATCATTTCTTGCAATTCCGTCTCTTCAAGTCGTGCAGGAGGCAAATATTCCGAAGAAAGGAGTTCTTGAGCAGTGGGCCGTTGACTAGGATCATGATTTAATAACCACCTGTAATAACCGAGAATTAATTAACACGTATTTTAAATTAATTTATTTTAATTTGAACTACATACCGTAAGATATGAATTTGTCGTGACATATCAGCTTGTTGTATTTCTGATGGAAGTATAATTTCTTTCGATCGTAAATTAAGCAAAACTTTAATTCGTTCCATTCCTGTAGTTAGAGGTTTGTAACACATTTCAAACAATATTATTCCAAGACTATAAATATCAACTTTTTGATTGTAAATAGCTTTTGCTGCTTTTGTTGTAAGTTCTGGAGCTACATAAAGTGCTGTGCCTACTTGTCCTGTGAGAGATCCAACATCTTCTGTGCCAAAACTAATACCTGAAATATATTACATAATACATTATATGTAGAGTGTTCGACTACAGGTGTAAAAAAATTTAAGGAGTGATTCTTAAAACTAAAATAAGATGAAAATCAAGAACAAAAAAATTACGTTTTAGGCTTTGTTTTTAGTTATTGTCAATTAAAAATTAGCCGAAATATCCCTGTGCGCGAGCAAACCTCCTTACACGAAGATAAAGTAGATCAGCCTAAGCAGCGAAGTGCACAGAGATGCTCAAATCGAACGATACATGGGCAGCAGCTTACCTCGTACAAGTCATAGAGAAGAGGATGAATTGTGATATTTGTAAACCGTGTAAACCACGCTGCGCGGCGACGTTTTGTAAGGAACATCGTAGATTAAACATTATACCTGCTTACTCTAAAAAACAAAGCCGAAAACGCAATTCTTTTATTTTTGATTTTCATCTTATTTTAGCTTCAAGAATCGCCCCTTAAATATTTTTACACTTGTAGCCAAACACCCTGTATATACGTGAAAATAGCTGTAGAATAATAGTAGATAAATATCGTTGCTGTGAAGATATTTACCTTTTTCAAAACCTTGAGATTCTTTATCAGTTTCCATTGTTTGTACAAAGGATGAAAGTATATTTGTAGTTGCTAAACCAAAATCTCCGATCTTTACATGGTCATTACTATCCAAAAATATATTTACTGGTTTTAGATCTCTATGTATCATTCCTTGTTGGTGAATATGTGCTAGACCTTCCACAATTTCTCGAAATAATCTCCACACTCTTTCTTGATCTTCGTAAACTCCATTATCAATTGCTGTCCGAAGAGTACTCTTTTCACAGAATTCCATTTGAATATACATAAATTGAATTTCTCTGACTGTTTCTATTGATTCATTCATATCCCCATTTTCATCACTTTTGATATTTGATGCAGATGCTTGATAGTTTGTATCTCCTACAAATTCTATGCTATCGGAAGAATCCATTCTCAGAAGATTCTGCATTCTAGAAAATTTATTACGAATTATTCGTAAAAACATAAGGTTCAATTAATATAAATTATATATGGATATATGTTGTGAATATATACTTCAATATGCTTAATTTTTAAGTTCCTATGGACAAAAATTATACATCTTATTCTATAAAGTATATTCAATTACACATAATTTTTTCATTTTTTTTATTCTAATAAATTAATTATATAAAGTAATAAATTATTGTATGCTTTCTAAATTCTGGAATGTATAATTGAATGGAAATTAATTGTTAATTTGTTTGTTAAATTTAAATTTTTAACACTTGATACGTAAATTTCGTACCTATTTATATATCTATTCAAAAAAGAATCTGTTTCTTGAATGTAAACAACTCTGTCACTAATATTTTTGTTTTAGAATAAAATGTATGTAATTTTAATCTTTATATATTTCCAAATTCATAATTTATTTTTAGGAGAAAGTATTTTTGTAATATAAAGATATGTCACCTACAAATCATCATTTCAAAAATGAATCTCTTACAAAAACGCACAATCTTCATCACTGTCAGTGTCACTCGACGCATCACTGTTATCCTCATCGCTGTCAGCTGGAAGTGTTGTATTTGTTCGAGATTTGTATGAAACATTCCATTCAACCTCATGTATTGGTGGTGCTAATTTTTCAATATCATCCGTTATTAAATGCTAGAAGATAATTATAGATTAAAGGAAAAATTATTCACGAAATTATCATGACTAATCAACAATCGCATCTGATATCAAAATTAATTATTAGGTTGTCCCAAAAGTTTCTTTTGTTTTATAAGGAAATAATAAATGCACAACATTTTTTGTTTTATATTATTTTATTAAATTATGTATGATCCATTTTGTTAGAATAGAACAATAGAATTATTTTCTTATAAAACGAAAGAAACTTTTGGGACAATCCAATATTTATATGAAAGTAGATTCCTATAAATCATTACATGGTATGTAACACACTACAAGTTAAGAAATTAGTTACTATATAAAATCTTAAATATTATACCACAATGTTTAGGAAAACAAGTAGAAAATAAAATAAAATTTTAACGATTAAATTTCAAATTCAAATATCTGCGAATCTAATGATCAAATTAAAAAAATTAAGTAATAAAATAATATAGATATAACAATTACATTAAGCATCTCTGGACTCTTTTTTTCAGAAAATGTCATGGAAGCTTGTTCTTCTACTGCATCAGTTATTATAGCACTTTCTATCCATGAATTGTAATATCGTACTACATTTTCATGATTCATCCGAGATAACAATTTCACCTCTCTGGTAATTTTTTTGTGAAGTTGTTTATTTTTTGGGTTTAATTCTATCCTTTTAATAGCATAAATTCCACCATCTAATTTATTTTTCACTTTTAGAACATCGCCGAAAGCACCTCTACCAAGCCATTCAAGAATTTCGAATTCATTTGTAATTCTTGAATGACCTCCTAATGGAGGTACATATTGTCTAATATCTGTATCTGGTTCTTCTGGTTCATGATTCTCTTGTTCATCTCTCCGTGGTATTTTGGGGGGCGATAATGCATGGGTTAAAGGCGCCTTTATAAACGAATGTTGTAACAGTTGTTCGGCTGACCATCGTTTTCTTTCATCATTGATAAGGCACTTTAATAAGAAATCTTGAAGATCAAGCTAAAACAATTAAAAAATTGATTCCTTTATGAGAAGAAATGAGTAAAATGTGATTTATTTGTTTCTTCTTACTTAAATATTTATTTAAAATAATTATACGTAGATAGAAATCATTTGCTTTAAATTAGTATTTAATTTGGTTATTTATAGGCGTGCTGTGGAAATTATATTGTTTACAAAATGTACATAATGACAAGATTCAAGTCTGAAGACAAAATAATATAACTAGTATTTCATATCTAAGATCATTTGATTATTATTCGAATTAACTAAACAGAGGTAATAGGAATTTTTTAACAACATGCACATGTCATGTACATCATATAAATACATGATATCAATTTTTGTTAAAGTTGAAGCGTAGAATAAATAAGGAATCTGTTCATATGTAATTTCTTATTTAAACCTTTTACTTAAAATTTTACTGAAATAAAATGCATAATTACTTATTAGCAAACGTCTGCATTTCACATTTATAAAGCTTTATTACTAAACAGTAAAGTGAAATTGATTGTATGTTTACTAAATAAAGGCATAGGTCTCTACATTTAAATTGTAAAGTATGCCAAATAACGTCCGTGTAATAAACATGTAGTTTGGAGTACAATAAATATTATTATATTTAATAAATTAAGTCATTTTGGATATCCTCAAATATTTTTCATTATAATAATTTCTTTCTATATATTGTATATTTAGCTATATTAAATTTTCTTTTTTATTTATATTTTATATTAAATATTCAGATTATTTGTATTCTGTATGTAGAGAAACACACCTGTACAATTTTTGTTGGATCAATTTTATCTCCAGAAACTATGATTCCTTTTAATAAAGAAAACATAAGAACACCAAAACGGTAGATATCTGCCTTTTTCCCACCTCTGCCTTGTACACTCGGAAAATCTGGTTCAGGCTTGATTATTGTACATGTCTGATAAATATCAGACAATCTTTTATTTAAAGAATAATCTGATAATCTAACTACTCCTGTGTTATCAATATAGATACTGGTATCACGTAGATCTTTGTGGACAACATTATTCTCATGGAGATATCTTAAAGCAGAAAGGATGCCAGTTGCCAAATATCGCAGGAAATCGATGTCTACTGCGATATTTTCCAGTAAAAAAAAGGAGCAACTCGTACCTATCTAAAATCCGATAATTAACATATATGATAGCATACATGAAACTTTAGTTCTTTAACAAATTAAATCATAAAAATTAAACCAATTCATACTATTGGAACGATCAAATTATGTTACATAAAAGTTGCTATTATTAGAAAATGTATGTATGTATTTGTATTTACGGATATAATAATTTTGTAATTTTTTCGAAATAAATGAACTTTAACATAAATATTGAAATGTTAAGATAGCTGTAGAATAAAGTTTATTTAAACGTATAAAATTTAAGTTATTTAACTTAATTAGTGAAACTTATTTCAGGAAATATATTTCATACAATACAGTGGGCCTCCGTATAACGCAAGGGATAGGTTCCACGTTATAGGAAACAGCTTTATATGATACGAACCACATGTATTGTGTATATGGACTATGAGTGTGATGTTATACGAATCCGCATTATACGAATTTTACGAAGTCCCTTATATTTCTTCAATTTACTCACTTTTAGCAAAATTAATTCAAATAATTATAATTACAAATATTGTATCTTTGGTCTGAATTATAACTAAATATCATCATACCTACCACAAATTCTTGAAGAACATAAATAAGTACATCATCTTCCTCCTGCAGATACTTCATATTTAAGTAATGTACAAGATTTGGATGATGTAATTTATGTAAATGATTTACTTCTTGTTCTAAACTTCCTACTTGTTTCATGATATGTTGAATATTATTTTCTTCAATTTTATTATTTACTTTTAATGTCCATTCACTAATTGCAAACAATTCTCCAGTTGTCATATCCACACCTGCATAAACGACCGATCCCTTAGTACTATGACCCATACATTTTGCTCTGTACACTTGTCGTTCACCTATAATTATTATACGTTATAAAAATTAGTAAAATTGAATTATTTTTTTAATACACAAGTTTGAGACAACAGACTAAAGTTATCTACCAAAGTATATACCTTTATTATGATCAAAGTGTAATAATTTTGTGCCCCTATGTTCGCATAGTAAACCGTCAGAACTTTCAGAACTACTAGCACATCTTCTTCGAGAATAAATCCGTGATCTTTCTTGCGGAGATGATGGTATTGATTGAGAAGGATTATTTGATCGATCATAATATAAACGTATAGATTCTTTCCGATTACGAAGTTCAGCTTTTAAAGCTTCCTGCCTTTTTTGGATTTCATCCTGCAATACCTGCAATAATTTTTGTAGATACAATATCTGAATTAAAACAGACATATTTTTGAAATGATCAATAATAATATGATTAGAACAATTATATTTGTAGAATAGTAGTAGCCTACAGAAATTGTAATTTGAACATTAAAAACAAGAAAGGTAAAAGGATGTTTGACTTGCCATGTTTATTAATTAAAATAATTGTAATTGCAGTATCATCGAAATAAGTTTTTTCAATGAAAATTTATAGATTTTTTAATAAATTGACGAATATAATTAATATTAAAATTACTATTTACGCCAGCGAGACAGTCCGAGAGAGCCTCGGCATTAACGAGGTTTATAGAATTTATGGTACGACAAACACGAAAGAAATAACGCTGTATTCTTGTGTTTACGTTTTCCTTATCTTTAATACGATGCATCTTGATTTGTATAATAAATTATGTACAAAAAATTACAGTCATATGTAGTCATGTATAACTAAAATCTTCAGAACACCTACACTTCCAGAATGGACATATCTACCGAGTCATTCAATTAATTTTGTCTATTTTCTACTATTTTAGATTTATAGCTTGAACCAATTGTGTGTAATATCTTGTATATATCTTTGCATATTTTTTAGTCCTACGATATATGTATACATATAAGATAAAAGCAAAACATGAATCATTTCATCAGAAGAATTAGTTTTTTTTTTTAAATTTGATATGTTACATTCATCAAAATATTATCAGTGGATAAGTACAATTTTCCGGATAAGAATGAATTGAAATGCAACCCTCTAAGTATCCTTCATTCCAAGTATGTACTACATCAAACGTTGTCCAATTCTTAAGTCGGATAGAAGATTGTCGTTAAGTTTTTAATATAAAAAATTTGATAACAAGTATGTATGAACAAACATATATATATATATATATATATATATATATATGCATATAGTGAAATAATTAATTATTTAAGAAGCTATTACTTACCACCTTTTTATGTAATTACTCGCATCTTTGTCGAGGATACATTTCTTCACCTAGGACAGTTTCCTAAGATTCTTTAGGCACACTTGTTCATAGTAAAGTTTCAGTGTATTAATTCAGTGTATTGCAATTATATACACGATGTCTGACTTCCGGCATATAGTAATAAATTAATGTGTCTGATTTCCTTCTTGTCTAACAACGGCTTCTTTTCCGATTTGGTGATGACGCTGTTTTTATCATTCCATTTCCGTTTGTTGTACTTTATCTTCAATTTATTCACATATCGGTAAGACCATTTCTGAATTTCATCTACGGACACTATTTACTGCATAATTGTGGCAATTATTTCTTTGACCCCAGTAATACTGAATATTTGAAACATGCTCCACCTCTGTTTCTTGCTTTATGGTTTCTTTCTTCACAACGTTGTTTAGGAGTCTCTCCCATGAAAAGTGATTATTAAAGTGTAATATATCGTCTCAAGCTTTTTTAACAAGTCAGTGCGAGGAAAATCTAAGATTTCTCTTAGCATACGATGATGAAACAAAGTTTTGAATTTTGTTACTATTTTCTGGTTCCTCAGTTGAAAGAAGGAGTTCGTGGTATTTTCAAGAAGGTACACGACGTCGACATCATAATCGGTATTTAATCTATCCAGTGGTAGAATATGAGAGACACAATTGACATTCGCCTGCAAGTTCATTTTTCCAATTGAATTTTTTACAATGGATTTGGAATGATTTTACAAACAATCAGCAAATATTTATACATTGCAATTCATCAAAGTCTGTTTCCTAGTTTTGAACACAACGGGTAATTCATTTGACATGTTTGAGCGCTTTCGGTTTTTCGTATCTATGCATAAAAAGATGTAGTTTATAAACTCCACTTGCATTTACACAAAATCCGTTACTCGATCTTCTTGTATTTGGCTTTCAAATGCCATTTTTTCTATCGTACGAATTAACGTTCGATCTAGAATAGCTTTTCACAACAAAGATGTTTCATCCATTTTGTAAATGTGGTCTAGATCTATGTATATTTTAGTCTTTAAGGCATTGTAGGACATCTTTGACAAATTTTGACTCTATATCATTGCTTGGTGTTTTTTAAATCTCCATATCGAACCGTTGTCAGTTGAAAATGTCGAAGGGTTGCCAAATTTATCGCTTGATTCGTTTGCCTTTTTTTCAATAACAATGTACTTAAAGAAGTATCGGTAGGTAATTAAAGAAATGGAAGTGATCTCGAAATCTCCGGAAACCTTCCGCTTATAAGAAAATTATTATGGCTTCCTTTAGAGATATTCAAAGTGATTAAAGTTATTATCCCACCCTATTTGTATCCTCATATGAAATTATAAAATGTAATATTAAAATTTCGCTGTATCTATACTTAATAATTTGTACGTGTCTAATGGATAATTTAAATTAATTGAAAAATATGTAACTTTACTTTTAAATAAATTAGATTATTAGATTAATAAATTAAAATTAATACAAAAATATTGTGAAAAAAGTATCAACTTTAAAAATAACAAATTATATACAATTGCTTCGTCATATATTTATGATTTTTTACAATCAGCGATTATTATACAATATTTTCAAATACACATATTTAATTTATTTTCTACAATAGAATCCTTGAATAAAACTATTCAAAATACTAAAATATTTATTTTTATCATAATGCAAAATTAATTTGTAAAAACAGTAAGGTAATCACAAAAATTAAAATTAATAAAAATTTCTCATATTCATATGGCACAAACTTTCATGGTTCTTAATTTTTAATTTTCGACGATTTATAATCATAACAAAGATAATTATTTTAGAACTTATTGATTTTATAATAGAATACGAGAATTATAGAATATGTTTTTCTCGTTTCATCATAAGTTACATTAATAAAATGATCGATTCAAAATTCGTAAAAATCGCATCTTTTAAAATTATGTGTTTTTATAAAACTGGCAGGTCAAACATCCTTGTAATGTTGTAATTTATTTATATTCATTGATTCATATAACTTGCCCTTTTGAAGGAATAGATTATTGCATTACATAATGATGTAGGACAATAAGCTTAGACAGTAACCTCAGCTATTCATTTTATTACAATATAATTTATATAATGTGCGTATCTAACCTGTCTTTCTTTATCTTCTTTCAACTGCTTTTCTAACATTTCATATTCGATCTTTTCTTGGCGTCGTGAAACCATTTCTTCATAAAAGCTACTGTAACTTGGTTTATTATTCTCGTGTAAATATTTCTGAACATGTTGCGTTAATTCGAAGATCATTACTTCTCCCTGTAATTGTTTTGTTAGCTCCACTAATTCGGCATATAATACTGCAACTTGTTGATGAGATAAGCCTCTGCTATTTTCCAACTCTATGTTTGGTACTCTGCAAATTATGTAATAAAAAGCGTAAAAACAGTTTCCGTAGTAAAGATCATATAACTTTAAGTTATGTCGATTAGATTTAATATACATTCATATTTGATTAAATTATATTAAAGTCTAATATTTAAACATTAAATTTCACCGATCTATTTTCACAACTATCCTACCTTGTGCAATTATCGCATTTACATTTCCGAAACATGTTTATATGTGTGCGCGCGCGCGCGCGTGTGTGTGTGTATAAAATGTAGGCATGTATGTATAATGTCTGGAAATGTCCAGACCCTGCATATTAATCAAAATTTTTTCAGTCTAATTTCAAATTAAAAATCGTCTTTATTAAAGTATTAGGTTGTCCCAAAGTTTGTATCGTTTTATAAGGAAATAACAGATACACAACATTTTTTATTTTATATTATTTTACTGCATTATGTCTGATTCATATAATATAGAAAATTTCGAGAACAATTACATATTTACAGATTAGATAGTTATGAAAAATTAAGATTCAAACTATCCAATATATACAATGTTAAACAGACTCCTATGCGCAGTCTATTTTATTTCTTATTATTAGCATTACCTATCTTGAACAAGATATTTTATATCAATAAAATGAGGATGTCGGGAGATAATGAATAAAAAAAGTCTGGAGATAAGAAAAGAAGAAATATATACGATTAAACTCTACGCAAATCACCTTGAAATATGAAAATCTTGAAGATCTTCTTGTATTTGATGAGTAAAAATATTATTCTAAGTCACACTGACAATGGACGATTCTATATCTTTTTCGCTTTTACCATTTGCGCCAAATAGAAGAATTTGATAATAGCTTAGTTTCATTTGGGATACAAAGATTATCAATTTCGAATTCTAGCATTCATATTAATATTTAAATACTAAATTCATACTTTTTGCTATTTTCTATGTTTAAACTTTTAAAAAATAATGATTTATATAGAATAATTAAATTCTAACAGTTTTATTACAATATTTTTTAACCGTTTCGCTTCTAACGCCGGATATATCCGGCATGCACGACGTGACACGATAAAATCGTTTGTTCTTTGTGACTACAAGTTATTGTTATTATTTATACAGGATCTGGTACTATTATAGGACCCGAACATAAAGACTGTGATAAATCAAGAAGTATTGTTGTTATGTTCCGTGACTCTCTACACAAACCAGACTCCACACCTCAGGCAAGATGGTTATCAGATGTCTAAACACCTTTATTGCGGACCCTCAATAATCTTAATCGGGTTGGCTCGGTAATGGTCCTAGCCGCTTAACGCTTCGATCCAAGATGCTCGTTGCCATCTGAATTGTGGCCGTTCGAATAATGCCGTCGTCGCTGGGGGGTGGGTCTTGATGCGAGGTGGACGAGAAAGTGTCGAAGGAGGTGTCGGTTGAGGTGTTGAGAGTATTGAGAATTCGGCCGCTAGTGATGTCCCGAGTCTGGATTCGAGTTTCAGACCCATGCAACAGCGTGTGGTGTTGTTTCCCGCACATACGGCAGGATCCGCCGGTGCAATGGAGAAGTGCGTGTCCTCTCCCCAGGCAGTTGGTGCATACTGATACCTCATTGGCGGCTATAAGGCGTTCTCTGACGGGTTTCGACTTGAAGATATTGCAGCTCCAAATTCCATGTGGTTCACGGCAGATTGGACAAGATGACGGAGAGTGCGACGTGATGAATGCGTGCCCTCGTGTTTGACGTGTTGATCCTGTAGGTTCTAATATATTGCAGCGCTCGTTCAAAAATTGTTTAGTTCTTCAATTATTGGGAAGGGTGTGTTTTCTGCCCTTTCCTTCCATCTTAACTCGGTCTCGCGATCTATCTTGGACGTGAGTAAATGCAGCAGCACTGTATCTGCGGTCGGTTGTCTGAGGCCGTATAGTGAGCAGTGAGCTTCTACCTTGGTTGAATAGGATTGTAGATCACAATATGATGTTCGCTGTAAAGGAGCTCTATCAAACAATTCATTTAAATGTTTAACCACGATTTCAGCCGGTTGATTGTATCTTTTTTCCAATATCTCCCAGACGACCGAGTAATTGGCTGCTGTATTGCCTAACGATATTATAGCGTGAACAGCCTCTTGTATTAAGCACGAGCGGAGATACATTAATTATTTACAGTCGTCAATACGTGGGTTTTCGTGAACTGTCTAGCGAAATTGATCCGCGAATCCTGGCCAATCTTTGTAGGCTCCCGAAAAGGTAAGTACTTCGGTAAATCGGAATCGGAAAATGATGTGCCCGGTGAGTTTGATTTATTACATTCGGTTATCTGCCCTATTTGTGTGTTTGCATTATTAATGATGTCGAACGCGCGTCCCTTACAGTTATAGAACGCCTGTTTTAGATTTCTGCATTGGTTGACTCTCGTCCATATCGTCCAATTCGCCTTGATTTTTCCTAAACGTTGCAAATTCTGCTTCTAAGACGTCTAAATTACATCGAACGTTAGTTGCTCACCTTCCTTCCTCATAGTTATCAAGAGCCGCTTGAAATGCTTCTAATTCTCTTCTGAACACTTGTCGTTTCGGTGTGTTACGACCGTTTGAGGAGAGACGCGATCGCGAGGAAAACGCGTCAGCGAGAGGCGTAAATTCTCGCTACGATTCGGATAATCGACGCCGCGAATTAGTCGTTCCCCTGTTTCGATTAAGATAACAGAGGTAGTTTAAATGAGTTTAACACTGAATTAACAGGGTTAATATAAACTTGTATATTTAACAATATTCAATATTATAATAAAAATGGTCACAAATTATTTAGCGATGAATACAATTAATGTGTTACAGAAATTCAACCCGACTTTAGGATATCTCTTGATGTATTTGTTAGACTAAGCGACTTTAATTTTATTCGTCAGAACCTCTCCATGCATGCCGTTTGAATCTTCAAATGAGACTGATCTTTCGATCTTTTCTTTGTCTTCTCTGGGAAACGACCCCCACTACGCTCGGGTCACGCCACCGTTCGCGCTTATGGTCACGTATGCCACCTTCTTTGTGTGGATAAAATAACGGACCGAGGGCGAATCGACGTTTCTAGAACTTGCTGCTTGATGACAAATATGCGCTTGTCGCTATACTGTATATTTTTCGTCGGTCATGTAAGACGATCTATCTGCGACACTGTAGTACCACGAGTGACGGTTAGGGACACGGCCTATGGTAAGCCTTGTGGTGTAACACAGTGTCAAATGTTTAATGCGCTCTTCTTGACTAAGGGCCATGGTGAGTTTCGATAAAATGAACGAGCTTACATTATAGTTGAAAGATTGACGTTGTTACGGCGTTAGGTTGTTGCTCGTTGTCCTGAGAGATTTTAACGCTCATTCCACGGAATGGGGAAACCTCAGGACCAAAGTGTGCGGCCGCGCGCTGTCACATTGGGCCGCGGGTCTTGGACTCCTGCTGGTGAGTAGGAGCTCGGTCAGCACCTGCGTGACGTGGAGGGGGTGCTCCGTCGTGGGCATCACATGGGCCACCCCCGACGGGTTCAGACGGGTTTCAGGTTAGAGAGTGGTCGAGGGGTGGAGATATGACAGCAATATGCGACGCATCCATGCCGCGAACCATGCTGGGCACCGGACGAAGCAGAGCCGTGTATTGGTGAACTTCCAACATCGCGGAGCTAAGGCCGAGATGAGCTCAGGCCCGAAGACGGTACCAGAGGGTTCGCCGCAGACGACGCCACGACGAGGGAGAAATCTCTCTGTACTACCGGGCGTTATTATATTCTGGTCGTGGTCGCAGGGCACGGACTGGGCCTGAGGACCTCCCCTGCTAAGCCGAAGGCCATCTGGTTTTACGACAAGAACAGGCGAAGAACTCCTCCGCCTGGTCTGAGCATAAGCATGACAGGGAAAGCTGTCGGGGTGGGATCGCGAATGAAGTATCTGGGTCTCATCATCGACAGCCAGTGGACGTTCGGGCCGCACTTCGACTTCCTGGTCCCGAAGGTGTCGGCGGCGGCCAACGCCTTGTGCGGCCTGCTGCGGAACTTCGGCGGGGCGGAAGTCGCGGTGCGCCGACTGTACGATGGCGTCGTTCGGTCCGAGTGATGTATGGGGCTCCCGTATGGGCGGATGATCTGATGATGAGTCGCCGCAGCATCCTGTTCCTAAGAAGGTTGCACAGGGTGACCGCCATCAGAATCATCAGTGGATACCGAACGGTGTCGCACGCGTCGGCGACTGTTCTGGCCGCGTCTTCTCCGTGGGAGCTCCGGGCGTTGGCACTCAAGCGGAGATATACCCACTTGAGAGCGCTGGACCCCAGGGAGGACGCGGCCGAGCAGGCGGCCCCAGACGACCCGAGAACCGTCGAGGAGGATGCATGGGTCCAATGGCGGTCTCGGCTGATCAACGAAGGAGGCGAACATCGAGGCGTGGAGGCGGTTCTCCCAAGTTGGGAGACATGGAGGAGCCGCCGCGGTCTCCCGTTGACCTACAGGATGACCCAGGTGCTCACGGGACACGGCGTGTTCGGCGAATATCTGATGAAGATCGGACGTGAGGCGACGGACATCTGTCACCACTGCATGGAGGGCAGGGTCACGGCGCAGCACACACTGGAATTTTGTCCAGAATGGGAGCTGCCCCGCTACACCCTGCGTCTCGTCATAGGCGAGAGATTGGCCTCTTCGGTGATCGTGGAGACGATACTGGGCGGACCGCAGGAGTACGAGGCTGTCCGCTCCTTCTGCGAGCAAGTTATGTTCGTAAAGGAGCGGGCAGAGAGGGAGAGAGAAAAACTTTCACTCTTGTAGGGTAACGTGGTGGAGGGTGATGGCGGTCAGGCGGTCCAGGGACGCTCCACCACCGCCCTCCTCGAGCCGCAACTAGCAGGGCAATGGCCTCCCCGAGCGTCAAATTAATTTGTTAGGGAAATTTGCAGGATTGGCTCGATCAAGTGGATGCGGGGAGTGCACCGGCAGTAATTCGCAAGAGGTCCCGGGACACTCCTGTCACACGCGTAGGCAAGCCATCGTGGAGTTTTAGTCGGTAAGAGTTCGACACTGCTCTGCTGTTGCCACAGCGACTGACTGTCCATGAGCATTTCTCCACGTACAAAAAGAAAAAAAAAAGGCTGTTGCTCGTTACTGTGCAGCGGGAGGTTGCGTGGGTGTGCTTCGCGTTGAAGATGTTTCCTTCCCGAAATTGATCCACCGCTTGTTGGGACTTGCTGCGTTGATGATAATGGTGGAGTCACGTGGCACTGTTTGATTGGAGTTAGGTGGGGCTGTTGTGTCACTGACGTGTACACTGTTTCATTTAACGGTTTAGTACATATGAATCCGACTCGAAGGACCAAATGTTCGACCTTTCGCGGAGAGACGCGGTAGATAGCGAAAGTAGTAAATTCTCGTTACGATACGATAATCGATACTACGAATTAGTCGATCCCCTATTTCGGTTAAGATAATAGAGGTGATTCATAATAAATGATGATAACACTGAGTTAACAGGTTAAAATATACGCTTTATTTCAATAACCTTTAAGATTTAAGTATTTACGCGTGGTGCGTGTAGATATGTTTTCAGCGAAATGTAAATAGCAAGTTAAGATGATGACTGATGAAGGAACGGAAAAATCAGTCAAGATGTTGGCTGGTCTAAGGACGTAAAATCAGAAGCTTCCGTTTGTCTGCAAATATGTTAGCCATAGAATGGCAGGCCATGCTCAGGGGCCATCAGGAGTTCAACACCGTCCGCACCTACTGCGAGCAAGTGATGCTGGCGAAGGAGCGAGCGGAGAGAGATCGGAAGAGAACGCGCAATCCTGCGAGATCGTCGCGCCAAAGAAACTCAATACGCCACAGGGACGCGGCACTGTCGCCGCCCTAGCAGCGTCAAACTAGGAACGAGACGTTAGGGGGTGTGGTCCCCCCCTAGCGGCCCAACATAGACCGGGATGCCTCCCCAATAAACAGCTGGGAGAAGACGACGAGGAGCGACTCCCCTGGTAGCAATTGTAAAAAGAGCCCGAGGTCGCTTCCACCAATCGTCGGGACAACCACCGTGGAGTTTTAGTCGGTAGAAGTCCGACACTACTCTGCTGTTGCGTGCAACAGCGAGTGTCCATGAGGATTTCTCCACGTACGAAAAAAAAGCCATAGAATGGCACGATAAAAAAGAGGTTTTCATGATTTCAACAATACATGCAGAAGAATTTGTGGATGTACCAAAACACTACAGTGCATAAGACATTTTACAGAAACCATCTTGTGTATATGACTATGATAAATTGATGGGTGCTATAGATAGGACAGACATGGTCATCAACACTATAAATTCTATCTGCAAAACAACAAAATGCTACAAATATGATTGATATGTGCTTATGGGATTCATATTGTCTATACAAATTGGAAACCAACAAAACAATATCAATTGCAAAATTTTAACTGAAATTAATAGATCCAATTTGAAAGAAATATCAGAAAAAACATCCCGTCATCTTATTACACCCGGAAATAATTACTTATCAAAACTCAACGGAAGACATTTTCCTTCACTTTATGAAGCTACAGGAAAAAAAATAGACCACAAAAGTGTGTTTTGTGTGCGAAAAACAATAAGAGATGAGAATCTCGTTATCAATGCCAAGAATGTGATGTTGGGTTGTGCGTGTTTCCATGTTTCAAAACATATCATATTAAATTAAATTATTAATCACTGTATATTATTCTTTCACTATTTTCAATCATTGGTCAGACTCTTTATATCCATTAAATAAGTTTATATCTTTTATGTAGAAATTATAAGAATATTGTTTTAAGGAAAAGTCCCCTTTCTTTCTAGATAAACTGTCCACGCGCAATGTGTACACTTTCGGCGCGACGTCCAGTTCAGTGGCGGCGCTACGGCGGACCGAACCGCAGAACAGCGAAAGAATTAATATTCAATACTCATTATTACAGCATTATAGCGAATTTTTCCTTAACACTTTGACTGCCACGCCGAAATCACATGTTTCGCTCAGGACGCTACGGGAGTATTTTTATTATTCAAAGCTGTTACGTCGCGTGAGATGGTCCGTGCGACGTCCTTCATTCGCCTGGCCGCCAAGACCCACACCCCATTAAAAACGACCCACACTAAACCTGAAGAACCATCATATACCGATCCTTTTGACTTTCTCTCTACTCATGCATTTTCGATTTACAGATGGTCCTTAAAATAGTCCTTGGGTTTATTGCACGCTCTTACGAATTACGGAGACAAGCAGATGTTTGCCTAACGGAAAAGTAGTTTTTTCCCAGAAACAAAGGGACCCCTGAGCCCCGCTGTCAGGAGACTTTCTCCTCAGATTTTCGTCTATTCGCGATGGCTATAACCAATGGGCATCGCGGGTCGCTACCTTCACTTTCCCACCGAAAAGTGCGAATAACGAATCCGCGTTCTTAGCTCAAAAGGGGCACACCTACATCAAGCTTTCCTCCGTAACAAGACGCGACGAATCAACCACTGTCTTTCCAACCCCGGTACAGTCAACTACCGTCAATCCATAGTCGAATACAGTCAATCAACGCAACGATACTAAAAGAGTCTCAGGTCGTACTCACTCGTCGTTGTTCGTACAAACATTCATTATTGTAACACCGAAGTTGTTGGATCGATTAAATATATAGTAACCTGTTAATCGCAGCGTTATTTCAATTAATCACCCTTATTATCCCACAAGAAATAAGGGATCGTACGATTCGTGGCGTCGATTGGTTAATCGTAACGGGAATTTACGACTCTCGTTGGCGCGCTTCTTCGAGATCGTATCTCCCCGCGAACGTGCGAAAGTTCAAAGCATATAATGGCAAAATAATAATAAATTGAAGGTGTAAGACAACATTCTTCCCCAATGGACCATTTATTTTATTGGTGGCCACGGGCGACCACCGTGGCGCTTTGGTAACAGTTGATAGCGACAAATTATAACAAGGCTTCGTTTATTTCAACAAACCATTCGCATTCGTTATTTCGTCGTAAGCAAAACGTCCAGAATATATTGTTGAAACGTGTAGAAGATACTAACTTCAATTATATGATTATAAAGCAGCATTTACGATTATTTTCTAAGGTATGTTTATAATAATATTCGTAGATTACCCCTCAAAGATATGGATACAAACACAGTGCACCGTTAGATGCAAGATTTGTTGTCATTTTTTTTTACTGATGTTCTAATAAAAATGTTTAATTGTTCAATGAGACACTTTTTATTTCGAAGTATCTCCTATTTATCGGTTATATTCAAAATGCCCTAATTGTCAATTTTCATTCAATTTTTACAATTGTAAGAAGTTCAAGCGCTTCGGTCACCAATGACCACCGTGGGGTCACAGGAGAAACCGTGGTCGGTCATATATGACCAACGTGGCAGTCAAAGTGTTAATCTGGTTTCCAACATAACAATTGAATGTCAAACGAAATTTTGAACGTCGATAAAAAGTGACATGTTATACGTGTGTATGTATATACAAATTGCAAAATATGTTATAGAACTCTATTACCAATAACAAATATTTTCTATTACTTCAGATAAATAAGGTATAAGGTATAAAACTATACACAAAAAAAGAAAATACGAGTATAATGAGGGAAGATCCTAAACTTGTTGCTTTTTCACTCACACTTTACAATTGTTTTAGATCATAATGGTCCGTAAAACAAAAGATTTATAGCTTAGGAATGTCACAGAATTGATATTATACTTACTCATCAGGATACTTATCACTGCACATTACATGCAGATCAATTTGTGCATACACTTTAGCTGGACCTGACATGCCTTTCTGAGGCATCAAAGTGATTACTATGTCTAATGGTTGCCATTTCCGTCTATTTTTTTCATGACGTAAATCGCGAAGTTCATCTCCAAAGATGCTCTATAAGAAAAACAAACCGCCGATTTTAATAGAACTTAAGAATGATACATTTTTCGAAAAATATTTGACACGTATGTTTTTTAGATGCCAGCATTTATGTAAGTAGCCTCCAAAGTTGGAGATTGGAAATATACTTCATGGAGTATTTTGCAAAATATAAGGTTTAGGACAACTATACTCATGTAAACGTTGCTCGTTTTTAAACAAAAAATTTAGCTACGTAAACAACATTAAAAAGAGTATTTGTTTGTAAAATATAATAAAAATTATATTGTTAATTTTTGTTGTAAAATACTGATATATTTTCATGAAAATTTACATATGGTACTCCAAATTATTGGCACAACCCACACAACATTATCTTTGTATAAAGTTCTTTGTAAATCTGCAAAGAATGTGATTCCCTATTTAATTTTTGTGTAAAATATAACCGTCGACTCTAAAGTTTATGTATATCATAAATCATAAATTTTTTAAATAGATATAATAAAGAAAAAAAGTAAAATGCACATAACGGTCCGTTTTCGGTGGAAAAAAGGCACACTTACGATCTTGTAGCATAAATTTATTATAACATTTTATTTAATATTTACTGTGCAATCCTTTATTTTATAAGAACTTTCAGACGATTATACATTGAATGTACTAATTTTTAGATTCTTCTTTTTTACATTCTTCAAGAAGTAGTTTCTCCAGATCTAGCTTAAACGTAATATAATGTAATAGGATTTAGGACTGAGAATTGTGAAGGAGTCATTAAGATATGCGGCGTATTAAAAATGATCCATTGTCTAACAATATAAGTTGTGTGTTTGAGATTATTATCCTGTTAAAAATAATAATCTTCTTCTAAATTTCATTTTTCCACACTTTTACTTTAAAATATTTAAATAATCATATTTGTCCATGGTATTTTCAATAAAAAGAAGCTCTCCTACATCAGATAAGTGCTTCACCATCCTCGTGTTTGATGGTTTGAACAATTTTTTTCATCTAATCTAGTATTCGATTTCCTAACTAAAACCCGTTCATCACATTGAAAAATAATAAATTTATTTTGGTCTATATTTTGTCGGAATGCTGTATTTTTGTGCACATAATTATTATCAAACTTTAACAATTTTTTTTTTAATTAATTTTGCTAATCCATGGTTTTCGTCTTGCAACTCTTAGTTCATATCTAATAGTTTTGAGTGTTCTTCGAATTATTACGGGGTGCATTTCCTTGTTAGATTCGTATTTTACTACCCCAGCTATTTCCGAGAATGTAGTTTTAGATTCCTTTTTTATTATATTGACTATCTTCCTTTCTTCTCGGTCTCTAAGCTTCTGAGGACGTCCGCTTCGTGTAGCATTTATTGGATCTTGTTTACCAAAAAGTCGTTTAATCACACTTCTCACGGTAAAACGACTTCTGTTAATAACTTTCCTTTTAACATTTAAAAGTTATTAACTTAATAACTTTAAATACTAATTTCTATTCCTGCATAAGATTCTCCTTGCTTGTATAAATTTAATACAATCTTTCTTTCAGCAGCTTTTCTTCTTTTTACAAAATATTCTAACTTTAATAAATGACGATCAGTTTGGATGGAAAAACTACCCGCGATATAACAAGTGTCCTAACATTGGAAATATTTAAGTAGAATACACGTTATAACAAATTTTTAAAGAGCGTCAATATTTTTGTTTTACTGAAAATTTCAAAATTATTTCAATCAAAATGGACGTGTATATGTATTTTATTTTTTTCTTTATTATAACTATTTCTAAAATTCATGATTCATGGAATACTTGAACTTTAGAGTCGACAGTTATACTTTACAAAAATATTAAATAGAGAATCACATTCTTTACAGATTTACAAAGAATTTCATACAAAGATCCAAGCTGTGCAAATACTTTTATTTGACACTGTATATAAACTTCAAACATTTTATACAAAATACATTTAGTTTTGCCATATGTTTTGTGTGCCAAAATATGTAATAATGTGCTCTGAGACATGTGAAAGCCATAAATATTAACATTAAATGTAAATACATAAAACATTGATCGGTACTCTGATATTTAAACCATAGGAGTATTAGCTTTTACTTTTAATCGTTGCTTTGCACAAAAATTGAATTTTATTTCTAAACAAATCCATGTATAAATACATTACAGTACAGAGTCAAATGCACTTAAAAAGAAAATATGGATTCTGGTGAATTTTTATATTCTTAACTAACTATTTTAATGGCTTTACATAAATCAATTGTAACTTATAATTCCCACAATATAATCCAAACTAAATTTTCATGTTTAAACTAGAAGCAAAATTAGTAATTTTAAATAAAAACCAATAAATAACGATGATTTATATTTATCTTCATTATTTATGTTCTTTATTAGCTTTAAAGATAGTCTTGAAAAATATGCTGTAGAAATAAAGGCATCGATTCCAAAATATTTTTCCATGTAGTATACAAAACTGTTACAATTGACTATTCATTTTAAAAATTAAATTATCAAAAATTATTTATATAAATGACGTTATTTAATTTCATGTAAAAATCAAGTGATTTCCTATCAGTGTGTATGTGTGTGTATAATAATCACAGTTATGTATATGTTATAAATAATATAAACAATATATAGACAAAACTTAAGCAATATAAATAAAATTACAATTCAGCACCAATTATATTAATATAGATACATATTCCTTCTCGAATTTTATTTGTTATTTCCTATATCATATTAATCCATTTATGTTTATATTCATATTAAATTCGAACATATTCATACACTACACTCATCAGAATACATTTATATTTATTATACGTCCTTTATTTAAAAAAAAAAATACGAACAATTTGTAGGTGCATGCATAAAATACGAAAATCTGAATCTTTATCTACTTATAAATTATATAAAAAGTCATATAAAATTTAATTTACTAGAAATAAATGTGTATATTCCATTATGATACAAAAATCATACAACATTAAATAAATAAATTTTTATCTATTTATATCATGACGTACCTTCAGAACCTCGATTTCGTTTTTCTGCCGATCTTTAGACGACTCACAGGACATATTTTCATTATTCAATTTTTGAATACTCTTCAAGAATTACGGATAACTTAGTTTAACTCATTGTTTAACATTTAACCTCAAACTTTATTACAGTGATCCCAGCGTTGAAACTAAACACTAAACACTCACTGCTTAAATGTTTTCACATTACTATTCACTAAAAATTCTGTTAAAAATATGATTCCACATATTTTATAACTTAAAAAGCTACCAAATATAAATTCACCGATAATCTCATGTTTTGATTGTGTCGGTGTTAAACAAGTAGTTTAACTTAACGACAAGAATAAAAAAAAAATACAACTGCTCAGTGTTCACCAATGAACCACAAAACATATAACCTTTTAGTAGAATATCGAGTACGTGATTACTATTTCAGTATCGCGCGAAATTTGAAATATAATTTTTGTATTTCAATTATGTACATACATATATTATTAGATATTAGTAATTATATATATATATAAAGAGTTTTTTACTCTATCTATGTAATTGTTGTGTTCATATAACATTTATATGAATGGATATTTGTGGAAATAAAAATTCATAATAAATTTATATAAGACCATATGAATTAACAACTAAATATAATCCTCAAACCAGTATTTAGAAAGCACAAATTTTAATTTTATTACCTGCACAAGAAAACAAATTCAATAGTATGAGGTTAATTGTATCAGATTTCACCTATACTGTATATTAATTATGATTTAACTGTTGTAAATATGTATATCATTCTAAAATTAATTTTTGTAAAGTACTTTTTCATAAAATATAGTTTACAAAATAATTCTCAAAGTTTTACAATTTAAAGTTATAAGTGTTGATAATATTAATTTATATTTTAACAGTAATTTAATTTATGGTTTATAGCTTATATTCTGAATGTATACATAAAAACTTATAAAAATATAATGACATTACAAAAACATGATGTCATCTATTCAACATTAATCATTAATGACCAAACCAAACCTAACATAACACAACCTATCTTTTTCTCCTTCATTTTGTGGTTTATGTAGTGTGAAAAAAAAAACAAAAAAAAGTATTCTAATGTCAAGAATCTTTCAAAACTGTGTCCTCTTATGCAAAAATAAAAAATCTAAAGTTTTAAACAAATAAATATAAAAATTTTGTTTAATTTTATATCAGAACCCGAATGTATCACTACAGTGCGTTGGCAAAATTTGGATAACGATTGTTCTGTAACGAGGTTGTGTACCTCGTCTGTGATATAATTTTTCCTTTTGTTTACGTAAAGGTTGAATAGTCGTAGCAAAATGGTTCTCGCAGATTTAGGTCGTAAAATAACATCTGCGCTTCGATCCCTCAGCAATGCAACTGTCATTAATGAAGAAGTAAGTATTTCCACAGTAACATAACCTTCATACTCATTTCTATACATCTCATTAAAATTGTAACATATGTTAATTTATGTTATTCAATAAATGTTGCATCATAAACATTTCCCAAATATTTTCTAAATGTAATAATTTCTTAATTTTATAAACTTGAAAGCTTATAGCATTCAATTTACTAAAAAGTCAAAATAATAATTATTAAATTAACTATTGTCAATAGAAATACCTCAACATTTTATACTATTATTTTATATTATGTTTATGTTATATTAATGTTAGAAATATTTATGTACATATTTGTATGTATATATGTGTACATATATATATTTATTTGTGTAATATTATTGTATTTATATGTATTGTTTTGAAATAAAATATTGCAGACAATAAAATTTATATACATGAGTATATATCACAAATATGGTTTTTCTATTATAATTATATATTAAATTTATAATTTATATGTTGAAAATGTTTTTAATAAAGCAGTATTTTTATTTTTTCTGTGTATAAAATTTTTATAAACTAAAATTTATAATGTTTCAATATAATAAATATTTTGAACGTGTTAAGTCATGCACTTATATGAATTTGAAACAATGAATTTTTAGATAATTAAAATTTTTTAAATTAAAAGTTTTAATTAAATTGTCCAATCTCATGTTGGTTGACATATTTTATTGTATTTAATATCTACATAATTAAATAGAAGATTACAAGAATGTATCATTTGTAGGTCCTGAATTCTATGCTAAAAGAAATATGTGCAGCATTACTTGAAGCAGATGTTAATATCAGGCTTGTCAAAAAGCTAAGAGAGAATGTACGTCTTGTAATTGATTTTGATGATATGGCTGGTGGCCTTAATAAGAGGAGAATGATACAGAGTGCTGTATTTAAAGAACTTGTAAAGGTACGTTGAATGATTTATTTATTATTTGGAAATTTATTATTCGATACACTGAAAAATGATTTTCTTCTATATTGTTGTAATTAAAAAATATTGGAAGTATATTCAATTCATTTTGTTACAGCTCATTGATCCTAGAGTAAAAGCTTATCAGCCTATTAAAGGACGCCCAAATATAATAATGTTTGTTGGATTGCAAGGTTCAGGAAAAACAACTACTTGTACAAAACTTGCTTATCATTATTTAAAGAAAAATTGGAAAGCTTGCTTAGTTTGTGCTGATACTTTCCGTGCTGGCGCATATGATCAAATAAAACAAAATGCAACTAAAGCAAGAATTCCATTTTATGGAAGGTAGGTAATAATTTAAAAATTATTTGTTACCGTTCAACAACAAATTAAGTATAAGACACAAGTAAATAGATTAGTTTTATGAGATATAGCAGTTTTTATTTTTATACATACTTTCTATGTATAATTTTTAATTTTATTCCTTCAAATAATGGATAATTCTACAAAGATTTTAATGTTACAAAATAATTACTAGTTTAATAGGACAAAACAAATTTATTATTTAGTTATACAGAAGTTGATCCAGTTACAATAGCACAAGATGGTGTGGAAATGTTTAAAAAAGAAGGTTATGAAATTATTATCGTTGACACTAGTGGTAGGCACAAACAGGAAGAGTCTCTGTTCGAGGAAATGCTTCAAGTTGCAAATGCAATTGTAAGTAATTTAATAGTTCTTATCTCTTGCAAACATTTTCTAATGAACAGAAATTAGCAATAACTAATTTATGAAATATCTATGTCAATAAATAAAAATTGTTATTATTTGTAGCAACCAGATAATATAATTTTTGTAATGGATGCAACAATAGGTCAGGCTTGTGAAGCTCAAGCAAAAGCTTTTAAGGAACGTGTTAATGTCGGTTCTATCATTATTACAAAACTTGATGGACATGCAAAAGGTGGAGGTGCTCTTTCAGCGTAAGTTTTCATAATTTGTAAATAGTTTCTCTAAGTTTTCATGAAATATGTTTGAAAAAGTTCTTTTGTAGTACCTTTATATATAGTTACTTATTCATATCATATACTTTTCTTTAAATAGTATTTAAATTATATTTATATTTAAATAATACTATGGGTAAACAATGTTTAATTAAGGATCAGTAATATAAGTAATAATTCTTAATTATTCAATAAAATGCAATTATAAAAGTGATATTTGTATTTTCTATAAATTCTCCATAAAACAGTTAATACTTATAAAAGAATGTATTATTTTATACTAGTGTTAAAAATCCTTTTTCAATGTAATGAAACTTAAATTTTAATGTAATATTATAATTGAATTTGGGGATCAAAGAAAATTTACCTTTGTAACTATTAAAGGTTTCTGATATTATGTAAGTATGTTTCTATAGGGTCGCTGCAACACAAAGTCCAGTAATCTTTGTAGGTACAGGGGAGCATATAGATGACTTAGAGCCATTCAAAACAAAACCTTTTATTAGTAAATTATTGGGTATGGGTGATATCGAAGGACTAATAGACAAAGTGAATGAATTAAATCTCGATGATAATGAAGAACTACTAGAGAAAATCAAACATGGACAATTCACTTTGAGGGATATGTATGAACAGTTTCAGAATGTTATGAAAATGGGACCATTCTCTCAGTTAATGGTAAGTTTTAGTTTCTTCTTTTTTTCTTCTGTCTATTTATAAATTTCTAATATTTTTTAAAAATTTCATCTAAATTTGTAAAGTGTAAAGAATGTAATTTATATATTTTTTACTTATAGTTAAAATATGCTATGCACGTATATTTTTAATAGAATATATACTTAAATATTTTTTACATAACATAAAGGGAATTTTTTGTTAAACAGGGGATGATTCCTGGTTTCAGTCAAGACTTTATGTCAAAAGGTACAGAACAAGAGTCTATGGCAAGACTAAAACGTATAATGACTATTATGGACAGTATGAACGACTCAGGTAATTTTCTTTTAATTAAATTCAATTATCTGTATAAGTTGATATTATTGAAATATGAGATTTCAACATTCATGCACATTGTTATATTTCTTGTTATATTTATTTGTGATGAACAAATATAAAATTTGTCAAAAATGTTGAGAATAATAGAACTCAGATCTTTCTGATATTATAGATTTCTGTAGCCATAGTTTTAATTATTTTTAAAGTAATCACAGTAAATAAGTTCGTTGCATATAATTTATATGGATCCTTTTTTTCTTTCATATTGCTTATTTTCTTATATCGTTCACTGTATATTTTTAAAAAATTTAATAATTTTTTAAAAATATAATATTTTATATTTTTTGATCATATTTCGATTATTTCTATATTTTTTTAAACGAGACACTTTATATTACAAATATTATAAAAGCGCATATTTTTATTGCAAACAATAAATTGAGTTAATAGTAATATTTTACTATACATCATGTATGTACTCTTAACGTTATTTAACATATGAATTTACATTGTAGAAAAAATTGCTTTCAGCTATTTGTTTTTAATTAGTAAAAGAAATTGTTTCATCAAGGAATCTGGGTTGTATATTAACACAAACATATTTTATAGTTATACAACATTCAAATAAAAAATAAAAAAATATTAAATAAACAAACATTTTTAGAATTGGATAACAGAGATGGTGCAAAATTATTTAGTAAACAACCAGGCAGAATTATAAGAGTAGCACAAGGTTCTGGAGTGACTGAAAAAGAAGTCAAAGATGTAATTACACAATACACAAAATTCGCTGCTGTTGTAAAGAAAATGGGCGGTATTAAAGGATTATTTAAAGCAGGAGATATGTCCAAAAATGTAAATTCGATACAAATGGCAAAGTTAAATCATCAAATGGCAAAAATGATGGATCCCAGAGTGCTACATCAAATGGGTAAGTAATATTTTTATTAAACAGTGCTTAATAATTGATATAAAGTTAGCAAATTTTGAAAGGAATGTACAATTCATTGATTTAATTTTTATGTTTATTTTCATATTATTTTTTAACATATGCATATTCGTAATTTATGTGTTTATGTGTATATGTATTGTGTTTCTGTATTCAAGTGTAACTAAGCTTTACACTTCAAATATTTACACTATAGCATATTATGTTTGTACTACTTGAATAAACTAAGTAAAAATTAATATATGTGTTTGAACATTAAGAAAAAGTTATCTATATATATTCTTATTATATTCTTAATATAATAATATATATAAAATCGCTACATTTTTTTATTTCATTATTAAAATTTTTCTTTTCACAGGTGGAATGCCAGGATTACAAAATATTATGAAACAATTACAACAGGGTGCAGCAGGAGGTATTGGAAATTTAATGGGTGGCTTTGGTGGAAAATCATGAAAAAAGATTTGTTAGACAATGCTTTGATTGCCTTTGATATAATTCTTTGTTAACCTATTAATTGCAGAAGGCGATTTCATTCGTCATTCGAATAATAATTTCTTTATTTAGAGACCCCCCATCTTCTATCTATAATTTCATTTTTATTACAAATAAATCATCGTGTGAACTATCAGTTTACATTTGCAACGGTTAAACCTGACGTAATTGAAATCAAACTATCTTTATTATTAATTTTGAATTTCATAATTATAGAAGATTCTTGTTAAATGATAAATCATTTAATAAAATAAACATTATTTAGTTATAAAAAGAAGGAAAAAGAGCGGGGAAGAAAAGAGAGCAAAGAATATAAAATTTATTACTCTATGATGATGATCTCCTCAAAATTTTTAAAAAGTTTAAGAAAAATTTTATGTTTACAGATCTTTTTCAATGTAAAAGAAATAAAAAAGTGATGTTCGTTACCATGTGTATGTTTCCTATTTTTTATTCTATGTTTCCTTTGTGTGTATGCTTCCTTTCATTTAATTCTTTGTTTTACACAAATATAGAGTCCTATTTATCTGAACACTTGTTAATATCTTACTTGGTTTTTATTGTAAGCAGAAACATCAGAGATCTGACCACAAGGAGGCTGCTGCATATGGGGACTGACGTCCCATCCACTCTCCTTTTATGTACAAAGATTAATTCATTTTTAAGCAATTCTCTCTTTGGTGTGTGTTTGCAAAACATTTTCATAATTTCTTGATTATCTCGCAAACAAAAAGTAAAAGAAGTTAAAAAAAAAGCCGGTGCGGTAAACTAAGAACCGATATTAAAATATAAATTATTTTCATAAAATTTTATATTCTTATTTTTTAATTTTATGTATATTCTTTATATATATTATTAATTTTATATTCTATATTAAAAGTTTCTACTTGATCAAATGTTATAAATTATTTTTTTTATTGTTATAAATTAATATTTAATTGTCCTTAATAAATAAGTACGTAAAAGTTTATTTTATTTCAATGTTCACTTTACAAGAGTTCAAGTAAAAATGAGCTCGTGCGAATTTGTTTTTTAATTTATCAGATGATTGTGTGTACATGCCACGCTTGAAAATCTAAGCCTAAAATCTCCCCTTAGCGGTGTCATATATGGTAATAAGTAATTAATGGCTTTTTGTAAAAAGATAGATTAATATTAATTAATATTAATCTGTAATATAGGAAGGAAGATTTGCAAAAACCTTCTGGTAGAGAGTACAATACAAAACAGTACTAAAACCGAACTATAAGACAACACTGAAAAGAAAGAAAATAGAATCATTATCAAAATAAACGAAGAAGCAACGTACAAGGTATTAATATAAATTTAATGAACTGAAAGAAGAAATTAAATTAAACAAAAACAGTGGAAAATGGGAAGAAGATGCTGAAGGGGAGATACTGGAAATCTTAAGTTAGGATGAAGTATTGCCAACTGGTGGGAAAGAGATTTTATTTAAGTCAAATATACCGGTAATTCTTACCAACTGATTAGTCATCTCATGTCATATCAATCAAAAATTTAATAAAGTGTCGAATAAGGGTAATTTTTGTATCTTGATATAGCTTGAGAGTGGAATATCTCCTGTTTCTACCTCTTGTAATTTTAAAAATTCTATTTTGAATTATTTATACTCTTGTTTTGACATATTTAAAATAACATATTTAAATATCATCTACCAGATCTAGCCCCAAAGCTAAACATTCGAATGCAGATTTTATATAAATTTTATCTTACTCCGAAGTTTAACTATATATATATATATAGATTTATTGTTAATATAAGGGTGAAGAACTTTAAATGTCCTATTCATTCTGTCATTGATAGATATTCTTCATCTCATCTGATCATCTAATCGAAAGTAATCTCAAGATATTTTGTTTTTTGAGATTAGAAAAGCTGGTACGACCAAAAATGTACAAGGTGATATGCCCTTGACAAAGTTACTCGAAAGTTAACGATCTTTGTCGTGAAAAAGACTTTTTCCATTATAACACAACCGAATTTAATAATTTCTAAATTTTTATTGTAAATTTACGTTTTCGAAAATTTATTACCATAATAATTACCATAATTCTTATATTTTTTACAAACTAAAACTATATACTTCTGAAGTATTAGTTTTTGACTTACGATTAGAACAGTGTTAATTTGTATTAAATGCAGTTTATGACAAAAATAGTTATACTATAGTAACCAAACATCAAGTTGATCAGTAATTAAAAATGATTATGCTGTAACGATACGTGCACATTCTGATTTCTATCTTCTCAAGTTAATGTCAACAATCTAAAGTTAATGTGAGCAATAACAAACTTTAAGTTTCCTAAAGGAAAAAGAATTTATACAATATTTCAAGTTGTAATAATTATATTAAAACGTCAATACATATAGATCGAAGAATGAAGATTATTTGTTTTTGTACTTTTTATTATTTATTGTATACTAAATGAATAATAAAATATTGCAGACTAATTAATGGATGTCATAGCGTTTCTTGATCGTCGCGTCGTTTAAGTTGCACGGATGTAAAATTCGACATATGTAACTTTTGTGATTACATATCCATTCATATACACTTTCATGTTACAGTACATTAAACGAAGGCTTGTCCGACTAGGCTCTAAGTTACATACCATTTTCCATGCGCCCTTAGCGCATTTTAGTGAGAAAAAGTGGTCGATACCTAGACGAACATGAGGCTTCGAAATAATTAGAATTCTACTTTCTGTAACGGTAACTTTCTGAATCTTCTGTTTTCATCTCATCTCTTATCGGCTGCCGTTACATAGTCTTTCATATAGATTTCTTACTTTCCCGAGTTGCATTCTTACAATTTCATAACATAAATAATTTGTACACTATTTAACATACAATAATTACAAGAAAAGATGTTATATAAAATATAAAAAATGAAAAATTATTTATTCCACAGTCAGGAAACAGAAGATACCTAACATTTATATCAGACATGATAATGATATGATAAAATATACAGTTAAGTTGAACATTTAAATTATTTCCACTGAAAGTAAGAAATAATGATTAAGAAGGATTTATATGATATCAGGACACGCATCTGGCAAAGCCTCTCTAAGCTTGTTTAGAATGTTATTTCAAGATCATGATCATCTTCCTGCATATTAATATGATTTGTCTTTTGTAACGTGAAGTTATCTTACATTGAAACAACTGTTATACGAAAAAAACTGTTGAATATCGTATTACATGTACATATATATATATAATTATATATACATATGTATGTTAATTTAAATATTAAAAAATTTGAAAAATAGCATTTCTTTCAATAATACTTTTATAAAGTAACGATATAATATTAATTTTAATGAAACAACATTCAAAAGTATAAAAAATAAGTTAATTACAATATTCAATGCAATATTTTCTAAATGTTGATACATAATATAGATATTTGGATGTTACATCACGTATTTAAAGTTATAGAATGTTAATGTTTGTGCCATTATTCATTTTTTTAAATATTTTTCAAGCAAAGTAGGAAGATATTATAGAACGACAAGTAAGAAAAATGTACATTAAATTTAGTTTTTTTTCAAGTGAGAAAGATTTATTCAACAATCGAGAAGATAATAGAAGAGTTTAGCTTGTAGGTATGTACAGGGTGTTCAAAGATGATTTGTCTCGATCATTGTAGCGTTATTCTATAATACATCTCTGAATTGTTGAAGATCTGTAAAAAAGGTAGCCGTAAAATTGACCTTGACCTTGCCAGTCAATCTTGGGAAGAAACTTGGCTGGAAAGTCGAAATGCGAGTGGGGCTGCTTAAATAGCAAAAAGGAAAAAAAGAAAAAAGAGAGAAAGGAACATATGGGTTATATGGGGTTATAGAGTAACTAAGTATGTGCGACAATAGATGCTACCTCGGACTGCAAAATATAGGTAAACACATTTGAAACGAAGTGAATTCGGAAACCAATGAAACTTTTTAACGTTTTAGTTTTGAAAGAGCGTTTAAGGTACGACCCATGGTTCTTTTGCAATTTTTTATCTTCACAATGAGCAGACTATGATCCAGTAAACAAAAGAATTGTCCTTGAACTTCGAGATCATGGTGAATTTTGCGACTACTGTTTTGCAGAACATCACCTATCCAGAGGTGTAAAATAACGTTACGACGATCGTGACATATCATTTTCGAACACCCTGTATATGTATAAAGATAAGAAAAATCAAGCAAAAGATTGCGGAGGATGGACTTCGTAAAAAGTCACTTATTTTAAAAGTCAATGCCAAGAAACGTTCGACTATACGACACATAGGTATATATATGTATATGCATATACATATATATATGTATATATATGTATATGTATATATATGACCAAATATATATATATATATATGTATGTATAACGGATATATTTACATATAACAGACGATAGTTTGAAAAATGTGCACCGAGATGAGTCAACATCATTAAAATTCTTGGTAATAATAGAGAATAATGTTTAAAATTGACAAAATATTAGTTATTCTTAACTAATTTTATATGTTAATGACGAATAAATATACATATAAGATTTAATAAAAATTTAAATTTTGTGAAATTACTACGGCTACAAATTGTTAACACGAAAGAAATATGTAAGTTTTTTTAAGAATATAATGTACCTGATGTAAAATCGGAGAATCGTCCAAATCCGAAAGGACAGGACTATGTAAAAATAAATAAATAAGATAAATAATTATAATAGCTATATTTGTTAGAAATCATAATAATATTATCATCATAAAATATCATCATAGAATTATCATAAAATTATGTAATTAATATAATGAAATTTGAATTATTTCGTACGAGCATTATTTCTAATAATAAGAAAATACAATAATTTTATATCAATAACTTAAGAAAAAGAGAATTAACAAATGCTTACTAATAATGAAAATATTATTATTCATAAATATTATAATAAACTTTGACAATAACTTATTTCTTTTATGTTTGTTTGCATTCTAGCTGTTGCAAAAATGTAAAACATAAAAACAGATTTAACTTGACTTTTATCACTTATTTACTTAATTTATTGTACATATGTACTTTAACGAAAAGCAGTAGTAGTTTCATCCGAATATTATATACTTTGTGCAATCTTCTAAAAATTACATTATCTTTTCGTTAATTACAGAAATAATTCAGGTTTTTGACTAAAAAAAAGTAAGCGCATAAATATTTAGTTTCTAAGTGAATTATGAAAATACTATTTTGTCAATTGTAAGGAAATTTTCGAAGAAGATAGTTCAAAGAAGGTGAGCACAAGGTTGCAATTGCGATTGGGATGGTAGGGAGATATTGAAGATTGGCGAATCGATATAAAAGAAGAACGAATACTAAAGCAGCGCCAGTTTTATTAACTTTCTTTTAGGTATCACGTGGAAAAGTAAATTCCATTTAGTGAATCGTACTCATCACATACGGATCTACCGAATAAGTAGGTGCCATTGCCTCTAATCTTGATCTACTTTTGAATTTTCAATTTTATTTATATAAATCAATAAAAATATAGAATTATAAAAATTTGGTTATTAAACTAATATTCAAACTTTTACCAAAGTTATTTGCAAAATTTATTGATTTATAAAATTAAAAAAAAAATAGTCAATTTTTTATAGTAATATTCTGTATTCAAATAACATAATAACATAAATTCTAAATCATGAAATATCTAAAATACCTTAATTATTACATTGAAAATAAGATTTATTTGTTCTCCATTTAAAATAATTATTTTCCTTTCTTTTATGCTATTTTGTATTTTGTGGTTAGTACTTTTCCTTGTTATATTAATTTTCTGTATATAATTTTTTCATTATCTTTTTTTTTTTTTTTGTAATTCTTCATCGTTACTCTGTGTAATTTGTTTATCTGTGTTTCATAGAAATATCAACGTTAACAAATATCTCATCACGTTTCATACATTACAATTTTTTGGTGTATTTTTTATATAAATATTATTTTTTCTTCATCCTTTGGCAAAATGAAAGCTATTTATCGCTATCTTCTGCAATTTATTTTGACAGATATGTTATACAGATTTAACAACAAATCATAACGAACATATAAATTACTAATAAATTTTTTATTACATTGTTCATTTAAAGAATATTATCGTCGATTAATATACAATATTTTATTTATTCAAAGTACTGATATACATTCTTTTTAATCAGAATTATTTTATAAGAGAATTGTTTATCTTTAATACATATACGGAAATTTCAGGATGAACAAAGAAACACGACACGTATATTTTTCTGAATTTTATTTTCGTAAATGATTATTAAGTATAAGGTAATACTAAAAAATATAAATTTATAATCAGCAATAAATATGTATAAAACGAAGATATTCTACGTTGATATATTTGATTGTAATAATTACTATTAATTTATTTAAAAAATGATACATATATGTGAATCTTACATTATGAATCTTAGATCAAAACTTTGAACGTCCATGACATTTAAATCTTTTTGGTTACACCGGCTATAGTTGTAGGAATCGAGGTTTCAATTTTTGTGATAATTTTTAAATAACTACATTCTTGATACACGTTAATAGATTATAAACTAGCGAGGAAATTAGATAATTTTAAACAAAGAAAACTTTTGGAAATTGAAATTTATTTAGTTTCTTGTAAATTATTCATATTTATGTACATAAGTTATATATGTTACAACATACTTGCAAATATCCGAAAAGGATATTAACGTAACTCCCTATCATCCGTAGAAAACAAATCCAATCAAATTAAAGAGATAGTTTAATATATTTGTATTTGTCTGTTCATCGAAAAAAATTGTAAAATTTTCTAAAATAGTATCTATAAATAGTAATTGCTAATAAAATAGACGAAGAAATAACGAAGAAGAAGGGAGAAAGGGAGATAGAGAGGCAAAGTGAAACACTCTCGAGGTCGACGAAAGAATGACGTGAGCTCCAAAATATCATTCTTGGAATGTAGGACATTAGAAAAGTAAAAATCAAGAATCTCTGTATGTGTGTATTCCTTTCTCTTTCGATCGAGACGATGTGGCCTGGATCAGCTATTTCCGGGTGATGGGTCTTCCTTTTTCCATAAATTAAAATTAATGCTTTTCACCACTTTGCCCAAACGTCAGCGTTCTTATACATATACAACATTTTCTTCGTATTTAGTCACGGAACGTGTCAGTCTTTTATATTTACTTTCAACATTTTTTTTTTTTTATTATCTCTTTTATCTTATTGCATTTATTTATTTTTTTGTCTTCATGTTCATGTACCTAATATGTAATTAATTCTAACTCTATTTTGTCTTTTATAATGTTAAAGCATCTTGACTAAAGATTACAATTTTTTGCCCTCTTACATCGTTCGTTTTATAATCTTTGCAGATATACATAGGAGAAACACAAAGAAAGATGCTTGTCAGATCATTAATATTTATTGCTATTATTTTTTCAACAAATGGATTGCCTTACTCGCCTCAAACCAAAACTCCTTACACAGGTCTGTACATTTGATATTTTAATCTTTATGTAGTTCTATGCAAACTATTAAGGAGATTTCTCGACAGAAGAAGATAAGCTCTATTTCCTATATTTATACGCATATATTTATTCAAAACAAAAATATTACTATAGAAATTGTCGTATCGATCAATAATGATTTATTGAATGATTTTCTTATATAATACATAACTATGTAAAATCTAATATGAAATACTAAAAACATGACTTTTTTGAGTACTTTTTTGGCCAATTGTTTCGATATTTCTTTCAGTTTACAGAGAAATCTCGTCTTTTCTCGTGTTAAATCACTTTTAATTAATGTAAATTTTTATATGAGATGAAAGTTAAGTTTTGTATTGCTATTGTTATCAATCGTCTTTTTATTTGCATAGCATATCAAAATTCTGAACAAAAATCCATATTTCAAATTCCCGAACAAGAAGAAGTAATATTTCAACTTCCTGAACAAGAAGATGTGGTATTTCAAACTCCTGAACAACAAGAAGTAATATTTCAACCGGAGCAAGATGGTGTAATATTTCAAAATTCTCAGCAAGAGATGATATTTGAAAATCCTAAACAAGACACCAATCAAAAGCAAGCTTATCGAGGTCATTTTGCTTCCGATGATTTAAAATTCGCGGAACAGGACACTGATTTTATAATTAGCTGTATTGGATTGAATAGAATTTGCGTTAACAAAAAAGATTGTGTAAATGGTTATATTCACTCAAGTAAAAGTACTACTTACTCTTCATCCATTAAGGTAAACTTATTCGTACTTTATCAAAATAGTACTACTAGCTATAGTATGATGCAGTTCATTTAAAGAATTTATAATTGTTAGTTTAATTACAATGCTTTCATTAATCTAGTAGAAAAAATTGGGATACAAATATTCCTGTTTCTTTTTTAAACGTTATTCCGTGATCTTAGTTTTAATAATAACGTGATAGATCATTTTCTTCTTTGCTTCAAAAATATGAGAAATTTAATTTTAGTCCATTAAAAGCTTTTAGAAAATTGTACAACAATATTTTTCGTAACAGATTTTAGATTTTGCCTGCATCAATCATTAACGGATGCCATTTTCTTAACATTTCTCTTAATAGACTCAACAATGCAGGGTACATGATCAAGTTTGTTGCACGATTACAAAAGAATTTGAAAGAAAATTGAAAACGTCTGGCAAAAATGTAAAAGATAATTTTAATAATATAAATTATCAAACTGAGCAATCATCCACAAGCTATAACCAGGTCGCAGTAACTAAAGAAAGGAATGAGCCAAATATTTTTGGATCTTCTATACAAAGTATATTAATTTAACTTCCCATTTATTATACACAATTGATAACGATAACATGCAGTAACAGCTTATATGTAATTTTAAACTTGAAAATGGCTACAACATATACAACGAACATACATGTACATATATGCACAATACCACATATACATATGTACACGATATAGAATTTTACAAATTAGATTTTAATTAACGAAGGTAAAACGAAAAATGATCTTATTTTCTTTCCAACAGCAAATTATTTTTTACAGTAATTTGAAAGAAATATATTGTGAGATTATTAGCACAATCCACTATTCGTTTAGAAAATATTTGCTGTCCTACGTACCTAAGAAATTCAAGAAAATAACGAATTTTATATCTAGTACAATGATAAAAGTTAAAGATAACGTGCTTATAATAACATTGCTGAACAGGATAAGATACATTTTAAAAGAGATTTCTAACTAAAAAACCATCAGCCTTGATGCGTTTCATTTCTATTTCGAAATTCTGTCGATATAGTTGATATACTAAAATGCTCAAACTAGGACTGTCGCTATCCATATTTCTCGAGAAAACAACTCGTAACATGTTACAGCTTATTCTATATTCATAGTTTTCTAAATGTTATGCAACCAAAGAATACCTATTTTAGCAAATCGTATAAATTATTCAATTTCTTAATTTTCTGATTGCTAAATAAAATAATTGGTATCATTAATATTAGTTGTAACGCAATGCATGAAATAACATAATACTACTAGGTAATATCTTATTGCGACAACAATTTAATAACATTCTTCATTGAAATATCAAAATATTTAGGCGCTTTTGCAATTCCGACCCATGTACAGCTTGGATGTGCAGCAGCGCTTATATGTGTTGAAGAGAAGTTCTGCACTATAGACGGAATGATCAGTCCAGAGCCTGTTATTCTGTCGGAAAAGCAACTTCTTCGACGCGTGCCAATGAGTGTGAGTAAAAATTAGCGTGAGTAAAAATTACCGATTAAAAATACCGCGAATAAAAGTAGCAAATATTCAAAATGTAGAGTTCACAACGTCTGGTCTTAGGATGCCCTCAGGCGGTCAATAATGTTGTCAATATTTCAAGGTTTTCAACGAAAATACAACTTGTCAATAAATATTAACAATATTGTATTGATAATACGTATTGACTTTTTTAGTTGAGAACCTTGAACATATTGAGCATATATTGACAAGATATATTGATAGACCGAGGGCAACTTTTTCAGATACAATCGTATTTTCATGACTTCAAGGAGTTATAGAAAAAGATTAAATATCAAATAGAGAAATGTAATACGATATATATAAATATAAATTTTGCATAAAAATTCTCTTGTCGAAATATATCTGTAAATATATTTAAAATTGAAATATACCGATAGACGCATTGTTTTAAAATTATACTTGCAACATAGTTGTACATATGTACTATTATTATATTTCAGTAAATAGAACACCGATGCAGTATAAAATTTATACTGATTTTAAAATTATTTTCGAAGGTAAAAATATGTAGTAATATTGTAATAGTTGTATTGTAATATAAATAAACAGTACTCGTTTGGATATAAGAACATTGAAAATACAAGTAAAAGATTTACTAAAGAAATAATCTTTACTGAATATAAATTAATAAATCTTTAAGTTTGTAATTTAGACACAGAATATTTGAAGATTAACATTTTTATTGAATTTTTGAAACTCAGCTTACAAGAAACGTTATTATACTTGTTCATAGAGTTGCAAAAATCCTGATAATGGAATAATTGGCAAATGTTGTCGGGATCCAAACTACGTAGATCCTTGGCCAACAGGGAATCTTCCGGCAAACTACTCCGGTGGATTTGACGAACAAGGATTTCCAACGTTTATGAATATTGTAAAAGTGAAACTACCCAATGCATCTGCAAAAACTACTAAAATACCTGCAAACAATCGCAATGTAGAGTATTCTAAAGAAGTTGAGCCCGTATTAATACCAGAAAATTCCAATATTTCTACGAAAAAAGTATTTTTAGTTCCTCCAAATACGGGCACAGATGACAGAAGTGGTTTTAACACGCCAGGAACAAGATCAAGATGTGGTATTAGAAATAAGGTAAGTATCTTTAAATAAGTGTCAGTAAATGCGACGAATTCTACTTCCTTTGTGCCAATTTTTATAGCAAAATTATCAAAACCGACTGAAAAATCAAATAGCCGAAATTTATAAATTGTAGTAACAATGTAAACCAAGTCCCTTTTCATGCCCGGGGGGGGGGGGGCTGAAAAAATAAACTATTACTAACTATATAAACTATTATTCTTGCTATTATTATTATTATTATTAAATAGAAGCAATAACTGTATATAATTTTATACATATACATATAATTAAATATACAATAATGTTATGACGTTATTATCGAAGGGCAGTGCAATAGTACGCGACAGAAACAAGCTATGCTAAACTCACAGAATTTCTTACCAAAAGCTTTTCTTATCGAATTTCTTACAGGAAGACTTCTCGCCACAGTAAAACTCGAAATTCCATTTTGAAACACAAATTAATAAGATTTATGAGCTAGATGACGTCATTTAAATGTCAAGTGACTAAGTGTACACATACATACAAAATTACAAATATTTTTATAAGTACACATTCAGCTTGTTTTTGTAAACAATTAGTAGTAGTCTGTATATTTTTGTGTTTTCAATATATTTCCACCTTCGACAAAATAATGCACATAATATAATCGCACATAAAAACCATATATTTTTATTTTTATAATTATCAAGCCGTCCCCTTGTCTCTTCTTCTAATTTTGCTATGAACGAAAATTTATTTTGTACATTACAAAATATTTTTATTGAATTATCATTAAATTGTAATATTTACATAAATTATCACAATGTAGAATACTTTTATTATATAAGCATATATTCCGTAAAATGTAGAAGCAGTATATGTAGAACGCATTCCTATTTTAATTTCCTGTGAAAATGAAATAAAATAAAAGAAGAAACTTTCTCATTTTTTATGGGAACTCCTTCGTAAATGTACAAGTACATATGTATCTATGCATACTACATTAAAGTCATGAAATTAAAACATGTGTAATATGTGTAATGTGTGGAAAGAGTCAAAAAATATTAATTGTTTTTTCGAAACATGCTTCACTTTATCTTCAACAAACATCTCAATTTTATTATATCGTATTTGATTGTAATTATAATGCTTCAATACTTACATATATTAATCGAATCGTATCTTTTAAAAGAATATAAATTACAATAATACATAGAACAATAACCGGTGTAATAAAACGTCCGAAAAAAATTAGGATATCAATAAAACAATTTAACATATTACAAGTACGTTATTTATTAACATAAGAAATTGAAATATGCAACAATATGAAACAATTAACGTTCTCAATATGAATAAGAAAAAAATGTTTTTAAAAAGATTGTTCTCTGTTGCCAGGTATTAAAACAATCACAAGAAACGGACTCCAAAACAGTTTTTGCAGAGATTCCATGGCAAGCGATGGTTTTACACTTAAAGGAACGGAAAATTCTCTGTTCTGGCGTTCTAATTGGAACTCAAGATGTATTAACAGCAGCTAATTGCATCTACGGGTAAGCATACTACTATATAAAAACAGGCAATAATAATCAATTACACAGATCAAAATATGCCTGGAAATATTCATATATCTTTCTTGTATCATTTTCCCCAGAAGTTTCAGTTTCACTTAAAAATTTTATCGAGATGGAAAATAGAAGAAATAAAAAAAATAATATTTTCATAAACTAATAAATATATATATATATATATATATATACATATATATATTCGTTTTACTTGAATTTTTAACTTAAAATGTATTATATATATGTAATAGTATTATATATTATATAATATATAATATCTTATTATATAATATATTATATTATTATATTATATAAACTTCTATAGGCCACTATACATCTTAATATATATAGATTCTATAGATATCCTATATGTTCTTCAAATATTCTATAGATTTACAAAAACTACTTGAAAGTATTCATAGTAGAAAAGGACAAAAAATTTTCCGAAAACGGACTCGTGAAGCTACTCAATAAACAGTAAAAAGTCATCGAAAAAAAGGAAGGTGTATGCATTATTCAATAAAATGCAGATTTTATGAATCATGAAAATATTTTATCTTTAAGATTTTTTTAAATTTCGTAACGATATTTCCGAATGATCCACCCACAAAATTTAAGCGAAGAATTTAGCATAGTCACCATATTTGGAAAGGTGTACGCAACTTCTTATTAAAATCTCTAAGAATATAGGAACATAAACAAATTATGTAACCTATGATACTTACAGGCATTTATAAATTCAGATACATTTTTAGAACTAATATTAAAAACATGACCGAATATTACAATATACTTTTATTAAATAAAAAGTATTTTTTCTATTACAAATAACGACCTCTTTCGTGGTAAATGGATATCGCGTTTTATGTTGCAAGTAAAATTTATTTTTTATAGTAATTGTATTTATTAAGCTTTATTATTTTTTCCATTTGATTATTTAATTTTAATATTACTGTTTGTAAGACATATGTAATTAGCTTAGAATAAACTGTTATCATTTTATTTTCTTCATCAAAATATTTTATATTATTATTCAAGTCTACTGCCGCAAGATGTTTCGGTAAAATTGGGAGAATGGAAATTGGGGTACGAATTAAAACATGAGGAACCATTGCCTTTCCAAATCATCAATGTATCATCCATCAGTATACATCCTTATTATGAAGGAAAACCTGGAGAATACGACCTCGCAATGTTGCATCTCGAAAATCCCATTATTTTCGATCGTCATATAAGTCCCATATGTCTGTCTGATTCAAAGCATTTACTGCAAAATAATAAATTGTGCATTGCCACCGGTTGGGGAAAGTCCATTCTTCAAGGTAATTAAGCGAGGACTATCGTCCATTATATTTAAATAAATAATTTACACGTAAATAAAAAGTTAAATATTGTTTATCATAACAATGTTACTTCTTTCATAATTCCGATTCTGTTTTCGAGTACAGTCTTACATAAAAATTTTATTAATTTTGTATACATACATATACATATATGTACAACAGTTGTATATTATTATTATTATATTTATTTTTAAGAATCAAGATAATCCGGAAGTTAAACCAAATTAAATGATTAAGTACATAAATATTTCTGTTTTAGCACATTATGCTGGTGCAATCATGCATGCAATTAGCATGAACATACTATCCAGAGAACGTTGCAAGGATGTGCTATTACTAAGCACAAATCTTGGAGTTAATGTTACAAATGGGACTATCTGTGCTGCACCTAAAGAAGAAAAAGATAATATTTGTGACACAGATGTTGGGGGACCTCTTGCTTGTCAAAATGAGCATGGTGTTTATGAATTAGGTGGAATTTATAGTCAAGATACAGGATGCTATCCATCAAATCAAGTAAGATAATGATATTATCATATAATAATGAAGATATTACTATTCATATCTACATTAATGTTATTAATTACAATAATAAAGAAATAGAAAAAGATATGTTTCGAATACCGTTTTTGTATTTTTGTGTTTGTTGATATAATTACTCATATTAGTTATAGGAATCAATTAATATTCGAATATCGTACGCCACTTTTATATTAAATTAATAAATCAATCTTAATAAATTTTATTTATTTCTAAAATTAATAAATTTTTAAATCAGGAATAGATAAATACAAATTCTCTGTTTTATATTTTAGGTTGCTATGTTTGCTTCGTTAGATGTAACATGGCTAAAGAAAATCATGTCCAACTCTATAGTCGAAGAAACCAAAATAAATATCAAATATGATGCAAACAATGAAAATTCATCGTCAAGTGATTATAGGAAGAGCACTTTGGTTACAAATAATCAATATCTACCTCCACATTAAAAATTTATTGACTAATATTTTTTGTCCTTAATATTTAATACTCTTTATCTTTTTGTATTATATAATAATTATTAATAAAATTGTTATCCTTGGGAAGTATCTTAGCATAAGAATTTACAATTACATTTTATTCTACTTTACAAATTACTGTTAATCTTATATATTGGGTAATAGTTTTAGGAAAAAAATAAAAAATTAATTCTGTAGCTGCTTGAATTAATACATTACAATCCTGTCATAAGAATCACCTCTAAATTGATTTGATAGTAACATAATATATTTCAAATGACTAAGTGGACATTTGTTTCTTTCCTTTTTTACAAACTTATATAATATGTATGAATTTCTATACAGAATAATGGATATTTCTAATCTTTCAAAAAATATCTTATAATATTATCTTATCAAGAGCTTTCTCATGAAGGAATATCTTAAACTGCATTGGTCTGCTTAATCAACACCATCCATAAATTTTATGTAGTATAGAATATTAGATTTTTCTACAATAATTTCAGTACCATCCCATTGTATCCTTTTGACAGAACTTGTTCTACCATTGTCACAATTTGCCAACACTGCTGTAATTTGCTTATTTTCCAAAATCAGGATCAAAGCATTATTTACTTAACACTTAGCCAACCGAACGGGGAGATCTCCCCTCTGTGAAGAACATCGCTGGGTGACCGAATAGGGAGATCTCCCTTTTTGACTTTTTGACTTTAGCAACAAGTTTTCTTTTTTGTTGTTGTTATTATTAGTTATTGTTTACCTGGAATTGTTCCCAATTAATTGCATCATTTTTTCTGCTTTTATAAAGTACAATATATAATAAAATACACCAATTTAATGATGTTAAATTTAATTAAAAAGTTACACTATCAGTTATGACTAAATAAAGTTATAATCGAATGATGTCACATTGTGAAAAAATATTAAAATGCATTATGAATACTTAATTTCACGTTCAAGTCGTGTTATTTACCTTTAGTTATCTTTAATGTTTTTAATTTTACCTATATTTTTTTATACTTTTAGTACATACTTTTAATTTTATGTTTCGTATAAACAATATATGAAATCGTTAAATAAAATTATTACCGAAAAATATAATTAACCAAGAATAATTTTTAGACTTCTTTGTTTTTTTAGTGAATATTAGTCCTTGATATTTGGAAAAATATGCGGTGGACAGCGAACAGGTTAGCTTGTCAGAGGGTAGTGGAAACGCGCGGTGGAAATAGCTCGCTCTGATGCGCACGGTTGGCTAAATGTTAACATGCTACTATAGATATTTCATTCTATTTTATCTTTTATGGCAATCTTTTTCTATTTGTTTGAATATTTTCTTTGAATTTGTTTGGTTAAATAATACTTTATCTTGTATAATTTTTTGGGCAAAGAACAGCTTGTATAATAGTCACTGAACATACGGTGTCCTTGAGAAACTGGGGCTTTATCTAATAGCGTTTTATACAAGAGTAAAGAAATTTTAGTTAACTATTCTAGACTATTATCAAAGTACCACAATACTGCAAATGTATCCTGTTTCAGAGTCTATTATTATTTTTATTTCTTATTTTCCATTTGATTGGCTCCTCTAGGTTCTAGGTAATAAAAGAAACTGTCTCTTTGTATTTCACAACTACAGAGATATTCTCACCCGGCACAAAATAAAGCAAAAATTTTGAGTTTACGTATTTCAAATAACAACTCGACTCTTCCCTGCAAATAAGTTCTTATGCTTCCATCTTCCTTTTAAAACTGTCATCAAATGAAGCATCCAAAAAATTTGGATGAACCTATCCTAGGTAAATGTATTGGAAGAAAAAATCCGATTGATATCATTTGTTAATCAATATCCTTGAATATTGGTACCGATGGCATTGTACCTACATGTATAATTACTCCAATGGGAGTACATAGATAAATCTAACCTAAACCTAAGCGATATCTAACCCACGTCAAAGACCACATAACAATCCTTATCTCGAAAACTAAAGCCGAGCAGCAGTTATATGTATAGGAAAAAGTTGTCCAAAATCATGATCCTGACAACATATTTGAAAATCATTGAACGATTACTATAATAATTATAATAGTTTAAAATACAATATAATAATAATAATAATAATAATAATAATATTAATATTAATAGAACAATGCCGTACTATGAAATCTAAAAGAAACGACTATTTAGTTTAGTGTTTTCTCTTTATATGCAAAGCAGTGACTACTAGTACAAGGTACAATATAACCAATCTGGTACTTATAACAGCTACAAACTACAAGCTACAACCTATCATTCTTTCCTTCGGTCTTAGTTACAAAATAAAACGTTAAATATCAAACCGTTGTTTTGCCTACAAGAAAACGTAAAACCAGCTATTGTCGCCTCTCGATTCTGGAGTGCAAAGAATTACTAATACTAAGAAATACTAATCAAATACGTAAAACAGTTTAACAATAAACGACCGAAATGATGATAGGAGACATTGTGACACATTGATAGATTAATACATATATCATAATTTGGATAAAATGTATATATGTGTATGTACCATCTTAAATAAAGCTATATATGTAATCACTATTGTAATTTATTATTGGATATTGATTTTTTAATTTATTAATTTAAACCTTTTTATTATTAAAAAATCTAAATTTTTCTATCTTAACAACATTTCACTTCTTTATAATAATATTTTATGGATTTAGAAACCTGTTTTGTACATATATATGAAAACAAAATTTGCAGATATAGTATTTACAAATAAGTAGCGACTAAGTTAAATATGCAGTTAACTGTGCGTCTAATTGAAATAATATGCACCAATAGTTTCAAGCTTCATTTATACTTCTTAAATTCATACTTTCAGTGGCGCCAATTTGGTGCAACTGTGTCCACTTTTGGTACTAAAATATTGAATCCTTTTCCTTGATATCATCCGACACAACATCTATTCAAAAAGACGTTCATTTAATGACGAAAATCATGTACCTGTAATACAGGACGACGGAAGTTTGAAATACTTAGTAAAAAATTAGTTCTACTTTTCGTATCATCGAGTAACGCTACTATTAAACATGGATAAAAGAAAGATGTCGTGAGTACTTTACCACCCTTGCCTAAACTTTTGCGTTTTAAATTATTTCTTTACTTTAAAAAAATTACGTTGTTTTATTTCAATGGAAATTAACATAAATTCTTCCACTGAATTTGGTGCATATATTTTAGGAATTAAAAATCTTACAAAATTAGAAAAATTCTAGGTTATTCTTCTACTCATTCTTGTATGTTTTAATCTCTATTTTTTATTTACTTTTTATTTTAATTTGTTTGCTTTAAAGAAAATAAAAAATGATAATTCTATCAATTGACAGTTTATTCTTTAGCGATAAAAATATGTATTTGCTAGGTTAATTTGTTGATTTGTGCATACTATTTCAACATAAGTTTGAAGATGACTGTCATTAAAATTAATTTAGTATTTTATCTTCATAAACGTTTTATATTTAACCAAATAAATTAATTTATTTAAATTTTAATATGAAAATTGAATGTTAACTGCAACTGTCAAATTTGCAAAATATTTCTTGTACATTTGTAAAAATCAATATAGTGAAATAAAAATTTTAAACTGTGAAGGAAGTACAGGTTTTCTAGTATCAAGAACAATTATCTGTTTTAAAATAAATTATAACTCATATCTTATTTAATTAAAATCTTTTAAAGTATATGTTAAATAATTTTTTTATAAACTCATTTATACAATTAGATTAATGTATTAATAATAATATGATATTTCTATGACAAGAACCTGGACATTTTTAAATATCTTCTTTATTAAAATTAAATTTCTATTACATAAATATATTATTTTATAAGTAAAAAGACTATATATGTCAGACTCTTTTTTTTCATTATTCCATATTATATATGGACTACAATAGGTTAATCTTATTGTCTAAGTTTAAACATTTTTCAATGTAATTTTGAAAATAATATTTGCTAATTGACAAGTTATGTTTAGGATAGAAATTGATAATTAATTGATTTATTAACATCTTATTTGTTTTAGGACAGCAGGAGATTCCCTGTATCAAATATTAGAAATTCCAAAAACTGCCACCCCTGAAGAAATTAAAAGGACTTATAGAAAGTTAGCATTAAAATATCATCCTGATAAAAATCCGAATAATCCAGAAGCGGCAGATAAGGTAGAGTTTGATGCGATACATTACAAGCATCTGTTTAACACTTGTTTTATTTTAATTTGTCAGTAAATTGCAATTTTTTATATTTGTATGAAAGCAATTTCTTCTTACTTTTCCTATTTTGAGGAGAAATTGCATCTTTTATAGTTTAGTTTGATTAATTTGCTTCCAATTTCATATAATTTCAATTTTTAGTTGTGAGAATAAGTATGCAATTTAACTTTTAATAGAGACGTATATCTTGCTTTTCATATAAAAGCTCTATAATTTCCTTAAAAGAGTTCATGTCTGTTCCATAAATTGAACAGTATTCAAATATCTTATCATAGAACTAAATATGATAACACTTGTTTCCATCCAAATATGTTTTAAAGCCTATTATAATTTATGCATATTTAAATAAATCTTATAAATCAGATATGGAAAAAATTTTAATTATTACTTTAATCTAACCCAATATAACTATGTAAAGTTCATCTCTTTGAACATAATTATGTTTCAGTTTAAAGAAATAAATAGAGCACATGCTATATTAACAGATTTAACTAAGAGAAATATATATGATAATTATGGATCTCTTGGATTATATGTCGCTGAACAATTTGGTGAAGAAAATGTTAATGCATATTTTGTAGTCACTTCTGGTTGGTGCAAGGTAAGTTTTTATTATAATTTCTAAGTGCTTCTATAAACTAAATATTATTTCAATATTAGCTTTGATTAGAATTTAATAAAATTTTATTAATAGTAATATATAATATACAGATGAGTGAATACAATGTCTTTTATTTGTTCAAATTTATAATATTTTAATTTAATTATGAAATTAACAAACTTACTTTTCAAATTCATAATTTAAATCTTCGATGTCAATATCATGCAACCGATTATATGTTATAAGTTTATAATTATCACATTAATTAAAACTAAAAGAATTTGTTATTTGCAGGCACTCTTCATATTTTGTAGTCTGATAACTGCATGTTATTGCTGTTGTTGCTGCTGTTGCTGTTGCAACTTTTGCTGTGGCAAATTTAAGCCAACACCACCAGAAGATAGTGGAGAATACCACAATTTACAGGTAAGATTATTACTTATGTTTCTATTTCTTAAATATTTTATGCCATGGACAATTATATTGTTTATTCAAAATGAAATTAAAAATATTCTCCATCCGTTCCAATTAATTATCAAATATTAATTGTAGTTTATGTTATCGTATATTTACTATTAATGTACGAATATAAAAAAGAAAAGGAATTTTTTAAAAATCCATAGCATAATCATTAATTTTGATAAATCAAGGAAATTAATTTTAAGTATATTTTATAATACAAAACATTATACTTTTTAAAAATAAATCAACGTTTATCAATTCCTTGAAGTTACTTAAATTAATGGATGATCAAAATAAAAAATATAATTTCAATGACGTGTTTAATATATTTTGGCTACGAAGAAAATTATATAAGAATTAAAATTCTATCACATACATAAAAGTATAAAACATTTTTAATCTTTTAAGAGATTTGTATCTTTTCATATTTTGTTGATTTGCAAGAAAATCCATATGAAGTCCCAAAGTAATTTACAAATGATGAAGTACATAAAATTTGTATTTAAATTATCAAATTATATAAAACATAATATATATATATAATACATAATATATATAAACATAAATAATATATATATTAAAACCTCATTAATTATTCGTCACGAAATACTACTTAATTGATCAGTCGTTATCCTCATCTCTGGAAAATTCCCCCATGATTCTATCGATTTCGGTTACCGATTTTTTTTGGTTTCGTATGACACACCCGGAAGCTAGATAACTGTGTTATGTAACTTGATACGAAATCAAATGTCTATGAGATAATATATTAATTTAATAATAAATTTTTTATTTATGATCTTTTTTGAATTACACTTTTACTAACGTATATGTGAGATCTTTATGACTTTTTCCTACGCTTGGCAAGATAACGGACTGTATCTGTATTTGAAATCAAGTCCTAGTCATGATAATTTGTCGCCGAATGGTGCCAATGTTCGAGACTTTAGTGCATAGACATATGTATATATCTATAAAAAAAATAACGAAAATGCGTATATGATAAATAGAAGTATCGTAAAATTATGTTGTTATTGTGACCAAGCATTCTAGAAAAGATTAATTTTTATTGATCGTATTTCATATTTTATGTGACATTCTGTATAAACATGAAATCTGAAAATATAATAAAAATATAAATGTTTTGTTTGGATTGCATCAAGTGTCCAAATACTTATGCATGATAGTGTACATCTGTAGAGCTATCCTTGGTGACTAAATATTAATACAGGGGAGGGATTAAATAAAATATCACATAACTTTCTAAAAATTCTTGCAGGTACCGATTTCATCTTTCTTTTTTTCTTTCTTTTATCTTTGTTTTTTTCTTTTTTTACTTTTTTGATTAAATGAAACAATGAAATGGAACAATCATGAATAATAAATTTTTTAGTATTAAAGGGACAATTTTATTTAAAATACTTTTATCAACAACATAAATAACATTTAGTTGATGCACTCTTTCTTATTCTGCACAATTTGAATTATGACGAAAAATATTTTATTTAAGAATTTCTTTGAGAAGCCAAACAAAGAAAAATATAGGTGAAAAATATGCACTATGTACGTGTCCTGAATATTTTTAGTTTGATTATTAATAGTAATTCTTTTCTTTTTTCTTTTCCAATCTGTTTATTACTTCATGTCATTGAACTTCTTTTAGAAAATGATCTGCCACATTTTAACATACTTATTAATCATATATGAATTATGTATATACATATATAGTATGAAGATATTGAGATAATATATAGATAATTTTGAATAAGCTCGTTTGGTCACTATGAGTGCGTGTTCATTTCGGTTTGATTTATTAGTTTCCTCCTTATACACAATATTGCAAAAATTGCTGAAGGAAGGCGGAGTATGTATTTTTGTGGTTGATATGAACGCAACTTTAAAATTATATCCATTGCTGTCAAACTTTTTCATCTCGCTTAAACAATAGTATTATCATTTTTTACATTTTTCATAAAACTATCTAAAGCTTATTCTAACAAACAAATGTATTTATTTTGGAAAGATGTTAAGTTAAAAAACACTAAAGTTTGCCATTTTTAGAAGAAGAAACATTAACATGTTTATTTCAGAAATTATTATTACTTTTTATGTTATATTAAATTCTGAATGTAATTTTTTTAAAGTTTTATAGTTTTTCTGATTGTAATTTTGCAAGGTGAAGTCGAATGGGGCAACCGTGTAGGAGCTGATTCAACATGAAAAAAATAAGTCTAAATATAAAATAGAATTTTTTCATAAAAGATTTATTTTTGAGAAAAATAAATTTGGAAATGTATTGTGCAGGTGTAATCAGACCAGTTCTTAACTAAATATGTTTTCAATTTTTATTCTCTTGAAAATGATGCCATAAACAGAAAATTTTCATTTTATATTCTCAACTTACTTTTGCATGTAGAATAATGCTGATCGTTTACTAATCTGCACTTAATTGAGTTTAAGTATTGTTGACAAATTTCCAATGTTTAGTTTCTCGAAAATGAAACATTATATGAAACAATTTTATTCTGTATTTTCGACTTATTTTCCCATGTGAAATTATCATCATCCTGGTTGTATGACCTATCCGGCCTTGCCTTGTAAATTCTAAAACTAAATGTCGATTCGGATTAAAAATGTATGTAGTGAATGTGTTAAACTTAAAAATAACTCTAAGCTTTTCCCTAAATACTTTGTATAATTACAAAAAAGAAAAAAAAGGAAAAAAATACAATGACAATTCATATAGGTACATGATGTTCAAATCCTGGTTATAAATATATGCAAGGATTTTCATCACATACGAACAACAATTTGAACAATTTGAATGAACAAAATGAATGATCAAGAGAAAATATTAATTTATTAATATTTTTAATATTTTAGTTGCCTATTTTAAATTTATCACTAACTCTTTTAAAATTATCATTTGAAATATCTCTATCATATAATATCTGTATAAAAATTTGTAAAATTTAAATTTAAATAAAATTAAAATTTTATTTTGTTAAAATAAAAATCTGTAAAAATCTGTATAAAAAAAACTGTACGAAAATGTTTTTTACGAGAATTACATAGTTTTATGGAGTAATGATATGATAGTAATATGGTAGTAATATCTTTACTCTATAAAAATTTATTAGGTTGTCCGAAAAGTTTCTTTAGTTTCATAAGGTGATAACAGATGAACAACAATTTCTGTTTTATATTATTCTATTGAATTAGGTATGATCCATTTCGTTATATTTCTATTATTATGTTCATGCATAATTCAATAAACTAATATAAAACAAAAAACATTGTGTGTCTATTATTTTCTTATAGAACGAAAGAAACTTTTTGGACAACCTAATAGATTGTATAAAAATATTAAATCTTGATTACTAAATATTTAATTCTAAGACTTCTGAGATTTATGTCACTATTTTATTGGAGTTAAGAACAGTATAATACATGCCATTAAGAAAATAATATTTATCTTAAACCTGAAAACGTTCTACCCAAGGAATAATTGTCAACCTGTTGTTGTATAATATTTATAAGCAAACATTCTTATATTTTTAAATTGATCAAAGCCAAGTATGTAATAAATATTAGCCGATTCTTGAACTCTAAGAACAATAAGGACATAATATTTACAATATTCCTCTCTATATAGTTTATAGCTAACTATCATATTAGTTCTTTAACCAACTTTTCATATTATTAAAAACAATGAAATATTATTTTTGACGGTCACGTTAAATAGATATTTCGTACAATTATTCTGTGTCTAATATTGAATAGTTATTTAATCTTTGATGTTGTAGAGTATGTTCCATCTGGAAATTAATTGATTATTTTGTTTTAATTTAATGGTACAACATATAATTCTTCAACCATTCTCAATGTTTTTTAATAATATTTGTATCATTAATAGATTTTACTTAGATTTAAGTATACCCTTGTAAATACATGCTAAAAACTTTTGATCATATTTATTTTAAGAAATCTCAAGGGCAGGTGCATTTTTTGGCTCTTTAGGTATCTTAGCTAGCTTATCTAGTAGAAATCATATACTTGGATATCACAATATAATTAGTTTGAGAAGATTCATTGAGGAGAAGGTTCATTAATAAGAAGTTAAATTTATAAGATAAGCTTACTCAACATGTAAGTTTGCGTAAAAGTTTCTAAAAATGATTTTTAGAGCTTTATGATTTTTATCCTTAATTACAAAGTAAATTACATTATTTTATGACACATAATTCACAATTGCACTAAATATCTCAGGTCTGTCGGCCAGTATGTTGATCTTCCTGTGAATAGTATATTGAGGTTGTTTTTTCTAATGTGTTTTTCCAAGGTTCTACCTCGAGGTGTGATGATTCTTGATCCCCATGTTGTGTGCTTTGCGTTGTAGTCTCCTGCTGCAATGTACTTGTCGCCTAATTGTTGGAAGTATTCTTCCCACATTTGTGTTGTAATTTTGTGTCGCGGTGGTGCATATACTGCTGACAGTTGTAGATGGTTGCTGCTGGTTTGCACGCTAATGGTGGTTGCTTGTATATGTTCTTTACTGATTTGACTGTGTAAGTGGTGTTTGATTTCGTTTTTTATTATTATTGCGGTCCCTCCATGAGCTTTTCCTGAGGGGTGCTTGGTATCATATATGGTGTAGTACGGTATTTTTATATAGCTTTTTGTTTTGAAGTGCGTTTCTGATACGAGTAGTATGTCTATGTTGTTGTGGTATAGGAATGTTTTGGTTTCTAGGGCCCTTTGTTGTAGGCCGTTAGAATTCCATGCTGCTATTTTAAGTATATCCATTATTACTTTTTACTTAGCATGTTTGTTAGCAGTTGTATCATAGTTGTGACTTGTTGGGTTTGTAGTATGATTGCTGCGTTTTGTTCACATAGCATTTTCGTTATCATTTTGGTGTTTTTGATGGATTGTTTTAGTAGTTCTTTGATTTCTGCGGCTTCATTGATATTATTGTTCTGGTTTTGGTTGACTACGGGTGTTATTTGTTCGGTTACTTGCGCGTAGTTCCGACCACCAGTGGTAATGATGTTATTGTGATTGTTATTTATTGTGTGTTGTATGTTTGTTGGTGTCTCCGTTTCTGCACTGTCTTGTTGTATGTGTTGGATGTTGATTGTTCTGCTTTGAAGCGGCGGAGATAGTTTTCGTTGAATTATTTTTCTGGCTGGGCATCTTTTGTAGCTAGCTGGGTGATTTCCGCTGCAGCTGTAGCACTTTACTTCGTTTATTTCTCCCTTGTATGGGCAGTTAGTTGTTATGTGTTTTTCTGCGCATTTGACACACACCGGGTTTCTATTGCAATAATTTTTTGTGTGTCCATATTGTTGGCACCGCATGCATTGTGGTATATCTTTTTTGTGTCTGGGTGGTTCGACTGTTATTATTGTGTTTAGGATTTGTTTTATTTCGAATATTGTCTTGTTGTTGATATTCGGTTCTAGTTCCACTAGGAATAGCGGTAGTGGTTGTTTGGTGTCGTGCTTTGTGATGTTATTTATTAGCCTTACCTGGTGGCCAAGTTTGGCTAGTTCTTCTCCTATATATCTTGTATTTGTCCTTGGGTGTAATCCTCTGATTACTACCTTATAGCTTTTATCGGTTTTTAATCGATATGTATGGTACCCGGCGTTTTTTTCTTTTAGCATTTTTACAACTTTTCTGTAAGTTTCTGGTGTATTGGTTAGCACTTTTACTTGGTCCAGTGTTAGTTGTTTGATTCTGTAATTCTCTTTGCCTGCCGTGGTGTTTAGCAGTTCAAAGAGGGGATCTATTATTTGCGCGTCAATATATATTGGTGGTGGTTTGGGATTGTGCGTTGGTGGTTTATCAGTTTGGTCTGGTTTCTTCTCTAGTGGCAGTGCGCTGAAGGAGTTTTGCAGAGGAATTTCTTGTAGCCATTGTTGTCTTTCTGTTCTATTTGTGGTTATTCTTCTTTTTGTGCTGGTGGTGTTTATTTCGTCACTCGTTTGTGAGATTTCCATATTTGTCTCATTTGTGGCTGTGCATTCGCGAGCATCAGTAGCTTTGTTTATGGCGTATGTTTCGCCGTAATTCGATATCCTGAGCGGTGGTACCCGTTGCATTGCTTTGCTTTCCCCGCTTGTCGCACTTGCGGGGACACTGCTTTGCTCGTCCGATTTCGACGGAAGGTCGTCACTTTTCTTTAACCTCACTAGTCACTAGAGACACGTCTGCACTCTTCGGTGGTCGAAGGGGAACTGAGACTCCTTTAGTATCGTTGCGTTGACTCTTTTGACGGCGAAGAATACGTGCCGTTGTTAAAGGAAGCAGTAGTTGATTGTTCCGAGTATGGATTGACGGTAATTGACTGTACTGGAGTTGGAAAGGCAGTGGTTGACTCGTCGCGTCTTGTTACGGAGGAAAGCTTGATGTAGGTGTGCCCCTTTTGAGCTAAGAACGCGGATTCGTTATTCGCACTTTTCGGTGGGAAAGTGAGGGTAGCGATCCGCGATGCCCATTGGTTATAGCCATCGCGAATAGACGAAAATCTGAGGAGAAAGTCTCCTGACAGCGGGGCTCAGAGGTCCCTTTGTTTCTGGGGAAAAAACTACTTTTCCGTTAGGCAAACATCTGCTTGTCTCCGTAATTCGTAAGAGCGTGCAATAAACCCAAGGACTGTTTTAAGGACCATCTGTAAGCCGAAAATGCGTGAATAGGGAGAAAATCAAAAGGATCGGTTTATGATGGTTCCTCAGGTTTAGTGTGGGTCGTTTTTAATGGAGTATGGGTCTTGGCGGCCAGGCGAATGAAGGACGTCGCACGGACCATCTCACGCGACGTAACAAGCGTCTTTTTGTGATTTTTTTTAGAAGGGAAAGAAAGGAATGAAATTATTGAATTTTGAGGTATGGTTTTATATATATATTTATCAAATACAAAAAAAATTTTTTTAAAGTAAAAAAAAAGATTATAACAGATTTCTGTCTATTTCATGGGCTGCAGTTTTCAATCGGCGGGAAAGATCCACCTCGTAATTTTTGATCGAAACAGAAAACCAAAAAAGGATTAAATTATTATATATTTTTCTTCTCGATGAACTAAAAAAAAAGACAGAATATAGTGTGAAATTAAAAATTTTGGCTGGTTTAAAAAAAAAGTGTTTTATAAAAAGAAAAAATAAACATTAAGGTGCTACAACAATTATTTAAATAAACTTTTTGACGAACTTTTTTAGTTCATCGAGAAGAAAAATATGTAATAATTTAATCCTTTTTTGGCTTTTGTTTCGGTTAAAAATTACGAGGTGGATCTTGCCCGCCGATTGAAAACTGCAGCCCATGAAATAGGCTTAGAAATCTGTTATAATCTTTTTTTTTTACTTTAAAAAAAATTTTTTTGTATTTGTTAAATATATATAAAACCATACCTCAAAATTCAATAATTTCATTCCTTTCTTTCCCTTCTAAAAAAAAATCACAAAAAGACGCTGTTTTAGAACATTCTAATTCAGGACACCCCCTTAAAGGAATGGTACAACAGTAAAACATACATGCATAGTTACATTTGCAGAAAAAATGTAGTTCTCAAAATATAAATCATTCATATTTTATTCTGGCAGTTTTTATTTTACAATCAGAAAAGATGACTTGTTTTAGTTGAGCAGATACTGTACTATACCTGGTATACTATAGTATGTAATCTTTCATTAAAAGTTTGAATGTAGTTCATTTTCCTTACTTTTCTATTTCTTGTTTTGATATCTACATATTTCAATATTCTTTAATGTAATTTAAACCGCTGTTATCGAATCCTTCTTTCGAATGGTAGAGTATATAGAAAATATGTGTTAGCCATATTTCTTTCGCTCCTAATAAATTTTTTGTGTAATATGTAAACATTCTTTTCATACTTTTAGCAAGTGATGTTCGTACTTAATCTTTCTGAACCAAAAAAGCGACATTACTTATAACTTATAAGAGCATGTAACATTCAGGAATTGTTATTGATTGTTCTTTTAAAGTAGAGACATAACAATTTTTAATGCTATAAATTAAATAATAAATAAATTAAATAATTAATACTATAAATTAAAGTCACGGTTTATTTTCAGATTAGCCATATAATGATATATACTTTATTAAATATATACAATATTCCAATTATAATATTATCATTAAATCATTAAATTTAATCGTTAGCTTTTATATAAAATAATATATTATAAAATATCTTTTATTTTTACAAGATAGAATCTCAAACCTAGAGGTTAGCAAGAAACGAAGCGTATGAAAGAGAGACAAGAAAGACAGAAGTTTCGAATCCGTAATTTTTACGAAAATTTGTGATATTTATCAGAGGGTTACTATAATGTTTGAATATATATTACTATCATACTTATGATAATTGTAAAATTATGTAGTATTATAAAGCTTTACAATGAATTTATTGATATTTGAATGTTTCATTAATTACTGTAAGAATTAAACATTTTTTAATGTTCAATTCTTAAAATTACTTTGTATAAAAATACAACAGCATAAAAGTACTTGGTTGTTTGTTAATATTTGAATATATATATATATTAGCAATATTCAAAAAACATTCGTCAGGATCGCAGCCCATTCTTGTGAGATCAAAGCTATTTTATAAATATATACATACCTATAATTGGTTGTACGCTTTTCATTTTAGGATGGGTATAGAAACTATAATAACACGAGAAGTTTTATTACATATATCCAAATTAAAATATCGTTTCATCCTCCTACCGAAATTAAGAAATCGTGCTTCATTTCAGAAATGTTGCACTTGTTTAATTTTAAAAAATTACGTCTTCTTATTAACACTGGTTTTACAGATTTACGAGGACAAGAAAGTAATATTTCTTTTTCTTTATTTCTCGACAATTCAGTGCACTTTTAATGTAATTGATTATTTCCTTGATCAGTCATTTCATATTTCTCATATATCATCGATCTGTAATTTGTGAAATCTTTCTAATTTAGCCTAGCATGCACTTTTTACGTCTGCCTTTTTTTTTAGAATACGATAGATTAGCGGTTTTGTTTACGTTGTTGTTGTATTGTAGCGGAACCAGAACCCAGAGGCAAATGTCGTGATGAATCAGCCCGGAGGCCTGGTTAAGGTAAGTTCTTTTTCAGTATCAGTGGTTCTTAGTCCTCTAATTTTATTTCAGAAATGTGACTGATTTTTGCTTTAGTTGCGACAAATGTTGTTGCGAAATCTTGTTGATAATTATGAAATACTAGAATTTTTTAATAGCGAACATAAGTTTTGTTCTTCATTAATCGTTAATAATCGTCTATGCTTGTTAAATGTTATTTTTTAATTAATTTCAATCGTGCAAATTGGTTTTGTCTCATGATACAGAATTATATGTTTTTCATTTTATATTTGCATATAATTTACGAAATTTAAAAATCGTGAGTTCGTTACGAAAACACAATATTTATAGTTTCATTTAGTACATTGATATGTTTTTATACTAACTTTTAATTTCTAGTGACTTATACTAGGATTTATAAAGTAGAAATAAGATTACATCATAAAAAGAACAAAAAAAATATATTATGTATTATAACAGGAGGAAATGAGAACCATTGAGACAAACATTTACATACAGAATACATATCATTTCACACCAGCTTCTTGAACATTTTCGTTTCTTCTTTCATCATTTTTTTTTCTGGTCTCCATACCGGAATATACAGAACGAGAATTGCAGGTTTGTATACATTAACTAAAGGGAAACATGATGCTTTAAGTTTGATAAACAGAGTTTGTGACTGATACGAGTGCTTTTTTATTTGAACTGACTTTAAAACATAGACTAATATCAATAAAGAAATTCTAAAACATCAGGCATTTCGCTTTACAAAAGCTGGTTTTTTATGTAACATTTTAGTAATTGATCATAATTTCGTAATAAATGAATTTTAATACTTTTGCAATTAAATTACTTTCTCGTAATAATATAATTTATTTAATTATATCAAAGTTTCAGTGATGTTTGTATAAATGATTGCTATATTCTGTACTCTTTTTGTTTCTAGATGAAACTGTAAAAATGTTAATTACCCTACGATTTCAATGATTTTTGAATATGTTGTAAAACTCAACATTTTCAACAACTTTTTCCTACATGTATAAGGGGTGTATATGTATATGTATAACTCGCTTAGTTTCCAAGAAAAACTGCCGGCACAATTACGATGTACTTTTGCCTAGATGTGCGTTTGTGGCAGCGTATGCATCAGTTAGTTGCTGGCCGCCGACCACTTATCTTCTATTTACAAACCAGAGTCGGGAAAGCTTAAAAGCCCCAACCACATATGTGAGACTGCAAAAAATGTGCGTTATAAATCAATTAAGAGTGAATATCATCAATATATTGAGTTTAGGTTTGAGTTCGATTTCTTCGGCTACCTAACCCCTAACCTAAACCCAATGCATTGATATTTACTTTTAATTGAGTTATAAGCTATAAAACTATAACATATGTACGTTTTGTATAAGGCCTTCAAAATCGCCCAACCTTCGTTTAGAAACAGAAGATAAGTGGCCGGCGGCCGACCGCCGGCAACCAACATTGACGCATACGTTGCCAGAAGTGCACAACTATAGGCAAAATCTACTGTAGTGATACTGACAGTTTATCGCAAATATTTCAAATATATATGTAGGAAAAATATTATTCAAAATATCGATTTCTACAACTAACCCAAAAATCATCGAAATCGAGGGGAAATTAACGTTTCTACACAATGTATTTCATTTCACATTAGCTATATTTTCGATACATCTTTTTCTGTTCTTGCAATTCCGAAATTCCTTACAATTTATCTACGTAGACACTAGATAAATTCTTATATTCCGTACGGGGTTAAATATTACGTAGACGATTTCTCCATTAAGGAAGCGTCTATGGCGAGCTCTATCGGTCTATCAGATCTGCTTGATGAGTACCTTTCCTTAACCGAACTGTTAAATTGTAACAAGATCTGTTTTAACTTTTTTTTATCATATTAGAGATTGTTGATTTACGTAACTAAAAATATTTCAATAGAATGAAAGCCGGATAGTAAACTGGATAACTGATTTTAATTTAAATTGTCTAAGTCTTAATCTGTAATACAAGATGATTTCTGATTATTTCTCGTAGAAAACGAAACAGGGACCCATAGAACGAATTTTAATTAGAATCTAATTGTAAGTGAAATAAATGATTCGCTAATTTACATTAAGTGCCAATCAATTCAAAATATCAATCATTTTATCTAAAACAGTTTTTGTGATTATTTCCTCATAAGTTATAGGAAATATCATTTATATCTATATATGAATTGTAATCAAAGAAAGTATAATGTATATGTATGAAATATATGTATGAAAGTATAAATATATTCAATTTTTGTGTCTTAAAGGAAAATTTTTGCAAATAGTGACAATTTTCTATGAAAACCTACTGCGGGCTGAACAAATTGAAATTTGATATTCAGCGTAAAACCATAGTGACAGCTTCAAATGAACTGTTATTAACATCTCACCTTGATACATAGATTTATTGTATTTAATTAGTCATGAGTGTCTTAGAGCGTAAAGCGGCCTTTATTTATCTCAGAGCATGCCTGTAGACAAGGTCTTATACGTGACAAACTGGGTATCGTGATATCAACTCACAATCAGCAGTTTTAATCCTTTCGTTCTTGACGTTAGCTATAGTCACCAATTATCAAACGCTCACTGTATTCTGCCAGTGACTTTAGTCACTCGTTCAAATTTTGTATCAATTCACAACTTTGGTAAAGCAGAGCATAGCTTGTTTTTTTCCAAGATTTCCGACATCCTTTTTTTTTTAAATTGTTTTGTTTATGTCATAACGATTGTGCGAATAACTGTTTGAATAAGAAATTAACGTCAAATTCGCCCTAGCGGAAGTTTAAAGTAGTAAAATAGCGTTTTAACTAGGTGTAATTGTTAGGTACAGCAGTAAGCTATATATGTATATTAAACAGGGAGAGATACAAGTTAAAAAAGAGGCCAAGAAATTAGTTGATTGCTAGAAATAAATATCGATGTGGTATTTAATTTTTAAGTTCCACATACATGGAAAATTCAAATACAAAATCTTCCAGAAGGAACGATTTCCTTCAGAACTTATTTTAATTTGTTCGCATTTTCTTCGTGATACCATTTCATGGTATTTATAGCTTATTAGGATGTATATAGTTATTAGGATCTCGGCCGACGTTGATGCACAGGTACCAATTGTTGGGACTGGGAAGAAATTTCACAGTGTTGGGAGAACTACTTCCATAATTCCTGAGATCGCTTTACCTCCTTTCCATAAAGGGTGATTAATTATTGTTTTTCGGAACACAGGCTAATCAGCAACCTTAAAAATTCTCAATTAGGAGGACGATTCCTGGAGAGGGGGGCTGAGATTAGCAAGATAGTTTCGAGTCAGAGTTTATAATGAAAGTCAAAAGATCACCTGTTAGAGTCACTTATCTAAACCTTAATCAGATCGTGACTCACCATAAAGAGACTTATGCAGTGCCAGTCAGAATTAGATGGTCCATCAAGTATAAGCGGTACTCGTTATCAGTTGTCCGAGACCATAAAGAATCTGCTCAAATCTGAGGTGGTATTATTTGTAGTTGTCTGGCCGGAATTAGTTGTGGTGATAGTGCGCTATACTCCTAGTAGTGTGTAGGGTGAGACAGGTGTTCTGCTGCGGGTCGCCGGTGTCGCTGCTGCTGGGGTACTGCTGTATTTTTCTTCTCATTTTTGTACGGTGGGAGAAAAATCGGAACTCCGGTCGCCGGGATTTGAACCCGGATCCCAAACGTTCGTAACCTAAGATGCTAATTACTGCGCTACAGTTGTCCGACTCTAGTTAGTGTCGAGTGGTGGTATTTGCTGTCGAGTGCCGCTACAAATCCATCGAACTGAGCAAGTTTCTGATTCTAGCACAAATTATGATTTAAGATACTAAGCAACAGTTAGAATAACCACCGTAAACACATTGTACGACTATGTATATCGTCCGTTAACACTTTTTAACATATGGTCTTAATACTACTGCAATATTGTATTGATTAATACTGCTGTTAGCCAAGATTGATATTGATGAATTCTGGACTGTAAAATCTATGTAGGTGGTTTCAATGTAATCGAGTTTTGAGATACTGGCAGTACGAAAGTACCAAGATTTTATTAACAGAATTAACTAGTGCAATTCCTTTTAAAAATAGTTCGCGGACAGTTGAATATAAGAAAGACATATAGTTTAATCCGTCTTGACGTATATACAGGACGGTCCACATAAAGTGTTACAGTCGTTTTCTTTTTAAATCATAGGCTGATATCGATTAATTTTCTTTTCAATTTTAATGATACGAAAGGGTTGATTATTACTTGGTGAACAAGAGATTTTTCTGAGATGACTGTGAGGTGAATAGGCCGTGATAGTTGTAGTTGCTGGTGTAGAATGTCGCTGAGGGGGTGTACTGCTGTATTTTCCTTCTCATTTCTGATGCCGCGGAAGAAAAATCGGACTCCGGTTGCCGGGATTTGAACCCGGGTCCCGAACGTTCGTAACCTAAGGCGCTAAACACTGCGCTGTCGAGTGGTGGTATTTTGCTATGAAATGCGATATTAGTTTCTATCTATTTAGATAGTTCTTATGAAACTGAATAAATTTACTTGAAGCATTTTTCGTTATTCTGTATAATTAGAGAGCTATGACGGGAAGAAGTAAAATTTATTTTGTTAAGTGATCGAAATGATGATCATTCACTTCTAAAGATTTATTTATTCTTTGTATGACGTTATTTCGTACATCTGAGAATATTGTTACAGTTATGGTTTTACAAGCATATTATATTCTTCACTTTATATCTTCTTTTGTGATAAATATTATACTTATAACTTATAAATGTTTAAAAGTGAACTGTCACTTTTATTTCGAACACTTACTAAAATGAATTTTATCTCGGAATAAGTCTACTTAAGTTTAAATTACGTTTCGATGCCTCCGCGTAGTCCTCCTTTAGATCTTCTTTCCGTCATAACTCTTTAATTGCGCAGAATAATGAAAAATACTTCAAGTAAACGTTATCTAATTCCTTAAAAGCTATCTGAATGGAAAGAAATTATTATTGCATTTCAATTAAAAAAATGAGGAAAAAATAATGTCTCCTTGATATATTAGCAATCTTCTCGGAAAAATCTGTCGTTCTCCAAATAATAATCAGCCCTTTCGTACCATTGAAATTAAAAAGAAAATTAGTCGATGTCAGTTACAGTTTTCGGAAAACCGGCTTCTAATGTTTTATGTGGATCGCCTGTATATAGGTCTACTAGTGGAAATTATGATTGCTATAGAAGAATAAATATTTCTTACTGATTGTTGTTTCACAGGAAGAGGAGAGTGATGACGATGCGATTACAGCACAACCACAGGGTGGTCCGCAAAATAATTCGACGAATCAACAACCAATTTTCGCCATGCCTCCACCAACCATGAGCCAACCGATCACTACCGTCGATGAGAATACAAATTTGAACAGGGGTGCTGAAAGAGTTATTTACACAACTGGTATTACAAGTACTTAAAATATTAATGCACGTTACCCAAGCTGGTCACAATTTTTCTTATTCAGTTTTAGCTCTATTTAAGTACTTTCCTTTTGCCTTTTGTCTTATTATTTCTATGCTTCTAGTGAAGCGTATTATCGCATAATATGCAACAGAAATATAAATCTATTAGTTTTATAAAATATTGCTTGAATTCATAATTTAATTGCTGTGCAATTTGCAGAAAATTTTATATTATTATGAATCTTTCATCGCTAACACAAATTTATATTCTAGATCTTTTAATGTGAAACATTAAAATTGTGGGGGATATTTGCATAATATCAAAATGAACGAATAATTTAATAATAATACAAAATCTTCTTTCAACACAAAACGACTCATATACAATTTTAAACAAACATAGGATTGTATTCCGTGATAATTGTTAATAAAATTTTGTAAATTGGTGATATAATCACCAAAGTACCGTAAAACATAACTTTTACATTAATAAAACCCCAAAACTGATACAATTTACATCAGAACTCTAAATCTTAAAAGTAAATCTGTCGCTTATTCAAATTTCTTTATCTTAAGAAAATTTGTTATTTATTACGTAAGGAATTTGATTTTATAGATACAGAAAAACAAATTTCCATAGAATTTTCATTCCTGCGAATAACATTCTAAGGCTTTATTTTGAATGTTGACTTTTGGTCTGACAATTAATCGTGATAGTTTTTGGCTGTTTTGAAAGATTCATTTACGGTCGTTCGTTGACGAATGACTGGTCTTGAAATTACGATAATGTCTCAGAAAACGCAACTTTAAGGAAGCCAAGGAATTATAGTGTTTAAAGCCCAAGCATGTTTTCTTATTTCTTATCATTCGATCATATGCCATATCGTCGACCCAAATCGGCGATATCATATTGGTGTATTCCATATTTATATAACTTACTGTATACTGATCACAATCATTTTTCATATTTCTTGCATTGTCGCATCTCGACTTTTTCCAGCGAAAAAGGTATAACTTTTTAATTGCGGTTCGTAGATGCAAGACGGCTATAAACACAACATTTGATCCATGTCCCTCATACGTACGCGACTGATCGGTTTCCCGGTAATGAGATTCCATTTTATTATTTATGCTGTGTGGGCAGTATAACGGTGAGACGCCAAGAAAAGTCTTGAGTCGGGATGTTGTTGATGTGCACGCGGTGATAATTGCAATAGGAATTGTCTCGTCGAACGTAGATCACTTCAGAAGGGATAGGCAAGTAAAAGATCTTAACGAAACGTCAAGGAAAAAGGTGGCCTTCCACCTTTTTACGTAACCGCGATTCACTTGACAGATTCTTTGTGGGGTACATATGCCTGGAGACTAATGCACGGCGACAGCAGGTTCGCGAAATTGTCAAAAGAATTTACACAACTGTTTTTTACGTCCCGTTTGCTTAGTCTTCGGTATGAAAACAATATTACACTTATAGTTAGGACTGGAATTTTTTAGGATAATATAACGTGTTGTAATCCTTTATTATGGGGCGATCTTATGCGATTCATCCTTACTATGGTTGGATCACTGGATTCTGGTTAAAAGACTTTAGTTATAGAGTTACAAGTGATCGCGGTAGATATCTAATAGACGGTTCTGAGTGCTTTTTCAATTACGGAAATAGATACTAGTCTTTTACTAAAAACGAAATAATTTATTAACTAACATTTGTTGTAAACAGTACAACTATTGTTTGGTATATAAGAAGAATCGCAGTGTTACTTACTCGTATGTTGCGAGTAGTGCCATTTACGTTCTTCGTGTATTTCTCTGATTAAGGCCCGTAATCGTATCCGTGACGATCGTGTTTCTGCCTTGATCCGGAAGTGTATGTATCGTGTATGTATTTGATTTTGCCTTTGGACGTGGCGATGTGTCTTTCTCCAGAGTAAACACGCGTGCACGAACAAACATCCTCCACGATGGAATGCGTTCCTAGAAACTATGACAACTCTGCCCGCTACAATGTTTAATGATTTAAGAACAGCATTAAATCTAAAAATTGGTGTACAAAATTCTTCCAAGTACGAAAGCCGCGTACATATAATTGTTATACGTACGTACTTTGTTTCACCTTGCGGAATACCAAAGAATTTTATGCTTTTACCCTCAGCACAGCTTCGTTTACGATCTTTTCGCGATGATTACTTCAAAAACCCAGGAACAGAACTATAGCAAGTCCCGTGTTAGGAAAGTAAACCTCTCGCAGCCATGTTTTTACTTGTAGAGTTCATTAACCTCTTAGGTACGGCTGAATTTTGCGTGGGGCTGTTTCTCTGTACGCCAGAGTTTGACGCGAATTACGCGTAAACGATATAAACGCACAGCACTGCAATATGTTTCTTATTATTTAATTTGTACTTTACAATTTGTCCAGCTGAACATTTGATAAATTTTTCTAGCTTTATTGCTAAATTACATGTGGATGTACCCCCAACGGTATACCATCTTCGAGTTTGTGTTGAGTTTGTTTGTTAGGTATTTTATTTCTTTAGTGAGATCAGTGGGCTGTTTTCTCTTTAGTCTTCTTTTTATGAGAGTTTTGCTCGCTTCAGCAGCAAGGTGGTTTAGATGTGTTGTTGTAACGTCCCGCGCCCTGCGCGATCCGTAGCGCGAAAGTAAAATTGGTAATTTCTTTCAAATCAAGGTAATTTAAAACGTTTATTTGAAACCGTGTTTACAGTATTTGAAATGAAAGGCAGTTAAAGCCGCTAAAAGCTATATCTTGTGAAAACTTATCTAACTATGTTTTTATATTTACCTAATTATGTTTTTATAACGGTATCAAGACAATTTAAATTGTAAACAAAGTCGGCAATTGAACAAATTGGACCGTAATCCGTGGCGAAAGTAAAATTTACAAATTCTTCTAAACCGAGATAAATCAAAGCGTTTATTTGTAATCGTGTTTACAGTATTTGAAGTGAAAGACAGTTAAAGCCGCTAAAAGTCATATTTTGCTAAACTCATCTAGCTATGTTCTCATATTATGTTTTTATAATGATATTATGATAACTTAAATTGTAAACAAAGTCAGCAGTTGAACAAACGTTGGGGATCTTCCCAAACATTTTCAAAAGAAAGACCCCGACGTTTTTTCATCTCCGACAGATATAAATAAATGTAGCGACTCGGAGAAGTCAGTAACAATAATTACCATTCAGAGAGTTAGTTATCATTTTGTCAACCGAAGAATTTTATATCCGCCAGTCTGTCAGTCAATTGTCAACATCGAAATCGAGTAAGATTTGAATAAATCATTACATATTGTTAATTTACTTTCGAACAACTTTAATCCTCTCCCGTGCCAGTATTCCCGCACGTAGCAAGTTAGCCGAAAGTGGAACTTATTGCCAGTTGCATTAAGCGTCAGTTAACGCTACCTTCTCGTCGACAACTAAATAGAACGTAACAGTTGTCATTCTTCCCTTGCATTTTTTTGCGTATATCCTCGTTTCTGACATATCATGGGGCATTGACTATTGTTCTGAGAATCTTCGATTGTAGGGCTCTAGTTTATTTATGTGGCTCATTGTTGCTGTCCCTCATAGTGGTATTCCGTACATCCAAATTGGTTTTATTATCGTTTTGTAGATTTTTAACTTATTTTCCATGCTGAGTTTAGAGTTTCGACTAGTTATGTGTCTAAGTGGATTTCAAGGTATTTAACTTACCTTGTTTGTGTTATGTGCGTGCCATTCAATTGGATATTTGGTGGTTTCCATTTTCGTAGTGTAAACTGGGGTTTGCTTTTATTTGTTTATCTTGTACTGCAATATGAGACGGATAATTCTGTTCCTTACGCAAGCACATTAAAATGAAGATTTTGATAATTAAATTATAATTTTTCTTAAAGATATGATGTATATACTGTAACTTTAATAATTTATTTTAATAATTAATAATACAATTTAGTGTGATATATTTTAAAATTAAATTTTGTGTGTTTTTCAAATTTCTCTTTGTTTTCTATTTTAAAGCGACATTTTGAGGTTGAAAATTCTAGAAAATTATAAGGATGCGGATCGGCATGTTAAAAAGGGCATCTAATAACGGTACATTTATATTAACGAAAAGCAATAATTGATACCTGACACTGGCGTATCAAAAACAAAGACTATATATTCTGTCTGTATATTGTTAACACTGTTGTAGAACTGTTTGTAGAGGGTAAAAAAAGTGTGAAGCAAGACAAATGAAAAAAATCATTTAGTTTAAACGGTGAGCGTATAAGTAAGTAGAGTGAGCCATTGTAGTAGCGCGTCGTAATATAAGATGACATCCGCGAAAGCCACTATAGTGGCGCATAGTGTCTAAGAGGTTAATGCAGATCCACATCATGTATAATTATCCTTAACTGTTGAGCTTCCATGAATTTATAAAATGTTTGCTTCATAGTGCATTTTATTTCCTTCTCCTTTAAACTTCCTCGTTCAACATTTTAAACATTCTATTAGATTTTACAAGCCGGAATTTAAAGTATACGGTGTACAACTCCAATTATCAGTTTCAGTTTTAGCTTATCGCTGTTCCAATGTTGGATTCCGGATGGTGGAAATTTGACAATACACATTGAAACGTTATAGGTTTTATTCATAACGGGTAACTGCATGCGGTTCTTATAGCCTAGTGGTGAGGATAAGTAATTAGATCAGGACAGCGGTCAGGGAGAAATGACGAGAAAAAAAAGGGTCGGAGTTCGGGATGATTCAGGAAGGAAAAACAGAAATTAGGGTGTTTGTTGCAGTATGAATAAGGAGTTAATCATCCAACATCTCCCCCCCCCTTTTTTTTTGTTTGGAGATCGTAGTTTTCGAATCAGCATACATTCTAAAATTTATCTTATAATTAACCGCTTGTCCTACCCGCTAACTCTCGATTGCTCGGGTCACAATAAACAAGAAGGTCTTATAACATGTATATTTCGGCGCAATGAAAGGAATTGTGCAATAATAAACACGTTTGGACACAACTAATACTTTTAACATGTCTGGGAAGTAATTATGATCGATTCATCAGTGAACAAAAATGAGTTATTATTTGAAAGTGGATAATGTATATTAATATACATTAATTATACATTAATTACATTAATTACATTAATAATAATTTGTAAATTAATACTTAGTTTAAATTAATAATGCTTTGAGAAAACTCATAGAAAATTAGTAATCTTCAACTGTGTGATATTTTCCATAACAATGAGATACATGTAACGCAACTCGACATTTTTTACACTCCCGCGTTGTTTCACTACGTTTCTTATTTTTTGTACACACTTACAAGTTCTTGTTGGATTTTTTTTCAATGACATGGAATCTATATGTTTCAGAAAATGACCCCAATATTGCGCGTGTAGTCTCATTGGTATATCTCCGTTCGATAATTGTCCTCGTCTTTTATAATCTTGTAACGGTACATTTTGTAATAATGCTTCGGCTATTTGAAGTCTATACTCGGTGTAATTCTGTTTCTTTTCCATATTGTTTTTGTTGCATAGAATATATGAATTAAAAAGTGTTATACCAAATATGTAAAGAAAGATTTTTCGGTACGCTTTCAAGTATTTCCTCATAACAGGGAAGCACGCTAATATCTGATCTTCGCCATTAATACCAATCATTCTTCTGTCATAATCAACAATACATTTTGGCTTGAAAATAGAGTTTAGTTGATTTCTGTTTTGTTCAATCATTTCTACAGTTTCGCGTTTTGTAGAAATAACATGAACGTCTCGTATACCCTTCAACTTCAACGCTAGTATGCCATTGCAGCTTCTCATTCTACATTCCCCTTTTTTTAATTTTGCTTTAACAAAATCTCCCGGCATATTTTTTCTATTAAAATGTACTATCCCAACAGCATTTATTCCATTTTCAACTAAAGTTAAAAACAGTTTCGGCGAAGAATACCAATTATCTTTGACTTTGATCACTTTGATAACTCCATTACAACACTTTCAGATGCACTGTAATCAGAACTCGTTTAATCGTTACCTGAGTATATTTTAAAATTATAGCAATAAGCCGATGATGACTCGCACAGTTTATAAAATTTTATCGCGAATCTCTTCGAGGGATTAAATTGTTTATAACACATGCGTCCCTTAAATTTCATTAACGATTTATCGATCACGATGTTCTCTTCCATTACATATACTTCCTTGAATTTTTTATTAAAATAGTTTACAACAGGTTTGACTTTACGTAATTTATCCATCTCGTCAGTCGTATCGTTATTTACAAAATGGAAAAACCTAGTGATTTGCAAAAATCTTTTCAGTGCATAGTTCTCCTGAATATCGGTGTTTTTATAATAACTCTTTTAGACCAGTTCATCTGAATTTTTGGTTTTTTAACTTGAGTCATTATTATGCATAATGCAAAGCATGTTTTAATTTTGTTACAATTTACAGGGATCCAAGTCTCATCAATATTCTTTCTTATGCTATTATGTGCGCATATTGCGATGTGTCGTATTGAAACACTCCAAACAAAGAAAGCGTGAACCAGCACAATCTTCACAATATGTCAAGACCTTTTTTACTACAGTTTTTTGCAGTCCCCTCCCTAACTGTTTTCAGTTTCTTTGATAACATATTTTGCAAAATAGTCTCACAGTTCTAACCTCTCCCGGCATTGCTTTTAATTCATAACGTGGATTTCTCAACAAGGTTTCACGCGGAGAAATGGAAACCTCACTTTCATTATCGTGACATTTTGTTAAATACATTATTACTTTCATTCTGAAATCGGGATTTCGAATATTTTTTGCGAGTTGTCTCTTTGAATAATACCATTGCATTTACCATACATGTATTTAATAATATTTCTATTGCTAATTTCCTATACCACTTTAAAGTTTTACGCAGTGGTGAACTATATGCTATCATTTGGTCAGATAAATCGACTGATGATTTTTTTAGATTGTATTCCACAACTATTTTTGGTTTTTCATACGAATAGAATTTCTTACGTACAGTAGTTATTTCTGCTGAATGTCTCGTAGAAAGCATCAATACAGTCTCTTGTCCTTCCATTTTAAATACTGTTATACCTTTTTTATTTTCGCGAGCAGTAACTTTTCCAAGCTTTAATTTTTGAGACACTAAATGTGTGTTCATTGTGATTAATTTTCCCGCCAGGTCAACACTTGTATACCAATTATCTGTGCAGATAGTATGGCCTTTACCCAATATATTTTTGCAAAGAAACAATACAACCTCGCATGATTTGTTTCCTGCTATTTTATCTCTTTTCTTTTCTTTTCCCGTGTATATTTGAAAAGAATGAGTGTATCCTGCACCACCGCATAATTTAAAAACTTTTATTCCGTATCTGTGACTGTGTTTCAAATATCGTCGAAATGGCACTAATGATTCACCTACGCATAATATTTCATCTGGATTGTAATATTCTTTAAAATTACTGTTTTATATATCGATAATATGAATAATTTTTGACAATCTATTATTAGGATCATTTTCTTCGTTATTACTAAAAGTAAGGAACCGCAAAAATAATTCTATATATATATATATATAGAATATATATATATATATATATATATATATATATATATATATATATATATGTGGTGGATATCAAACGTGTTGATTCAAATGGCGAAACGAATGAATACTTGTGATAGTCTTGTATATTTAAAAATCACTTTCAGTGCAACAATACAGAGTTAGTATAATACGTCTTAATCATCGCTCGTTCAATGCTACTCGCTATAAGGATACTAGATAATAATTGTCCAAGAGAGCATTTTCGTCTATTTATTATACTGGTCAGGGGAGTACCGGAAAGTTTGAATTCGACTCCGATTGACGGTTGCACGTAGCGGCGATATTGTTTTGTCCGGAGTTTGTTTACTTTTACATCTCGTACATCGAAACTGTGTCAATGCCCCGAGGCAAAACAACATGAGACACTCTCAATTAGAATCGACCTATGACTCATGTGCCTCTACATATATGTAATAATTACGCAAATGAATTTTATCGCACTAGTTCCATTCATATAATTAGGCCAAAAAACCATTTTATTTCATTAGGATTTGTTTCAACCCATTTATCGAGACGATTCGATCGCTGTTCTGGCATTATTTGCACAGCATATATATTCGTTTGATTCGCAATAATTTGGAATATTTTATTCGTAACAGAAAGAAAATAAAAACTATGCGGTTCAGTATAATAAAAAATTTCAGAGTGATGCGTGTTGATTTGCTGTGAACTCGAAAATGTGATCTTCGCTTGACTGCCCAAAGGAATATGCCAATTTGTATCACACTCCTCTTCTTATGTACTATTTTCATCATTACCGACATCTTCAACTTCACTATCCGATTCAATTCGACGGCGACGTACTGAAGATGCTATTATCATATCAATTAAACATCTCGAGGAACTGACCTCTCTATCTGACAGCACTCGACATAGAGTGCTTTGGAGGGACTTGTTAAAAACGTTTCGTCAGTTGAATTGCTTGACGCATAATCTTCATTTGAAAGCATATTAACTTTAAGGGCTAACTAAAAAATTAAATAGAAGATATGGAGTGCAAAAATTTTTGTAGCGTATAAAAGTATAATAAACGCTCTTATCTGATTGTTAAACGCAATTAATTATTTTTTAACACGGAATTAATTAGTATTTAGTAACGCGAAGAAACAATATGAGATAATTGATAATCGCAAAAAATAAGTGAATCACGCGAAATCGAACTTCAGTGCCACAGCGATTGTCACGTAGAAGACACAGGAAATTGTGAAATGAACAAATCACCGGTTACCTCCTCACGTCGTTTAAATTATTTCGCGGTAGTTTGAACGTTTCGCAGGTAAGGTGAGAAATTCGAACTTTAGATATGATATTCTATGTAAAAATTTATTACACAAATCCAACAGAGTAACTGTCCAGAATGTTATAACAGAATGTCAACGGTTCAGAATCGTCCAATAGAATATGTCGAGTGCGGATTTTGAGTAGGTTTATATCATAAGGTCCTGGGCCTTATGGAGCGGCTACCGCCGGACGCAGCTCAGAAACGCCCATCCTGCCACTGTCCTCTGGGCCGTGGCCCTGCAGGACGTTTGGGACACAGGGCCATCCATTACCATTTTATGATCCTTTCACAACTTCGCAGTCACGGCAGCGTGAATGAAAATTGTGCCATATTCGACAACACTCTAAGATCCTTAATAGATGCACCTTGGTATGTTACCAACGAAATAATACATCGCGACCTTAAGATACCTACAGTCAAAGAAGAAATATCCAAGTTCAGAAACAGATATAATATAAGAGTTAACAACCACCAAAACCCATTAGTTACCCAATTATTTGACACGATGGATCAGATCCACAGACTAAAAAGACAATACTTTTAGATCGAAGCATTAGATTCAACTAGAATTAAACATACTATAAACTCTTATAATCCAAGTTACAGTATCACGCCAAAATAATTTACTTAAAATTCTGCGTGAGAATTGATTGTAAATAGTCTACCAAATAAAAAAAAAAAAAATATTCAACAACGGATTTTGTAGTCGCAAATGGAAAAGAGAAATCTGGATGCATTGCTAAACTCAGACTGATACAAAAAGATCTGTTTTGTTTTAGTTTCATTTTAATCTTCAATAAAAGTCAAACACATAAACATATATATATATAAACCTCGAGACAAGATCATATTTCATTCAGCCAAGGACTCCAATAATAAACAGATAGTCTATGGAGATACTATAGTTTGAACGTTTCGCAGGTAAGGTGAGAAATTCGAACTTTAAATATGATATTCTATGTAAAAATTTATTACACAAATCCAACAGAGTAACTGTCCAGAATGTTATAACAGAATGTCAACGGTCCAGAATCATCCAATAGAATGTGTCGAGTGCGGATTTTGAATAGGTTTATATCATAAGGTCCTGGGCCTTATGGAGCGGCTACCGCCGGACTATGGAGGAATTAATATATGTACTCAAATGTCTTAGTTAGACCAATTTCCACCTGATTTTATTTACACACATTTTTATTTATAGTAACTAACTTAGATATTATTTGTATTAGTAGTTACTATCTGTATATAAGTGTGTAAGATAAAAACGGTGGGAAAAGTTAACAGTAGAAAATACGTCAACTATATTTTGTATATTTCTGATAATTGGGTGGCCAAATATTTATAGACAGTAGTATGGATATGTTTGGTACATATCAATTGTAGTCTAAATTGTATATACTTAGATGTGTCTATCTTGGGCTTGCACGTTTGGCTTGATACAAAGTGTGTTCTTTGAGGCCTTATTATAATAATAAACCCTTAGCAATGTATTAAATAAATTAAAATGTATCAGCTAAAAATATCAAATTTTAAATATTTTTATTCTTCACTATTGTGATTCTTAATGCACTAATTTTGAAACAAAATTCATTGTAAGACCAAGAGTCATTACTATCCTTACTTTTCTGTGAATTCAGAAAATAGAAAAGATCTTCTTTAAATAAAATAAGCTTTGAATGTACATATTAACATTTCTAAGATCTGTAGTAGCGGATAGTATTTCCATTTAGTTACTAACAAAATAGTTTTTAAAAGTTATTTGAATACTGCAATATTGTACAAACTTGAAAGAAATTTATCTCAATAGATATCTCCATGAAACTGTAGAAACGCTGCCTACCTTCCGATTTCAATGATTTTTAAATATGTTGTAGAAGTCAATATTTTGAACAACTTTCCTATACATATAACAGGTGGATTCGCCTGGTTTCCGAGATATTCACAAAGAACTATCAGGACCACTACAACGTATTTCTGCCTATAGTTATGTGTCTATGGCAGTGTATGCGTCAGTATTGGTTGCCACTTACCTTTTATTTATAAACGATGATCGGCGATCTTAATATGAAACCTACCACTATCGGTCAATTTGACCGTTTTTAAACTTTTGTACAACTTTCACATATTTAAACATTATCAGATCGCCATCAAACTATACAACTTTTCTTAAAATATGCGTACAATATATATTTCATATACAATATAGGTTACAAGAAGTCTTGATAGGTTTAGTGTTAAAGGCAACATTCAACTAAATAATAAAAGAAAACTAAGTCACCCGTTATATATATAAGCAATGGTTATTCAAAATATCGATATCTACAACATATACAAACATCGGCGTTTCTACAATTTCATTCATATTTTTTTGTGTCAATATTACCAGTTTCAGTTTTACGGTATTTTAAACATCAAGCAATGACACCAAGGTATATGCTTGCACAGGACGTATCATGTATTCTTATGTAGCAATAAATGATACGATTATATTATGCTTTCAGTAAATATTTTCTTAATTTTAAGATATTTTATTTTATTTATATCATTGTAGTTATTAAGTGCAGAAAATAATTTTGTGCTTTTTTCATAAATATTATAATAGACAGTTTTTGTAGCTATATCGAGCCAAAAACGCTTAAATATTTAAATAACTACACTCAACACTTTTACATCCGTAGAAGTCGATTTTAAACGGCAACTATTAAATTCGGCATTAGTAACCACAAGCTATTTCGTGGACAGCTAAAGCCAATATTACCTGGAATGGAAAGAGTTAGACTAAATCTTCGATATTCTTTGTTTACATCTAGCAAGTGTTAAGACCTTATTACCGAAGGCAAAACAAATCGCTTTAACAGTCACAATATAAAAACAATGCAATGCCTATTAAACATGTTGTTTGTAGTAATTGTATTTACATGTTTTTTAACAATAGCATAAAAATAATAAAAGGCAATTCATGAAAAATTGTTTAATAATTTTGATACCAATGAGATGTACAATCAACAGCACAAAACTTTTTCTACGCCTAATATTAATATTTGACGCAAGCATGTGCATTTTAAGTAAGTATTAATAGTATAAAGCTAAGTAAAAGTGTATAACTGTATGTATGTACATATGTGTGTGCCTATATACATACATTGAAAAGTAATTGTAAATTTAAGAATAATTTGATGTAAATAGTTGCTGTGGGACTCTTTCCTTTACTAAATAGATATGTCAATTTAATATAAGTAATTATATAGCTGCACAATGTTAAATATTTCTCTTTTATTATCCTATTATCCAAGTGATTTTTATTTGTTAAGCAATAAAATTATTCGTCATTAAAAAGAGAGGATACGTAATCTTTTGTTTTTTGCTATCGGTGTTTAATTTAAATATATTGTTTTTTATTTGTCATGGTGCATTATTATTTCTCCTTGTTAGATGTTATATACACCAAAACAAACACGAAAAGTGATATACAAATATGTCGATTGAGACTTATTTCTCAAGTTTCAAAAGCAATCGAATTTTGCACTATAATTTAGAATCGTATTATCGAAGACGTGTTACACAAAAAAAAAAAAAGTTCGTCACTATCACTAACTTGATTTCTTGTGATTTTCGGCAAGAAGGCAAGTATGTATACAATATGCTACGTCAGATGCTTTTACCAGGTTTATTGAATGCAGAAATCAAAATAAGGAATATTAAATGCAAGTGAGAAGAAAATTTTCGTCAGCTGTTCTACAGAGGTATTGACTTATACAGCTAATCTTTGTGAATATTGGTAAGTAGGGAGATCGATTGTAATGCAGCGATTTATCTGCGATTTTAAAAAATTATCTTGCAGAGCTGAATATCATATAATAAAATATTACTTCGTAGAATAGAAAGTTCTTTTATTATAATACGTTCCTTTATATATTCTATTACATTTATAGTAATTTGAATATGATTAATCGCCTATTTAAAATGATATGACTACTTTCTTAGTCTCGAAAGTTCTTTAGTTGAGGAGCCCTACTGGACGAGTGACCGTCTGCGCTCAGCAGAATCTGTACGATGACGCAGGGCAGATTGCGTGTGTCAGGAATTTCTAATGAAAATTAAATTGTTTACAGCTTGAAAAATAAGTCTTAATTGATATTTAAACACGGAGTGCAACGAAATATTATATGATACAATATTTTGGTATTAAAAGTACTTCAAATATGTCATTCATTATCATCATTTCCATTGTCATTTTTATTTGAAATATTAGTAGATGATGAATCTTTATATATGTCTTTCTTAAACGTTGTTTAATTACTATGATATTTATTTGTTGGATATAGCTGCTTCTACAAATCCCTTCGTTGGAGCAAACGTTGGTACAACTAGCACGACTGCAACAAAGTGGTAGTCACCAAACGATAAAAATACGGTAAACGTATAATCGTTGGAAGATTTGTTACATAACTTTTACGGGGTGGATTTTGATCTGTGAGTAGTGTACAAGACATTAAAAGATTATTGGAAATGCTTTTTGTAAGAAATTAACTTAATTATCGTCAAATAATTAAGTCACAGAAGAATGTATGCACTTTAAAAGTTTTTTATTATCGCATAATCAAATATTTATGTTTATATCTATTGAATGCTTTAATATTGACGTGATAATAAAGTGATATATAGTTCAATTCTTCTTGACATCTCCAAATAATATAATCAATGATATATTTGTCTATAATTTAGAAGAGGAAAAAAGCCAGTACAATTAAAAAAATGAAATGACATAAATATTAGAAACAAAAGTTACTAATTTCTTCTCAATTTTTAAATTTAGCAAATAAAGACAGATTTAACAAAGACTTAGTAAAGTATATGGGATATGAAAAGTGATATTAATATTCATATGTAAATCCACCCCGTTTTTACAAATAGACAAAACAAAGAGTGGCGAATAAGGATCTCGATATATAAATATTTAATTCACAAATTCTCAATTATTCTCAAAATTGAAATGAATATTTAATGATAAAAATCACATTTTGTTAATGCATGAAATACGTAAACAATGGTACATATACGCGTGAATAAAAATGGCTTGAAGTTACTAGGAAACTTTTATTTGTTAATTGACTATATTATTATATATTGTAATTAGTATGACAATAAGTTATACATTAATCCAGCTGCTTCTTCAAAATGTTTATTTTTAATAGTAATCATATCCTGCGAAACACAACAATGTACATACCGAGAATGGATTCATTACAAAGTGGAACTTCCAGTCTTTATTAGGATGATGTGAAATTAATGCACAATATTATTTTAATCGCTTATTCTAACAAACGGACTTACAAATTCAATATCAATTTCATAATTGATTAAAGACCTTATATAAGGGTTTCATACTTTTATTAAGTGAACACACTTGAGTAGGATGATTTACAACAAAAGATATTAAAATAAATTTCAATATTAAAACTTTATAATAAAATACGCAACAAATTTGGATTTATAATGAGTTCAAAACATATTTCATAATTTTTACTTCTTAAAACAGAGAAAAAATTTTTTTTTCATTCATACAAAAATGAATACATAAAATTAAATGGAAACAAATAGTATTCAATAATATATTAACATTGATATTATGTATATTAATATACTAAAATGTATTAAATATATATATATACACGCATTTTATGTGTTGTTATTGTTATGACATGTATTCACATAAAATATAAATGGATATTTTAGTAATTTTTACTATCTTGTTGTCATGTATAAACTATTCCATACAACGTAAAAATAATAGTACTATTATATAAAAACTCATTTTAGCTTTTATAGAATAATTCGTTTCCGCATTTAATGTATTTAACCTCCTAATTCTTAATTTATAAATGTAAAATAGAAACTGTATGTTAGTTGTATTTTTTAACGATTTTTCTATGTAAAAACTGTTAATATTTACCATTAAACGTGAAAAATGATGTACTTATCTTATCACAGATGGTAATGTATTTCTGAAAAATTTATTAACTAAAAAATTATTTTTTATCGATATGTATAATTGTACAATTATATACAAATTGCATTAATTTTACAACACCCTAATGGTAATAAAAAAATAGCAAATTGCAACAAATGTCAAAATTTAGTTTATTTGTAATTAAAATTAAGAGTATTATAATATCATTTTGCTCTGCTATTCAAAGAATCATATTATTATATCTGTAAATATTTATGCAATGTATTATGAAGTAGGGAATTATAAAACTTGTGTCATGCAGTTAATGTAGTTAAAACAGATCACCAAAATGTTTAGCTTTTGAAAATGGGATATATACCTAATCATTAAAGTTGTTTGATATGGAGCTTAGAACCAAATTGGTAATGTGTTTTATTATTAGTAAATTGTTAAGTCAAAAGCAATTCAAGCCTACCATAATCTTGTAATAAAATACCACGTTTCCACATTTATACTGTATGTAGCTATAGACCACAATTATCATTTCAAATCATATAATTGTGTATATAATAAGGTTTATGCATTTAATACTTTAGTTCAATCAATTAAAGGGTCTAAGTAAAAAGTGTGTTGATTATGAATTATGAAGTATCAATTTGCTATACTCTTAATTCACATCTTATAATGAGTAGTTATATTTGTCTTTGCATACAATACTTTATTACAAACGTAATTTATAAGTCAAAATTTACTTTTGCATCATATTCCATATCAAACAATTTTTATTTACCATTTCTTTTTCTATCTCCATAAATGTTTAAATTATTTTGATGACTTGTTTTAAACGTCTACATCTGTATGTATTATGTATGTGTAGTATAAAACATCATCTGTAATATGTTTGTACGTATGCACATATATATGTGTATGTATACAGAGTGGACTGTTTATTTCAGAATTGAACTAATTCTGAACATATGTAATTGCATTGTATACTTTTTCCTAAACTTTATTGTATCAATAATAGCAGTGAATGGATATATATTAAATCATAATGAAATTCTGCACTCTGTGCATAGGTATATGCATGCATACATATATACATATAATTTATTGTTGAAAAAGTTGTAGAATAAATTTTGTGCGAATATAATCTGTTATTTGTGCATATGTATTCATATACATTTATTTATAACTTGGACAGTATCCAATAGACATCAATCCTTAATATTTATATTTAAATTTATCACAATTAGGAGACAGAGCTTAATTTATAGAAAATTTTAAAAAAAGAGGTATTTAATTATTCTTTTATGCTATTTTTTCAATTGTTCTTTATTGATGTATTTATCCTATAAAAAAATGAAATAAATTCTGCTACAAATTAATATATATTTTATACTGTACTGCATATATATTCCATATAATGTAAGTACAGATAACATGTTCCATGTTACAATATGATACACAAATTACAAATTGCAAGTAATTATGATAGAGAACTTATCCATTATTAAAAATGACATCTGTTTCCATTCCAATTTTTTAAATATGATATTTTTATTGTTACTATTGCCATTTTACTAATTATTTTGATAAATTAAAACAAACCACAAAGATCAATTTTGTAACTATAAATTACAAAATTATAATTTAAAAAGTTATAATAAAATTCAGAATTATATACCATTTATTAAATCTAAAAAAATACGAAAGATTAAAAATTTAGTGATAACAGATATGTACTATCATCTTTTCTAGTAATATAGAAGTAAAACAAATATATAGCAAACTTACAAAATGGTTTATTACTATTTTTCTGTATATGTGCATATCATATAGAACTATAAATAAGTTTCCAGAAAACTTGCTTTATGCTAATAAAGCTGATGCACCAGGTGTGAAAATTTGTACTTGACGATCTGATAACTTATATATATATCTTGCTACTTCAGACCAATTATATTTTGTTCTAATATCATCCATTTTCCAATTAATTGTTATATTTCCGGATACATCACTAGAATATCCTGTTTCCAGAGGCTCGATTTTAACAAATAAATCCGCCATGTGTTTAAGCCCATATGCAAATATATTAGAAACAGAATTTTTCGGCTCATCTTTATAGGTGTGTGTTATAATACAAAGTTGAGATTTATTGTAATATTCAACAAGTGATCTTAAATATCTTACATAATATGTAGATTCTCTTAAATTACATCCAAAATTATAAATATGACTAAAATCATCAATTATAATAGTAACAGGTTCATTGTTTTGTACTATTTTGTCATACTCATTTTTAATAGTTAAAAATATATCATGAATAATATTGCTTGCTGTTTGTTCACATGTATATTCCATATTAGATACAATAAACTTCATTGGTTCTATAACTGTAACTTTACGTTTTTCTTTCAATAACATAAGATTATAACCAAATTTCACACCCATATTATGATAATGATTTATTGTATTATGAAATAATATAAAACATATTCCATAATTCTTTTTTAATGCATTAAATATAATGCAACTCAATAAAAAGCTTGCATTACTATCATGTTGTTCTTCTATGCAAATTAATTTTCCATCCATATTTACTTTATCAATACCAAGTATGTTCGATATTGAATCCATTATATTAGCCATAATTCATATCAAATATAACAGAATATTTTATTTCCAAATGATTTACAAATTAACTACAAAACAAATTGATGTTATTATATCTTCAGACCAAATTAGTTTCAATTATATTTCATTTCAGATTTTAGACATACATTACAATTATTGATTATGCCTGTTACATTCAAACACCGTCGAATATGATAAATATTGCATTTCAATTTACTCAGTAATTAGTAATTTCTGATATATAGCGTAATAAAATCAGAATATAAATTTCACATCTTATTAGATTGAAATACTCTATAATAATACGAAACACATGTTTCTGGCTAGCCTTCAGCACGAAGTAGTAATTTAAGGTTAGACTGAGCTGAATTGAGATTGAAACCTAACCACGGCCGACTCTAGGATCGGCTGTCTCTCTAGTTGAAAATAGGGCAAAACAGATACGGTGTTGCCGTGTTGTTCAGTACGAATAGTACTGGAGTCGAATGGGATCTAACTGATTAGATATCGATTTGTTACGACCAAGGGCGCGAATTTTTAAAGAAGTTTTGATACATTATATTGAATTAATATACAGGAAAATAAATTTTAATATTTAACATACTGTAATTTTAGTGATTTAATATTAGAATTAATGTACATATAAATTACAAATTAACTAATAGCAGTTAATAATATTCCAATAACACATTTGCAAGAATTGTATAAACATATTTGCATATTATTATTTCAATACTTGATGAACTTTGTACAAATAATGTATTTCTGCAAATTATGTAATGGATCGTTACATTAATAATTGTATATAAAAGTTCATAAAAATCGTTGGAAAGTAATATAAATAAAAAAACCTCCATAAAAATTTTAATTGTATAAAAATATCCTAGCGTTAATCAAATAATATGAAAATGCAAAAAGATGATTAAAAACTAACAAATAATAACGACATTATATATGTATAATATATAGAATACAGCTGCTTATAATATACATTTTTTTTTTTTTTAAATAATTGCAACATGTATATAAATACTCAATTTTTTTTTATACGAGTCTTTTTTTTACATTTCACATAAATATGGGTATATTATATATATATATATATATATATATATATACACATATAGATTCATATATAAAAAATTTGTGTTTTCTAATGTCCAAACACTTGTTCGCAAATAATTATTAATTTTGCTAGGAGAAATATAACCATTCTTGAAAGTAAGCATATCGATGAAAAGGAGTTCCAGTTTCGAAAGGAGGTGGTATAACACGTGGCTATCAGCTGATGCGTGCGCGTTCACCAACTTTCCAGCTCTGTTAACTGATTTTGGACATTACGTCAGTCAGAGTTTAGATATCGCCGGGTATACTTACTAATCAAGAATAATTTGAAAGTTCTATTAATGATACAATTTATAGTAAGTAGCTTCCTTACATTATACTCTATTGTTATTCATTCTTTTTCTTCATTTCTTTTGTGTTTATCTTATCTATAATTTTTTGTTACTTTGATTTGTTAGTGATTATGAAAGATCACCATAATTATTTCTTAATTCTTATCATTAGAAATTAGTAAAAAATAATCTTCATGTGGTAAACTTTTACGATATAATTAATAAGTTCTTTTTTATACTTAATTTACTGAAGATATCATATGTTTATATTAAATTGAATGTACAAACGTGCACAGAAGTAATACGGATGTTCTACTTACATACCACTAATAGAATTAATTATCAATGAATCCTGATTAAACATACTTGACACACATGTATATGCGGTATAACTATAGCTTATATCATGTTTCGTAACAACGCTTAAATGAAATCATTTAAATTTTAAATTTATGAGAGAAATCGAAATATATGTTCAAGAATCATCAAATTTTTATGAAGATGATTATGTTAAAACATTATCATGATTATTTTATATGTTAAAGTATATTAATAATAAGTTATTTAACTATAACAATTTTTAGGCGCTATGTATATATAATCAGTTATAAATATGTGAATTTTGTAAAAACGTCCCAACTTTTATTTAAAAATTTGCGTAAATCTTTTTATATAAATCTCTTAAATAATTTATCAATTAATAATTGTATTCTCAATTTAACTTATTATTTAAAAAATATTATAATTAAAATGATCATTTTTTTCTTCTAGAAGTATATATGCATACACACATAACTAAAAATCACGCGAGCGCGCACACAAACATGACGTATATGTACATTATAATTACTTTAATATCTACAATAATTAGTTTATTACATATCACATTAATATTATATATATTATATATATCAATAATTAATTTTAGTACTTGAAAAATTATTAATAGTTTAATCATTTATTTTCTTCATTTATGTATGTATATATATATATATATATATATATATATATATATATATATATATATATATATACGACATTTTAATTTATGTATGTATATATGTATAACTCATATATATACAGTTTATACATATATGTAATCCTAAACCAATATGTAAAAATATAAAAATAAGTAAATGTGTTAATTACATTTTATTTTAAGTAGTTTCATTTATTAATTATTTATCAAATGTCTCACTTTTACTTGTTTTATGAAAGCATAAAACACAGAAAACATGACAGATAAAACAAAAAAAGTGTCGCGGTGGTATTTTGGTGGGCTTTCCTCTGCAGGTGCTGCTTGTGTTACCCATCCTTTAGATTTGTTAAAGGTATTTTTATTACTAAATTCATAAATGAATATAACATAAGTTTCAACTCCTCTTTTTTTTTAAGATTATAATTAAGTAGTTAACAATTAAATATACTAGTTAATATACTAGTTGAATTTCAAATATCGTGTTAAGCAAACTATGAGCTTTATAATTTCTAAAAAATTTTGTGATGTACTGAAATGCAATAGCATTTCATTTACACACCACACATTTATAGGTTCACTTACAAACACAACAGGAAGGCAAGCTATCTATAGCACGATTAACTACATCTATAATACAAAATCAGGGAATTTTAGCTTTGTACAATGGATTAAGTGCTTCTCTACTTCGTCAACTTACATATTCTACAATGAGATTTGGAGCATATGAAGTAAATTTATTCCCATTATATGTATTATTTACTTATAATATCTATTTTCTTATAATTTGATTGTATACTTAACTTTTCTATGTTACTATTTGAGTTATTACACTATACTTTTTATTTGGATATATTATATTTATATATATAGGTAGGTAAACAAACATTTGAAACATCTGGACAATCATTATTATTTTACCAAAAATTATTATTGGCTGGATTCTCTGGCGCAGCTGGTGGTGTTCTTGGAACACCGGGAGATGTAATTAATGTACGCATGCAAAATGATATAAAACTTCCATCACAACTAAGACGAAAGTAAGGATCTAAATTACTATCTTAATTTACTTTTGCTTTTGTTATTTAATAATAAATTTCATTATAGTTATAAGCATGCTCTAGATGGAATAATACGTGTAATTCAGCAAGAAGGAGTAAGTCATTTATTTAGTGGATGCTCTACAGCAACATTAAGAGCTGCATTAATGACAATTGGACAACTGAGCTTTTATGATCAAGTTAAAATTATGTTGTTAGAAAGTGGTTATTTTAAAGATAATCCTATAACTCATGTTGTGTCAAGTGTATGTGCAGTAAGTATATTTAAATAATATATTCAAATTTGAAAAAGAATAGTAATCATAAACATGATGTAATTCAAACAACAATTTTTTTTTATTACATGAACTTCTAAAACACAAGATATTATGTAACAAACATTATTATTATTATTATCATTTCATACTATTTCATATAAATGTATATATGTATTACAATTCATGTAAATATAATAATACATTTCATATAAATTATATTTATACAGGCTTGCAGTTCTTTTATACAATGATACTAATATAACAACACAAGATTTATATAGATAGTAGTAGATAGTAATAGATAGTAGTAAGCAATACATACCATATTATTTTACGCATTCTCAGTTAATGTTTTATTCCTGTACAAGGGTGCTGTAGCTACAACTCTTACACAACCTTTGGATGTTTTAAAAACACGAGCAATGAATGCTAACCCAGGAGAATTTAAGGTAATTGTAAAAATAAAATTAAGTGAATAACGTAGTATTAATGTAATAGAGATTTATTTATGTAATGTTTTATAGAATTTGATGGATCTATTTTTATATACTGCTAAGCTTGGACCATTTGCATTTTTTAAAGTAAGTTCCTTTTTATTTATTGAATTAGTTTTTCCTAGATACTTCTATATCATAATATCATAATAATGGGAAGGTTATAGTATATCTGAGTAAACACATTTGAGATAAATTAAAGGTAAACGTTTAGAATTAGTAATTAGAGAAAGCATTTTATGGATTTTTTAGAATAATTAATTTAGACAGAAAGTTTATAGTATTTAGACATTTATATTTATCATAATAATTAAGAATTAAAGTGATTTTGTATACCCTTAGAACCTTGCACAGTTCCTGTAATTTATAGCTTTCTTTTTCCTACTTAACCCTTTGGTCACTGAATGCTTGGAGTTATATAATCTATATAAATAGTACACTTAATTCAATAGGCATATATATTTTTTAATCACAACGTGTTCAGTTAAATTATTACTCTCCATTTTAAATGGAACATCTTTTTTTTTACTTTACATTGTATTAAATATATTGATATTGATTAAATATATTTATAGAAGATATTAGTTATAAATGTTTCAGATAGTTTAATAATAGTTGTTTCACTATTATTAAATGCATAGTCATGACTCAATTATATAAAATGTAGAAAACATTTTGTATCTGTTTGAATTTAGAATATATATTAAGAAGAAGAAAGAATATATATTTAGAAGTGCCAAATTATTTATTCATAACAGAAGATTCGTTCTTATTGAAATATAAAGGAAAATAATTCATGTGTACATCTAATCTTTTAAAGAAACTACATATGTATCTACTTAAGAAGGAAGATTATGTATTTTAAATTTTATATTTTCAATCTATTTTGTATCATAAGGTATTTATGTTGTAATTATAATTTTCTTAATTATATGATTCAATTTATTTATATATATCATATCTAAATGTGTTTATTCAAATAATAATCTTCCTGTTAATGTATTCTTATAAAATAAAATTTCAAGCATATGAGTTTAAAAATAAATTGATTATTGTATTTTAGGGCTACATACCTGCATTTATCAGATTAGCTCCACAGACTATTCTTACATTTGTCTTGTTAGAACAATTAAGATCTAATTTTGGATTCTATCCTTCGGATGTTCCAGTATCATAGAATTCAATTAACTGTCTTGAATGCTGAAACATAATATTCTTCTGAAATGTTCCATAGGAGAAGAAATTAGGATATGAAAGTAAGGAAATAAAAAAATGATAAAAGTGTTTGTCCTATTTGAAATTGTCCAGTTGCAACTATTTTTCTATGTATGTACAAAATCTTACATACATGATTTTTATTAATACTATTATACTATAATATATATATATATGTATATATATATATATATAATGTATAAGGCTACCAAACTGATTGATATCAGATTTTTTGTTTTTGCAATTACTAAAAATATGCAAATGTTTTACTTAGATAGAAACATAAATACATGTATTACATGTATTACATTATTTATTACTTTAATTTTAATGAAGTATATATATTTAGGTGCATATTAAAGCTCAGTAGATCTAGTGTCAAAAATTGATTTGTATATCTATATATATATATATTGGTAAGTATCTTGTACTATTGTATGTACACCATCCTATTTTTGTAATAATTTATTAATTATAACAATCAATTTTTTTTTATAAAAATATATATGCTGAAATTTTGTAATAAAGATAAACAAATTCAAATAGGACAAATATTATTTTTATGTATAGAATGTTACATTTATGCCTAAGTTTTATGAAATATCTTTGGTAAGTATTTCACACTATTACAATCTTAATTTTCAATAGTATATAAACTGTATTTGTACAAATATTAGGTGATACTAATATTTGTTATTCCAATAATGATATCTAAAAATAAAATAAATACGATATTTCCTGATTAAACGGTACTATAGGCATTCAGAAATTAGATAATCAGATAAAACAAATATATATTTATTAAAAATGATTTGAACCTTCTGCAATTATTTTCACAAAACTTAGCCAATTTTTGTTTTCAAAAATAAATAAACTTGTTCTATATATGTGTACTACATACTATGTGTATAACACATATTCAACACAATTAATATAACAAGGATATTGTAATATTCATATCATCAGGAATATTATAATTGTATTACTAATTTAAACAACTATATAAATGATTATTATCTTATTTCAAATTGGATACATAACAATCTTCTGATATATAAAAACATTCTATGAAAATATGATTATAGTTATGTATTGGGGTATACACAAACTTTTATATATATGTATATATGTATTTTATTATATAATATTTAAATTTACAGTAATATATTTTATTTACAAAAATATTGTTTCATAATTGTTAATGCACAAACTTTGAAGAACAAATATTTTTCTAATTTATATAATATGTATATGAGAATGTATGTATGTACATATATCAGCTTATTTTGTAAATTATTTTAAATTATTTAATAATAAAAATAATATTTACAAATTTATATAAAATAAAATGTTATTATATACATGTACAAATCCATCATTTGAGAATTACATAAGTTCACGATTAGTATTAGTTATAAAATTGCAAAACAGGTACAAAATTTTACTAACGATGTAAAATACTGAATTATAACTCTGGTGTTTTGATAAACCTTTACACGATGGTAAAACATCGAAAACTGAAGCTGACGGTTGAAGATTTAGAGGCAGACGATTAATAGTTCATGAAATACTTAATATTGAAGTTACCATCTCTTTTTTACGTTTTGAAGTGAGACTGCGTCTGCTAGAGTATGATTACAGTGGATGAGCGTTCTAGATTCTGACTTCTGACTTTCTGGCCACGTTTTGAGCTCTGAGTTCTGACGAACTAATTCATTCAGACGAATGAAACATTTGAAGGCCAAATGTATACGCATAAGAATCTATCTACATAATACATATGTATATGCATATTTCATTATATGTCAGTGATCTCACTCGTATACAACCATTCTCTGATGTATAAGCACGTATGTATTTGTTGAACTACGTTGCATTGCACTCAGTGTATCCTGTAATCTGTAACCTAACTCATGACCACTTACCCTCATAACTCACATACATAAACCTGACTACGCAGGGTACGACTATGGGACATAACGTTAGCAATCTAGTCTACTGATATTTTTGTTTATCACTATATGTATATACTTACTGTTAGTTTGAAAATCAATGCCATTCGATTATACCAAACCAATCACTAATGAACTAATAACAATCCCGGCAGTTGATGCAACTAAAAATAATAAGAAATGAAAAAATGAAGATTTAAATTACGAATTAATAGTCTTCTGTCATAATATTTTATATTTATTTATAATCTATTTTCTTCATTAAAAACAATTTATATAAAATAAATAAACAACTACCACATAGTAACAATAACATATGTACGCATACTATAGAAAACAACTTTTCTATTTAAAAGTTTATACAGCTAAATTACATAAATGCAACTCATTAGTTTTCATAATTATTCAAGAATTTCTTAGTAATTTTCAATGTAATAAAAAAATATTACTTCTTATATATTTGATCTATTTATAACATTTTTATATCCAAATAAAAGACCAATAAAGAATGTTAAATATAATGAAAGCCACAGGAAATACAATTCTGCTACGTCTGTCAATCCATTGAGCAATTTCTTGTGGAGTCATTGTTGTAAAATTATGTAACTGTGCAAGAGTTGCTCTTCGTTGAAAAGGTTTTGGTGATGATGTACTATTAACAGTCATAATGCTCCCAATAGAACATTCTTGATCTTTATCTTCTTCAATTTTAACAGAAGGAATATTGAGAGTACTTGGAAAACTCTGCAATATAAAAGTACAGTTGCTATGAAGAATGAATACAGAACTTACATATACTTCAATATGTTTTCTTATAATATATTTGTATATTTACATGCACAGTAAGGTAGTTTTGACTTGAATAATCTTGTTCACTGGTGTTTGCATTATCAAGTGATGAACAAGACCGTGATCGTTCTAATCCTGTAGTGTTCTTTTGAAATTGTTTTCGAGCCAGTTTTGGTGTTAGCGTTGATTTTAATATGTATTTACTATTTACTTTTTTCAAGGGAACATTTTTCCTAAACATATTTTCAAAATGATTAATAAACAGTATGATTAATAACCAGTAATGATGTATGAAGTATGAGATTTCATATTTGTAATATCTGTATACAACATATACATACTTCCGTCGATAAATTGTATTAACAAAAGCAAATTCGACCATTGCTGCAAATAAAAATATTGTACAACCCAAAAACCATATTTCACTGGCTTTTATATAAGAAACTTTTGGCAGAGAGTTCTCTACTTTGGATGCAAGAGTCATAAATGTCAAAATAGTATTTGTTCCTAGATACAGAAATTTTAATTAATTATTTATCTTATAATATCAACATCCATAAAGTAAGTTATACACCTTTTAAATATATCACCTAACACTATTCGTGGAGGACTTGCATCCATATGTAACCAAAAAGATACCCAAGAAATGACTACTATTAGTATAGATGGAATGTAATAGTCCATCATAAAAAATCCCATCTCGCGTGCTAATTTAAATGTTATACTAATTGAACTGTAATTACCAGCTATAAATACAAATGATTATCAATTAAAATAGTTTTAAGATATTATTTACTACATATAACAAAAATACATGCCAAAATGACCATAATGTTGCTGCGATGTAGTATAAAATACTTCTGATGTGTTAACCCATTTGTCAAAAAGCTTATATTCAGTTAAGTGTAATTCGTCTGCAAGTATGATTGGATCTTGGTCCCAATATAACACCATATCATGCACATTGTGTGTCCCTGTAGGTAAAAATTCCATTCATTCCAAGGAGCACAGTTGAATAAAATAGCTGACATTGTAGTAGTACAATAACTATGACATCCTACAGCTTTCAAAGACAAGAGGACATTCTTGTACATCAAACGGAAATTTCTCCAAACGAAGCCCACAGTTAAGAGTAGCTTGCAACCTATAACAGTTTATACATCACGTTTATTATGCAGATAAGATTATATAAGGATAATTTATGCATTTCATATTATGTTATTATTTTTATTGTGAATACAGTTAAAGAAAATTATAAAAGTAACATTATGTGTAACATTCAAAATTTGTTAAATTTTAATATAATTTTTACTTTTAAAACAAGCAATATTGCAAGCTTTTAACTTTCAACAATAGAGCATCTTTTAAATAATCTCTGATATATATTAGACAGTAAAATTAAAGGATCATTAAATTTTCACTAAAAAATTGTTGATTTTTTAATTGATATAACTCTGTAAACAATAATCATACAGTAATTAACATGAGTTCACGTTGGAAGCCAAAGTATCTATATAAGGTAAGTATTCTCGTTTCAAAAATCTTGCACAATCAAATGGCTCTGTGGAATTTAATATTTTACAATACATCGTAAAGCCGATTTTGATCAGCTTTCCATTCACACAGATTGTATTATTTTCTATTAAAATGAACAAAAAAAACATATAATTAATTTTATACTATTACATGCCATAAAATATGTGTTGCATGTTGTACATAGTTTTACATATTAATCTTATTTTGAATAATTTAACTCTAACTTTTGAATAATTCAGTAATAAATTATATTTTTGTCATGATATAGTTCATTAAAATATCAATTTAATTCTTTATAGATAGTTTAGTTTAGTCTTTCTGCAACCTAAATTGGAACAATTAATTTATAATCAATTAAATATTGCAACAAATAATTGCAACAACATAAACATTACTTTGATTGAACTTTTATTCAATGAAACCTCATGAACTAAAAAGATTTAATTTGTACAAATATTATATTAAAATTAAAATAAAAGAGCATATTAAAAAGTGCAGAATAAAGAGTAAACTTATAATAAATGATATTTTCTTAATTATTTCTTATTACTTTACATTATGTTTTTATTGTTTCATATTTATGCTAATTTTACTTTATATTTGATAATGTAATATATTATTTTTAAAATATTAAGTAAATTTATATTTACAAACCTAGTATTCAGTATGACCATGCCTGATGGATCTATTGAAACAAGTATATCTTTCACACTATTTCCCATTATAGCAGAACTGGGCTCATTAGAAACATATACAGTAGGTGTCCAAATTAAATCATGTGCAAATTGTCCACCATATAGTTGATTTAAATATGGAGCAATGTTTGAAAATTTTAACCTGTTATCCAGATATCTAAATTGCAACATCATATGTACATCAAATTGCTGTAAAAATATTTTTATATATATATTTATAAAGGATATAAAACAATATTATTATTTTATAGATCTACACAGAACAAATATTAGAAATTATGTAAGTTATAAAATATAATTATAACACAAGCTACCAGTGTTTTTGCCATATTAGATCTAATTGTGTAAATATAAGCCCTGGTATATACGTTAATTGGATCTGTAGAATTAATTTCTCCTGGTGGTCTAGTCATTTTATCATAACGACAATTATTTGTCAATTCTTGTAAAAGTTCAGTTTGTGTCATAGAGCTGCTACTACTTAATATTGGACAGCTCTCTAATCTGTAAGAAATTTATGTAATTTCATATACACATAAAAATCTATGCTTCCAGAAGCTTAGTAATATTATTTAAACTTCTAATAGTAAACAGTATTAATAATATAAAAAAAATTCTGTAAAAAATTGATAAAAATATATACAATAACATTGTAGTTGATATTTTAATTAGTAGTATCAAGGTATCAATAGTACATATTTGTTAGTGATATTTAGTTATAACTTCAGTACGTAAAAAGATAAAACTGCTTTCAAAGAAAGTCCTTGAATTAAAATTCCAGACGTTACTAAGTAGTAAGAATAGTTCATTGTTGCTTTGTACTAATGCTGGTGACATAATGCAATGCATGTGACTCTACATTATAAAAAGAATTTCTTTGTTATTGCAAGTTGGAATATTTCTGAAAAGCATAGCAACAATAGTTTACTATGGATGTGTGATTATTTCATGAAATAAAAATGAATAAACATAACTAAAATAAACAAGTACTTTATAAACAGATATGAAAAATATATTATATTTCATAGTTTATAAGATAAGAATAAGTATAGATAAGTACCTTAAAAAATTATAAAATTTTTAACCTATTTATCATATTTTGTTTATAATATCATTAAGTATCATATTTTATCATCTACATTATTTATTATGATGTCTAGTATGACAAGTAAAAAATTTTTATTAACTAATACAATCGAATATTAATGCTCTAATCAAGACTTTAATACCAATCTCAACAATAAAATCTTATCTACCACATGAGCATATTAATTTATGACATCAAACATTTAACTGTTTATGTAAGTTATCAATATTTTTCTTCATAAAATTGCGTATCATGATTCAGAATCTTTTTTTTTCTCTTCTGATGTACGTAATTTAGCGGTATATCCATATACATGTAGTATAAAACAGTTTAATTGGTTGATGAAATGTAATATTGAATATAATACATATAATACACATACTCTGTTTTCACAAAATAAGAAAGAGAGAGGGGGGAGCGTGTAGTCTTATTTTATAATTAAAATTTATTATTAATCCAACATAAAAATTATGAAAGTTAGAAAATTATAACTAAAGATTTAATAATTATTGCAATTACAATTAAAACTATAATAGATATAGATAAATTATGGAAGAGTAAAGAGATACTTTTCTTAATTTATCTTTATTTGTAAATTACCTCATTTATGCTGTTTAATCATACAATAATTCAGATACAGATAAAATAATATAAAACTGTTGAAAATATAATTTCAATAATTTAAAGATTAATGTAATCAACTTTGAATACTAATGTTTACACAAGTGTTTCAAAATTTAGTTATGTATTTGCATACAGAATATACATGGAAATAGATAGCACTTATAAATATTTTTAGATATTTTAGATAGTTATGCATGGAAATAGATAGTACTTATAAATATTTTTTGCAAAATATATTTTTTTCTTTTAGACTTTTTAGTGTCCAAATTAATTTAAAAAAAAAGTAGCTTTTTACCACTATTTGTCCAGTGCCACAAAAATTTTTATATACAAAAATTATATTAAATATGTATTCAGTAATACATATAACTAAATTATAGTTCTGGACATTTTATAATATATACTTTATTAGGATGAAGATAATGTCTTTTCATGATACTGATCTATGCTAGCAACTATATAAAAATTTGTATTTATTTAGAATTGTAGAAAATAAGATTAATATGTAGATTTACTTAAATAAATAGCTTTATTAAGCTTTCAGTAAGTTAATAAGCTTTACTTAAACAAACTCTTCCATATAGATATAAAATTGAGTGATATTTTTAACTACAAACAATTTAAAAGAATATTTAGTGACTAGAGGCACTAAATTTAATAAAAATTAAAAGAATGGATTTAATTAAGTATAACTTACATAGCAGATGTATTTAAATGTAAAAATTGTAGTAGATAAATAAAAGACACGAAAGAACAAATTCTTCTTAAGGCCATCTTACGTTTCCTGATGACTTATCTGTTTCACTAATAAACTTGGACTGATTCTTTCTTGAATATACATGCATGCTCTTGAGTAAATTAGCTAGAAACCAAATATTACCCAACCATTCCTCCCACTTACAGTATTCTTTTATAAAGTGAACACTCAGGTGCTTGTATATAATACTAGGTTGGTATTGTACACAAGGTATATAGGGTATGTTGAAAGTACCATGCCATAATAAAAGAAGTCACGAAATTTTGTACTTTCTTGAAATATAAGTTTATATTATAGTTATAATAGAAAAAAGCTCTTAGAAATTTACAAATATTTTGGTATGTACTGTTTACATATTAAATAACTAACGCTGATTTATACTGCTATCTATAAAAATTCTCCATCTACATCCATTTGCTATAAAAAAAACATTCACATATACACACATGTGTGGTATATAGAAAAGAAAGTTATGAAAAAGAAATTTACGAAATTTATACAAGTTGTTAGTTATACATCTAGTTTATATTTATGGATGTAATACGTGGTTTCATACAATTGAGAGTATAAGTAAGTATATGCAGATTTTGTAACAATTTTGTAATTCTTATATAATGGCGTTCAGTATATGGTATCACAGATTCCAATGTAGAAGTTAATTTTGTTTGGAATTCCAAATTTTCCATTTCCATCATTAACGCGTTTATGACTACCTATTAATCATGAACATTATAGAATCATGTAAAATTATAATCAAATTTCTTATTTGAAGGAATAACATATTCAATTATATGAGAACTTACCTGAGCAACTTGACAATTTTTACTATTGACGTTCCATGTAACAGCACACTTCAATAACTCTTCTTTATAAATTGGTTTTAAGTCACGAAGTGTTTCTTCAAAGTGGCAATTATTTTCCTTTAAAATGGCTGATACATGAAAAATAAAAAACATAAGAAGAACGAAAAGGTAGTCGCATTCCGGTTCAATTATTAATTTATATAAAATGATTCACTTTATCTTCACATGTAACATTAACTCTTGCCGGACAAAGTCTGGTTATTACCCGGCATTGTAATATTGGGGAGGCCAATGCCACAGAAATTACGACCGGAAAGAATTAACCGTTAGTGACATAACTACTCTTTTTCTTGAAAATTTACTTTACATAATATTAAACATTTCAATAACAGTTCTACTTAACAACGTCTATTTTACTTAAAGAGCTCAGTGGAAAAAAAAAACATCTTTTCCAAAGTAAAATAAGAAAAAGGAACTGATACATAAGATCATTATTTATCGAAAGAACTTTGGTCGAAACTTCTACCGTTTTTATGAGTATGTATACTAATGTGTTTTAATATTTAGGAGCATATAGACTTAGTTTAATTTTGGCTACAATTTTTTAAAATTAAAGATTGTATTGCTTCATTATTCTGAGTTCTCTAATTAAAAGTAAAATATCTTATTAATGGTTAAGTTTAAAGACAATAAGAATATATGCATATAATAAGAAATAAGAGGTATATTATATTTTAGAAAATGTTAACCTTTTTCAAGATCCTTTTTAAAACTTTTGTTCATAAAAAGAAGTGTGCTATTTAATATTTTCTTAATATCATGCAGATCTATTTTCCATATAATGTATAATTTAAGATATTTATAGTTAAGTGGATCATCCTGTATATAATTATATAATGAAGTTATATTAAATGATGCATGCTTATATTGATAATACGTAATTGAAACTTACTTTCTACAATTTTGAGAACTTGGAAAGGACGTTCTAACTTTAAAGCTATGTTTAACGCAGATGTTAATTTATTTGCTTTTAGTAAATTTGCTAGTTTTTGTTCTTCCAATGCAAGTTGTTCTAATTTCATTGCAGCTTTTATTTTATTTTCTTCAGTTACATCTTTCCAAATAACTAGCAATGAATCACTTCCACCACTGATAATAGTTTTCTCATTTTTACTAACTACAATTAAAGTATGATATAATAAATATAATATATTGATTGAAAAACGTTAAAATAATATTCACCTGCAAGTGTCCATACGCGACTCTCATGCTGTTCTAAAGTACATGTACATTCGGATGTCTTAATATTCCAAAGCTTCAAAAGACCATCTCCACTTGCAGTAATTATTTGCATTCCTCGTGATAAAAATTCTGCTTTTAATACTGATGATTCATGTCCTTCAAGAGTCTATCATACAGAAAAAATATACATTTTAATAAAAATAATTGAGTTATATTAATTTAATAACAATTAGTAACAAATAAATAATTATAATTACTTTTAAACACTGAAGTTCTGTCAGCGACCAAAGTTTTATTGTAGAATCTGCCGATGTCGTCAAAAGTACCTGATCTATAGGTGAAAATCGAACACACCAAACTCCTCTACGGTGACCACGAAATACACCAAGTAATTGTAAATCGTCTGCAGACCATAACTATAACATTTAGAGTATGTTTCAAAGTATTTTTAACAAAAATAGTTTCTTAAGTAGTGCATTCATATTGAAATGAAGTTCTATACAGTAATGCAGAAGCTAATGATATACATAGAATTTAGAAGACTAGTAATTAACAGTAAAAAAATTTAATACTAACATTATAGAGCAATATTATGTACCATAACGAATAATACCGTACATATAAAATGTCTATGAAGATATATAAAATAAACATTATATCCATATAAATATCTGTTCAATTTTCGAATATTATGTCTTATGTTAACAAAAATGAAATACTTTGTCAGAAAATATTTTCCACTCTTTCCATTTAAAAGAAACATCCTATATTTTGATGTACAATGAATTTTATGTATTATACCTTAGCTGTTTTATCTTGTGATCCAGTAGCAATTAATTTATCATTTGGTGAAATAATCACGCTATTAATATCTTTTTGATGAGCCAATGTTGTATGAGCAACATTTAGTGAGCATGTGTCTGCAATCATTGAACACATAAAATAACACTAAATGATAGAAATAATAATTTTTGATATAAAAAGGCATTTTGTTTACCTTTAAAATTAATATTATTTGATAAGTTCCATAATTTAAGACATGAATCTTGACTGACAGAAGCAAAAAATTTTGCAGACATTTGAGAAATTGCTACAGAACCAACGGGAGCAGTATGTCTTGTAGCAGATGCAATGCAAGATACTTTAGTTGTTTGTTTATCCATAAGCCATACTCGAACACTATTGTCCTATAAATTATGAAACATTATTAAGAATTTCATATATATTTCATAAATATTTTTTCTTACATTAAAGCAATTTTCACAACTATATATTGATTTCAATTCATTAATAATTTATGAAATGTATACAATATGTACCTTTGCTGAAGAAATAAGTAAATAGGCATTAGCAAGTGTAGTAGCAAGAGATAACACAATATCTGTATGACCACATAGCAATTCGCAATTCATGGTTGAAATATTGTACAGTTTTATATCACAACTATTAGTAGCAATAGCTATATGACTCTCATTATCTCCAAGATATACAACATCTAAAATTTCATCACTGTAACCTACTAACTATAACAATAAAAATTGTATTCATTATAGAATCTGCCTATTATATAAAATATCAATTTTATTATTATTTTTAAAAAACGAATTTACCTGTTTCAGGCAATCAAATGTTTCTAATGAATGGATAATTATATTATGATCAACCGTAACTACAGCAAAGTTATTACTACTATCATTATAAAGTAAATGTATAATTGATAGAGATCCTGTTTCCTTCGCAGCTGATACAATAGAATTTTTTTGCACATATACTTCTTTACCAGTCTTCATCTCCCAAATTTTTACAATTCCTAAAGGAATTTGAATTACAAAATAAATATTTGATTATTATTTATAAATTTTTATTATTCTAAGAAATATGTAAATTATATAAAAAAAAAAAAAAAAGAAACAAAATTTTGGAACAGCCAAATAAGATGTAAATATTCTTGACAAAAGATCGACAAATATTAATTTAATCCATATAAATATTGAAACATATATGATTGCACCTTTTTCTCCTGCAGCAGCAACATGTATAGCATTTTCATCTTCATTATAAAAGGGTAGTAACATATTTTTAGGTATAATAAATGTATCTTCTATTTCCTCATAAACTGGTAAAACTCGTATTGATGATCCAGAAGAAAGATTCCATAAAATGAGTACTCTATCTCTTCCTGAACTACATAAAACCAATGTGCATTATACATATCAGAAATTTTATATTTAGTAATATACAAGATAAGAAATGTAGTTTCAATATATTACCTAACTAAATAATTTTTGTCCTCGAGAAAAGATAAAGAGGTAACTTTACTGAAATGTCCAGAAAGTATAATTTCTTCTTTACCAGTTTTAATATTCCATCCATGGATTTTGATATCATCGCCAGCAGCAAAGATAAGCTCTTTTTCAACATTTGGATGAAAAACTAAAATACTAAAATTATATTATATTTCACAAATTTTATAAAAATTCATATACTGTACATTATATATCTTAAAATGATGTAACTGAAAATAGATAGCAAAAGAAATGAGTGATCATAAAAATCAATTTCCATACAATTTGTTAATTTAAAATTTTACATCCGATTTTCAATTTTTGAAATATATTACAGAGTATTGCAAAATTTATATGAATTAAAAGAATTATAGCATGTTTTGCAACAGTATGTATTTAGTGATTCTGTTCCATATGTAAAGTAATGTTTGTTATAATAACTCAAAATTTGTAACATTTATAAAATTATTGAAAAATATACATACTTTACTAAAAACGAAAGATAATACAAATTATAAATCTTTAATATATCGTTTAAATAAATGCAATTTTTAGAAAATGTTTACATAGTCACATTTCTCATTCAAATATATGATTTCATATTTTATTATGAAATATGTCTAAAATCTTTATAAATAATATGAAAATTATATATTATAATATTTTGTTTAAAATGAGTACCTTATTACTCCCTGAACTCCTTTTAGATTATGAGTACAAGTATGATGTTGTAAATTCCATAATCTAACCGCTCCATCACTACCTCCAGAAGCCATCAAATTTCTTTCAATAGAATGAGCAATACGAACTACAGGACCCTTATGAATAGATTTCCATAGTTTAATTAATTTATTATCTATAATAATAGTATGCATATTATTGTATTTAATTAATTATTCATAATAAAATTAAGTAATGTTATATATTTATATGTTATACAATGTTATGTACCTTTCCAGTTCCACAATTTAAAAAGACCACTTTTGTGATGTGTGATGATGTTTAAGTCATTATTACTTGCAATAAATGTGTTGATTGTATCTTCCTCTTCATTGCTACAGCTTCCTCCCAAATAAGATATTACTGTACCACTCTTTACTGATAATATAGAAACAGTACCATATTTTTGGCAGAACATATACTGCCCATTTGTACTCCACTATAATGCAAAGTGACAATTAAATGATAAAATAAAGAAAAATAAATAATATGTATTTTTCAGTCAACATACTTGAACATTTCCTCCTGTATAAAACGCACCATGTTTGGATTCAACTTCGAACCTGGAATTGAATATAATTAGCTAAATACATGTACACAAATTATATTTTCATACCAGAATTTTTTTCCAAACGAGGTTCTTTAATGCATAAATACATAGTATCTGTGATCTGAAATGATGCTAGTAATATATGCTGATTATATCGAATATAATTTAATATAATGAATAACTAAATGTTTATTAAAATATTTCATAGGAAACAAATAGATATAGCATATCATATCAATAATATATCAAAACCTTCTTATATTTAAAAGCATACAAATTTATTTAAATTTATATTTAAAAATATTTTCTTAGTGTCTTATTATTCGTGAAATAAATTTAATAACGTTATTTTAAGAAATTATTAGGAATTACTCACGCTTCTTTTAGAATAACGTTGCTCATTTTTTATAAAATATTTAATTATGTTTTTTAAATATGTACTAAATTTTATTTACATATCTTGTTTTTAAATTGCGTTAATCGGTAAAACACAATGTCGTAACACACGTGCACTACTCCACTAAATATAAATATATATTAGAATAGTAAAAACATGGCAAAAACCTTCGTAAAAACTATAGACCTAAGTAAGTATTTATATGTATATTATTTAGTGCTATATTCACTATGGTGAAAACCACATGAAAACCGGCCTTGAAGCAAACTGAGAATACACATTTATCGTAATAAACGTCGTAATTAACTTGAGCAAATAATTCCTTTATATTTTAAAAAGTGTGAATGGAATTAATTAAAACAATCTTCCCTCTCTAGTTTTATCTAAACATGTAGTCTCTTTGGTAGTTATCGACCGTGGTTCTAAGCAAGTTTAAAAAATCGTGCAATTGGTAAATCATAAAACATTATAACTAATCTCTTTATGACGAAATTAAAAAATGAAATTTCTAGATTTATAAGGCGAATTCTTGAACTGTTTAGGAATTACATTAAAGCTTTAACTCTCTTAACTCAAAGTGTACTATTTGAACACGATTGCGCTATCTATCGAAGAATCAGTAGTACTAACAAATAGTTAACTTTTCACCGATACATGGCGCCACCATGTTTCCTTTCTGAGTATGAATGAATCTTTATCGTAAAAAGCATCATGGCGTCGCCGGTCCTTCCGGCAAATAGATTGTGCCATCGTGTCTCACGTCTTTCGTACTAAAAGTACAGAATGACGGACGACGTGGTTGTTTTAGAAGATGCTGTTCACAGAGAAGAAGAGATAGCCCACTTTCAAGCTCCTGCAATTCAACATAATCCCGATGGATGGGGTCCTTGTGAGTTACCTGATCAATTTAAAGATATACCTTATCAACCATTTTCAAAGGGCGACAGATTGGGCAAGGTTCGTTGTAAATGTGGTTTCTTTTTCCTTTGTTTATTGAGATTCTTCACATTTTTATATTATTTTTTGACATAGATATCTGACTGGACTACACCAGCTTTCCAAGATAAAAAGTTTCCCAGTAAGTGTTCTATATTTCATTTATTTAACCTATACACTTCTATTTAACATTAAGTCATTTATTAGAAATAATTATGAATCTAGCTGATTATATTTTTATTACCGACTGAACTTTACTTTGGGGGATCAAAAATTGTTGACCCTTTTTTATATATTCTATATTGTTCGATAAGTAGAATCGTAAAATACAAGTATTAAGTTTAGGAATCAATCAATTCAAAAGTTCTGTGTATATACAACAAAGTATATTTCAGTTGTTTTATGCATTATGCACTTTGACGCCATATTGGTTTCTTTCCATAATTTGTCCAATTTAGGTTAGGCTTAGAGTTAAGATTAGGGTTAGGTTTTGGTCATTATATCGATGTAACATGTAAAATATGCTGAAATTATTTGGTCTTGCATACGTATAACGTTTAAACTTGTGGGTTCCTAAACGTTAACTTGTATTTTTTAATAACATTCATTGAAGACTATCAGATGATATAAAAAAAAAGTCAATAATTTTTAGTCTCCTTAGGAGTGTATATTTATAAGTCCTAGATTTATTAATTTGTTATTAAGGTTTAATCTAACCGTAATCTATCATAATTATAATCTAACCATAAAAAATAAGCAGATATCTTCACTTTATACTTATTAGTAGTATATTAATACTACTAATCCAATACTACTAATTAATACTACTATCTAATCTTACTATTAGCTGATCAATGCTAAGAAATCAATATTATTTATTAAATTCTAAAAGAATGCTTTCTTATAAGATTACTATAAATTTTTTGTAATATTAGAAAATTAAGAACATCTAGTATTTGAAATATAAGACTTTCGTTTTCATTAGATATCAATATAATACTTAATAAAGCACAAATTTATATTACTAACAATTTTTTTATTTCAGATATGATTTTATATGCTTCATTTTATTATTTTCAATTTTATTTCTCATATACTTAAAATCATTCTGTGTCATATAAATCTAATTTGTATTTATATATTATTTAATTAAAATCGTAATTTCAATATTATAAAATACTTTATGAGATTAAAAGGTAGTAATTCTTTTCCTTTTATATGAAAACTATAAGAAAGATCACATTACACCAAATTAACCCTTTGCAGACTACCGCAGCATATATGCGTTTGGCAAAAACGACTGATAGAGAGGAAAAACTCCTCATATATGTGTCCCATGTAAACGCGTCGCTATAGTCGAGAAACTCATATATCTCATATATGCGTATATTTAAAAGACTCATATGTGTGTCATTTTATTTCATCCTGTGGAGATTCTGTGCCATGTACATATGTCTAGAATTTGACATCTTGGAGTGCTATGAACGAAAATCGCGTCTAAGTAGAAATGTGCGCTGGCAATTGCTATCGCGGAAGCAGCTCGGCCTCACGGTACGGCTGTCTTCGAATCGTCCCGTCCGCAAAGGGTTAAATAATAATTAAATTAATAATTTTATATTTAGGTTACCCATTAATAAATTAATATTTTATATACAGTCTTTCATTTCTTAACAAAGAAAATCTTCATTATTTACAGACAAATATACGTCACAGTTTGGTTCAGGCAGCCAATATGCGTACTATCATGATGAAGATGAAACAACTTTCCATTTGGTTGATACAACCCGTGTACAAAAGCCGCCTTATCAACGTGGTGGCAGATTTCGTCATAATCAAAGGAACTTACGCGGCCGTGGAAGCCAGCGTGGTTCGTTGAGCCAAATGCAACAACTTGGTAAATTAAAGCTTCGCGAAAGAGATCGTAAAGGACAAGCGAAACGTTGGGGTAGACAGCAAGGTTTACGTAATCATAAAAATCAACCACCAATTAAAATTCGCGACGCATCCGTTACTGTAAGACCTGATTGGGTAACTATCGAAGAAATGGATTTTCCACGTTTAGCAAAGCTATCTTTACCTAGTATTAAAGATGGAGAAGATATTTTATGTTGCGGCTCTCTTGAATATTATGATAAAACTTATGACAGAGTGAATGTCAAAAGTGAAAAGCCACTGCAAAGAATTGATAGAATTTTCCATACAGTCACTACTACTGATGATCCAATAATTCGTAAGCTATCAAAAACAGAAGGAAATGTTTATGCTACAGATGCAATTTTAGCAACAATAATGTGCTGCACTCGTAGCAACTACTCTTGGGATATTGTAATCGAAAAAATTGGAGACAAACTATTCTTTGATAAACGAGATAATACTGAGTTTGATTTATTAACTGTAAATGAAACTAGTGTTGAACCTCCTCAGGATGATGGGAATTCTTTAAATTCCCCTAGAAATTTAGCTTTAGAAGCTACATTTATTAATCATAATTTTTCTCAACAAGTACTAAAATCTACTGAACCTAGATTTAAATTTGAAGAAGGAAACCCATTTATTTCAGAAGAAGAAGAAGGTGATGTTGCTAGTGTTGCATATCGATATAGAAAGTGGGATTTAAATAATGGAATTGTTCTTGTTGCAAGATGTGAACATGATGCTGTAATGCAAGGTCCTAATAATGAAATTCAATTTTTAACAATTAAGGCTCTAAATGAATGGGACTCGAAATTAGCCAATGGCGTTGAATGGAGGCAAAAATTAGATACACAGCGTGGTGCAGTATTAGCAAATGAATTACGCAACAATGCTTGCAAATTAGCTAAGTGGACTGTCCAAGCATTACTAGCCGGTTCAGACCAATTAAAATTCGGTTATGTCTCTAGAGCAATGGTTAGAGATTCTAGTAAACATGTTATTCTTGGTACACAGCAATATAAGCCAAATGAATTTGCAACACAAATCAATCTTAATATGGATAATGCATGGGGTATTTTACGATGTATTATTGATATTTGCATGAAACAGAAAGATGGAAAATATCTAATTATGAAAGATCCAAATAAACCAATGATAAGATTATATGATATTCCGGATAACACGTTTGAAAGCGAAGGAGAAGAAGATGAAGATGACGATGAACCTGTTAATGATGCATTTCAGAGTTAACAGTTCTAAATTTTCTTAAACTTCTCTGAATTAATATGTTAAAAGTCATTGATTTGTACTATGAATACATATTGTAAGAAGGGAGGAAAGTGGCATAATAAACTGCTTTCAATTCAGCTTTTTATTATCTAATTCTAAAAACCTCCAAAAACTAATTTCACATTATATAAAATATTTATGTATTTAATTATATATAACATTATGTAGTTAAATTTTATTTTATCCAATTCAAAGTTACATTTTTTATATATGTATTAATATATATATTAATTACTTAAGTATTTTCTTCATTTCATTTTCCTATTTTCTTTCAATATGATAAACATTATATTGCAACAAAACAACAGATTTAATTAAATTTTATATAGATTTTGGTGATAAAGTACTTTTACTAAAGTGCTTTTTTCTCACATATTGCCTTTAAATTACAAAATATTTGTTAGTTTCTACTGTGATATGTAAGCACACTCGTATACACAAACCTGGAAACTCTTGTAGAGGGTGTAATGCTCTTATTGTCTGGAGTTGTACTTTATAAATCGACCACTATAGAACGCTACAATCGATAAATTAGGATTTCATATCTAACGCCACCCTTTGATGAAAGTATTGAAAGTAAAGAATATAAACTAAATCACTGAGCACTATAAACTACTTTTCATAATTTTTCATCATGTATTTAAACTAAGTACATATACAATATTTCATTCAGTATAGAAAAATGTTTAAATTATTAAGTATGTATTACTATTTCCAATAAAAAAGTTTAATAAAATTATAACTTATAATTATAAATCAAATATGTATACATATATATAATACTTTTATATTTAATGCATATCTTGGATAGTTTGTTTTTAGTATTTTTTAATTCATTGAATAATTGTGTAATTATGTATTAACACTATCTATAATAATATGTAAATAATATCATGTCCAAAATATTGTTGACGATTAAAATATGTTAATATTATAAAAATCTTATTGAAGGTGTAGAATTATAGTGTGATTTCAGAGTTTACAAAAGTTTTTAGAAATGAAAAAGATATTTATATCGTATAATATTTATTAGAGATTAGTTCGACACAAAATAATAATATAATCATGGACAAATATACAGCTATTCTTAGTAGTATATATATGTCGGAGATGAAAGGACACCGGACCTCCCCTTCGGAATTCCTCGGAAACTCCCCAATACTTTAACTCTTACGAATTAACCCGACTATAATTGTCTGAGATTTGCGATAATGTGCTTGGGCTCAAGGCGACAACTAGTCGCCTAACGTAGCCGCGGTCACGGAATGCACGTTTTATTTAACAAAGATATAGAATAACCGGATAGCTCTCCTTGAAAGAAAATAGTTCTAGCGGCACGCAACAATAAACGTTCCAATGGCCTGTACCCCGTAGCTCGCCACACACAGACTCTATTCTCTGGGCGAGACGATTGCCAGATGTCAACGCGTCCACACAGTACATGTTCAGTTAGCCTAAGGACCCGCTATAAATCTTAGGATTTAGTTACTAAGGTCCTTCAAATGAACAAACGGTCTTTATTCTAACAGTCCATAAATTTACCACTGTCCACGGGAAGGTACAGGAAATCAGAACCTCCTCACGAACGACGTTTTCCGCCAGCAACTTTCTTTCAAGGGCGACTAGCATCCTTTTCTAACCACTAACATAGAAATTAACCAATTAACAGCAACGTTCATTTCCCTCACTTTCCGAATAAGGGTTGTCCTCGACGAATCCGATGATCTCGTGCCCTGAGACACACCCCATTATAGTTTTCCTCCGCAGCATCACTGCGACGGAGACTGACTCTCTCGTGCGACCTCATCAAAGAGTATCACGTCTTTACGATCAGTGTCCGATTTGGACTTTGGGGCAAAGTACATCTGTTATCCCATTGACCGCGGATTCGTTACTGAACCTAAGATCATTGTCATTGGCGTCTCGAGTACTCAGTTACCACGGCTACTCGTCAAATTCTGCAATCCTCATATTCGTACTAGTAAATGCCTTCTCCATTGCGTAATAACAATGTCTCAACCAAATAGTGGTTCGTTATACGCCCTTAATCATAATGCCTATCCGACATATATATATAAGTAGTATTCATATATGTAAGATAGAAATTGGTCTCTATTATCATTATAGTGGTGTCGCTTGTCCCTTTAATCAGGTCTGGGGTATTTTTACACGATGGTGTTACATAACGAATGCTAAGATTTCGATTAAAGTGCCTTACTGCGAACAAACTGATCAACATCATCTGGTCACTAAAAGCCTATCACTCACCACGGAAGTTTCCTGACCTGTATATACGACCGTGGACACACCTTATGACATTATTAAGAGTCTACCCTTACCACGGAACCTTGTCAGACCTGTGTATACGATCGTGGTATGAGTCTATGTCACTGATATACACATTAATACATACATACATATAACACGTGTTATATATCAGTGGCCTGTGCTATGTCCAATCTTTCGAACTTCGATATAGAGGGCCTTGTCGAATTCTTCTATATATGTAGTTAGCCAACAAAAAGAGAGACCGTAGAAAAATAATATGTCGAGCACGAATGAAAGTGAAATTAGTGAACGGTGGTAGGCAGTTCTCCGCCCGTTTACTTCTCACCTGGGCGTTGTCTCCTGGAGAACAAATATTACTTTCCATTTCGATACGCGATCATGGGTGATAATTCTATGAGGTTAGGTGAGTTAGTTAATCGATTTCTCTGCGGCTGCTAATTTTCATGGTATTTCTTAAGTACCTAATCCTTTTTGTCATTGTTTTACGCACATTAGAGAACTATGAAGTGCTTAAAGCTCTCTACGATTTCAAGGCTACGTTCGCGAAAACCCTCAGCTTTCAGGAGGGCGATTATTTTATTTTATATCAGACCAATACCAAACAAAGAAATTGGTGGCAGGTCGTTAACAGAGACGGCCAGATTGGATATATTCCCTCGAATTACGTCACCACTGTAAAGGTATGGATCAGATTGTAGTAATAAGCATGCGAAGATCTTTAAGAATGAAATACGTTCCAGGTATCATCTCAAGTATTAATGGAATTTCTGGAAGACTGCATAGGAAGTGTGAAGGCTGAAACTAAGAAACAGAGTGGATTACACTTAGACAAGCAGGATCTTCTTCTGAGATTAATAGAGAAAAAGAAACAAGCAGAATCTAATAAAAAACCTAAGAAGCAAGCTCCGATGCCTCCAGACTTTGGAAATACAACACCTAATAAAGAAATACGTTCATCACTTGTTTGTAATACTCAAGAGGGAGATATTAATACTGTTCAGAGTAACACTTCATACATGACAGCACAGACAACTGTGCACAGTAATACAGAACAGGAGGAAGCACCAGTTATCCCACAATGCCAACGCACACCTACAAATGATCAAAGGATGCAATCCCTCCCACATCAGTCTTCCTCTGAGTCACAGAAAATTCAGGCAGAAGTTCGTAAGAGTCCCTCTCAGAGCAATATCAGACAGACTCCTACTAATTCGCCTATAAAGAAAAAGGGTTCATTATGTGATATTAACTCTCATACTGCTTATCAGTTACTTGACCAAGTACGTAGAAATACTCAATTAAGCTACGAAATGTCGAAGGTAGCAGTGACAGTAGTTGTTTCTGGATTGCAACAACTGTTGCCCCAAAATGTGAGCTATTATTTTGATGCCTTATTACATCAGTTAGAAACACCGTTCACGGTATCGCAAATGAGTATAGAGGAAACATATGACGCTAATAGATTGAAAGTAATCTTTACAGAGCTTACTTCTTGTAAGGAAGATTCTCAACAGAGAAATTGGATGCTTTATGAAGATGAATCTATTATTGTTGATTATATAAAAGAACTCACATCTATATTGGTATATCATATATTTATTGCATTAAAAAAATTAATTATTTCGTTTTTATCAGTTAATAATTTGTTAATTTCGCAGACTAACGCAGATGCAAATGTATCTAGATATGTTTTACAACAGAATCAATATAATGGAGTTAATATATTGATACAATATTATCAAATGGAACCAAGATGGACTATTAGGCAATTGCTCTTGCAGTCATTTGGAGTAATGTGTAGTCTAGATTCTGTGATCCTGACTATAATGTTAAATAGTATATTGCCTATGGAGTTAGCAAGGTAATATTTGGTAAGCTGTGTTATTTTATATAACATTTTAATAATGACTTAATATATCTTTGAATATAGAGATATGAGGAGCAATCCTAGAAATGTAACAAAATTAAATTATTCTTCATTATTACTTACTATGATTTTTTCAATGGGTGAACCCATGCCAGTTACACATTTGGGTGAGTAAAGTAGGTAGTGCGTTATGTCTATTACATTTTCCCCTGACTTTTTTTCTATATGTTACAACGTTTAATTCTGAGTTTTATTACAGAGCAATTAGGTTCGGATTTTATAGCATTTATTTTGGACTTAATAGAGAATCCACCTGATATGGATTTGGAAGATCAAATTCCGGATTTGTTTGTAAATTTAATACTATCGTACAATTTACAATTCACAAATTCGGAAAATATAGTTCTAAATGCATTGAAAGAAAGATCAGTGGCAAAGAACTTTACTGAGAAGATTTTATTATTATTCAATAGGGAAGGTGAGGTAAAACGAGATGTATTTTACATGAAATAAACTGAAATTCCAGCAAACCTGTGATCTGTTACAGAGGATCCTGTGCGAATATTCGATCATGAACCACCGCCGCCGCATTCTGTGCTGAAATTATTTATCGATCTGTTCAACAATGATGTCACAGCAGGTCTATTCTATACAAATGACGTTAAAGTTCTTATTGATATTATATTGCGCCAATTATATGATATGTTTCCTGGTGATAAGGTACTTAGAAATATATGTACATGCTTTTACCCCTCTTAAAGAAATAAAAGATGTGACGTAATTATTGACATTACAGCGCAGACAATACTTGGAATTATGTCGAAGAGTACTTCGTACTTCAAGTTATAATGAGCATAAGTATCGTTCAGAAGACCTATTAAAATGCTTTACAAGGTCTGTATTTGTCATAGTACTATTATATCATAATCGTAACCATAACATAACTGTTATCACTGTCATAATGTAAAAACATATGTTGTAGAATATTTTGTGAGGAGACTGGAGAAAGTCAGGAAGATCAACAATCAGTACGCGAAATTAGCAATGAATTTCCCCATTTGTTTAAAATGTGACATTTGTTGTCACCTCCCAGTAATAAAAGCTTGGAGGATGACGATTTGCAAACTCTCGTATAAGAAGATTCCGGTACGTACAATGAGGAGGAGCGACTAAGAAAATCATGTTACCGATCAAAAAACTTCTTTATTTTTCTAATATTTCTATTTTGCAAATATTTTGCTCAGCTACTATATCAAAAACGCACACACGATTCGCAGAATCTTAAGCGCATCAGATTATATTTTCTTCTCGTTTTAATCTTTCTAGTAAACAATACTATTTATTCTAGTTAAAAAAGGATACAGAAAAGATAAAAAAGACATATAAATCAGTATTTAGAAATTATTATATATTGTATATACATACATATATAGATATGTATATGTGAGAAAGAATCTTTTTCTCGTTCTAAGCATGAGGACCATTGGAAATAGCATGTAGAATCATTCCAAGTACCGTGATAGTAGCAAATAAATTAGTGTACATCAAAGTAGTCTGACTGCACGAATAAAATATCAAATTAAAAAAGTATCTGAATTATTGCTCTGATATAATATTAAATAAAAGTTTGATTGCATAGTGGGAACATCTATAAAAGTTCTCTGCGAAAATGCTTCAACGCTCGAATAAAGGATTTTAATCCTAATCGAACCAGTTATACTCTATTATCTCTGTAAATTGTCTAGTCCGCGTCTGTGCAAGTAATATTCTAAGTCATGCATTATTTCTTCAGTTATGTTTGATCCTCTCTCGTCAACACGCATTAACAAGTTTATAAATTTGTTTAGCAAGAGAGAGAGAGGGAGAGAGAGAGAGAGAGAGAGAGAGAGTTTTGAGACTCTCACAATTACGACCATAGGATTTCTAGAACAAGTTGGTCGGAATAAAATTTCATAGTTTATTAGTGCCACTATTTATAGTTATCGAACTTTCTAGTCTATTGTTAGCTACTCTATTTTTTTAAAAGTATTATACTGCGTTATGTTTATTAAAGTTATGACTATTAAGATGTCAATTACGAAGAAATCTCAAATTATTGTGATTATGAATCAAATGTTAAAGAAATAAAAAGTCTAGGCGATTAATAATTTGGTTTCGTTTTTCCTCCTGAACAATGTTATGCAACATGTAGATTTGTAACTAAATTATTGTTCGAACATCTTTCATTAAGAAAAATAAATTTTAATATCTTTTCAATAGAGTTTTATTAACAACAAATAAATACTGTCGATGAAAAACTTAGTAGGCGCGATGCAAATGTATTGGGACCCGTATTACGGCACTCGTTAAAATAGAAGAGAAATCTACAAACGAGGCCATTTTCGTGACACTGAAGACATTTCAAATCGTTCCGAGATCCGAAGAGCTAGGATAGAAGAACACGCGTCGTAACGTTAGGAGATATAACCATTGCACGCTTTTAGGCACCGTTCTCGTTTGCATTATAACTTTTTTGGGTTTTAGAAGACACGCAGATAATTAGTTTGAGAGTTGATCGCGACTGCCGCACTTGTATTGTCTTTGAGTCGAAACATTGACATGCCAGGATATTTATTCTCCGGTCATCATTTCCATGAACTCTGAAACAAAATATTTTACTTACATATTTTTTAATATTTTAATTAAACAAATATAAATACTATTGTATACTTAAAAATATACTTAATATATTTAAAAAATTAAAAATATTCTATCTAATGTTATCGAACAAAGTTCGTAAATGAAGCGAAAATGATACCACCCGTGAAAGATACGTATGATGAAGAAACTTAGTATATATGCGCCATCTAAATCACTTTATAGACTTAGAGAATATGTACATATATGTAGTAACATGTGAAATATGACATGTTAGAGAAATATTAACAATTAGCAAGTTTTCAATCTATCCAAGACAAACAAAGGAAGCAGTTACATTTTTCCTCGAATTTGTAAACATATTTGAGACTTATTTATTGATTCGTATATTTTGTGACTATTGGCAATGTTACATTGAAATAAATTATTGTTGATAAATGATGAAGTATGTTCGTCGTTCTAGGAAACGGAGAAAGATGCCAAGATTTCTGTATCAATGTTGGAATTGGGTTAGTGGGTGTAGTTTGTGTAATAAGCAATCGTTAGAAAGTTGAAAGATTTTGTGTAGAAGCTTGGAATATCCCACTATTTTGTAAACACGGATATTCTAAATATTAAATATTCTGTACATCTTCATAGTAAATCTTTAGAGTAGACGAAAAGTAAAAGAAATTCATTGTAAGAAGAAATGGATTATTGTGACGGAAAAGATTCTAACAGATTTGAAGATTTAGAGCTATAAAAGATTACGTTAATCTTTTGAACTAGTAAGTAAGTAATAAAATAAATAGTGAAATAAGAGAGGTCGATGGTCCTGATTCGCCGATCATGTATAAATAAACCCCAATGTATTCAGCAGACAGCACGTGCGGACTCTCCAGCGTGATAACAAATGATATCACATACTATTTATTCTGTTACTAATTATACTTTGAAAACATTTATCAAAATGTTGGATACGATTAATATGAATTTAAGAATACTTTCAAAATAATAACTACACAACCTATAAAATAAAATAAGTCCAATTGTCAAGAAAACAATCCACACTTAAATCTCCAGTCCACGATAATTAACTAACAGTTGCTCTATTTTTCCTTACCATCAAAGTCAACGGTGCCAGATCCATCAGAATCGATCTCCTCGATCATGATGTCCAGTTCTTCATCCGTCAATTGGTCATCCAGTTCCCTGAGGATCTCACGCAAGCACGTAGTGGGTATGTAACCATTTCCTATAACAAAAGAAATCTTTTAATTTAAAAGTTCTAAGCGAGTAGTTTCCTTGAACATCGACCATTGCTTTTCAACGGATAGATTGAAAAATATAATTCATCGTCGTACATTAGTGGAGGGGAGGAAACGGTGAACGAAGTAGTCACATTAATACACATCTGAAAGTCTTTGGCTTTAGATCATAATTCATGGAGGCTTGGGTGACGAAACGAGCTCAATTCTTGGCCGTGTTCCCACAGGCGTAAGCCTTTTCAAATTCGGTCGGCTTTCATTTACCTGATACGAAACGGAGAACGGCAGTGTTTTTACGCAGTGCAGGTTTCGCAGAATCGGTTATTCTCGGTCGGTCAATATATCTTTCTTTCTTCTTTCATTTTTCCTCTAACACTTCCGTTCATTTCAATATCTAATTTGTCTGGGATCCCGACTGATTATAGTAATGGATTTAGGGCATTTATTGTTAATGTTAGTGTTAATGTTTTAATTTAAGACACAGGAAAAATATGTATAAAAAATTGGTGAGGATGAAGAAACTGAGATGCAAGAGTATCGGTAGATTATATAGAGTAAAAAGTAGATACTACAATTATCAACAACAGTGAAATTGTGTGTTTTCAGAGGAATCTTCCTTGGCTCAGTCAGACAAACATCTTTCAAAATAAGAAAACACTCACGAGAGAAACATGTTTTCGGACTTCTCTTTGCGTCCCTTTCATTCTTACAAGAAGAAAACAAATTGCTTATATCTATGTTACCTATCCAATAAAATAGGAGATAATGAAAAGGAAGACGCCGTAGAATAGTATTACTGGGTAAAACATATATTTGGTTACCTTCTTTGTCGTAGAGCCTGAAAGCCTCTCGAAGTTCTTTTTCTAGGGCTTCCGCATCCTCTTCAACAATGAATTTTGCGGCTAACGTGACGAATTCTTCAAACTCCAGACGACCGGATTCTATCAATTAAAAATAAAATTCCATTCAGAAATCTGCGTTAATTTAACTTATTGTTAAATTAAATTAATACATATTGTAAAATGACAAAATTTTAAATAAGCTCCTATAGTCAATAAAATAGCACAAACTGCGAATATCGCACGAGTATCTGACAACGATAAACAGTGGATTTATACTACGTACTGTCTGCATCAACTTCTTCGATGAGTTCGTCCAAAATCTTTTTGTTAAAGGGTTGTCCCATCAATCTGAGGATATCGGCCACCATATCGGTAGGAATGCTACCACTCTTCTCCCTATCGAAGCTGTCGAACGCTTTGCGAAGGACTAAAAAAATTACGATTAAATATTTTTTTATCGTGGAACGTGAAACATCAGATTGAAGATAGTATGTATGTTTTAGGGGAAAAATCTGATTACTCGTAAGTGGTGTTTCACCGCGTTAAAATTTGTCTATGGTACGGTTACGAATTTAGAAACCGATGTTAATGCCCTTTCGCTCACGATTCTGGCTCAAAGCTTATTTAGCTTGATGCATCATCGTTCACGCTGGTTAAAACGTTTATTTATCGTTGTTGACTGATAGTGTGAAGAAATTTTGAACTAATTTATGCAATTGTTTATTTTTTACTGATCTTCTAATAATCTCTCCTTTTAAAAAATATCCATTTCATTCAATACTCTTATGTAAAAGAGAAGCAATTTTGTGAGGCAGCCAAAAGTATTCATCTTTTTTTCTATGAGCGTTTCTTCTAAATTATATATACGTTTATTATACATACGTTTGTATGGATAATAATGAAACAAAAACTAACTAAAGAATTGCTTTGAATGGTTTCATTATAGATTAATAATATAATAGTTTTCCGTTCGATATTAGCTTGAAAAATCTGACGAATGTCATACATATTTAATAGAAGACAGATTCCTTCATCTAGCAATTATAGTCCGGATGTTTCGTTTTTTAGAGACAGCGAAACGTACGAGTTTCTATTTTTCGATTCCATTGGAGAATCTTTCCTCTATTTTTACCGATCCGATTCTCTCCGATCGAATCGTCACACGATACCTCCTCATCACACTAAGGCGAGTAAGGCGGTTCTGCAGCTATACATAGGCAGCCTATACCGGCTGCCCCCGATTGAATTGAAGCGCAAATAAACTCTAGGAACGTGCCGTCCAAATAACTTATCTGAGCCGTTTATTCGTCGCTTCGTTTTTATCTTTCCTCTTAAAAATTTTAAACAAATTCTCTAATCAGATTATATTGAATCTTGATATAACAGAAAACTACAATGAAAATTTGATCCATGGAAGTCTTCCAAATCTTTGGCAAGTTCCCCTCTTGTACACGAGTGCTATATTTTCCCCCATTTTTACCACGTCGCCTTGACGTATGTCGAAATCATACGGTTCCCGAACAGAGTTTCTTTGTTCTCAGATTGGCATTCGAACAGAGATCATTCTTTTCTTCTTCGAAACGTAGTTTCCGATATAAAAGTATGAACAGGCTGCACCTACAGATACATCTTGGGTTACCCATATAGCGACGGTATGCTCCGGACTGATTAACCCCTTAAGAGTTACACAGTGAAATGGATAGAAATAACCTGGATAGGTTAAACAAGCTCCCTTCTCGTTGACGTGAAGGATTAAGCAGCCGAAAGGGAAACATAAAGAAGAAACAGTAAACCTTTGCTAAATTTAGCACACGGTGTTCAGTAAACATGATACGATTTCGACGCGAAATACCGGAAAGCCAAGAATGGTGCGCCGAGTTGTATCGTGACACTTGTCAAAGTCCCTGTTTTCGGATTTTTATTTCTGAATTTTCAACGAATTTTTGTGTTGATTTAATAACAGAAATCTTCCTTAGATAAATAAAAGATTTGTTATTATTTAAGAAAAATAACACAAAAGTTTTTACTTTATAGTAAGTTACATATAAAGTTAAGTTTAGAGACAAGCATACAGATATGCTTTTTAAGATTATCTTTAACCGTAACTTTCTCAAGTTAGAGACATAATCACTTGCGCCATTTTCCTTTAAACTCCTTATTCGATTTGAAAAACCTAGACTAGAGTATTGGTGTTGTGAAGCGTTCTTTAGATCACGAATTCGTTTTTTATAATTTAAGATTGAATTGTCACTGATCTCGTGGATTAAAGACTTTATTTGCTGTTAATTCGTGGTTATAGAATGTTGAATGTTAGGATATTAATATCTAATAACTGGTTGATGTACCTACCCGCAATTTGTTCAGGGGGAAGTTCGTCGGCCTGCAAACAGAGAAAAATGAAATTTGACATCCGTACCACAGATCGAGCGGCAAAAGAAAAGTTTCAATCAATCGTAAATCGATCTTGATCAGTTTAAACATCGTTCCTTTACTCTATTAGAATTAATTCGAAGAGATTTCCAAATGGACGTGCATGGTTAACTTAGCGATTCTTTTCTTTTAGAAAGTTCGTGCATTATTTCTATCTTTTCTTAATGTAATTGAATATTACTTCTTTTGCATTATTATTATCCATTGTTACTCGATTAATACCAATGGTTGCAATAGAGTTCAAGTTGAGAAAGTTGTCCCGAGTTTTGCGACGCTTGGAACTGAACAAAGTAGAAACGATCGTGAATAGTCAGACATCGGGCTATATTCCTTCTTCTTGTCGATTTCACATTTCACTCAACAATTTTTCTTACATTCGTAATACATCCTTTTTGAACATAACGATAAATATTAAGACGCACATTATTATTTAATCCAATTCTAATTTGATTAACAAATGGTTATTTATTTTGGTTAAAAATTAATTAATAAATCAACATGAGGAGGGAAGGCCCGAGGAAATTCGCCATGTAAGAAACAATCACGTTTCCAAAACCTCGCATCTCTGGACCGATAATTTCCGATTTCGGTCGCTGTTAGGTCATAACCACTGTTATTGTTTAGACAAGTAAAAATTAAAAAGTTCTAAAACAAAAGTCAGAACAGGCCAGAAGAGATATTACAATGAAAAAAAAGAGAAATAAAGAGAACAGAGAGAACAGTGGATGCAGATTGCAAGCACATCGCGGTAGAAGCGGAGGAATCAATGTTTCGAAGTAATAGTTCTTATCAATTTACACCTGTTGCATCGTGTCCGATACATTTAACACGTGTAATTGAAGCGAACATTCATTCAAATGTGTTGAATACACTACTCGAAATAATTAGAACATTCGCCTTTACAGATTCCATGGCAAATAAGTTAATAAGAAAAGAGAAACTTCCTGTTCGAATTGATTCTTGAATTACTCCGAGCAGTATATCTTCCAATTTGATAAAATATTCGAAATTCCAATTCGTCCGACGAACGCGAGACAAGAGCGAAAAGTGAAGAATGAAGAGTGAAGAGAAACCATAGAGATAAGGCGAGGCACAGTGATGAATTAGACCAGAAAAAGAGAAAAAAATACAATAAATAAATAGAGAGAATATACAATAGGAAAACGTGTATGTTTACCAGGGCGACGACTTACGATATCATCAATAGAACATACCATGGTGGCGCGATTCTCTTTTTACTTTTTTACTTTTTATTTTTTACTTTGAACGTTTTACTTTCTTTTTTCTTGTAGAAATTAACAAACGAATTTACTCATAAAGAAAGAACTTAAGAAACACTGCGGCTACGACAATCGAACACGACGAAAAAAACCGTCGTGGAGAATGCCAATGATAAATTGATTATTCGCGACGAGAAAAATAGAAAATCGTGACGGTTCTCTACGTTCTCTACGTCGTTAGAACGTAGGTGGTATGGTTGCTGTCTGTCGAACACTGTCACGAGGAACGGCCATCGTCGCGGTAATATTCGAAAAGGAGGATATAGCGGTTGCGTGGCGGTGCCGGACCGCACCCCGCAACCTCCAGCCAATCGTCAGCTTCTTCTATCCGCTTCTTCACGGGCCTTAAAGCTTTTGGAAAGGCGCTTGCGCTATTTCTGGGATGCAGACGCAGATGATGCCGCGAGGCTCGAAATCAGGGCCGTCTTTTCGTTCCTCGATACTCCAGACTCTGACCCCCTTCGTTTATTCTTTCCTCCCGCGGTATCTCTAAAATCAGATGGATTCTTATTATCTATATTCTGGACTTCATCATATAAATTATCTGTACACGTACACAATGACATGAATACACACACACGCACGCACGCACGCACGCACGCACGCACGCACACACACGCACATATTTCTTTTCAATTTTAAGTTTGATTTATAGTTAGGTAAACTTCTATAACTATATAAAGCTTTAAAGCTCCATTATTTTGAACTTTGTAGTATTCTTTAAATTAACAGAGTGTTAAAATACCCGAATTCTTTACTTTTCAATATTAATATAAATTATTTCAAAGGAAAGCAGAATACAAATCTCATTGCCTCTAGATATAATCATTGTAAACGGATTATAAATGTGAGCAGGAGTTTTTTTTTACGAGGAAAGTATCGTGCAACATCATAAATAATTCAGGATTGAAATTATGTAGCAGAGGAGGTTGTAGCGAAGAAATTGTGACGGAATGAATTCCTTTTTAATTTTAGACACGCGCTGGAACAACGTATTCACTTGATTCTTGTTCATTGAAACGACTATGTGTCGCGTGTACGTCTTTTTGAGAAGAGGAAAACGATATTGCTGTACCAGTACGAAAATAGAGAATGAAAATTCTGCGGTCAGCGTAAACGACAGTAAAACGACAAAGGCATACAGTGGTGAAATCGATGTGAAACTTATAGTTTGGAATTAAGACAAGACCTTCACTCTGCGACGAGAAAACAAAAGAAATATCATCGTTTAAAGTCTAAAGTACGATATTATCCACGATATGTTTATACGACTTAAATTAATTAGAAGAATTACCCAAATTTCCTATTGCTCAGAATGCTTACGAGCTTTCTATGCTCAAATCAATCTCATATACAATTAGTAAATTACTAAATTTCTCTATTCATTGCATAAGTTTCAAATTTCTATCGTACGTATTCAAATAAAACGGTCCGCTTTCTTGGTGCATGATGTAATTGTTTTGATGACAAGGGTAGTTCTAACAACTCATAAATTGTGTAACATTAGCTGACTCGACTGTTTGACGTTGAAATGCAGCGTGAACCTGAGATCGAACGAACAACAAAAATTTCATTGTACACAGAAACCTGAAACTGTTCATTTCTTCGAGATTTTGTCAACTGCAGATCAATCACGATAGTAAAACACGTAACGAGATAGTTATTGATGGAAAATTGCCGGATAATAAGATGAGTTAGATAACCCGAATCATTCGCAAGAATCGGCGGGTTGTCTGGAAAACGTGGTTCAATATTTGGAAAAGATCCAAAATGCACACAGCTAAGTAACACGTTGCATAGTAAAAGCTGTAAATTACTAATCATCAGCGATCGCCACCATCCATGCAACCATCGAATATTCAGTCTGGTTTCTTTTGGTAGGCTACAATTTTTTATATTTCCTGCGTAATAATCGAATCTCAATTTATCCGAAGAAAATTGCTTAAATTACGCGAATATCACGCGGTGGCATAAATCAAACAAGGAAACTGATATGTCTTTGCCAAATGCACAATCTCGATTGTGCCAATATGCGTTTCTCACGTTATAAAAACCTTCGAAACGCATAAGTTTATTCCACAATATGCAAGCGTTTAAAGACGTAGTAAAACTCCTAATAAACATAAATCAATAAATCTTTTATCCCTGACAATGAGATACAAACTATACATCATCGCACAATTTCTCATTGCAAACGATTAATTTAAATTACCAATTACATATGTGTATGTGTATATCGAAGTGCAGCGACTCTTATGCAACAAAATGTAAGTGATAATAACACGGTATAGTATAAATGAATGTTTACATTTTCACTTCTGCACAGGAATAGAATATACAATTTGGCGAGAGATTTTCTTTCGACGGGTTATACGCTGGCGCAAGTCCAAGTTAAACAAGCAAATAAAGCATTAGAATGGCCAATGTTGGACTGCGTATAATGGATTACAATCTGCGATCCGTTATAATTCGTCAACTGCAATAGAACCGGTTTAATTCATATGAAAATATTTAATTTCTTGCAAATGTCGGTAAATCATAATTCGAACTATTATCGTACTACAAATATTATTAACAATGCTGAGAAGAAGGATTATGAAATTCTCTGAAAGATAAGCATACGGTCCATTGATTTCCTCAGACCTGTTTTCTAAGCAGCTTGGCAAACGTTGTAATCGGACAAATGATGTGGAACCAACATGATCAATTATTTTTTATGTAATTAAATATAAAGTACACAAAATTCTGATGTTATTACAACACAGTTAAAATTGCAATCTAAGTTACGAAGACATGAAAATATTTTTTAATAACAATTTCGTTTTAGAGATGAATTTAGTATGGCAGATTAATGAAATTATCATAAATAAAAACATTTTTATTACATGTATCCATTCACTCATGAAAATAATTGCAGAGCTTCACACAGGTATCTTGGTAACTTAAATGATTATTATCATGCATTCTACACAGCATACATTTTATTGAGATCCAGTCGACAATAGCGCTAACAATGCGCTCGTTGCACCGACGGAAAATACATAATTTACAGCTGGTGTGAATGTCTTCAGAATGTAGAAAGAAGATACAATTACAAGAGCTAAGAATAAAGCATTATTGTAGAAAATTGAGAATGTTGTTGCTTCATAATCAGCTACTTCATTTTTCTTCCACAAAATCCTGAAAATTTGATTATTTTACACGTATTTCAGTTATATATATATATATATATATATATATATATATATATGTTTAATATACTTTGTACTTAATAATCTGCAAATAATAATCTTTTTACCTTTCATCCTTTTCCTTCTTGCTCATCTTCTTGTCTTCTGATAACTTTCTGCTCATTTCCTTCGTCACGGCATCTTCCCTTTTTACTGCAATCTATTAAAAAATATAAAGTCTCTTTCAGTAAATCCCATAACATTGTGCTAATAAAAAAATTCTGTTATCATTCTACATATACCTTATGCTTTAACACGAATTTTGTGTTTTTATACGCGAGAGCAAGAGCATATGTACTCGCTAATGTTACTAAAACGAAGGAAATTAAATTAGCGTAGATGTCAATCAAGTGAATTCTCCAAAATAGCCCTGTAACAAAAAGGTAGAGGTTATCTTCAAAAACGCTATAGTTTTTATGCAATTACTTACTTCCTTACAAAACCATAATACAAACATATACTAAAATTTATCAAAGAATTTATAAATATCAACAAAGTAGCGGCATAAATCATATTCCTAAACAGTTTGAGAATGTATACTCACAGATGGGGATAGCCGAAACGATAAAAGCATTGCCGTAAAATAACGCTGAAGATTTTGTTGACACATTTCGTGAGAAATCTTGAAGAAGAAGCTCTTCTTCTTTGGTAAATGCTTTCGATTTTCCTGACATTATTTTATACCACTTTATACTCAGATCTCTTCAATTTTCTCCAAAACAATCGTTACACTACTTCCGCGCGAATCGAAAATCTCCTTAGCATTCTGGAACGCATGCGCATAAGCGGACTGTGTGGAGATTCGTGTGACAACGTGTCCACAGAAACGTCATTTCAATGAAAGCACAAATTCTGCCATCTAAAGTACTTTCTAAGAAGTTCCTTATCACGTTTTAGTTGGTTACGAAGAAATCTATCATTTTCCACATTTAGTCTATTTTTTGCCAATTAAAAAATTTATCGAGGAAATGCTATTACATTTAGGAAATATTTAGAAAATTATTTAATGTATATGACTACCTTCTTTCCCAGGCAATATTAATATAAAAAAATGTATATATAAGATCATCGATGATATCAGAATCTAGTGATATACAGGACACGATCATATCCGTAAAAAGATCTCGACCTCTCGACACTCATAGACTGAAGCTTATGATCATATAAGATCATATAAATAAGTTTCAACCACGATCATATGAAGAGATCTCAGATCTCAACAGTCATTAGGGAAAACCAACCGAAAATTGAATTATGACTAATTGTAAAGAACCAATATGGAGGACGACAAAATTCGCATTCTTGCAAGACAGACAGAGATAAGTAGAGTATCTCTGTCTCTATTTGAGTCATTCATGGCATGTCATGCAGGCGCAGAATGAGAACCTTCTTGCCCTCCATGTTTATTTTTCACAACTAGTCACTATTCAATTTTTGGATGATTTTCCCTAGGCTTCGGTATGTAAGTGTCGAAACCTGTTTATATGATCGTAGTCGAGACCAGTTGTGAAAAATCAACAATTATGACCTAGGGTGTTCTCTACAACCTTTTTGCAACTGTGGATCTATTTATTTGTCTATTTAGTAATATGATCATATATACGTTTATATGACCGTCGTTTGGAATATGTCACTCACTAGGGGAAAGCATTCGCCGAGTGAGTCCAAAAAAATCAACATGGAGGGCCAGAAAGGTATCAAAAAGGACGTTCTACGCATGCGTGACACATGCATATGAATAAATACTATCTAAAACCATGAATGTCTCAGACAAAGACACAACATAACTGCTAGAAGAAGACAGAATATATATAGGTGTAGGTTCTTTTAGTCGTACGATTTACGGTAAGATGGAATTAGATCAATACACCTAATATTATCCAAGTAATCTTTTGTTGTAATAAGAGAAAAACTATATATTTTATCAAATTTTATACATTTTAGACTTCTTCTTTAATAAAAATACCATATTTTCTGTAAATATATTTTTAAATTTGATTAATTTTAACTTGGTAAGGTTAGAATCTAACATTTTGTTGGCTTCTAAAAAGGAATAACATTCATTTCCTTAGTTTTAAAATCGTAATAATATTTTATAAAGAGTTTAGCTCAATTATCGGTTATTTTTTGTTTGAAATTTAAGATTTACGAAAACGTGACATAACCTCTGCAAAACATGATGGATATGTTTAATAAAAGATTACGATAATAGAAATAAATTAAAATAAAACTCTATTGAAACTTTATATACAATTTTGTCGACTATGCTAGCATTAATTTATTGTGTAGAATGAATATTCGAACAAAATATAAGTGCATGATTGTTATGCTATCTATAAATAGTTGTACTACAATGAATTTATATTTATGTTCTAGATGACCAACACAAAGGAAACAAAAGAATCAAAGGCGAAATCTCCGGAGAACAAAAGTGCTCCTGAGGAGATTAAAAAAGGTGCAAAGAAAGGTCGGATTAGGCCTCGAAATTACAACTTAGGAAATGGTGTTTATAGGTTTAGCCGAACCCGTATGTTCCACAAGAAAGCCATCTACAAATTCATTAACTCCAAAACTCCAAAAACTGTATGTCTAACAATATCACATATTCTATTTATTTTTGTTAATACTACTTTTGTTAATTTAAAAGTCTTATCTAGAAGTTCTTCATTTTTTAAGATATGTAAAAATATTTGAAGTTCCTTATGCTTTTTACCTTTTAAGTAAATATACAGTAAAGATATATTTATTATTCAATCTGTTTATTGTAATCGAATATTGTTATAAAATAATGACTATATATTAAATTGAATGAAGAAAAATAGATAGCAAAGTAATATAATTTCGATTTTCTTAAATGTTTTGAAATGGTATAAAGAACTATGTAATCAAGAAGAGTAATATATTTTCATACAATGTTTATACTTTTTGATAAATGTTTAATTCTAAATATTTAATGGTAATTATAGGTTAAGCCTAAGAAACCAGTCACTATTGAAAAGAAGATTAGTGGTGACAAAAATGGAGAGAAACGTACTGTATTATTAAAGAAGAGGCGTGCAAACTATCCTACTGCAGATCCAGTAACTGTACACCATGCTAAGAAATGTTTCCGTGACCATCGTCGTTATCTGAGACCTTCCTTGAAACCAGGAACAATTTGTATCCTATTAGCTGGTGCTCATAAAGGAAAACGTGTTGTTTTCTTAAAGCAACTTAAGAGCGGTTTACTCTTAATTACAGGTGAGATTTATTTGAAGTTATTATTTTAGTAAAATATTAATATGATAAATTAAAATATCAAAATGTTTTTTAAAATAGGTCCTTTCTTGATCAACGCTTGCCCACTCCGTAGAGTTAGTCAAAATTATGTGATCGCGACTTCTACGCGTATTAACATTTCTGGTTTGAAGATTCCGGCTCACATTAACGACGATTATTTCAAGAGGAAACGCGAGAAACGCGCGAAGAAGGAAGAAGGTGATATCTTCAGCAAAAAGAAGGACGAGTATAAAGCAAGTGACCAGAGGAAAGCTGATCAAAAAGTGGTTGACAAATTTGTGATTTCTGCTATCAAGAGAAACAAAGAGAAAAAGATGTTATTCACCTATTTATCAGCGATGTTTGGACTCAGGAGCAGCCAATATCCACATAGATTAAAATTCTAATCTTTTGTGATTTGAATACAAATACATAATAAATACAGAAACATGAGGTAGATTTTTTATGACCTTGATTATAAATGTTCACAATTGTCCCGGACTCTTTTTTATTTTATTTGAAAGCTATATTTATAATGATGAATGAAATAATAAAATTTATAATGTAATAGAAGGTACAATAAAATTTCGAAATTTTAAATTTATTTTATCTTCTATTGCAGATTATATTTATTTTTTAGTAATTAAATATGTCTTATATGCATCAATTTTGTGTTCTTAAAATATATGAAAAACGAAAAGCGAAGTCTTTGTTACATAAGTGAATAGTTACGTTTTATGGTTTTATCGGTCTAAATAATAGTATCCACTCATGGTCGGTTTTTCTAGTGCGCATGCGCGTCACGAACTGGAACGTCAAATACAAGAAGATTGAATAATATCATTGTGTTATGATATTGTAATATGTAAAATATGTTTCAAACAAAAATATACGTATATCTCCATACATAGTTTTCAGACTAATCCAGTTAGTGCTCAGCATTTGAGTAGTGACATCATTGTGTTAGATATAGCGGTGTAAATTCGTGCTCACACGACAAATGTCTATATGCATGTGACATGTCACATATTCTCAAATGTCTTCTCCCAAAACCACTGAATATTCGGGCAATTATCAACGGTTTAACGATGATGCAAACATATCACTCGAGCAAGACATTTCCCATCGAACATGCCAAAGTAAGTCGAATCAATTACAATTGTACTATTTTAATTCATTTCATTTTTTATTTATTCTTTACAATGAAATTTCTGCTTTTTCACAACTATGTTACTTTTGTCATTTTCACTTTTACACTTTTAGCTTATAATATTTAACAAACTAAATCTCATATTTTATTTTACACATTTTTGTGGCATAATTATTTATAATAGAGCAATAATTTAGTTAATTATAAGTATAATGTTTGATTATCTTCATGATAAAGGTAAAAAGAATTTATTTTATATTAATTTCATTGCTGAAAAGTATCATTTACTTTTGCATTATAGAAATATTTATTTTTTATGTTTATTTCTTATTGTAGAATATGGATCTATATTATCATATCCTTCTGCAGAAAATCATGTAAACTCCTCCACTGAAAATGTAAGGACATCTGATCAAATCATTCATAAATTTGAAACAGATGATGTACATAGAGAAAACATGTCTGAAAATGCAGTACTTCCGTCACATGATTCAATCACAGATCATGATTTGCATTGGGAAATGAATTATCATGAAGCTGCAATATTTTTAGAGGTATTTATACATTTATATGTATATATACTCATATAAATAATTGCTTTCAAATTTACTTACGATAATGTTACATATTCATAGGAAGGTAAAAATAATGAAAAGTTTGATTCACACCCAAAGCATCCGGAAGATTTACCAGCATATCTCTTAGTTCATAATAATTGGTATTATGGGTTAGATCTATTAACTTCTCTTATACTTTTGGCTTTAGCTCTTGTAGAAGAGCCAGCTGTATCAATGTTTGGTGTAAGTCATTGATAAGAAAGTACTTTTATTTTATTACAATGGTTATTTATATATTTTAATTTTAGATACCAGTGTGGGCGCATGGATCTATAGAACTTTTTGCTTTGATAATTATAGGTATAGAATTAGCTTTGAAACTAAGATGGATTGGCTGGTCAACAATGTTAAAACACAAGCGAACAATGCTGAAGGTAAAAAGAACTCTTTTTTAGAATCAGATTTAATAGTCTGTAGTATAATTTTATTGAACTTCATATAAATCCACACGAGTTTACTGGTATATATGATCTGTATATCCTAATTGCTTATGTTTACATCTGATAATTATTAGTAAATTGAATACCATTATGAGATTGAAGTACAGTTTTCTTTCATTACTTTGTCAATATGTCTAAGAACAGTGTACAATAAAATGGTTGTTTTGCACAAGACTGATACAAAAAGCATGAGGGTACTAATGAGAAGATAAGAAATACCACAAGTGCAGACTATTTAAGATTACATTTTTATTAAAACGAGACGCTGATAATTCCATTATTTGTTCATTTATAATATATTATGTATACTAATACCTTTATTGGGACATCTTACAGAGATCACAATTAGATTTAACTAATATATGTATAGTATATGAGTGATTCTACTGCTACTAACTTATTATTATTACTGTTGTTGTTGTTATTATCATCATCATCATCATCATCATCATCATCATCATCATCATCATCATCATTATTATTATTATTATTATTATTATTATTATTATTATTATTATTATTATTATTATTATTATTATTATTATTATTATTATTGTTATTATTATTATTATTGTATTATACTCATTCATATTCATATCTATTATACAATGGTTTAAAAGTAATAAACAGTTATGAAACGTTTGTTTGATATGGAGTGGATAGATCAGAATAATTCAAATGAATTATTAATAAGAACCTAGTAAGAAAAATAAAAATAAGTACAGAAAAATAAAGTACAGAATGATTCAAAATAAAATTTCTAAAATAACTTGAAATTTAGCAAGGATAGATTAGAAAAATTTATAATTAAGAAAATAATGTCTTGTTTCTTTTAATATGATAATTAGTACATATGATAAAAAGCTTTTTTAATAAGAAGTAACAGCAATAGTAGAAATGAAATTACCATAATTTGTAGTCAATTTGTAGTTACATATTTAAGATATCTTCAATTAATTCTTTAATACAGGTAAAGATTATACATATAAATTATTTTTACAGTGCATCACATTGGTCATCATGTTTTTAGAAGCGATGACAGTACTAGTACGACAATCATCGCATTTCCGTGTAACACGTGCTCTAAGGCCCATTTTTTTAGTAGATACGAAATGCTTTGGAGGCGTTAGAAGATTTATCAGACAAATACTTTTGACATTGCCACCAATTCTGGATATGTTAGGCTTGCTTTTATTTTTTATAACACTGTACACTGTATTGGGTTACTATATGTTTTCTGAAATGAATAGAAATTTTTGTACACTACAAGACAGTTTTGTGAGTCTCTTTGTTCTTCTTACTACTGCTAAGTAAGTATAATTGTAATTAAATTTCCAATATTTTTAAATTTGGATACATTTTATTGTGATTAGATATTAGTAATAATATCAATATCTAGTTTTCCAGATGTAATGATGCCATCATATTCAAGAAACAAATGGTATGCGATATATTTTGTATCTTATTTGTCTACAATGTTGTACGTAATGATGAATTTGATGTTGGCGGTGGTTAACGAAACATTTACAGCAGCTGAACGTGATAAATTTAAAAAACTGTTTTTACATAAAAGGAAAGCATGTCAACATGCCTTTAAGTTATTAGTTTCGAAACAAAATCCGGATAAAATGCGATTTCGCCAATTTGAAGGATTAATGCGATACTATGCTCCAAATAAAAGTACGTAAAATTCTTCCAGATATACATTGAAGTTTATTTATAAAACAAAAAGGTAAGACAAATTAAATTTATTCCATAATATACTCCACTACAGACATAAGAGATATTGTTCTAATGTATCAACATTTAAATGCTTCTGGAAGTGGAGTTCTAAGTGTTGAAGAGTTTTTAAACATTTATGATACTATTATACTTCAATGGGAACTACAATACTCTACTGTGCCTTGGTATCACAGTACATCACAACCTTTGCAGATTCTATGCACAGGAGCACATGCAGCTATTAGATGGCCATATTTTGAAAGCTTAATGTGTAAGTTTAAAAGGAAGACAAATTTTTATAATACTAATTTACAATTCATATATTGAATTATAAAATGTTTAGATATAACAATCATTGCAAATGGTATTGCTATGATAATAAGGATATTACAGCCAGGTGATAATGTTCATAGTACAATTCTATTTGCTGCATCTTGGGATACTTTTCTTTTCGGAGGAAGTAAGTAAACATAATATTTATAAAAGGTGTGTGAAAAATTATTTTAATGCTAATTTTATTTTATAGTATTCGTCACTGAAGCACTAATAAAAGTATTAGGACTTGGTACAAGACGATACCTGAGTTCCGGATGGAATCTTTTCGATTTAGGGACATCTATAATGACACTTGTTGCAGCTTGTATTTTATCTCTTTTTCCTACAGCCACATTTTTTGTTCTATTTAGACCACTTCGACTGCTAAGATTGTTTAAAATGAAAAAAAGATACCGAGACGTATTTGGCACACTTGTGATTTTAACTCCCTTGATGTCTTCCACTGCAGTAGTCATGCTTGTTTTATATTATTTTTTTGCAATCATTGGGATGGAATTGTTTGCAGGATATAATATGCGAAATTGTTGCAAGTAAGTACATAAGTAAAATATCTTTTTTAATAAATTATATTTTTAAATTGACTACTAAATAATATATATTTGTCAGAAATACAACAGTTGAAGACTTTTACAAATACTCTGCCAATGAAAGTACAGCACTAGGATATTATTACCTTAATACTTTTGACAACCTTATAGCCAGTGGAATGACTCTTTTTGAGTTAACGGTTGTTAATAATTGGTTTATTTTAATGAACGCATATGCATTTACTGTTGGAATGTATACACGAATATATTTTATGATATTTTATTTGGTGACAATGATTGTTTTAACTATCGTGGTATCCAGTTTCTTAGAGGCCTTTCGATTTAGAATACATTATAAAAAATCAACATCTAAACGTGATGGTAACTAATATTCTTAATTATTCAACATAAAATATAGAAGAAATATAGACTATTTCTTAAAATTTTTTTTGTTATGTTTAACCAAATTTGTACTTTTCTTGGAATTGTTAAATCTTCTATTAGTCCTTCTATATACATTTCGTTACAGAGGAAAAGATGCTACATGAAGAAGTAGAACTAAAATGGGACGAATTGCAATATATAGTAGAAGATTTTCAACTTTTGGAAAAATTGCGACCTTCACTGATAGTTGGTGTAAGTTTTAAGTTTAAAAAAATATGTTTTTTATTATTCTGCAATTATATAATAATGTTGCAGGGAACTACTGTTTTTATTGGCTCGCGTCCTCGAACAAGAGAAGTTTTGCAAAGAAAAATGTATATGAATGAAATTACCGAATGGATTATAGAGGCTAAACAAGCAGAAAGGCAGTTTTTATCAAATGCTACTCATAGTTTAGAAGAAAATTATAGAGAGGAAGCAATTTCTGAAACAGATCATGTAGGATTAACAGACAATTTGCAACAAACACACCGTAATACATCAAATGTTGTATAATTGTAATAATAAATTAAATTTCATTGTATCTATTCACAATATAGAAGTATTGAAAGGTTGTAATATACAAATTTACAAAGTAATGATGCAGCAATTAAATTTTTTATTAACAACATAAATTAAAAAGAAAATAATATATTTAATTGATATAAAAGAGATTAAACATTTTCATTTCGGATTATGTTGCGATATGTAAAGACTCAAAAAATTGATATTTTTAAAAATATTGCAACATAAATATAAATCCACTAAATCATATATCTTGCGTAAATAAAGCTTCATTAATATCAAAATGAACTTTTTGCTTTTTCTGCAAATAAAAGTAAAATTTCTTCACAAAGAATTATGAATCGATTTATAAAATTTTTAATGTATTCTATTCTAAATGCTTGTATTTAGAAATTATTTTACTTTCTCTTTGCAATTGTGTAATTTTTATTTAATTCTTCATCATTAAACTACGGACGACTGATGGTATTTTGTATTTCATTGTTATCTTCTCAATAATTTTTATTGAACAAAACTTGAAATATTTATAAACTAATAGCGCCGCTTGTTTCTCTTCGTAATCGATTAAAACAAGCGCTATCGCGTTATTCGGGACTTTTTGACCCTGTTTCTTCAAAGACCCTGGGATTCAAACGGTTAAATGTGAAAAATTTTATTCTTTATGTTATAAATTATGTAAATAAATAACTAACAAATATATATATATCATTTTTTAGTTTTATATTACAAATATATAAAATTGTACTGTATAATATACAGGATGTTCCACCTAATTAACACTTCACTGACTGCTAGCGGTTCAACAGCATACATTCGTCCGATTGGCAGCTCAGGTGCAGATTCTCCCTTGCGCTGGCTCTGTTTCGGTTTAGATTGTCGGGCGGGAGTATCTGTCTGTGCTTTTCGTATGTTCAGATAAAATTGGCTGCTTTCTGCTATTATAGGATAATTAAATTGAATGAAATTTTTTGTTTTCATGATATTAATACTAAATTATATTTATTTTATCTATTACAACGGTTTTTAGTTCAAATCAGAAGTAGTCTTCGACGTTACTTATCTCATCGTCTTCTGAATCACTATATTATATATTAGTGGCAATACAGAACCTCGCTTCCGAATAATTATATCACTGCCATCATTTTCGTCACCACTATTACTTCTTGAATAACTGTCAGGACATCTGACAGATATTCAACGTCTGACAGATCATCTAAATAAAACTCTCCAATACTATTCTTTTCGTTCATCGCGAACGGTAAATTTTTCAAATTGGTATAAAACTGTGAGAGCTTACAAAGCAACGCAACTGACGCAACTGACCAAGGTACCTTAGTACTAAATATCAAATTACTTTTCATATAATGAGAAAGATTGTTTATCGCCATGAGAACCGATTAACTATAGGTAGGCTATAGATCGGTAAGCGTCGGCGACAAAAAGCCGATTAATCGGCTATCGGTTGATAAAGTGTTAAAACATGCTATAAAATATAGAAAAGAATTTTATTAAAAAAAATTAAATGGTGTTGAATAATTGTCCGTAATCTGTATGTGTCCATTTTGAAAGTGATGCTTTCTAAAGATTTTAAGGTCATCTATAGTTTCTTAAATAGAATATTTTTCTATACATCAATCAATAGTTTTAACATTATGATAGAAATAAGACAATTATACTATCATGATTAATGAAAAAGGAAAAAATGAAAATAGTTGAAATAAAAAAGATACTAATGAGATGACCATTAATATATATTGGTACTAAAACTGTAATTTACATTTTGTGTAAAAATTACAAGTACTCTTTATAATTATAAATAAAATTTATATCACATTGAAAATATTCAGAACAAAAATAAGTTTATTTGCATTAATATATGCAATATTTATAACAAAATTACTAATTAATTTGTACCCCAGGACCTCCCAAAGTCGTTAACTTGACAGTAAATCCATCTGCAATTAATTTTCGTGAAATACTTGCAATAGTTTCTGGTTGTGTATCTGGTAATAAGAGAATGTATGCATGTCCACCACCGCCAGCACCTGTAAGCTTTGCTGCCAAAGCATAATTTTGTGCTTCTGCACAAATTCTGTCTAAAGATGGATGAGAAACTTGACATGTGGCTAGCAGTCCTTGATTCATATTAATAAGTATCTGTAATAATATATGTTAAGTTGTAAGAAGATTTGAATACATTTATAGATATAGAAAGTAATGACCAATAACATTTTAACACATTGTTAATCACTTGACCAGACAAATGTTATTTTTCCAAATAACAGACTAATCTTTTAACTCTGTGAATGAAATATTACTAGTTATTCTTATTATACAAGATTTTCTATAAATTGCTTTTAGAAGTATTTTACCTTACTTGGATTAGTAATTATTATAATAATTATTAACAATATATTATATTTTAATAAAATACTTACCATTAATTGTCTGTATCCTTCAAGAAAATATTCATCGTCAGTAGAAACTGTTTTCAGTTTTTCAATAATTTTAATTACTTCTTTGGATATATTGTCTATAGAACTCATAATCAGATCAATAATAACTGGGTATCTATGTTTCAGTTCTAATAGTCTTTCAACTAAAACCTTTGTGCTTCTATTTACTCTTGTGTCTACCAGTAAAATTTTTAGAGCATGTACGTTACTTATTGGCTTTACATAATCATTCTTCTTGAATTCTATTATTGACCCATATGTACAGACAGAATTGTCTATTCCAGAGGGGTTTCCATGCATAATTTTTTCACAATTTAGAGCATACTTTGAAATAGTGTCTAAGATAGAAAAATCTAATATTTTATAAATATCTTTTTGTAAACGTGACCAATGCAAAAAACACGCAGCAAGACAAACTGCAAAGGAACTAGAACTACCAAGTCCAGAACCAATTCCCAATTCTGTACTTAAATGAACTTGAAATGGTTTCACTTCGATCTCTTCCTTTTGCGTTATATAAATAAAAAGATAAAAGAATGCTTCCAGGCTTAATCTTTGTTGTAGATTTGCATAACTAATAATGGAGACAAATTCTTTTACTTTGTTATAAAATGCTTCATAATTTTCTACATGTTCCACGCCTTTGTTAATAAAAAAGAAATTTTGTATTTGCTGTAGAGGTACGTTAATAAATAAATTTACTTTAGGAAAACATATCTTAACAATTTGTTCTGTTTCAGGTAATTCAGTGAAATTTAGAACTGTACGTAAATCTACACTGGCAGCAACAGCTGTTTTTCCATATACTACAGCATGTTCTCCAAAAAGAATTACTTTTCCAGGAGCAGACACTTTAAACTGAATCATTTTAAATTTCTCAAGTCTAATTCGTGGAGCTATTAATGGAAATAAAATAATATACTTTAGAGATGATACATTAAAATCAATCATAATTGAATCAATTATTAAATACCTTTTTATCATTTCCTTCTTTTCCCACTCTGCTGGTGTTAATGTCTTTTGCTTCAATGCATGAATTGTTTTAAGTTCTTCTTCTAGTACTGAATGTACTGACCTGAAATATTAATTTTAATATAATATTTAAATAATAGCATATTATTTAAATTTTTTAGGACTTTAAAAATATAGTACCTATGTCGATGAATTAAAGGTTTGCCTTCAAATGCACTAGAAACAATTGTTACAGAAAACTTAGCGCCACAACCATCAGATTCATCTATGACTTCCTGTAACAACATTTAAAAATAATATGAACATTATTTAATAGATATAATAACAAAACAATCTACATATTTCTAATACTATCGGGAACTTTATGATCTTCATAACATAAAATTTATGTTAAATGATATATGTAAATATTTACTTTCAATACAAATAATTTTTAGAAAATAAAATTAGATTTGTATTATAAAAATATTATTGATATCCGTTAACGGATAAATTACATAAATTTGTGTTTCTTATTATTAATTATTCTAAAGTTAATCAACTCTTTTCCCTGTAACGATATAAGTATATTGTTACAAAGTTACCGACCACAAAGAGTTAGATTTGTATTCATAACATTATTGTTATGCTAATTTAGAAAAGTAGAATTCAGTAATAGAGTAAAGTTCAAATTTCCGTAAAGTATTGTATAAAGTGCAAAAAAATGTATTTCTCTGGTATTTATCAGTGCAGATAACTAATAAAAGAATGCGATTATCTAATGCTTCAATAAAAGTGATGATACATATAAACAATATTTTTATCAGCGTAAATATCAGATAATCGTGAACAGTTCAAGCATGTGGCTGCAACACATTTTGTAAATACATCATAACGCAATATTCTTCTGAAATATTATCTTAAATTGTTTAATTATATTGAAAAAGAAAATAATTAGTTTTTAATAATTTATTAAAATAATTTAATAAGGAGTATGGTAATAATATAACATAAATGAAGTTATTTTTCTGATTTATTTCCATTTTTAATATTTTTCATATACAAATTGTTTGTAATTAAAGTATAAATAGAAAGCAATAAAGTGTCCACAAGAATAGACAGAAACTAATAATGCAAAAAGATCTGGATACCTCTTTGGAGGTTTCAAAAAACCACTAATAAGAGAAAGCATTATTATTCCTAGAATCGAACAATAAAACAGAATTACTTTCCAAAAAGATAGAGTAGAACATACAACAACAAAAATATTCTTATAATGTATCATATCTCTTTTTAATTTGGTAAATATTGATTTATTCTTATTGTTTTTTAGCTTTGCTTTAATTTGTCTTTGATTGGTTATAAGCACATTCTTTTTTAAGCTAATATAACTCAACAATTCGCTGTTATCAAACACATCAGAATATGCCCATAAAACAAAAATGAAATAAAAGATTAATGTAGACCAATATACCATGTACAAACCATCTTTTATAAATAATGGTAACATACTAAAGTGTGAAATTATTAAAAACCAAAAACAAGGAAACGAATTGCTTTGAAAATACAATAAAACTGGAATTGCAACAAGTAGGATTGATTTTTCATGAACTTGAAACGAAAACAGGAAAAATGCTAATGCACAGTTAATAAGGGAAATAACAAACTTCTCTTTCAATGGATTTAAGTATAGATTTATGCAACTTGGTGAAACTGCAAATGTAGTTGACATTAAACAAATTTTGGCTAATTCCTTGTTTGCAAAAGTATTACGTAATTTAAAAATCACATTGATTGTGCACCAAATATTAGCAACTTTATCTTCGAATACACCTCTAGAAACTGGAAATAATCGAAGAACAACACTTACAAACGTTTCCCAACTTTTAATGAAAGGTAACCATATGATAAAAAATGTAGAAAGTACTGTAATTGATATACAGAAGAGCATCATTAAATTAAACAACCTAAACCGTTCTTTCATAGGTGAATATTTTCCAAGTATGTAAAAGAAAATTGGCAATGCGTGGTAAAGTTCCATTTGCTTATAGTTTAGTGCTGCGACAAATAAGATCGACCCAATAATAAACGAATTTTGAAGTATAGCTGTAACAGCACTAATGAACAGTCCTAATGAAAACGAATTATATTGAAAATGTCCATGATCTATTAATATTAAACCCGGATATATTAATATAAACAGAAGATTAATATGTTTTCTTTTCAGTCCAAATATAGACAGTTGTACTTTTTCAAAGTTTTCAGATACTTGATTAGTTAATATAAAATATATTATTGATGGGATATAAATCAAAATATCTATACAAAGAACACTGAGTCTCATAAAATATTTATGACTTTCAGATGAGAAACCTCTAGATTCGTGTAACTTTATGTAAGAAGAATTGATCATATTGGCAACATAGCCCAGCACTAAACTATGATAAGCTGTTAATGGTGGATAGTCTAATCCCCAATACTGTAAATCATTATTTGTTGTATTTATGTACCATTTCTCAACTGGCACATTTAACGTTATTTCTTGCCAATGCCGTTGGGCTTCATAATCTCCAAACATTGGAGGCTTTCCTTCACCGCTGTACGAATGATATGTAACACACCATCTCAAAAGGAGAGCAAATAGTGAGATTAACAAGATCTGTGTGTTTTCTTGCATTATATATGTTGAGTAAGCTTCAACAGCTTATATTTGCAAGCATGCTCTTGATTAAAAAATATATTTCAGAAATAACATTTAGCTACCTAGGTTTATATAGAAAATTTAAGGTTAGAATGAAAGTAGAACGAAATAAAGAATATATACGCAAATATGATGAATCATACAAAATACATACCACGTGTGAAGCGTTTAATTCTTTGATTAATTTATTTTTTATGTAACTCTCAGTATATGACATATTTAAAATTAAATTTCTAATCTTGATTTTAATTCACCACGCTTTCAAATGCGAGGAGATAAGTTATTATATATTTATTGATATTTATTTACTTTAAAATTAGTGTAGTTATTTTGATAAACTTTGCAATCATAAGCAGCAAATGTATTATAAAATATAATACTTCTTCTTTTATTTTTTCGTTATATGACTTTTCTTGGTTTGAATGATCGTTGAGTTCAAGTGAACGTCAAGGTACATTTTTTGAACTCATTCGCATAATTTGATATGATGTTATCAATTGATTTTCAGTATTTCGACTAATCGAATGGTTTTAACATTTTGAAAACTATTATCTTTATGAGCCTTTTTGTTATTTTTGGAATTATTTCGCAATAGTTAGATGAAAATTAATGTCTATTACCTGCAGGAACGTCGATATTAACAGAACTTCTCTATGAGGCAGTTTTACTGACATAAAAACGAGATTAAAGTCTATGCAGTTACACATTTTTCAAACTACGAACATTGCTCATTGCAAGGAGACTTTTTATTATGCATGTATTCCTAAAAAGTTACTTAATTATTCTAATACAAAATAGATAAGGATTAACACATACCATTTTAGATATCAGTTTATTCATTCAAATACAGTTATGTTACAAGAATAAAACTGACTATCTGTTACATTAATTTTTTTTGCTATTCATACAAATAAATCTTAAATAAAAATTACGAACACAAAAATTACCGTATGAAACATACATTTTCACAAATTTACTATATAACATATCTGTTTCTCGCATTTAATTTCTTGTATTTCGTAAGTTGCTAGTAATCGACATCACGCTTCGATGTAAAAATACAATTTTTTTGTTTCAATGCAGTTAAATACTATTAAACATCAACTCTATTTAGAAAATTTTATTTTCTAAATAAATATAATAATAAAAATTTTACTTTTATAATAATAGCTAGATAGAAAAGAAAATTCACCGTTTTTTAACAACCCATACTATGTACGTATATAATATGTACTCACATTATCGTATGTACATGGCACGTTAATATTGTCTAATACCTGATCTCAGGTACTGCAACATCTTTATAACAATAATAAATTATTTGTAACAATTGCATTTTATAAGGTTATTAATTTTTCTGTGAATTCTTTTATTGTTGATATTAAGAAGAATTGTTCACTTTTGCTTAAAATTAATATTTTTGCCTAAAATATACTCAGTTAACAAAATAGATATTAAATATTATGCATTTTTATGACAATTAACAACAAGATATAACATTTTTTTATATTAGATATATGTTCACTTTGATGTAACATAAGTAAATAATATAATGTATATAATTATCTTAACTATATATGCTCACAATATTGTGAAATCTGAGCTGTTTCTAAAGCAATCTTCATACAAAATTTAAATATTTTAAGATAAATATATTATCAATTTGAATAAATTTAAGTTATTGAGATTTTACTTATTGAGATTTACAATATAAATTAGTGAAAAATTATGATTTGTAACATATAATTAGAAAAAACAGAAAGAATATTATATCTAAAATTTAAAATTAACTAAATAAGCATACTATACTATAATTACTTATGTTTACAATGCAATAACTGCAATTATAATTCATTATAAATCATTAACGAAAAATACATACACATATACTATCCATTTGATAGCTAATATTAACACTGATTGTTTTAATATTTCTTTCATAGAAAGAATTAATTTTAACTTATAACTGCTTGAATATTGATAAATTGTTTGTGTTTGTGTTTCATGTTCGTAACAAAAATTTAATTGCCATTGTATTATGAGAATAGATCACATAAATATGATTTAATGAAAATATTAAGGAGAACAATTTTTGTCCAGTCACCTTAATGTTATTACTTCATTTTATTGAGTGTGTCTTAAGATTTTAAAAAAGCAATAATGCTTCTGTATGGACATATGTATATTAAATATATATTATAATGCATATAATATTAAATATATATTAAATATACATATGTATAACAAATATATATGCATAGCACATTGATATGCAGTTAGAGTGTAATAAGCAGTCAAGCAAAATAAATATTTGTTTTCTCAGAATGTAAAATGTCCATTACTCATTTGTATATATATATTTGATAAATGTTATAGTAATTTAGTGATCTTTGTATATTTATCAGTCTATTATCTATGTCTATCTTTACCATACATAACACAATACAGATTTGAACTTGTATGGTTTTTCAAGCATGGTTCTATGAATAATGAGTAAGTTTGAAAGAGACCTGATAATATTAGAATAGAATACTACTTTTGCCTGTGAAGAATTACTTCAAGAATTTCTTCATCTGTTTTGTTTGATGCTGCATGCTGTACTGAGCACTTTCTGCTTTAGTGATGAGAGAGTCTAACTTATCCAAATGAGATCCCATCTTTTCATTGAGATTGATTGTTTTTGGCATTACTGCGTTAGTTTCTGTGTTTTCTATGTGTTTCTTGTCATTGGGTAATTCTACTATCAAGTTTTCTTCACTCATAGATGTTTCAGAACCAATATCTTTTGTCTCATTGTGGTTTCGTTCAATGAATTTATGATTTGGAGTGTTGTTTTTGGATCCAACTCTTACTTTCAATAGAGTACCCAAACTGCCACAAACAGTCTGTAAAATACTTTCATGTTATAAAGTTAGTTTATATAATATAGTTTATATAATAATAAACTAGTTCAAGATGTTCAGAAATGCTTGTTGTACTCGACAATGATTGTTTAGATATAATCATTAAAGTTGTTTTTATTAAAAAATAATAAATAAAAATGAATGTCATAAAATAATGATATTAGGTAAAAGTGTTTAACCTTGAATCTGTTAATCTTCTTTTGCGTAACACTGAGAATACTATTTAATTCGTCTAATCCACCACCTATTCGATGCGCAGCTTCATTAGAAGAATCCAGATTCTATAAATTATATTAAACTGATAATATATTGTCAAATTATTAATTTGAAATTTGTGTAAGAACTTTGTTTTAATTAATTACATTCCAAATAAGAGAAACATAAAGGCTAAAAAGAAACTTATTAGCATCAAACTTACAGTAGTAGAAATTAGAACTCATTAACACTGTACTTATAATACATAAAAAGGTACATTAATTTGATTTTTGTTTAATAAAAGATAAAATTATAATTACTTCGATCACTTCATCTTTATCATTATTAATATTCTCGGCTTCTATTCTTTGGGTCTCTTTCCATTCTTCTTCGCTAGGTATCGGCAATCCTAACAATTCCGCCCTTTCGCACGCGTGAATGTAGCCTTGAGACATTTTATTAAATGTCTATTGTCTAATTTTTTCTACTAAATACTAATCAATAATATATAAGAATAGATTTATTTTATCCCGTTTTAGAGATATTAGAATTGATAGAACATTAGAAAGACATGAGGACATGCACAACTTGAGGAACCCGTGTTCGGGTAAATTGTGCGCACACTCCGTTAGAAAATAAAGTTTTTAAACATTATAAAAGACATTAATAATAAGAATCTAGGGCATCCTAGTCATTAACAATAAGATTTAATAATTTTGAATGGATTCATAATTTCAAAAAAAGTATGATGTTTTTATAAAAAAATAGATTAAAGAAGGAATGGATTAAAAAGATATAAATTTACTAATTGGAATATTAACCCCATCAGAAGAAATTAATTTATTATATTAAAGTCAAATAATGATAATTTGCTTATTGTGATATTTATGATTAATTTTTAATAAAGTTTTTTCTTAATTAAATCTAGATCAATCATGCGATGTTCGTCTCATCACGAAAAGACTTTTCAATATTTAACATAATTTAAATAAAAAGAAATAAGTTGTAGAAATTTATATAATTTCATTCTATTTCTCATATTTTGTATTTTGAAAAGACATATTTAAGAAATTCTCTTTCGAAAAAACATTAAAAAATAATTTAATGTAATTTAAAATAAATTATAATTAATAATTACTAATACTAATACTTAATATACTGCCTCGTACCATACATGTAAATTGTAAATAGATTAAGCTAATGTAATTTAAATAGCTTACTAGAACATGAATGCGATAGATTAACTTCTCGCAAGCTGAATAAAAACTTCAAGTAATATTTTTTATATCGGTCATTACAAAGAAAATTTCTAATTAATTCTAATTCATTTTAATTTATATTTCATGACATTACATAAATTACATATTCAATTATATAATGTAACTTTTTTATGGATATGTACTTAATATACTGTATAGTATCATACATACGGGGTGTTCGACTAAAGTGCAAATAAATTTAAGGCATGATTCTTGAAACCAGACTAAGATAAAAGTCAAAAATAAAAAGACTGCGTTTTCGGCTTGGTTGTTTAGTTATTGACAAAATATCCCTGTGCACGAGCAAACCTCCTTACATGAATAAAAGTAGAGCAGTTGGAGCAGCGGGGAGCACAGTGATCTTCAAACCGAACGACGCGTAAGCCGCAGCCACAGGTTACCTCGTACAAGTCGTAGGTCGATAGTCGTAGCAAATGATTTTATGATATTTTGAGATGTAATTTGTAAGCAGAGAGGAAATTTGTAAGTGATAAAACTGTGCGCGGGGGCTCTTCGAGAAAACCGAAGCCTGAGTATTTGGAATGACGTTATAAAAGTACATTCATTAATATATGATCGACTACAAGCATTTGTATATAAACAGATGATAAAATTTGTATGATATGAATTTCCCCGCATATATACATGTAGTTATAACAGTTCACGTGAATAGTTTTCTTTTGCGAAATGTTCATGGTTATATAAATTTATGTTTCGATTGCTTTTTTGATAAATTTCATCTGTTTGTATGTGCAGCCTGTACAAGTGTCTTGTCAGAATAACATTGTATTACCTATCCTGTATACTTTAAATTACATGTGTAAATATTTTTATATTACATGTTATATTCAATTTATACATTTATGTAATTTAATTTTGTTTTATTTATGGTATGTATTTAGTTTAATGTGTAAATCATTCTTAAAATAATTAAATAACTTTACATTAATAAAATGAACTACATTTTACCTTAAATTATAACATGTAAGTATATATTATTTTTATGTGAAACTGCTTTACTAATACGAGGTGCAAAATAATTTATAACAAAATACGTATAAAATAATTCAGATTTCCCTAATTATAACATATGATGTAATTATTCTGAAAAAGAAGTTCTTCAAACTGAATACAAACCTGAGACACAAAAGTTCCAAATTCTGTATGATTGTCGTTATGTCACAATCACTGTTGAATGATCTGCTGTAATACTTGAATACAGCAACATATAGTTTGTTCAAACTTAAAATGCATTATGCATTTTTTATAATTAGTTCGCTATTTGTGACTAAAATTACAGACATGTTTATTTTACATGCAAATCTATTATCATTCCTAAATTTCATTGCAATCAGTATGAACTAAGTTGAAGTTATCCCTTCTTAGTAAGATGTGCATATGAAAAACTGTATGATGCTTATTATCATGCTTTAGAACGTTTATTTTGGCAATTACATTCTCTTTTATCTCTATTCTTCGATTGAAAAATGTCATAGACATAAAGCTTAATATGACATCAAAAGAACTGAGTTTAAGACTTAAATATGTTAATTAGAAACTTTTTATTTCTCTCAATAGATACTAAGATTACATAATCTTAGAACATTCTTTTCTAACATTTTGTATATTATAATATAATTCATGATTGTCAAACAGTTGACCAATAAAATTAAATAATAAGAAATATATAATGGATTACATATATTTTCAGGAAAATTTTAGCAACTGTATTATAAAATGTTTGCAATGTTGCGTTTACATAACTATAATAGGTATCATATTCAAAGGAGCTTCAGGATCATTTCTCGTAGTTATTTATGTAGTTAACACATTTATCGGAATAAAACGTATATATGACTCAAGATGCAAAAAGTGAGTGTTATCGATAGAAGAAAATTTGCATTGAACCATATTAAAAATAATGAATAGGAGTCATTTTAGGTAAAGAGCATAACTGTTTGCATTGGAGGAGTTTGGATAGAGTTATATAACAAATTCTCAACAAAGTGATTGTCCATAAAAGCTAATAGCTTAAGGCAGGAAGGAAATTTCCTCTCTGAGTCTACTTATATTGTTAGTCGAGTTTTTTTTAGCGCATTTGATGGCTGAACTTCGGTTTAACGAATATAAAAAATTTGCATTTTTTTATTACAATTTAACAGTTTCCAATGCGTTGAAACAAAAAAATGAAAGTCTTAACTTTAGGAATCTAGCAGTTCAAAAGTATGTAAAGTTGAGCGTTTTTAGCGTATTTGGCAGCTTACTTTGACGCCATGTTGTCTCTATCTACGATTCGTTCAATGAGTAGAGCTGCTGGTTGCAACAACTGCAGGTGGGTGTCGACCATATTGTAGCGGGATTTTGAATCGTGAGTATTGGATTACATTTGGATTGTTTTATTCTCCGGCTGCTGTTAAGCGGCCGATTACGCTAGTACAAACTAATGTTCGATGAATTTCAGTTCAATGCTCACCTGTGCGGACCAATCAGATTATGGATAGAAGCAATATGGCATTATACTAATCTGTAAAATATGCTAAAAATGTTCAGTTTCATATATGCATATTTCTTAAACGGTGGAAACCGTGCTTAAGACTTACATTTATGTTATATACGTATAATTATATTATGTATCCATAATATGGATGTTAATATCATTATACTAAACAAAATTTTAATCGGAGATATCTGTTTTAAAGCCGTAACTATGATAGGAAGCTACATGTATAAATATAAGACATTCCTATTTGTTACTTAATTTTATCCTTATAACCTACAAAACTTAATTGCAATTATATTTTAAACCTAATCATAATACTACCTACTATAACGTCTACTATACGTAATAGCATTTCTTTAACTTATTGTTAATACAATGGAAGAAACTGAATTCTAAATAATACAAAAATTCAATAAATGATTCCTTTCATAAAGATTGTATTAAATGATTATCTAATCTCATTATTTAAAAGAATAAAAAAACTTATTTCGTTAAATCAATATATAACAATCTAAATAAACTATGTAATAAACTATATAAGATATGTACACATATAACATATATTTAATATGTATTTCTTACAATGTAGGTTAAGATTTAAAACGTAAATAATGTTCAAAGTAAATATAAATATGTATTTAATATATATAAAGTAATGAGTATAAAATTTGTATAGATAAATAAAAAGGAAAAATATATCGTCATTAAGTATAAAAATATATATAGTTTACTTATTGAGTAACAGACATAAAGATAATAATTAAGGCTACATTTATTAGTTTCATACAAGTAAAAGGAGTACCTAAAGTTTTAGCTTTATAGATATATTTAAACATTCGTTGAAGTTTACTCTTACAAATTTTTGAAAAACATTCTAACTTAATATATGTATATATAATTTTAGTAATTATTTCATAACATGCACCGTATAATAATCGAAAAATATTTATTTTTTATTATAATAAAAGATATAATCATATATATACATATAAATATGTAATAATAATTTAGTGTTATATGTATAATTAAAAAAATTACCGTTTGCGATTTCTGCTGTAATTTTTATAATTAAATTTACAATTAAAAGTAATATATCATCATTGTGAACTAAATGTTATTAAACTAATTAATTTGAAATGTGATTAATAATTTCATAATTTATATAGTATTAACCATATTTCTATTGAAGAAAAAAGTTATAATTTTGTATGAAAGTACATTACATAAAATTAATGAAACTGGACTTAACAGGGAATAAGAAATCTATAGGTAGTTGTATATCATAATATGTTGTAGATCGAAGACCTTTGATTTTATGAGCGCTCACGCCATTTTTATTTATATGTGGTGGGGGGTAACAAAGTGTGCAACATTGTTCGTAGGATTTATAATTATCAAAAGATTGATCAAAAGGAATGCTTAATTTTGCGATGTACTTGTAATACAAATTGTGATTATTTGTAAGATAAAATCATATTCTACGCGCAACGTATAAAGTTATTAATGCAATTGCTGGACCTTCGTGTTACTGGTGTCAACTACAGATTTTTCTACAATTACAACTTGGATAAAATGGATTATCGTCAAAAGGTAAGCACAAATATATTATAATAATTAATAAATGAACATAATTTATTATTTAATTATTAATTGAATATATAATGTATATAACGTCATCATAAACTATATGTTAAAGATACCCCAAAATTATTTAAAAATTAATAATGTATAAATTAATTTATAATGTTTTTTGCTTCGATAGTGACTGAACTTGTTTATATATATATATCATTAAAAAATATTGTAAAGGAAATACTGTGTATTATAATTTTGTTTAATTACTGTTTGTTAGAAAACAGTCTATGTAAACAATTTTATTATGTTGATATATATAATAATAGTATTGTTATATTTTACTTTTAATGTTTAGGGTAATATGTTGTTATAAAATTATGTAATTATGTTTGTTACTGAAAAATTTTAGATATGTGTTTCATTTATTGAAATTAAATTTATTGTTTCATTTAGATGATTATACCTTCCCAACAAAATACAAAGAATGATGATGAGGATGACGAAGATTTGGAAGCTTTAAGACTTGCAGCTCTTCAATCATTAAGGACTAAAGACACTGTACATAATAAAAAGCAACCCCCACCACAGAAAACTATTTCAGATGTAATACAAACATCTCACACATCATATAAAGGTCAACGACCTTTACGAAGAGGACATTTTCATAACCGAATGCAACAGCGACAGAATGGCGTAAGCTTTTAATTATAGCTATAATACTTATGAATTAACATTTTAGAAATTTTGTTAGCCCTAATCTGACTATATCTAATTTTTAACAATCAGCTGCTATATATTCTTTAGCAATGTGTGTTGAGATAAAATAATTTATAAATATTAATTTATATTGTTTATCAAGCCATTTTAAATATTTTACTGTGAAATTTATTTAAAATTTACCTAAGACAATAGAAGTTTCTATATATTTTATTCAGTCATTATTGATGTTATTATCCAATATTTAAATATTATACTTTAACTATGTATATCAAATAATATTGGTCTATTTTGTTAGTTTTAAATTAATGCTTTCAATATATGTATATATAACTGTTATTATAAAATAATTAAATGTAAAGAGTAAATTTATCAGTTTTATAAAAACTATAGAAGGTTTTACGAACCTTATGGAAGAATTATTTACAAATATTTCATATATCTCATTAAAAAACATTTTTTGTGTAAAGTAGTTTTTGAAATTTTAAAAACATCAGTGTTAGTAATAACTTATTTCATATACAGGTGAATTTTTCTGAATTAGAATTCTTTTTTAGATATTTTTCAAAATTATCTAAAATATCGATTATTCTTTTTTAAAAAAGGGATGTTATGATAATAAATTTTTTTTCGGAGTATTAATATAGAATTTTTTGATTCATTCACACACATATTTCTAAATTAACCGTCATTTTCTATTAAATTCTTTTACATCACATTTCTGAATTAGCCTATTGCCCTAGATACCCTTCTCTCCTTGCTTTTTCTTGCTTGTTTTTATTCAACTTCCTTACCCAGTCTATAGCCTTGTGTGTTGTTTCATTACTATCTCCCATGTACTGATCCCCCATTCTACTTCCTCGCACTCCCTTTTTTTATTTTCACCTTTCTCAGTTACCTTCCAATATCTGTTCTGTGTCCCCATCAATCCACATCTTACTTGTGCCAGCAATTGCTGACTTTCTTCTTTTCCTCCTCTACCTAGTATTTGGGCAGTTGCACAGTCCTTATATATTTGTATCTTTGGTTATATTTTAATTGCATAATCTTATTGTATTGCACTTGTTTTCGTATCTTTCTGTTTCTCTTTTAGTTTTCTTGACATGTCTTCCCCTCTTTTCCTTCTTAACTGCACTCTTGCTATATTAATCCTGTTCATTCTCAGGTATTCCTCTCTTTCCTCCGTGGATGCATTCTTTCACTAGACTCCTTTTCACTTCCCTTCTTATCTCCTCAGATTTTCATACTTTCACCCTTACCCTGATCCTCACTTTTTTCCCTTAGCCTCCTTGAACACTATGTAGCGTAGCATTGAACATAACTAAATAAGTGATACCTATGCAGAGATATGTTTCACCTACTAAATATTACGACGAGTATTCTATTTTCAGTATTTTATATATTCTTTGCATATACATTTTAAAATTTTCTATAAATGCATAAAAATCTGCAGTCTAATCATAATATTATAACTTAATAAAAAACTAATTTAATTATACAGAATATATTGTATACAAACAATATAAAATATAATTTTTCTATATTTAAAAATATCTTTAATAACATGACATGTTATGAAGTTCTTACAAAATTATTGTTTAATGCATACTTATGCTATAATTTATTTTTTATTTAAAATACATACCATGAATATAATTCATTTGCACATAACTTTTGATATTTTTAGTGAAATTTGTTATATCGGATAGCAGACATCTTTATGTGTTTAACTTTGCTTAACTTAGCTCAATTCATTTTCAAAGTCCTTATTACCTTAACTTATTTTAAAGTCTTTTTTTGATTATATCACAGATAATTGATACTTTTAAAAATTGAAATTTGTTTCATTATGATACAAATGATTACAATCTAATATAATATACACAATATTTGATCTTGAATTTTGATGAAATTTTAATTTATGAAGTCGAGAACTATTAATCAAAATTAATATTTCAGTGTCTATTGTTTACAATATGAGAGACATAAGTAGCTTGAATAATAATTTAAATAACGGTAGCAATGAATACAATTATAAAGAAAAGAGTATAGATTAAATTTTTATTACTAATATTTAGATTATATATAAAGTTAAGTTTTTTTATTAGCAAATATTTTATGAGTTTTATTTGAATATCACATATTGTTTACAGAATGTATATTATCAAAGTCCACGTAATCCAAATTTGATAGCAATAATTCCTGTAGATGAACGCCCTGTGCTGCAGCAAACTGATTTAGCTCGTTCAGTAGAAAAAGTTGTTCCCGGTATTGAGTCTTATTCTACAGGTATGTAAAAATAATCTAATATAAATAACAGTCATGTCTTTTACGTTTTCTCTTAAATACTATATAAAAATAATATTTTTAGAAGTAACAAAATTTCATCGTTTCAAAGACAATGGAAGTGGTTCCGACGAAGAGGATAATAAAGAACAAAAAAATACAGTTACTCAGAAATCAGAAACTGTTAAGAAAGATGGTGTAGATGATAAAATATCCACAATGGTTGAAAATCAGACAGAAACTGTGGAAAACTTAAAAAAGGCTGAGGAAGATCAAGGTGGAGTCAATGATGATGATGATGATATCATTATAATGGCTGATCTTGAAGAGGAAGATAGCTTAGAGCGCTTAATGGATGAAATGGAAAGAGAAATGAATGTTGATAAACCGTCCGAAAGGAAAGAAAAGAAAAGTAACAGAAAAGAAAACAGAGAATCTATGAAAAAAGATGAGATAAATAGGAATATAAGTCAGAAAAACAGAACAGAAGATAGCAATATTCGAAAAGAAAGTTATAGTCCAGCACCAGCAACAATCATCATAAAAAGTGAAAGACGCTCTATATCTCCACATACAGTTAATCGAATTTCACAAAAACGTAGATCATTATCACCAAGATCGCGATCAAGGAAGAAATCACCTAGAAGATCTCCTAGAAGATCACCTAGTAGGCAGTCAAAAAAATCTCAGCGAGAAATAACTAGGTATAGATCTCCTCGAAAGTCTCCAGTACGTTATTCTCCGCGATCACGATCACCTAAGCTTTCATCACGATCAAGATCACCACGATTATCGCCACGTAGATCTCCAAATAAGTCTCCAATGAGATCACCTATTAAGAGATGTTTGTCTCCAAGAGGAAGATCTCCGAAACTTTCGTCGCATTCCAGATCTCCTAGACCAATACGTTCACCTAAAATATCCATAACTAAGTCTCCGAGGTTGGCACGATCACGTTCTCCAAAATTTTCGCCATTGAGATTATCTCCTCAATCTAGGTCACCACTGAGATCAAGATCACCTAAAATATCTCCAAGACGAATATCACCCTCTCGTAGATTATCACCTAAATCAAAATCTCCTGGGTTATCCCCTCGAAGAGGGTCGTCACGTTTAATGTCACCAAAAATATCACCACGAAGAATGTCACCGCGATCGAGGTCACCAAGATTATCACCACGTAGATCACCATGGTCATCACCTAGGAATTCACCTCGTCTATCTCCTAGACGAAAAAGATCTCCAAGATGGTCGCCTAAAGAACTATCTCGAAAACATGGACCACGATCTATTACTCCAGATGGAACATGTAGTCCATTATATACCAAGGAATCATCCCCAATAATTAAAAGTAGGGTATCTCCAGAAATAAATCGTGTAAAAACAAAACATAAAGAAGAAAGTTTTGAAGATGCTACTATGATAGAAAAAGAAACTGCTGATATAATTAATGATCCTGTATTAGAAGCCAGGCGAAAAAAATTTGAATCTACAAAGCCTATAGATCCAATTAATGCAAATAAAAAAATTAAATTAAATAAAAAAGAAAATACAAGTAAGAAGGTGGAATCGCTAGAAGAAGGAGATAGTCAGACAGGAAATGTAAGAAAAGTTAACAAAATTACAGAGGATTATGATATTCAAGAAACAGATTTATGTTTAGATACTCATTACGAGTTTGAAGAGTTTGAACAAAGCATAGAAAATGCTTCTCCTATTGCTATTACGAGTTCTGTTAATTCATGTTTGGATTTAGAAACTCAAAATCCAGAAAAAGAAAGATCCTCAAAAAAGAAGAAGAAACGCGACAAGGAATTGTATCAAGTGGGAAAATTAAAAAACGAACTTCCTCTTTCTGAACGTATTGGAAAAGATAAGAAGTGTAAGAAGCGTAAAGATGTTATTTCAGATGGGTCAAGTGAGGATATGGATGCCATTTTTGAAGATCTAGTAGTTGATAAAGAAAGTGATTTACGAACCGAGTTAAGTAGAAGACGTGCAGAAAGATTAAATAGGACAGTGCCAATTCAATCTGCGAGATTAGTACAGTCTGCTTTTAAGGGAGTTGTTAATGAGTAAGTATTTATGATATACTATATGAATTAAATTTTCTACTACAGAAACATAAAATCTTTCTATTTTTTTTTTTTTTAAGTTAAAAGCTTCTAATAATATATTTAGTTTAAATGGATATAATTAAATATCTTACGAAAATATGAAAAATGCGGGGAAATATTTCCGATGAAAGTTAGATATTAAGAAAGGCAGATGATGTCAATATTTATTTGAATTTATGATTATCTTGGAAAGTCATGGAAACATATACTTTGTTATTGTATATTACTATACCCAATATTGGAGTGTTTTCAAATTTCTACTTGAGTCTTTTGTGTAAGTCATTCTTAAGATATAAATTTTCAAAGTTAATATGTTATCAGCAGTTATGTTATGTTGAAGTAGTTATATATGATGTAAGAAGTCAGACTGGATAATCTTCTTGTGGTCTATGTAGAGTGATACTCATGATGGTATGAAATTTAAAAGTTGATATCTTGAAAATGTGGTTTGTGCAAGATAGAAATGAGTAATGTTTTGGAAACGTTTCAGTATTAGGTACAAGAATATGCAATAAAAAATATAAGTCTTTTAAAATTTAATTATGACTTTTTTGCAGTTTTTTAAGGTTATCACAAGTCAAATAAATAGTAGCATTATAAGTTATTTTTCATGTCCTATAATTTTGATTCAAAATATTTTTCCATATCTCTTTATATTTTTTAAGATATTTAATTGTCTTTATTTCCATAGGATATCTTGTATATTTTTTAAACTTTTACTTACAAAAAGATGTGTATAAATATTCTTGAGAAGTGGTATATTTATGAAAAATACATGTCTATATCTGATAAATTAAGATTAACATAATGTATTTTTACTGACATGAAATATTGCTAAACATATTAAAGTGTTGTGTAATTATGACAACTGAGAAAAGATTAATTACATATATTTGAAAATACATTATGTAAAATCTTTCTGAGAAATTTAACTTCATTATATATTTTTGTATTTAACATTATACATATAAATAATAAGTAGTTTTTTCTGAAATATTTCATAGTTAAATTAAATAAAATTTACATTTCTTTTTAATACTGCTTTTATTTTATATTACATTTCTTTTTTTCTAATGAAATACATACACATTTATTTATTATCAAAAGTAAACAAGAAACTCTTCAATTTGCTTTTTTATTATATGGACAGTTTAACAAATATGTTTACATAGTTATAAGTGATACTATACATATGTGTATAGAGTAAATATCTATATTTTCTTCTTAATATATATCTTTTTGGAATTTTTAACATATTTTTGATATGAAAATATGATTTTTTTTTCAGAGTTGTCAAAAGTAATGCAAAAGTGAATCAAAGACATTTAGTTAAAGCGGATGAAAAAAGTAAGTAATACATGAAAATTTCTAATTTCTATTAAACTTGTATGACAAAAGCTGTATCATTTGAATTCCCTCTAAATGGTTACACTTCTGTTGAGCAACGAAGTTACGAATGTGTTTTGTTCCAAAAGAATCCATAGTTCAATATATCATGATGCACTGAAAGAAATGGATATCAAGCTAATGAACAAAATCATTCTTATACAAATATAAATATTATATTATTTATACGAATTTACACTGGTATTATAAAGAGAGAAGGTCTGTACATAGGTACCTACATATGTGTGTGTGTCAGAAGTAATCGCAGAAACTATTTAACAGATTTGGATAATTCTTTCATTATTGGAAATTATATTTCCTCTAGATGGACATAGACTATATTTTATTATGCTTGCTCCTCAGTCGATAGTCATTTCCTCTAAATATTTATCGAATACTATTTATAAATTGTTGTACATGAATATTGCCAAACTTTTCTTGTTATTTGTGCCTTAATATAGCGAAAATCCCAATGAAATACCATAATAATATGAATATTAATGATAATAATATAATTATATGCATTTCTGACATAATAGTGTAGGGTGTAATATGTAGAGGTGTAAACATTTAGGAACTTTATATACATATATATTTATGGGATAAAAGCTAACTAAGCTATCGATTCGAAATTTTACTAACTGATTTTGACATACTTTACCCTTAAAAAGGTTTTGTTTACCATGATTTTTTATGATATTTGATATAACGTATAATTTACAAATTAAATTACAAATTATATCAATTATTCAAAACATACTTCATTATATCAGTTATTAAAAATTTGACATCAAACATTTGTAAATAGTACCATTTCACTAAAAAAAACAAATTTCAGTATTAGAAGTACATCAATAATTTTTTCTTATAAATTAATATAAACATTTCTTAATTTGATATAATATTTAAATTTATTTTCTTAATTCACATATTTTCATTTTGTAGCTAATCAAAAAGAAGTTCGGCGGGTTACGGTTCTTCATAGGTCAATATCTGACATACACGATTCTGAAGGTGTGTATATTTTTATACTACCTATTATTATTATTTTTGTTTCTATTATTTATTATATTGCAAATTTTTGTATATAAATAGTCCCAAGTAAAATATTGTCCATCTTGAAAGAAGATCATAAAAGTATTTATTAGATATCAAAGTTAAAAAGTTATATAAAAATATATTATAAATTTCGTGTTTCAGTTTATTTGGAAAATAATGTTGTGCGTATGTTACAAATTAGTTATTAGTATATATATGAAACAAATTTAAAATCATTCTAGTATGTATTTTCACATAGATACTGATTACTTATGAAAATTTTTAATGGTCTTCTTAGTTCATAATATAATCGGTGTGTAAATAAGTTAGTTTTTGATTAGATTTAGTTTTGCAAATTTTTGTTTAACGTGTTATACATATTCTTAATAATGTCGTTTTATTTTGTACGTTACCATAATATTCATAAACATGATTCTCTTCTTTTTTTCTTAAAAATCCGAAATTTAATCATAAATTAAAAAAAAAAATGTTCGTCATTCAATACAAAATGAATCAGTTATCCATCTCCGATAATTGTGAAAATCAGCATAATCTATGTTTCGTGATATATTATAACTTTCTTCCGAACCATTTTTCTGATCCTATCTTTGATATTTTGTTCAGGTATTTGGTCATTTTCAATTAAATCAGTATATTTATTCAAATAGTATTTTATTTGTGATAAATTTAATTTGATACCTTAGATACTGTTAAATACTCTTTATAGACTTTTCTCTGTTTTAATATTCCGAATACAAAATACGATGTTTTCTTATTATTTTTATGTAATAATAAGGCAGGATAAGTTTCATTTAATGGATAAAAGAGAAATTTAATGGATGGAAAGAGAAGAGTACTGAATGTGAATTGATGGCATAGATAGAATATAAATGGTAATATGCAAATATCTTTCTGTTTTCTGAACAGAATCGTTTCGATACCGCATTATTTTCACCTTCTAATGATTCAAATATATTTTAGATAGATTCCAAAGGTACAGATGAACATTTTTGTCATTTTGTTACATTAGCGAAGTAAATTAATTTTTTTACTTTTGTACATACACACAAACTTTAATCAATTTCTTCAAAGTATTCAATATTTTGAACAGTTTATAGATTGTATATGTTGATTTTGTTATGTTTTGTTTTTAATATGTTCTATAATTATTAAAAACGCTTAGTATGTAGACAATTAAGAACTCATGCTGAATAAAGATACTATATAGGCATGTTTTTAAAATTCAATAACTAAGAAGATATTTTTAATTACGTTATTACTTTATTGAGTTTGATATGTTAATAAATAAGTTTCATATATGCAATTTATTTTTGTAACTATTAGTTCTATGATTATTGATATTGCATTTAGGAAAGGAAAACACCAAGGATAGACTTAACTACTTTAAAATTACATTTTTTGGAGAAGTAGTTATTTTTTACATATTTCATCATGTTTTATATTTATGCAAAACTTTATAAGAATTAACATGTCTAGATTGAAACATTCCTTGCATGAACATTTGTATAGTATATAGTGTATTTTTTTGTTTTTTTGCAGATGAAAGTACTCTGGATTCAAAGGTGCCTGTGCGTTTTAGACTTGGTCTCAATAAACAAGTACAAGATACCAGGGAGTCAAAAGTTTCGCGAAAGACATCTAAAAGACAGGGTCGCAAGGTAAACCATAAAATTAATTTGGCCGTAACAAATACAGAACATATTTTATAGTATAAAAATTATACCTTACAACATGTACATAATTCACATATTCAACATCTTTTAGAAACATAATACTTACACATAATTTTGATATTGTAACATTTCAACTGCTTAAGTTCGCAATGTGCTAGTATTTTTGAGTTTTTTGAAATTAATTGTATTGAATATTTTGAATATTATTGTTAACTATTTTCTTAAATAATTAGAAACATAAAAGTTCTCGAATTAAATAAATGTATGTAGTTTAGATTTACAGTAACACATTCATCCAGAAACTTTTTTGTCATAGCATGCATAAAAAGTATTAAGGAAAACAATACAGTTGAATTTGATTATGATAAATGATGTTTAATATTAGAAAATATTCTATCATTTCTAAAGATACAAATATATATGTTAATGTTTAGCATTTAAATAGTTGATTCATTTTTTTAATAATATCATTTTCACGTTACACGACGCAAAGAATGATTAATAATTTTAAACATTTATTTCATATTGCAATTCTTGTATACATGAAACTATTAAACATATTTCGCTTTAAAAAATCTTGAAGTACAAAATAAATATTAATTTTTCATCAAATGTAGTACATTTTATAATATAGTGAGGTATATTTAAATGCATAATCATCAAGTTTATTTATAATTCATACTATTTTACAATTATATCTATGTTCCTCTATTTTGTTATTACATACCTATAATCTTATTATAGTGATCGTGTTGTAACTAAATGAAAGAATATTATTTTCCCCCGTTATAATCTCATTGTATAAATGTTTATTATTTATATTTAAATAATTAATTTCATAGTTACAACTAGCTAAAAGTTTCCAATAGTTTCAAAACTAAAATTACTCTAAATAAATATTTTTATAAATTGAATATTTCTTTTCAATTTACAAAATATAAATATTTATGCATTAGTAGCAATTATGTGTATCATTAATTTTCAAACTGAATATTTTTAAGCTTAATGGATTAGATATGCTTTCAAACAAGTTTCAAAATGAATGTACAGTATTGTTGCTGCAATCAGTCCCCTTTTTATGTTTTTATGTTTCATTACATAATATTTCATAATTTATTATCAGTCTATTCTTTATTAAGTATGATATCTTTTAAATAGAAGCATTAATATAATTTAATAACACAACCAAATTTTGTAAATAATATGAAAAATTCAGAAGTAATACTTAATTTTTAAATAATTATTCATATTTTTTAAATTTAAAATAATTGTATGATGCATTATGACATGTATGTCAAATATATTTTACATAGCCACATATTTTATATAGCCAAAAAAGCAGGCTATGATTATACTACAAATGTTTAAAATGTTCGAAATATTTGTTTGTATTATAAATATTTCATTTTATATTAAGATACCTTTTTAGATCTATTATTTGTTTTCTTTTGTAAACAAAGAAACATTAGGTACAGCGCTACACATATTGAAAGCGCGGATATACTAAATGTAATGGTTTCAAATGTGTATTAAAGATACATGTGTATATATGTAATTAAATGAATATCTGTTTTAATCCGCGTAGTTTTTGATACACGAGTACATATGTATTAACATATTCAGATTTTATATTTCGTGTAATTATTAATGAATAATAAACATCTCGCCCCCGAATATTTCAGTGCATTTATGCAGATAATTTGCGAAAAGAATGCATGTGTGATATTTTAGGTCGCAAGTAACAATAAAAAACAACATAATGTCGGTTTCGTCCTGTATAAATGATGAAGGCAAGCATAAATAAATACCTATTCAACAACTTCAAAACTTGCTAAAAAAAATTTTATCATATCAGCAACATCGATTGTATCAGAACAATATTTTTCAAGCATGCTGAAAATATTGTTACGATAAAAGGGAACCGTCTGTTGTTAGAAAATGTTAATAGATTAGTTCTTTTTATACTAAAATAGACGACTATTTGACTAAACTTTGTTGAGTGAAATTATGTTCGTTTTTGTTGCTATCTGCAACCTAGAATATCATATATTTGTTTTGCGAATTACTTGCGTAAATGTGTTTAAACAGTGGGGTATTTTTTTATATATACATATTAATAATCATACGAAATACGATGGAACGTTTATTTTCGTCATTAATCCGTTCCTGAAAGAACGGACGAATATAAAGTTGACTTTCTTTTATAAGAATTAATGAAACAGGAAATAATCTGTTCTCAGCCTCGAATCGGGTCAATAAATGATCTCTTAATTGTTAAACTTAATCGTTGTACGTACTCGTACGCTCTTTCACTGCCTTTCGGCATTTAATATTAGTTTAAGTTCTTTTGTTATCTTAGTTATCTTAATTTAATTGCGTTTTATGACAATAAACTCAAATGGTTTGTTCATTACTCGCCTCCTGTTTTGATCATGTTCATTTCGTATCGTTCTTTTCATTCTTACTCTTGACGTTATCGTTGGTAATCCAACACCCGATTCCGAAACAACCAATTCCGAACACCCTCCTTCCTTACAAATATTAGGACTTGAGAATTAAGAAGATGCTAACCAGAGTTGAATGAGAAACAAGTGACTACTTGAAGAGCATAGCGCGTATTAGATTACCTTAAATAGGTTTAAGAATTGTAGGTCCAGAAAATATCTACATGCAAGGTCAAGGAAATAATATTAAGAGATGTGTATTCAGAGATGTATTCTATAAAACAGACGGCACAGATCTAGACCGACCACGCAGTAAAAATCTTTTGCTAAGGAACATTGGATTTTTGAACGAATATCGAAGCATTTTCTTGCCGAAAAAATATGACTAATATTGGGTTTTACGAATATAGGGACGGACAAATATAAAGGTTTCACTGTATAAAATATGAATATGTTAATACACGTATATTCGTATAGTTTAATACACGAGTTTACTCACGTATTAAAAACTACATAGATTGAAGTACGAATATATTAATTACGATCTCTAATATATACACAATACATACATATTATGTAGCATTGTAACCAGTTTCAAAAGTAGTTAAAGAATTACAGGTATCCCCCGTATAACAAAGTAGTTGGGTTACGAAAAGACGTTGCCATGTTCAAACCCATGTTATGCGAAACAAAAACACTACAACTAGTACAAAGTATAATTTATAGATTTCTAGTACAAAAAATAGGGGTATAATATTTTGTTAAAATAATCAATAATTAATCGAAAATATTACACATTAATATTATGTAATCTTCATCACTGATAAACACCATTAAACAAAGGAATTTTTTTTCTTGCAAAATTGTCTTCTGAACTTCGTTAATTTATGTATGATTTCTGTTTATGTTAATCATAAAAAATATCATCGATTGTTTATTAGAAAAGCTTCAAGTTGCTACTTTCCTATAGCGAGGATTAATATTTCACGAGCTAAAAATGAATTAAAAATTTCACTATTTAAAGATTCCATATGTAAATCTGAGACAAGACACATGTATGCTCGAAAGAAAAATATCGAATGATGGTGCTTGCACTTACAAATTTCCATTACATTCCGTTCTATAAGGCAGTTGGATTTCCCAATTTCTTGAACCGCGTTAACCAAATTCGTGTAGTATGAAAGACGGAGGATACCTGTATATAGCAGAAATCAGAAATAATTGCTAAAAGAAATTGTTAAGAAAAGTGGTAACAGATAAAGTTCAAAAGTTATTTAACAAATATTGAATAAAATACTAAATTAATTTTTTTTTAATAATATTTACTTATGATGAAGTTAGAAACAGTTCATGTTACAAATTTAATTGAATATTATTTCTCTTGAAAGATGATAAACGTACATATATTTTTTTTTTTGTTTAGGAATAGAGTAAACGCGTGTTCTCCTGACATATTTATATGAAGAGTGCATAGCTGTTCATCTTACCTCCTATTCTATTATCACCATATGAAGATAAGATCTATTAAAAGTTTAATTGTATAAAAAATTGCACTCATGTAGAGGAGATATCTGTTTTATTTGATGTGTGACCTAACATAAAGATGAAAAGATAACATTCTTCTAGAAGACAATATCAATATTTCAAAATACTTTATGTATGATTGTATCTAATTATTTATTGTTAAGCATTATAGTAGATAGTTGATTACATGTGATTATAATTCATTTGTTCTGTTAAAGTATTTGTAAATAATTTACATCAGTCACTCATTTAATAAATAAGCATCATTAATAATCCCAAAGTCACCTTTTGTAAACCTAAGTATATTATTATTTTAAAAATTCTCTATAAAAGAATCAATCAATTGTAAATAAGAATATTGTTAATAAGCGTGTGCAAGGTGAAAAATAAGTTGTATATCATGTAAATTGAGTTAATAATATTATTAAGGCACTGAATATATTATATAAAGTGACCTATAGCAACAGAAGAGTGATTTTATTAAAATATATTTTTGACACTACATAGTTCAAAAATAACAAACACGAATTTTTTAAGATAACTAAGAAATGCAGTGTATTTTAAAATGGCTTTTCTTCACTTGTTATTTCATACTTGAATTATAAACATACAGTGTAAATGATTATTGTATTTAAGCGGGTATAAAAGAGTGTATCTTTTTCTGCACATATTTAGTGCTTATGTGTAAACTTATGCTACTTATAGTATTATGATTCAGTTACTACAATTATACAATTTCAGAACTAAAGTATTCTCAGTAAGTTGCATTATTCTACATTTTCATTACAGTCTTTACTGTATTAGTAAAAAAGATCTATGTGATTCTTTTCTTGTATTTTACATGATATTAATTAAGACTCTGTTGAATAATTAGATCTTATTATTACAACTATATTTTTATGAATAGCATGTAAAATACATATTGAAAGTAAATTATTATCATGTGTTACCAATAAGCTGAGATAGTAGCCAATATACTTACAAATGTAAACTTAGATTATTTCAGATATTATATTGCATAAATAAGATAGCATACTTCATAGTATCTATGAAGGTGTAAGTGTTATTTTTAACTGAATAAAAAAATGATAACTACATTTATATGAACTTTTTTTGATAGAAATTTTGATATAAAACATATATTGCGATACCTCAGAATAAATTCAGAATACACGTAGGGATACATGGATACATGTAGGGAACTTAGTTGCGTGTTATGATTTATATTTTGTTGGTCATATCATAATGATACAACTTTAAGTGTAGATTAAGAATGCAGCATAATGCTTTATTAGTCAGTCAAATTATGTTTCTTGTACTCTTCCACTTATATGCCTCTATATGCATATATTTTAAATACCAACTCCAAGAGTTGAATAGTAGACATATTATTGTTATAAATATAAAATAACTCACAAAAGACTTGCAATTGTTGAATTTATCTATCGTACAAAATGTGATACACAGCAAGACTTTTACAGTCTTATTAATAATAAGCAAATCATTTATTGTAGAATAACACAAGCAATTCATCAAATTTATCTAAAAATCAATTTTAAAATAAATATAACGCACGTTTTATTTATATAAAAATTGATTTTTAATATATTTTATTTTGCTTATATACCTTAATTTGTTTTCCTTAATTTTTACACATACTTTGGATACCTTCAACATAAGATAAATATCATACTAAATGTATATAATATCTGTGAAAATTCTTTTACGTATTTTATCTGTAAGTGTTATTCTATAATAAGACTGTAATTAATCTGTAAATTTAATTACTACTGTTACAATGTTTGGTTTATTTGTCTAATTTTTGTCATTATAGTAAATACAGATGGAACTGCATAAAATTTTCTTGAGTAATTTATAAGCACGCATGGCGAAAATAAAAATCATTCGTGCATTCATTTGTGTTTGGTATTCTTTTACGTTACTATATGTTTATAAAATTTTACTATTATGTATTTGAATGTATCACTGTGAATCTAATTTTTTCGTCCATCTGTAATTTGCTACATAAGTTATTCTTATTATTGCGTATGACTGTACTATTTGTATAATTATGTACTTGTACTTACATTTTTTTACAAAATAACGTATAGGTTTTAGATTGTTTAGACATAACAAAATACAAACTTCAAGTATTAATATGAAGCAAGTTCAGTGATATTTAATTCATATATTATTTAATATAAATCAAAACTCTTATTTCAGAAAAGTATAAAATAAAATATTTTTTACTTAATTGTCTAATTTTATTTTCTATTACCTTAAAATTTGAAAAGAAATAAAATACATATTTTATGAAATATATGGACGATTGTAATTTTTAATTAAATTAAAAGATCACAACCTACATAGAAAATCAGGAAAAATGAAATGTTTTAAGTTTTTTCTATGTAGTTTTCTCTTATTTTAGGGAAATTATAATTTTTGAAAATGGTATCACTTAATATTAATTACATAAAGAATTTTATGTAAGAAACTTGTTTTATCATCTCTATAAAACAAATCTTGAAGAAACTTATCGTTTTTAAGTTACAACATATAATTTAACTAGAAATTTAAATAACAGAAAATGTTTAAGCTAGGTCGCTAGTCGCTGTTCATATTTCAACATTAACTAAAATGTACATAAATGCGTATAAAATTAACTTGGTTAACTAAAACAAACTTTTTTCACTTTTGAATACAAAATGTTCTTTACCCGCTCTATAACAATTATTTTTTTGTATTAATTAAACCTTTTGCTACTTGTTATTTTTCTCTTGGAAAGAAATATGTATGTTAATGCAAAGAAAAGGAACTTTACTGAAAAGTTGACAAATTATTATATTTCGATGTAAAAAATGACAATATTTTATAACGTAATAAAAATAAATGTTGTGAACAGTAAAATAGATGTAAAATGTAATATAGATAACATTTTAGTGTATGTTATATAATACCAATAGATGCATATTTAAAAATAATTTCGCGTGAAAAAAATAATATGATATTTTCATGTTATTTGTATTTACTTATTGGTAAGTTGATTGTTTAACACAGTAAATGAAAAAAAAAAGAACATAAAAAACGCTAATTTTACTTGTCCTTATAAATTTTTTAAGCCTTATTTTATAAAAAGAAACAGTTTTCATTTTTACATAAATTGCTTTTATTTAACACTTCTGTACAGAGTGCTAGGAAAGTAAGTGTAACGATCGTCACAGTAAATTTTCCATGTAAACGAACCTCTGTGAAGTATTATTTCTAGAAAAAACAAAAATAATTTAACAATGTACATCCTTATTAAAAAAATCTTCATTGGAATATTAAATTTTGTTTCCTAAATTATCTCTTATTTCTTACTACCTTTTGTTTCGCAGCAATTAATGATTCCGTTCATTCACCAATAAATTTTACAAGATTTATTATTTCACTAAAGATTATCAGTGAATCAACATTATTATAATAACATATAAAATAGTACAGATAAATACCATCCATTAGACTTTATCATCTTCTAAAAGAAAGTATCATGTATTAAAAAAACAATCGCAAGTGGGTATCCTAATAACATTTTGTAATTTTTTATTTGAAATATCTTTTCAAAACTGGTGCTTTTTGGTATAAATGAATTAATAAATCATTTACAGGGAGTGACGAGTAATTTGATTAATACATTAAAAGATACCTATATGAATTATGATTAAAAAAAAATTAATTTGACCTTCATATGATTTGTACGCATCAAGCTATAAAAAACTAATTATATAAAATTATTCTTTTCTTAAAAGTATATAATTTTAATCTAAAGAACTTCCCGGTATAATTAACAGTTCCAACAATATTTCAGGTTTTAGCTGTTCTAAAATCGATTTTAAGAACGAAGAAATTAATTTTTTATAAAGAATCGTGTCGGATCAAATTGGAAAAAGTCATATTTTGCATTTGATTGATTTACTTTTTGGTCCATGTTTATTGCATTTTATCTAAATAAATTTGATACTTCTAATTAAGCATAAAACTATCAGAACAACATAATAATGAACCGGTGAATATGAACAATTGCTTGTTTGCCTTCTTATTTTGATTATACGTTATATTAGAAACCTGTACTCTACGTCAGCTTATGTTTAATAAGTTAAATACGTTGAATATAACCGATAGTCGTCACGGAAAATATTTCAACGTAATGTGCGTTTAAAGTGATACTTAAAATACAGTAATGCTTAAGTAATGGTAAAGGTAACAATATAATTTGATAAAATAAACAATGCTGATTTTTGCGTCTTGAAAATGATTCCAAAATACATTCCATTCTTTTTTATATAGTATTTTTATCATATTTCATATAGGATTGTTTAGAGTATAATGAAAAAATATTTTGTCAATAAATATTTTATGGAAATTTGTGAAAAATATTTTATGATTCAAGGGGTGAAAAGAATTCACAAAATGAATTTGAAGATGTAATAGGAGAAATAGAAAGTGCAATAAGTTCTTCTTTAAAAACATCCAAGAGTCAAATACACGAACTTTATGACCATTTGTTTGTTATTATGAGTGTAATAATTACTTTTGTATCTGCAAAAAATTGTCGTTCTTTAGAATTGATTCGAAGAAATATTCAAGAGATATCTTCTATGGGTAATATGAGAAATGTATCATGTACGATGTCAAGGGTACATGTCATACCGATATACGATCTTATAAACCGTCAGTATAGTGAACACTTAGAGGTAAGTGCTAATATTCATATGTTCCGTATTCATACATACGAGTAATAGGGGGATTAAATAAAAATGTATCTACGATTGAAGAAAGATTAAAAATATTTAATTTTCGTAACAAAGATTTAGTTTAGTTTTAGTGAGTAATATATTATTTAACAAATGTATAGTAATATTCTATGCCTATGATTAATTCTGACAATTATTTGCAGCACAAATGATATAAGTAAAGAAGTGCTGATATTAAATGATTAAAATTACATTGTGTGACTTGTATGTATGTACATATTTATTTACATTTTACATTTTAATAATGTATACTCGAAATAGAACAAAATCACTTTTTAAAGAAAGATCTAATCTAAATTATTTTAAAATTTTATGTATGTAATAATGCTGAATAAAGAAAAGAAAAAATTAAAAGCATATCATTTATAAATGACTGTATAATTAACATGTACTAATGAGCACATAATTGATTAATAAATGATGTTTTTACCTTTATTATATTACTTAATTGGTATATAAGATTGGTCAATGCTTCTACAATAATACTTTTGATATCATAACTTTTTAAATTAATGCTGCTATGTTTATGCTTAAACGCAATGTATTAGACAACTTGCAAAAATAAAAGGTTTCAAATGCTTCCAGATTAGAAACATCAACTTTACTAGAAATTACTTTTTCCAGCAAATTTAAATTTAATGAAATATAAACATACAATAATTCAGTACACTGAATGGTCTCTTAAACCCCAATGAAATACATAGATAGAAAGTGAACGAAGCGCAGACGCAACTAGGGTGTTCCAAACGGGTGGTAGTACAAAGTTTACTAGTAATCAATGGCGTGACATAGCATAGCACACTTAAAGTTACTTGAAGATCATTCGTATAGGTTGTATTGAATTTATATAAAAAGTAACGTCGATGTGGATATTACACTAATGTTGTGTTTCTTCATAACCAAGTAATCGAGTGATTCAAGTTACTTCTTAATGAATAATTAGAATTATATATTTTATTCAATCTAAAAAATAACAAGCTATACTGAATGACAGTGGAATACAAATTCTCTGCTAGCTACTGCATTATTAGATTCCGTTAATAGGGCAGCCATAAAACATTTTAATCTAAAGAACTGATGGAGCAACAAAGAGTGAAACGATCGTGTGATGTAATTACAATAAAACTAAAATGACAGTGCTTGTGATATGTAATAACCAGTTAAATGCATCGTGAACGATGGATACATCAAATTTAAGACATGTTATGATCTCCGATGAAAAATGTAAAGAAGGTATGTCAATTTCTGTGATTTGAAAAAACTCGTTTATAAAACATCATACACGTTTTTATACAATTTTACTAACTTATATGAATCGCAAGTTTTTATGCTTTTTAAAAGATGAAAATATTTAACGTAGAACATAAAAGTTAAAAAATATTACTTACATATTTTATCAAAGTAATTGGAAAATGTATAGAAGGTAAAATATTTTGTTCATCTTTTGTTAAACTTAGAAATTTTAAAGAATTATTTATACATTATTTATGTAGATGTAATTTTAATTCATAAGTCGCAAAAATTACATAAATTCTCATTATTGTTATGTCTAATAATTAATCAGTGTTTTTCCCTAAAAATGAAGAAATTGCTTCATGTATATACATAAAAGACACTGATTTATAAAATAAATATTTCATGAATGTTAAATTTATTAGTTCACAGAAAGAAATTTGTTAGATTTCTAGATTTAATATAATATAATCTATAAAAAGATCTAATATATTCCAATGTAAGTAGTATATCATATGAAATATGTGAGTATTATCTCTCATGTTAAGTTCTATTGATTGTCAATAGCTATTTGATATAAATTTTGGTAATAATTAATTTTAATAAGTATATATATATATACTTATATATATATATATGTGTATATCAATTAATATATGTATGTATGTGTATATTATAAAATTTAAATCATTTTTATTTTCATTTGGATATTGTACTTGTTAATGAAATATTTTGCATATGTTTATAATGTTCATGCGTTTTAACAAGTTTGACATCTTTATGAAATCAAAATGCTAGTATTATTCTTAATATATGTATTCTGCAGTAAATTGTTTATAAGCATCAGTGTATGGATGCTAAAAAGAAAAGTAACATAGATTATTATTTTTTAGATTAAATTTGGTTGTAATAGCTTAAAAATATCAATTATTAACTTAGAATAAATTAATAAGTGTCATTTTTAAACAATACTTTCATTGTTTTGTGTTTCTAGATATGTTAAATTTTCATTAATAAAGATTTTTTACAGCTATGTTATTTTTATTTCTAATTCCCTCAAAATATTAAATATATCATTATAAATAATTTACTTAACTTCTTAAACTAAGTGTACGCTTATTTATAATTTTCTAGTAATTGTATATGTAAAGGTTTATAAATTTAAGTATTATCATTATGATGAAGTTTAATTAAATGTGATTATTAATAATAAAATTCTAAAATTTTGTGAATAATAGAGTAGTTATTTTAAATAGATACAGAAGTAGAAACAGACTCCTGTTTAAAGTTGCTTTGTTATTAGCTAATTTTGTACACTACTTTGTATCTTTCAAGTACAGACGTTAGCAAATAAATTTAAGTAGTTTCACTATACATAACTATAGAAAAAAATGACCTCACCAGTCTATGTTGGAAAAAAGAATATTACCTATGTTGGAGAATATTGATATTTTAATATATAAGAGATATTTTAGTATATAGCACAATAAGATATTAAATTTCAAAGTTTAGTAAAATAGATTTTGGAATTACGAAGACTTTATACTAATGTTTATATTGCTGTACTGTGTGTACTAACATTTATACTGTAGTACTCTTTTACAACAGCAGACTTCATTAACATTTTCATACGTATATCACAAGTATTTCATATGAGTTAATATAAAATAATATTATACTTTTATATAAGTGTGATGACAACAAATGTTACATGTTTCAAAGAACAAACTTAAACATGGGTAGCAGAGGAGTCGGGGATATTCCTACAATATTTCATCCCCAGCAGACTCATACCTCAAGTATTATTCTTGGTGATAATCAGCAGAACCATGGCTCTCAAAACACTGCTGGACAAATTACTCATGACAATTCTGGTAAGTCCATATTAATTGTCTATTCAATGTACTACATACATTATATTCATACTATATTTTATATTATTCAATAGAGACACATATATTAACTCATAAAGTTTGTATTATATTATAATTTAATTTGTTAATGTTAATTTGTGTAATATCATAAAGTTAAAAAGTCAAAGAAATTTCTCTGTTATTGTCACTAAGTTTAGTAAGTCTGATGAAGAAAAACGGTAGTAGCTTTGTTTTGTGTTTTACTCTGTTATTTATATTTTATCCAATGATTAAAATCTTTCAACTCCTTGGTGATTGTGTCAATGTTTGTTTTAGGGTGCATTCCTCTTAATACTACTTTATAACTTTTATTTTTCTTTAACTGTAACGTATAGAAATATGCATTCCTCTTTTTCAAGATTAGAACAATTTTACTATAAATTTCAATGGTATTAGCTTCGACTCTGACATAATTGTTTTTTAGTTGTTTAAAATTTTAAAGCGAAGGTTTTATGTAAATATACTGATGGACATTTCGATTGAAGTTTAGTTCTTTTCGATGTAGCATTTTCTAAAGATTCGTTTGTCAATCCGACAAAGAAAGAATCTTAATCTTTTTGTAACTGCTATACTCTTTTGAAGAACTTTTATAATTATTATTTGGAATAGGGGCGACCTCATCGATTTCAATGACTTTGAATTACAATAAAGCAAAATTGAGTTAATAATCAAAGCTTTTGTATAAATTATTATTTTTAAATTATTATTAAATTGATAAGATGTGTTCAGTTACCTGTGTATTAGTATATTCGTTATTTTCAGTAAATATAAGATCGAGTATATCTGTTATTCGATAAATTTATATTCCTAATGGCTAAAGCAAAGGATATTGATATATGATATAACTAAAGATCACTAGAATTGGTCAAAATTATGCTATTAGCAAACATCAAGGCAGTAACAACACAACGCTATAACAATTTAATGGAAATCGTCAAATAGCGATCGAAAACATGCCACAACTAAGAAACGTAAAACGTAAGAAAAAATCCTGCCAATCTAATAAACTGTCAATGAACATCTAAGATACGGATAGCGGAAAATAATTAACAAATATATCTGTTTAAAACCCATACTGCGTTTATTTTAAAAAGCTAACATCAAATCACGTTCTCTACATGAGACGATTCTATTGCTCGAATTTATACTATCGTGTCGAGTTTTACCAATCAAAGTTACCTATACTAACATTTTCTGCGACTCCTAATTTCGCATCGGGCTCGTTCTCATGTGTCTATATCTAAAGAAAATCGTTACAACACAATGGCTTCTCGGATTTCGCATCGGGTTCGTCCACAAAAACTAAACCCCTTCTGCGACTACCTGATTTTGCATCAGGCTTGTTTGCATTCTACAACTTCTTGAAGTCGTATCAAGTTCTTTGCCGCTTACAATAATCTTAGTGGCTCCCTAACTTCGCGCCAGGTTGATCCGTGTATCAGCTAACAGCTAACACATTTACAACCGTATTTCATAAAATACTCTTGCCGACCTCTCGCTCTTCTTGCAGCATCGGCTTGTCCGAGTACTATGGTATTATAGTAATTGTTGAGTTGAACACGTGGAATTTGGATCGATCGTTTCAGGATGTTTTAATGCGGAAATAAAATATTTATGTAAATAAATAAATAACATATGAAAAAAAATTAAACTAATCAAAAGCAACTAAAAATGTCTCTCGGTACAATGGCTTCTGATTTCACTTTCATGCCTTTTTTACTTTTACTTTTGTATGTTTTATCCCTACTGCTCGCTCTCTGCTTCGTACTTTTACAGCTTTCATTATATTGCGTTTTTCTAATTTTCGTCTGTATATGTGTACTAGATATATACTACCGACTTATGTTATTTTTGCGATACTCGTGCGATATTGCCAATCCTTTCAATTACTTTTTCCTTAATAGTAGTGATACTAATAATTTATATAGCAATGGATTCGTAATTTACGAAGAAAGAAAACAAGTAAAGTAACTTGAACGTTTATGAGAATTATATTTAAATAAATAGTACCTTGTAAAAAGTTCTGTTCCATGTCTTAAAAATATCGCAGCTTGTCGTCGAATGTTTCTTTGTTTTTTCGTGTTTCTTTTATCGACAACAAGAATCGCCGTTTGTGGCCTGTTTCCATTCGAAACGGTAAAGATTAAAGAAAGATGGGAAATGTACGGCAACACGAATCAAGAGAAACAAATACATATTCCTTTAGTGTATACGTGTTGCTAGTCTAAAACTGAATAGAACCCAAATATTCCTGAGATTAGGTGTCTCAGTGTGAATAAAAAGTTTCTGTGAAGCATTGTTTGTTTGTTGGAAATATTTTCTGATATGTAGCAACAAGAAGCAACAAAAAGTTGCTCGATATTGCTACAATGGAGACGAAATTTTGTATAATATTTACATAGTTGAATTCTCCATACAAAAAAGGACAACTATTATATTTATTCTTCCTTTCTATACTTTATTATAATTGTCGATAAAATAATATATATGTACATATATTATTTTGTGTATACATATATGTATATAAATAAATAAATAAATAAATAAATATATATATATATATATATATGCTGTTCGAAAATAATTTATCATGAACACTTATAGCGTTATTCTATATTTTTGATACGGTAAAAATTTGCAAAAAGTAGCAGAAAAATTGACCTTAACTTTGAAATTCAATTTTATATTGTATCGTATTCTAATTATTATGAGGATAAAAGATTTCAAAGAAACAATGGATTACAACTCAATCGTTTTTTGAAAAGAATTTCCAATTCTTTTCAACTTCGTTTTGGAAGGAAATGTTAAAGTTCCATTAGTTTCGGAACTTACTTTATTTATAATATGCTTACATTTTGCAGTCAGATATAGAAAAAATAGCATCTATTATTGCATGTAGATATGTCAGATCCATTGTTATATATATATATCTTCCTTCTGTTCTTTTTTCTCGTTATTGAAGTAGTTCTAGGATCGCATTTCTGCGTTCTGTCAAAGTTTCTCTTTAGGATTACGTATTAACTTTTCGACCACCAAAAAGTTGGCGAATCGGCTGATGACGATGCTTCATCTCACATTAATCGACTAGTTCATCAAATTTTGAATGAAATGTTTGAGTCATCGGAGATAGCATGCAGACCTGTTCTTCTCTTGTGGCCTTCTCGTTTACCAATTTGGATACCAGTGGATCTTTTCCTTTGGAGAGCCGTAAAAAATTGTTTATATAATAGTCCTGGTAGATGGATTATATAAGTTGAACAATTAAAACATCGGATTGATTTTCATCGTCTAAAGTCAATGCATAATCTTGGGGAAACATTTGACCAGAGCGAAAAAATGTGAGTTTAGGCTACTGAAACAGCGAGAAAGAAAGGAAGGAAGGAAGATATGGGAGAATCTGGGATATCTATAGGCGACAGTAGATCTTATTTTCCCTATATATAACTGCAAAATATAAGCATATTACAAATAAAATGAGTTTGAAAACTAATGGCACTTTAACATTTCCTTTCAAGAGAGCAGTTAAGTTGCGACCCATGGTTCCTTTGAAATTTTTGATCCTCGTAATGAATAGAATAAGATGTAATAAAGAAACTTGACTTTGAATTGAAGATCTAGGTCAATTTTGTAGTTGTTGTTTTTACAGATCTTCGCCGCTGTAAAAGCGTAGAATAACGTTATGATGCTCGTAAAAAAATCATTTGCGTATGTCCCTTACATGAAATATTTTTAGAAGAACTATCTAATTTCATGAAAACAAAATTTCGTGAAAACCAACAACGATAGTCATTTAAAATTAAAAAAAAAAATGTTCTACTCAGTCACAATATAATAAATATTATAGATAGCATAATGTAAATCTTAAAGAATTTATATCTTGCGTCACACATACTTATCATATCAAATTATAAATTCAGTTTAACTATAATAAGACTGGTTTACATGATGTTTGTTACTTGAATTGTAAGCGTCCTTGAGAAGAATTTTGTTTCAATTATAATTATTTTATATAAATGTGTAGGCTGTGAACAGCAACAAGGATGTAGCGTTAGTGGTGGCTGTGGTGATTCTGCACCGAGTTGTCGTTCTTTGGAAACAACTAGAAGCGGAGTTGGTTCTGGAGGGAGTGCGGATAATCAAGGGCACAATACAAATCAAACTCAAGTTCAGTCTCATGTGACAGTACTACCAGTTATTTATCAACAAAGGCCCAACTCCTTATCCACTTGTTACACATCTTGTTGTGCCGAATCTGCAAAAAAGGTCTATTGATTTCTAATATTTATTTGTTTGTTTGTAATAAGAGAAGAAAACAGGAAATGTTGGATGTATGTATATGATTGAAGCAATCTTACTTTTTAAAAATGAACAAATCTTTTATGCTGCTCCTTTCAGTTTAAAAATAACAATATTCTATCATTTTATTTGTTTATACCATTTTATTACAGTGGTTAAAGTCACTTTTACTATACGGTCAGAAAACTTTAGAACGAATCTTCATATAAGAGAAGTTTATTCTAACATTTTAGCTTTAGATTATTCTTCCATAATCAATAATCATGTTAATATTATATTATATAATATTATTATTATAATATTATGATAATAATATTAATTTTATCGCGCTTTATATATTGTTAGAGTACAATTCCTTTATTAGTTTTTGGAAACTTGTTGACTGCTTATTTACTTCTTCTATCCCGACTAATAAACACTTTCATTCTTTTTTGTACGTTCTCTTACATGTTACGGAATTATAAAACTTACAAAAATGACAAAAAAATCGTTTTGATTAATTATATATATATATTGAACATGGATTTTTATAGCACATAGAATTTGAAAAATATATCTATTAATTACTTTTTAAGATGTTGATATATTATGATTTCAGATATACTTTGGAGTGTGCGTCACAATATGTGTCACAGCAAGTTGGGTCGGTGCAACACATTGTATCAGATATTTGTACTTTTACAAATACGAAACTCCTAATTATTCATCGTTTTCTAACTCATCTATTACAGGGCGTCATCAACATGTAAGTATATCCAATCTTCAAATCTCTCTTCTTACATTTTTGAATATGGTTCATTTTAAAATAAAGTTTCTATGAAACAAATAGTAAATTAATATATTATGATAAGCCAGAATTAGATGCATTAGTAATATTGAAGGACGTGTAAGAATAGTCTGATAATGAATCCACGAAAACTGAGTTTCGGGACGACACATGGTGCGTTTAGTTTAGACATGGTTTAGGGTATTTCCCTCATTCTAGTAAAACAAAAAAATGAAAGAACTTGTATTTGTTCATGTCTTTACGATGTACGCGTGCGAAAGTTCGTAGAGATTACACTGAGTATTCTTGAATACTCTACGAATGCTTCATAAACGCTCCGATTGTTTTAGCATTAGATAAAGAGAAAGTCATGATATGCGATTTCCCGACTATTGTATATAGTAAAAATTATCTGTATGTATTATACACGCGTAAAGATAATTTAGTTTATTTTATTTCCTTTGATTATACATATGTATGTTCGTTCGTTCGTTTCTTTAATTACTTTTATTGGATCAAAAAGAAACTTCCAGGGTAATTATCATATATATCTGTATACAGGATTATCCACTAACTCGACACCCGCGAGGACATATGAGAATAGCAATATTGTAACATTACTACAATCAAATGTCACTCGCCACCTATAAACTGTTGCTAGAAGTATAATTAAGTGAGAACATAGAGCGGTTTGATAGTGGCCGGAGAACTTTAAATTTGATGTCACAATAAGAAGAAGACGACCGCTGAGAAAGCGAGCCTCTCGTTTTTGCCGACGATTTCATGTCTCTGCGTGCTCCCGAAGCTTCGAAGCAAGTGTCACGTAAACTTGAGACTTCGATTATAAAAGAGAAGAAGATTGAGCCGTAACTCAATTACTAACTTTCTTTTATAGAACTTTATTATAATTACAATGATTTTACAAAGATAGAATGATATTGAATCAGAGAAAGGCTGAACAAGAACTGCCCGAGCTGGCTGAAGTCTCGGCCTATATAAGTTTTGTTTTGGGGATAATGTGCAAAAGAGTCCGAAGCTCAGGGGTCGATGTTTTATCTCTGGTGTAGATTAAGACGTGGTTAATGTCACACAAGCACGGGTATCCGATTTTGTTCCCACATATAACTTTATTTTTTTTAAATAACTTGTATATAAGAAAATAACAAAAATCAGTTCAAGGCAGTCACGTTTACAGAACGTTCTGTAGGGTCGGAAACGTCAAATTCGCGTGATTTTACTTCAACGTTCGTCCACGTTGACGATTGTACAAAGAATACTCGAGAATACCAGGCGTCGCAATCGCGAAACGTCGGGGCTTGCTAGCCAACACACCATATTGGGAGGGCTTAATTTATGGCATCCTCAAGTGTTGACATTTTCTCTTTCCACAGCCGAGAGTGACGAAGGACAGGGAACTAACCCAGGTGTTCGCACACAGCATTTCTGTACAGATATGTTGGGGTATGCTTACCTAAAATGTAATTACAATGTAACTTTTTTTTATTTAAAATTGCATTCAACTGGTAAAGTTATTAGCGAATTACAATGATATGATTTACATTCTTACAAACATCGCGGTCTTTTTTCTATCGTCAGGTAATTTTCATTTTTAACGTATTAAACATTTTCTTCTATGTCGTGCTTCAAATTTGTTAACTTTTTATAAATTGCCGCCATTACCTGATTTTAAGTCGTTCTGCTGTCGAATGTAAGAATAAATAACAAGGACAGCAATAAAATATAACAAAACATCTCACTGAATTCATATTTAGATAGAGCAGTTTAAAAAAGTAGAAATTAATTAAATCCTCGTAGGGGTGCCCGAATCTGATTAATCGGCAAATGATGGAAGTTTATGTTAGAGCCGTAAAAAATCGTACTCATCTCTAAACGACAGACTTAATATCAGTATCCAACGTAATCTCAGAATGTTATGTCTACCCAAAACCCAACCCTTAGACCGTCAAAGTTAGAACACACACGCAGTTACTGAAGCCTCTATCTTTCGGGGCTATAGCCATGTTCGGTATCATGTTGATCGTACAAATCTCAAGAATCTAACTAAAACAACTTTATAACGATAAAATAAAAAATATAAAAGCTTTATTTTTCTTATTCCGATGATTTATAAATAATTGTGTCATCGTTGGAACAATTCACAGGGAACCTGTTCAGCGAGCAATTAGTTTCATTTCTAACGTAAACAACTTCCGTTTGCCAGCTAGTCCGAACCAGGGCACTGCAGTACGAGGATTATTTCAATTTCTACTTTTTTAAAAATGTGAGTACACTGCAGCGTGAGATGTTTTGTTGTGTCTCAATTGCTCTTGTTCCTTATTCTTGGATTTGATAGCAAAGCGACCTAAAATCAGGTAATAGCAGTCAATTTGTAAAAAGTGATCGTTAACAAATTTTGAAGTATGATATAGAAGAGAATGTTTAATACGTTACAAATGAAAATTAATTAACGATAGAAAAAGGGGCCTGATGCTTGTAAGAATATGTACTATTTCATTGTAATTCGCTAATAACTCTGGTAGATGAATACAATTTTAAATAAAAAAAAATTTATTGTGATTAAATTTCAGCTAAACATAATCAACGATATCATTTAGTAAAAAAAAAAAAAGAAAATTATGTTATATATGGGAACAGTAGCGGATGCCCTAGCTTGCTTCGAAACTTTGGGAGCGTGCAGGGACATGAAATTCCGCTTTCTCAGCGATAGTTTTCTCTCTATTGTGATGTTTAAAATCGTACTTATAGTAATAGCTCATAGACGGCGGGCGATATCTGACGTTAGTAGCAAGTGTATATGTTACACTGTTGCTATTGTCATATTGTCACGCGAACGCGGGTTCCGAGTTACACTCCTCGTCAAAGAGATAGCCCAGGTGTGCTATCTTTAATTTCTGAATGACGCGTGCAAAGTTTTCTGTCTGTAACGTATAATATCAAAACATTATGAGCTCAGAATATGCGGTTCGTTGGAAATAATTAAAGATATTACGAGGTTTAGTGTGTAACAAAAAAAATTGTTTTATTTTAAGAAGGAAATGATACCACATGTACAATAAGAAAATAATAATCAACATAAATTGTAACTAACAATAATTACTTATCAAACATATATGCTTATTCAATAATGGGTACATTCCCCTTTATTTTCTATTACTTCTATTGTACGATTTTGTACTGGGGAGCGTGCAGGCCACGGCAAAATAGATATATTATTTTCATTAAAACATGATTGGACCAATCTTGATGTGTGTACAGATGCATTATCTTGTTGAAAGATGTAATCAGGTCCAGAAATGCGTCCTGCATGATTATTTATTTGTTCTTTGATTAAATTTATGTATTGGACACTATTCATTCTCCCATTGATAAACTTGATACTTGTCTGGCCGAAATAACCGATGCCGGCCCAATCCATCACGTTACCTCCTCCCATTTATCGTTGAATTGCTGACATTGTCTCCTTTCTTATGTCATGAAAATAATATTGGAACCCATCAGGACCATCCAAGTTGAATATTTTTCGTCTGAAAATAGTACCCTTCTCCATTTCTTTTTCCAATGCATTCTTTCTTTTGCAAAGCGTGAACGTTCTACTTTGTGTTTCGTTGTTAACGTAGGTTTCTTTTTCAATTTCAGCCTGTTAGTATCTTTGCAGGATAGTAGAACACTTGAAACACTGACACTAACACTAGATTTTTCCGTTATTTGCTTCCTTGCTAACTGCGAGTTGGAAGCTACACGCAAAATTACTCGCTTATTACGATCGGATAACGACGATGGTCGACCAGTACTTTTCTTTTTTTCATAATCTTCAACATTTTTTAAGATATTGTGTATTACTTTGCGACTTCTTCTTATTACTTTCGATATTTTTACTACTGATAACTGTTGTTGTTTTAGTTCAAGAATTTGCTTTTTTTCAGACTCGTGTAATTTTTGTCCGTGTCCCACATACTTACAAATTTATATAATATTGTACTGTAATCTTTACTTGTTGATAGATCATGAACTACTGAGCAATTTCTAAACAAATTAACGGAGTGTGCTATCATTTCGTTCTTAAAATAAAACAATTTCTTTTGTTACACACTAAACCTTATAATATTTTTAATTATTTTCAACGTACCGCATATTCTGAGCTCATCATGTTTTGATATTATACGTTACAGACGAAAAACTTTACACGCGTCATTGAGAAATTAAAGATAGAACACTTGGGCTATCTCTTTGACGAGGAGGTACGTGGTTAATTGAATATTTGAATATTTGAATATTTGAAACAGTATAAATTTAATGTTCTCATAAAATTTTTCATTTTTGTTCAAGAAAATTGTAATGAAACCTTCAACATTGAATATATTAAACACTAAACTTACCGACACTTCATATATACCTATTCCTATCGTGTCCGGTCAAAATGACCGGTGATTAAAGAAGTGATAGTTTTTATGATTTAACTTAGATAATGGTTAATTTATAACTGAATGTATATAAAATGATGAACTTTCCGAAAATTTCGTCCAAATTTACTTTTATTTAATTTCAATTATAGACTTAAATAAAATACATTTTTATTTATATAGAGATATATCTTATTCAACTTCGCTGCCTTTTTTTATGAATTATATTATTATCAAATGTACATTTGCCGCATATATATTTCCAGCATTTTGAACAAATTTTCGTAGTTTGTAACGTTTACAATTTTTTACTTGATAAGTTTTTTATAGTAATGAATCTGAACTTGTTGATAGTTTTATTACATGGTTTATTTCCCGCGATTCTTTATACAACAGTAATGTATGCACCAGATTTATAAGGATTTTGTGAGTTCTCTATAAATCTGTCCCATACTGTAGATACCATTGCAAATTTATTGGTTCGTAAAAGTTGGCTTCCTTCGCTCTTCTTATCAAATCCTATGAACCTCATAATTTCAGCAAAATCATTCCTGCTCATTGTTTTCGAAAAAGTGCAGGTCCCCAAATTTTATTCCACAAATATGAGACATCTAAATTCTTTGCCTGATATGCACCGCGGGCATATAGCAGAGCAGTAAATGCATCTAGTTTTGTTATATCTAGCTCACTCTTAGTCCCCAATATTCTAAATGCTTCTTCTTTCGTACATTTTATTATATGATCCTTTATACGGTGATCAATGATAAGATAAAATGCCGTCTTTACTTGTCCTTTCATTATATGCCGTTTAGCATATTCCTAAATGTATTATGAACTGATGTCCTGCTAGGTTTGGGACTTGCGTTTATTTCTTCTCAAACTTCTATCGGGTCCAGTTTCGATACGTTGGTTCTCTGCATCAGTCTCACTCTCTGCTTTCAACGATAATTTTTTTCCTTTTTGCCCTGGACGTGAACGCTTATTTATAATATTCAACTCTGATTCGGTTGTAAATAGCTTTTCTTGTGTTACCACGCTGTTTTCAGTTGCTGAAGTTTCTTGTTCATCGCATACTGAACAGTCTTCTTTTAAGACCGTTATTTTTTTTTAATAATTTTTTTGGGAAGTCTTGACATTTATAGGGTAAATATTTATCACAGAATAATACCATGTACGGAATACAAAATTATTGTCAAATTATATATGCTTCACTTTTTCTTTTATAAAAACTTTACACAAAACGCTCTGAGATGCTTTCTGTCTGAGTTTTAGAGATAACAAGTTTAGATGTCGACTGATTGACTAACAAATTGAGATGTATTCTGGTCGAAAAGACGATAGCAAATAAGAATATGGTTTGTGATGACGATATTTATACGAAAATATTGATGGGCGCTTGCCGTTCTGCACCAACGGTTGTTCGACGGTGGAATTGTTCGTTGAACATGGGAAAAAACCGCTTTTCCCGTGCTTTATCGGAATGAGGAATAATCCTAAAAAACTTATTGACTTTTAAGATATTTGTAATAATTGACCGTAGAAAATGCTAAATTTTATGGTGATTCCTTAGGATTATTATGGGCCTGAGTTGGTATGTTTTGACACCTGGTGGCCATCTTTATCAAGCGATGGATTATGGTTTATGACAAGATTACGGGCGTAACAGTTGTTATTATTTGTTATTACTGATTTTGTTTGTTATCTTTGACCTTGAGATAGCCTTTTATTTGTACTGATTGCATTTATTTTACGAGTAAATAAAATATTTTATCGACCGGTCAAATTGACAGCTCGCGGTAGACAAGACAGAACACAATTATTTTTTAGAAAAAAAAGCAAACTAGAAGTAAATACTTCTCACTTCTGATCACTTCGGGGACACCAATTTGAGGTGGAGGACGTGTAGGGTGTTATTAAAGCACTGTGTTTAACTTAAACAATGTTTATTTAAATGACTAGTGCGCGTGGTTTTAGGTCAGACTACGTAACGTGACGCACGTCGAGCTCATGCGATGTCGATACTGATCGAACTGAACTGTGACTGACTGAACTGAACGAGGTGATCTGAGTGATCTGAGTGTTACGTCCCGTGGTCTGCTACACAAAGCGGACTATGTCCCTCGGACAAGATGGCTGTCAGATGTCTAAAAATCTTTATTACATACACTCAATAAGCTTAAGGACCCACCATACATCTCTACAGTTTTCTAGTTAAGGTTCTTCAGACCAAACAAATATCTTTCTAATTTGAAGTATTTCTTAAAATTATTGTCCACTCCGGGAAAATACGGGAAATCTGGTTTTTCTCACGTATGATGCCTCCCACTAGCAACTTTCTTTCGGGGGGCTTTTCTTTTTCCTACGTGGAGAAATCCTCATGGACACTCGCTGTTGCACGCAACAGCAGAGTAGTGTCGGACTCTTACCGACTAAAACTCCACGGTGGTCGTCCCGACGTTTGGTAGAAGCGACCTCGGGCTCTTTTTACAATTACTACCAGGGGAGTCGCTCCCTGTCGTCTTCTCTCAGCTGTTTATAGGGGAGGCATCCCGGTCTATGTTGGGCCGCTAGGGGAGGACCATACCCCCTAACGCCTCGTTCCTAGTTTGACGCTGCTAGGGCGGCGACAGTGCCGCGCCCCTGCGGCATACTGAGTTTCTTTGGCGCGACGATCTCGCAGGATCGCGCGTTCTCTTCCTATCTCTCTCCGCTCGCTCCTTCGCCAGCATCACTTGCTCGCAGTAGTTGCGGACGGCGTTGAACTCCTGATGGTCCCTGAGCATGGCCTCGACGACCGCTTCTGGGGCTGATCTCTCGCCGATGTCGAGCCGTAGGACGCGGCGCGGTTCTGCCCACGCTGGACAAAACTCCAGCGTGTGTTGCGCCGTGTCCTCCTCTTCCTTGCAGCGGTGGCAGATGGAGGTCACCTCCCGCCGAATCCTTAGCAGGTACTCGTCGAAAACTCCGTGTCCCGTGAGCAGCTGCGTCATCCTGAAGGTCAGCGGGACCCCGCCTTGGTCTCTCCAGGCTTCCCAGTTGGGAAGCACAGCGCGAACGGCACGGTGCGGCCGCGCGGCGTCCTCTTCGGCCAGCTGAGAGCGCCACCGCTCCCATCTCCCCCGATCTCCAGCTTCGCCTCCACTCGGACGTCCAGGGCCGATCGGTCGTCGGACGACGGCGCCGTCGTACGTCCGTCCGCGCGCGGGGCCCTCAGGTGCGTGTACACCCGTCGGAGCGCAAGGGCCCGCAGCTCGAACGGAGGGGACGCCGCCAGCACCGTCGCTGACTCGTAGGACATGGTCCTGTATCCCCTTGCTATGCGGATGGCGGTCGTCCTTTGCAGCCTCCTCAGCAGGATCCGGCTGCGGCGATTCGCCATCAGGTCCTCGGCCCATACGGGAGCCCCGGAGTAGCTTAGCCAATTAGCAAAGATGTCCGTTTCCTAACGAAAAATTGTCATCAACGAATCCACTTATTTCGTGCCCTTGGACACACTAGTTTTCTTCCGAGGCATCATCGACGCAGAAGTTTGAATTGCTTTACTCTTTTTGACCCGTCAACATCTTAATTTGCGATCACAAATCTTTGTACTTGTCGTATTTGAAGTTGTTAGAAATAAAGTGCATATTTTAATTTGTTAATGAAGTGTTAGTATCAATTCAACCATCTCTATTAACCTAACCGAAATAAGGGATCGATCATTTCGTGGCGTCGATTAGCAAATCGTAACGAGAATTTACGACTCTCGTTGGCGCGCCTCTTTGCGATCGCGTCTCTCCGCAAACGGTCGATCATTGAGCTTTTCCACGTTTCCCTTTTCATATGTGTCGGGGTCCTCGGAAGAGGAAGTTTTCTTCAGAGTTTATTCTTCTACGAGGTCCTGGCCTCGGATGTTGTTTCACAGGTCATGCGACCAACATATGCGCTTCAACCCTGGAACTTTCTTTACGGCCATGAACCCCTATACTGCTTCCTTCCTCCATAACTACATCTGGCTAAATCTGCCCACACATTTTCTATTATATTTAGATTTTCACTTTGTCGTCGATTGCCGAAGCGTGTAGACGTGTGTCTAGTGCTCAGTGAAGTTATAATACAATAAGTGACCACCTTCTGTTTAAAGTGAATTGAAACAGAAATAAACCAAGTATTTACTAAACTTACTCGTGGAAAATCCGATACTTATAATCTTTAATCCAAATCATAGCCTCTTGACTAGTTATTTCAATTTGAATTAACTAGTTCGAAGATGGCCCAAATAATTCGATCAGGCTCTCATGAGCAAAACTATAATCGCACTGTTCTACCTACTCCGTGGCAAAAGGATAATCTGTCCCATCTTTCAAATCACGCAAACAACAGCAAAGAACGTAAGCTAGATTTAATTTAAAAAAAATATAAACACTAGTCGGAACGAATCGTCAACAAACCATGTTACCACTTATAACAGATTCGTAATATTAGAAACTACAGACGATTCTATGGACGTAGTTGAAACATCAACAAATCAACATACGCAAAAAGATCCTCCTCCCCTATCAACCTTCATTGATGATGTCATCGACATTTAAACAATGATAAAGTCTATCGAGAAAGATGTTAACAAAGAGGATTACAAACTTAAAATAAAAAATAATCAGATGAAAATTTTGCCGGCTAATCCAGATTCCTATAGAAAACTAACAAAGTTACTAAAAACCCTGAACGCAAATTTCCACACATATCAATTGAAACAAGAAAAACCTTTTCGTGTTGCACTTCTCAACATCCACCACTCAGCTAACTTAGATGAATTGAAGTTTGAACTCTTAAATCATGGCCATAAAGTAACCAACATTAGCAATATAAGGCATAGTATCACAAAAAACCCGCTATCCTTATTCTTTATTGCTTTAAAGCAAAAGCCAAATAATAAAGAAGTTTATAATATCAATCGTTTAATGAATTCTGTAGTAAAAATTGAACCACCGTTTATAAAAAATAGAAATATTTCAATATAAATGGTGCCAAAGGTACGGCCACACACAGAAATATTGTAACCACAATTACCGCTGCGTTAAATGTGCAGGTCCTCATTCTATAGATCAGTGCACTAAATCTTCAGAAACTCCTGCGAAGTACATCCTCTGTCAAGGAAAGCATCCTGCGAACTATGAAGGTTGCACAGCCTACAAGGCCTTGTACAAAAATAAGTACCCTAAATCCAGAATTAAGGACCTAACCAACCAAGTACTTATTCCACAAAAATTCACTACTCCTCCAAACCTCCTATGCACAGGTAGTTCAAGAAAATCAAAGCAGACTCAAAATCTATAGTGATCATTCACAAAATAGTGTTCCCAGTTCACAAAATACGGATAACTTCAATAGGCTTGAAAAATTAATCGTGAAACAAACAGAGCAAATCAATAACTTGCTATCATTGCTTACAATCATCGCGGATAAATTAACACGCTCCGACGTAAAATGAAACCAATACGCATAGCTCTTTGGAATGCCAACGGTCTAGCTCTGCATAAATATGAACTAGAACTCTTCCTAAAACAACAAGAAATTATTATTAAGAAAATTATCTGAAAATAAACGGTAATAACTTTTATCATACTCAACATCACAGTGGAAAGGTCCACGGTGGCACTGGAATTATCATCATGACCAGCATAAAACACTATGAGCTTCCATCATTCCAGAAGGACTATCTCCAAGCTACAAACCTAGCGATAGAAGATTGGCATGGTCCAATCACCACGTCAACAGTATACTGTCCTCCTAGACATTGTATTTCCAAAGAAGACTTCGATAACTTCCTCGAAGACCTGGGCAATAGATTCATAGCTGAAGGAGACTATAACGCTAAACATACGCAATGGGGCAGCAGAATTATCACAGTAAGAGGCAAAAATCTTTTGAAATGAACCTGAGTACAAACGAACCCACTTACTGGCCCACTGACACTAACAAACTACCTGATTTATTAGATTTTTTTTATAACTAAAACATCTCGCCAAGATATGTCCAAATCAGCTCTTTTGTGGAGCTCTCTTCAGATCATTCACCCGTTATAGCAACAATTAACTCAATAATTATTGAAAATCAACCTAATGACATTATTTATGACCAACTCACAAACTGGCAGCTCTTTAGGGAAGTCTTCAATAGTTCAACATCGACCTTAATACTCTTAAAAAACAAATAAAGATATAGATGCAACCACGGAATATTTAAACACCAGCATAATAGACGCGATCCGTTCTTCTACCCCTGCTAAGAGTTTTGTTAATAAACATGAATACCTACCCCTATTACTTAATAAAAAAAGTCGTAGAAAAACGCAGACTTAGAAGAGCATGGCAAAGTCATAGAACACCTGACGACAAGCGTAAGCTGAGTAATGCAACGAGAAAATTAACTAAAATCCTTAAAAATTATAAAAACGACTGTTTTCAAAAATATCTTACCAATCTGTCTCCCACAGTTGACTCCAACTACCTACTATGGAAGGCATCCAGGAAACTCATTCGTACTCCGCAAATAATCCCTCCAATTCGCTGTCCGCAAGGAGGATGGGCGCGTAGCCCTATACAAAAAGTCAACTTGTTTGCAAGCCACTTAACTGATGTTTTCAAACCGTATTCCTCCATTATTACATCGGAAATAACTGAATACTTGCACTCACCCTTCCAGATGTCCCCTCCTATTGAACCTTTCTCATCTCTGGAGGTTATAGAATTAATCCGTCGTCTAAATCCCAGAAAAGCATCGGGGCATGATCAGATAAGTAACAAAGCTATTAAGGAGCTTCCCATAAAAGGCATTGCACTCATCACTTCTATTTTTAATGCAATGCTTCGCCTTGAATACTATCCTAAGTCTTGGAAAATATCACTGATTACTCTTATTCCTAAACCTGGAAAACCAATACACGAAACTAGCTCTTATCCCCCAATTAGTCTTCTACCCACTTTGTCCAAACTATTTGAGAAGATGCTAACGAAACGACTCCTTCCACTCTTAGAGGATTTGAAAACAATGCCAGATCATCAATTTGGTTTTCGGAAGCAACATTCTACGATAGAGCAAATTCATCGTTTAACTCATAAAATCGGCCAAGATTTAAAAAAGGAAAAATATTACTCTGCGGTATTCCTGGACATTCAGCAGGCGTTCGACAAAGTGCGGCATGAAGGACTTTTGTTCAAACTAAGGAAAATCCTATCACACACCTACTACTCCATCTTAAAATCATATCTAACCAATAGGCTGTTCATGATTAAACACTTAGTTAGACGCTATAACCGCAATATTTCCAATAGAAGCTGGCATACCCCAAGACAGTGTCCTCGGACCTCTGTTATTTACCATCTACACTGCCGATTTACCAACTTTATATAACCACAGCGACATTTGCCGATGATACAGCTTTATTAGCATTCCACTCAGATCCGATAATTGTCTCCTCATCTCTCCAGCGAGGTCTCGACTCTATGGAAAAGTGGTTTCACAAATGGCGCTTCAAAATAAATGAAAATAAATCCAGTCATATAACCTTCTCGCTGCGAAAACAATCCTGCCCACAGGTGACCATAAATAATATTCCAAATCCAAACAAAGATTCAGTCAGATATATGGGCATGATTGTGAACAGAAGAATGACATGGAAACGACACATCGTAGATAAATCCAAGCAGCTTAAATTAAAATTAAAGAAATTCTATTGGCTCATTGGCAGACGTTCCAACTTAAGCGTACAGAGTAAAATAATGTTATATAAAGCCATATTAAAACCTGTTTGGACCTGTGGGATGCAACTAAGGGGAACAGCGAGTAATTTCAACATAGAAATTCTTCAACGATTCTAATCAAAAACTCTAAGATCCTTAATAGATGCACCTTGGTATGTTACCAACGAAACAATACATCGCAATCTTAAGATACCTACAGTTAAAGAAGAAATATCCAAATTCAGTAATAGATATAACATGAGAATTAACAACCACCAAAACCCACTAGTTACTCAATTACTTGACACGACGGATCAGATCCGCAGACTAAAAATACATTACCCTCTAGATTTAAACATTAAATTCAGCTAGAATCAAACATACGATAATCGCTTATTATTTACGTTATAGTACCACGCCAAAATAATTTTCTTATAATTCTCAATGAGAATTGATTGTAAAATACATCAAAATAAAAAAAAAAAAAGAAAAAAAAATATTCAGATTTGGTAACCTGACGAGCGAATCCAGAGTTTTTATATTCTCTGAACAAAAATAATTTTGTACAGTCTTATTGTAGGTGGATACAGTGTCCTGCTAAAAATTCAATTTTTTTTTTGGTATAATGCGAATAGCGTGTTTTTTCAATTGCTCATCAATTAAATCTATACATATTTGGTTGTTTATCCGATCTGATATAAAATTTATATCTACATATGTTACTACTGTACGTACGTAAAATGTAGGAGTATATTTTCTTGTATATATCTACGAGTATTCAGAAGTAAAATAAAAATGTTGAATGGGTTAGCATTTTGTAGCATATTATAAATTGGCAGAAAATGTTTGTGTATTGCAATACATAATTTTTGAGTAAAATATGAATAAAATGATAATTATAGTATAGAAATATTGGTTCCGCATTTATTTTCTAACAATTTAGGAATTATTGTAACTAATTTTTTCGATACGACGTTACCATGAAATTTTTATCTATATCTTTTCAGACAGCTTCATACAATGCTCCATTCTTCACAACCTGGTTTTGTACGAATTGGGAAATTCTTTACTTCCCAGTTTACTTCCTTTGCCAATCTGCAAGAATCAAATGTAATACTCCATCTGAAATAATTGCAGAGAGTTTACGAGGTTTCCGCGACAAAGGATTTACCGGTGGTCGTTTTTTGATCAGATGTAGTCTTTTTTGTGGTCTCTGGGTAGTTACAAACTATATGTATATTTATTCGCTCAGGATACTACTAGCTACCGATGTAATGGCACTTTTCGCAACCAACGTATCTTGTGTATATTTGTTATCATGGGTGATCCTTCATGAGCAATTTGTTGGAGTAAGGGTTAGTAGATATTTTTCATAAAAACTGTCTGCGATCTATAACTATTAATTGCCTAATAAAACTAACACTGTTGATGAAATTGTTATGTGACAATTATGAATATTGCAGATAGTAGCAGTGATTTTATGCAATACTGGAATTGCACTTTTAGCGTACATGGATGGTATTACTGGAAGTCCAACTTTAGGGGGCGTTGTTCTGGCAACATCGGCAGCAGCTGGTTCGGCAGTTTACAAGGTAAAAGTTAATACTAAGTGATTTTGAACAATATCAGCTACATCCAATTTATGATTTGACAATATACATTTTAAACAAACGCTGAAAATAATTCGGTGGAACATATGAGGAAGGAAATATAATGTTAAACTAGGTGCTGTTTAAGAAAGTCATAGGAGAAACAACATTTGGTCAAATGTCTTTATTCTTTTCTCTTATTGGGTTGTGTAATGCGGCGTTGTTATGGCCAATTTGTTTGGCTCTTTACTTTTCGGGAGTAGAAAGCATACACTGGGGACGATTGCCATGGACGGCATTACTTTCAGCGAGCATTTTGCACTTAGGTTAGTATCTTTACTAATTAATCTTAAACTTCTATCCAGAATACACCATCAAATCAAGATATAGGTCTGATTGTATGAATTCTTCGTATCAAAATAAAATAAACCTTTTATGATTTTGCAACTTAAATATTTTTACATACTTGCGAATTGTTTAAATTTCGCCGCTGATTGAGCATTACATTTTATCTTTACAAAGCAAGATACAATGATTATACAGGCTATATCATGCAATTGGGGTGGGTTATATTTTGTATCTCGAATTTGGTAAGAGAAAAAAACTGTTAAGGAGAAACTTAAATAGCATAGTAATATAGTATTAAATAGTATAAATAGTAATGCTTTATTGCTTTCCCTTGGAGAATACAAAAGATCTGTTTTTTACACAATCGTTCTTATTCTATAGTTCTTTATCTATACTTAAACCAACCTATCTTATGTTATTGTAAATATACATATATGTTCGGCTACAGGTGTAAAAAAATTTAAGGGGTGACTCTTCAAGCTACATTAAGATGAAAATCAAGAATAAAAGAATTGTGTTTTCAGTTTTGTTTTTAGTTATAGATAATTAAAAATTAGCCGAAATATCCCTGTGTGCGAGAAAACCTCCTTACATAACTGAAAATGGGTCAGCCTAAGCATCGGTGTGCACAGGGATATGGATAGTAATTTACCTCGTGCAAGTCGTACAGAAAATTATGACATTTGAAGCCGTAGACCATCCTGCACGACGTTTTCTAAGAAAAATCGTAGATTAAATATTATATCTGTCGACTCATTAAAATTCATTACAGCATATCGACAGCTGTTTCATTAGTATTTCCTCTAATCCTTTGCTTCCAAAAATAATTAATAACTAATAGCTCATATATACAATGTTTATACAAATTTCACACACGCACCGCGATCGCACCGTCCGCAAAAATCACTTGCGTCTTACTGATATATTAGTATATTTTTTGGATTATCTTTTATCCTTTATATCAAGTTTTTATATGTGATTCACTTGGAAATAAGTGTAATTAATATGAGTCATTAAACGTTTTAAGTATGACCATTCAAGAAGATTTTGTAGCCAATGAAAATTTCGAAACACGTTTCACAGATCTGAACGTTCCAATTTAATTATTGTTAAAAATATGTTTAAGAAATTTGTCATTAACTAATCTGCGATTATCATAAGAAATGTTTCACATTAACTTTGAAAATGACGATTCCAAAGTTGTAAATGTTCGAGAATGAAATGTTAGTAAAATAAGATTCTAATAATATATTTTTTATATGTTTTAGAACCAAAGTACATGAAACGTTTATAACGATTCATACATCTTTAAAAGTCTCTGTTTAAACAGTTATTTTCAGTCCTAAAAAACGTGTATTCTGGGTACTTAAATTCATGTTGATCACGATATATAGCCCTATTTATAAGAAATACGAAAAGAGCGCTCTTGCAAAAGCGCTGCAAGATACTGAACCTGTTTCATAGAGAAATTATTATAAATATTAATTCTTTGTTTCACTCATAATCGATGTAGTATGATTGTCTCTACAGTTTCGCAAATCTTATTTCGCGATCGTTTATTCAAAAATTATTATTCATATTCTTTTATATAATAATTCGAAGAATTGGTATGTTTTCTAACATTGAGGTATTCTGGATATATCAGAAATAAGAGCTTGAGATAGATATTAAGGTTACATTTTGTTTTTATTCGATAGTTGCAAACATGCTTGGTAACTTCAGTATTGCTCTGACCTACGACCTGTTCATTACGCTAGGATTGATCACCGCTGTACCTGTATCTGCTGGTATGGTAAAAATGAGACATTAATTGAGCTAATATCTATAATTACTCAATAATTATGTAATATTATGGTGTTACAGCATTGGATGTTCTTTTATACGGAGCCCATTTCATGGGGATGAAATTGGCAGGAATGATTTTTATAGCAGTCGGCTTCTTTCTCGTGATGTTTCCAGATAATTGGCCAGATTATATAACCAGGCTGCTTCGGTATGCACTTTAAATATATTTTTTAAACGTAATTTTATGGTATGTTTATTACTTCTAAGTGAATTTTTTTCTTAGTCTTTAGTTTTTGTAGATATTCTAAGCGTCCTATGTTTGCTACCTTCTTACATCCACGTGTGCGCACGTGTATATGTATGTATAATATGTGTACATACATACACGTATTTATATATTTCTTCTTTCCACTTTTGCAAGGATATTAAAATGTCATTTATCTTGTTTTGCACCATCATAGAGGCAGCGTGTAGTCTCACTGATGTAGGATATGCTTGATATATAAAAATGGCCTATATAAATATCTATCTTTCTCTTATTCACTTCTGTATTTGAATCTTTTTAAAGCATATTAAAGTTCACATGTTTCTTTCTGGGAACAGCTTTTATGACAAAAATTCAAAGGCAATCTATTTTTTAATTATGTATGTAAATATATATTTGTACATAACATGAATATTATGCATAAAATTATCACGTGTAGTGCTTCTTCGCATCACATTAACTCTACCAATAATTTAAAGATATTTAGAAATACTTATAAATAATATATTTTCTACATCGAAATTTTCTATTATGTTTCATCCTTAATGAAGATCACTTCTTATTCTTTTCTTAAAAATATATCGCAACACTATACTTGCGTACATATACGTAGGTAAATTCGAAAGATTGATTCGATTAATCGAAATGGTTACCTCGCTTAATCAATATGTCAATTGAACATTTGATAGTCCGTTCAATGGTTTTATATTTTTGCTGTGTAGATACAGATCTAAGCAAACTGTAGAATATTTTCTTTGCCATTTAGAGGTACAAACTTTTGTGTTTCATGAATTGATAAAAATAAAAAATAGTACTCATATTATTTTACAGGATGCCGGAAATATGCAACAGGTTTAAAGTATAATTAAATGAATATTTTTTTATATTTAAGGAATATATCATGATTACATCAAACATTAAATATATTGTATTAGTCGTTATTTATGTAAGATAATATACTTACATGTAACAAGTCTCAAAGTTATTCATGCAATTAAGTAAAATATGCTGTCTCGTTCACGCAGTTTTTAAATATGTAAATACGAATTATGGAAATTATATAGTATTGTGGTTAGTATTTACAACATGTTACCATATTAATCTTATGAAAAATTATTTAGAGGGTCGTTTCATTTGTTTTCAATTCAATTAAGAATATATTAAGAATAGATTCTATTTTTAATGTGAACAATAATAAGTAATGAATAGCCACTAATACAGTAATTTAATAAAATTAAGATATACATACAACGATATATGATCTTCCAGAAAACAGTCATCTATTAACTAGTTGCAGACTGTTTTATTAATAGTATGTCGATGACTTTTCAATTCTATTGCCAAAAAACACTTGAAAGTATAGACTATTTCCTTAAAGAGATGAGTAATATTTGTAAGCTTATTTAATGCAGTAACTAAACATTTAATAAATGAAAGTCAATAACATGTACTAGGTCACATTTTAGCAGCTATATTTTCGTACAAATCTATCTCTTCTTTGTCATTATGCAATATACATTAGACTATTGAGTTTGATATGTCAAAAACAAATAACATCTACATTATATGACTTGTGAAAAATTGGCATATATAAAAGTTGTATGTGTGTGCTAATAAGAAAGACGGACGTATTTACTTGTCTCATAGAGGAGATGCTTAAACAATTTTAAAGTTAATTTACTTTTATATTTTTAAATGCAATGTTGTATTTTTTATGTTAAAATTTGGAAATATATGTGCTGGGTATATCTTCTAAGATTAACTACCATTTTTTAGGCATTTCTGATAATTTGCCAATGAAATGTTTTGAACAAAAGTTAGTCAGTTTTCGATCCGCTCCAAAACAATTTTCCCGATAAAAAGTCAAGATCATCTTGGCTTTTTTAAATGACACCATATATTCTGGACTTCACAGAGTTGTACCTGACGTCAAAACAAATTCAACGATTTACTATACTAGGACCCATGAAATAATCTTGAATTCTGAAATTTAAGTTTGATCGTCAATAATATGGAAAATTATCTTATTTCGACCAAATTACGTATTTAAATACATATATGTACATACATATATTTGATGCTTGTATTATAGAAAAATTTAGCGGTTCTATAGACATATATAATGTGTTCGGTTACAGATGTAAAAAAATTGCAAAGATTGTTTATATGTGCCATTAGTTATTAATTACTCATGGAAGCAATGGTTTAAAGGAAACATTAATTCTCCTTACTTAAAAATTTCATAAGGCAGTTTTCGAAATGCTATTATGAATTTTAATGAGTAGACAGGTATAATGTCTAATCTACTTCTTCAAATGTCATAATCTTCTCTACGACTTGTACGAAGTAAGCTGCTATCGTATATATATCGCACGAATTGAGGATCCCTGCACACACCGGTGTTTAGACTAACCTATTTTCGGTCGTGTAAGGAGGTTTTCTCGCACACAGAGATATTTCGGCCAATTTTTAATTGTCAATAACTAAAAACAAAACTGAAGAAACAATTCTTTTATTCTTGATTTTCATCTTATTTTAGCTTTAAGAACCATTCCTTAAATTTGTTTACACCTCTAGCCGAACACTCGTATAGGTTACATATAGATGCGGGAAATAACATACTTGTAGTGTTCAGGAAAAATTAAATTTTTTGACAGAATAATACCTAGATCTCTTATTGGATAAAGAGTGCTTAGAATTAGATTATTTAGAAAATAATAAAAAACAATGTTGCATTTTTTTGTAAATCTTATGATATAACATTTATTTATATTGTGGGATAATTTATTAGCTGTATACCAGTCCTTGAGCCTGTACATATATATATAGGTCTTGTTGAATTAATAGAGTAGATATAAGATGGATTATCAGTGCTATGGAAGATCTCTAATTCATCAGCATAAAGAAGGTATTTACAAAGTTATGGACTTCAGATATATCACTTATAAATAAATTAAATAGAAATGGGGCTAGATGGGAACCCTGGAAAATACCAGAGTTAATCTTTATAATTCTAGAAAAGGAATTATTAAATTTGACTATTTGTATTCTAGTCCTAATGAAGCTCCTAAATCGCGAGAGTAGATTTCCAAAGATGTCCAAGTAATTGTACCTAATTAAGTAATTGTAATTTAGTCATGAGAATTGAGCTGTTCGCGGTATTGAAAGCTTCACGAAAATCGGTATAAATCGGATCGACCTATGTGCCTTGATGGTACTCCACCAAATTAGTTTTAATCGAACGTTTGTTAGTGTTCATATTGTTGATTGATAATTAAAAAAAAAAAAAAAATAACTTATGGGTGGCCAATCTTTCCAAGATTTTAGGCATGATTTTGAATGCTAATAGGTCTAAAATCGTTAACATAAGTAAGACTATCATTTTTAGGTATAGATTTAAATAATACATTTAAATAATTTCCATGTCTTAGGAAAAATTCCTAAAGATAGGGATTTATTGAAAATAATCCAACGAATCCTGAACATAATGAGTTTGCAGCATTTAATAAGTAGAGAGTGGCTATCCATCAAAACCTGAGTTACAATTAGTGTCAATATCATTCATGCTATCAAATTTTGATCTTTTCTTCAGTTATTATTGATTTTATCAGATTTCACATTAAGAAAATTGTGAACCAAATTAGACTAAATTATTACATTACTATTATATTATATTATATTATTTGTTGAATATGATCAACTCATACATGGATAATAGGTACCTATATATGTATATTGGAATTCCTTTGTTCCAGAATATAACTTCTTTATTTGAATTTGTAAAGTATTCGTATCTGTAACAAACACAATTATACTTTATACTATTTCCTCTCTGATACTATATTATTCAGTATTATCGTTAATTTAAATAATTAATCTACTTTTATATAAACAATAGCACCATCTCTGTGTACTCACGTTGACTACAAATTTAAACATCCACAAAAATATATGAATATTTATTCTATATTATGAACAATTTTTCTTCATGAAACAAGATTAATCTTCATATTTTTTTTTACACGTTTACTTATTGTTCAACAAGAAGCTGTTGACTCGAGATTATGCCATTTTCGATATCTTTTCACTTGTTTTTAACCAATTTTGAATGTATATCCGTCAGAAACATAACAAAGTATGTATCTTTTTCTTGAAAAGTAACACTACATAAACAAAAGTACATCGAACCAATAACTATTATTGCCATATCACGATCACTACTTTATCTTCAAATTGATGAATCAATGAACTAGCTTGCACTTGTGAAATTTTGTATAAATATACATATGTGTTGATGCCATCAAATACTATATGCCATTAAATAGTATATTCCGAGAAACTAAAAATAAGATTGAATCTTTCTATATATGTACATTGTACATGTATGTTTTTTTCTTTTTATATATCTATACAACTGTATTTTATTATTTCTTTTCTTACAATTCCCTATTTTTGCTTATAAGGATTTTCGTCAATGGAGTTTTTAATTTTTTTGAAAGAATAGTGTACAGTATGTTATATGTTTGAATTATCAATTCAAAACTCATTTAACTTGATTTTTTAAGATTTGTCCAAATTAGTACTTCAGTATACTTTAAGCGTACTGCTCTATATATGCAGTATTATATTTTTATTGTCTTTGTCTTTTTCTAATGAAAAGTATAGAATGCAGAAAGCCATTTACCAAAAAGGATATTAAATTTATTCCACAATATGCCAATATTCCACAATGTATCACCGTAACCATGTGTGAAAAGTATCTATCGTATTTATAAGCATATCTTGATTGTCTGCATAGGAATGATGAAAAAGTTCGATTCAATTTTGCATAAAATTTTATGCGAATAGTTAAGGAAAGTGCTTTGTGGACAATATTGCCTTAACGTATTTTGGATAAAATTTATTAAAAAAACATGAACAAACATTTTACATTTGTTAAAGTTGAATATCCTGTTAAATGAAAAAAAGAAGGATTAATTATTTTCATATCTGCTATAAATATATATAGAGGTTGATTCATAAATGTTTGTCAATACTCCAAGGAGTAAATCTACACATGAAAATAAATACAAAAATGTCTTATGAACATATGCTCTAAATACTTTAGGTTTCGAAGTATGGATGTTTAAAGAAAATGTTCGAAGTGCCCACCTCTTACCTCAACACACGCTAGTCCCAGTACATTTGAATGCTACGGACGACTGACGGTATTTTGTATTTCATTGTTATCTTCTCAATAATTTTTATTGAACAAAACTTGAAATATTTATAAACCAATAGTGCACATATATAATAATATAGATGTATTTCATAAAAATAACAAATATGACGAGCGGTATTGCGCCGCTAGTTTCTCTTCGCAATCGATTAAGAGAAGCACTATCGCGCTGTTCGGGATTTTTCGACCTTGTTTTTTCAAAGACTCCTGGGACTCAAACGGTTAAGAATGAGTTTCGTAGTCATTCGAGAAAATACCAGATATTCTTCGAGTAGTTTCAAATCCATTTTGTATTTTTTCTTGTTGATCGTGTACATTGCTCACTTACGTTCAATATACAATAGATTTTAAATGGCCCCAAAAACAAAATCCTAAATGGATTTAGATCATGGTGGCTATATAATGGATAAATCTTACCCTATCCATCGGTTTGCGAAGACGTTGTTAACACTTTCTTTAATTATTCGTAACTCGAAAACTAAGGACGTAAGATATATGTTCATAGGACGTTTTTTACTTATTTTCCTGTGTTTCTACATTACCTCCTTGAAATATTGACATGCATTTTATAAATCACTCTGTACATATACGAGCATATCTGTTCGTAGTATTAAAAAGGAGAAAGTGTGTAATTAATTAGAAACCGTTTTCTTTTTCAACTATTCCTGTATTATTCACATTTTATTTCGCATTTTCTCATTTCTTTTTCGTTCTCTCAGTTTATTACATGTCAGAATATCTTTAAATCATATCTTTTGCTTTCCGCTTCATTTATATTTTAATTTCTCAATTATCAGAAATAGCGATGGTGAGAAAATAATATAAAAATATGAAAAAATAATGTAACTCCAAGTACATTTTTTACGATTACTTTTTGTTTACTTGTTCTACGTATAAACATATTTCTTACTAAGAAAATTCACGAGAAATATTGATTCTACATTCAAGCTTTTGAATTGTACTAACAAATTTTTGACAACTTAAGAATATGAAAAATTTGTTGTTGGGTGTATTTAAAATATGTATATAAATTTCAGAATCTTAAAGAATTTAATTATTACAAAAGAAACTTCAATTTTGGATTACGTTAAAATTGCCGACGCAGATTTCATCAGTATGGTTCCAACTGATACAAATTTACTTGATCGATGTATGCTTTCTATCAATATACATTATCAATAATGTATGACGATAAATAAGTTAGGGGTAAGTAAATAGGAACATTCGAAAAAAGCGAGAAGGATGAAAACAAATCTTTAATAAAACGAATTGGAACGAAATGGTATAATATTTATATAGAAATATAAAATATAGATATTCTTTTATTTGTAGATGTTTAAAAAATAAAGATACAGATTTTTAATTAGTTAGGTTTGAGTTCGGTTAGGTTGTGATGAACTTAATGGAGATGGAGGACGACAGCGGGCATAGCGATGGTGACTAGGGTGGAAATGGAGGGCGAGAGGAAGAAAGGTAGAAAAGATATGTTCTTGCACTTATATAGATAAATCTTTTCACGTAATAATCCAAGAGCACCGCAAGACCTGCTTTTACAAACGCAGATGTAGATGGAAGAGGCAGGATTGGCGGTGGTTGCTGAAGAGATGGGTGGTTAGTGTAAACGGCAAAGCAATAACTATGGTTAATGATGGGAGCATAAAGGTGGATAAAATGGAAAGAAAAAGGAGGCTGTAATAGTAAGGAACATAAAGGGGTGATTATAGCAATTAGCTATTTTTCACCGATTACAAGGGTTGATGAGTTCAGCGAATATTGGAAGAAAGTGGTGGATTACATGAGGTGGTTTAAGGGAATAGGGATACGGATTGCTGAAGGCGTTACTGCTCATACCAATATATGGGGATGTGCGAGGCGACAAATGGAAATAATAGAGAAGTCAATTAGCTCAGAAGACTGGATAAGTCTGAATGAGGGTAAGACATCTTGGAAGACGGCCAGTATGCGTTCCCACAGGGAAAGTTGTACCAACTAGAAGCTTGCCGATTCCAAGTCTGGTTGAGAAAGGCGGAGGAGCCAAAATCTAACTCAAACGGCTTTTACCGGCCACCCGCTATCGGCTACGAGATGCCATGCCAAAACATTAGGATCCTCATAACCTAATCGAAAGACAGTTACAAATTAATGTAAGGTTTTATCAACCAAATTATTGTCGGTCAAAGCTATTGTCGATCAAGATTGGTGTTGGTGAATCATGTCGGTGAAACCTTTGAAGAAACCTATTTTATATATCGGGGATTTTAACGTAATCCTTTAATTTTCATTGATATTCAATTGTAACAATATATATTTCGACGTTTCTTTTCTTATTTTATTGCAACTTTTAATTTGTAAAGTTGACCGATTGTGAGATATCTATACAGTCACAGTTTATTATTAATGTTATTTTCAATATGAATCAAAACATTTAATCACATAAGAAATACAACAAAATTGCTTGAGCTGCTTGTTGTGTTGTGTGTGAATCGACGTCAACACTTCATCACTCGCTTCCAAACAATCAGGATCCATTATATGCTGTTACAGAAATATAGTCCTCATGAGTCACAGTTCGAGGTAAGAAATTACATCGCCTTCGTTTTATGTTACTTACGTTGAAAATTCATCTGTTTGTTTTATCTCAATGTCACAAGTTTACAACTTAGTAACATAAATCATAATTGTTGCACACTATCGACAATAAGTAAAATAATAAATTAATAATACCGGATTTATTGCTAAAATAGATGTTTCATTCAATTATAGTATATAAATATTTATCTCTTCCGAAAACATTCGTGCTCCGATTTAGACCAAAACTTTTGAAATATGTAGGTTCCATTTAGATAAAAACAATGTTTAGGAGAAGAATGTTTGGCAAGTCGAAGGTAAGACACCTTTTTAACATTTTTTTATTTTTCTTCTATGTATCGGCCTATATATCTATGTATGCACGATGAATGATGTTTACATTGCACGTTGGTTACATTGCTTGTGGTTACTTTAGTTCGTAATTCAGGGTTAATTCGTCGGTAACGAGTATTGACAATAAGTGCAAATGTGTTTCGCAAATATCTCTAAAATGTTACATCGCATTAATTTATTTTCTCTTGTCATGAAATTCACTAATCATTGAATAACAGTCGAGTGGCTAAAGAAACATACGATTAATTCTAAGTGAAAAATGGTGTGCAGTTCATAAGAGAAAAATGATTTATGTCGAAATATGGAAAAGAGTTTTAACTTATGAGACGCTAAAAATCCTCCTTTTAAACATTTTTTTTACTTACGAAGAATCTATTTTCAAAATTTCCATCGTATCGGAGCATGGACATTTTCGGAAGTTTCGGCCTTATGTCCAACTGATGGAAAAGTTATAATCATTTAACTGAAATAAAAACGTTATAACTATTTGGCTAAAGATATTGAACAATTATTATTTACACCCCTTGGATTTCTGGATATTTTAAATTTGGAGCATAATCTTTAGCGTTTTCAGATGAATTTTCTTTTCTAAGTGACAAATAAAAAAATATGAAAAAATGCATGTCTTGTTGCATGCCGTGACAGTTTTAATCTTTATGTGTGTGCGTGTGTGTGTATGTGTGTAAAACCAATTATTTTTTAAGGCATTTGCTTCTTTTAACTAAAAAGCATGCCGTGCATGCTTGCTTCTGTATATATAGTAAATCTTAATGTTCACACTAATCCTAATGTATCATATATTTTATTAAACGTGTCCTTTGATAATAGAAGGTGATGCGAATAGATCAATTGCAAGTTCAATTTTTGTTTCGTGTATAACCAAAACAAAATTGTGTATCGCAAGTGCGCTGTAAATTGATACTATTCTGCAATATTTTCCGACGCTATACAATTCTAATGTTCATTGTATGCCATTCAATATTTTAACATGACAATGAATATTTTAATCGACGCAGAAATTCTAAGGATATAAATTGCACTGAAAATCTATCAATGTTGCCATCACTTGTCCTATATTATACGTACAGTATCTTTTTGCCATTAATAAATGTGTCAACAATTCATACAAATGTTTGTACATATTTATAATTACGTAATTGTAACGTAATTAGCGAAAATACATTGAGTAACATTAGAAATAAATAAAGCATACAGTATTTTACGTATAATTAGCATGTGATTGTGATTCAGAAGTATGAGAGAAATATAGAAAAGAATAAATATTAAAATGAAATAAGTATTAGAGAAAAATTTGAATTTCTGCGACGACAATTAATTTCAACCCGTACAGTGGTAAATCATGAAAAAGAGCAAAGAGTTAGGTAGCTTAACGAACGCGTACAGTTTGATTTAATGATACGTACGAGTTGAATAGAAAATAAGAAAATGCCGCTACATCAGAGAAATACCAAGGCAAAGGCCAAGTGCTGTCGAAAGAAGCCGTGTACAGGTCCTTGCAGGAAATAATGAAAATACTGATGATAGCCTGGGATTAATATACGCAGTACCACGGGTGGGCAGCAACGCAGGAGTACTTTTGCTAGAAGCCGCTGTCCTTCGATGCAACAACGGCAGTATCGGCTGCGAAGCTACGGTGTGCCGTCGACTCATGGCGATGGTCAAATGTTACTACCAATGAACAACAGTAACAGCAGTCAAGTTAACAGCAACCAGTCAAGCAGCGAACCACCGATGACAACGACCGCGAATCTGACACATCGGCATATTAACTCATCCCAGCAGAACAACACGGCTTCCGAATCCCAACGTCGCCGAGTCCCTATTTCCATCACGACCTCAACCTTGACTCCGATTTCAACTTCCATCACAACGACTATCTCGACTTCGACCTCGACCTCAACCTCGATCACAACCTCGACCACGACGAATAGTCATCAACGTTCCCATCCTCCCGGCCTTCAGAACTAATTTCAAGGTATGGCTGAACATCAAAGCCGCGACTCGAGGTTCTGCGCTTACGTGCATACGATATATCTACTCGAAAAAGTTGCTAAACTTGTTTTCAAAGTCAATTTCATTGATTGACCTTTCTTTTTCCATTTTTTTTTTTTTTTTTTTTTTTTGGTTGTTTTTTTACGTACCATCGTTATAAAAAACAAGCTGAAATTACATATTGCAATTAAAAATAATTTGCAATATTCTACAAGAAAGTCACAGCACATAATTATTAATATTATTTCTTAAAAATTGTGTTAAATAAGAATTAATTATTATTAATAGACGTCAAACTTTACACGTCACGGTACAGATAAATAATTATAAATTATAGAATGCCTGAAGTAACAAGCGTATCAGTTTTTCATTCTGTACGGTCTGCCCAATACCCATTTAATACTAATTTAACAGAAAGTTACCCACACACATATTTTTTATTATCTCATAAAAGAATCATTATTCTGAGAACAATGGAAATAACGCATATTAATTTATGCTTACCACTCTTATTTTCAGGTTATAGGAAATTGTAAATATATGTTCTGCAAAAATTTTTCTCGGCCATTTCTAACGTAAAATACGTTATTGACTATGAATTTCTATAAAGACAAATCTTTAAAATGAGATAGTAGATGATGTTGACGATATCGCATTATGCTTGGTGAGATCAGCCCTTTTTTACTAAAATTATCGTGCTAACGTTATGAAAAAGTGATTGAAGAAAAAGTTGAGGTTTGGTATTATGCTTGGCAAATTATTTTTGTATTCAAATCATCGATCATTTACATAGAATCGTATATTATCAGTCATATAAATTTATAACGTAACTAACGTAAATGTAAATTCAATAATCTGAACAATATAACCTCCAATTAGGTTATGTTATCTTAACACATAGGTCGCTTTGGCAGAGAAAACGTAGAAGAGAACATTAACTTTCGATGTAGCAAGTGAAAATTCTATAAATTTTGCACGTTTATGTAAAAACCTCAAGTTCTGATTGTAGAACAAGGAAATGCATTTATATTTTGAAGACATAAAATATGATACGCTTCCATCTAAGAGTGCAGCCTCGTTTAAAAACTGATAATTACTAAGTGCATCCAAATTTAGAAAAAGGAATAGATTAACGAAGTATTGTATTTTAATAAACATTGTTTTCACTGAAAAAACAAATTAGACAAAAATGTACGTGAAAAGAGCATTTTTGCACTACATACTTTACTCCATGAAAAGGTTTAATTAATCAAACTTACGGGTCTGCAGGGTAATCAAAAACCAAGTGTTACGACCACCATAACGCAATTTTACGTACACCTTCGAATCGGCTGAGATTTTTTAAAAAGAATTGCTGCGAGATTGAAACTGAAGACCAAATTTTTTCTTTGCTAGTGTCGTAGTATTTTACTTGTCACGGGAATCAAACTTGTCAAAGGAACCACAAGTAGCAACAGTTTACTTAAAAAATAATATTAAGGTTTCGTTGATTCATACATTGACATTTACAATACGTTTACAATTCGTAGTCAGGTAGAAAGTAAATAACGTGATATATTAATAAGGAAACTGATAATTATCTCTTAGCATGTGAGATAGTCCATCCTAAATAGAATGAAGTAACTAACTTTATAATTTCAAATACATATTACAAAAATAGTCACTGTATGAAAAGACCTTTCAAACAAGAATCGAATAGCGTCGAAGAAGACACGATTCACGAAGAACACGTAGAGGACATATTGGAAACACCAATATTATGTGTTTGTATTTAGGGTGGACTATTTTACGTACTAAAGAGTAATTTCCTGCTTTCTCATTAATATTACGCTATTCACTTTCTATTTAGCTGCGAAATATAGACATATTGTAAATAATGTCAATGGTACCTTACCATCACCTTTCAAAAAGGCGGGTTGAGTTACGATTTATGGTTTCTTAGATAAGTTCGGTCCTCATGACGAGTAGAATACGATACAAGCAAACCTCCAAATCTCCACCGACCCATGTTGGTGATTGTGAATACAATCAAGAATAAGAGATGATTAATCTGGTTTAAACTTTGGTGCCAAAATCGTTTCAGGGTCATATTGCTATAACAAGATGAATTGAATATCTTAAATAATAGAAAAGTAAATAATTCTACATAAAAGAATAATAAGAGATTTTGAATCTAAAAAAAGAATTTAATCTCGACAAGAATAATTTGACAACCATAATATTCGTCCCCCGCAAATCCTATCTTTTCCTGTTTAAAAATTCGTTTATATTAATAAAAATCAGGGACATTTTGTGTAATCATGTTAATACGTTTCATCTTGTATGTTAAATATATCATGTTCTTTTAATATGAAGTATAACGTATAAATCATTTAACTTGACAACTTCAAATTACTTGCAATCTGCTCGTTGTATTATAATAATATAATGATATTGTAGTACATGGTATAAATATTTGAATATAATTAATTTTTAGCTATTCAATCAGTTTTCGGGGCTTAATTAATATACCAATATAAAATGATTTCAATAATTTTTCAATATTTTTGTATTTTTTTTTTTTTTTTTTTTGTATTGGATGGGTAACGACTGTATTATCGGGGCATGATTCTGAACAATTCTTTCCCTACATATAAGTGGCGAACGGTCCTAGTCTCTCAGATATTTGCAAAAAAACTATCGATAGCACTATCTGAATGAATCCTGTTTATAATTGTGCGTCCATGGCAGTATACGTCTCGGTACCAACCAACTCTATCCGTTATGTTTATATAACTATATTATACAATACTATATACAGGGTGTTTAGCGACGATTGCCGAACTATCGACGGCAGCCCAATGTAGTAATCGAAAAAATGACTGCTCAAGCAATGGTGAGCTCGGCGCTCACTCCATCAAATCGCACGCCTCGTAATCAGTCATTGTATCACTTATAAAGAAGCTGTATTTTTTTTTTTCATCTCCTTGTGTTTAAAAATTCAAACGTTAGACACACATACATATAAACACATCGCAGTGCGTGCATATATAATATAATCACATGCCCGTAAATTGTAGATAAATCGTCGTAAGGTAGCCGGCAACTAATAGTAATGCGTACATTGTTACGGACGCACAATTCTAGGCAGAATTCAATGTAATAGTATAAGCAACTTTTTGCGAATACCTCGAGAACCACATAGCTATGATATGTATCATGTGTACACCAGGAAAAAGTTGTTGTTGAGGAATCATGCTCCCGATAACATATTAAGAAAATCATTGAAATCATTCTATGTTGGTATATCAAATAGTAGGTCAATTTTTTATTACTGTTACCTTGCTATTCAAATTAAGAAAATGTTTATTCATTCATTGTTAATTTATGTATGTCAATATACATATATGTGTAGATACATTATATACGTTAATCTTGCCCTCTGAATACTATTTTCTCTCAATACTAATTTCATGAAATAAGTTAAAAATACCTTCAACTTTGCGATATATCATGTGCAAATTTCAACTTATTGTTATTCGTTCAAACTTATTGTTAGACAAACTCTATACATTTTTTGTTCTCAGAAAACCATCCACGTTTCACCTGTCACGGTATCGAGATCTGCATGGGAGAAACCTTGAATATCGTACACAGTTTTGTCGGTGGTTTCATTTATCAAATTAATATTTATTTGTTAGTATGTAGTTTGACATATTACTCAAAATGTAACATGTTTTATAAGTTATGATATTTTGGCTTTCGTGTATTCGTCTTTCGGTTGGCTTTGATACTTCTTTCGTGTTTGTCCGAAAACTAGGAATTTTATTGAAAAAATAACAAATATCGTAATTTATGTATCGAAACTTATTTCGTTTATAGGTATAATTTATATTAAAACGAGTTTATCATGCAATGAATAGCTGTAAGTACTTTAATGTTGTCGAGTTAGATAAAAGTTATTTTGTGTAATATAAATTCGAACAATTAATAATCAAAATGACTTCCTAGAATTTTATCCAATAATGATATACGTACCCTTATATGTATCTATTATACATGCCTTATACATATAGGTAGTACATATCGTTAATTTTGAAATGCTAGTTTCTGGTAGGTTGTGTTTTTATGAAAATTCTTCCTTAGTATACGCAATATGCCTGGCATTTAGGAATGACTGGAAACTTTTTCCCGTAGTTAATAGATAACTTTGTTATATAGCCTCTTTTTGACCCTATTCCTTAATGTATTATTCATTTATATGTATGTAAATCATTTTATGGAATGAAGCATCGTGACTAATGTCATGCTGCTTGACGTTACGCGTAACAATTTTCTGTCTTTGATTTAGTATAATGTAACATATTATTAAGATTTGCGGACTTTTCCATAAAATGTATCGAGATATAACTGTACATATATATTCTAAAATTTTGCTATGTTGATCACTTTGAACTTTAAGTTAAAGCTAAAAAGATAAGATTTCACAGAAGTTTAGATTGCATGTATTATATTTTATCCATTATATACAAGTTATACCAGGAAAGAATATTAAAACTTTGCCGGTTAACTCAGAGGGTAATCCTTAATAGAAAATGCCAGATAGAGATATCTTCCAAAATCAAATACAATACATTCGATAATGAATATTATCTAAAAACGTTAATTCTTTGCGATTTCCTCATGTTTTCATAATTCAAATGTATCTCTATCCTTTATTAATTAGCCAAACAAGATTTTTATTTTCATTCTATCTTTGGAGATAAAGATCTTTTCTAAGCACAATTGTTTTTACTGTAGGGATTTTCTAAATGACATCTTACTTTTAAGAAATTAAAGAGCTTTTAACATTTCTACAATTTTTATCGAGAAATAATATTTAATAAAAGTAGGATGACATTGATAAACAGTATAATTAATTGTATTGTTCGCATGGAACCGAACTATACTCGCAAAACGTTATTACGTGTAAGAGAAACAACACTCATATCAAAAAGTGAAATAACGATTATTTCTGATTTTTACGACTGACATAAAGACGTAATATGGCTAAAGATATGAAAGGAATTATTTTTAATGGTTAAAATGGATTCCCTAAAATAGCTTTAAGTAAAACGAAAACAGAAATCATATACTTATCAACAGGTTCGAAGAGAAAATTTCTTTAAATCGATAGGATACTTCATTAATTATGGAACTGGAAGAATTTTCTACACTATTTTTTACTCAATATCACGTTCTGAATTATCTTCAACGCATCGTGTATCGATATCACTACTTAGAATCTAAAAAATGATGTTATATACAGGAACAAATAGAAAATAGAAAATAAAATTTCATTCTTAAAGAAACTAACGCTGAATTTTTATCAAATAGCATGATTTATAATTGTTTTCGGTCCATTTTCTCAAGTAAGGATAAGATACACAGTTATTTTTTGAAATTTGTTTCACTGGAGTTACCCAAATCGCTACCATATCGTTGCAACATCATACATGTAACATCATGTGTGTTTATATCTTTTTTACTTTCAATTATTGGATGCTTTTACTTTTTCATAGAATATTTCTCTGTTAGACTACTCACTATAAAATGTCATCTAACTGTGGTAATAATGTGGTATTATCTGTTATATTTAGTACAGTTCTCAAACGTATGAAAAATTGACACACGAGTAAGTTAGACTTTCGTAAGAGAGATTTACATTTAACAAGAAACTTATTTGAATACATGCAGTTATTATTATTATAAGATACATGGAGACATAAGTAGGCTTTTACGGAAATGTTTGGAATCTTGAGATACCGTTTGCATATTCAATTCATTGTATATTTTCTTCTCTCTTTTTCATGGAAAAAACAGTCCGCAAATTTTAAAACAGAGATCATTTAAAGCTATTTCTGTAGAAATTTTCTACAATTTATGTTAACTTACAGGAATTCTTGTTACGATTAGAATCGTATTTCATGTGAAATATTTTTCTGTTAGAAAATTTCTACAATTTAGCTGTTTAATGTTGAAAAGAAAAAAAGAAATATATACTTGCATGCAGACAAAACTGCTAGTCCGAAAAACCTGCAGACATCTCGAATAATCTAAGATTTAATTGCAGATGGAGTAGAAGACACGGACACGGCGTATCAGGAGGCACGCAACGTGACGTGATCGATTATCGCACGGGTTATATAAAATCACACCTTCGTTCACCGTCGGGAAGAGTTCGGTGACTAGGTGTACTATCGCTTCAATTGCAGGTAGAATTGATTTGCCAAAGAAATAATGTATGGACTTTCAAAACGTTAACATTTTAATCGAAAAAGTCCCAAAGTATGCCGGTAATAACAAATACGGTAAGCAATATCGGAAGGGATTCTTCGTTGCAATAAAAATTCGTTCCAATCTTTTTTTATTGCATTTGTCTTTCAGAATACTAATAAAAGAAGTTAACAGAAGCTATTATAAATTTTCTCTTTCAATAATTCTAAAATAAGTATGCATATATTTTTATTGAAAATCCTAAACCAAATAATTTTCAGATAAGTGATTCAGTAAATATTACATTTCTCCTTCTCAAGCTGTACCACATTCTTCGTCATATTACTTAGATTGTTTGTTTTTGATCAATTAATCCGTATTATTAAGTAAAGATTATAATTATGTGTAAAAGTGAATGGATCCAAATCGACAAAAGTTCTTATTGAAGCATTGTGGTAAATCATATATTTTATATTTGATAAGTATGGAACACCTTTAGAAAATTTGTTATAAAAAAATATCGTATTTGAATTCAATAATATTTTTATCGACATCGAATTTATTTTTAGTTATGCAATTACTTCATATTTTTTTTTATAAAATTCAAATATATTCATGATAAATCAGTTGATTTTAGTAAACAGTTTCAGTGCGTTTCAAACACTAATATTGAAAAATATATTTTACACTCAACGTCGTTTCATTTTTTTCATTTATTTCTATAGGGACGTGTCTGTATCCGTCAATCCTTTGACGTTGTACACGATCGTTGTACACTGAATAACTGTATGTTATCAGCTACGATGTATGAATCTGTGGGAATGAACTGAAGTGAACCTCTTGTTAATTTAATAATAACAAGCAAAGTTTGAACTTTAACAGAAACACGTGAGAATGAATATAGATAGCACGTGTATATGTGTATATGTACGTTTTTTTGACTGAGCGTATACCTATGTGTGTTTGATCGATGATTACTTTGAATATGTAGATGTTTAAGGATGCCTGTCTCGTACGAGGGTTGAAGGATGCAGTGTCGAAAGTTGAAACGTATCTGAACTGTTCGAACGTTAGGAATGTCTCGATATCGGTCCAGTCTTTCGCATTGCCGTAGCGCATCTTTCTCTGGCAAGGCTGACGTGTTACCTGAAGTAATGAGAAGTATTCGGGTTTTGCGGAAATTGAGTTTTCCGGGTTTTCTTGGTAACTTGTATCCTTGCAATATGCTTCCAAATTACCCTTTGGAAATACCGAATTTATAACATATCCGTGGCTATTGAGTGCGAAATAAATAAAAATTCTAAAGAGCGATTTCTCTATGACCTCCCTAGATTCCAGCTCAAAAGTAGCCCCCTGTACAATTGTTCTATAAGCTTTTCTGACAAAGACCTTGCGTGGCTCTTTTGTGTGTTCCAGATAGAACAATTTCTAAATACAGAAATAAGATTAATCAATCATGTATGTGCCACTTTGATCGATGACGTTATTCCGTGTTTCTGGTAGTTGAAAGATCTTTCCCTTGTAGAATTCTTGAGATTTAGCGAAAAACCGACCTACGTGGTTTTAGCAGGAGTTGTTTCCTTCCTGAATTTTCGAAATCATTGCAGAAAAAACGAAAGAAAGAAAAGAAATCAATTTTATGAAAATATCGATAATGTGTAAAGATTAAGTAATAATTTCGCTTGTGATGCTTCAGTTATTGATTTCGTTAGCCTTTAACATTTTGGTGACTCTATATGATACTAAGAAGAAAGTCATACGAGTATATAAACAATTTTATTACAAATCTTTGTAACATTTTAACATAAAACATTTTAAGTACGTAGCACTTTATTTTGGCTACGATAAATATCTCAATTATTGAAAAATAAACCTGCCTTTTTATGGCATTCAAATAATCTACTAGCTATTTTATATTTATTATTCTATTGTAGAATAATGAAATTATTTAAAATGAATCTGTAAAAGTATTAATTACATAATAAATAATAATACTAATACATAATACATAATAATAATAATAATTACATAATAAATGTAAACGGCAAATAGCATGTTTATGTAATACATTCAAAGGATTGTAAGTACATTTTTTACGTGATATCACAATAATTAAACAGCAATTATATGTTAAATCTTATAAAATTTATCGTAAAGTAGGAAATTTTACTTAATAATGCAAGTTATTTTCAGTCAGAGAAATATAATAATAAGAAACGTTTGTGACAACACTGAATGGCTGAATAGAATTTTTATATCCAATTTTAAACGAAAAGAAATTTTATCGAAATAATTTTCTATAAAAAATGACAACAACTTGTTTTACTTTACAAAGTAGATTTTCTATTAAATAGGTAAATTATGAGTTCTGTAAAAGATTATTATACAACAATATCGTTATTATACAAAAACAATCCATTCGAAAAAATACTGAAGGTCATTAATATATAACAGAATTATAATTGTAACAATTATAATATTAAAATTAAGAGTAGATTATAGGTTTGTTGATCGGAGAGCGAATAAATTTAAACTTGTATTTTAAGTAATAATGTCTTATGTAGAAATTACTATAAATAACTACTGTTAATATGTATTAATTAAATCATTATTAGTAACTATCTTAAATATATAAAATTATTTAATTGTATCGTATTATATTTTAAACAGATAAACTATTTTCATTAACGTCGTATATTGAACTTTGATAAGCTAACTTGATTATAAATAAAATTATATTCAATTAAAGTAATATTTCATTTAATTTTCTGGTATTTAAATAAACAAAGAATATGCCATTAACCACCTAGTCAAGTGTCTAACTGATTTTCTAAATGTTGAGTGGAAAGCAAAATTGAAAGTTAAAAAACATTTTCTTACAATTAGTGTTATATTTGAAAACTGGTTATTTAAATATGTATATTATTTGGTATTGGTTTGGATTCATAGCTTTTATAAGATATAAAAATGCTTATGTATTCGATGTAGACCATACTAAAGTCTAGTCCAGATTCACATACAATTGCCGCAGAGAATCCGCTGAAAAATATACTTATACTAGTATTATATATAAGTACTTACATACAAACATTGCATAGCGAACTCGTCCTACAGTCGCTTGGCGGACAATTTCTGTTAGTCTGGGCTACGTTAAGTGAACCAGCTTACACACTCGTATATGGGATCGTTTAAATATCTGTAATGTATTACCTATATTTAAGCATGTGAAAAAATATGTGTATAGAAGGTATATTAGCTTCTTAAAAAGTTTTAGATACTTTCAGAATAAAATATTTTTAGATTGAACGATGGGAACACTATTACATTTGTGTTTATATTCTTTATATGAATGTAAAATAGGGTTATGGGATTACATTAAAGAAAACATGAATTTAATTTTGTTTAAAAACATACCGATAACCTTCAAATATCTTAAAAATTGATCTTTAGAAAAATTATTTCTTTGTCATTTTTATTTTTTTTTCCTTTCGAGCAATTTATTTTGCTCTAAATAGTTTCTTCATGTACTGATAATTAATCTATTAGAGATATTTACGTGACCCCATTTAAATGCTCTACTTGGTACATACATATAATACAGTATGTTTTGTCCTTTTTTAGCAGTATAATCGAAGAACGAAGCTACTTATGCGAAAATTGTTTGATTTGAAAGAGAAAATAATGTAGTACTTCTAAATCTTACAATCTTGTTAATTGGATTGGATGGAACATCGTGGATTACTTTTGTTCTTTTGCATTAAAAATATCATAGCATGAAAATTCAAATTACATTGCGTTCATGTTATACTGTACTTTAAAATGAATTTAATGAGTTAAACTTAAACAGTACTTATTTATAATCAATTGTATCATTATTAATCGACGTTCAAATAATATAATAAAAATAAAACAACGCTGATAGGAAATATTTATAATTCTTGCAATCATTATTTAAGTTTATCATTAGATTTCTTCAAATAAAACGTTTTAAATACTGAATTCTTAAATTATTATCAATTCTAAACGATGTGAAATTAACAAGATTAATACTGAATTTATATTTTTTAGTAAATTTAATACATTTAATATGTTTGTAACTAAATTTAACTCGTATCGTTGATTTTGTTATTTTATATTTCTAAATTTATGTAACTAACGAATTACAAATAGTTACAAATATAGAAAAGTAAATCTGTATATATGAAAGTATACAAGTACATACATATACATACGTATACTTCAATTTATACGTATTGTTAGTGATTATAATGTAAAGCGGTTAAAAATTGTTTCTATTAATGTTAAGTACTCGCTTCACCCTTGCTAGAAACTGTTTAATTTTTTTATTTATGACAGAAATTTGTTAAAATGTTTAACTATCGGAGAAACGACGAATTTCGTTTTCTGTCTAATGTTTTCCATTAACACTATTAGTATGCTGTACTACAGACAAAGTTTATAAATCTACAAATACGTGATTTATATGTATACTATGTATAAAGACAATCAAATATCATAGCAATAGATAAAGTAGACAAGAGGAATTTTTCTTTGAATTATCGCATGTTATAATTATCTTGCGGTCTTATATGAAGTTGTTATTCTATTATACATGTAAAGTATATATATAATATCTTGTTATCTTGACGTGATTTGTTATCTGACTTAATATTTTAACAGTTTAGTCTTAATTTATTAAACAAAACAAAATAAAAAGAGCATTACCAAAGTTCTTTACCAAAGTGTTCTTATCAACAAATAGTATCGTCGATTTGTGTTTTAGGCGGTAAAAGATTAGAATATTCGCTCAATTAAATTATCCATAAGTGAATTTGTATTGTACTACAAATATATTTGGATTTTACTTCCATATAAAAATTCATTACTACTAATAACTAGGAGTAGAGAATCACAAAATGCATGGTTCGCATGGTTTTGTTTAGTATCAGCGTAATATGTACGCATTAAACAAGCTATACATAATAAATATATACATATCTATGTTAATTGATGATATAGAATGAATGTCAGATGACTACAAATACATATTTATAGTGACAATACATTTATCACCTGCAACATATTAGGTACATACAAGCATATATCGCAATTATAAATATATTAACATCTATTTTCTAAAACACTTCATTACATTTAAGTTGCATAAGTAAAATCTACAGATCCGAAGAACTGTCAAACCTTTATAGCAAATGAAATTGTATATTAAAATAATTGTTTTTATTACGGTATTATCATATAATCGCATCCCTCCACTCTGAAATACGTAATTAGATGCAAACATAATTATAATATCATATTTGTTCGTAATGATACATTTTGATGAAGTTTAAATAAGGCTCTTAAATTTTTTCGAACTTGAATATAAACATAAATTCGTTCAGAAAAGACTTTATCCCCTGCTACTACTTTACGTGTTATAAATTCATGAGTATGTATGTTTACAAAAATACCTATATAATAATGCTTAAAGTAATAGATAGGAGCATATATATATATATATATATATATATATATATATATATATATATATATATATATATATATATATATATATTCTGTGTTATAATATCAATACATGTACCTACAAGTATATGTATATCTTGTAAAATATCTTCTTCGTATTTAAAATAACTAACGTACGTATCATTTGAAATTCAGCAATTTCACTATTTGTAGGTAAGAATGCATTATTTGTGCAAGTGTTCGTAATCAAACTATGCAAATTTATAATCGGTCTTTGTATATTTATTTATCAATAAGCGTTATTTTTTTAGTAAGAAGAATTATGCATTTCTGTAATGGAATTATTGAAGAATTTGGTACATATACATATACATATGTACAAGACATATGTATAAGACATATATGTGTACAAATGTCATTGTAACTCGTTTATTTCCATATTGAATCGACTGTACTATACATATAGCTCAAGTAGAATACTTTTTAACTTGTGACGCATGTGGTCAATTATATACATACAAATCATGAACAAAACTTTGTATCTATATAAAGAAATATATAATTGTCCTTAGAGTATATATTACGTATGTGTATGTAAATACGTCATAGATTTAGTTGGGTTGAAACTAATATTTAAGGAAATATCACATATGTCAATGTCAGTAAAAACATTTAATTTGTCAGAGAACATAGTAATATACGTATATTAACATTTAATTTTAGAAATGTGTTGGCATTTCATATACGTAGAACCGTTATAAAATAATTGCATCTTATTACTTATATGTTAAGCTATTTATTGCTTTTGCGAATTGGATGAATCGGATGATCCATATCAGACAAATCAGGTGGATTCTTCTCGTAGTAACTAATTTCTCGCATACCTTCTGCAGCTATTTCCCATAATTCCGGATGTTTCTGTTTAAAATTATTGTACCATTTTTCTATGTAAGTCCACGAATTTAATTTGAAATCGATCGCTTCTAGACACATAGTTGCAGTAACTAAGGGGAAATCGGCAATGGTCAGCGTATCTGTTAAGTAATAATTAAATGTAATAATTAAACCATTGTACTTTAATAATACAAGCGATATCAAGTGAAAAATATAGAATTATCTCTTTTTGTAAACTATATCGGTATTATTAAAGAATATTTAGGTTATTTTCACATTAAAAAGAAAAATCTTATAAATGAACTAAATTTTTGTGTAACTTAATAATCTAGTTAAGTTTCTATAACTGTTACAATAACCAGTACGGTTTATAGAAAGTATTCATATTAAAATCATGATACTTACTACCCGCAACGTATTCTGTATGTTCACGTTGTAAATATGTATTAAAAACATCTAATGCCATTGTCATTTTCTTCAGACCCAGAGATGTTCTTTTATAATCAAAGAATATAGGAGCCATCTATACAAAAATATTTTAATACAAAGTAAAAATTTGTTCAAACATGTTGCAAAATAATTGCATACAATGTACCATGAAACTATAATACTTGAGCATTTATCATAGGAAACTTGTATCACAATGGCTAACTGTATATTCTATTTGTTCCATATGAACCATAGAAAAAAGATAAGTTTCAAATGGAAAGTAAATATGAAAAAAAGCATTGAGTGAGGTAAGTAATGTAAACAATATAAATGTTTTCATATGCATTAATATCTATATCTTGTGTATAATATAAATATGCATTTATACGCTTGCAAATGAGCACGGAAAGTAGAATTCGTTGTTTCATTGGCAATAAACTAAATACCATATGTATCATTTAAAAGCATTGTAATAAAACTATATATTCGTTATAAAATGGTTATTTAACCATTTACTTTATATAATTAAATCATCATTATTAAAAAAATTGTTGAAAAATGCGGTAGACGATATCACTAATTGTAAGTGCTAGATATGGGTAATCGATAATAATCAGTAATTAGTAATGATAGTATTTGGAAGTAATCATATGTGAAATTATTTAGCTTCGTGTAATTATTCAAAATTGATAATGCTTTAGTATCCAAAATTAATATACAACTATGAAGATTGCAAACATTATTTGTAAGAACATTATTTGTATGATCTATTTGTACATTTTTCTCTTTTAAAGATCAAATGTAGTTCATGACGTACAATTAGGTTTATAATATTTTCAAAATTTTATTTTTTAAATGTTTACATTTTTTTAAAGCTTATTGACAACAGCATATTAAAATTTTTAACGTCATATGTGTACATTAAATTGTGTTTATTATTTACTCACCACATATTCAGAAATACTACGGTAATACATAGCCAAATTAAAGCACAATCGATGATTAACTATTGCACGACTCTTTGGATCCTTCGGGTATAGTTTTCCTACTGTGTCATATTTGTCGCCAAGATATTGTAGAATAGCATTACTAGCACACACGTGTATTAAAACAGAAAGAAATTTCCTTATTATTTTAATATTATTGAGTCTTCAGTCTTAATACAGTTTACGTTTACATTTAGTTTTCCTACTGTGTCATATTTGTCGCCAAGATATTGTAGAACAGCATTATTAGCATACATGTGTATTAAGACAGAAAGAAATTTCCTTATTATTCTAATATTATTGAGTCTTAATACAGTTTATGCGATATAATTATGAGATTATGGATTTAAAATTTTGTTTAATTATCGAATGTGTTCTTCCAATCCATTGCATTTAAGATAAAACATAATTTTTATTACTATGTTCGTATCGACATAATATTTATATATAATTTAATTTAATTTAATTTATGAATCAATGCATTACTCTAATGCCATTTTAATATTTAGTAATCAGTGGGTATAATATTATTTTCATAAAAAATTTCATTAAAACTACCATTTTATAGTAAATCCATTAAAGTTTTTCTAAAGTAGGCGGAATAATTTATGTTTTAAGTAAATGTGTACCTTTCTCCCATTATAAGATCGTCGTCGACTAACACAGGAATTTCTTTTTGTGGATTTAACTATAAAAATGATTATACGTATGTAGTATAAAATAGATATATTATTAATGTTGAAAATAAATATCAAATTTAAGAAGTTTTTTACATATAATAAAAGTATTTATTAAGTAGCCTTAATTATATTAAGTAGTAGTATGTCATTAATATAAGCATACTTGTGCATATTCGTTTGTCATGTGATCCCCCTTGCCAAAGTCCACGTCGATTAATTCATATTGAATATTTAAAGCTTTTAAAGCTTGGCGACAGGCAAGAGATGGTGGTCCATCGGAAACGCTATACAGTTTCATTATTGACCTGAAACGAAAGGTATTTACTTTACAATAATATTTATTTATAGGCAAATGTTTTGTATAACAATTTATTTTTATATTAATGATATATTTATTCATACTTATGGTACTCCTTTCATACATATTTTAGTAGTGACATATAAATATATTTATTGCTTTTGAAATAAATACATAGATAATTATTATTAAAAAAGTTGGCAATTATTGGGAATAGGACGATATCACCGACTTCAATGACCTTGAAACATGTTATTAAGCTGAACGTTATAAATAATTTTTTTCTATACATACATGTATAAATCGCCATTCAGTTATAGTTTCCAAGGAATTTGTTTTACAGTCAACGATTCTTGTAACTTCATACGTAATTTATACATATTGAATGATATTTGTATATTTATAACGTCATTTTATTATTATGTATTTATGTTTTACCACCTTTACATTTCCGTGAATAAATAATACTAAAATAATATAAAATTAGATCACAATATCAATAAATAACGCGGAATAACTAACATTTGTTGAAACTCTTATTAAAGAGTGACTATAGGTATATTTTCCTAACGTTTCATGTATCATATCCATTATCTGCAATTCCTTTGATTATATTTATATGCAAAAATAAAAAATGTAAATAATATGAAACACTATAAGTTTCACAGAAATAATACTCACTGCAAGAAGACGTACAATTTGCAGTATCTGAGAATATAAAGAGGCGTAGTGTTTACGATATATCTCGAATCATACTGACATTTCATGAAACAGATTACTTGAAGCACCTTTCACTTTTGCTCAAGGTTTTAACGTTGACCTACATTATGTATGTATGTATGTGTTTTGTTCGGTGACGCTTTACGTAGCCCGGAATATATCACTCGGTCGAGGCGGCCACTCGCTACGTTAACATAATTAGTTGGACCGTAATAAGCGTAAGGAACTGTCGTAAAACTAAGCATTTCGATTTGACCGAAACATAGGTTTTCCCATGTTTCCCGGGATTTTCACCCGCAAACGACCGGTGGTGGGGCGACCAACACCCAGCAAGAGTTTTCCTCTGCGACAGCATCGTCACCGAACTTCATTGAATCTACGACTACAGATCAATCAACATCTCTGCACTGGGTTCACTACTTTAATTCAGTTAACATATATCTAATTAACATATATATATATATATATATATATATATATATATATATATATATATATATATATATATATATATATATATATATATATATATACGCAACGAGCGTAATCATATTGTCTACAATTGTTGTTGGAATAAAAAGTACATTATAACCTGTTACCTCAGCGTTATAATTAATTCAATCACCTCTGTTATTCTAAACAAAATAGAGGATCGATCAGTTTCGTGGCGTCGATTGTATATCGTAACGGGAATTTAGAGATCGCGTCTCTCCGCGAACGGTCGATAAAATAGTACGTATGTATGTATAAAATAGCGTTAAATTTAGTATATGTACATACTTGCTGATACTGCTGATACTTCAAGCGGTCAATAAGAATATATTTAAATTTTTTATGTGCAATAATGTATAATAATTATAGTTTTTGCCTAGCGTATTGTACTCATCCGATGTTAATTGATACGCGTAAAAATTTGTGATGTTTTATTATTTTGTTCATATTTTCAATATAATATTAAATCATGCGTATCAAAATTATTTATACTACTGTTATTACATACTGTAACTACATATTACTTTTATATTAATTAATATGTAAATTGTAAAATATAGATAGATATATTTTGTTGCAATATAAAAACTAACGTGGAACTGAATAGGTTCTTGTCTATGCCAGCATGGAAGTGTAGTATCACAATCATGATATAAACAGTTCTCGATACTCATATACCGGTGTTCAAAGAAAATCGTCCGAAAATTGAGTCGTTGTGAAATATCAACATGCAAGATACGAAGGTTCACTTTCTGCGCATGCGTAACGTGCTATGAGCGTCTCAGACAGAGATGGAGACACTCTGTTCATCTGTGTTTGTCTCGCAAAAACGCGGATTTTCTTGATCTTCCATATTGACATTTTTAACTAACGATTAACGACTAGATATAACTCAATTCTATAGACGGTCTTCCCTACCGAGTGTCGAGACTTATTTATATGATCATCCTGTTACAATTTGTTCTCTGACAACAGATTATATGGTCCAATTATATGGCTCAATTGCTTGGTGTTCAAATGCTTTCAATAGATCTCGACATTGAGAATAGTATTCCACGGCTATATTTTTCACACATAAGTTACAAGCGAACCGTACGTACATGTGTTTTTTTACTTCTGTCATATGCTGTCAAAAGAAAAAATATACGTGATTGTCTTGCAGAGTACAGAATTTTATTACATGGGAATAAAAAGCAGATCATTCGGAAATTTATTTACTTCCTTAAACATTTGAAATCCGCAGGGAAAAAGCCACAAATGCCCCTTATCGAAACAGAATAAAACTATCTGGCGACGTGAAATATCGTAAGAAATTAATTACATGAAAAGTTTGTATAACAACGTTACAGCTGCCATCGACGTTTTTTATAGATATATGAAATATCCAGAAACTATATTAAAATATTGATTTATCTACAAAATGAGCAAGAACCAACTCCTTTGTGCAATCAGAGGTAGAAGTGGCTGGTGTCTAAATCCGTCCAAAACCGCCTCTTAACTTGTAATATTTGCTCACAAATGATTACTAATTTGGCATGAAATAAATTTTTGCATTGGAAATTTTTCGATGTTAGAATGTAAAACTCCACTGTTTGACCTATATGACACTGCAATACTTTCTACATATAAAGCTGAGAGTTAAAAAAATATAATTTAGAGAACATAGATTCATGAAATCAGTGTTTAGAGGAATTTTTTAATTTTAACTTGTCATTGACCATTAAATGGCAGTGTAAGTGACTATTCAGAACAAGCAGTTGGTTACATCGCGGGATACATTGGAAAACAATTAGAATTGGAAGTAATGTAGCAGCACATAAGTCATAAGACGCTTCAAATCGAAAGTGACTCATGTTGTTTTGCCTCGAAGTATCAACGTCGTTTCGGTGTATATTCGATGTAAGATTTAAAAATGAACAAACTCCGGATAAAACAATATCGCCGTTACGCGTAACCGTCAACCGGAATCGAATTCAAACTTTCCGGTACTCCCCCGACCAGTATAAATAGGCGAACATGCTCTCTAGGAGATCCAGAACCAGTATCATTATAGCGAGTAGCATTGAGCGAGCGACGATTACGACCTAATATACTAACTCTAATATACTAATATACTTAGAGTGATTTTTAATATATCTGACTATCACAAATATTCACTCTTCTCGTCATTAAATAAATCAACACGTTTGATATCCATCACAGTAAAATATATCGATTGTTTAAGTACATGTTACAAATCATCGCAAATAGCGATTCTGCAAACATTAAGCTGAACCTCATAAAAAATACGCGGTTTTCTTACAACACCTTCATGCAATGTCATTACGATTTTCATTGTTGCAGAAAAATTATCTCACTGATGTATCAATGGGAATATGGATAAACCACCCGTAGACAAATTTTTTTCATATATTCTTGCTTCTGTAACTTTTTAAGAATTGGTGTTAAAAAGAAATTAGGATATGCTTTTAGTAAATGATCTAATTAATCATAAACATACCAATAAAAAAATTTTGAGTGTCCGTATACGATTTGCGTATACGATATGCTTTTCTGAGAAACTATAGTTTGAGAGTTACAGGCACAAATATTCGTCATTTCTTCATTCATCAAATTATTTGGGATCACTAATAGCCTTTTTTGTGTATCTTTCTGCTATCCTTCCTTGTTGTCCTTAATTTCCTTGACTGCATGAACGTTAAGAACATGTATTGTGCGACAGTTCTCGTCATGCTATATTATCAATAATTATATGAACGCAGAGCATTTTGCTTCCTTTCTTATTCATTACTTTACGAGTTAATGTTAGGAATCTGAATGTACATGTCAAGTCATGTATACACTTGTAAATACAAAGAAAGAAACACAATTATTTATAAGTGTATTCTACATTATTACAAAATAACAAACATAAGTCCATAAAATAGACATAAGTTCTAAAACTATTTGTACTTATATTTATGTATTATTCTACGTACATATATTCTCAATTGCAATTATATGTATAATTTATAAATATTTTTCATATATGTACAATACGATTAAAAATTAGCCGAAATATATTTGTGCGTGAGCAAACCTCCTTATACGAACGAAAGCAGGTCAGCCTAAGCAGCGGGGTGCACAAGCATCCTCAAATAGAACGATACATGGGCAGCAGTTTATCTCGTACAAATCACAGAGAAGAAGATTATGACATTTGAAGACGTAAACCATCCTGCGCGAAGTTTTGTAAGAAAAATCGTAGATTAAACATTATACCTGCTTACTCATTGATATCCATAACAGCATATCGAAAACCGCCTCATGAAATTTTCGAATAGAGAGGATTAATATTAGGTCATCCCATAAGTTCGTGCCGACTTTTGTGTATACATTTCATGTGTCGATTTATAAACATACGGCGATCAGGGACCAATGCACTTGAGCTTAGCTGATCGAGAACAGGCTAGAGCAGATTTTCGTTTGTATAAGATCGTAATATAGTGAACACAGTGATTTCTAACGGTAAAAAATCATGAGTGAAATGCATATCCATTTTCGACATCTCACGTTATATGAATTTCGGAAAGGAAGTTCTGTAACAATTGCCACGAAAAACATATGTGCTGTTTACGGAGAAAATGCGCTTTCATCTCGCACCTGTAGGAAGTGGTTCCAACGTTTTAGAGCTGTGAATTTCTGTTTAGAAGACGAGGAACGCTCCGGGCGTTCTCCTCCCTAGAATACTCTATTTTGAACTTTTATCTAGTGGTGATACCATTAATTCAGACAAATATTGCACTCAGTTAGAAAAATTAAGGGAAGCACTAGCTGAAAAACGACCAGGTTTAGCGAATAGGAACAACGTTATCTTCCATCACGACAACGCTAGACCGCATGTCGCGAAAAGCGTTACCAAAAAAATTGTCTGAATTTAATTGGGAAATTTTACCATATCCCCCATATTCCCCAGACATTGCCCCATCTGATTACCACCTGTTCAAAGCAATACAACACTTTTTAGTAGGTAAAAAATTTGAAAATATTAACATTCTCAAAAATAGCTTAAAAAATTATTTTAAAGAAAAACAAGAGAACTTTTATCGAGACGGAATAATGGCCCTACCAGAAAAATGGGAAGAAATTGTACAACGAGAGGGGGATTACATTTTTTCATGAAACTGAAAGGTATGTAAACAATCTTAACATATATAACCGCTCGAAAAACGGCACGAACTTATGGGATGACCTAATACTTCCTCTGATCCTCTGCCTCCATAAATAATTAATAAATAATAGCAAATATAAACGATGTTTATACAAATTTCACACATACGCCACGATCATCTTGTCTGCAGGTGTTCACAGAAAAATCATATATGCGAGTGTTCAGACTGTTCACAAAAAAGTCGGAACGAAAATAGCAATCGTTTTATATTACGGTAAATGTTCAATATAGCTTATAGATGGTATAGCATATCGGCGTAACATACATCCACTTAATTCGGAACCCACGCTCGCGAGAACATTGAAAACTGCAACAGTTGACATGTATACTCACTATGCAAAGTATAGTATAAGTATAGTGTATACTAATCCATATCCTCACTTTTACAGTGTTACAATACAATAGAAGAAACGTTCATATATTTATACCAAAAGACATTATCAAAAAGTTAACCTTATAGCTCTAACTAAAGGCTACAAGAAACAGCAATAGAAATCTAGTTATAGCTCTTTCCTTTCTATACCTTGTAATCCAAAACATAATTTATATTCCAGGGCACAATAATATGGACCTCTCCTTATTTCGAATTTTTTGTTTCACTAAATTCTATTCTCTTCGTAACAGCGGTCTCCAGATCACGGATATACAAAAGTAAAGATGTACAGTTTTTCCTGAAGTAATTACTTCAACAATATTAGTAGCTAGATACATTGTCTCAGCGGTATCTGACATTGGATCATGTTACACCACTCGATCGTGACGAGCCGTTGTCACACGTTCAAAAACAGTAGTAGGGTAGACAAAACTTTCTACATGCCACAGCCATAACGCGACGATAACCCCTCCAGAGAGACCAAACCATAGTATAAGAACCCTCCCAAATCAGCACTCAATACCTATTTTGTTATAACACTCTGAACCGTTACTCTGTTGGATTCGTACAATAAATTTTACTATCATATCTAAAGTCCAAATTTTTTACCTTACTCGTGAAACGTTCGAACTACGACGCGAGGAGATCACCGATGATCTGTCAATTTCGTGATTTCTTGTGTCTCCTACGTGACAAAATTGGCGATCCCTGTCAGGATACATTCAACGCATCAAGAGGAAACTTTATCGGGAACTCCACGGATTCTACAGCGAAGGACCACGGTCACCTTCTTGATCAAAAGGAGGATCTACAAAGAACTTTGGTAAGCTGGCTTTCGTACATTTGTAGCGGCACATGAGCTACAAGTCAATTCAAATCATATTGTTGTTTTGCCTCGGAGTATCAATACTGTTAGGATACACGTAATGTAATAATAAATAAACTTCAGGCAAAACAATGTCGCCGCTACGTACAACCGTCGAACAAAGACGAATTTGAATTTTCCGACTCTCCCCCGACCAGTATAAATAAACGGACGCGATCGTAAGGAATTCTGTACCTGCCGAATTATCAACGAGTTATCAGCGATCTAATTAGCGATTTACACTGTCTTTAACGAATCCGTTAGTACGCGCATCTATTGAATGTACTTATTTAATTATTATTATAAAATACACTTGACAGTTTCAACAACGAGCAATCATCCTCTACAAGTCCTCTACATATTATTGAAACAATAGAGCCGAAATACCTTCTGAAGATAGTGATTCATCTTCTGCTGAAAGTGTCATATCTCTCAACGTGAATCCAACTGATAAGAGTATCGCTGATCATCTACGTGGCGGGGCTGGAAGAAGAATTAAGGAAAGGACAAGTCGGGGGCATAGTGGTAGGAGAAAGGAAGCTATGGTCACTGACATATGCAGACGATGTTGTGCTGATGGCGGATATAGAAGAAAAGACCAAGATAATAGTTTTTGAAAAAAAGAAAGAACAAGAGGAGACAAAGAAAATGGAAATAGGGAGAGTGGGAATTAGAAGAAGTGGAAGAGATAAGATACCTAGGGTACATACTACAGAAAAACGGCAGTGATGAGAAACACATACAAGACAGCAAAAAGAGAGCAACAATAGCAATGTGAAGAAAACATGGAACGTCGGAGAAAGAATCTTCAAACAGGACTACAAGAGGAGAATGAAGATGTTTGTGAATTATATATTGATAGAGGAATGCAAGCTAACAGAAATCAAAGAGAAAGCACTAAGAAGAGCAGCAAGGTATGAAGAAAAAGCCATAGAGTCAAAAAAGGAACTAGTAAAGGAGTGCATAAAGGAAAGAGAGAGAAATTGGGGAAATGGCCAAGAAGGGAAAAGAGCAAGAAAGAGAAAGAAGGAACTAGAAGAGGTGAGAAGTGGAGGGACACAAAGGGAAGCAAGAGAAGAACAAGGAAGGATGACAGTAGACCAAATTATAGAAGAAAGGAGAAAGAGAGAAGCAGAAGAGAGGGGAAAAAGGATAAGGGAGTCAAAATATAATAAACGTTATAGAAAAATCGCCAAAGAAGAGTTACCAAAATGCTTACAAGGGAGGATGAAGTGGAAGGACAGAAAAATACTAGCAATATGGAAACGAGACCAAAGCAAGGAAATACTGGAAAGAAGAGGGAGGAAAAGATGCAGACTATGTAAAAGGAAAGAAGAAGACCTGAGACGCGTAACAGTAGAAGGCGAAGTAACGGGAAGACCAAAGGAAACAGAAAAGATATTAAACGAGACTGGAGAAGAGAAGGGCAATACAAGACGGGGAGGAACGATAATAAGGAAGCACAGCAAGGAGGCAAAAGTTGCAATAGTTTTAGAGATAGATTATACAACGGAGTGCAATATGATAGAGTGGATAAGAGGGGAGATAGATGTTCTATTGATTATATATGATCTTACGTTCTATTTGATTGTCGACGAGAAGGCAGCGTCAACTGACGTTTAATGCAACTGGCAATAAGCTCCACTTTCGGCTAACCTGCTATGTACGGGAATACTGGAGCGGGAGAGGATTAAAGTTCTTCGAATGTAGATTAACAATATAAAATGATTTATTCAATCTTACTCGATTTCGATATTGACAATTGACTGACGGATATGAAATCCTTCGGTAGACGAAATGGTAAGTAATTCTTCGATGGACAAAATGATAACTGACTCTTCGATAGAACGAATAATTAATCTATAATATTCGATAGACGAACGGTAATTGATTTTTTGACTTCTCTGAGCCACTACATTTATTTATATCCGTCGGAGATGAAAAACGTCGGCGTCTTTCTTTTGAAAATGTTTGGGAAGATTCCTAACGTTTGTTCAACTGCCGACTTTGTTTACAATTTAAATTCTCTTAATACCGTTATAAAAACATAATATAAAAACATAGATGAGTTTTCGCAAGATATAGCTTTTAGCGGCTTTAACTGGCTTTCATTTCAAATACTGTAAACAGGGAATAAACGTTTTAAATTACCTCGGTTTAGGAGAATTTATCAATTTTACTTTCGCGCTACGGATCTCGCGGATCGTGGGACGTGACAGTAGATACATAAGAAAAGAGCTTAGATAGATATAGACAAGGAAAAGAGTTAAGAGTTTAATTAGATAGATATAAGGGAGGAGGCAATAAGGTTATAACGCCATAAGACTGAGAAAATGTAAAAAACATGATAGATAAACAAGATGTAAAACCGAAAACTCGTCCAAAGCCGAAAGGCACGGACTAAGAAAAATAAATACAGTGTATCGCTGAACAAAACGAACTAATTTCTACTTTGATTGAACAAGTTCAAAGCCTAACTCACAAGCTTAGAAGCTTTAGAAATAGTATCGATCAAGACACTAAATATGTAAAAGAATTCACAGAAACTAGCGATAGAAACTATGCCAAGGAAATACATAATCTTGTAAAAACCACGGAACTAAAACACGATACCGGAACCGACCAGTCACAAATGAGCGATCACAATAATCGCTCTAAGATTGCTCGATACTCACTAACTATCTGACTGATAACTGATTACTCTTAATGATCGTGTTCGTTTATTTATACTGGTCGGAGGAGTACCGGAAAGTTTAAATTCAACTTCGATTGACGGTTGCACATGGCGGCGATATTGTTTTGCCTGGAGTTTGTTCGTCGCTACGTTTGGTACGTCAAGACGGTGTCAGTGTCCCGAGGTGAAACAACAACATGTTAAAATTAAATTACCATTAAAATTATATTACCATTCCAGAACACCAACAACAAGATAGGATCAGGTCAAACTCTAATCCCAACTCAATATATTGAAGGAAAGCCCACACCAATATGTTTTATCAACACTAGTAAGCAAATATGTCAAATTACAAACGAAATAGGAAAACCCGACAAATTAGATCAAATCGATAAACTTACACAAATAATACATACCAAACATATTGATCCAGAACTTCGAGAACCCTTCGAGAAAATCCTTATCAATTACCTAGATGTTTTTAACATGGAAACAGACTCACTGCCATGCACCAACCTAACCGAGCATGCAATCACACTCAAAACCTACAAACCTATAAACATCAAAACTTATAGACCTCCCGAATGTTATAAAAAAGAAATTGAAACTCAAATCAACAACACATTAAACAAACAAATCATAGAACCATCGGATAGTCCATACAACGCGCCAATTTGGGTAGTTCCAAAGAAATTAGACCAATCAGGCAAACAAAAATGGGGAATCGTTATAGATTTCAGAAAATTAAACGAGCAAACAAATCAAAACGCATATCCTCTATCAAATTCGAACGAAATATTCGATCACTTAGGCAAAGCTAAATTTTTCTCAGTCCTAAACCTCTCGTCAGTGTTACACCAAATACCTATGGAACAAAAATCTAAAAAATATACCGCATTCTCAACGTCACAAAGTCATTTCCACTATAATCGCATGTCCTTCGGACTCAAAAACACACCTGCAGCGTTCCAACGTGCTACGGGGATTAGTAGGAAATAACTAAACGACATCATAATATTCGGAAGCACCATCCAAGAACATAACCGAAATCTTGCTATTGTATTAGACAGATTACGAAATTTAGGATTAAAAATACAACCGGACAAATGCGAATTTTTGAAACCAGGGTTAGAATATATAGGACATGTAGTAACAAAGGAAGGAGTAAAACCTAATCCCAAAAAGATTCAGGCTGTGAAAGATTCTAAAATACCAAAAACCGCGACTCACGTAAAATCATTCTTAGGACTCGTTGGGTACTGTAGAAAATTTATACGCAACTTTTCTAAAATCGCGAAACCACTGATAAGTTTCACAAAGAAAGACACTCTATTCCACTGGACTGATAAACAACAGCTTGCATTTGACACGCTAAAACAAAAACTCTGTGAAGCTCCTGTACTACAATACCCAGACTGTGAAGAAACATTTACATTAACAACAGACGTAAGTAACGAAGGATTAAGAGCAATACTCTCCCAAGACGGACATCCATGCATATACATATCCCGAACCTTGAACCCTCCTGAGAAAAACTATTCCACAACCGAGAAAAAGCTACTAGCAATAGTATAGTCAGTTGAAAGACTAAGGCAATACCTACTTGGTAGAAAATTTAAGATTCAAAGTGATCGTTCAAGCTTTGAAATGGTTAAAAAATGTTAAGGATCCCTCGTCGAGACTCGTGCGATGGCGCTTAAGGCTCGAAGAGTACGATTATGAAATTGAATATAAAAAAGGAAAGGAAAATACAACAGACGCTTTCTCCCGATTGTATCCTATCACAGACGAAGAAATTCAATCCGTAGTATCTGATCTAGAGAACTCAGACAATTATGACGAATATATCGACTGGGAAACTAATATCGCCACAGCTCCAATAATTCAAAAACCTAACAACCACACTTTAAACAAATTACAAAAACCGAACTAGGAGACTTTAACAAACAACACCGGTTACGTCAATTAACTAAACACTTTACTAAACGCCAAACTGAGCGTTTAAAAATAGGAATGAACGATAATAACTTCAACACGTTAGAAAAGGTAAACATTCAACTCATGCTAAGATTCCTAACAACAAAGTTCCCTTAAATTAAATTAATATTTGGACAAGATCCGTCAATAGATTACGATAACGAACAAAAACAAACGATACTACGCGAAAACTATAACGAAATAGTACGACACTTAGGTATACATCGCACCTAGGATAAACCTAGATCAAGACGTCACAGAATTTATACAAAACTGCGAAACTTGTCAACGAGAGAAACTAAACCGTATCAGAGTCAAAGAGCAATCCATGATAACTGACACACCCGTAAACCCTAATGATAAAATCGCAATGGACGTACTCGGACCTCTCACAAAAACCAAACAAGGTAATTAATTTATCCGGTCTACCTCGTTCTCATACCTCTAAAGGACCAAACAGCCAATTCGATCATTAACGAACTTTTGGATCACTATGTGTACATATATTCCGCATCTAAAAGTTTCCTCGCGGATATGGGACGAAATTTCGTATGTACACTGATGGATACATTTAAAAAAGCTTTCAAGATCCAACACATAAAAACTACCTCCTTCCACTCGCAATCTAACGGATCCCTTGAACGAACACATGCTGTAGTAAATGATCTTATTCGAACTTGTACGACCGACCGACAAATCGATTGGGACGAAAATTTAAAATTAATTTGTATGGGATATAATATTTCAGTACACGAAACGACTGGACATACCCCATATGAACTAACATTTGGACGACAAGCTAACATGCCAACCTCAATATCAACCAATCCCAGCCTAACTAAAGAACAATTATTTAACCTCTGGAAAAATCGACATAACGTCTATATAACCAAAGCAAGACAAATCACCGAATCAAACCAAAAGCGATATCAGAGAGATCAGATGCAAAAGGTTATTAAAACAGAAACGATATTCCAAGTAAAAGATAAAATATGTGTACATAACGGTTACAAAATCAACAAACTACACCACGAATGGCTAGGATCAGCAGAAATCCTTTCATCCAATCCACCCATCTATCTTATATATATTCTATCTTATATTATATCTTATATTCCAATGGTCAAACGCAAAGAATCCACGGCAACAGACTGAAACCTTACTTCTCAGGAAGAAGACCATAACATTGATAATTCTGTGAAGAGATCATTCAAATTAGGCGACCCACCAGAGCCATACGCTTTATCGGGGTAAAGCAAAGCTAAGAAGTGGGAATGTCACACGCTCAGAAACGGTAATAGAGTAGACGAAACATCCTGCATACCACAGCCATCGATACAATAACCAGATAGTAACAGAATAGCCGCGACGATAACCCCTCCAGAGAGACCAAACTTTAGTATAACAGCTCTTCCAAATCAGCACTCAACACCTTTTTATTATAACACTCTGAACCGTCATTCTGTTGAATTCGTACAATAAATTTTACTATCATATCTAAAGCCCAAATTTTTTACCTTACTTGTGAAATGTTCGAACTACGACGCAAGGAGATCACCGGTGATCTGTTAATTTCGTGATTTCTTGTGTCTCCTACGTGACACCGTCGAGCTTCTCGATGTGTCAGAGAAATGACACCCCTCTTCGTAATGGTGACGAATGCACGAGTATGCAATTATGTAAAGGATCTTTCTGTACAATTATCGAATGTTTCTTGAATTCGATAAATGGAAACACGATATAACGATTTTGAGTTTAGGAATTACGATTTAAAGCTCAGGAATCCATTGCACTTGTTCAAAAATTGTACATTGTTAAAGTTTGGTATTTTTTATTAGATTATTCAGCTTATTCCGCATGACTTTTTTTCTTTTATGCGTTGCTCGTCTTTGTTGATACTATGAGCGTAACTTGATTGTATCCAGCAGTCTTATGGAAATAGAAAAGTACAACTAATATTGAGTGGGCCACGTATATAACCTTTATTCGAAATGTTATGTGACAAGTCGATTTATATATTGATAGTGAGACGATGTTTCGTTATTCTGAACACAATATGTGTTTAAGTAAATGATCAAATTTACCGTTTAAATGACTATCACGTTAAAGTAAGCTATACAGTAGGTTAGAAGTACCAAACTGTAAAAACCCAAAGCTTTTGAACCAATGGATTCCTATATTAGAAAGATAAAATATGTCGTCCCTATTTTTCTCTATTCATATAAGTACTATCAAAAAAGCATTTATAACATTTTACAATAAATGATCTCATATGAAAGGTCGTTCAATTCGTTTCAACAAGCATCATCGTACCAACAAAAAGCAATATTTAATTCCATGCGACGATGAAAAAATATTCCTGCCAGTACAATTGACATGTCAAATGCCAAGGATTAATGTTAAATCTAAATGATGTGTGGAAAAATATTAAAATTATTGCATCATTTTATTGATCCATTATCTTTTGAAAGGAAAGATTTTCTTTCCTTCGTTAAAAAGATCTAATAAATAATTAATTTCTCTTTGAGAGGCAACTTAGTTCAATTATTGCGCGATTTTATTATTCTCATATTTGTTTATATCGAATAGAAAAGATTTCCATAGAACCATACAATGAAACAGACTCCGATGACGTGAACCACAGCGCCACAGTATGCCACGTTTGTGGTGGAACTAAATAGGTTCTTGTATATGCTAGCGTGAAACCAAATAGAACAGATTCCTAGCTTTATAAGCTTTCGTATATTTTAGCGTAGAATACCATCAGTACGTGGTTGCTGGGAACAATATTAGCTCAAGAACAATTAAAACTCATTTCCTCTCTGATGGTACATTGTAAAATAGTCTAGACATTAATTTTTTTAAGTTACCTTTCATTATAAGTAGTTCTATAAACAAACCCATAAAAACGGACAGAAGAGCGCGATCCTTCAAATAATAAAGTTCAGTTTGGCGTTTAATTTAATTTCATAATATTTATATTTTTCAATCTGTAATTTCTAAGTTTGTTTTATTAATGCGGATAGAATTCCCACCTCCCATCTTTTGGCTGACGTTTTTAACATTGCATCAAAAATGTTCCTTCTCACATATGTTCTTAGCAACGGCTTGAAGCAGGGAGAAGCCATTGATGTCTCAGTGAGAGAAACGCTCTGATTGGGCGACTGTAACGCCCACTGGCAGTCATTGCAAACTAGTTTTAAAGAAGACATCAATTTTCAGTTTAGCACATGGATAAAACGTGTTGAGATATTTTATTGCATTAAAATAAGCATTTGATTTGTTAAATAAATATGTCAGTACCTAATAAAGTTTTAATGCGAAAAATTAAGAAAAAAGAAAGGAAGAAACTTGAAGTATTGAAAGAACGGGAGAAACAAATACAAGGTTATAAATGTAGTCATAAAATATAATTTACTATTGTTATATTATAACCTATTTTTACATAAAATTTTATATTTGTATTTTATATTAATAGCAGGTGAAGCCCCAATTGAAAACTTAGAAGATGATATTCAAGAAAATGAGGTAGATGTTATGAATGAATCGAAACGACGTCACTCACAAGAAAGTATGCCAGTAAAAAGTAAGTTAAAATAATTATTTATTTAATTTCAACATTTTAGATTATATTTATTAATATTTTAATTTTCCTCAAAACTGAAAATAGACTGTATTTGTGTTTGTTATATTTCTAAGGCACATATAAAGTATACACAATAGTGAAAGCATTGCTATGTAGAATTTAATTTGTTAACTGAAATTAGTATATTAACATCTGTTAGAATCAAAACAGATTTACTCAAAGTAATTGCTTTTTATAATTTCCTAATTTTAATCTAAACCATGTTTGAGGAAAATTCTTTGATATTTAAGGAATCTTTTAATGTTCATATTCTTTACCATCTAACCATAAAAAAATAATAACATAATAGAATGGAAAGTGTAATGTAAATAGTAAAAGAAAGTAATTCTTTCTATAAATGTGAAAAATATAATTTCCAATCAGCGTAAAAATGTTCAAAGTTTAATTTTTTATCTTCTTGGATGAGCGAAAATAATAAATTGGATGTCTCTAAAATTTTTATTGTTTGCGTACCAATATTCATATAATGAAAAAGATATATAATATACAAGATATGTCAAGGAGTTAATGGTAAACTTTAACAGTATGTAGTATTTATTAACACAGGCAAAAGAGTTTTAATGAACATGAATCCAAATGTCATTAGTTTTCGACTTATAGAATGTTTCCATTACTTATCTTTGTTTACATTAATCTACAACATATATTTAACGTGATGGTCATTCATTTTATCACGTGTGTTGACATGATATGTTGCAGAATCATTATTTAAATTATTTAAATTATGATTAATTATTTAAATAGTGTAAGAGTAAGTTGAGAAATAACAGTAATTATTTAATATCAGACAATCTCATCGATTCTAATGACCTTCAATTGTGTTATCCAAATCAACATCATGAACAACTTTCCCCTATGCATGTTACCATCGCTTGGCTATAGTTTCCTAGATATTCGCAAGAAACCTCAATTAAATTTATAGTACAACCATACTTCATTCTGGCATAAACGGACACAGAAATGGCATAAAGTTTCTATGATCACAAATTTGATCATTTTGTCATTGATCATATTGTGTCCTGTAGCTTTCTTTGGATTTATGTTGTTATTAAGAATGAAACTTCCAAGAAAATAATCAAAATCTTTCTTCAAAAGATCGTGCCTAGGAGGGTAAATAATAGATATTGCAGACTATATCAGTCTTGAATCATAACATTAGATGTCTGGAGATAATTCTTTTTATATCATGCTTCTAATGGAGCTTGTAATGTTTTATATTTGATTTTATATTAATATCTGATTTACCTGACCACTGGGCTATTAAATGTGATGTATTATAGACATTGATATTGAAGTGATTTTTGTATGTGAAATGAGTTTCAGAAATGAGCATTATATCTATTTTGTGGCAGTCTAGGATGATTTCCAGTTCGTTTTTATGTTGAACTAATGCAATGGCATTCCTTGTAGTAACACATATCAGCTTCATTATTTTGTACTCAGCGTTATTTTATTTATTACCAGTGCTAACAGAGATAATAAGTTGTTTATATGTCCTGTCTGTGTTTCAATTAATTTCTCTAATCTGCTGAAATTTTCTATAGTTTGTACATTAGTAGTTTGGCTACCGTTGGTATTATATCACGTAGATGTTTATTAACATAAGACTGCAAAGCAACTGAGATATGAGAAATTAATCATAGCCACATGTGCTATCTGTTTATTCGAGAGTGTATGACTTTTACTTTATATGTTTTTCATCTGCATAAACTTGAGCGATCTATTTATATAGTATAAAACAACTATTTGTATGTGATATTAAAAAATTTCAAATCTAAATCTTGTTTCATCAACCCAGGTGTTTCCCTTAATAGAGTATATTTATTGTATAACATGTAACTATTATATGTTGCAGAAAAAAGAAAGAAAATCGAAGATGATCAAATATCACAAGAAAACAATACTAATAGTATAGATGAAAATTGTAAGTATTTTAAGAAAATTTCACTAATCTTTTAATTACTGTAAATTCCAAAACAAAAACATTTGCTACAACTGACATATTATTCGGAAGTTAACCATTGAAGTTCATTAAACATTTTTTTTTCATACAATTTTATGGTTTATCCCCTTAAATAATCAGTATTAAATTATATATAAGCTGTATAGTTCAATGGTATCTACAATTTTTGAACCGCATCAAATAATTTTTTGAAAAAGGTTGATATATAGAGGCTTTCGTTGCAGGTAATACAACTCAACATGGTTGGATTTCTTATGAAAAAATTAATCAAAAATATAGAACAGTTCATACATTCATACCTCTACTCTGTATTAATAACTTAGTTTCATATATACAATATTAATTTATAACTATTGTATCACAATAAATGTGTTTTTCAATAGAGAGTTTTCATAACACGCTATTAGAGTTTAGTGAATGCAAAAAAACATGCAAATCGGTAAATTTCCGTATACAATAATACTCAAATAGAGTTTAGCCCTATATAAGATCTTTCTACAGTTTTGAACAATTTTTGATTATGCGTGATAAATTTCCTTCATAAGACTTATTACAAATGAGGATGATATTATCTAAGTATTAAATCACTTTCACGTTAATCATATTCATTTATTTGACAAGTAACTAAAGAACTGAATATGTCAATTAAAAATGTCAATACAATGGGAAAAATGATTATTATTAAATTTGTTTAATATTCTTTTAGTATCTAGGAAGGAACTTCTTTATGGAGAATATCATATTAAAAGTATATGAATTCATTTAAGAGAATTAAGATCATCAATTCTTTTTTAATACAGAAAAATATATACATATATTTTAAAAATTACAATTATTGCAATTTATTATTAATTAACAGATAGATAATTCTTTATGTCAATTTGTGTGTGTGTGTGTGTGAATATTAATTTGATTTACTTTCATTCTTGCAGTACCTGGATCTGCAGTGGGTCTAACGATAGCAAATGATACAAATTTTAAGGTATTAGCAGAATCTGTTTGTGAAAATACTTTAAAAGCAATAGAAGACATGGGTTTTACAAACATGACAGAAATACAAGCAAAAGCTATTCCTCCTTTACTAGAAGGAAGAGATCTAGTAGGTTCTGCAAAAACAGGATCCGGGAAAACTTTAGCATTTTTAATACCTGCTGTTGAATTAATTTATAAATTGAAATTCATGCCTCGCAATGGTATGTTAATAATATAAATAAAATATTTGGGATACAAGTATTTCATTATATTAATATTTTTAGGCACAGGTTGTATTATTATATCTCCAACACGAGAGTTATCTATGCAAACATTTGGAGTTTTAAAAGAACTAATGAAATATCATTACCATACATATGGTTTACTAATGGGGGGTGCTAATAGACAGACTGAAGCTCAAAAACTTGCAAAAGGAATTAATATTATCGTAGCTACCCCTGGTAGATTATTGGATCATCTACAAAATACAGCAGACTTTTTGTATAAAAATCTTCAATGTCTGGTTATTGATGAAGCTGATCGTATCTTAGATATTGGTTTTGAAGAAGAACTGAAACAAATTATTAACATTTTACCAAGTTAGTTTAATCTTTCATATTTTTGTAGTAGAAATAATGATAATGATAAAGAATAATATATACATATTTTATTATAGAAAAGAGATTAACAATGTTGTTCAGTGCAACACAAACCAAGCGAACGGAAATGTTAACAACTTTAGCATTAAAAAAAGAACCAGTTTATGTTGGTGTTGATGATGATAAGGAAAAGGCAACAGTAGAAGGTTTAGAACAGGGTTATGTTGTGTGCCCCAGTGAAAAGAGATTTTTACTTTTATTTACTTTTTTGAAAAAGAACAGAAAGAAAAAGGTTATGGTTTTCTTCAGTTCATGCATGTCAGTCAAATATCACCATGAACTACTAAATTACATTGATTTGCCAGTATTAAGCATACATGTACGGTATAGTGTGGAATACTTTCAATTAGTTGATACCTAACAGTTTTATATTACATATTTTAATTATTTAATAGGGGAAACAGAAACAAACGAAGAGAACAACAACATTTTTCCAATTCTGTAACGCGTCTTCAGGTATACTCCTTTGTACTGATGTGGCTGCTCGTGGTCTCGATATACCAGCTGTTGATTGGATTGTACAATATGATCCTCCAGATGATCCTAAGGCAAATTAAATTAAATGTAACATAATGCAAACATTATTAAATTGGTAATGAATATAATAGCTAAATGCTGTTGCAGGAATATATTCATCGTGTTGGTAGAACAGCTCGAGGAGAAGGTAGCAGCGGTCATGCGTTACTAATTTTAAGGCCAGAGGAACTTGGTTTCCTCCGTTATCTTAAACAGGCTAGAGTACCTGTAAACGAATTTGATTTTTCATGGAATAAGATTGCTGATATTCAATTACAGGTAAATATACATATTTTCATTTTTATTTTTTAACTAAAAATTTATAGAATTAGAAATATTTTATGTACAGCAATTCGTAAATTCATATTATAACTTTACAAAATGAAGATAGCGAAATATAATCTCTAAATTCTATTCAATTTTGTAACAAAGTCAATTTGTAGAATTTGTCAAAACAAGAATGATTATGTTCCATTTTAGGTATATGTAGGAAGTTAATAGTTTTTGATATATTCATAATTAATGAATCATGACTTATATTTTAAAATACGCAACATGTGTATCATGGTTATTACTAATATATGGTGTCTATACACCAAATATAAAAAATATTCTTTTCTTTTCCAATTTTGGCCTTACTTTTATGGTAGAATAATATATAAACAATATATATTATTAATTAAATTAATGTATTGTAAGTTCTTCTAATACATCTATATATATATATAGGTAATTAGAATAATATAATTAGATGTGGTACATATTTGAATAATATAAGATAAAAAATAATATAATTATATATATATATATCTGTATTACTCTAAGTTTTTTGAGTTTTCTTTTTTTTTAAAGTCATGGGTAAAGGTTACGTAATAATTGTGTGTGCAAATATTTTCTGTAAACTATAAAATGCGAAGACGACTAAAAAATGTAAATTAACTACAGGAATTGGATACCTTAAGTATCAGTTACAATATTTCAGATTAAAATAAATTGAATTTTTCTGTTATTTCCATCTACAAATATAAATCACTTTTACTCCAACATTTTGAATGCACAGAAAAAGCAAAATCAGTGTGACAAAAAAATGAGTTTCTTATACATTTGTTTTACATTAATAAAAATTATAAAAATTTAGAGATATTTGATAATGTATGATGCTGTTAAATATAATACTTCTTATTATTAATTTCTGTTGTTTTAAAGTAATTCTAATAATTGTTTCAATATAGTTATGACTATCTGAAGTGTGCTACATTAAAATAATTAAATTATGTTTCCTCATCTGTTTTAGCTTGAAAAATTGGTTTCGAAGAATTATTTTTTAAATATGTCAGCAAAAGAAGCCTTCAAAGCATATGTGAGGGCATATGATTCTCATCATTTGAAACAAATTTTTGATATTGAAACCTTGGACTTATCAAAGGTCGCAAAATCTTTTGGGTTCGTGGTTCCACCAGCTGTGGATTTGAGTATCCTTTTTAATATGGTCTCTTATTGAGATTTCAATAATATTTGGTATTTTAATACTTAATTTGTGTATTTACTATATTCATTTACTATATATATAAATTTATTTATATACACGTACAATGCACAGAAAACTAGATTTCGATTATATAAAATGTTAAAAATGTTCTTTCTTTATTTGCTATATTTTTATAATGTGCAGAAAATTTTTTATTCTTTATATATTTTTGTTTGGATTACATATATGTACCTGCTAGCTGCTTTTATATATACAAATATTGTAGAGAAATTGCTTCCTTAACATTAGTTCATTATAGAAGTGGGAATAAGTAAAAATTCCCGACCACGAAAAAAATTAGGCGGAGGCGGTTATGGATACTCTAAATTTAAATCACGGTCTAAATTTTAAGTTGATTAACTTATATAAAATGTAAAATACAATTTACCTAATTTTATAAAGAAATAAGGTATTTCATAAAACATAATTCTTTATTTACCTTTTTAAGGTATTGTATAATATGCAAGATTTGTATAAAATATTACAAAATTTATAAATAAGACATTTGTGATTATTTATTTCCTGGAATAGTTGTATTGTTTGTAAGAGTATTGTAAATGGTAACTAATGAATTGTTTATGTATACTGCAATTTGTAAAACTATATAATAATTATTGCGTATGTAATTATGTTATTATCGCAGTATGAAGTATAATATAGGGATATAAAATCTATCTAGATATATTATAATATTTTTTACAGCTGTATTAAATTAGGTTAGATTTAAATGAATTTAACTTATTCGAAGCAAAATTTGATTCATCCGTAAAGATCTTATTTCATGCTGTGCTAGCAAATATTTAATTTTAATTATGCTATATTAATACTTTATTTTATTTTTTATTTTTTGTGACTAAAAGATAAATAGCATACTAGTTAATTATACTATGATCCATGAAACAGTTTTTAAAGTAATTACACAGAATATATACTCCAAAAAGAGGGGTAAAACTTTATATTGTCTTGTGGTACTATAGCTTATTGATTTAAAAGTAATGAAAGACTGTAAACAAATGTAGAGTATCTCACATAAGTATATTGTAAAGTACTCAGCATCACTAGAATATAATGGCAATGAATTATATATTCTGTTATTATATATAGACGGTGCCGCTTAAGTATTATAAAATAACCAATATATTCTTTTAATTATTTATATTACCTGTCATTTCTCATAAAATAAACAACTAAAAAGAGACTACCGATTGGTGAAAAATGACGAGAGAAATACTTTATAATGTGTGACACCCACGCTATTTCTCAGTAGTACCATGTATGGCACATGGTGTATGACGTCAACGCTACTTTATACTAACCAATACATGCGTGTAGGCGTGTTGGATATGGCACAAAAGGTAACGCTCGTGGGATAACACTAAGGCGACAGAATTTATAATCGATCGCTGTTTTTGAGTCACGTCTTTATAGATTACTATTTGTAAAATTCCTCTTCTCTCTTTTAAAGAAATAAAATTACGATATATATCTTACTTTTTCAATAACGTGTATACGTTTTTACTTTTAACTTTTATTGTTATCGCCTATGATCCTTTAAGCAATTGTAAAGAAGAATTTATTGTCAATAACATCAAATAATATATATTTCCTCCACTTAACAGATATCTATGTTTTTACTCTATACGACTTAACGCACTAAAACTTAAAATAAATTTCAAACATTTTAAAAAACTACGAGAAAGGTTTCAATACTCAAATTTTCCGTATGTAACATTATATAATAATATAGAGAATTGAACATAGATTTACAAAAATGAACCTTTCATATTTTTCTTATTCAAAAATGGGCACATTTTTTGTAAATAATTTGAATGAAATTATTTTTGTAAATAATTTTGTAAATAATTTTTGTACAAACTAATTAACGACAATGTTAAAATTTCCCAATATTTAATTGATATATTACGCATCTTTCAGTCCAAGGACTATAATAAAAATTGAAAGAAATTATTGTTTGTGAAAATTATTTTCTAAATAAAATGTTCTTTCATTATCGTTTGATTACTTCAAAAGCAAGGGAATATTTTGAACAACATAACTGTTTCAAGTAATTTAATCTTGCAAGTTCAAATAACTCTCCATCCTCCATGTGGCTGTATTTTTAGTTATAATAAATTGTATATATACTAATAGTAATAATTAGACAATAATAAAATATCAACAGAATTTAAATACTGATACGTAATGCCAAGTTTGAACAAATATATTAGTCATACATTTATTTTGTTTCGTGCCAAGTTTCCGTGTAAACTGGCGATATGAATGTGTGCAAAAGTGTAGTTTATGTTAATATTAAGTATATCTTGTGTATTTATCGCGTAGATTCAAACATTGAAGTAATGTGAACACATCGTTTGAAAATCGAGAGAATTATAGAATAAAAATAATTACATAAAAAATACAATAAAATGTATCTATTATTCATTGTTTTTATGAGTGAAATGAAATTTTCAGTATACGAAGTTCCGTTTTCAATTAAACTTATTTTGACAACTTTTGTATATATAACTGTTGGTTATTGTATCGTGTCATTTAATACTACATTAAAACTTAAAACTTAAAACAAATGCAATTATATACAATATAAAAGGTATACATATGAAATTAATAAATAAATATCCTTTACGAATTTAAAACAACCCTATGTAACGATAATGCAAAAAACATTGCACAATCATAAAGAACTTTAATCATAATATAAAATTTTGTTTAATTCATTCATTCACGGATTTTAACTTTTTCACTCTTATTACATTTTCAATTTTGACTTTCTTCATATCTAAAATTTCCTTCATACAAAATTATTAATAAAATTACTTTGTTAAGAGAACTATAATTATATTGAGAAAACATAATATAAACAAACATCAAGAGTAAACATAGATGAGAATAGTATCAAGCAATCAAGCAATATTTTTGATTATAACATACAGGGTGTTTGTGCTATTAATTCTCAACTTTTTTTTTGCGCAATTGATAAGTAAGTTACGGTAGAAAAAGATTCCTATCTTTTCTATTCGTCATTGTTTACATGTAACAACATAGCTATAACTATTTCCAAATGGATAGTTGTAATTGTTTTTATATTACAAACATATAAAAAATGGAAGCTACGAAAGTTAGGAGAATATTTTAGAGATTTTGTATCACTGCATTTACTTTACTAATAAAGTATTTAAATATGGTTACGAAATTCTCAATATCAGACATTATAGCTACAAAGAAGAATAACTTCATAACTGCAACGCTATTCTATTCTTTTTGAATACCAAATCCAGTGAAGAGAGACATTAAATTTCTTTTTTGTTTATATTTCAATAAAATATAGAATGTTATTGAATCATGAGTTGTTCAACTTGTTTCATCGACATATCGAAAAATAAACGTAATGTACTTCCATATAACGTAAAAAAGATTATAGCTAACTATCGATTTAATAATATTTCTGGTGTATCGTCCTTACGCGAAAAATTATTGTGCAATATTAAATATTAGAAATAGTAGAACCTTGTTCTTTTGTATTTTTCCTCGCAAATCTACTATTTATAGAAAAATCTGTAGCAACTAACAGCGTAAACACTCTGTTATGACGTATATTTTAGTGGGAATCTTACTAGAAAAGAAAAAATATATATATTTAAAAAATTTTTAACAGCAAGATAAAATCACATTAATAATTCGATCAATTGGCAGTACCCTTTGTGCAATGACTTCATACAGTGCAATATTAATATGATGCGTAATTATATTGAATATTTGTTTTCGAAAACTTGTCAAAATTAAAGGAACGTGTCTCTTTTGGTGAAGCTAGTGTCAAAAAGCGAAGAAATTAATAAATATTTCTATTTAAATAATTACTTTTATAATTCACCGCTTTGAATTATTATATACACATGAAACAACTAATAAAGATATGTTTGCGAGAGTAGATTATCATATAATAAAAATAACGGTAAGGTAGTTGTTATTTATATTTATATTACGATCGTTAATTAAAGAAATTTATATGTTAAGATTCTTTATTATCTAAAATTATCATTTTTAAAGTAATTTTTATACATCAAAAATTTAATAAACCTGTTCAGGAAATGTAGTTATTTGTTAATCGGTATTACATTATTATCTCCTATGCGATACATCAATCAATGCGTAGTTCGAATCCATGATACGATACATTGCGTGGCTGTAAATTGAAAGTAGGTAGAAGCATTAATTATACATTCTAAAGTATACTGCTTCGATATTATAACGTATCTAGTTGAGTGCGTTGATACTCTGTATTATTATAATCGGAAGAGTTTTGCCTATGGTAAAATTAGTCATATATTCGTGCTATATGTATATCCATTAACGTATAGCGTTAAACAATTTTTTGAGAATTCAACTAATTTTTACGCTCTCTTTTTTCTTAAATTACATTAATATAAGAAGAGAGTATTTTAATTCTTTTAAAAATTAATATATGTGCATTTTATACAATCAACGATAACTCTTTGTTACTTACAATAAAATACAATAAAACTCCTAAATACATATTTCTACTTGATTATAATAAACAAATTTTTATTTTGTTGTTTGGCCGTTTTAGTAATAAACACGAAAGTTCTTCTAGAATTAATTGGTTTATATTTAAAATGCATAAATAACGTTGTATGAATTATATCGAAACGAATATGTAATAGCTTTACTGTAATAGCTTTATTGATAGTTCATACAAATTTATAGAATTCATGAAAGAATATTTTCGATATGTTAAGCATCCAGATTAGAATACATTAATATATAATAATATGTTACATAATCAATTTCTTGTTATTTGGTTTGTAAATGAACATTATTAAACGCATACCAACACTTAATACTACACTTAAATATACTTGTTCTAAATGTCACTAATTAAACGATTAAAGAAATTATTTGATGCAGTTTATCGTCTCGAAAATTTACGTACAAAATAATTTTCAGCTGACTCTAAAATATCGAGTTAAAGTCGAAATCTATATTTAGCTTGTGGTTTATTTAAAGCATTACGTGTGTTTCGTTAGATGATCAGCTAATTTTATTGAATTTAGAAAAATTTGTCGTAAATGGCAGGCCAGAAATAAATTAGACTACCAAAGAAGGTATATAAAGTTAGTAAATACAAATGTTTGATACGAAGAGAATGAGTTTCTCATTTCTCTTTCAGTAATGAGCACGTAATTAAGCGAATAAAGCCTATTCAATAGATCGGTCACATATAGATCAACGTCCTTGATTTTGGTAGTCCCTCACACAACGACAGGATATACGAATAAACGTGTTTCGTGATGTTCCGTTAACAAAAAGAATTTCATGAAACGGAGTGGTGGCCGACTCATGAATCACAAAGATCGCAGGAGGCAGGGTATGCTAGTAGATATCTACGTCCCTGAATTATCCAACTTGTATGCGGTGATGGTATGGCGCGTACCTCACGATCACGATCAGTACTCGCGCGTACGCAGAGGCCGTATATGGTAGTGGGCGGTAGAAGCGCGCCGATAGAGGTACGCAAGACCAATACACGGACGACGCATGCGCAAGACAAGTGCTGCGCATGCGTTCAAACTCAGGAATCTACGGGTAGCTCGCCGCGGCACATGCACGGATAGTGCAGTAGAGCCGAGAATCCCGTAGCGTGTGTTTGTTTTTAATTTCGCGATCTACGATCTAACTTTTTAACCTTAACAGAATCCAACTCGCGAGAGAGGCTGTATTCTTCTTCTCTCTCTCTTTCTCCCCCTCTCTCTTTCTTTCTCCTTTCTCTCTTCCTCTCAGTGTCTAATTTTCCTGCCTTTCCCTTCCTCTATCTCTCTTTCCTTTTTCTCTCCTTCCCTCCTTCTTTCTTTTTCTTCCCCCTTCTCTCTTCCTCTCCTTTCCTTCTCCTCCTCTTCCTTCTCAGCCCTCCTCGTCTTTCCTTTCTCCTCCGCTTCTTCTCCCTTGTTCGCAATTTCGATCTCTCTCTTTCTCACGCGCGCTACTTCTTTCCCTGTCCCTCCTTCCATCCTCCCTGTTTCTGTCGCTCTTACATACTTCTCTCCCTCTCCTCCTCCTCCACCTCCTCCTCCTCCACCTCCTCCTCCTCCTCCTCCTCCTCCTCCTCCTTTACCTCCTCCTTCTCCTTCTTATACATAGTATACTGACTCCGCTATTTCTAAAAACGTAACGCAATCGTGGCGACGTATGCGAGGAGCGCGCCAGAGAAACCACGAGTGAGAAGGCGCGACGCACGAACAGCGAGTTGTATTAATTACGAGATAATTGTGCGAAAAATAAAAAGGCAAAGTGATATAATAGTGAATAATTGGAAAATCAGCGTTAACGTTGTGCAAAACCAAAACGTGAAAGGACTACTGTTGTTTTGAATCTTAATTGCAACGTCGTCTGTCTCTTGCTCGTTTACGTTTAACGATCACTTTTTCTTTCCGTTTCCCTCTCTTTGCAATACCTTTTTTGTTTTTGTATCTTTTTCTATTTTCGCGTGACCGCCATAGGAGTAATCAAGTAATTGCGATGTGTGATAATACTAACACGACGACGCAGAGTATAGCGGACTACCTGTCACAGTTACTAAAAGATCGAAAGCAGTTAGCTGCTTTCCCTAATGTCTTCATACATGTAGAGCGCCTACTAGACGAAGGTAAGCAACCATTAATCCACTAATATCTTCTGTACCTTCGGTAATGCATCATTTCACTCGCGACACGCCTTACTTTGGTTGCATGATTAACGCCCACAGCGATTCATACTTGGAGTTCGGTCCAAGCATGTTCTACATGCCTGTGAAACTTTCGCCATAGTTTCTGAGATCTTACGGATTTCGCTACGGCATTCACGCACGCGAAAAAAATACGCAACGTCGCGTCGCGTCGTGTCGAGGAACGCTGTTCATGCCTGAGATACCGGTTCTTGTTACCTCGTAGTTTCCCATAATCGGCAACGAACTGCTCGCAAACATCGTATCTCGATCATGTGTCACGTGTTACGCGTCCCGGTCTGCTCTTCGTGTCTTCGAGCCTGCCGTTCACTTTATTTTTCCAATTTTCTACGTCGGAGCGAGAAGGACAGGAAATTAACTTATACAATGTAAGTTGATCAAAATAACTTACAATTTCATGTGACTTACGATCCATATACATAACTGATCGATTCTACTAATCTTTAGATAATTCGATTTAGTCTATTCGGCATTCCACCAGCCTGGCTCAGAATTATTGCATACGATTGAGGAAACAAGATATGAAATAACGGGTGGGGAAACTGTCATTCTGAAAATCAACTATACAAATCTACTAATGTCATGGATTATGGAAAATTCGTAGTACACAGTTTGCTCACGCCCGTATTTTATGTTTGCGTTTCTCTTGCTCGTTAATATGTGTTTTCTCTATAATCTGCTTCACTCGTATCAACCATTCTGGAGAATAGTTTTTCACTCTCTATTTTTAGACAGTCTTGTGCGCGCGTCACGTACGTGTATGCACTGTACACATGCAGACTTTACGACACGTTTACGGTGCTTTCAGTTTTTTTTCTAGACAAGAAACCTATTTCGTAAATTTTCATATAAAATCTAGTAAATTGTTTAATATATCGTAACATATCGCCAATCTACGCAATTCTCAACTATTCTGTCTCCACTACTTTGTAAACTGAGAAAATTCAGTCTAAAGTTTATGATGTTTATATTATTGTGCGGTGTTAGGGCTTAACAGAACTGAATATTTATTGCTTTCTAACTGGAATTTTCATCGTATTATCACCAAATTGTATTCTTTATAATGATGAGACATACGTAGGTACTTATATGAATTAATCAATTCCTTGTTTTCTTGAAAAATGGAGTTAGAACTAATTACGAAACAGGGCGACGATATATTCAATTTATCTTGTGCGTTGTACATTTAAGTACTATATATGTCGTTGGGAAGCAAGAAAAGTTTGCAAATTAAAGTTGGTAATTTAGAAAATTAAAGATGAAGAAAAAGATATATATGTAATATCCTGGATGCAGAAAATTTTAAGCATCCAGTCTACACATGAATTATTTCGTATTTTTGGTTTGTAAATTGTGTCCCTAAATTCTATTATCACTTCATATGTGCGATTTTGTGATATATACTTGTTCCAATATATGAACCACTTAAAAGGGAAACTGATCAATTCGGTTTTTTGCAAATGTCAATTTTCATTATCCGGATACACGATTTACGTTCAATTCTCAAATAGTAAATGACTTAATTTCATAAGCTCATCCTGCTCATGGCCATGGCGCAAATAATATTATTTACGCTCTAAGGCAAATTTTAAAAAATTACGTTCATAACTCTAATTGTTAACTTTCATAGTTAATCAATGTGGCTTCAAGACGATTCATATTCATATATATATTTTTTGTTCTTTCGTACACTGTAATTTCAATTTCAGTATACATACTTATATATATATATATATATATATATATATATATATATATATATATATATATATCATATATAGGGTTTGTGTTGAAAACTTGGCTTATTGTATTTTTGACTTCTCTTTAAATTACTGAAGCATGAGTCACGTGGAAATACATATAATTTAATAGCGCTGTTATTACAATAAAGCACGAATTATAAAGTAAAATATATATTTTCTGTATATCTGGTTAAATTATTATTTGGTTTCTTTACGAATTAATTTATTTTAAGTATCTAAAACTTGAACAAAAACCATACTTTCGAAATAATACCTTCTGATTATGAAATATCATTTTATGAAAGGGGTACTATTTATATATTTTCTAAAATACTTTAATACCTTTCGAAATACGTTTGTCAATATTTATTTCATGTTTTTAGTATTTCTACTATATGTGTCATTTTGCTATGTATACACAAACATATTCTCAGTGAATCTAATTGAATAATTTAACACACAAAAAGTTGTAAAATGATTTTTCTATCGTGTCTTATTGTCAGTAGTAAAATTATACTTAATACGAGCATTTAACTCTCGGAAGGGAAATACATAACCTATACCTAAAGAGCATATTAATACTGCATCGAAACAATCATTTACTATATATGTATTTATACTATATTTTATTTTTATTTTTATACTATAATTATATAATAATTATATAATTGGTAATATTCGTATTTATTTAACATAAATTATGATGATTAGTGTTTAAAAATAACTTTGTAAGTAATAGTTCTGGTAGTGCCTACAATCATAGATTCCTATTATTCATGATTGTAACTTGTATTTGCGTTTGTAAATTTACGTGATTTACATATAGAAAAATAATAAATTTAAAAGCAATTTTTGTCATTTTTGCAGCTAAATACGTGTTGTTTTAATAACTATAATAAAGTTCTAAATGTATTATTTTAGTAACTATAACAAATGAACGTATGTATAGATTTTTCATTCAATATTTGGAAAATCAGATGAAAGCTTCTTTGTTATTTTTGATTTACTTGAAAATAACATTATTTAAAGCGTATGCGCATTCGAGTCGTCTATACTGTTTCACAGGAAATGTGTCAAATGACGTTTACGACAAGAACCGGTTTTGCGAAAGCTCTCTGATCTCGCGCATTCCTACAAGGATATAGTCCTGTTGATGCAAAGAAATTCATTTTATTCTTCTCTTCTTCGATTCAATTTAGTATGATATTTCATTGATTAATGTTCAAAATTCTATTTTATGCATTTCTTATTCCTTATATTGATTCATACTTCATACATATCTTAAATATTGCACGAGTATATCAATTCATAAACGAGAAACTTCTGGTCAATAATTTTGTTCAGATATTGTGCTTGTTATATAAGTATACTTGCTACGTTAACTAAATTATATTGTTAAAAAAGAAATCGACAAACAACGCCTTGCTAATAGCCTCAGAATATTAGAGCCTTTAGCAAAAATTAGAATATTATATATCCTTATATTATTATATATTGTGTTGTTTTAACACAAGAAGTTGTCGCTAATATCCTTGACAGTTGGTGCGACTTTAAGTAATACAACATCAACGCCAATTAACAGGATTAGGAAATCTGGTAATACGTATATGATTTAGACGCATCTATCTGTGCTGTGGTGTACGATACCTTCAGACGAAAGTACAGTTTACATTGCACGCATTTAATCTTCTGTTACGTTCTAAACAATCTTTTCGACAAGGATTTTAACGTATACGGAGCTTCTCTCCGACCTAAACTTCTCTTGCCTGCTAAAAGTTGAACTAGCTTACAATTGAGGACGGACTAGTAGTGCTAAACGTAGCGAAGGAAAATTAGCGAAAAACTGAAAAGAACAAACATGTCATAACGCGTTATGATGTAGACCTGGAGTCCCTGCACAATGTTGTTCATCCTAATGCATAGTTCACGATGGCTCAACCGTATTGCAATCGTGTTCGAAAGATCTATTTCGAACACGACGTAGCAAGTTTTCTCGGTGACCTAGTGGCGTGAATAGAACTCGTTGTCAAGCGCGTCCTTTCGAAACTGTCTAGCGAAAACTTGGACAGACACGAGGTCTAGTTTTCTTCTGCTACTAGGTCGTTGTGCTTAATCATTTCAAATGGAAACGTATGAAATCATACACGGTCTCAAATATAATTGATTGATTAGTGTCGTATCACATCTCACGGAACAATTCATACATGCTTCAAGGAAATCGAGCTTTTCCTATCTATATGTATACTGATAATCTCATTTAGATCAAATATATCTATCTAGATTTTAATGATGTATGTAAGTTGGATATAAACATTAAAACAATGCATTAAGAATAATTTCTTTAATCTTCATTTGCATTTTTTTCATTTTTCAGTAACGATTTAATTTCAGTAATGACTATAAAGGGCACTGCTATATTTTGCTATTGCATCTTCAATCAATACCTTTTCGCAGACATAAAACTTTTCAAGCAAGTGAGAAGCGATAGTTTTAGAGATTAACATTGGTGTGTACTTACGTATATTGAGGTCGATTATACCAATAATATTTTTATATCTTTGGAACTTTTGTTTCGTTTAAAGCTTGTCGATAAGTAAGCTTCCAGTAAACTTACATATTTCATATTTTCATTTTCACTATTCGTTCTCTCCGGTAACTGTTTCCTTGTTATTCAATTTCTTGCTTGCACTTGACCTGATCTGTTTACAAGTATTCAAAACATTAAAACACGACCATAATTTACCATAATAAGTTACAAATGTAAATAGTCTTCTTATATGTATCTCTAGCGACTGCTACTACTAATAATTACTAAATGTAGTAGCGAAGAACTTCCAATGTTTTCAACAAATGTATTAAAGAATTTATTACTTTCTAATTTATGTTTAACTTTTTGTGTAATGAAATTTTATGAAATTGTCCTTATATTTGATCAAATTTCTTCTGTTTGCGGTTTGCATAGTACCTATATTTGCGCTCATTATTATTAATGAAATTGACATAAAGTTTAACGAATAACACTGTAATATCCGGTTGATTTGATTTTCAATAGGCATAGATTTTTAATATAATCTAAATAAATAGGTTTATGTGTAATGTTTCCAAGGTTAATATACGACATTTATACTTATTCGATTAAATAAACTTTAGTAATTGTTTCTATATATTCACCAAAATTATATTCTTTTCACTATAATAATACAACTGGTGAAATCAGTAACTAGAATTGGTATTTATGTGTTATTATTTTTGTTCAAAAAAATATATTTAATTTTGTGCGTATAGTGAACTTGCAGTATATGACAGGTTATTAATTAGCTTTTAATGAAAAAGACGCAGAAACGATGGTCTGTACGTAAAAATAAAAATACGTACATGAGCAAGTACAATTTCTCGTCAATACATCCAACGAGAAAGATGGAGAAAAAGAGTGTATTGTGTGTGTCTGTTATTAGTTGACAAAAGAGAAGTAAGGTGGATGAAGAAGCAACATTTTCCTCGAAAGCAGAGAACCACGTGTTTATACCTTCTTCGTTTCCCTTTGATATTCTTAGCATGTTGAATGGCGAATGTTCGTACTCGCAGCTATCACTAGAGTATCAGAAGACGATTGCAAAGACTCTACTCTTCTTTTCTCTTCTGATTGTTTTCTTTAGTATGTCCTAATGATAAGTAGCAAGGCGACAGAAGCAATAGCGACAGCAGTGGTTGCAAAGGCGGTAGCGGCCGCATTCCTTCTTTCTTCTTTGTTCCTCTTTACTTCTCTTCCTTTTACTTCAGCGAAGAGGTTACACATACCCGTTAGCGATCGCGGTCGATATCGTACGTAGGCACAGTTTACATAAATACTTACCGAAACAGAAAGATATTATTATTTTCTCCACTGATATATTTAATCCCGTTCATTCTTAAATTCTTCTAATGTCGTTGGATTACCTAAATACTTAAGGTTTCCGACCGTAATAGCGATTTACATTTAAATAAATTTTATCTGATATGATAACCACTTTATAATGTGGAGATTTCAAGTGTACCACGCGCTTAATGTCAACAGTACATAAGATCGTAATCATTTGATAACAAGTTGTTGTGACAAATCTCCGATAACTGTTAGTGAAGTATTAAATTACAAGTGGTGGATCTATATAATATATTAAATGACGATTAGCAAACTTATATAGTTTACATACAGATATGTACGCTGTACTACACTTATACGTTTTAGATCATTGTAACAGGTTATAATCGGTTTTAATATTATTAATACAGAACAAAAGTTTAAGTTAATATAGAATTATAATACTTTTTTTATTAATGAATATTAACTAAATTTAATATTTTGTAATATTTAGAAAGGTACTATTTCTTTATGATCGACATTTATTTTATGAAATACGCCTTAGATGAGTGAAGTTTTATTCGTAATATGTTGTACGTAGTTAGAAAATTTTATACAGAAATCCTTCAACGAACGCCGAATATTATTGGAAACGTAAGAATATGCATGTAAGATTGTAATTAGATAATCAGAAAAAATTGTAATATGAGAGTTGAACTTAGACTGCACCCAAAATAAAAGTAGAATTTTTATTTTTTTCTTTGATATACATAGGTATATAAGTACAATATCTTTCCCAAATAGCTATATCATTATATCATGATCTTTCTATAATATTCCCTTCTAAACGTCATTATACTTATTCGACTTAATTAATTTCTCTTTTTAATGTTATCTCATTGTTATTATAAATAAGATAAACAATTTTCTGATTTTTTTAATTTTTCGAGATACATATTTATTTTATGTAAATATAGGATGAAAATTGTTTGCCTAACGTGAACATTAAATTCTTCTAAATTACTTGAAACAACGAACGAGATTTAAGATATGTTAAACACAAGAATTTTTCATAATATACAAATTTAATACATAAGTACATATTTGAAATTTAATCATTAAGGATATCTATACTGCTTATCCGAAATGTACGAATGCGGATAATACTTATTTTATTAAACATTAAAAATATCTTTTTTCAGGTTCATTCATTTAGAAAGACATTATAAACATGAGAATAATATCTGAAAACATTAATGCGATTCTATCTATGGGAGTGTATTGTATTGTGAATGAAATTACGATTAAAATGTAGTGGATTGAGTAGTTCAGTGAAAATTGAAAGTACATATATCTGACATTCTATGTCTATATACATATTTATAGATGCATATCGAGAATTACATGCGTGTTTCGTATGCAGAAATTAATAGATTTGAATAGTCAAAATTAAAAATAATGTCATATTGTATGAATAAGTAGTTATTATATTCAAAGTTTTGTATATTAGTTCAATTAAGGAACAAGTTGAGATATTAACGATAAGAAAGGAATAATATATAGATAACTATATTTTCCATAAATTTTTAAAACAATTTAATCTATTACAGATAATATGTATTTTATTTAAATATTATTCATAACCGTACCAGCATATCTGCCATAATTTAGTAACTTGTTTACTTCTTTTATTGTAATGGAATTATTATTATTCTAATATTAATTATGATCATTAAATATGTTTTATTTCATTATTATTATTATTACATTTATTTATTTAGCTATTTATTGTTGCATCGTCTAATAGTCAACATTTCTTCAAAGTATTGTTTGCACTTCGTCTTTTGTTTCCTTTCTTTGTAGCTGCTTTTAAATAATCTGTTTCTACATTCTTATACATATAAGAGAAGGTTACCTTTTTAAATTTTATTAAATCCCTCGCAGTAGCTGTTCCACTAAGCAAAGACGTTTCTCCGTTTCTAAATAAGGAAATGTCTACGCGCCCCCACTTTTGCACGCCTCACCGTAGTCGACCTGTCATGTCGTCATTTCGTCTATGTCTATGTCTATGTCGTGGAGACCAGACCACCGTATGCGTTCTTACGCACGTATATATAATATATAGGCTGTTCCGTAAGCTTGCCATATATAGATTCCTCAAGTATCTGTGAATGTAGCGTACATTGTACACATACGGTGATACGTTTATCATGCACATTAGCTATCGGTCTATCAGTTCTTTAAATTAACAATTATTCATATTGAATGCATATTTATGCGTCGTTTCTATCTAGTAATTTTCATTTGTTATTGCTATTAATTAATATATTAAATTTCTAGAATATAATAAACTCATATTAAATACTAGAAATATAAACCTAGTATTTCTATTCATGTTAATAAATATTCATTAAAAAATGAAATCTTTGGTTGCAAGAATATTCAGTTATATGCATATATACTATGCATATAGTAATTGTTGGTTGTTAATTGTATTGTAATATAAAAATGTGATAATTTCTTAATGAAAGTAATACACGTACAATAAAATTTTGATATTTTCCTGGCTATTATGAATTTGAGCTCGTTGTCAGTAGCGTTTATACGAGTGTAAACGCTTTTAAAAATTAGAATAAAAAACTTGCTGTTTGTTTTTAAAATTAACAAAAGATACCTATAGGATGTGTCTAGATACAGAACATACCAATTAATAATATGATATAACAAATGGTATAATATTTTGTGAATCTTTGATAGTGATTTAGTATATTGATTGATTGATTTAATATTGATAATACATAATAGTGATTCAATGTTGACTGATTCAGTATTGATAATAATATATGGTAATGACTCAATGAAATTTGTTAATACAATCTTTATTGATAAGAGCATTAATGAAACATATCAAATTGATTAAATTTATTTTTGTTCCTATGTATCTGTTTTACATAACTTTTACATAACTTTTCGTTCATTAGATTTCGTTAATTATACAAATTTTCTAACACCGATTGTAATTAATTGATGCACCAGCGATTAATCGATCAATAGAATAAACTATGCTGACTAAATTTAGTTTGTGGTATACGATTTATAGGTTGATACGGTGATATAAAATGCGTTAGTACGTACGTGCAAAGAAATGATGAATAGAACGATGGGACGAAGGTTTAGGCAAAAGAGAAATATCATGAAACCCTTAACAGTGGCCCTTGGGAACACATAGGGGCCGATGACCGGATTGACCTGCAGTTCGCTTCATGCCGCATGGCATCCACCAACGGGCTCGTGCCACTTCGGCTTCGTTCCATTCTCGTCATTCTCCGTCTCTCTTCTGTTATTTTGCTCCCTCGTTCCTTCACTTGTTCGTTTGTTCACTCGTGTGAATTTAGTCTTTAACCTTCTTCTCCTTCTTCTTCTTCTTCTTCTCCTTCTTCTCCTTCTTTTTCTTCTATTTCTTCTTCCTCCTGCTTTCTTCCATTCTTTGGGTTGACTTTTGTTATATTCTCATTTCAAAAAGGAAAAATCTCGTATTTTTCAAGCGGTGCAATTATCATCTCTTAATTTTTCTGTTTCGTTCGAATATCAATTTTTAACCTTCTTTTTTCACTCCCACAATTTTCGTTCTTTATCATTCTTGAGTATTTTTTACTCTCCTTCCCTCCATTTTACTCACTCTCCACCCTTCTTGTGCATATCCTCCTTGGTATCCACCATCCGCCCCCCTCCATTCGATTCGAGTCTCTTTAAGCTTCGAAAAGTAGGTAGGGTGAAAGGAATTCTCTACCGTCTCCGTTTCCAAGCGGCACTCTTCGCTCTTCTCTTCGTCAATCTTTCTGCTTGCCTTGAGTTGGGCGTGCACTCACACACGTTTACTTGGGTCATTATACCAAACCGTATATTCCCGTACTGTACTCAGTCTTAGTCGGTCATCTTCGCCTCGAGTTAAAGCGAAGCAGGTTCAACATCTATAGATGTTGGAACTTTGAGACGTCAGTGTGATTCTCATATCTTATATATATATATATATATATATATATATATATATATATATATATAATAATATATATATATATATATATATTATTATATATATATATATACATTTAAAATGTATTGTTTAAATTTTTATTACAAACCCAGATAAAAATCTTGAAAACAATGATTTTTACGTTTTTCTTCACGATTTCGGCCGATTGCAATTTTTTCGACAATTTTTTTGCGTTATCTAGTAAACTAATCCTAATCTAATTTCTGAAAAAAAAAGAAAAAAAAAAAGAAAGAAAGGCTATAAGCGAAAAAATGTGCATTGTCCATTTTCAATTTATTTTCGTATGTAAGATAGCCTGTAGTCAATGATTCACTTCTACTGGGAATTAGTCAAATAATATTTGATAAATTTCCAAATTTAATTTTCTTAAAAATGAAATCCGTAGCACAGTTTCATCCTTCTTAAATTCCGTCTTATTTTGTGTCATAGAATCACCCTGATTCCATTTGTAATCTGTACTATGATTTCTAGACTAACTTGTGCAAAATTCATATTGTATATAGTGTGAAGAGATTGTTTTCTCTATTTTTCTCTATATTTTATTCATATATAAAATGTATTCCTTTTAGAAGTAGACTAACATGAAATATAAAATTTTATTAATTCTATACTATGAAAATATTAAATAAAAATGATTAGAGATTATTAGAAATTCTTAAAAATTAAACGAAAAGCAATAAATACTAACGATAAATACATGTCAAATGTACGAAAATCTGGAAAATGAAAGTAAGAGAATAAAGTCGGTAGTCGGTAATCATAGTAATCAAATTTTCGGCTTTTCGTGGTGAAAATATATATTTGTACCAGTTCATTCAATTTGCATTTAAGATTAATTTATATTAATATTATTTTTATACAACATAAATTAATGTTTTGTATATAGACGTAAAAGAAATATTTATACATATGTATGTTTAATTTAATCATGTAAAAGATAATGTAATATCCAGATGCTTTTAGCATGATTCAATACTGAAATGTGATAATAATTAGTAAAATATTTTTGAAAATACATATCTTCTTGCTGGTTTATATCCTATAAATTATTAACAATATTGTATCGTTAGTATGTTTTTAATTATAGAAAGTGCGCGCTTTTCTCATATCTGTATTAATAAAGATATCATAACCATTACATGTAATTATGTGTATTATTATGTATATTTGTTGCAAAATTAATATCTACGTATATTATTAGTGTAATGTTTGTACAAAGACAGTGTGAATAAAAGCGCAAGAAAACTTGACCTCTTCCAAATCGACGTAAATCAATGCAGTAGCATTTGTTAATATGGTTATTAATAGATAAATTGCCTTCAAGTTATATAATAGTTGTAACATTTTTGCCCTGAAAGATGTTAACCGTATGAGATAAGATATCTGAAATCGAAATATGAAATACTTTGTCATTAATAAGATATTTAATGTAAGGAAGTAAATATTGAGGGAAATACAATATATTTTATGATATGAAGAATTTTATGAAATATTTCGTGTGGAACTTGTGTAATAAAATATGTACATTTTCAAGAAAAAGCTCTTGCATATAAACGAAAGAAGTTTAATAAAATAGATTTTATTTTATATTTTCGATTTATTAATTACGAAAGCTTGAAGCAAAACGTGTCTGAAATATTAGTAGATTATTTTTTTATAGCTAGTGAAATAAACAAAATTTCTATACTTAACCCTTAAAAAATCTCAAATAGTTTGCACACAAGGAGATCACATCTTGAATGAACTTTTTGGACAAAACTAAATTTAGAGTAGATAGAGTAGATCATTAATGTAATCAAATGCTAAAATATTACACGTTAATGGATACCCGTTTAAAAATTGTCATGTGTATCCTTTATTGAACTAAACTAACATAGTTCTTTAATTGTATCGTGATAAATAGATAAGGAGCGTGTACAATAGTATTTAGGACTCCGGTTTGAATCTTGCTAAGTAAGAATCTTTTTTCTGTTTTCTTTTTCGTTATTGAAGTTGTATATTTTTTATGTATCATAATAAAAATATTTTAATATCGGATTCATCATTTAAACATATGAAATAGTAATATTAAATTTAATAGTTGACAGAAAATGACAGAAAATATGTATGAAACTTTAACCTTTCATGAAATAGTTTCATTTGTTTTCATTTATACGCATGTACGTAAAAGAAACATAAACGAGAAAGTACTGCGTTGTGTTTCCTTATTTTCTATACGACAAGTTTTAGAACATTAAAGTTAAAATATCTTTTAAATCAATCATTCCTCGATCCAAATACCTTGAAATTCTTTGTAGAGAATTAAAAAATGCATCAAATGGTGCATAAAAAATTTACAGTTCCGCTTAAAAAAAGATAGAGACGACCTCCAAATGTTTGAAACGTCTCCGCTTTCAGAGAAGACATATGTACCATCTGATGCATCACTTGAAAGTCGAAACTATTTAATTTCTCCTAATGAAATTTTTTTCGAAATTTAATTATTTCCTTGCTTTTCATGCTTCAAAGTCTGCTACACGTACTTGTTACATGTACAATATAATAATAAAATATAATGCAGAGAATGAAAATTCTATTTAATTTCCATTTTATAAAAAATAAAAATAACGTCTCAGATATTTCTTTAAAAACTCTATCTGTAGCAGAATAATATACGTATACATTGGCTACAATTTTATTAAGGTTAATGATATTTGCGTAATATGATCTTTGATGTACTTGAAATATTATATTCTGGAAAAGTAAAAGGTTGAAAGATTAATAATATATGTAACAAAGGTTCTATTCTATTGATTAATTATCAATTATTATCATCAATTATTGATAAAAAATATCGAATGATTTTCTAGTGAGCATGAATTGCGTGCTATTTATTAAATAAATTTATAAATTAAATTTACCCGTGTTCTATGTTACAGTTTTCAATAATAGAATTTAACTATCGTATATTTTAAACATTTTGTGACATCATTTTATGGGGAAGGGTCAATAATATTACTATTCTTATATTCCAGCTAAGTGTGTAGATAATGTAAATAGTACGCGAAATGTATTTTTCTACATTATTTTTAACGTTATACTTGTATATTTGTGAGACTTGTGTTAGAATTCATAGTTTAGTGTTGGTATAAAATTTCTTGGACACTGACTTATAAATATATCCTTGTGACTCACTATGTGAAAATAAGTTGTGAATTGCTTAAGAAACTTGGCTACTAAGATATAACTTCAATACATGTGACATTGATTTAAAATCTGTATTTATAACGCGATTAAATTTGACTATTGTGTTAATTTCAGAATTAATTTGTTGAAATCGATGAACAACATAGTGATAATACAAAATTAATATATAACATCTATACAATATTTATCAATCGTTTTCAATTTGTTGTTCTTTAATTAACAATACGATTGAGTTATATTGATCTCTTATGATTAGTTACATAATGTTTGCCCTTAATTACTCGAACAATAATACAAATATTTGATAAACAAAATTCTGTGTTTCAGTTGTCAACAAGATAGGTATTCCTTTTTTGTCATTCATTTATTTATACCTATTTTGTGTGTTTGTGAATTAACTTTTTTTATACTCTGTGATATTTCTTTTTATTTTTTTCGGATCAAGTTTATATCTTTTATTTAAGCTTAACTTTGTTACACAAATATCATAAATATTATCACATATTTTATACTACGCAATTGATAATTATACAATATTTTGTTAATGATATTTTATTAATTACGTAATATAAATAAAGGAAGCATTCTTTACACTCTCTTCAGTATTGTTTTCTTTTAAAGTTAATACTAATGACTAGTGATTTATTCAAAATAAATATCGTTGAACATGTACGTACATGCATATTTTTGAAATATTCAGTTTTCAAGCGATCCTATTTTATAGATTGTACCACTATGTTAATTTAATGAAAAACGAATCTGGGGAGAGGGTCTTCTATATAATAAATTTCTAAACTTTCGGAACACACACTCAAATTATATTCTTTGTAAAATGTTGAAAGGTCATGTAAAATTACATTATGTCGATATGCAAATGAAATCTAAAAAGTTAACTATTGATTTTATTTACGGAGCTACATAAAAAGATATATAATCGCCTTTTTATTCTTCCAATGAGATTATAATTGCCCTTAGATTAATTATATAGTTTGAAATACTATTAAATAATTATTACCATCAGTAAGTGTTAGTGTATCTATTGGATGAAAAGCAAGGTTACGAAACTAAACTATTTCATTCAACTATAAAAATTGAAATTCAATGAAATTTTAGGTGCACAGTTTCTAGCAAGAGTAATAGTAGCTTTCATTGTACATGAAATACATATTGCATATATACATATTGTATGCATAATATGTATATTATAGGACACGAAGTGTAATAAAATATTTTATTATTGTTATTAAATTTGAAGACGATACAAGTACCATTGTAAGGAATTAAATTATTTTTCTTATTGCAAATTAACGAGAAGGTTTGTCTCCTCAAAACGCCATTGTCTTTTTCAACCGGTTGATCTGTGTCATGGATCGTAGTCTTGATGATTACGCCATCGATGATGTCATAGACGCTGCACCTAACCAATACCAACATCGATTCAACCACCTACGCTACACTTAGATAGATTTTTATTCTCACAGGTAATGAGCATTCTTACTTCCCAGGTCTATATCGTCTTGGAATTTTACTTTATCCTTTTCCCCCGTTTGGAATTGATTCCAAAAACAATGATTCGTCGTTTGAAAATAATTGTGATTTGTATTTACAAAATATGACTACAGTGTTCAGTAATATGACAGACGGTGAATAAAATTTTATAACAAGATATTTCTTTTAATTAGCATTCATGATATTTCATCATATTTCCGATTTAGCTTTGTACAATATTCTTATCTTATAACAATCTCAATGTATATACATATGTATGTATACGTATGTATGTACATCAATACGCGTTTCTGTGAGTCACAGAATGTTTCCACGAATGAAATTAACTAATTGACTCGCGATATGAGTCAAATATATATATGTGTTTAAAGTTATTATTCAAACCAAAAATATTGTTTACGTCAGATAAAGTTTGTTCTAGATTTCTTCTGATTTTAGATAAGAAAAGAGGTGGAATATCGTAGCATGTGAAAGTTTAAATTAACATATAGTACTTGTTTCTTGTTTAATTGAAAATTTCGTTTCTGAATAATTACTGAAAGCAAAACAAAACAAATGTAATGGAAAACAGGAAGGTAAGAAAGCTACGAGAATACAATACAGCTGATGTCAGCTGTAATGAGCAATGTTGCTAAAAGTGGATATGATGCTGCGTTCTTTCGCTCGTGTGTTCTATCCTCTCTTTTCATTTACACTCTTATATCTGCGCACGCATGCGTAATACGTACTGTGGTAAACATATACATACATGCATGTATATGTATATCTATACTCATAAGTGTGTAGTCAGTGATACTTAAAAGTAGGTAGAACTGGAAACGTTTAAAAATATTGCTTATGGTAAAAAAGAGGTGGAACATACCGCTTTCTACATTTTGCATTTCCACTTAATTCACTTTTTCTTCGATTGTCCTTAAAATCGTATATTATTTATAAATAGGCAAAATTTGTTAACTTCATAAAGCTACAACTATAATACAATTATAAGTAGGTACTAGTATTTTTATGTAATACACACCTATAAATAATGATATATCTATGCACCATTTTATTCTACGATCTCTCGCCATTTTTCGTAATTTATTTATTCTTCTATTGTAAAACTTTTCGTCCTTCTTATTAGAAAATTCAGACACGCGCATCCTTCGACATTCTATGTTTTTGAAAAATTTTCAATTATGGAAATTTTCCAATGTGCGAAATTAAGGTTAGGTAAATATGGTAAGTGGGGTAACACCCACCACTTTTATGTATTTTTAACAAACGATTGCATATTAAATCGCATATTCTGTCTAATTAATGCTGTCTAGCAAATTCCTTTTGGTTATCACAAGCAGAACCCAGATATCATTACTTAATTGTCATTCCAAGTTTATTTGAATGTTATAAAATTGATTCCTTTAAAATATTTAAGTATCTAGTTGAGTATCTTAGGTTTTATTCACTTAATATTGTTATTTACCAATATTAATCTTCATTGAGCTGCCACTTCGTTCCTTATCTTCCAGGTCAAAATCTCCACTATTAAATCTTTTAATCCATTTCTGAGTGGTACGTTTATCGATAATATCATCAGTATACATATCATACATTTTCTTTTAATTTTTTCTACATTAATTCGTCGAAATGGATATTTCATTGGTTATTGGATATTCAAGAGGATTTTTACTTTATACAAAACTGAAGGAGAAGTGGCTAACGCTGTATAAATAGATGAAATACTCTTAAGGCTGGATCAGGCACGATCAGTAACTTAATCTAGTAAAATAGTAAGTAAAGCCGAATCATGTTGAATTGGAGGATCATGGCGGATGAAACGAGAATAAAACTAAAGCGATCTGTTTCGATGGATCATCTGCTTTGATATTGATCATCCACAGCGAAACAATATAAATTCGGTTTCACTTGCTACTTAACTAAACTGACCATATCTGAACCAGCCTCTAGACTTTAGACTGCCTCTAACTTGTTTTGATGTCTATACATATTTAACATTTATCCAGCTAGTAAGTATGTACGTATAATGGATAAGCAATAGCAAACATCTATTACTAGCACGTAGCTAGTAAGTATGCGTATAATGTATAAGCAGTAGTTTGATATGACACTTCTCGAAATATGTACGCGGTTGTGACGAACGAACCTATTATTCAATTTAGTATTTTAATATGAGAAATGTTTTTAACTTTGTTATTAATTAATTCCATATTTGCAAACCCTTGAATTGTAAGGAAATGCTATTCTATTATTTTCATTGCGATAATATTTTTAAAGCTTTGAACATATAAATTATCTAATATAATACAAGCAAGTGTCTAAATATTTCGTGAAAAAAATACTAAAATTATATACACATTATATACATGTACACATATGTATGTACATATTATTATAAAAATAAATTGATATTATATATAAATTAATATACCAAATATTTTTGTTCAACGATATAGTTTCTATAATAAAAAATTATTGAATATCGAAATGCAGTGGTGGATAGAAAAGGATTTAAAAAGTAATCAACAGATAAAAATATCATAATTGTAGAAAATGGAATTATGATTGACAAGGGCATTGAATAAAGATAAAGATAGGTAAAAAATGTTTAATATAAAAGTTATTAATGTTCATACACATATACAAATGCCAACTTAAAAATCTTTTTTCTTCGCCATTATAAACTATATAAATACACAAGTACATCCATTATTTTATTGACTATAAAATTCTCGTATGTGTATCGCATTTATCTTAGTAAGATAGTTTAGGAAATTGAAATTTAATCACTTTAAAAACTTACGTTCTTAGAAATGGATAGATCTTTTATAAACACGCAATCCACATGCCTACATACATATGACTAAATGATTTTATAATTATCTAATTTTATTCGTCTTTTCATCACATCTACTCTTTATCATAAAACTAATGTCATTTTACGTGATAAAAGAGTTGTACGTATGATGTTCATTTGTTACAAACGTTCATTAGAGATGATATGTATAATTACAAACTGACTGATTTTATTTATGGTTCTGCATTTCTGTTCTTCTCTTTTACAGGTTAATAGTAGACTTTACTCGACGAAATATTTTAATTAAAATTGGAACTAAAAATATGTACATGCATCCCTATCTTTGTTGCAGAAATCGCAAAAGTGCGGGCAAGTCTTTTCCAGATTAGTGGCGTCAAGAAGGAGCCACTAGTTCTACCGGAACCAGAGGGTGATATCACAACGCTTACGGAAAAAGTTTATGTACCTGTTAAAGAACATCCAGATGTAAGTATTTCTTATTTATATTGCTATATTATCTTAGATAACAATTTACTGTCTTATAATTAGCGTATGAGCTTTTATTGAAGTATGTACTATTATTAGAGCTGTGACATTGTAACATCTAACTAGATAGTTTATAATTTACTAATGAAAAGCTTTAATAACATTACATATTCAACTAAATATTTATTCACATGCATCATCATTATTAACATGTCTATTTTAATAAGTTTAATTTCTAATATCATTTTACAATAAAAGCCTATGTTTTTATATAATGGATAATAAGTAATTTAAACGTAAAAAATCATTCCATTGCAATATAGTGTATAGCAATGTAACAAATTACTACAAAAATTGAAAGTTGTACTTCCTTCAGTAAAGGTCCTTCAGTAATTCCAATCTTGTTTGGAATATTAGCAGCAGTATACATATCTACTTATGAAACAATTTTAAGTGTACGCTCTACGTTTCGTAGAGATGATGAAAGTTTGTGTAAGTTTTTCCTTAAAACATACTCGCTTTCAACACCTTTCTTTTAGACAAGTATTAAACAAAATTCTAAAAATGATTTCTTTTTCGCGACATTGCTTACGCAACTTTATATGAGTCATATTTTACTTTATCTCTATAGAAAATCTTTAAAAAATCCATAATAATTTTTATCTTCTTTTTGACTAATTATAGCGTTTTAAAATACTAAAAATATATATGCATATTAATATTAATGTGTACATATATATTAATCCGTATTAGTGTCTATAAACATTAATATGATTATTAGGTACTTAAATAAGGTTGGTAACTGACATCGTCTTTAATATATGCTTGGAGATAATAGTTACTATTTTCTTTTCTATAAGAACGGTAAATCCGGAGAAATGTGCACATTTATACGTATTTATTTTTTCCCAATAATCTGTACTTTTATTCTTTTATCAGTATAAAATATATAAAAAATAATTGACGTAGTACATTATAATATACGTTAAGAAAATATTTGATTCAGTACGCTATCAATATAAGATAAGAATTTTATGCATATTAGAAAAAGTTAGTAACGTAGGTACACTGTTTATGCGTTTTTCTAAATGTGGAATGTAAGTAAATGTTATGCAAAAGTTATGTTATTCTGTTGAGATAAACATTTTGTTCTCAAAAGTATCTTTTATATCTTTTGTACTTTTGAACAATTAAAAGTTTTATACATATTTTCAAACTATTGTATGTCAAACTTGTTTCTAAATTAATCATATTTTTAAATTTAATTAATATGTTAATTGTGTAGTAAATATCTAGAAATGTGGAAATTTGATTAGAAACTTTATTTTCATATTTAAATTTTCTTTTCATATTTAAAAAAATTTTTTCCTATTTAGGGGCAATAATGATAAAAATCATTCATTGATCTCGGTACTGTATTTTTATTAACAATATAAGATCAATTTTACTTTTAACTTTAATTCAATGCCAATACAGGGAAGAAGGGGATGAATTAATAAAAGTTTATATTCTAATATTCCAAGACTTTAAATAACTTGTTAAGGAAAAAAATGGGAAACATGGGAAATTATGATTATTATCTATACATTTATATTCATACATAAAATTCGTTTAAAATGTAATTTCATTCTTACTTTTGTTGTTATGTTTTTTAAGCAATATTGCACATTAGGTATCTAAAATCTTCCAAAACAACACATTTAGTTGCATCGTTCAAGCAGTTATTTCTAGTGTTCTTATCGATGTATCAAGCTCTGTATACTTGCAACATTACAAGTTAATTTCTAACATTCCATATATTCGTCGATCATCTAAGCGCGTTTGCGTGTGTTTTGAGCAGTATCAGTACCTGGCAAGAAATTCGTCCAGTGCATTGTTGTTCGTATGTGCAATGCGTTCCGACTTACCACACAGGAAGCTCACAAACGTTTCAAACGTATTTACCGTAAGCAATGAACATATGAATTTAGAAATACAGTGACTACAAAAAGTAGTCTTTATCATCTTTTTTCATCTACGTATTAATTAATCATTTCCAAGTTCTTACATATATTAAATTTTCATATCATTCAGCAGCGTCTCACGTCATTATAAAAAATGAGAGTGTATTCAAACATTTTATCTAGCCACTGTTTGTAATAAAAATTTTTACATATAGTGAACACTAAAGAGAAAACAAGGTGGTCTCTCTTTTTGTTTTCTAGGGTAAAACGACACACAGGTTTTTATATTTCCTAATAGTTGCCTTAGGGCTAAACAACGATTATTAATTTGCCTATTCAGTTCAACAATTATTCTGAGATTAGTCTCCATAGTAATATAAATTAAACATAAATTTGCATTCGTTATGAAATTTCTAACATTCATTGTGACATGAAATTAATAGAATGCATTAACAATCGCTGGTGTGATTGATTAAAAAAATACAAAGTTTATGTACTCAGGATAAATATAAGATAGTAAGAGCGGTATCAAATTAACAAATGGTTGAGTCAAATTATGGAAAATACTAAAGTAAACATTGTGACGTGCTTGGACTGCGAGCAACGCGGACATTCAAAGATGTGCAAATGAACCGATACGACATCAGGGATTCATTGCGAAAAGCAGTATACAAGAACTTGTAAATAGTACTGATGAATTTGACGTTAAATTGAGAAGCTGTTGAGAAATTAGAAAAAATTCAGCTAAATCTGACGCGAGATCAAAGAGTCGCAAGAAGGGTTTTACATGGACGAAGTTGATGATAGAAATTGAGGAATCGCGGATGATATTAGTAAAAAAGAAAAACTCTAACTAATAAACGAAGATACACGATTCGAGCGGTAATGTCGGGAACGTTCAACTACGATTGCAAATATTAGATTATTATATTATATACTATGATATACTATGACTATATATACTACGAATATTAGATTTGAAATAATTAAACTCGAATTGACATGGCAACATCAACATATATTTTGTAAGTCAAAATGTTATTATAAATGTGTACGTTTCGCGAACAAATGAGTATTAGTGCTTGGTTTTGACGGAGTACTACTGGAAGTAGTCCGAAAATAATGCCGAATAGAATTTATCTCGATTCGCAGATTTTTAAGGGGTAGTGATTGTTTCGGAACGGAATTTTAGCTTCATTTCGAGTGTTGGAATGACGGACGTTACAACGTCCGTCATAACATTGTATAGTTTGACGGACGTAAGTAGGCGTAGTTCGTGTGACTGACCTGATCCTATGCAAAACGAGATAGAACGCTGCGAGACGGACGTTGTAACGTCCGTGTCCATCGTGGCCCGTAACGCCTGTCATTTCAACGCTCGTGTCATTTCAACCTCGGTCTTGACGAAGCAAATAACGCGAAGCATCACCGTGACTTTTCGTAACGATCTGTCTAAGAAGCTTAAGTATCCGTTTTCTCATATGCTGCGATAATTTTATGTGGTGGAATAGGCCATGAGTTTATCATCTGAAACATTATCAAACATATGTGCTCGCATATGGATAAACTAATCCTACGGGTGAGATTGTGCTTTGAGGTTTTCGTGAAGCCGTATCTGTAACGGTTCCCATGTCTGGTCTCAATGTTATCCAGTCTAATCGAAGCCTCCCGCATTGCGTATGCAAGAGATGTTTAGAATAAAAAGTATTTTTGTTTGCTGAGTGTCTCTGAAGAAATTTTAAAAACATAAGTATTCTTATAATCTAACGATACTAATGTTAAAACTGAACGACACATTTTACAGAGATGCGAATATACATATGTATATATAATATAAAGGAAGTCTTGTCTAGAAGATTAATTTCGTCTACTATATGTTTACTATTTGCGAGAAGTATGTACACACGAAGAAAGAAACTATATAACGATATGACGCTGCAGGAAGAATAGTTCACCTGAAAAACAGTATGAGAATTTAATAAGTCTCGCCCAATTTCTATCTGAAACAAAACTGCACCAAAGATTTTAAATTTGGACAGTGTTGCTAATGACCTTCGATGTTGAAGCAACATTAAAACAAACAGAGGAGGTTATATTTACGGATTAAAAGAGATTTCAGAGGAATGGATCTGATTATCTCAATTATTATTTTCAATTTGCTGAACTGCTATTGGTATTGGATACCGTGATAAGATAGAGACAAAATTTATTACAAGCTGAATCAATAACGAGAAGTATTTTGAAATTATTGCTGGAAAAATAAATACGTATATCACAAAAATTGCCCTAAATAATTTTACCAAATTATATTATATTGTATCTTTGAAGATACATAATGCTGCATATGCATTATAACGGTAAGAAAGTATTTTCCCACAACACGAAGAGATTTGAGTTTTAAATTGGTTTAATATTATAGAAATTTGTCAATATTATATAATATTTAATATTATAACATTATATAATACCTATATAATATAGGAGAAATCTTGTCAAAATAGGGTACCAAAACGACAAACACGTATGTAGTCGGAAAATTTTAATAAGATAACGTAATATTCAATCAACGCGAATGAAAATAAATAAGACAGAATATTATTAAAAATAACTTTTTGATATAAATTTAGTATAAATTTTTACTAAGTAGAATGGTTATTGTTATTAAATATGAAGGTGTGTTGTATTACAAGTATGCTATACGTTCGATGCAGTTGATTAATTTAAATATTATTATTTATTATACATTCTTGATTTTTTAATAATTTTGTCATCGTTTCCTCGCATTTGCTTTCTTTAACATTTGTATTTTTTATTCTTTTTCTTTTTAATAGAAGAGTTTGCAAAAATATATAAATTATATTTAATTTTCAATTTGTAACAGATCAATTTTAAATAATTCTTAAGCTATGCTGTAACTTTCTGAAATAAATTTCCCTTATGAGATGAAATTGAGTTAATAATAAGATATATATATATATAAATGTTTCTTAATAACAATTATACATGTGTATAAAGCAATTATTATTAAATTAATAAATGCATAACGACGATAAAGTTTTATCGTTTAGTTAGGACAAACTTTAAGTGTAGATAGTGGAAAAAAGAATAAAATAGGAAGAAAGTTATGCTTTTGAAATTTAAACAATGAAATTTTCTTAGAAATACCACGAAAGAATTATTTTTCGCAAAAAATTAATTGAATGAAGTTTATGTTTTGATCCACTTTATATGAAGATAGTTTTGACGTAAATTTCTTAGTTTCCTAACAAATTAATAATTAGTTTTGCATCTATGTTTTATTAATCAAAGGAGATCCGTTTAAAATAAGACACATAAAGTTCGATATTGCAATATGATAAAATTCTTATTTTGCTTCCAAATATAATTATACAGGTTCCGATCGAATAACACGTACAACAAGCGTGCATGAGGTAATCATCTTTTTAAATGAAAGAATAAGAAGAAGATGTATAATAACATTTTTTTATATTTATTTATATATTTTGCATAGTATTCTACGCTTATTCTTTATATATACAATATATACGCATGTTACATATAAGTCTGCTTAGAAAAATAACTTGTGTAGGTTTTATATCAGGTGAATGTTAAAATGTAAGCACAGTAAAATACTTTATGGCAACAATAAATATTGACATTTATTTAACAACTCTACTGTTTCTAATTAAATACACTAAAAAATCTCTACTTTTTTCAAAAAATTATTCTTGTACATGTGTAAGAGTCGCCATTAGAAGTAAAACACAATTTTTTATATCATATACTTGCAAACGTAATATGTAGATGTGATGTTTTTTCTTTAAAAATTGTCTCAAAATTTGATTTGTTACAGTTTAATTTCGTTGGAAGAATTCTTGGACCACGTGGTATGACAGCTAAACAGTTAGAGCAAGAAACAGGATGTAAAATTATGGTTAGGGGAAAAGGTTCTATGAGGGATAAGAAGAAGGTAAATTTATTGTTTTTACACAGATGTTTCGTATACATAGATATAATATATTTTTGCGTATAAATTTTCGAGTGACATGTACAATTTTTCCTTGTGTACATATGGAAGGTTTCAAATTTCTCCCAATTGTAACTAGATTTGTAATTACAATTTATATTATCATATTTATTATATTAAGTACTCCATTTTTGTGATTGAATATTTTGTACTGATAAAAAAATGATAATGAAAAGGTTTCTACCTTGTTAGTTTATACGTATATATTTATAACTTCTTTATAATATACACATAAGCAACATGTCAAAAGTACATGATTATTATTCAAATTTGAAGTTAAATATTTGTTTCCAAGCTGCGTATGATCACTGAGAAAACATTTTATCGTAAGTATATGCATCAAATAATAATATGGATATACAAAATTTATTTCCAATTTCTCATGTTCAACATTAGTTTAGACTTGTCGCAAGAATTTATTTAAGAAATTGTAGCTTTATGATTTTTACTGAAACAAATACATGTGAATATTAATTTTTTATTTCAAATTGATTATATGGAAATATTAATATACGATATAGAGTAATATCATGAATATATAGACATATAATATTAATTCAGGAATTAGTTTCCTACAATTAGATATTTGTTGTTACACGCACTTAATATTTGTGATATATTTTTCGAATAAATGACATACGTATGTACTTTGTAATATTATAATATCAATGATTCTCACCATAATAATGATTATTAGATAAAGTTTTCTACATTTGTTTATTTAAATTGTATAATTGTACTATATATGATATTAATCCCTTTAACAGGAAGAGTTAAACCGAGGTAAACCAAACTGGGAACATCTGACAGATGAACTGCATGTTTTATTGACAGTTGAGGATACTGAAAATCGTGCAACTTTGAAACTTGCCAGAGCTGTAGAAGAAGTGAAGAAACTTCTTGTTCCCGTGGTGAGAAAGTTCCTATTATTAACTCTAACTTCTAATTTTATTGAATTAGTTTCCCCATAATATTAATTACTTCCTATCAGAGCTGCACCTTTGTATTACTGCACTAAAGTTTCTGCATGTAAAAATAAATATTATTTGTTCGCGCAAACTAAAAGAATAAGTATTCACGTGATTTAATTTGATAGAAGCTTAATTTTTAAGCTATAAAGTGATATTCATAGAAAATATTTAATTGTATAATGGCATGATTGATAAAATGCAAACGTAGCTTCTCTTCCATCAATCTCTTACAAATGTTATATGCCACGCGAAGAAATAAAAAGTTTGAAATTATATTAAAGTAAAATTGTAAATATTTGAAAAAATGAGTAACATATTTCTTAGATTACTATAATTAATTTCAAAAATATTAATATATTTCTTATTAATTATGTTGACTGTTAGCAGGCTGATGGAGAGGATGAGTTAAAGAAGCGGCAGTTAATGGAACTTGCTATTATCAATGGAACCTATCGGGATTCTAACACGAAAGTTGCTGCAGCTACAGGTATGGATTCAAATATTTATTTACCTTTATTTCAAAATAAAATTTGATTAATAATATTTTATATTGGACACTTTTTTTATAGCTATATATATACATACGTACATACTATGTATGCAATCATTGTTCGAATTGTTCATTATTCAAAAGATATTCCGGACGATACTTCGAGGGAGAAGTAATTTAATGTAATTAGTTTCTTTGTAGGTGGACGCATGAAGGATATATTATCACGACTGTTATTACTTTTTAAAATGTTACCATGTAATTTTTAATGCATTAATCGATCTATCTCGGCATTCCCTATAAAAAGGTAGGTACCAATTTATCTATGTTGAGAAACTTTTATTTCAATTTGTCTGAAAGACAAAAAAAACAAATACAAAAGTAGTTAAGGTAAGCGTCTTTCATACGATAGGTATGGTAAGCATATGCGAGTATGTTATATGTATAAGTGTATTATAATTAAATGGGTTAGTAACATTTTATAGAGAGTATCAAGATGGATTGATTAGTTCACTTAAAGTTATAGGATCCCATTTAAGAAAAATTAATAATTAATGTTACATTCATGTAACTTCAATTTATTAATTTATACTATAATATACTATAGTTGCAGCAGATTATATTCTCCTCGAAATCATTCAATTCTTATCTGAAAATTTTTTTATTCACAGGGTAGATTATTTTATAGGGAATGTCATTCGCATTTTTTTTATTAAAAATTGATGAAGATTAAACACTCTGTATATGTATATCTAAGCACTATATACAGTTCGTGAGTGATGGTAATAAATATTTTGAGGGACGTATATTAATCTAAATTATTTTTAATATCTTTTTGATAATAACTATAATAATTATAATAATTATAGAATTCAAAATTTAAATTGTTCAAAAATATATGAGATTTGATCGAGGAATTGTTTATATTATTGAATACAAATAATTTGCAGTAAAGTGATAATATAAAGTAATATAGATACGTTAGTATAAAGTAAATAAGTACGAATATTCCTAACTCTCAACGAGAAACGTGTAATTCGTTCACAACATTTTAACGCCTATCAATTTTACGTATTAATTTCTCTTCTGTATATATCTCAAGAATCTCTGTCCTAAATAATCTGCTAAACGACACCTCCTTCAACGTGATTTAGCATTTTCAAGTATAACTTTATTAAAAATTTATAATATAAATTTATTACCTAATTCTGTATAGAACAAAATTTAAAAAATATTATATAAGGAATAGGTATACATATTCAGTTTTTTGTTGTTCGATTCACATTTTTCTGACACTATCATACGCATTTAAGTCGTTCAAAATATTTTTCATGTCATATGTTATTATACATTTACAAATTATGTATATAGATAAATGAATCTCTATAACACGATGGAATATTTGGAAAATTAATGAAAGATTAATGAAGGTAAAGGTACTGAAAGGGGGAGAGAAGATGTAAAAAATTGTTTGCTATGGTTGTAACGATAAATATAAATAAATAGTTTCTTTTGTAACTTGAAATGATGATAATGAATGTTTCAGCTTGCGATGAAGAGTGGAGACGTGTTGCAGCAGCAGCGGCGGAAACACAACGGCTTCTTCCAGGCTTGGCCACGCCTATGAGGACACCTAGTGCTCCGTTGGGAGCTCCATTAATACTCTCGCCACGGATATCTGTCCCAACCACCGCGGCATCTCTTCTAAACGGTTCGGGTCCACCAGGATCTCTTCTTTCTGCCGGTGATCCTCATGGTTTAATTTACACGCCATATGCCGATTATGCCAACTACGCAGCCTTAGCAGCCTCGCCTCTCCTCGCGGATTACACTACTGCTGATAATTCTGGTGGGTTGTTTGCACGCTGATATTAGTTGCAACAACGTTTTTTATGAATATTTCCTTTTACTATCATTATTATGATTACTGCTACTTGTCCTGTTTGATCTCTTCTCGACCTTCCAGCACAGATTAAGTAAAGTAGAGTGTGCGAGAAAAAGAAAGAGAACGAGATAAAAAGAAATAATAGAGACAAATGAAAAACAATTAATATATTTGTATTTTTTATCAATTTTTAAGTTTGTGTTACTTCGTGGAGAATTTTCTTTAGCGATAAAAAATACTTAAATAACATGCTGTATATTCCATATATTTATTTACAAAAACAAGGAGATTGTTGCTAAAGATTTATTTTATTCTATTTTATTCTATTTTATTCTATTTTATTCTATTTTATTCTATTTTATTCTATTTTATTTTATTTTATTTTATGTTATTTTATTTTATTTCATTTCATTTTATTTAATTTAATTTAATTTAATTTAATTTTATTTTATTTTATTTTATTTTATTTTATTTTATGCATTAATGAACGAACACATGAGAGATTAATGGCATAATTCTACATAGAAGATCCTGCCTAATTTTATTGTTTAACGTTTGATGTTGCACAATAATAAACAATCAGAAAAAATAGTAATAAAATCAAAACAATATTCCACTAAATACATACGATTTTACGGGAATAACACGTTTTTATTCAGTGTTAAACATTCAATCGCTAAGATGTATAAAACAACACGTGCAAAGTTTCTATACAAATATTTTTACAAAATATTTACAGATATTTTAAAAAATTCTTGGATCGAAAAATGTAACTACGGTAGTTACTCTGTATAATGATGTTAACGTATATGCTGACAACGTCATTTTATATATATATATTTACATAGTATATATACATCTCTCTGCTTAAAAAAAGCTTTGCTTTAAATATAGAAATATAAAAGGAATGTTCTCCACTATTAAGCAGAAAAATACATATTTACATATGTGTATATATGTATCTTTTTGTTTTTATTTGTATGGTAAGAGCAGTTAATGTCGTCAAATATTTTATCGCATCTGAAAGCGATTATTATTATTGTCTTTATTTTTATTATTACCATTAATATTACTACCATTACTATATCAATATCGTCATATATTATTATGCTTTTAATTATTATTATACTTATTATTGTTTTTTATCAGTAATAGGTATTATTGATATTACGTTACACTGTTTTCACTATTATATTGCACATTATCCGCAAATCACCATTATTATTCTCATTTAGTTTTATTACTGTTGATGTACCATTCTTCAACATCATCCTGATTGTCATCATTATTATTTTTATCATTCATAATTATCATTAGCAACAATAGAAACATAATGAACAGATTGGTATAGAAGTCGTAATGATCTTAATGTCAAAATACGACAGTTATTAAAGAAAATAAGAAATTTGATAACATTTCTTGTAATAGAATTAGATGATATTATTTTTATTATAATATTGAATGTTTATACATACATATTAAGAGAGTCACATCAGTCATTTGCTAGTCGTATCAGTTTTGATAGTTATTTAATACTGATTATGTCCAATGATATTATAACTTGCATTTTTAAAACAGATAGTAGCAAGTAATAGAAATATTTGACATTAAAATATGTGTATCATGAAGAGACAAATCTTTGAATTCCGTATAAAGAGAATTAGTATGTGGTAAATACTACATGTATAATATTTGACAATCTTGTATCGAATTGCGAATCTATCAGAGTAAGAAAACCTTTGAATCTCACAAAAAATATTTTCTTATTTGATTTTTAACGTACTTCTCTTAAGTATTCGATTCAAATAACTTTCGAAAGAATTTCGTAAGTTTATAAACAATTGACGTATTTATATGTATATTTCAAGTAACAATGTTTCTTATTTATTCTATACGCGATTTATGGCTGTTTTCTTTTTTATTGCAACGGTAAAAGAACTATTTTTAAAGAAGAGCATGTTATATATTGTTAAATTTTTACTGTTAAAGTTTCTATATTGTTGAATAGAATTATAAAAAGTATTCGTATAATTATATACAAATTTATCGGATTATATTATAATTCAAAAAGAATATAATTAATCGTGTTTTTGTTCAAAGTTTATCATAATATTTAAAATGTTGTTTGATCATATTCTTTCAACCTTTTTTTTTAGTAATGTAATAATAAGCTTCGATTTGTATACTCGAATTTCATAAGTTGGTTTAGAACAAACAAGATTTCAATACATGCAGTATTCAAGCTCGTACTCGATAAGTATAAGAAATCAATTCGTATATTTGTATGTACATAGATATACACATAATCGTATATACTAAAAATTAAGACGACTTCTCTTTGTGAATGAAATACTCGATTATCGTATGTCCAGTTATACACTCATACATTCGTTACCATTTTATTACACATTATAGTAGATATACATAGATCAATGTGTTCAGTAGGTATGATATGTTTGAAAAATGAAATAGTCCCGACTTAAAATGAACCTTATTTTAGTAGGAAATAATAATAGCTTCGTCCGTGAAATTTACGCACACGAATAAATGATTATATTAGGTATGAAATTGTTATTTTGTCTTTCGTATAATATCGTATTTGATACGCTATTATCTTAGTATTACATATTTTAAAGAATATTTTTCGTATACTTCTCTATTATGTAATAATTGCTACATATTATCTGTTTCTTTATAATTTGTATATATTACAATCATTATAGTGGTGCTACTGCATTTATTATAGATAAATATTTATAATATGGAATTATTAGCGACACAAGTGCAATAAAATTTTATATTTACATTTTACTTTAAAAAATTGATCATTTGCCGAGGCATGAAACATTAACAGGCTATTCTAGTCTAGATTGTCACATTTAGGCCTTTTACGAATTTTTTACAGAGATATCATTAAACTTTTTGATATCAACGCTTTATACACGTAACTTATTTCTTAAGAATATTCACCGCTATTAATAAATTGAGTGAATCATATGCTATTTAGCGCGATTCTTAAAAACAACTGATCGAAGCATATATTTAAAAAAACCCGATTTCGGAAAGAACGTATCTAAAGTTTCTCATACCATATCAGTTAACCGAAATTGATTATAATTACGAATAATCTGTTAGGTGAGGACTGTTCGGAACTCTTGTTCAGGAAAGTCCTGCTCAACCGATTTATTTTTTCTGTGAATAGTTTTAGTCTTAGTCTTCTTAGTAGCTTCTACCGACATTCTGAACTCTTAATGGACTCTTTCTTCTTATCGCAGAAATTTACGTATACTTTTGCTTACTGATCAATAGCTAGTCTCATCACACAGACAAACATGCAGAACTGCTAAGAATGATTCATTAAATATACCAACGGTTAAAAAGATAGCGATTTTCACAGTTACTACTTCTGAATGTATTTATATGTTTTGAAGCGAAGGAACGTATCTTTTTTCTCATCCAAAATGTTATTAAAGTGCCATGCTTAAACTTGAGCTTAGCATTAATTTTCTCTTTACGTTATTGTACGTCACACGTTGCTAGCTACATGCCATTATTAAAACTTTTATTAATTTTATAAATTCAAGACGATCTTACCGCGGACATAATATGGAAAATTTACACATTGATTTTGAATTGGATTTTTAAAATGCCTAGACTAGAATACTCTCTTAATACGAAGTATTACTATGTATTATACATATATGTATGTATGCGTATATCATACATATGCATCTATTATTGTTTTTTTATTTAGAATATTAATTAGCAACATAATAAAAAATGAAAAGTATCGTAATAATCTTTTCGTAAAGATGAACGTTCTGGAATGAAAAAATATGTAAATAATTGATAAGAAACAGATTTCAGAGATTTGGGGCTTCCATGGAACGGATTATCACACTTAACACTGTTGTACAATGTCATTTCCACGGTTATATAGACAGACTACCATTACGGATAGCAGTTGCAGTACGTTCTTAGATCCTGAAGAAGTTAGCTGCAATGCTGGCGAAACATCAGGAAAAAATTCCATTTGGACGTAGCTTCTATCCGAATAAGCCTTGTATAGTGTTGTATACAACAGCGTTAGGTGAAATCTATTTCAGTTCAAGAAATTGAATATTATAAAAAAGTATTTGTTAGAACATAATCTGTTAAAACAATTCACCTATGTGATATTGCTGTGAAAATTATTTCAAGCTTAATTTTGAAACTTGAAACCAAATGCGTTTATCATCCTTTTTCTTTATTTTACATTATTAAAAGGGACTTTCATTTTTCAAGCATATCACGTCTTATGACATACTACGTATTTTATTTGTATTATTTAAAGGGATTTGAAGAATAGAATGTCTGCACGCGTTAATACGTCTGCATGATTGATTCTGTGGTGCATTGCCATATTGATTATATATTTAGTGAAATAATCAAATATTATTTATTGCTATAACTCTAATATCAATATAGCTAAATATCAACATTAACATAATTTATACAATAAGAATTAAGAAAAGAAATAAGCCAATTTCTCGTCAAAAAAACATCAACTACCTATGTACATCTTTACCTTTTTGTTTTTTTACATAATATTATTTTTACTATTTTCAGATTGCAACTTTACTCGTATTATTTTATTCGTATGAGTAATTAATATGACGTATCCAGTGTAGTAAAAGATAGTTTGCTTTTATTTGAAATATTTATTAAATATTCTACATATTTTCAGAGTTACGGTAACACGATTTCCGTAGTAAGTACAATCAAATAGATTATCCTAGTATTATAGTATTCAGTTTATTATTGCACGAGAAATTTGTTTATTTTCAGCCATGTATGTATGTAATATTTTACGACCTTTGACAAGGTAAAATTAAATTTGGAAGTTGCATCGCAATTGAAAAGTGAAAATATTTCAAGTCAAAACTAAAGCCAATATCTTATATATATATATATATGATATTATTATTTATTCAATTTTTATATAACAGATAAATAAACATTAAATGTACGCTTATTAAATTTATGTGAAATTTAGTGTACAGAAGTTTGGCATAACTTATTAATGCACATCTGTATTTCTAGTTCTATTATTCCATGTTAGGAATTGTTTGCACATAATAAAGTTATATGATTAGATATACGTATTAAATATCTAATTGTATATACATATAAATAATGTATTTATAATATACCAAGATATTTTCGGGTTCCTTTTGTAGTCTACAATTACTTTTGATTAATTTCCGCAAGTATAAACTTACCTTTCAAATCACATTAAAAACTGTACTGCAATCTCAAATCGTAATAAATAAATATTTTTGAAATATATACAGTTATATGCCCGAAAAATGTGGCATTTATTAGGATATTAGGACTGGAACACATGTGTGCAGAAATGAGAAGTAAATTATTTAAGAAATATAAAAGGAAATTAAATATCGCGAGATTAAAGAAAAATGGCGCTCAATTCTTGTCATATGTTAAATATAGAATATCGTACAAAAATATCTTGTAAATACCTTCCTCATATGGAAAGTGACGTATTATAGACACGTTTAAACCTAGAAATTGTATTTTATGCATAAATAATAGTTATTACTTAGAAATTAAAGATAGATATTTTTTATATATTTTTATTATATCCATTTCTACTTTCTGAAAATGATCTACCTAATGTGATTTACAATTTACATCACTAGGTACTAGGTTTTCATATACAATAGGGTCAAGGATCGTTACAAACAATGATTGCTAATGCTTTGAAAATCAATTATATCAAGTACACATTATACACCTCTAGAAGTAAATTGGTCTCTTTTATGTACACATCAGTAGATATTTTATGTTTAATACTTCTTTCTTTAGACAACATTCAATTTATTGTAAGATAAATTATTGTATTACCATGTAAAATATAAGTTACTCTGGTTTATATTTTGAGAAAAATCCTTTTTTAATAGTACTCAATATTAATTATTAACGATTATTTGTTTTGGAATCTATTAATCCAAAAAGGATAATTTTGAAATTTTCAATATCTCATTAGTAATAAAATTATACTAGATTCTCAGGGAAATCATTAGACATTTCTAAAATCTTTTATATCAATGTTTAATGGCGTCTCAGAACGTGGATTATTGTAAAAATTCTCGTTTAAATAATTTCACTAATTTTTTTCATAGTTTCTGACAAATCAAATACTTTTCCAATTTGCTATTTTATATGGCTGTGATTTTATTAATTCCATTATTGACAATATCATTGGCGGATTGTACTCGTAGCACAATACCTCAATATCACATACCTACATTTTCTATTTTTCGGTAATATAATCTTTTCTTAAATATAACGAATATCAAATTGCTTAATAAATGTCTTAAATTATTTTTTATAGTTTCAGATTCATGTTATTTAAAAAGACTAGATTATTTTATATTTATTTTAAAACAGTTCGATGGATCTGGTTATAAGAAACAATTGTGAAGAGTGATGAATCGCTTACGTATTAATATTGATTTTGCTATTTTCCTAAATCCATTTTTATATTATTGCCATGGTATTTATGTTCAAATATTTGATGTTTCAGTATTGAAAATAAATCATTTTGCCGCGATAAATTGGAACACAATAATTTAAATAAAATGGAATTAATTGAAAACACTATTGCTATTCAAATAATTGTTAACACATTGAATATTAAATATTAGATAGTATTTTATAAATATAGAAATTACTCTTTTATAAATTTTTTGATAAGTTAGTTTTACAATATTTCCATCGTTACAATTCCTTCGTTTAAATTGTTTTACTATTGTGACTGCTGAACATCCTTTCAATATATAAATTGAATCTTGCTCTGCTGTCAAGTAACGCTCCGTAATTGAAAAATTGTCTTTCTGTAAATTCCTATACACGTTTTCAACACATGTCAAGATATTAAATACTATCTAATACATAATTAATGTTAATTTTAGATTAATCTTAACAGAGTGTTACATATAAGATGTTTTTCGCTTATAAGATTTAGTAGTAGTACTTTGATCAAGATAGTATTATAGTAGTATTTTGTTAGAAATGGCATAATCTTAGGAAAAATCTTAGAAGAAAAGAAATACAAAATATTTCAATTTGATGTCGTTTTAGAGTCAAGTGATATTTAATTGGAGCTGAAATTGTTCTTTTAGTAACTAATTCCTTACCTGTTTGAAAAACAATTGAGTATTAGTTTATAAATAAAATGTATAGAAATTTATTCTCTCGTGAATTTCCTTGCGGTAAGGGACTTTTACTCGATATAAAGAAATAAATTAAGAAGCAATAATGAAAATAATATATTAGGGACCAAATAGTCTGGTGCAACTATCTGTACGCATGTAAATATTTATTGATCTGTCTAGTTCTATACGTTTAACAATGTAAGCAGTATTTAATAAGTGTTTTCTTTCGAATGAAATCTGAAAATAGCTGTGAAAGATTGTATTGGCCTATTTCGTAAAAAAAATTTTAAGAATTATAAAATCTTTTATATTATAAATATTATTCATGGAAATTATTAACAAACGGTATAGCCTGACTAGTAAAACTATTTGTGCAAAATAACATCATATTGGAGAATTCACAGGATATGTTTAATTAAGCTTTTTAGTAAAAAGTATTCAGTAATCTTATGTGCAATGCTGACATATATGTAAATTATTGTCTATTGTAGCAACGTGATTTGAATAATAGTTCTATAGCGGTTTAGTTATTACGATTCATTAAAAATAAATAAAATAATTAATTACGAATACCTATTGTTAACGAACAAATAAGCAACAATTGTGCACTGTTTGTTGACTTCTCTATAGTCATGAAACGTGAAGAATTTTAATATACATAGAGCTAAAGTTTGCTAAACGTGATAGTGTAATTTCTTAAAAACCATATAAATACATCTGTTTATTATATTTAATATATACATATTATATATATAAATATAAATATATATATATATATATATATATATATATATATATTGTATATTCGATAGATAATAAGAGAAAAAATTGTAAAGAAAGATAGTTTGTAATGCGCATGTCTAATACTTCAATAATTAGTATCATCGACGATTAGTACTAGACATACGTAAAGCAAATATATTTCAAATATCTTTAACGTGTTAATGAAATTTATGGTGCTATTTTTTCAATAGCAAGGTATAAGATGAAAATATTCGATTCACTCTACGTTAAGATTTGCCGTATGGATACACAAATTACAATAAACTGCAAAAGAATTTTACATATATAGAAGAAATCGATAATCGGATGACGTATAATTACTAAGAATTATTTCATTTCTTACTTAAGAATTAAGTTTTATTTAATAAATACAATCTGCATAATTCTTAAATAGAAATACGTATGTGTATGCGCCCGTGTATATTTGCTAATAGCTTAATTAATAGATTAATAATATAAATGAAGAATATTAAAAATTGTTCCAATCTTCAATATTAAAGAGTAATGGATGAAGGGAGAAAACGGTTTAAAAGAACGAACGTATATTTTCTCTAGTTGATCTTTATTTATACGAACACAAATATTCGTTATTCAGAATCTTGTAAACAAAAAATTGGAGTTTTAGATTCATAACATTACTATAAACTATAAACATGTACATACATATATACGTATAGTAAGATGTTGTAAAAATTTGAAATAATTAATAGTACACGTACACATACATATATGTACATATATATATATATATATATAACGCTTTTATACTATTTCATTTCAGGGGATAGGATAATATCTATACGATAATAACTTTTCTGTTTCAAGTTTGAAGATTAAACGCAAACTAATAAAGAGCATAGGACAACTGGTTTGTGAAATTGTGCTCGAATTGTGCTTATACGCGTTTAAATATAAAATATACGTATAAGATGTAGGTGAGAGCATTGGGGAAACTAAAAGTGAGAATAAAAGTATGAAAGAAAGAAAGAAGCATTGGCTATTAGTTTGCGTTTTAATCGTAAACTTGTGGATAACTTTAATTTGCTATTACTGTTTATAGCGGCAGTTATGTGACCTGCCGAGGACTGGATAATAATAAATACATTTGGAAGCAGATGAATTATACACATTTGTATGTTGGGGACAGGTGCAGCAGCCGCTGCGAAACAACGTAGACACTTGGGTCAGATTCGCGAGCACCCTTATCAAAGGGCTGGTGCTTTGTCGTGAATCCGGAGAGCGCAATCACAATACTGTACGCGCCTCCGTGAAAAGGTTAGTTTCTTAGAAACGTTCCATTTTTTGTATAGTATTCCCATTATTATTTTCGTAATATCTATATATCCGTATCTATAGTCTATACGTGTGGATAGACTAAGATATTTATTATCTATCTTCTTTTATATTATATTCTATTTTATTTTATATTATATATAAATATAATATAGAGATATAGATATATGGATATTATATCGTCTCGCAAAATATATTATATGTATAATGTCTTTCTCTTTCATATAGCGCACACTACTTGCAGGAAAAGTCTTCTTTTTATAGAATTGATTGATTTTTCTTAAACTTTGTTACTTTCAACTATTATGATGTTAGAATGAAATTAATAACTCGTTATGCGAAACTTATACACCTACTTATGTTTTTATACGGTGGATAGGTCCTTCCAGAAATTATCTGACAAAATATAATGCATCTTTATGTTGTAAACTTGTACATGCATACACATATAGAGTATGTATAGAGCAGTATAGTATGAAGATAGTATGATAATAGAAGTATAGTATAGAAGAGAGTATGTATAGAGTATATATAGAGTATGTACGAACAGAAAAGAGCGAACGCGAAACGACAGGTCAAGTCTAACTTTTCTAAGAAGGGAATTGTTCGGACTTATTGTTGCCATTTTAATTCGAATGAAACAGGTTACGCACAATATTGCTATAAAATAGAAGATAGAACAGAGGAACAGTCAACTGTCGATATAATTGAGCTTAATTAAAACCGAGGAAATATGAAACAGAATTAGACTACAAACCTAAGAAAAAGTATCAAAAAGAAACTTCTAGCAAAGACATCTTTGCCATTTTCAAATGACTCTGTTTGTGCCATGTTTAATCGTGAAAATGAAAACCATCGTTTAATATGAAAAGAGAATTTTTTAATTTTTTTCTATGCCATGTTAAATTGAAATCATTATCAGAAATCCGTGTAAAAGCAGAATTGGGTGTACATTCACTTGTAGTTGAAAAAGGTAAACGATTATGTCGTAGATGTATAATGTTTGAGATTTTATACATTTCTTCCTCTTATACGTTTAATTTCATCTTCTTGTAAGTTTATCGCAGCTAACAATTACCTATTTACTAGTCAGTAATAATATCTTGCATCATAATAATAATTCTGTAAATGTCAAAAAATTGCATGCATTCCATAAACGACATAAATATGAAAATCAAATTTAAATTGTTTATGGTCATATGAGAAAGCTTCAAAGGTTCGAGAAAAATCATTTAAATTCATTAAAAAAGATCATTCCTTTTTCTTTCTTGTTCTACAACATCTTTTTCCTGTACTTCAAAGCTAAAAATTTATTCTTTTACATATTTATATTACAAACTAAGTAATCAACGACTCGCTATTATTATTATTTTAGCCAAGAAATAATGTCAGTTTAGTTTCAAAATAATTGATAGTAACGGGTATTTATCCAAAGTATTGCAGTAGAAGTATTTTTCACTTTTTTTTTTTTTTTTTTTTTTTTTTTAGCATTTTGCTCTTTATAAATAGGTAATGAATTACAATTAATAAATCACAATGGAGATATCGGTGAGTTTTAATTTTTTTATTATACGTGTAAGTATAACGTAGCATATAACAAGGTAATAGCAGAATTATGGTGCCTTTTCAAAAAAATATGTATGCTCCGATTATTACATTAACGTATATTCATAACGTTAATAAGAACAACAATGAAATTATTTACAAATTTTATTGTGATATATAGAGATACAAATGTGTTGCGTTTATTGAATCTTTTATATGTGGGAATTGGTTAAAATGTGTAGTATTCGAATAAATATGTTTGAGTCTTGCATAAAGTGCGAATAATGTATCGTACTGTTAACTATATAAAAAAATTTGCTAATAAATCATAAAGTTCTAGAATGGAAGTAGAGACAGGAATTTTTTTGTATGATGTAATAATACATCTGTTTTATGTATATTAAAAACGCTTTTAATTCAAATTTACATCCAAATTTTAAAAAAATGTACCAATAATTTTATTATCGTATAAAACATTGCAATTTTTTATTCCTTTTTATTTACTATACAATTTTTTTTAAGCAATGATCTTTTGATATGTTTAACATGTTACATAAACAATATCTTTGAAGAATACTTTAATATTCTTTTCTATTTATAACTATTAACTTATAAATCATATCATATGTTATTTACTTCGATGTTTATTAATATGTAATCTAATACTGACGTTGATAAAATGATAATATTTTCAGTGTTCTACAATAATATCTTTCTTGTAAAATTCATCATTTACATAAAACAAAAATCAAGTGATTACGTAATTATTTTCAAATATAATTGCATATTGGTAAAACGCGAATTTCACGTAGTGTTTCTATTATTGTAATTTGTAAATTTGAAATGTTTTTAAACTGAAAAATATCTATATCAAAGAAAACTTCGAAATTGTTTCTTTGTAAAACTTTAAATTTTTTAATTAAGCGTAAGATGAAACGTCACATTGAAGATTCGTTTATACGCGTAAAATAATCTTGGAAATAGATTCGATCCTTTATTATTAAGATACAGTTTTATCAAAATTCTAGTCGATACTATTGTTGAATTATAATATAAAATTTATATTAAATATGAAATTTAGTTAAAAATATTTTATGAAAGACTCAAATCATACTATATTTCGTATTAAATAATTCTTATCTTATTATATGTTGAAAGGAATTTTTACTTTACAAATTAGGTTTATTTAGAATTTCTCTTTTGAAGATTTGAATTTTAATAACGTTATTCGGTATCGTAGAAGTGGGTATGGTTAGTGATTTTGTACAACATTAAAGGATACATATTACCTTTTATACCCTTCACATGCTCAATTGAAATAAAAGTTAAAGTTTCAAGGTAATGTTGACTCCCCGCAATTAGGTATAAAGATAAAGTAAATATCTTTAAAAAATCTATATTACTCCTTCTGTCTTCTTTGCATCATGAAACAAGAAGATAAATGATGGAGAGACTGCGGTATGGTATGGGTGCGCACCTACCCATTCTTTTTCTAAATCTTTTTTTACTTCTACACGATTTGTCCGCATTTTTATATTAGTGCTAATCTGAAATCTTCATATTATAGCTATTGATAATCAATGAGAGTACCGTTATCATTGTCGAAGGATAATTGATATAGGATGTACATGAATAAAAACAATACTTTAAAAGTAAAAACGAAAAAAAAGAAAATAAAAAATACGTTTGAAGAAGAGCAAATATAAATATAAAATGCAGCTCTGAAAATAATATTGTGTACTACGACTGATTTAATATTTACCTACGACATAATATGTAATCTTTATTCAAAGATCACGTATGTGACCATACATGAAAATCGATAAATTTTTTGGCAACTTGTGCCTGTGGAACACTTATTCATTCCATTTACGTCTGCCTTTTTGTGCGTGTACATTTATACGATATACATACGTGTCTACGCGTGCGTGTCGTACGTGTATTTCAAATAAATATTTATACAAAGTACAAGAAGAGTAGTTTCTTTTTATTTCGAATGAAGAAAAATGACAGGGGTGGTACTACGATACGATGCGAAGGCTTAAGCTACGAAGAAGTGTAGTCTAATCTATTGTATTAGTACTTTATCGTATTATTTTTCAACTTCGGATGTTTTCGTTCCACTTGAATCCAGGACATCACTTATATCGCACGAAAATATGCAAATTTAGAAGTACATGTACCTAAAAATTTGCCTGTATATATCGTATTAATTTAATCACTATTCTCTTTAACGTCTCGGGCAACTTACTCAACTAATTTTACCAAAAGTTAAAAATTTTTTCGGCGCGTTGTAAACAATTTTTTTTAACAATTTTTGCCAAACTTTATTACCTAGAAATAAAAGATTTTATATTTTAATCCTAAAAATGCATCCTATATCCTTTTTTATGTATCATCACTAACAATACCACGCATAATTTACAATGGCACCTTTATTATAGAAGCGATTTCATTTTTTACACAAAACGTATAACTATGCATTGTCTTTATAAAACTAACCAGAAATGCTCCACACGGCCAAGTTGACACTAACTTGATGTTTCTATTCACATGTATACATATATATATATATACATATATACATATATATATATAAATATACATATGTATGTATATTTATATATATGTATATCTTCATGTAGCCTATATAATATTTTTATCGGAATAATAGGTACACCAACAAAAGTAATAATCTGGATGAAAAAAAATCTAAAGGATATTCATTATTTTGATAAACTTAACGAAAATGTAGTATGTCCAAATTTCTTTGCTATTTTATGCTTGAATAATAATGCAACATGTCTATCGTGTGTTCATTGTAAGTGTTAATTGTAGAATAATGGAGGATATATTGAAAAAAGAAGGGAAGATGGGAAAAAGCGAGGAAAAAAATTTATCCAGATGATTCTTAGGGGAAAGAAGCATTGAAAATATTCAGCAACAATGTAATTAGAAGATAGTCAATTGTGAGCTGAAATTGTGAGATATTGAATCTACCTCACAGGTTTTCCTTTGTACATGTTTTGCTGGACAATTAACGCTACGTATTTATATAATGTAAACAGATCTTAACACCATATGCAAAGGTATGCTTTTTTCAGAGATTGTAAAATAGACCTATTTTATTGTACGGCACGCGTGTAATTCATTGGCCTTTTGACACCTGCTTGATGATAGGATATTAATCGTTATAGTTAATACATACAGATTCACAGTAATAATATTGCTGTAACTATGGATTTAATATCATACATACGTACAGTGTCATTTAACGCTACTATATGGTGGCAGGTGCACACCCAAGCTGCCTACAAAATGATATAATTTTTTGGGAAATAACGAATTCCTCGCATTTGAAATAACTAAAAATCATCTTACCACCTACTATTCTAAGTCTGCTTTTTTTACACTTGTTTATGTCTTTAAATCGTTCCGTTTTAGAATCTTGTACACAGTTTTATATATATTTATCTTCTCGACTATCCTAAGCGCGGGGAGGGCACATGATTATGTGAAACTTATAACCAAAATACATAGTTTAACCCTCTAATGATCGATCGAATTTCTTTTATAAGAGAAAGACAGGGAAAAAAGCTATCTTGTCGCACACATTGTCATGCACATTGTAACAATAATAACGAAGCTTGGAAAAATTATGAAATCCTAAATTATATGTATACCTGCATACATATATGTCAAGTTTACGAGCTTTCGGTAATTAGAGGGCTGTTGATTGTAAACGATGAATGACAAGTAACGAAGTATGAGCTTCATTTCATCGATATATAATATTCTGACAATGTTTCTATCACGTGTATCATGTTTTATATGAAATAAATGCTTATACACTAATATTGACCAAAAGGGAGTGCGAAGCAGTTGCTTGTTAATCGTTATTTCTTTGATTATACTCGTTTCATTAGATGTTAACTTTTACATTTTATATGCGGATACGTACCTTAAATTAATCAAACAAATCTGTTATTAGGCGATCGGGCAAAATCGTTTAATTTTAATCGTTTAATAATTTAGGTAACTTAAAATGCAAAAATATCTAAGGAAAGGCAATGCTTCCCACTAACTACATTTCTTTCAACTATCGAACTGTTCAAAAACTTAATGTTAACATGAATCGATCATAATTAAATTACTAACAAACTGTTTTTCTTTTTTCTTTCTTTTTAACCTTGGTTGCCCATGGCCTATAGGCTTGGAGTGCTAACAATGGAATCCACTCGCCCCGTGCTAACACCTGGACTCTGGAACAACATCCGCGTTCGATCGGTTCACCAACCAGATGACCACCTTCGCCGTTCGCATCACCAGCCCTGTTGTTCGTCAAGTTTATCCATCCTGTACCCTCTTCGTGTCTTTAAAATTGTACAGCCTTGTTTAAATTGCTTTGCTCGTTCCGCTAGCGTTCATTTGTGCTGGCGTTTCCAACGTCAGACAGGTAATTAAGTCTCTGATTGTGAGTTACTTACCGACGAAAAAGGATCAATTTTCAACAAAAATCAATCTGTATCATGATGCTGGAATATGCGACAAATAATCGATCAGGATCATAATTAAATGCATCTTTATTTTTCACGCAAACCAAGCGATAATTCTGCAATATTTTTTATTTCGAAGCAAGATCAAAATTATTTCGGTTCTATTACGTAAATTTGAGAAATTTGCGTGAATTTCAATGAATCACCGCTATAAAATTAATGCAATACCAACATAATTTATTATCAATTCTTTTGCTTCTTAAACATAACTATTTTGCCAAGTACAGAGTTATTCGACTATTATCTTTACGTATGTACCATCATCATTTTTTCACGTTAAAATACTAACTTATTTATTATTAAAATACTAAATTTCAAATTTTTTCGTATAAAATGTTTCAAGGCGTGATATAACTAGAAAATAATAGATTTTCAACATTACTAAATTCACAATTATTATTGTTATTGAATAATCTACAAAAAATCGCATATATATATATATATATATATGCATGATTTGCAACATGTATAATACGTGTAAATAGTACGTATCCATAGAAATTCTTTATAGCGTATACACCATTATGAATTATATTCGCTATTATATTCGCTAAATTTTTGACATATCGTAATGTGGAACAATATTCCCTATCTCTTAAGTATCGTTCCATTTATCTTTTTACTGTTATTATTTCTTCTTCATATTACCTACAATTTAAATTGAATATTTGTACACCTTTACAAATGTTTAATAATTTCGATGCTTGAACGTATTTTTGCTACGGATGTATATGTACGTGTGATTAATGAAAGTTGAGTTTCTAATAATATGTATAATGAAATATGCAAAAAAACACTATTCATACAAGAAACAGAATCATAAACGTTTGTTTTATGAATTTTTAATACCTTATAGTTTCTGATTCCATTATATGTATAGTACTCGTAGCTGAATAACGTTCTAAAGGCGATTGTCTCGATATTACTTTAATTTAATTGATATTTACGAAAAATTAAAATTTCAATAGTACATATATATATATATATATATATATATATGTATATGTTATACATTTGTATAATGAATAAGTAGGAAATATTCAAAATTCTTGCAAATTATTTTTCAAACTAATTTATTAGCAATATAAGAATCTCATTTTTCTGTTATATCACACCTCTTAGATGACCTATATACTAAAAATTCATTTTAAACAATATACATGTTTCTATCTAGAACAGTTTATCACAGATTATAAAAATGAAGTTTTCTGCATAATAGCTATATCAATTTTTTTAGTACTTACGTCCTTATTAGAGCAATAAAATGAATAGGGAGAGAAAAGGGGCTAAAAATTTAAATAACATTATGTATTTTATATAACTTAGAGAATAATATATCCACATGTAATAGGTGCAATATAAAATCAAAATTTCTGTTCATTTTGATACTTTTTAACTGAAATTGAATAGTTTAACCCGCGAAAAAAACAATTCTCTGAATAAAAATTTAAGAATATTTTTGTTTTAATGTTAAGTGAGAGCTATTTACAGAGATAAAGTTTTATACCAATAATAGCATGTTAAATAACTGTTATATTAATAGACGATGAACTATAACATAACGCAAAAATGTAAAATTTTATATGTCAAATTTAATTATAAGTAAGAAATTTACTAGATACTTTGTATTTAACTTTCTGAATTTACAACTCATTAATTTGATCAAGAAAAGCTAAGAAAATCAAAATATATTTCAAGATATTAATTAAGTATTAAGAATATAAAATGTCTCTTTAAATACATATATTAGTTTGTTGTGTGGCTAGAAAGAATCTCCACTTTTTAACAAAGAGATACATAATGTAATATTTTATTATTTTATAATTTGAAAATTCTGTTATATAATATTACGGTGCAATTTACTTGTAAAATAATAGACTTTGATCATTTATTGAATATTTTCAATTTTACTTATCTAGATAAATTCACAAAGAAATCATTTATTTTTCTTTCCTTTTTATAAATCCAGATTAGGAAGGGTTGTTTATAAAAACGATATTCCTACAAATGGTGAGCAATTTAATTAAGACAAAGAACAGCATATGGAAGTTGTTTACTACCTTCATCGTTATTTGGAATATATCTACATTTATTATGTTATATAATGAAGTTATCTATATATAATAGAAGAGAGTGTTTATATGTGAGATTGATTTATTTACCAGTCAATAATATCATTTAGATATACAAATAATATTCTGTTAATCATTTAGATTTGCCATATGTACATGTAATAAGAACTTTCTATCATGTTCATTTGTGTATATTTGATGATCTGTGTAACATGCTTGTACTTTAAACAAGCATTTTGAACATTTTCAACTACATAAGGACAAACAACTATTACTTTGTGTAAATAGATTATATTTCATGATCTAATTGTACTAAGAGTGATCTGAATTCTACTTAAGTTTATAGCTTAAAGAAGTATATCCACTATATTTTAATACAATATGTAATTCAAAATAATGATGCAAAAGAAACACAGATATTTTACAAAACTACATACATATGTAGGAGCGGGGGAAGTTGAAAATTGTTGAAACTTTTGCCGTGTATTTAGTGCAATGATGATATCATTAATATATACATATATACATATACATATATATATACACACACACATATACACGTATGTATATATGTATCTATCTTTGAGTCACACAAAATACATAGAATAAAAGTCACATAAAATAATAACATAAAAATATATACATATTTTACTTCTTATTTGGTCTTATATAAATGTCCTGGTTTTGAAAATCACTAAAATATATTCTTTGATATTTTATGTCGGACTTTAATATTGAGTAAAATATAATAGTGCATTAAATATTAATTACCCTTTTTAAATAAAAAAAAATAATACAGATTACTTTTAGTGAATGATATTAATTACTGTTTATGTATTAAAAATCTATATATTATTTGATTGGAATAATAATTATATAATCAAGTTTTTATCATACTTTCCCTTAATAATAAAGGATTTATAACTGCATCATAGGGAGTAAAAATGTTATAAATTTCGAAAATTAAAATGATTTGTTTACAATAATCAATATATAATATTCGACAACTTCTAGCAATCTCAAACAAAAGTTCTTTCTTCTATTTTTTCTTCTATTAAGACTTTTTCTTCTATTTTCTTAGAAACAAGAAGTTTTTAATCTTACGTATATATAAATATATCATATATAGATTATGAAATACTTACATTCATATGTATCATTACTAGATTCAAGACGTTTGATATGTATCTTAAATTCGGCAAAATTGTCTCTATTTTTTAACTTTCCCTTTTAATATTAAACAAATTATTATATGTATTCATTGACTGTTTATATGTAGATGAACTTACATATTTTTTAAGTCTTATACAGTTGCAGGTACATACACATGTTACAAAATACGCATACAAATTTTTAAAAACGTAAAAAACTATATATCATACTATCACTATGATATATTGTTCTCATATGCGAGACATTGTTTTTGAAATGAATGTACGATATATAATCATTAATATTTAATCACAGTCAGAGAATTAACAATGTATATTTTCATTATATTTGGAAAACTGTAACTTTGAAATGTTAATAATATTACCATTAATAATCTATTTACTATTAATAATCAGTCATGGCAAAAACTAGTTAATATTTGTTTAATTCCATAGGGTTTTAAGTTTGGTAACAGTATGTAACATATATATATATATATATATACATATATATGTGTGTGTGTGTTACAAAGTATTAAAGATGCTTTCATCAAAATTATTTTAATTGGATTAGATTATGTAACAATATTTGACATTGAGATCAAGGAGTAAATATCATTTGCATTCACAATACTTATTCAAATAACATGTATATGTACCTTTATATGCATATATGTATGCATACATAGATTTATATATGTACGTATACAGTTTTGTTATTAAGAATATTTGTATTTACTATTTACGTTTATTACAATAGCTGCTTAATTCTTGTCAAAATTTATAAAATGATTTGTTTTATATTTTATTTTATTGTTGATATTTCTGTCAACAATGCAAGATATGTAGCAAGTATAGGTCAAAATATAAAATAATTTTATTTTCAAATTATCTAAAAGATTTATTTATTAAATGTGTAATTAAGGTTTTCCATTGTTCATTGCAATTTTTCCATACATATCAGAGAAGGGTAAGAAAAATTGCTGTATAAATATAATAATAACATTTTGATATTTTTAAGTATAGAGGAGTATACTTTTTTAAAAAATTGCACTGCAAATGATGTAAATGGTATGCAAACATGATATTAATTTCTTCGAGAAACTAAAATATAATATATAATTAAACTATAACGTGCATGTATATATAATACTTAACTATGCAGGCAACTATATTAATATATTGAATTTATTATATTATGCATTTTGTTTATAAATGCATTACAGAAATATTTTGTTATAACTGTATCTATTATCTGATTGTAACATATAATTTACGCGTTAGAAAAAAAGTAATTCTCGCCTTCATCTTTATTATACAGTACATAAAATTTCATTGTTGCTCAGTATATTAAACTATGGGTTTAAACAGTATTATACAGATTAATTTTTATTATTAATCTTATTGTATCAAATCAGCTTTTAATCATTGATGAGTTTATCGCATATTATACATCATATAATACAAAGAGTTAAATAATAATTATGATTTTGGTAAACGATATAAGCCACCTGAAAATAATAGTTGATGTTCTCTCACTTTTCTATCAAGAAATTGTCTCAATTCAGGTAAGCCACATTCCATTGCTCCTGGACCTTGAGACGCGAACATTTTTAACATTTGATGAATCCTTTCTAAAGGCATAGAATCTAAATTGGTTAGCATGCCAACAATATAAGACCAAAACACTTGAAGTTCTTCCTCCCTCTGATCACTTGCAGATGCCATTGCACTTTCTACTTCTTCTTCCAGAACGATATCTGATAAAGATCTGGTTTTCGTCGAACTTTCTTCTTGTAATATGAAGACATCGTTAGAAATTTCTTTCAATAGACCCTGTGAAACCCAAAAAGTTATTTTTCTTCTTAACACAGTTGCAGGGGCATGCATTATTTCTGCAAGTTCTTCTAGAGCCCATTCTTCTGCAAGTTGAAAAATACAATAAATATATTAATATTTAAACAAATTTAAGGATGTTAATAATAACATGTGCATAAATATTTCTTACTCTTATCTTGAAAATGTAAGATTATTGTAGCATGTATCGGTGTTACATTTATATCTAATTTTCTATCTTTTAATTCAATTTCTAAATTAACATTTCCGAGATGAGGTTTCCAACAAAGTGTTCTATTTCCTTTTAGAGTTTCAAATGCTTTAACATATTTGTTTAATTGGTCCTGTACAATTTTAGGTAACTCTAACTTCCAGTTTTCTTTAAATGGTGGCCAAAACTGTGCTGATAATATCAATGCAGATGTAGGGAAGTGCTCTTTTTCTAAAGTGTAACTAGCATCAGATTGTATATGTCCATCTATTCTTTTAGAATCATATACATCTTTCAACATAACTTCACAGTAATGAAGTTGATTTTCTCCAAAACGCCTTTTCAATAATTCTAAATGGCGGATTTCTCGTTCAGTATGATAATTTAATTGAGACAGTAGTCTGTCTGCTAATAATGTACGATATTCATTTACAAATAGATCTTGACTACCATATACATTTACTAACATTGATATTATATCTGACATCCTGCGTTGTGCTGATTTTGCTATAAAAAAAGAGATTTAAATCTATTTTAGTAAGCCCAAATGTGTACTTTGTAAGATTTATTATATAATAATATATAAAAAAATTAGTTAAAGTTTAGATAGGAATGTTGTAAAGAAAATTCTATTAAAATTAAAGAGAGGTTGTGCAGCCAGGAGTTTATAAAATAAATTTGCAAGTTTAAATATATTGAAAATACTACATACTACATACTACATACTACAATATTGCAGTAAAACATTTTCTTAGTTTGTGCAATAGTTGCATACACAAGATCTTTTGATTATTTTAACAAATACAGATTGGAAAGATTCAAATTAGGTAAATTTCAATGGTCATAAAGAAGGTTCTTTTTATCACAATCTGCATATCAATAATAATCCTAAATAATTCTAAAATCTACCTATAATAGATATATAACAGACTTATATATATAAATATAGATTTTGAATTGTTATCTAAATATTACGTAATCAGATATGTAAACAGAAACAAATGTATCTTAAATGGAAACATAACCAATACAACATTCCTTGGAAAAGACATATTAGTCTATTACTTTAGTATAAAACATAAAATTCATATTCAATGTTTTGACTAATCATCTTAAAACACCTTAGATGTTATAAACATACCAGGATCAGCATCAACAGGATCTGGCATCCATTTGTCCCAATCTTCATTTTCTTCATCGCCAGAACCATCATCTAATTGTAAAGATTCGCCCTTGACTAGTTCATCAGCTAGATCACTTGGTGAGTCATCAAGTAAATCACTCACTACGCAACGTACAGTATCCTCTCTGGTTCTTAAATAAATTCTAAATAATATGTAAAAGCGTTTAAATATTTTGTGAAAGAGTTCATTGATGATTTAACAGATTATAATTGGTACACTTTAATAATCGTTGATAAAATATGATGTTAATATAATAGTTACTTAATAGGTTCTGTTATTGTTTCAAGGAGGACACCTGTAGGATCCAATTGTCTCAATGCTCTTATAGCTGCAATATAAGCTGTTATTATATCTGGTGTATTTACGCCTGGATGTAATAACCTTGTTTTTAATGCTTCTTGCAGACTTTCTATTAGGACTTTACGTAAATCAGTTCGTTCTAGACAAATACGTAAATCATCTATTGCAGGTTGAGAATCAGGATACTCTAAACATAAAAAACAGTATAAGTAACATAAATATGAATGTAACAAGTATAAGAAGATATATGTGTGAACTATGTTTTAATAACCTATTATGATGTCAAAGAGCTGTTCAATTCTAAATCTGGTATATGTTTCATATAAAAAATGAGACAGTTTCTGTTTAAATTTGTCTATAGCATTACGAGTTTGATTAGTCAAAGATACAACCTTTGAAAAACCACCGGAATATATTCTTATTAACCAACTCATAACAACCGTTTCAAGCCACTGTGAAATAAAATATAAAATATGACATTGATTATATTATTCATTGCACATTCGAGAAGTCACTCAAATACAGTTTATATTATGTAAGTGGAGTATGTATAACAAAATCTTACATTTTCTAATGATTTTAATTGTGACACATCAAATGTTTTATCACATGATTGACTGACATGATTTTTAATACGTATATGTATCAGCGATGTAAGAACATTACCAACTAATCTCTCTAATAGTTCCAATTCAATTAATTTTCTATTTGTTTCGTGGAACATAAATACAATCATTTGACACTGACATTTATCTACTTCCTGATAACAACCCATACATTGAGCAATATCACTTCCAGTAGTTACTGCAAAGTAAACACTCGGTAGTACAGTAAGTAGAATATATAAATATTAAAATTTTGTTATTTACTTTCTTATAATTAAATTGTAACAGAAAACTAAGTACCTTGTGTAGAACTATCTGCACTACAAAATACATTAAACGCAATTTTATAAAATTGTTCAACTATATGTTCGTAGTGAAGTGGTAACTGACTTAATAACGTAGATCGTACAATTAATTTAAATTGACCTAGTACGTTGTTCCCATCTGTTGTAGATTGAGCTGTTTCATTTTGCGTTAAGTATTCTAACTTTTTTAATAATGGCAAAAATTCTGTTAAACTTATATATAATCCATCTACTGCATTTTTAAAATGTTCGAAACCTTGTTGTCCAGTCACATTATTTGTGAATTGTTTCCAAAATGTGGGTGCTACATTTTGCCGAATATATAACTCTATATGATAAATAACTATATCTTCAACAAATTGTGTCAAATTCAACCTCTTTATTTCTTTAATCACATCTGCAAATTCTTCATCTGTACACTCATTTTGAATCTAAAACAAATATTAAGTTATTATTTTAAACACATATTTCAAGAATATTATATGAATTTGATTATGTATTAAATTATAAGCACTCAATAAAGTATTCGTTGCTACTAAGTATATTTTCAATATAAGCAAATCTAGATATTTAGCAAATATAAACGAACCTTTTCATATAAAATAGGAAATGCATACTGAACTTGAGGGAAAAAATCGTTTTTATTGATCTGAGATTTATCCATATTATACATATATAATTTAACCAATTTTGAAATTATAATCACTTTTCATAATTGATTATCTGGTAATATTTTTCTTCTGAATTATTAAGAAATCAGAATATAAAATGTATTTAAATCTATGTTAATCAAAAGAGAATGTCGATCATACATTTCGGACTCTTTCAAAATAAATGCAATATTTTGCTACATAAACTGCTGTAAAACTCGTCTACTGTTACTATTAATATAACAATACCTATTATAAATATAAACAAAAACATACACGACTAGCATTACGTAATAGTAAGGTTATTTCAGAAATGAATAGGGAGATCATCAATGCTTATGGGCGATACCTATGTAGTGAAATTCAACTAAAAACTAGGTACTAATTGTACAAATAAGAGCCTCTCGTGGTCAATGACTGAACTAGTCGTACGTTTCGTCTCCAGTGTTTTTACTGGAAGAATGTTTTTACTGAGAATGCACAGCGAGAGAGGAAATGTGTAATCGTGAGACTCTGCTTCACTGTATTGTATCGGTAAATACTATAGAGAAGAAATGTGCACACGGCACGAAGCAGTATCAGAACAATTATATGTCAATTGTAAGTATCCATTTGAGAATTCCTTCTGATAGTTTTTCGCAAGAGTACTGTCAAGTTGTATGTTCATTTAAGAAGAACTCAGAATCGTGTCATTTGAGATTCGTGTAGATAGTGTGTGAGTCATATGCTGACATTCCCCAGTTCATTTTGAAACACGAGATGTATACTTGATCCGAAAATAGAAGTTTTATTAATGAGCTGAAACTAGAAAATAACCTTATAAGTTGTCAATGATACCAGCAGAGAACGGTGTTAAATTAATGGAAGACTACGATAAATTATCTGCGAAAAATGTGTAATAAACAGAATGTGTTCTTTAAGTTGTATTGAAGAAATATGTTATATAAAATTCTATGCTTCATTTATGATATAGAATATCCTATTTTATCCATTGTTTGCAATTTCATAGAAAACCTCAATGTTAATTCAAAATTATATACGTAATTTGATTGATCTGTATTTGTGAGAATGACAGTTTATAACACGTGTCCACTATAACTGCATATACAATAATCCACATATATAGACTGGGCCCAAGACTCACCACCCAAAAATCTATAAAGTACATATGTATGTACATCTTATTTTCACAGAACGATATTGATGTATATCAGTGTTATTAATATTATATATATTCCAAAAGAATTTGAAGCAGAATTATATATATATATATATGCATGTATGTAATTATTGCATTTTATAACTCATACCTTATACAGATGTTTTAAAAATATTCAGAAAGGAACAAAGTAAATTAATTTGTTTATTTCAATAACAACATTCATTTTCAGTTATTTCATACGATAAGTATACCTTACTTTTCTATAATTTTATTACACATGAAAAGTAATATTAATCATTTTGTATTTAAAACATTAAGTATAAGATGTAAATATAATTAAACAGAAAGCTTTTAACATCTGCTTTTATTTATAATACACCATTCAATTTGCGTTTTAATTTCCAACAATAGATTATTGCATATATAGGATGAATGATTTAAACGGGATGTACCTTATGTATTTATCGTTATATGGTAGAATTTGTCATGATAAAGTTGCACTATATAAAAGAGCAAACATAAGCATATAAAAATCTTATTTTAAGTAATCTTTTTAAGAGATTTGCAGGTCATCAGACTTTTAAAAAAATTTTATTCTTGTAGAGCATAAAAAAGCAAATTTAACAGTTTTAAGAAATATACTGTTACAATTATTTTGGAACTTAAAACATTTAGCTCATAAAAGTCTCGGGACAAAATACAATCAGAAATTACAAAACCTTTTTTTCAACACCAGAGGGACAGTAGGATGCTATTGATGCATAATATAGGGGGAGGGATCTATAAGATATTAATATAATATTAAGTCTATTATTTGTATGATTTCATGTGGATATAATAGATGTATGTAACTATGTATTGTATTATAATCTTGAGATTTTTGGTTTGAAGCAGTGTTCTACATAGTAATAACAAGCCTAAAGATCAGGAGCCTAAAAATATCTTAATAGTGATATACCTTCGAGAGATATCCTTTAGATGTTCTTTATATACCATTGCTCCTGTTCCAAATCTGTGAACAGCTCGCGTTTCGAATCCGTAGCCAAGTAATAGCCCTTTTCGATTACTTAGTTGAACAATCAAAAAATTGGGATGAGAGTGCTCCAGGATGAATTGAGTTAGAGACTCCTCTGTTTATATCGTCTTGATATTTAGTATTTCAAATCCGTATAGTTTGTGCAGTATATTCTTTGGCAATGACAGAGGTTTGATCAAGAAAGATCTTGTGTAAGATCCGGTAGTCTTTTGACATGGTGAAATCACATTCAACATTGACAAGGACACGGTTTTCGGCCGAAAGCTTCAAACAATGCTATTGTATTTTATATTTTTTACTTCCCTTTTCTTAATAAACGTGAAAGTGAATAAATTATGTTATATTTCTACAGTATAATAATTTGTTTCTTAATGAACCAAAAATATTTGTGAAGGCTTTTACTATGATGTTTTGTCTTTAAGAAGTGTATACTGACTTTCGAGATTAATTATGTATACTTTCATGTTACATGCGATGGTTATTTGTTTTAACTTTTAATTAGTATAGAATATGCGAAAGACAGCTCTAATTTTTCATTCCTTCTTGAGGCATGAATTACGATAATAAATAATTATAAAAAAGAAGGTTTTCAAAATATTTGATATTGTTTAACTAGGCTTGGATCTCTTCATTATTAATGTATAAAGTAAAAACAACTGAATTTGATTTGTATTCTGCACTTGTATCTGCAATTATATATATGATAATGCAATAAACATTAGTAGCCTGTGAGACCTCTTATGATAGTTACGTAAGTTTCAATGTCTGTAATAATTAAAAATTAATGCATAACTGAGACCTTTTAACCAGTGTTTCACATACAACCAGTGTTTTCCATTTCCTATGACACTACTATATATGCACATGTAACTGCAATGATATATTTTCTAAAGTTATTCATTTGCCATGATGCACTTTAGGAAATATTGTTAATGAGGCGTACTTTCATGTACTTCTCTATATAGTGCCAGTGTATCCTGAGAAGTTTTTTTAGCTTGTCTTTAGAAGCTGATAGCAATTTTTTAGTACAAGATTTACAAAGTTAGTTGTTGTATAAATTTAAGTTCGTTCTAAAATCTTTTTACATGAATTGCAACAAAATTTCGATTAGTCCTCGAAAATATTGTTGAATTCTATATCCTAATATTATTGACTAGCAGGTTAAAATTTGAAGGCAATATGTGTAAGTCCTCTACTTAATAATAATATTATAACACCAATGGATACTTATCTATACAAATATATGCATTTGCATGTACCGTTCAAATATGTTTTACGTCTATTTTATAACAGATTATAATAGATTATTACCTAAAACAATTCTAATAACATAACTTATAGTATATTTAGTATTTATAATTATTATGTAATGATTAATTTTGCATCTATACTACATACACACAAGAAAATCTAACCAGCTCTCAACAGCTTAACTAATTCACGTCTTGATATCACGAGATTTCTTCCTAATCTAGTTTCTTCTCTTTTCGTCATTTTGTTGTCTATGTAGATTTTTTGTCCTTTAAGTTCCTCTTTGTTTGCTTTTTTCATTTTATTTTCGATATTTGTAAGTTGGACTTTTATTATGCCTACTTCTATGTTTAGGTTGTCCGTTATAAATTCTTGAGTTTTTTCAATGTTGTTCTTAATTTCTAGCCCTTTAATTATTGCGCTGTTTTTTTTTCTCCTTCTTGCTTCTGATCTTGACCGTTATCTTCAGATACAATATTCTCCTTTCTAGTTTCAAGTTTCAATTTTTCTTCTTGCCATGTTTGTTCTGTTTCTTCAAATTTTCCTTCTAAAATTATAACATTCTTCATTATATTTTTTATTTCTGCATTTTCTTTTCTCACTTCTTTGACTTCTTTGCTTATTTCTTTCATTTTGGTCGGTATTTGGGTAAGAGCTTAATTTGTTGTCCTGGTCTTTATTTTCTATTACTATGGTTCTTGTTTTATTATCTTTGTGTGTAATTTTTGTATTTTGAGTTGCTTTCGAGGGTCTACCTCCCATTACTTTTTCTTGTGGGTTATCGACGCTGCTCATTTTTTGGTGTTTTCCTTATCTCATATTTTTGGGAATATTAAATGTTTCTTGTATAGACTATTGCTGACTATGTATGTTCTTTTAGCTGATCTTTAATCTAAGGCTAATAGGAAGTCTCATTTTGTTTAATCTATTTGTTAAATCTACATTTTAATTAACTGTAAAAGCCCCTTCTAATATTGAATGTTTTATTTTAATGTTCTACGTTTTAATATTAATAATGTTTCTAATAGAAAAATATTAATTTATACTCTACAAAAATTAAAAATTTGGTGGCAAGGATACAGTTTCAAAAGATGCACGTATGCAAAATTGCAATAGAAATACAAGAAAAAAACATACGTGAACATAGAAAAACAGAATATTGATTTTAAAACATTGAACTTGTAATTAACAATTTTCTATCAATAATGTTAAATCAGTTTTGACGTAGGATAATTTTGAAGTCACAGAATTTTCATTCAGGGAAAATAGTTTAGGTGTTGCATGAAAATTGAGTGAGAAGAAAATGATAAGAAAATTAGTACATACATATACGTATAAATAAGTTCCCGGAAATTAAAAGAGTAAAATAAACACGAGGGAATATTAATATTTCCATTATGTTAATTTCGAATTTAAACTTTTAATTATACCTCAAATTGTTTTACATGTTTCATGAATTAAAATTTCGTGCATTCCATCAAGCGATTACAATATAGAAGCATTCCATCAAAATATTACAATATAGTTATATACTTATTTAAAACATGATAACAGTGTTGTTATAAACCAAGATTCAAAAATTTAAATATTATAATGTTATTGTATTATGGAAGAAATTCTAAAGCAAATTAATAAACTTATTCAAATAAAGCCACTATTTTCAATGTTTCATAATCCTAATCCTTGGTAAATACTCTATGATGTATGCTTTACACGTCATCTAGACAAAAATGAAGTTGCTTCTGATTTTGTACTTATAGCAGATTGCAAGCTCATCATAGATCCCCTAAAAATTAAATTATACAAGTATATTTATGTGTAACACAGATTATATGAAAATTAATCTGTAAGAAGAAATACCTGTAATGAACTGAAGATAATGTTTCATAAAAATACATAAGCTGGGCTTTATGACCACTAATGGATGGAAGAAACTCTCCTGGATCATCTTGATTATGCCATTGCAATATATATACACCAGCATCTTGCATTATATGAGAACCCTATGCTCAAATAAATGATTATTATAAGTATAAAAAATAAAAAAATAATTAGTAAAATATATTAAAACATGTAATCATTGTATGATAAACAAATGACCCCACATAGTTGAATCACTTAGCAGACGATTCCTCAATTTCGATACATTGAAATAAGAGTTGTGCTATTCTTTTACAGTCTTCTTACCAAAAGGTATCCACACTTTTTCTACCTCGCGGCTCTCTCTTCTAGAGACAATATTTCTATCCTTTAACCTCCTAAGTCTAACAATAAGCGATAAGCTCGTGACTGTTTCGTGCTGCTGAGTCTCGCACGCGTATGGATATAATTTGATAATTTTTTACTGCTTTTTCTCATATTTATATGACACATAATATTTTATAATATCGTGAAAGTACATATTTCTTACGTAATCTTAAAAGATAATAGAAAGAAGTAGGACATCTCATAGGAGAAATTCTTTCGAATTAAAAAGAAACGAAACCAGCAGAGTGTTGTATACGATTCCAAAAAGCATGATAATGGAAAATGAATTACATATTTAATTGTATTGTAATTGTCGTTATGTTAAAATCACCTCTTACTACGATTAACAGAAAAAAGATATACAATTTTTTTTATCACTTTTCTTAATTTTGCTGGTCACTTCAGGGGTTAAAGCAACACAACGTCGTGCTATATTCCTAAACTCTCTCACGCCCAACAATTAAAACCTTCAGTACCTGATAGCTACGTGATTTTATGAGCCATCATTAGGCATCTGTCACAATCTTATCCGCATCTTCCACAGTTTTTAATTCTTTCCTATCATAATTATATACAAGTAAAATAGAGCACATTTCACGAACATCAATGATCTTCAGATATTGTCAGGATCAATGTCTTGACTAATTTCATGTACATCATGTATGTAAAAGCTGCTCGGTAACAGATGGTATAAAATTCTTGATTTATGAGTATTATAAATATTGTGTGTGAAGTGGTTAAATTCGAGGATTTAAAGTTACAGATCAAATGTAATTTCTTTATACTTTATTTTCATTTTAGTTTGGCTTGTGAAAAAACCATCTTTCTCTGAAAACCCTGTTTATAAATTGTATGTTTGCAGAGAATTATACAGATGATCGCATATATAGGCCACGAAGAGATTCGGACACTGCACAATTTTAATTTCTAATTTCTAAAAATGTGATACATTATGTTACGCTATACTGTTATAGACAACATTAGAAAAGATCTTTTGAGTTATTATTTATTGTTGTCTAAATATTAAAGGTAATACTAAAGAAGAGCGAATTTTTATGCCGCAAAAAGTTTCGGACGAAAAGTATACATTGAGGAATTTTGTAGTTTAATTCTTCATTAAATGTTGCCAGTATCTGTATGTGGTACAAGTGGCGACGATAATTTAGACACTAACGACAATGGTCTCGGGTTCGATAACGAATCCGCGGTCAACGGGATGACAGGTGTACTTTATCCCAAAGTCTAAGTCGGACTCGGCGTACTCTCTGTAATACAAGATTATTTTACTAACTCGTAGAATATTCACTGATAGCGAAGGCACTAGCTAACTGGCTAATGAGAGCGCAGAAAAAAGAATGACTTTCCGTCACGGTGATGCTGCAGAGGAAAACTATAATGGGGTGTGTCTCAGGGCACGAGATCATCGGATTCGTCGAGGACAACCCTTGTTCGAAAAGTGAAGGAAATGGACGTTGCTGTTAATTGGTTAATTTCAATGTTGGTGTTTAGAGAAAGATGCTAACCGCCCTCGACAGAGAGAGAGAGTTGCTAGCGGGAAGCGTCGTTCGTGGAAGAAGCAGATTTCCTTTATCTTCCCGCAGTAGGTGACAGATTTAACGACTGTTAGGATAAAGGCTGGTTTATCCGTTTGAAGGACCTTAGGTAACCAGATCCTATAATTTATAGCGGATCCTCGAGTTATCTGAATATATACTGTGGAGATGCATTGACATCCAGCAATCATCTTGCCCAAGAACAGGGTCTGTGTACGGCGAGCCACTGGTCAAAGACCATTGAAATGTTTACTGTTACGTGCCGCTAGAACTATCTTCTTTCAAGGAGAGCAAAACAATTATTCTATACCTCCGTTAGATAAAACGCCTCGAGCCCAAACTCATTATCGCAAGTCTCGAACAATTATAATCGGGATATTTATAAAGATCAAAGTGTCGGGGAGTTTCCAAAGAATTGCAAGGGGAAGGCCCGGTGTCCTTGCTCCGACATATATATAGTGTAGTGTAACATAATGAAATACACTTTTGTCGGTTCTTGCACATTTACTGAAAATATAATAATATAATAGATCTTATAATTAAAAATTGTACAATATTCGAATCTTTTTATGATCGACTGTATGTATAATGTGAAGTAATTTGTATTGTTCTAAAGATCTATGAAAGTTATTTGTTTCTATATAGAAATTGTTACTCACGCATGCAAATTTTCAAAGAACAAAATGTTGGTAATGTTTCGTTTGAATACTAGCGGATCACAAGAATATATTACTACATGACGGGAAAATTGCGGCAATTGAGATCATTTAAACATGTCTCTATTTTCCTTTATTTTAAAAATCATAAAACAAACTGAGGTGAAAATAAAGCTTTTTATTCATATTAAATAGTGTATATACGTATTTAATAATAATATTAAAAGGCTCCAAGTATCATGAAAGCTCGAGAAATATACAGGGTGAGGCACGTAAAGTGTGGCAGCGGAATATTGTCGAACATATTTGTTACGTCCGTTCGCGGAAAGACGCGATCGCAAGGAGACGCGTCAGCGAGAGGCGTAAATTCTCGCTACAATTCGGATAATCGACACCGCGAATTAGTCGTTCCCCTGTTTCGGTTAGGATAACAGAGGTGGTTCAATGAATTAACACTGTGTTAACAGGGTTAATATAAATGTATATTTGCAACAACTATGACAACTATAACAATAACCAAATAATGGTTTAACAAGGAATGCAGTTAATATCCCGATGAATTCGATAAACTGATTATCAAATGCGACTTCTGTGATATGCGACTTTTCAGATGCGACTGTTAGTTAAGACTGCTTAGTTAAGACTGCTCGAATGAGACTGACATGAACGTTACAATCGTTTGGCGACGAATACGATTGAAGTATGACAGAAATGTAAACCGACTTTTTGATGGCTCTCGATGTATGTAGTTTGAATCTGCAGATGATCAGTTAAGACTGATCGCCTGTCGATTATTTCTTTGTCTTCTGGAAGAAGATTCCCCACTACGCTCGGATCACGCCACCGATCGCGTTACGATCATGTATACCACCCTTTTTGTGTAGGTACAATAACGGACCGAAGGCGAATCGATGTTTCTTAGAACTCGCTGTTTGACGACAACTATGCGCTTATCGCTACATTATGCATATCTCGCCGGTCTTATGAGGTGATCGGTCCGCAACTTTGTAGTGCCGCGCGCGACGGTTAGGAATACGATCTATCGAAAGCCTCGTGGCGTATGGCCTGATCTAGATAGAGAGTCGGCCGACGTAACAATATTGATGACACAAAAAGATGTTAAGAGAATCTGAAGCATTCTAGGTGTCATAGTTTTTTTTTTTTTTTTTTTTTTTTTTTTTTTAAATATATATTTTAGCCCGCATCAAGATAATTTAACGACCATAGTCATTTAAGGTCAATCAACTTAATTCCATCAAACCAGAAAATATAGAATATATTTGTGATAGTCGTGAAACGTACTCTATACATTATATTCTTAAAAACATCAATATACTCTTTGTTTACTTACTTGAATGCTTTCACCATCATGACAAACAACGCTCGGTTCGACCTTAATGAAATGTCCTTTGATTTCTTTCATCTCTAATAATTCTGCATCTTCAGCTGTAACAGATTCTGAAAAATTTACATCGATTATTTATACAATTATTCCGAATACAATATATTTATGAAATATGTATTTCTTAATACTTTTGCAATTTAATGTGAAATGTGAAATTATTTTTGTCCCTGAATTGCATCAAAATCATATATTTTTTGTTGAACTGTGAAAAGTTTACACCCCACCACAATGCATTCTTTTTGGAATATTTTTGACCACATTATTGTGAAATATGAATAACGACAAAATATTATAAGAAAAATTTGTTTCTTTTCGTGCATTTCTTGGTATATACAATTCTAAATTATACCATAATGTTGCCAACCGAAAATTTATTTGGTTCGAATTAGTATTTTTTCCTCTTTGAAATCAACATTTCAATGAAACTGCAATTACACATACCTAATAAACAATTTTCATTAAAGTTACTATTAATTTTTTTTTAATTTTCTTCTTTCGTTCTACTTTTTAAGATGTTCTTCACCTTTTTTTTCGATGTCAAGGATACAATTGCCCCTTCTTATTATTTTTCGATTATTTATACGTTATAATGATAATTTTTTAAATTCAAAATTAGAATCATTGCCAATGCAATACACAAAAAACAATTTTGAACATCTATCAATTCTTATTCATTTTTTATTAATATCTTAATGTTCCGGTTACTCCGTGGCTAATCGACAGTTTAACGTCAATGTTAAGATTAAGTTCTTTTTCATACTTTAATTTAAAGGGTCTGATGTGTTCTAATAACATTCTCTCTCTCTCTCTCTCTTCCTCTTTGTCTTTCCGTCTAATTTTGTGATGTTGACAACAACTGTGTTGATGATAACAACTATGTACATTTATAGATATAATAAAAAGGATACAAATTATCTTTTATATGATAATAATTCATATGTGCTTTATGTATTGCATCATTCAATAAAGTTTAGTACCATGCAGCAATAGTACTTTATAGTAATAGTAATTGAATTATGATATGTGTACGTCATGTATTTGAAAATGTATGAAAATTCATGAAATTGATCATGAAATTCGTCATGAAATTTTCATTGAAGGATAACCAAAAGGTGTTATATTTCTATCTATTTTACATTTTTCCATCTCATACTGCATAACATCAATAGCGTTTATAACTTTGAGATCGTTGAAAATATAGAAAACTGTTACGTATGTTTATATGCAATGTTTATCATAGGAAAGAGATTTCTCTTCATTAATTAAATAATTATAATTTTATAAAATACAAAGTTGCGCTCTTTATATAAGAGAACTAATATAATAGAAAAGAGTAGATGTTGTGCAATAGAAATATTGATTAGATCACTATTTAAAAGTATTTAAATGCTAATACATTATACAATAAGTAGTTTAATAATAGCTTGAGAAGTAGTTGCTGTAAAGGGTCAAAATCAAATCTTTCTAATTTGTAATTAATCTGTAATTTTATTCACATACATATGCGTATACATACCCAAAGAAGGATCTTTGTCATCATTATAAGCTTGGTAAAGTACGGTGAATATTATATTATGACGCATCACATCAAAATCCCATGTTAAAATTGCTCCTGGATCATTAGAACGGATTATTACACGATGAATTTGTCCACGGCTTAAACTAATGCAATGATATAGATTATGTTCTTCTTGAGACGATGTAGGTTCCAATTCCATTTTATATAGATGTTTCGGTACAATTCCTCCTTCAGTAATGTAGGCCTAACATTAATAAAAAAGTATATGTTAAATGTACATCTTAAGAACAGCACAATAAAATAAATAATGCATATTAACAAGACTGAATCACAGCTAATGCGGCACAAAAATGTGTACGTTAAATTTTCAGATTTGCAATAATGCACATGTATGTGGGCGCATTTGTGCGTATGTGTCGAATATTATTAAATATATGCTTTTAACAGATGGTATACGTAATTAATGATTAGAGACGTATAATAGTCTAGAATAATAAAAAGAAAAAAAGATATGAAAATAGTAAAAAAGATATTTAACATTTTGTATGTGTGTTTTTGTATTTAATTGCACTCAAATTAACTTAGGAAAACTAAATTTGCATATATTTAATAAAACAATAAAATTACAACACGTATACGTTACACGTTTGTTTTACAACAAAATCAAAGGATCTCGTTCATTTTTGGCTAAAAAATTATGGATCTTGGAACTACTGAACCTTGTGGGAAAAAGTTGCACCGCAGATTGTGTGGATCATTTTCTTCAGGTGAGATCTCTACTTTCTCACCTTTAAATTCAATTTGAAGACGTTTTTATACTCGAAAGTAGGACGGTAAAGCGGAGATAATTTTTTTTCCGAAAATTGTATGCATTCAAATAACTCTACAGAATTTAATAAACCCGTTTTGCGATTCATTTTATGATAAATTTGAAGGTAGAAGCGTTCTTTTTAAAATGATCCCTTAAAAGTTATACGATCTTTTCTACCTTCTTATTGCATTTTGAATAAAAGCTCTGCCATTAGAATTAAAATAATCCAAAATTCAATAGAAGATCAAACGTTCAGATTTCTACTTTGTGTCTATGTTTTTTTCTTTTTTTTTTTTTTTTATGCGTATTTAGTGTAAAAGTTCAGAGTATTAGTTACTGTATGTGCTTAACACGAGTATTCGTAATACATATGTTTAACGTCTAGACGATTTCTCGTAGACCTTGTTTCTATACATAAATCGATGTGCGTTTCATTGCCATAAAGGAAAATATCAAACAAAGGAAGAGCGAAAAGAAGTTTCTGTAAATATTGGAAACATATGTAGTATTCTGGAGAGATTGTCTAAGAAAGATCCGACGAAACATGTACAATATGTTGCGAAAAAGTCAAAGTGCCGACAGGTCGAAAGAGTAAGAAAATTTCAGTGGGCCAAGCGGCCCATCAATGGATCTGTAACATCAACCGCATCTCAATCCACATCAGAGACCAGGTCGCGCTTCGGAACCGATGGGCTGATGACGGAAATAAAGATGTAGGGGCAATCGGCAACAATATGTGTCGCCGAAGCCAGGTACCTAACGAACCCTCGATATCCTATCGGTCCTTTCGCCAAATGTTCGAGAAAAAGGTATACTGGACAAAGGTCGTGGACGCCTAATAAACGCGTGAATGGTGGGGATATTGAGGGGTGACAAAGAAAAAGGAATCGGATTCCGTCGAAAGTCAAGTTGTAAGAGTTTCAGTCTTGAAAAGTCGCGGCTGGAGTTCGGAAGTGAATTGTAGTTAGTGTAAACCAAGTGCAAAGAAATAAATTCTCTCTTTTTATTTCTTTATTTTTATCTTTTATTTTCATTTTCGATTTCTCTTTTTTATTTTACGCGACATATCCTTGGTCCTTTAGTCAAACAGTTACTCGAAACAGGCGTACGTGACCATGATCATGGACGCTTACCGAATACGTACGTGGTGGGGGCTATGAAAAGACGACAAAGGGATGTTTGAGGAAGAAAGACGATTAACCGTCAGTTGTTAAGTGAGAGTCTAGTTGCGAGGAGTTAGTTGCGAGCCGTGAATTGAGTTGAGAGATTTGCGAGTTGTTATGGGTTGTTAATTGTTAGTTGTGAGTTGTGAATTATCAATTTAGTTGTCTTAGCTATATCACATTACTGCATTAAGTTTAACCCACTGCAAATGAATCCATTTATCAATAAACTTATCATATAGAATAGAAATCTGGAAATCCTAATTTCTAATAATTCTGATAATGATTCTATACATATGTAAAATAAATATGGTGATGCTAAAATCTCACCATATAGCGGGGCCAGCGTATAATGTATCAATATCTGTACATATATATAAAAGGAGTGAAAATTAAATTTCTAACTTATAGTGAAAAAATATATCTAAACAATAAATTACTGGATTTAGAAAAATGTTTTAAATGTAACAGTTTTATAACAGTATTGCTTGAAATGTATGCAGTATGCACAATGATAATGTGGGTATCAAAACTTTTAAACGGTATATTTACTATGAACTATTAAGATGTGCGTGATAAAATATTAAAAAGTGACGAAATCACTGTCCAGGAAGAATTTACGTAGTGAAAGTATTCGAAAAGAACTAGAAAGTTGACAGCATAATTAAATCTCATAAATAATGAGTCATGAAATCTCAATTTCATCCATACACAATAACATAATAAGTAATGTATTATTAAAATTAAATATCATTAAAATGTACAGCATTAATTTTTTTCATAGCGAACCTGACAATTGGAATAGCCGGTACGCGTTGTCCAGGAAAATATAAAATAACGAGCGAGATGTTCATCAACAAGCTTTATGATACGACCACAAAGAAAAGCTATTTTTGAAAGAAAATATTAAGATATTAATTGCAATAATGGTTTGTTTTCTAACATTATCTTTAGAATTTTTAATTCTTTTTATTATTTCTAGACACACTAGAACTTATAGGCAAGGTTTCGATATGGAAGAAATTGCGCGATGTTATCGAGAAATTTTAGACAGCTCACGTTTGTTCAGGTACAGCTCTCATTCCATCTAAAAAAGGCGCATGAAAAGTTCATATAGGGATGCTTAAGACACTAAAGACGCCATTGATCGGCAAATTAACATTTTTCGATAGGAATTAATCAACGTGCATTCTCGAAAAACCATAATAACCTCGGATGTTTCGAATTCGTACGATCAGATTCGATGAAACTAATCCAAACATTCAGCAGGCGAAATTCAATTTCATTTTTAAACAGTTCACTCCTACATTTATTTATAAACAAGACTATGATTATAAATTATAAACGTATATTCGAACTTTAAATTAAAATGGGTGTTCGTTATTTATTTATTTATTTATTTTGTTGAAGTAAAAATTATTAGTTCTCTTGGTTTTCGAAGCCGTTAACACTAACTGCCACGCCGAAATCACATGTTTCGCTCAAGACGCCACGGGAGTATTTTTATTATTCAAAGCATATAATGGCAAAATAATAATAAATCGAAGATGTAAGACAACATTCTTCCCCAATGAACCGTTTATCTTATTGTTGGTGGGCACGGATGACCACCATGGCGTCTTGGTAATAGTCGATTATTATAACAAGGCTTCGTTTATTTCAACAAACCATTCGCATTCGTTATTTCGTCGTAAGCAAAACATCCAGAATATATTGTTGAAACGTGTAGAAGATATTAGTAATTGCTCATTCTATATATAATAGCATGGTATGTTCACACTTCTAACCTCAATCATATGATTATAAAGCAGCATTTACGATTATTTGCTAAGGTGTGTTTATAATAATATTCGTAGATTATCCCTCAAAGATATGGATGCAAACACAGTGCGCCGTTAGATGCAAGATTTGTTCTCATTTTTTTTTTTTTTGTTATTGATGTTCTAATAAAAATGTTTAATTGCTCAATGGGGCACTTTTTATTTCAAAGTATCTTTTATTTATCTGTTATATTCAAAATGCCTTAATTGTCAATTTTCATTCGATTTTTACAATTGTAAGAAGTTCAAGCGCTCCGGTCACCAATGACCACCGTGGCGTCACGGGAGAAACCGTGGCCGGTAAAATATGCCCACGTGGTAGTCAAAGTGTTAAGAGTTGTTTAGTACTAAGACAATTTGAAGGGCCTCAGACTCGTAGCCCTTTTTTGGGATATGCCTTGTACAGATGGTGCAGCGGGGTATAGAGAGGCCAGTTTCGGAATTATACAAATACTCATAGTCCCACGGGGCTCTGTTGTAATGTAATGCTGCTAGCGTGCGAATCTGGATTATCTTACACTGCACTTATACTTTTATATACTTTTATACTTACACTTACACTCAAATATATTTCTGTTACACATTCATCTACGCGTTCCTCTAACAGATTTTATCAGTATAATTATCAGTTTATTAGTCAAGATAACAAGTCATTCCTTATCAATTACCCTAAGTAAAATCATGACTGAATAACTACTAACAGATATTCATTATAACCTTATGAGGCAGACAGAAAATTGATGGAGATGGATATGATGTAACATGATGTTAGCTATACGTAAGTATATGTATGTACTTGTTAAAATGCTTCAAAAGAATAAGTAACCATATGAAAAGAATGTTCTATCAGTAACTAAATCAGTTTGAAACTAAAAGAAATATATGTATAAAGTATTCGAAAATGATTTGTTATGAACATTATAGCGTTATTCTGCACATCTGGATCGGTGAAGATCTGAAAAAAAGTAGCCGCAAAATTGACTTTCACCTTGAGATTCAAGGTCAGATCTTTTTTTATTGCATCGTATTCTATTCATGATGAAGATGAAAAGTCTCAAAGGAATCATGGGTCGCAACTCAATCGTTCTTTTGGAAAGAAATGCCCAGTAAAGCTCCATTAGTTTCGGAACTCACTTATTTTGTAATGTGCTTACATTTTGCAGTCATACAGGAAAAATAGCATCTGTTGTCACACATAGATACTCCAGATCCACTACTATATACTTCATATCTTCGTTTCTTTCTTGTTAAAAGGAAGAAGACGGCTGTCTATGTCAGAATGTGTTATTGTTTTTTTTTTTTTTTTCTTAATAATTTGTACTTTACAATTTGTCCAGTTGGATATTTGGTAAATTTTTCTAACTGAGTGTAATCGTGGGTCAGATTCCTAATCTAAATTGAAGTGTAGATTTTCGAAACCCAAGTGGCGGCTGTATACACATATAGGAAGAAATTACTTAGAATGTTGACCTTGATAACATATTTCAAGGCCATCGAAATTGATAACGTGTATCATATTCTGTATATCTTTTTACCCTTTTTTATTTCATTAAACTTTATTTCGATACAAAATGAGGTCAGTATTTCTCAGGTATCTACTTCAAAATCTCATCTTGCATATGTATATATTATACATACACTGTATTTCATAAAAAATTGTGCGTAACGCGACTGCAGTCACGAACAATTTTCTAGTCACGAACAATTGGATAATAACTCCTATTTGATAATTAAATACCTAGATGTTTTATGTAACTTCACGAACTTTAATTAAGCAAGCCCCGATTATAAGTACACACATATATATGTTGATTAATTGCTGTTATTGTCTAATAAAATTTGGCTCTTCTATTTCTTATATCTTTGATCTCTCATAACACTAGACTAACAACTATTAGAAGGTGCTACATATAAGTACAAAACAATAATAAAACATAAAAGCACCAAATATCACTACAAGTTTTAACAAATAAGACAAAAATATAAAAATCCTTACGTTATTAGCAGTTGCGTCGAAAATATAAAATCTTCGAGGTACCATACCATAAACCTCGCATACATTGTCCTAGTAGTTAAAATACATTATTGCTAAGTAATTTGAAACTAAAAAGTATTAAAGACGTTGCATGTGCATTACTTGTTGCATGTGTTTTCATATATCTTACATAATGAAAACACGAAGATAATATTATATAAAAACATATATTTACATGGTATATGAAATATTTTATGGTGTTAATTGTCGGTTATAAAGAAGATATTTTTTACTCGCGGTAAAAATGCATTTTACATAAATATAAGATAGTAAACTAAACATATTAATAAATTATATATAATTATTCTTACCTCGGATGATCCTCCGAGGAAATCTGGGATAAATTCAGGGTCGATATAGTCACTTAGGCTACCAGGACCTTGTTCTTGATAGTTGGTGCCACAGTAAAATATGAATTTTTTTCTTGTATTTTCATCTGTGCAAGAGATTTAAACAAATTAATACATTTTTATGTGAAAATAAATATTCATATAATAAAATAACAAACATTATACAATATCTTTCATAAATAACATTTAAACGGACGGCAATAAAACTGGCAATATTGCGATTTCTTAAATATTTTTAACTATTTTTAGATATCAACAAACATACTAGTTGTATCCCAAATAATCAATAAAAGCTTTATTTTGATTTTCCGATGAACTCCTTCCCGGCGGTCGCGCGGTAGTTTTATATTTTCGACAGTAGTGATCGAGAGAGATGGGGTTTTACTAACGATAACTTTGTGGAATGCTCTGCATAACGTTAACGCAACGATTTGAAACGAGATTAGAAATGCAAATGCTGATATTGTGGTATGAAGTGTTTTAGGGTTAGTGATGTTTCCGGGCAATACATAACAGTACTGTTGGTCATAATAAATGATTTTAAGAAACAATTAAGAAACATTCTTACTTACTTATAAATGTACTTATCAATGTCCATAAAATAGGGAAGCATCTAGGCGCTCGCATAATTAAAACTCTCCCCATAGTCTCTGGGTAATTTATTTCAACGATTTCAATAATACGTAATAGGGCCTGTAACAAAAATGTATTGTAAATAGTTCACCCTTGTAGTAAGTAGTACTAAAGTAATATTCAATAAGGAAATGTTTATTTAACTGAAATTACAATACATGTATGACATTATGATTTATGTATTAAAACATTTTTCTTCTGGCAGAGTCTTCTGGCAGATTTCATGCCACATATCATAAAAAATTTAAGAAGTGTTTTTGCAAGCTAAAATGAAACGAAACTGAAAATAAGTTATGTTTGAGACTCTATTTACTAATTATTGAAAATATCAACGAAGTTCGACAAATTTGTCTACACGAATAAATACGCTTTCTACCACACGCCATTCCATAAGTAATGTTGTTTCTTATCTTTAAATAAGCATTCATATGATTAAATGATGCGTTTATATAATTTCCTTTATATCTTTGAAAAATTCTGCATTGTTGAATGTAGAGTTTGAAATATTCAAACTGGTACCTTTTACTTATTTAGTTAACTGCGTTTGACGTGTATACACGTCAATCCAAAACTTTATTTCGGTGCGGTTGGCGATACTCGCCGTATGAAATAAAAAGTTACCATTTACTATAAAAGCTCAAAATGTTAGTAAAAAGTATCATAAATGACGTTTAGTGGTATGTTTCCTTTATACTTCCAGAAAAGCTATTATGATTTTATAAAAAAAAAGTTTGATTATTTGATTATTCTCTTTGGTGCGTATATTGGCTATTCCCTGAATTGTTTTGTGTTTTATATCAGCTTATATAACTTGTACCAGCTTATATAGCTTATAACACCATCAAAAGCACATTCACTTCGAAGATATGCCGTCTGCTCAAAAAATGGAATCCATAAGGAATTACGTTACTGGTGTTCGACCTGCAAAGTGCCATTTTTTGTGGTACCTTGCAGTATTTATTTGAAAAATACCGCACTGAAATCAACTAAATTTTTAAAATTTTTCTTATTTATGAATCGTATTACTTTCTGTCAATTTTAATGCTTTTAATAACGATATCCCTTTAAACAATGAATTGTAAATTTTTTAGCGAATAAAAATGTAATCCTTGTTCGTTTTGCTTTACTTCTTTCGTAAAATTTATAATAGGTTCATTTGCCCTGCATTTGACACGTATACGCCGCCGTATAAATCTCGCAGTTAACAGGTTAACACGTTCGTAACTCAGCGTGATTCGGCTAAGTTTCCTGCGGGCCTCAAATCCGACCGCCGGTACGCAGAACGTAAATAGAGCGACAAGCGGGAATTCATTGTTTATCGCCTTCGATTCATTGTAAAGAAAAGATTATTTAGTTCTGAAATGGAGAAAGCGATAAGCTTTCCAGCTAGAGTATTCCGATGGATCTTATGACAGATATCTCAGATCTTTCATTTAGTCGAGAAGCATACTTGTGAGACGTGCATCAGTGATTTTTTCATCTTTAAAATGTTCAGTAAACAGCGTGAAAATATATTTGAAAATGAGGAGAGTAGTGATGACGAAGTCTACAACCATTGTTCGAAGTGCCCAAAATCACCCCAAATGTGTTTGGAATGTTTTAACGAATACCATGCGATATAGCATGATGTAATATTTTATCCAGAATATAAATTAATAAAAAGTATGGTATAATGTGTTTTTAATACTTTTATATTGAATATTCTATATATAGTATCCTATATTTAATTAACTCGAACAAGAAGAGCGTCACCCACACTTTGGTGACGTGGCCCCCACGGAAGTATACTCGTCACATAGATATGGGTGATGCAGCGACGAACGTGTTAAAAGAAGATTGGACACTAAATTTTAACAAAACTACACACAATAATGAAGCAAGAACATCTGATCTAAATAGAACCTCATCCACTTATGGAAAAATACCAAAAATAGATAACCAATATAGTAATTATTATAGTAGCACTATATGCTAATATTTAAAGCAAATCGGAAGCTTCGAAGAGGACGCCGCGCGGCCGCACCGTGCCGTTCGCGCTGTGCTTCCCAACTGGGAAGCCTGGAGAGACCAAGGTGGGGTCCCGCTGACCTTCAGGATGACGCAGCTGTTCACGGGACACGGAGTTTTCGGCGAGTACCTGCTAAGGATTCGGCGGGAGGTGACCTCCATCTGCCACCACTGCAAGGAAGAGGAGGATACGGCGCAACACACGCTGGAGTTTTGTCCAGCGTGGGTAGAACGGCGCCGCGTCCTACGGCTCGACATCGGCGAGAGATTAGCCCTAGAAGCGGTTGTCGAGGCCATGCTCAGGGGCCGTCAGGAGTTCAACGCCGTCCGCACCTACTGCGAGCAAGTGATGCTGGCGAAGGAGCGAGCGGAGAGAGATCGGAAGAGAACGCGCGATCCTGCGAGATCGTCGCGCCAAAGAAATTCAGTACGCCGCAGGGGCGAGGCACCGCCGCCGCCCTAGCAGCGTCAAACTAGGAACGAGGCGTTAGGGGGTGTGGTCCCCCCCTAGCGGCCCAACATAGACCGGGATGCCTCCCGTATAAACAGTTGGGAGAAGACGACGAAGAGCGACTCCCCTGGTAGTATTTGTAAGAGAGCCCGAGGTCGCTTCTACCAAACGTCAGGACGACCACCGTGGAGTTTTAGTCGGTAAGAATCCGACACTACTCTGCTGTTGCGTGCAACAGCGAGTGTCCATGAGGATTTCTCCACGTATGAGAAAAAAAAAAAAGAAATCGGAAGCTTAAATTGAAATTTAAAAGATGTGCATCTATCAATGACGATTTATATCCGATGAGTAAACATTTACATTAAACATTACGTGATCTACATATAAAGTATTATAATTGATTAAATTGCATATTATTAGTGACGAAAAATAGATTGTATATAGTAATTGTAAACTATGATGACTATTATATTGAAAGTCTGTACTGTGTCTAAGATCAGAACTTCACTGTCCAAACATTTCATGATGCATGTGATGAGGTATATATAATAGAATTTCTGCAATAAATACAATTTCCGTCTTTTTATAATACTATTATGATTGTACTTCCATCACCTATTTGTCGGCGTGTTACAAATTTCTCTATCGTCCGTAAATAATGATAATAATACTTCCACATTTTTTAAATTAACCATTTTTCATCGAGGAAAATAACATTCCTCCGCCTTTTAAACCATTTTAAATGCTTTTTGACAAATTCCAGCCTCTGTTTCTTATGGACATGTAGCGGCACTCAACAGTAAACTTTCCAACGGTTTCTGTCCCGTGCCTCGCTACATAAAGACCCTAGTCTGCGCATAAGATGATTGCCAGATACCGATACATCCTCACGAATATTTTTAGCTAGCCCGAGGACCGGCAATAAATCTTAGGATATTTTTTAGCTAAGGTCCCCAAAGTGACAAACAGCCTTTCTCTTAACAGTCCCTAAACCTATCGCCCTCTATGGGATGTTACGAGAAATCTGCCTTTCTCACGTATGATGCTTCCCGCTAGCGACCTTCTTTCAAGGGCTGTTAGCATCCTTTTCCAAGCACCAACAAAAAGACTAGCCAATTAGCAACGACTTTCATTTCCCTCATTTTCCGAATCAAGGCTTTCCTCAACGAATCCGATGATCCTGTCCCTTAGACACACCCCATCACAGTTTTCCTTCGCGGCATCATCGCGGAAAGTCAGTCGTTACGTATCAGTCGAAAGCAATAGCTGACAATCCGAAATTGCTGACCAGAGTTCCTCGGCATCTCTCGGCAAACTTATATCGAGCATCCGAACGCATTGACCCGAGTCGAACTTGCGATTGCGAAGTCGCGAACCGCTACTAACATAACCGTGAGCCGCTGATTCAATACTCGCGAATCCTACGCCCAATGTACTACACCTTCAGTAGATTAGAATAAAAGTTATTGTTGAACATACTACAGTGTTTCCTTCTCTCACTATAACCACGACATCACCTCAAATTGGTGACCCCGACGTGATCTTCAGAGAAAGAGGTGAACGTGATAGTGCTAGTGAGATTCTAAATTCGCGATTCTAAGCGTGCACGTGCAATGGCAACCGAGAACAAAGCGACTCCAACCAGTCAAGTGATTCACATGCCTCCCATGATGCCCCAGAAGACGGGGCTATGATTCTCCTTACTGGAGGCACAGTTCGGGGCAACGGGCATCATTGACGATAAACAAAAAGCCACCGCCCTCCTAACATGCCTCGAGCCTCAGTACTTGGAGTGTATAGAGGACATGATCACGATCCCCCCGGCCACTGGACGGTACAATAAACTCAAGGACGAGCTGACCCGTATACTGGCCGAATCAGACAGCGATCACGTACAAAGGTTGGTAGAACACGAAGTGATGGGCGATCGGAAGCCGTCACAATTCTACAGCGATTTGAAGAAACTCGCTAGTCCGCTCGCGTCCGATGAATCCATCCTCACTCTTTGGAGGAATCGTCTGCCGGGTCGTATCAGGGAAGTCCTGGCCGCAGTGGAGGATACGAATCCAGTGAGGCTAACTCGGGCAGCCGACAAGATCGAGGAAGCATGCTCTCAGAGTAGCCAACGCGCTCTCAGGATAACTGCAGCTACCGAGCTGCCTGTACAAATCGCGGCAACAAACGACTCCATGGTCGCCGCAATCAACACGCTATGCGAACAAATAAACGCGCTGAAATCCGAGATATACCGTCGACCACGATCACGCTCACGCTTGCGGGAGCGATTCCGCCGCCGTTCGCGCTCGCGAGATTCGCCGCGGCAAGGTGGATTGTGCTTTACCACGCGAGATTCCGCGTCTTCGTCACCAGTCTTCGGACGATAGAAAATCCGACACAGCGTGGTGCACCACATAGAAACCACACCCGGCCCACCCGTCTACAGTAAACCCCGCCGCCTCGCACCGGACCGACTCAAACAGGTTAAGGCGGAGTTCGCAATCTTGATCGAGCAAGGAGTGATGCGGCCATCGAAAAGTCCATGGGCATCACCCCTGCACGTCGTTCCCAAAAAGGACGGAAACCTACGACCATGCGGCGACTATCGTGCGTTAAACGCCCGCACGGTACCCGACAGGTATTCCCCACCGCACCTGCAAGATTTCGCGCAACATCTGCACGGTAAGCGAATATACTCAAAAATCGACCTTATCCGCGCTTACCATCAAATTCCGGTCGCGCCGGAAGACGTTATGAAAACCGCGATCACGACACCTTTCGGGCTTTTCGAAGCAACCAACATGATGTTCGGGCTCCGAAACGCCGCACAAACGTGTCAAAGATTCGTCGACGAAATCACTCGCGGGTTAGATTTCGTATTCGTTTACATAGACGATTTTTTAATAGCCTCCGAAACAGAAGAGCAACACCGCGAACACCTGCGTATTTTGTTCCAACGTTTAAGCGACTATGGCGTAGTCATCAACCCCGTAAAGTGTGAATTCGGTGTGAATGAAATCACATTTTTGGACCACACCGTAAACGCGAACGGAATAAAACCACTTGCCGAACGCGTTGACGCCATTGTACAAGCACCGCTCCCTGTAAACATTAAAGCATTACGAAGATACCTTGGTATGATTAACTTCTACCGACGTTTCATACCGGGGGCCGCAAAAATCCTCCAACCGCTCAACGACCTGTTACAAGGTGAAAAAAAAGGCAACGCACCCATCGAATGGTCGGAACAATCCGAAGCTAGTTTCCGCGAGTCGAAACGTGCCCTCGCTAACGCCACGATGTTAGCGCATCCGATACCTGGCGCGCCCGTTAGCCTCGCGGTAGACGCATCCGACTATGCAGTAGGAGCGGTGCTGCAACAACGCGTCAACGACTCTTGGCAGCCGTTAGGCTTTAGCACAAAAACTTTAAACTCCGCGCAGCGAAAATATAGCGCGTACGATCGCCAACTACTCGCCATGTACACCGCGGTCAAGCATTTCCGACACGCATTAGAAGGGAGAAATTTTACAATCTTCATAGACCACAAACCACTCACTTACGCGTTCAGTCAAAACCCGGACAAGTGTTCGCCGCGACAATTCCGACATTTGGATTATATAGGATAATTCACCACCGACATACGTTAAATAAAAGGACTCGACAACAATGTAGCCGACGCTTTGTCACGAACCGAAGCGATAAGGAAGTCCGTCGATCATCAAACTCTCGCCGCCGCGCAAGAAAACGACAATGAACTACGCGACATTGTCAACTCCGGTACATCTGCATTACGCTTAAGGAAAATTCGTGTCCCTGAGCACGACGTAGAAATATATTGCGATGTATCAGGCGACGTCGTACGACCGTACGTACCGAAACCGTTGCGGCGCGACGTATTTAATTCACTCCACGGACTTTCCCATCCAGGGATACGTGCCACGCAAAAATTGGTGACGTCGCGTTTCGTTTGGCCGGACGTAAACAAAAATTGCCGAAATTGGACACGACAATGTATCCCGTGTCAACAATGTAAAGTCACCAGACACGTATCCTCACCCGTCGAAACATTCGGAGAACTAGCAGAACGATTCGAACACATACACTTAGACATTATCGTGATGCAATATTCGCAGGGTTACCGATATTGTCCAACGTGTATCGACCGTTTTTCACGTTGGCCCGAAGCCATTCCCATCGTCGATATGGAAGCAACAACCGTTGCTGCGGCCCTCCGCTCCACATGGATAGCTCGTTTCGGCGTACCCGCAAAAATAACAACCGATCAAGGACGCCAGTTCGAATCTAATCTATTTAACGAATTATGCCGGTTGCTCGGCATCAAACATTTGCGCACGACAGCCTACCACCCCGCGTCCAACGGGATGGTAGAGCGCCTACATCGACAACTAAAAGCAGCAGTCAAGTGCCACGATACGAGCAATACTGGGTCCAAATACTACCCATAGTCTTATTAGGCATAAGAACCGCTATCAAGGAGGACCTGAACGCAACGGCAGCCGAAATGGTTTACGGCACCGGCATACGATTGCCAGCAGAATTCTTTATACCGACGAAACAACAAGCCAGCGCGGAATTCGCGAATCGTCTAAAAGAACAAATAGAAAAAATCAGGCCTCACCCGATTATGCGACACGGCCAAAAGAAAACCTTCGTGTTCCGCGAGCTCGAAACATCGCCATATGTATTTGTACGCCATGATGCGATCGGAGGCCCATTACAACCACCGTACGACGGCCCTTACCAGGTTATACAGCGAGGAAAAAAGACTTTTACCGTCAGAATTAATAATAAAAATGTAATAGTATCCGTAGATCGATTAAAACCCGCTTTCATTGTATCCGAAGATATCGAACAGCAACTTGAAAAAAGCGCAGGAACCCGCGACCTGTTTATACCGATCAAAACCTCAATTACGCAAAACGCCGAACCGGCACAGCAAAGCGAAGGTGACGCAAAAAGCCATTACACCACGCGTGTTTCGGTGAAGAAGTATTTTTTTGAGAAAAAATTCGAAATTTTATGATGGCCAGCAAGATCACCTGACCTAAATATAATAAAGAATTGTTGGGGTGAGCTCTCTGCAAGAACAGTTTATGAAAATAGAAAAACAAGACAAAAGTTGTAAAAACTAAAGGAATACGAAATATACGAAATATTAAACATAACATTTTCTTTAATGAATGTGAGTAAATATTCATTTTTCTGCAGCGTGAGCTATCATGTTGTCCGAAAAAATTCTTGCAATATTTCTAATTTTGCAAGAAAAGATATTTATTTTCTTTTCAGAACTATATAGTGGTACATTAAAAACTAGTTGTTAAGTTAATGAAATATACTTTTGTATCTTTGTTATTCAATAAAGTTTTTCTAATTTATGCCATGAGCTATCTTTTTATCCAAAAGTGTATTAGATGTATATGTACTTTACTTTAATACAGCTTCATAGATATACATCTTTAATGATTATAAATAGCAAAAAATTGCATTCCATTATGATAATGTTAAATCGCAGATGGCAAACATAATTTTTAGAAAATCACAATTGTGTTCTGGGAATTTCACGATTTATACTCTATGTAAATTATACTTACTAGTATAGTATAGTATATTAATTATATTACTAGCAGTCCTTAAAATCAGTATTAAATGATTTCTTCTTATATTTAAAGTATTAAAAAATGTTGGCTCATGAATTAAAAAATTACATAAGAAATAAATAAATATTGTAAGAAACAATACATTGATGATCATTAAAAATAAATATAAGTATTAATATTTTGCACTTAAGTTATATATGGTGTAATTTTAATATTATTTATGGGATGATTAATATAAGAAACACATTTATTGATTTTGTATGTATTCAAATAAGATAAAATGTATATGAGTGGCATACATGTACTTATTAAACTATTGTTTAAAAAAATACTAACGTATATTAAATAGATTTTATACCTTTATACCAGGTCTCCATAAGTGACGCATATTTAAACCTTCAAGATCTATTAATAAACACCATTGCGAAACTGGATGGCCAGAAACAGCAGTTGCTTCTTCCATAAGAACCAGCCCTTCTTCGCAAATATGTAGTACCTACAATGACAATATTAATTATAAATATTGTGGAAACCTGTAAAATATATAAATAATATAAATTGTTACTTTTACATGATATGTACTGTATAATGCTGTATATAATGTTATTATACAAATGAAACTTACCAGTAACAGCAAGTCATCTTCTCCGATAGATTTCAATAATCCCTTTACATCCATTTGTCCCATTCTTAAAATATATAAAGGTTGGCCATCTACAAATTAACAAAGATATCGTTATTTAAATTTATACTTATAAGACCTTTCTTGTAAAATGCATATGGAGAAATATATATTGAATTGAAAATTAACTTTATAAACATTAATGAAGACAGAAAGAATTCGTCTATTTACAATATTAATCTATTATAAAATAATTAAGAACATAGTATATGTACTTTATTTCTCCTATTTTTATTGAACATGGTCATGAATATGCAAAAGATAGTTTTGAGAAAAAAGTAAAAAAAATGAGAAAATGTTTGACTGAAAATTCTTCAAAACCTTGCGTTATGAAATTCAAAGCGTACTGTTCTTAAAGATTAGAAATAATTATTATAGATACGGCACTTCTGTTACACATGCATCTTGTCGTTATACGTATAGTTCACTATCATCGCTACCATCATTATATCCTCATTTCGCATTCTCATGTATCATTTTTATATTCCCACTGTACATAATATCGTTCTTGGAACTTCTGCCTTACATTTGTAATAATTGTCAAATGCAAAATCTTTAATTTTTAATAAGTTGTTTTCGGTAAAACTATTCGGAAAAACTACCTCATATTCGGTTTTCAAATTATAATTAAATTATAAATTTCCGGTTATACAAACCAAATTTTTGAATAACTAAACCAATACTTGCAAAAAAATGTCGACATCACTACAATGAATTCTGCCTAAATTTAATTGTGCATCTGTGGTAGCGTACACGTCAGTATTGTTTCCTAGCTACCTTAATCTATAATATATAAAGTTAACTCCCATTTTTTAAATTTCGAACTTTTTGTTGCTGGTGCGAGTTATTCTACGTTTGTCCTATATCATACCAAAGAAATAATTACTCATCTCGAAAGGTTCTAGAAATAAGCCCCCAAAAAAATTAATTTTTGTCCAGCCTCCTCCCCCCCTCTTTTTAAACGTCGTAAAAATTATTCTGGATTGTCCTAGTTGTTCTAAACATCGTTTCAAAGTAATATTTCAATATTACTTAGTATATATTTAGTTTAGGAAATAACTTGAAAAATCTGTATCTATAAAACAATGGACATTTTTCTTCATTTTAATAGCAATATTATAAAGTAAAGGTTTTTTCTTTTGGTACACGAATCCAGGTTGTTCTAGTGGCGTAACTACAGCACACTGATTCGCCGAAACGAATGAAAGAAAAGAGGCTGACTTGAACAGGACGGCCATAATGCATAATATAAATAACGCAAGAGTCAAACAATCAACGAGTGGTAAAGATGTATTAGATAGTGGAAAGGATGATAAAACCACACTAGTAGATGACGAAGAGTCAATAATTATAAAAGTAGGTGAGTTGAGACGTCTAACCCAGATACTGATGGATGCAGTGGAAAGTATTGGTAGCCTAAAAAAGAAAAAGAAAAACGAATACATCTGGTGTAAAAAAAGGACTCGGAGATAGCTAAAATTGAAAGGACGATAGACGGGTATGCCACATCACTGATTGAATGGACAAACAAGCCAAGGAGAAGAAAGACAACGAGTGTTAGGACGGACAAGAGACCGAAAGCATAACTACAATGACACAGACAGACATCGTCACGCTATACAGATGAAATGAATAACAGCAAAGAAGCTCAAATGAGTAGAAGGCAAAAAATGATCGAAGCGGCAAAAAGAAAGCAAATCTCACCAGCCTAGGAGAAGAAAGAAGAAAATAGAAAAAGAGTAAAACGGGGTGAAGCCGATGTATGTAGAGCAAACGCCGGAAATGAGGATACGCAAGAAAATGATAACGAAGATTGGAAAATACAGGAAAGAAGGAGGAGAAAAAGGAAAGAAATAGAAAATATTGGGATAATAGAGGTAAATAGTATTAGAAAGTTAAAAAAGAGAATAGAAGAAATAGAATAGCAGAAGAAATAGATCGAAAGCAATCATAGTAAAAATAGAGGAAACTGTTCAATGGATTGAAACATACAAAATTTTAATGAAGGCCAGGGAGGCACCGAGGGAGGCTAAGTGTACTCTAAGTGTACTTAGAAAAACCAGCGGCAAAGGTGATGAAGGACATAAGAAGGATGACTGAAGAAAGACTTCGGCTGATACCACTACAGGACAGAATCCTTAGAGATGAAAAATATAGATCCGCTGTTAACCAAGGAGGAATTAATAAAGGAAATCAGTAACGAGTTGAAAATTAAGGAAAAAAGCTGGCTCGACGTAAAAACGATCAGAACAACACAATAGGGCACGTAGCGAGCGATTGCAGTAATACCATCGTCATGTATGCCGGATGACGATAAAACAATAAAAATTAGAACAGGATTAACAATCGCTACAGCAAGGATAATACTCAAAATTAAGAAATGTTACAGACGTCATATGATTGGACATACGACTAACCAATGTAGGGCCGTAAGTCCGGGTAAGGAATTGTGTAGGAAATGCTTGTGGTAGCAGTGATATCTCGAATTGCAAAAATGAACCACGTTGTGCTATGTGCAATGAGAGAGGGATAGTCAATATAAAACACGTGACAAGTTCATTGGCATTCCCTACATATTAGACATACAATCAAACAGGTTAGTGATATAAGGAAAAATCAAAATTACGTTACGGGTTCATTAGCGGGTCATGATCAAAATTTACCGAATAAACCTAAATCGTTGTAAACTGGCACAAGATTTGATGTACCAGTACGCCTATAGTGGATGCGGTGTTCATCTCGGAACCATACCAACAAGAGGCATATTGGTACAACGATGACAAAGGGGGTGTTTCCCTATGGATCACATTATTCGAAGGAAAATATCCGGATGATAGCACCCTGGATATAAGAAAGAGTCTCGTAGGAATTAGAGTGGGGATTAGCAGTTCAATGTTTACCTAAATGAACTGGACTCCACGATTAAAACATCTAAGAGAAAGCATCGTACGATGGTGAACGCAGGGGACTTTAATGCCAAGTCTACCGCATGGGGTGGCATTAGAACGGATAGTAGGGGAACATATCTATTGGATATGCTGAGTAAAAACGGGATTGTACCCATTAGAATAAATAAAAGGTATACATTTTACAAGAATGGAAGAACTAGCTTTCTGGACATAATCAGTACGGATGGAGGACTGGCAAAGAAACACAAGGGAAGTAAAATACTTAACATGTCAGCCTCAGACTATACTTACGTTTTGCATGATCTTGAAACTATTAAGACGATTTTAAATACTCAACGAAGGAAATGGATACAGATAATTTTATTTTAAAATTTGACTTCAATTATCAGAACTTATTTATTCATAATTCAAACGACGAAGAGGCACATGCAAAATGTTTCCAGGCTACTGTAGAAACGACATGTGCCTCAGAATTACAAAAAGTTTATCCTCCTACAAGAAAAAAAGTAGAAATTATTGGTGGTGTGAAGAACTAAAGATACTTGGGGGGGAGGTGTTTAAACTTTAAAGCTCAGAGAGCCAAAACAAGAGGATTACAGGACGCGGGTCAATTGATTGAGGAATTTAGAATTAAAAGAAAAGAGCTTAGTGAGAAGATTCGCGAAAATAAAAAAAAAGGATGGGAGGAATTTTGCGTCACGTTGGATGGGTCAAGATAGCCCGAAAAGTCCCAACAGACGACCTCCACGTAAACAAGGTCTAAAAAAATTGTTGGACGCGCTAGCACACCTGAGTATGCGTAACTGCATTTTCTCCTTAAAAAGAAAAATAATATAGTTGTTCTAGTGGCGTAGGTAATTGTTCAAAACAGGCAAGCCTGGAACAATTTCCGTTCCCGAAAAAATTGAAAAATATCGTCAACGAATAGCGTCGATAATAAAGTTACCCTTTATATTTATGTTTCGGTTCCCAAATTTTTATTCTGGTTTGTTCTAGAGGTATAAGTACGTGTTTCAAAGAAGGATCCTTTACTGTGTATCATCACTGTTAAAATGAAGAGATATGTCCATTGTTTTATGGGTACAGCTTTCCCAAATTATTTCCTAAATTAAATATGATATTGAAATAATACTTTGAAACAATGTTTAGGACAACCAGAACAATCCAGAACAACTTTTACATGTTCGATTTTCAAAAAAAGGGGGATTGATAAAAAATTCACTTTTTTGGGGTTATTTCTGGAACCGTTTGAGATAAATCATTATTTCTTTGGAACGATGTAGAACAAGCATAGAACAACTTGGAGATAAATTATAAATTATCCAATAAATTTCACGAAACAATAGTCTCATTTCCTAAAATCAACAATGTCACCTCCTTTGTCAATATCCTTTCGTGTCAGATTTTATCCGGACGTTACCGAGCGAAATTTGAACTCACTTCCTGTCGTTACAAGTTCGGCGATAGAATAAATATCGTATACCAGAATAAACACCATTGTTCTATAATTGACAGTTATTCCCTATCTGGACTGCAACATAAAATAGACGCAGTCGGTAGGACATTGGATTCGACATTCTGCGAAATTTGTTGAAACTCTGAAATGAATAATATCGCACTATTCGTGGTTTACAATTTAAATTGTGACACCGAAGCGACGATAAAATTACAAACGGAGGTAAGATTCACATTCTACAACTTTTGAAACCCGCACACAGATCCAGCAGCAGTTATCGGACGAGAACAGAGATAAAAGCTACACAGTGAGTTCCGACGTTTAATCAGAACGATGATCGCAGTATATTCTACCACATCGATTACAAGAAAAGATTGTTCTAGTCGTAGTATAGAGACAGATGAACAGAAGACATTTTATCTGTCGGAACACAATCTCCTATATTGTTAAATACAGCAACTTCCGGTCCGTTTTTCTGGCATTATACCTACACATAATGTAGTACAAGAAATTTAATTATATCCTATCATTGAGATCAATTAATATTAACAAAATAGCTTGGTTTACCGGACCTCTTTGTTATTTGCAAAGAGTAAGATTCCCGGCAAAGCTAGTGAACAAGTTGATATTCATTGCGGTTTAACGTCAGAAATTTCTGCACTTTTAATTAGCCTATATCAGAATAAGAAAACTTTATTATCGAACAAGAGCGAGACGAGGACGTTTCTCAATTCTACCAGCGACTAGAAGATCTATCATCCTGAATTTTAGGCACTCATTACTCATATTAGTATCGATGGTAAGACTTTAAATAGGACGATTGTCGATGGTAAACGATATGACTGTAAATAAATTTGTCTATCACACGCATCTACACATTCCGCAAATGCTAAAAATATATCACAGTTTCGTACAACCGCGCTCATACAACTGCTGTTGCAGAGGAAAAGGCGTAACGCCTATGGTATGGAAATCCGCAACCAAATTATAATATTACAACGCCTTGAATTAAAGATCACAAAATTGATAAAGACCTAATAGTTATAACAGTAGATTCGCAAACGACCAATCCTGCGAGCTTAGCCTCAAACAAATCTTGCTTCAAACAATGCAACTACATTTAATAAACGAGTGCAGGAAAAGACAATACAATAACAACAGACAATAGATTCAAGATATTACTTCCGCTAATGTTCCTTGTGGTAACTATAGGGACGTGCATTTTAAAAGTCAAAATTTTCAGAAAGTTCGCCAATGCCAAGCTTCGTAACGTAAAGCTACATTACGAAGTGCTTTAACAAATTTCTCCATGCGCATACAATATTCCCTTTGAAGACGACGACCTGGTTTACATAATATCCGAGTCAAATTCAAGTCGATATAATAGAAGAGACAGTCATCGACCTCGAGATTCATAAAGTAAAATTAGATGTAAAATTCCAAGTTTTGGGTTCCTTCTTACATGTTCCATTTAACGGATTACTCAGCTCTGATTTTCTTAGACCACGAAAATGCATAGTCGATTTATCTTTTACTGTATCTTATCGTATTACTTATTTTATTATTTCAACGAGACCTATTCCTTTCACAGTGCCGGTATTTCTTAATACAATACACTTCAATCGCCTACTACGTTCATAACGATCAATCCTAGGATGGAAATGGTAGTTCAGATAAAAACCCTGGATCTCATGGAAGTGATCATATCACTCCGACAATTAACCGTCAATTAATTATCTCTATTGGTTCCATGCGCGGTTCTGAGAGCTTGGAATCAAGATATCTCCCTTATTATGATCATAAATAAATCAAACGAAAGAAACAAGCCCCATCTCCTGAATTCCGACGGACCTTTGCGACTCTTCAAAAACTGTCTTCATCAATTCCAATGCTCATTCCGAATACGTGAGAATGCCTTTCGGCCTCAAAAATGTTGTATGGTTTCAAAAGTTCATGAATAATGTTTAACAAGACTAATCAATAAGCAATGTTTTGTATGCCTTAACAATATACAGTTCAACTTTATATAGTCATAACCAGAAACTAAATAACGTCTTTCTCAGACTCCACGAAAATAATTTGAAACTTTAACCAGATAAGTGCGAATTCCTGACGCAATTCAAATATTTAGACCACAGAATCTCTGATAAGGGAGTGGAGCCAAAAAACTCAAGAAAAATTGTAACTATTGCCAACATGCCACGCTTACCAAGTCACAGACATTAAAATGTTTCGCGGTATGGTAGGATACTGCAAAAAATGTATACCAAATTTTCCTGCAATTACCAAAACGTTGGCGTCCTTGTTATAAAAGGACATAATGGAAGGATATATGGAAAAATGAACAGGAGGAAGCTTTTTAAAACACAAAAAATTATTGCTACAATATTTTAACTTCGCGGACGCGTTTACACTAACATGTGACGTATCTAACGTCAGAATTAGCGGTGTACTGTCTCAGATACGGAACGATTAAACTCTGTCTATCGCATATTTTCAGATAGAATCCTTCAACTGTAGAAACTAATGACCATAATAAACTCTGTAAAGTATTTCACATCCTATCTATATACAGATCACAGATCATTACAGTGGTCGTTTAATTATAAAAACCCAACTTCAAAACTAGTCTGTTGGCGCTTTAAATTAAACGAATACGAGTACGAAATCCAATATATGCGTATAAATTCGTATGCTTCGATTTACACGTAAGCAAAGCAACACATCGAATCAACGTGCGAAGTACAATCACTATTATCCCACGTAAGGCGAATTCTTGAAATTTGGAAATACGTCAGTTACAATCATTTGATCTACGTAACACACAACCAACAACTCTTACCATTCTTTGCGGTGGAGATGAAGAACACACGAAGGATATAATCTTGCAACAAACCGAAATACTATATCTGCAAGGACTATATAAAAGTTACATTAATTTCCATATACTATGACCAAAAAGGTATGACAGATAAAAACATGACGTACTATATCTCTACAATTAATATTATGTACAGTGATTGCTGCATCGCTTCGTCTCACTTACATCACTTGGATCCGACATTCCTACAGCCAATAAAATTATGACACATAGATCTAACCGAACTTAAATACGCAAGCAAAAATCTAGATGAGTTCAATTATCTCGATTATTATTAACTAAAAGACTGAGGGAACCATTTATGGTTACACACATATCCTGGTATTCAATATTATTCTCTAATATTGGTTGTTTCAAACTTCTTTGCTGAATATTCCACCCCATGAAGAACCCAGACCTAACGTAGGAACGCTACAATTCACAATAAGCAACTTCGTTAATTGTTTCTTCGACCTTGATTTTCGGAGTGAGCATCGAGGAATGCCAATGGTCATAATCACTTATGATACCCGAAAAAGACGCGCAAGTATTACGGACAGCGGATATTCCTACCTGGAAGAAGACCTTTCGGAAATCGAGGATAGCCACTCACCTTCACGATTATCCAATGATTACAGTATTAAGCTCCAATTTCGCATTATGCCAATTTTGACCAATCGAAGCAACCTAGTCACAATAGCCACTATAATCACACTCTGAATATACTGTATTATCACCTTTGTATGTTATAACACTTAGTCTTAAACGTATTAACTAGAATTTCGATTTTAAGCTCCCGTTTAATTTAATTCATTTATTCACTTCTTTCAAAATCAAGTACACAAATTGTATCGTTCTGTCAAATGTCGCGTTATCGATTACACTATGTAATGTATTATTATCCATACTCTTATCAATCTCTTATAAGTCTCATTTCTTAGACATAAAATTTTAAAGCATGTAGTCATTTATTGTACCTTAATTCCTACGAACACAATCTACCTTTAATATCTTTATTGTCATTGTTTTATCTTAAGTTCTTATTATAATAATATTAGTTGATCATAAGTTTCTTGTTATTGTAATTTCTTATTATTCCCTCCAAACATTTTTATGATCATTAAATATCCCCCACCATTATAACATTCCTTCTTGCGCTAGTGCTTAGTTGTAACGTTAGTTGTATACATATGTGAATATGTACACATCTACGCAAGAATCTGCATCATGTAAATCAAATCTTTATCTTAATTTTATGCTATCGTCTAAGTAGGTGAAGGTGTTGGAGACCCAACAAACGTGATTGTAAACAACAATCCCTGCTCTCTATCTCCATTGTCTATTTCTACTGATACTATTTTCTATCTCCACTGTTTATTTAACCCATTCTGTTTTCCATCATCTCCAAAGCGTGACCTTTTCGAGCTCGAGCGGATTAGACCCTGCAACCCTATAAATAACCGCCCTATAAAACCTCAACTTTCTCCATTTAAACCACCACCTCTCTTCCCAAATATTCAATAAAAAATCGCTTTTCCTCACCTCCGAAAATTTCACGAACAATAGTTTCATTTCCCAAAATCCGCCCTTTCGCCAACATCTTTCCTGCACGTCAGATTCTATCCGAATGTCACCAAGTGAGATTCGAACTCATTACTTGCCATTACAAGTTCAGTGTTACATTACATATTGTGTACCTGCGTTACAGAATAAATACCTTTGTTCTGTAATTACGAGTTATTCTCAACCTGAATTCCAACATATGTTTAAAACGTCCAATCGCATCATTAATCGTATCAAGGTCTTTTTCTTTCTGTGACAGAATATTAAGTGACTTTGTGAAGAAAACCATGTTGAATTACATTTTATAATTACAGTAAGCCAAATTATCGAATTGAAAAGGTAATAAGTTTCTTAAAGAACCTATTAACTGAAAGTGGTAACTGAAAGTGGCTATAGTAAAGGTTGGCAATATAGGTTGGCTGATATTTAATTGACAATAAATTGTTCGTGGTATAAAAGTACTCAACACATATGCTCCTGCTGAATTACTAATAGAGCGAAAAATAAATTTACCTTTAATAAAAGAAATGTCTGCAACTGATTTTGAACAGTTAGATTTAAATATTATACGCGACAGGACTAATGGTAATGTTAAAAACAACGTAAAATATGGAAAAATATGTCTGATGAACAAAAGTAAATCATATAATATGAAATTATTTGTTATTAATGGTCCATGTCTCGTAAAAATCAAAGATAGATACACAACAAAATTAGACATTTAAGAGCTCCACTTTGTGGTGGTAACAGATTTGAGATATAATTTATACGAAGTGAAAAATTTAATAAGCAAACATAAATTACGGAAAATAATGAAGAACACTTAACTTTATGCTTCGTGGTTAAATTAATTATAATAATTCTCTTCAGAGTATTGTAATATTACCGAGGTAGATAGTGAAATGTAAGATCAAACTTTATCAAATGTATAATCACAAGGGATATAATAGCAAAAGTAAATATAGAAACAAAGATTAAAAAAACAAAGAGCGAAAAGTAAGATTAAATTTGTAGGTAAAGAACTTCGACGCGCATATTTTTCCCGCACTGTGATCCTAGATTCAGCGTGAACCTTTTACACTTATATGATAATATTTACAATTCACTAAAAAAATAAAATTGTTATAGTTTCTAATATCATTGTATAACAATAATAATGATGATAATAATAATAATAATACAAATGTAATAAACATGTAATATTTCCATATATTGGAATTAATATCCTCCGCTATTTGAGGGTTAATTGAATAGTTTGAAATCTTTTAAAATTACAATTGCATTATTATCGACTTCATATAGTATTAAAATTCAGACTAAAAGGGGCTTGTGATATTTTTTCTTGTATCTATTCTTTACTGACAATTTTAACCCCAACAGCTTTTATGAAATCGTATTTCAAAATAAAATTATTACTTTCGATCTCAGTTTATCCTATATATAATATTTTACGAAAAAATGTTTGTCTCATTGATTAATATCATTTTATATATTTGTGTGTCTTTAAGATATATAATACAATAAAGAAAGTAATAGACAAATGTAACAAAATATGTACTATTAAAAAATATATGAAATATCTAGGGTAATATTATTACCATAAACTTTATTGATTTTTGGCATCTACTTCATATTATAATTAATTATAAAATATCTTATTATTTTGAAGATAATAAAAAATTTTTATGATTATAAAAATTAATAAAAAAAAAAACGATACCTTTATCAAAATGATGCCAACCACCAGGAAAATAATCTTTCACTACTTGTGGTATGTCATATTCTTCAAGTAGCTTATCAATTTGATGCTTCTTCCTCCAATGTAATGTCTGTGTTAGCATTTCCTTTGCTTTCTCAACTGAAAATTCAGTAGCCCTTAAAAATCTTAGAAGAGTTGCATCTCCAGGTATTGAACTTCCCCTTAATTCCTTTATGCTTTGTCTCAATTGAATAAGTTTGCTTTCTTGCATCATGTCAAGCTTTCCTAAGTATCTTTCTATGTAATCTGAAGATAACTGCATTTCTAAAATACAAAGTATATATAGTAAGTTTTAATAACATAAATTAATATATTTAAATATTTATATCATGAATAACTAATTCAGCAAATGGCTTTGTTTTAATATGTTAATATACCATCTCTTAATATCTCCTAAAGCATTCAAGAGAAGCTCAAAAAACGTCTATAAGATTTTAAACAAACGAATTAAATATTAATCAATACGGACACAAAAAGAAACAAAAGAGGTAGGTGAATGTAGAATAATATATACAGCAACTACAGGATGTGATAGACAAGGGAATAAAATGATCAATATTGAATAGAGAAGGAACATTGGTATAGTTCTGAAATGTTTCCCTTAAACAAGAAGATGTTGTAGCAAAAATGAAACTAAACAATATAAATCTCCTAACGTGCCATGAAATGTAAAAAGACCAACTCTCCACATAGCTTACCTATTCAAATAATAGATTTGGACGATAAGGTAAGAATAAGAAGGTAGAAGAGACAAAAAAAAATAGGTATTGAAAGAGAAAAGTAAATAGGAGGCAGAAGTTAGAAAAAGAGCAAAAATAGGTAGTAGATGGAAGTAAGGTAGAATCGCGATAAATAAAAAATAGAATAAGATGGAAGAAAATGAAGCAGGGAAGGGAAGAAGGTAGAAGAATCTGATGGCGAAGCCAGTGATAAAAGCGATAAAGTTATAAACATTGCGAACACAATAGTAATGTAATGGCTGTACAAATTGTGAATATTGCGTAAATGCGAATAATGGAGTCTAGTCTTAAGTTAGATATAAATACGTTAATTTAAGTTGTATATAGAAACTGAAGTTCTTGTAAACTCTAAGGAAACAAAATTAAAAACAATGATTTCCGTAGTTCCAAGACTATCAAAATATAAAGTTTTTGTGAAATATAACACTGTACTATTATCATCTTCACCTGTAAGGAAATTACTTTCATTTGTTACAATGGTAAATTTACCATAATTTTACGTTTAATGGCTTATAGAAAACTCTCCATTTATTCAAAAGAATCGCTATTTGTCGCAATTTTTATGTATCTTCTTCCAAATTGTATTGATTTTGTCTCATGCGTGAATAATCTCACTTAAGTAAAATAATTAATAAAATTAAATTTACAAAGTTTTTACGACCATACATTTTTTATTTACAGTTATTTCTTATCAAATTTCAATTGTATTAAAATCTACATTTTTTCTAACATTTCGTTTTTCAAAACCATTAGCTAAATTTATAAATGTTACATATAACACAGAAAAATATAACATACCTCTATTTTGTAATTTGTTATCCGCACAAGAATAAGTTTCTTCTGGATCAAGAGATTCTTGACTTTTTGCAATATCTCTAAACATAAAAAATAATAAATGCATAAAACCGTAAACATATCGAGCAGTAAGCAGAAAAATAAACGATGGTACAACCAATGCCAATGCTATAAAATGTTAATTTTGCCGCTTACCGCTTACTGATCTCTGGTGGTTCTATGTTCACAGCCTAATAATATTACAATAAGTATTAACTTAAATATATATATCTTGCTAATTCAAATTAAATATGAATAGACAAACAACTGTTTGAAGTTTCATTGTACACATAATCGTCACCTATTATTAAACACATAATACGTTTTAAAATATAAAATATAAAAAATAATATTTAAATTGCAAAGATATTTTATCCATCTTGTTCTCAAGATTACTCATGCAATCCCCCATCCTGTCTGCTAGAGATCACAACGTTCAGAATTGAAAAAGAAGAGCATTGTAAACTTTAGTTAGTAAGCTAAAACGTTTCAGTATCCATAAATTGAACAAGTATTTTTGAGAAATGAAAGCAAAAATTAATTTAAATTGTGAATCTAGTGGTTAATGATATACGAGACCACGTACCAAGATGGCGAGAATAATCGCTGAATAACTATTAAGAGAAGGAAACAACGATAGTTTAACATAGTGTGGCGCCTCATGACCGTAAAGAAAGTTCCAGGGTTGAAGCGCACGTGTTGGCCCGCGAAACGACGTTGTAAAAGGACGTTGTAAAAAGGAAAACCCTGGGACTTACAAAAGAGCACAAGGGTCTTCGGTAAGAAAAATAATTAAAAAATAATAAATAAATAAATAATAGGCCGTTATGTAGTGGTTCTGATGCGAAGGTTGAAGGGGGTATCGTAGGGGGTGTCGAAGGATGTGTTGAAGAAGATGTTAAAGAAGGTGTAGGCGATCGATTGAATGTTCGGCGGGTTGTGATCGACCGATTCTTGACGTGAGCTTCGTCCAGATGCAGAAGTGTGTGGTGACGATTTCCGCACAAGCGACAGGATCCAGCAGGGCAATAAAAAACCAAGTGCCCTTTCCTTAGGCAATTGGTACACAAGGATGCTTTCCTGACGACTTTGACGTTCGTTGACTGATTTTGCCTTGAAGGTGTCGCAGTCCACATTCCGTGTGATCCCTGGCATAGTGGGCATATCGACGGAGAGTGTGCAGCGGTGAATGCGTGCCCCCGTGGATCGCCTTGTCGTAGAGAATGGTGTGGTTTTGGCGCTCGTCTTGTCGGAGTTGCCATGGATGTTGTTATGATACAGTTTGCCCTTTTTTCCCAGGAAGTCTAATAAATGAGTGTACGGAGGCATTTCTTTGTTGGGTATGGTGAGTTCTCTTTGTTGAATGGTGTCTTGGTTTAATTTGGAAAGGAAGAGTCCTATGATAATGGTGTTTGACGTGACAGGGTCACCTAAGTTTTTCAATGCGCTGAGATGGTGTTCGATAGTGTCGATTAAATTTGCTAAGGTTTCCGGTGTCTTTTTGGTCAATTTAGGATAGTTTTGCATTGCAGACAAGTGACGTAGACAAGTTTGTCGTGGACAATCGAATCTATCCTTAAGAGCGGCGATAACGTCTGTATAACTAGCTTCAGTAGTGTTTAATGATAGAGCACATCTCGCTGCTCTACCAGTTACGGATTCCTGGAGATAATGTAGCTTCTGTACAGGCGTTAGTTGGTCATTTCGATCTATGGTGGAAGAGATTTTTAATACCCTTATCGTTGAGATCGAAGCAATTCTTGATTTCCGACCATTAACGCCAATCTCCACGAATCCTAATGATCTCCTTGTCCTCACTACCGGCCATTTTTGAAATAAAGTATATATTATAATCTGTTACTTCAGTGTTATAATCAGTCAACCATCTATATTATCCTAATCGAAATAGGGGATCGACCAATTCGTGGTGTCGATTATCGAATCGTAACGAGAATTTACGACTCTCGTTGACGCGGTCTACGGCGAACGCGTCTCTCCGCGAATGATCGAACAGACTGGATCTTAACATAATTAGACGAACTGCAGGAAGATCGGTAGGCTCTCAGACGTTCGCCAGATTTTATAATAGGCCTACATTGTCAGATAATTGCAAGTTTGTTACAAGAGTGATATAGTCGTTTATAATCAAATAATTGTTATAAGGAGGTTAAGAGTATTTTAAGATAAAAGATTGTATCAAAGATTATAAAAAAGCGGTATTATATTAATAAAATTTTTGCATTTAAAATTGTACTTTTTCTCTGAATAACTACATAGATAATCTCGAAAACAAGGCGAATGAAATCTAATTGGGCGATCACACAGACTTGCTTTAAGTAAAGTTCAATCGAAGTTATATGAAGAGCCTCGTGACTGTATTAATAATTTCTTCGATCGAGGTTCTTCATATAATTGCGATCGTACTTCACTTACAGGTAAATTCGTTTGATCTTTCAAGTATGCAGGTTATTTTGTAAAACATGTAAAATTGAAATGTTTTCTTACGAGCTAAAGTAGGACAAAACTAGAGAATAGAAAAGTTACATTTGAGATTGTGTTTAGTAGTTATTGATATTTAAAAGTCAACCAAAATTATTTCTGTTATTCAATTCATTAAAAACATTCTTATCTATTTATATAATAAAGTTTATAAAGTTATCATTACTGTGTTTTTTCTTCTTTTTGAACGATTTAATAATTCATATCAATCTGAAAACACACTTATTCAAACTTACCCTTCATCTTTCTCAGATGTATCATTCGGATCCTTCCATGGGGGTACATATACAATACCCTCTTCTTTTAATTGATTTATGAAGTATTCAATTATCTCCTTGCCCTGTAATGATTTTTATTAGTAACCTTTCATTTAAATAATAAAAGTTACAGAAAAACAATTTAGTGAAAAAAGTATTACCTTTGCAATGTTTTGAGCATATTGTTTCATTGCTAATTTTTCCATTGAGTTTTCAAAACCAAAGAAGTTTTTAATATCTAAACTTGCAGTTTGTTCAAAACACGTCCACTCTGGATTTTCAGGATGAACCTGTAAATATACCATGTTCATTAGTCTTGATGTGGAAAATTGATAACATACAGATAAAATCTTCTTATTATATGCCGTTCCCAGCAATATGTCCAATAATCTAAACGTGTAAAATAATAGGATCGTCAACGTGCAAACCGGGGTATCCGACCCTCTAATCACCGACCGGACTGTCGATCCGGAGTGCCGAATCGAGACCATTAACAGCGGTAAACACATGTTGTTACAGAACACACAGAGTCTACGCGAGGCTTCGAAAACGAACAATACTTCGGATCCTTGGTCAGGGAGCGCATGAGCGCATGCAGAATCGCCGAACTGAACCGTGACGATGGCCGTAAGTGTTGTTGTCAGTGTCTAGTGCCATCAGCGACGCACTCTGTGCTGAACGCACGACGCAGTTGTGTGGCGCCACCGGGTCGACGTTGGTGAACGTCTTCTCGCGTACAAGGGCATTAGGCCCTTCTCCCGCAAGGGCAGAGAAATGCAATCGCGAATGATGCGTTCTACGATGCTGCGATGTTGTGCCACACGCAACGTGTTAAATGCAGAGCAACGATATAGCGCGATATGCTGAGCTCCGTACATCGGGCATCGGTCGGCTTGGCCCACCGAAGCAGGCGCGCGTGTATGACGTACAAGGCCTGGGCTCGAAATTGGGTGTGGTAGATCACGTTAGTTGCAGTATAGACGGCTTCCAAAAATCGAATGCGGGCCTCGAGGGACGTTTCGAATTCGGAGCAGGTGGGAGGCCTCAGAAGAATTCCCATTCTTTGAGAATCTTCTTGCCCAATCTCTGCGTAATGACGTAGATAAGAAGATCCTCTCATTATTTGGTCTGTTAGTCCTGATTCGCAAACATCGCAATAGAACGGTTTATTATATCACGAAGTCGAGAGAGTTCACCGGTTAGCTCTTCGACAGAGTGGGGGGTAACATCATGAAATCAGACAAGAGCTCCTGCACGATGACATGTACCATAACGTTTTTGCAATATTCCCCCATTTTGAAATTGAGCTACTCGTTTCCCCTTATAAGGGTCTGATAAACATCACCAAAACCGGGCCAATCGGCGTACTTTCCTAAGAAGGGTGGAATGGCGATGTGCGACAACTGGTCTCGGCCACTCGTGTCCTGCATTGAAGGCGTCTTAGTAACTGTAATCACGCCACTGAGATAATCTTGTGCTGCCCAGTAGGTGTCCTCGATCGACAGAAACTCCTCCTTAGTGGGATAGAGATAATTTCGCTCCATTATCGGAACTTGCAACTGGAGTTGCAAGTTCAAATGCCAACGCTACTCCCAAGACTTTCTCAGGCTCTCCAGCCGAGTCATCTTACGAGCCATAAGCCAAATCTCTTGGATAAGCTTGTCTATGATGCCTGGTTCTTCGTCGCTCTTGCCGATCCAGCTCGAAGCACTCAAAAATGTTTGATAACGCGATAATAATTTTGACGCTGAGAATGTAAGTTAGGAACGAGAATGGCGGGATGTGGAAGTCAATGAGGCGTAGATCTTCTTCTTCTTCTAATCCGCCAGGCGGCTTTGTTTTATTGCAATGACCATCAGCACAAACGAGGTTTTTCAAATTTTATAGTGAAACAAATAACACAATGGATTCACGACTTGTAAGAACGAGGACGTAGGCAAATACGCAATTCGAATTTATCGCAAGCGATGAAAGCAGCGGATGTCGCCAGAGCGAACGTACATCTTGGACGTTCGAATGCTAATAAATACGTAACCGTAGCCGTTGGCACTTACAAAATTCGAAAGAGTGACAGATTCCAGGGCTTATCGGTACGCGTTTAAAATCGCGAGGACTAGTTACAATATTTAGTTCGATACTTACTAAAACTCTGAATCTGATTCGTGACTTCACTTATGAAATTCATGAAATCAAAGAATAATAAATACAATGGGAAGTGTAACAATACAAATGCCAACTTTCATCGGTCATAACGAGAAGATATTATATACAATTGATTAGATTTTTACATTATAACATACAATATACAGATTCTTTTTATTCCAAGAGTCTAAATGAAATAATAATTCTAAATGCTTTAATACATCCCTACTAAGTTTTCATGTTTATCTTATTTCCTGTAAATGTCTTAATATTATACTAATGTATGAACGAAGGTAAACGCATAGACGTATCTTGTCATAAATGGAACTGATTTAAAAATGTCAGGATTAGTGCGACTATTAAAAGCTCCCATCATATAACAGTAAAGTATTTCTTAATCGATTCCACTCTCAAATTAGTATATAAATTTCGAGTTGATTTTCATTCATCCAGTATATGGTAGAACAGAAGGCGTAATTTTTACTGAAATATCACTGAAACGATTTTTAAAAAATTTAAAAATTATTTTTGCAAAAATCAAAAGTTTGCAGAAGGTTAACAATAAAGTAGAATAAGATCGAAATATCATAATGACACATATGGTATTACAATGTTGGTATGCAAAAGGGTTTATAGAAAGTAAGTGTAAAAAAAAAACACCATAGCGTGACTCTACACTTCTGGGACAGTGGAGATTTGTAAAAATAGTTCGTTAAAAATTGCACCTTGAGCGCCAATTTCAAAGTCAAAAATTTTTTGATTGCAACGTATTCTACTCATCGCCAGGAATAAAAGTCTCGTAGCAACCACGAATAGAAAATGATCGCTTTTCCCGAAAAATTCTTAAACTGGCTTTATTCATAATGTGTTTACATTTATATTCACATTTAATAAGAAAGTAGCGTGCTATTTAGCAACAAGGAGCAACAAGAAATTATAGATTAGCTTGTGAAATATATCAGAATACAGGAATAATGGAACATCTCCACGTGCAGGAAATAAGCCGTAACAATGATATTTTTTGCAGCTATGTTAACGGTTTGGTAATCAAAACTTAATATTGCAAATCGACTCCGTATGAATTAGCGTAAAGAAGAACAGGTTAATTATCGCTTTTGATCATGCTTGTCCGCTGTTGGACTTGCATAACATAGTTTGTGAACTGAAAATGAATCACATGACAGTGCGACGAACAATTCGAGAAGAAAGCGTATGACCTTACAAAATTCGCCGCGTTCAAGCACTGCCATTGGATGCTACATAAGTTGCAACACGATCCACACTTTTTGGAGCAGGTATTATTTACAGATGAAAGCCGTTTTTCAGTTATAGTATCCTGAATCGACAAAATGCCAGGATTTGGTCTTACAGAGATCCACTGAAATTTTTGAACGATTGAAAGATTTAACCAAGGATGATTCACCAGAAATGTAGAGGCAGGAACTATTGAAAATTATATTTTTAGCCCCATTTTTCTCTTTTTTTTTTTTTTACCTACATTGATGATAAGTTCAACATATTTGCGATTTTTACACTCACATCTCCTAAGCGAATTACGTGATACCATATCATGGCAAAATCGTCATTTCATCTATTTTATGCATGATGGTATTCCATCTCACCATAGCAGACCAGTAATTTTTAAACGAAATGTTTGCAATAAGATGAAGGATAGGAATAGGACGTAGACCTGCTTCTCGCGCGACTTCTTTTTTGTTTATAATTCAAATAAACAGATTAAACAGTTGCATCATCTGATTGAATATGTTTTTACCGTGTAAAATCAATATGTAACCTTGGGGAGAAACTTGAAATGTAGAAATGCGAATTCGGGGCTGTTTAAACAGACAGAAAGAGAAAAAGAAAAGGAAAAAGAAAGGAAGAAAAGAAAATATGGGATATGCAATAGTGAATCTGAGGCACTTACGTGCAAGAATAGGTGCTATTTTCCTGGCATCTGGTTAAAACATATAAACACATTACAAATAAAGTGAATTCCGAAACTAGTGGCACTTTATTGAACATTTCTTTCCAAGAGAACGGTCGAGTTGCGATCAATGGTTTCTTTGAGACTTTCGTTTCTCGTGATGAGTAGAATACGAGTTTAAAAATATTTTTATCTGTGAAACTCAGTCAATTTTACACAAACCTTTTTTTTTTGCAAATCTGCATCGATCCAGAGGTGTAGAATCACGCTAAACAGGTTTCTACACTTACTTTAAAATTACCATTTAAAATTTTTTTTTTTTATTAGTTCATTGGTTTTTACAATTTGTCCAATAGGACATTTGGTAAAGTGTTATATCTTGTTGAGTATAAAAAAAAAAAAAAAATAAAAATAAATGCAGCATGTGTGTGGCTACCCCCAGCGGGGTGCCATCTTAGGTTATATCTTTATGAGGTCTATTGGGTGCTTCCTTTTTAGTCTTCTTGTAGTGTTTGCTGTGTTGTTTGTTTCCGCTGCTAACTGGTTCGGGTGTGTTTCCATTCTTTCTTTGTGTTTTTTTGCCATTTTGATTATCTCCTCCTTGACCGTTGGTATTCCCAGGTATTTCCTGATGTCCTCGTTTCTGACGTACCATGGGGCGTTTACTATCGTTCTGATTATTTTTGATTGTAGTGTCTCTATTTTTGTTATATGGCTCTTTGCTGCTGTTCCCCATAGTGGAATTCCGTATGTCCATATTGGTTTTATGATTGTTTTGTATATTTTTAATTTGTTTTCCATGCTTAGTTTGGATTTTCGGCTTGTTAGCCAGTGCATTTGTCTCCTTGCTATCTGTATTTTGTCTATTGTTGCTTTGATATGCTGTTTCCATGTGTGGTGTGCATCTATGTGTAGTCCAAGGTATTTGACTTGCTTTGTTTGTGTTATTTGCGTCCCGTTCAGGAAGATGTTTGGTGTTGTCTGTTTTCGCAATGTGAATGTGATGTGGTTGCATTTGTTCGGGTTAGCTTTAATTTGTTTGTCTTTTAGCCACTTTTCTATTTTTGTTACGTGATTTTGTAGTATTGTGGCTGCTGTTACAGGGTTGGTGTGCCTGACTAGTACGGCTGTGTCGTCCGCAGATGTTAATATTTTGCTATTGGTAGTTGTTGGTATGTTGGCCGTGTATAGTGTGTATAATATAGGTCCTAGGACGCTTCCTTGCGGAACCCCTGCTTTGATGTCTTTGACTTCGGAGTATGCGTCCTTGATTTTTATTGTGAAGGTTCTGTTGGTTAGATATGATTTTACTAATTTGTATATTTGTTCCGGGAATTGTTTTTTAATTGTTTTTAGTAGTCTTTCGTGGTTTATTTTATCGAATGCTTTTTCTATGTCCATGAATAGGGCTGTACAATATTGCTTGTTTTCTATTGCGTGTATTATTTCGTTGACCAGCCTGTGCGTTTGTTCTATGGTGGAGTGTTTGTTTCTGAATCCAAATTGGTGGTCCGGTATTATTTTTTCCTTCTCTATTATTGGTTTTAATCGGGCGTATATTACTTTTTCTAATATTTTGGAGAGCGCAGGTAGTAGTGATATTGGTCTGTATGATGTTGTTTCATGTGGGTCTTTGCCTGGTTTGGGTAACATTATGATTTGTGCTAGTTTCCATGGTTTAGGATAGTATTGGATTCTTAATATTGCATTGAATATTATAGCGATTAGTCGTATCGCTTTTGGTGGAAGGTTTTTCAAGATTTTGCCATTGATTAGATCGATTCCTGGTGCTTTGTTGTTTTTTGGTTTTCGATTATGTTTCTGATTTCTTGTGCTGTTGTTTTTGGTATGGTGTATTGCTTGTCAGTTGCGGTGCTAGTGGTTGACTCGTCGTCGTCTGTATGTCGATTGTGGTTGCTGTTGTTGATGTTGTGTGGTGTAAATGTGTTGCATAAGTGATTAGAAAACTCTTCGGCTTGCTCTTCGTTGCTTCTTGCCCATGTGTTGTCTTCTTTTCTGATTGCTGGGGCTGGTTTTGTTGTTTTCTTTATTTTTTTTGTGGCTTTCCATAGTGAGTAGTTGTAGTTCTCGTGTGCAGATAGTGATTCTATGAACTTTGTGAATTCGTTGTTGTTGTGTTCTTTTATTTTGTTTTTTATTTCCTTTGCAAGTTTGTTTAGTTGTTTTTTGTTTTCTTTTGTTCTATGTTTTTGCCATTTTGCTTTCGCTTTCCTTTTTTCTCTAATTTTCTCGAGAATGTCTGGTGGGATTAGTTTTGATTGTCCAACGTTAGGTTCGGGTTTAGTGGTTGCCCGCGCTGCTTCTTGTATGATTTCTGTTATTGTTTTTACTGCTTGCTCGATTTGTTCGGGCGTTTTCAATGGGATGTTGCAGTTGATTTTGCTCTCAATTATTTCTTTGAAGGTTTGCCATTTGGTGGATTTGTTACATAGTGTCTCTGGGGTGTTGTAATGTATTGGCTTATTACTGTATGTAATTATTATAGGTGTATGGTCGGAGCTTAGCTCAAGGCTGGGTGCTATATTTATTTTATTTCTGTTTAGTCCCTTTGTGACTGCAAAATCAAGTAGGTCAGGGGTTTTGCTCAGGTCTGTCGGCCAGTATGTCGGTCTTCCTGTGGATAGTATATTGAGGTTGTTTTTTCTAATGTGTTTTTCCACGGTTCTACCTCGAGGTGTGATGATTCTTGATCCCCATGTTATGTGGTTTGCGTTGTAGTCTCCTGCTGCGATGTACTTGTCGCCTAATTGTTGGAAGTATTCTTCCCACATTTGTGGTGTTATTTTGTGTCGCGGTGGTGCATATACTGCTGACAGCTGTAGATGGTTGATGCTGGTTTGCACGGTAACGGTGGTTGCTTGTATATGTTCTTTATTGACTTGACTGTGTAGGTGGTGTTTGATTTCGTTCTTTATTATTATTGCGGTCCCTCCGTGAGCTTTTCCTGAGGGGTGCTTGGTATCGTATATGGTGTAGTACGGTATTTTTATATAGCTTTTTGTTGTGAAGTGCGTTTCTGATACGAGTAGTATGTCTATGTTGTTGTGGTATAAGAATGTTTTGGTTTCTAGGGCCCTTTTTTATAGGCCGTTAGAGTTCCATGCTGCTATTTTAAGTATATCCATTATTACTTTTTACTTAGCATGTTTGATAGCAGTTGTATCATGGCTGTGATTTGTTGGGATTGTTGTATGATTGCTGCGTTTTGTTCACTTATCATTTTCGTTATCATTTCGGTGTTTTTAATGGATTGTTTTAGTAGTTCTTTGATTTCTGTGTCTTCGTTGATGTTATTGTTCTGGTTTTGGTTGACTGCGGGTGTTCTTTGCTTGGTTGCTTGCTCGTAGCTCCGACCACCAGTGGTAATGATGTTGTTGTGATTGTTATTTATTGTGTGTTGTGTGTTTGTTGGTGTCTCCGTTTCTGCACTGTTTTGTTGAGTGTGTTGGATGTTGATTGTTCTGCTTCGAGGCGGCGGAAATAGTTTTCGTTGAATTATTTTTCTGGCTAGGCATCCTTTGTAACTAGCTGGGTGATTTCCGCTGCAGTTGTAGCACTTTACTTCTTTTATTTCTCCCTTGTATGGGCAGTTAGTTGTTATGTGTTTTTCTGCGCATTTAACACACACCGGGTTTCTATTGCAATAATTTTTTGTGTGCCCATATTGTTGGCACCGCATGCATTGTGGTATGTCTTTTTTGTGTCTTGGTGGTTCAATTGTTATTATTGTATTTAGGATTTGTTTTACTTCGAATATTGACTTGTTGTTTATATTCGGTTCTAGTTCCACTAGGAATAGCGGTAATGGTTGTTTGGTGTCATATTTTGTGATGTTATTTATTAGTCTTACCTGGTGGCCTAGTTTGGCTAGTTCTTCTCCTATGTAACTTGTATTAGTCCTTGGGTGTAATCCTCTGATTACTACCTTGTAGCTTTTATCGGTTTTTAATTGGTATGTGTGGTATCCGGCGTTTTTATCTTTTAGCATTTTTACTACTTTTCTATAAGTTTCTGGTGTGTTGGTTAGTACTTTTACTTGGTCCAGTGTTAATTGTTTGATTCTATAGTTCTCTTTGCCTGCCGTGGTGTTTAGCAGTTCCAAGAGGGGGTCTATTATTTGCGCGTCGATATATATTGGTGGTGGTTTGGGATTATGTGTTATTGGTTTGTCAGTTTGGTCTGTTTCTTTCTCTAGTGGCAGTGCGCTGAATGAGTTTTGCAGGGGAATTTCTTGTAGCCATTGTTGTCTTTCTGTTTTGTTTGTGGTTATTCTTCTTTTTTTGTTGGGGGTTACAATCTTCCAATTTTCGTTCTGTTGTGTTAGCTCGTTGTTGGTGGTGTTTATTTCGTCACTCGTTTGTGAGATTTCCATATCTGTCTCGTTTGTGACTGTGCTTTCGCGAACATCAGTGGCTTTGTTTATGGCATATGTTTCGCCGTAGTTCGATATCCTGAGTGGTGGTACCCGTTGCATTGTTTTTGCTTTCCCCGCTTGTTGCACTTGCGGGGACACTGGTTTTCTCGTCCGGTTTCTCCGGGCGGTCGTCACTTTTCTTTAACCTCACTGGTCACTAGGGACACGTCTGCACTCTTCGGTGGTCGAAAGGGAACTGACCATTTTAAATGAAGCAATTTTAATAACAGATATACGTATATAGAAAGAAAATTTTATTTCAAGATCAAAAGTTGATACAAATTTCATAAATTATAATGGGGAGTAGAAAAGCAAATTATAATGAATTAGAAAAATTAAAAAACTGATAGAATGCACAAAACAGATTCTGTCCGGAAACATTCATAAATTTCTAGAAGTAAATTATTAATGAAATATGTTTGACTTCTATGGTACTGCGGGATCAATTATATAAGAACATTTGATGTATCAAGCAATATTAAAAATCTATTACGTTTACTGAAACATTAAAAAAAAAAGTTAAACTGTGAGACCATACCACATTGGCTCGTCCCGTAATTAAAAAAATGTTATCTTCAGTACGAGAATAAGGTCCGTTATGGTATAAATTGGTTACGGCTCGGTTTGGCAGAAAAAATAGAATCACATTTATAAATAATACACTTAATAGTAAAATATAAACTAAAATCGTAATACTCGACTCATTTAAAATTTAAATCATTGGAAGGAAGTTTATTTTCAAACAGCATGTTTTAATTAGTTTAATAAAAGTTTAATCAATTAGCTTTTAATTAAATAAATATGAAAGAAAAATGAAAAGAAGTTTGGTTAAAGTTAAACACTTATCTATTCTGTTACTATTCCACCAATTTCATAATAATTCTCTTCTTTAATAGATACATAATTAGTAACGCGTGCTAAATATACCGGTACGGTAAAGCAGTACCGCTAATATAATAATTAGGATTAGGTATTTTGTGAATTATTAAATATAAAATTGTTCTTAAATTTTCCAGATTTTCTATTTTAAACCAAAACACAAGCAATTCACTAAATATGTTCATAGCTACATATATTGAACTGTTGTTAAAGATAAATTATTAAAAAAATTCTTTTTGTAACTTTTATACAAATCATTTATTTATGAAATATTTGTTGTAGAAATTACTCTGTTTGACCAAATAAGTTCTTTAATTACATCATATATCATTTTTTCATAAGTTATAAATACGACATATTATATACAGAAACAAAATATGTTAGAAATAGCAATGAAAATGTCAAATAATGATTAAATTATGCTAAATACTTACAAAATATCTGCACTTTTCGATAACCGATACTCTAGATGAAAAACTTTCATTATACGCTTCTATTTCTAGAACGCTATTTCGTCTATCTAAAACATTCCTTTGAATAAAGTATACAAAATCTACTCCAATGATCTGAAACAAACGACAAGAGTAAAAATTTCTAGGGCAGAACGAAAACATATCGGTTAAATTTTGTATAGATGTCGTAATGTTTGGTGTTTTATATGTATATTATTAAAAAATGTACCTTATTCTTACTTTTATGAATAAAAAGCATATAAGTTTTACATATTTGAAGTGATTATCGATTGTTATGTGGATTACTCGTTGAAATAGTATTTCTATTATATTTTAGATTATTTTACATTTCTTGAAATATCTCATTACGATTAAGGAGGTGACGCAATTATAAAATGATCAGATATCTTCTCTGAGATCAAATAACATTTTTCTAAAGCATATCTTTATTCATATAAATTAACGAATTATTTAGATAATCTATGTATGCGCATATACTAAATATTTTTTGAAGTTTAACCTATAAACCACGCAAATAACATCCTTAACAATCTTGCCTTGGCTTCCATCGCGATAGGACGTATTTGACAATATCACGTATCTCCAATATGTGCCATCCTAAAGCAAGTGATAGTGGCAGCGAAAGAAATGGTGCTAATATTAGTGATACTAGGGTAGTGGTAGTAATATCAATACCACTACACCAACTGACTCCTGGCTCCTACATACGTATACCATACATATTATCATGCTAAAAACAGAGAGCCAGCACATACGTAATATCTATGAGTACAGGAATCTCACCTGATCGATCACTGAGCAAAGAACCCAAACTATGAACCGAAATTGAACCGAAAACATCCTACGTGAATGTCATAAAATATGAATACACATCAACTAAGGACCAAGCCATAATCAAAGAATATGTTTGAGCCATGAAATATAATAGGACTTAAATCAATAAAATATTTATTGAATTTCGAACAAAAGAGTCTGCATGTACTTGTACAAAAAAATGACCCTTATAAACCAAACATCGAAATATAAGTTTATAGCAACAAATAATAAGAACATAGACATTCGTCCCACATCGGATCATGAATTTTGAACATTGCACCAATAATCTCCAACTGTACAATCCAGAATATGTTAAAAAACACAACATAAAACTTTGGTTGAAAACAACATATTAGGTCATCCCATAAGTTCGTGCCGACTTTTATGTATACATTTCATGTGTCGATTTATAAACATACGGCGATTAGGGACCAATGCACTTGAGCTTAGCTGATCGAGAACAGGCTAGAGCAGATTTTCGTTTGTATAAGATCGTAATATAGTGAACACAGTGACTTCTAACGGTAAAAAATCATGAGTGAAATGCATATCCATTTTCGACATCTCACGTTATATGAATTTCGGAAAGGAAGTTCTGCAACAATTGCCACGAAAAACATATGTGCTGTTTACGGAGAAAATGCGCTTTCATCTCGCACCTGTAGGATGTGGTTCCAACGTTTTAGAGCTGTGAATTTCTGTTTAGAAGACGAGGAACGCTCCGGGCGTCCTCCTCCCTAGAATACTCTATTTTGAACTTTTATCTAGTGGTGATACCATTAATTCAGACAAATATTGCACTCAGTTAGAAAAATTAAGGGAAGCACTAGCTGAAAAACGACCAGGTTTAGTGAATAGGAACCACGTTATCTTCCATCACGACAACGCTAGACCGCATGTCGCGAAAAACGTTACCAAAAAAATTGTCTGAATTTAAGTGGGAAATTTTACCACATCCCCCATAGTCCCCAGACATTGCCCCATCTGATTACCACCTGTTCAGAGCAATACAACACTTTTTAGTAGGTAAAAAATTTGAAAATATTAACAAATAATTTTAAAGTTTTAAAGAAAATTATTTTAAAGAAAAACAAGAGAACTTTTATCGAGACGGAATAATGGCCCTACCAGAAAAATGGGAAGAAGTTGTACAACGAGAGGGGGATTACATTTTTTCATGAAACTGAAAGGTATGTAAACAATCTTAACATATATAACCGCTCGAAAAACGGCACGAACTTATGGGATGACCTAATATTTAAAAGTAGGAATCTCTGATCCCGAATTTTTACATATACTTAGCTTGAGACAACAAGTTTATGTATACCCAAAGGATGCTAAAATGATACGAAGATCGTTCACAGTTACGTTTGATGACGCTAAAAACAAAATTTTCACCTACACAAAGTAGCAGAGCGGCTTCATGTGTAAATAGCAGAGATACATTGCTAAACGATGCCCAAAATAACAACACAAACGAGAATAGTAGCAAATCTCTTCCAGATTTCCTGGAACATTAAAGACATCAAACTGACCAAAGAGAAGAACGAAGTATAAATAAAACCGGGATTAAAAGATCGCTATTGATATCATGAGAAGATTCTCACTTCCAGCCGATACAACTAAGCGACTTAATCTTTAAACTTTCAGAATCAATAACAACCACGAAAGAGGAAAAAGACACCGAAATAATCCATAAAAGACAAGAACGCTCCATATCATCCATTCCATCTATGAGAAAAATAGAAAAATTGTTTGACCCAGCCAGCCTATATCATCCGATATAGAAAACCTAAAAAACAACTACATACTACATTATACATATATTTACATACATACCTTTTTTAAAATATACGGTGCTTCGACATTTAATTTACAGCGTCGTTCTGTTATTCTAATTGAGCCATTTTTACTTTCTTCATCTGAAACTATCTCGCAACCGACAAAAACAGGAATTTTTGGACAAGTAGGAAATCTGCGTTCATATGCCTACAAACAAAATAAACATTTGTGAGAACTTATATAACAGTTATACGTTGACATTAATAGTTCATGCAAAATCCGTAAAATATAAAACACGAAATTGTATAGTAAAACAAGGGCACATATTAGTAAATTGATCAAGTTTTTGGTAAAAATAGCAAATAATCCTAAACACTATCTAATTCGTTTTTTCTCCAAGTAGATAGCAATGCACTTCATTGCTACAATGTTTTCATATGATACTTAAATCTCTTAGAACTGAAACTGGTCAACTTCAGTTTTTATACACTTTCTGATTTTTTTTGCTAGGCATATGATTAGCACAAACTACTGAAAAAAGAAATTGGGCCATAAAGTTAATTATGAAGTGGAATAGATAACCGTACATTTCAAGGTAAATTTTAGTAAATAATACAATAAATGTCTTGATAATTGCCGGAAAGCCGAGACACGCGATCGCCAATTATTTTGATTTTAACAATAAATATTGGTACGATCCGTTGTTTTGCCAAACGTAGAGAAGGACAGCGCGAATGAAAAAGAAAGAGATCGGTGAAAAGAAACATATCGGTTAGTTAAACAATGTTAGTGCAACAATGATATGTTGATTTTTTATTTTTGTTGAATAGAACTTTCATCAGTGTAATTCTAAAGTTTTTCTGATTAAAATAAGACCAAACACGATATATTTATTTATTGCTTATTTAATAAAATTAACTTATTTTTTTTTTTGCTTGTTAAGTACGTATGTAAATGTGATTTAAGATGTATCGTATTTGATCTTACTATAATTAGAAAAGTATCACGAAAAGTATCACATTAGAAAAAGTTTAATTTAAAAAAAGTCAAAGATAAAAAATTTTCATTATTGAATTAGTATCGTCTCATTAACATTTGAATTCGAATCAAATTATACTACTTAGCCTTTGCAATATGTCAAAGGGAACACCAGGAGCCTTTGAGCAGAACTCCCCGCAATATTGGGGATGAAGACCTTGAAATTAGAAGTATCCGGCAAGTATCGAGGTATTACTGTATTTCTAATATTACTATGTCACTCGTCTTCTAATTTAAAATTGATCAATGCTGGTTCTAAACAGTACTGGTTCTGAGTTTAACGAGTCATAACAGAATAATTAACGGTAATTATGTAGAAAGGGGAGCTTCAATTGCGATTTCGTTGAATCTCGGATATGTTGTAGAGGGAAGGATTCTAAGTCCTGAATAACATACACTTTGTTCAAGGCATGGGACGTTCGTGGTTTAAAAGCTGTGACAAAAAGAAAATTTTACATTACATTTACTGATTAGTTTAGGTTAAGTTAGATATGGAGGCCGAGCGTCCAGATCCTTCAAAAAATCTAACCTAATCTAACTTTTGAATTACGATCATCCCACGCCTCGGACGAAGTACGTGTTACTCAGAACTCAGGGCCCTCCCCTCTGTAACATATCCGAAATCCAACAAAACTAGAATTGGGGCTCCCTTTTTTAAATAATTACCTAATTAACTTGTGAATGCAGAAAGTATTTCACATCACTATCCTTATGAGGCAAAATTTCATTTCTAAATTCAAGATTATGTATCGCTTTAGAAACGAACAATAAATATGTTTATCCTCACTGCTTTACATTTTTTAGAAATAATCTTCGTTCATGTTTACAAAATTTCCAACTTGAATTTTTAAAAATTTCAACTCTTTTTTTGAGATCTTAGTACATAAAAATACTTCAGTTTCAATATTTATCTTTTATGTCCGTAATCTCGCTTTATATAGACATTCCATCCTGTATCTTTGCACACAGCATATGAAAGAATATGATAATTATAAGTTTGGTATAACACTATTATCAGTGTCAATAATTTGAAGTACAAAATACCGTCCACCAAGAAGCTCATTTACGAAGATAATTGTATAACAATTTTCAAATTTTTCATGCATTGTTTGTGACAGTTTCATATTCTGATTTGCTTACTGAGATATGTCCACTGTTCGTTGATGCCTAACATAGCTGTCGCAGCCTCAGGAGCTTGCAAGCTCGCACCACGACAGTTAACGAGGGAGGTAGGTACGTCAGGAATTGTCTGCTCTTACTTGCCGCTTGCTTTCTTGGATCTGAATTGATGATGAGAGTGAGAATCAATGAGAGTAAATGAGATATAGTGAAATGCAATTTAAATGATATTCTACTTTTTGTTACTGTCTTTGAAGGATTAATTAGCTTTAAATTAAACAAGTGAAACTGTATGTGTGACGTACCAAAACAAGGAATATTGCACAATTATTAGAAATATCCTTACTTTTTTTTTATGATGCGTACGCTTAAACGTATTATTCTTGAAAATAACAGATGCACTCTATAGCATTCATTTAAAAATTAAACTGAAAATGAATTAAATACAAGAATGCATGTGCATACATAAATGTGAATATTTAAACTGAAGAAATCGTAAAATACGAAAGATATGTAAATGACATTTCTCTTTTTTCGACGAATTTTTAATATTCGAATTTTGGTTAATTACGAGTTACACATATAAAATGTCTCGCCAATATGATATTAATGCACTGTATCTATTCGATTTTCAAAATTAAATAAAAAATTTTGTACTATTGATAGAAATAATATAATAGATTAATAGAATTCGCTTAAAAATACAAAAGGAAGAAATGTTCGTAAACACCAAATTCAAGTCGATAGTACTTATATGTATTTGAGATATTTAATTTTGTAATATTTATAGATACTTTAAGAAGTTTAAACTTATTACTCAACTTTTTCGCATTCAATATCTCACGTCCTTAAAATTTACAATATCATTTTATTTCTATATCATATTCTATTAATTAATAATGTCATGTGCATATTTATAATATAAACATATATAGTATATATGTACACAGAATTAGTAAAAACTATCGCTCGAAATAACTCGTTATCTACTGATTTTATCAAAAAATGTTTCAAGTGAAATTTATTGTATTTAAGAACTCTGATCAGATGAATACATCGTGTTTTGTTGATGCCTTATAGTTTCTAAGAAATCAAGATGATCTTGAGTTTTTTAACAGTTATCTTATATACTTTTTACATTTCGTTGCAGCCGCTAAGAGAACGAATTCAACTACCTACAATAAGGTGACCTTCAGTTGACCTTGAACCTCAGAACGAAACGAAAATTTGTGAAGAATAACTTACTTTCAATGATTCCGTTTAAAGTAGATGCCGTCGAGAAATTATGTTCCTGTCTCGTACCGACGAGACGCCGCGTCGCGTCATGTGAAAAAATGTCAAGATATGAGCTACAGTGATTGAATGTGTGCTCGTCGTTATTAACCACATGTAATTGAGAGCCACTTTTTAATCGCATTACTATCAACATTGAAAAGTTCTTTGCGACAATCGAAAGGGATCTTCGCAGTGATTCGATAAAGATCAGTTGACTGTTCATGCTCCGAAACCTTGTCACTTTATCCTCGGAAGATATTGTTAACAATTAGTGGAATATAACTGTAGTACTTCACTATTCATTTTAAAAGAGACTATCACAGTCGAAATATATTACCAGTATATCGAAGAAATGCACGAAAAATTGAAAATTCTACGTCCAGCACTCATTAAGTAGAGATGTGCGGGTACCCGAGGCTCGAAACAGGTCGAGCAGAGATCGGATCGGTTCCCGAAAGTATTTTGAGACTCGAAAGTATTGGAATTCCCCACAATTTCGAAAACAACGTTTTCGAACAGTATTTTGCAAATAGCTTTGTTATAGAATAGGCAAGCACTATATAGCTAGTCGTTAAAAATATCGTCCGGGTTCTCGAGACTGTCTCGAGTCTCAAGATACTTTCGGGACCGGACCCAATCCCGAAAAAATTTCTCGACTTGATCCGACCCAATATTTTCGGGGGTTCTTGCACACCTCTGGTAAGGAGGTAATACTACTATCCAATTATTATATTCCATGATGGCAACTAATAGTCAGATATATTTACTAACCAACAATTTTCAAATATGATATACTAAACCTGTTATAATATTTGACAAGATGGTGTTGAATTGCACAACAATTTTTATATATATATATATATATATAAAATACTAATTATAAATTATCACAAACATTCTGGATATATCAAAACTGAAGGTTACATATTCTTATTAGGAAAATAATATCCATAATGTACCTAAATACATTCAATTATATTGAAATACATCCATAATATGTATATTTAAATATATGCAATATTGATAAAAGTTATTGTATCGATATAACTACAATATTATATAATATTGAAATATATCCATAGTATGTATATTTAAACATAAAGATGTTATTGTACCAGATAACTATAATATAATAATATAATATAATATAACTATAATAGTATAATATAATAATATATTGTATCAATATAAGAATTAGATGTTTAAGCAGTTAGAAAGAAGGGAAAATATTATTTATATCACAAAACAGATAATAAAGACAAATTAAAATGTGTGAAAAATATATAAAATACATTTGTGTTATAACAACATTAATAATAATGTAATCACATGTGCAAACCGTGCTATAAATAAATAAATAATTTGAATAGAATATATGTCGTTTCTATAATGAAAGGCATTATAATAGATGCACATAAATTCTTCCATGCAACCTAATATACTATAAAATTAAAAATATGAGTTTGGTTTTAACCTAGGATGATGATGAATATAGAGCACTATGTATTACACATATATGTATGATATTAAATACAATGTATTATAAATGTGCATTACAAATTATTTTAATTTAATTATTTGTAACATTTTTATAAATGTACATTACAAAATATTTGTAATTTAAAAATTACATTAAAAGAGAACTACCTATTCTTCAAAATAAATTTAATTTACTAGTTAATAGGCATTTATAGAAATCTTTATATCAACACTATTAAAAATATATAAATGAAATAAAATCAATTATTTTGTTCATGCTAGCATCTGAAATGCTTTTTTATCCAAACAATGTAATTATTTCAAAATAAGTTATATTTTAACATGCATTCTTAGCATAATGTAAATAGTAAATAATTTATAATAGAAATACTATATAGCATGAATGAATCAACTACTGTATTAATTATTAGGTTGTCCCAAAAGTTTCTTTTGCTTTACAAGGAAATACAAGGAAATAATAGATGCACAACATTTTTTGTTTATATCATTTTACTGAATTAGGTATGATCCAGTTTGTTCTATTGGGACAACCTTGAATTTTTGGGATAACCTAATACTATATACAGCTATATTAATATGATCTTATTCATTAAAATAAAATGATATGTACATTTTGTTGTCAAAAATTGAATTGATTGTTATATAGATAGAGTTACTTAAAAACTGCATTTTCTAAAGCACCAAAACATATATTTGACTTACGCTATGTTATGTTCAATAATTATTTCTGTTCGTTTACATATTAATAAAAGTTTGCATTATGGCTTTAAACAGACCAGAGACTAACATTTCGACATGGAAATTAATGATAAAATTATACTTTCAGCGCAAATCTGTAAGACATAATAAATAGACCTTACACTACTATACGAAAGATAAGAAATACATATATTATATTTATAGATACAATTAAACATTGTATAATAAGACAGAACAAGGAAAGAAAAATGTTATAACTAAAATGAATAGAGAATATATAATCAGGCAAATTAAAATTATTCCTAAAATGAAAAACATTAATAATTGATATGCTATTGAAAGGTAAGGAAATTATTTCAATGGAAACTGTTTTGGATACCACAAAATGACGGTTATAATAATAGGACAGCATAAAAGGAACCATACATTTCTATAGCAAATAGAACAAACTATTGGGAACTGCAAAAGATTTGTAACCAAAATTTATAGAATAATGTAATATTTCTCAATAAAGTTAAAATTAATATATTCAATTTACACAAGATCAAATAATTATTCAAAAAAGATACAGGTCTCATAGTCACACGCACAAAGAATTTTATAGCATTATGAGGCTATGTAGTAGCAAATACTATTCTTATATCTTGCTTATTTCAGCGAATAAAATTATATTAATATAATTCTTATGCTTTTATCGAATGATTAATTACTAACATATGCCTACAACAAATTTTATTTACAAAAAGATCTCTTTATTTGTCATGTTATTTAAACTATACAGATTTCTGTATTGTATATATGTTCAGTTTTGTAAGTAACTATATATAGCGGTAATATAACATTTTAATCCACACAAACTATAAATTATTAACAAACTTCATAAGACATAACGCATTCATGTTTTCTAATTCCAAATTTTGAAATTATGTATAGTCCATCTTATTAATTTGCATATATACACACGTAATATTATCCTTACTACACATAATATGTACATAATATACACATCACATATACGATATAGCATAAACTAAATGTAATTCAGTAAGTTAAAAAGTAATATAGGTTTCTATAAATAATGATAATGAAATAAAAAAATATACAACAAACGCACCATCATTACGAGCGGAAAAGGATGCTTATACACCCGAACAGGTGACTGATATTGTTGAACCATGTCACAATGTCTTCTTACAAACTGGCTGCTAATTCAGACTGCAATTTAAATAGAAATGAATAGAACTATAATAATTGAACTTAGTGTAATTAAATAGAACAAATCAGGTCCACTAATAACTAACCGAAAAAAAAGCAAATTATATAGGTTACAATGTTACAATAGGCCGATTCTTAACCTTCTTTTATTTTATTCAATATTTATGTCACTGCACTTTATATAATTTAGAAGTAACTTTGGCACGAAGTATTTCAAGTTGTACAAGTTATAAGGAAAGATTCGACGATTAGTGTTTACATCATATAATACAGAAAACAGAAACAAAAAAAACACAAATTGCACAGAAATATTAATGAACTTTGACAAATGGCGCAAATCCAACTTGCCATTGTGTGTAACCAACTGTAACTATTCCAACGTAACTACAAACCAACACAAGAAGTATGACACAGGTCCCTATATTGGAACCAATCATGAAATAAACAAAGGACGATTAAAATAGGCAAATTTTAAATATTCGAATAATTTGAATTGTTCAATGTAAAAATCTTTCAAATAAGGCTCTCATATTAATTGTAACTGTATTACAAAATTTATGTATTCGTTACAATTGAATAAGTAAACTATTCTTACATAATTATAAATACTATATTATACATAACAATGTATAGGAATTTCAGTATGATTTGAATACAATCTTAATATGTATTGACTTATAACTAAAATATCAATGTGTATATGTAAATGAATATACTTAAATTTACTTAAATTTAAATAATAATTTTCATATCTTTCACATAAACCAATTTGTAGTAACGAAATTGATATGTTCAGATTCCTCTTATACGATATTAATCGATATTTATTTAAAAAACAGTATATTTATTCATTGTGGATATCATCTTGTATTATCTGCAGATGAATAGTATTCTCTCTAGATAAAAGAAATTTATCGATCGTTTGAGGCGCTAAAGACAAGCACAACATTAATATAGAAGATCATAAACCTAATTCTTTGAAAAAAATAAATGTTATTGATTAGTAATTGTATAGAGGGTAGTAAATTAATTTTTTGAGTTCCATGAAAGATGGGAGTAGGTAAAAGTCAATTTTCTGAAGAAGAGTTACAAGATTACCAGGTATTTGATTCTTCTTAATAACTCAATATCCATGAATTTTGTTTAATTATTTAATCTTATCTTATATTATAGGATTTGACATATTTTACGAAAAAAGAAGTTCTGCAGTAAGTATACTTAAATAATTTAAATAATATCTATTTAATAGCTTCTTGTAATAGTTAGGAGTATACAATGATTATTCTAACACATTGGTTTATTTAATATTAGAAAAAGGAAGATGCATAGCTATTTATATTCTGTTCTTTTACAATAATAATATAGATATTACTTTAGATTTTTAACCTTTCGATGTAATGTATTTGAATGTATTTATGAAAGGTAAAAAACAGATTTACTTTTGTATTTTACATATATGTTTCAAAATAAAGAATAGATCTGTTTTAATGTGATATTTTATACGCATTTCAAATACTTCAAATATTTTATGTTGTTCTGATTATTTTGTAAAAATATTTTATCCTCAGACATACAACATTTGTATTTATTATATCTAAGAACCATTAGTGTTCAATATTTTATTAATTGTATCACAGACACGTACATATAGAACATGCAATAAAATATCAATAATTGTATGATTGTGATTATTCCTATATAATTATTATGATCATAGAATTAAGAACAGTTCTTATACTTTTATATATTATTATGTATTATTAGCAACTTTTCATATTTCTGTGTTTAAACTAACAGTCTATATATTGAAAGTCACTAATTCATGTGTAAAATTTTGATTTTGTATGACAGTGCACATCAAAAGTTTAAAGCACTTGCCCCAGAAAAGGTTGGGCATAATAGAAATGCAAAACTTCCAATGTCTAAAATCTTACAATATCCTGAATTAAGAGCAAATCCTTTCGGAGACCGGATTTGTAAAGTTTTTAGTTCTAGTCAAGATGGAGATTGTACGTTCGAAGATTTTTTAGACATGATGTCTGTTTTTAGTGACGCAGCTCCAAAAGCTGTAAAAGCAGAACATGCTTTCAGAATATTCGGTAATACTTATATCTTATTTGCCAGTTTCTTTATAAATTTAATCTATTGACTGAATTATATTGTATACAGATTTTGATGGAGATGATATGCTTGGTATTGGAGATTTAAGACAAGTTGTAGATAGACTTACTGCTCCACAAAGATTAAACGAGACAGATATGCAACAGGTTCTCCAATATATACTTGATGAAGCAGATTTGGATGACGATGGTGCACTTAGTTTTGCTGAATTTGAACATATTATAGAAAAAAGTAGCGACTTCTCAAAGTAAGACGTATAAATTTTATTGTCATTTTTATTTTGTTATGATACTGACATTAAATTTATTTTAACATATTTATTACTTTCAGGAGCTTTTGCATACGTTTATGAGACATAAAATATTGATGAGAAAAATAGTAGAAAGGCAACATAAGACTGAATATTATATTAATATCGAGGCACTTCAATATAGTCAATAGGCCTAATAATTTTTACCATAAAAAACAGTAATTCCGAGAATTTAAAAAGTGTGTTAATGTTTCCTGAAGGCCTACTATGTGCTAAAATTAGTTTCCTTCTTCCAACATTACATTATAGAATATTTTACTATTATAAATTAATGGTACATGCTATTTAATTAATGTTTTTATTACTAATTTTTAAGAAATATTAATGCATAATAATTTCATACTAAGACAAAGATTAATATTTATTCATTAATATTAAATTCACTGCCTTAAATGTATCACTTGTTTTGTTTGCTTTATTAATTTTATATAAAGATACTAGAATTAAATTTCCTTCTATATTATGAGATATATAATAAAGAAATGTTTCTGTATGTATATCATATGAGTTATTATTACCTCATTATTACCTGTTTCATTTATATCTTTTTGTATTGAAAATATTAAAAGTGGATTTAAAAACTATGTGTGAATAAAATAAGTTATTATAATATTTAATTGTTTTATTTTTTAGATACTGTCTTATGTAGTGAAAGATCAGGAAGATTAGGAAAATATTTGTATTGGATCATCCGGAAAGTTCGTTCCGATTTTTGAGGAATTTGGTCGACATGAAAGATCATATTGAAAAGTTTTTCACCGGAAAACCTAAGAGGTTCTGGAAGGATGGAATATTCAAGTTGCGTGGAAGATGGAGAAAGGTTGTGGAACAAAATGACACCTATATAACTCAATAAATGTATATCGAATCGAAATGTAAATCGGAACGAACTTTCCGGGCGACCCAATACATGTACACAGCGATTGTACTTTACGTTATTTTTTTAAATTCATGTAACAACAAGCTTGAATAACTTTGGGATACTAAATACTATAAGTTTATATATCCGTCTTGGAGTTGACTATACATCTATCTAAAAAAATATACCTAAACGAAAACAAAAGAGAAATAGTTTTACCTTCAAACCTTACAGGCACTTCTTACTCATAAAAAAAATATTTATCATGAAATGTCTCTAAAATGTCTCAAAAGTTTCTGTATAACAATAGTTTGATATAATCACAAGGAGAAAATATAATAAAGAGTCCTGTGTGTGATGTAAGATTCTCAAACGATGATACATACCAGCAGTTTACCTTGTACAAGTCATAGAGAATAATAAATGTTTAATAAGATTAAACAATAAATATTGCTTCATTTTGTATGAAGAATCATAGAAAATACACGAATTATGAAAAATGGTAGTTACATAATACAATATAATATTCATCTACTTTCGCACTTGTATGAAATAAAAAGGTTGAAAATAAGAAGAATGCGAAAGAAATTAAGCAGATATTAAAGGCTTAATTGATTAATTATGAACTAATTTACAACTAAATGATACCTGAGAGGTTGCTTCAAAATAAGGATTGATAAAGATCAAGGATATCCATAGAAACAAATCTATCCTTTAAATCTTTTGCTTTCTTTCTCTGTATCTTAATATCCAATGTAAATATCCAATGTGTAAGACAAACAATGAGGAATGGAAGAAAATTTGAAAATTAAAGAAACACCATAAAGTATAATGAAAAATGAATGAAAAATAAATGGAGAATAATTGACACATGCAACGAATAAATACAGTGTATATTATCTCAGAATTGATGATTGTTACTAACATAGTAAAAGGTGAAAGGTATTTATACATATGCGTAATTACCAATTTTATCATTAATTTTATACTTTTTTTTTCTTTTTTCTTCATTTTACGTATTTACTTTTCTTAAGGTTTTTGTGTGATTGAAGTTTACAAGTAATAAATCAATAACTTCTTATAAAAAAGCAAAGTACACTTTTGCACCCATCAGTGGCAAAACATTTTAACAAATAAAAGATTACCATTTAGCTAAGGAAAATATAGAGGTTTTGTAAAAAAGGTAAATATTTTACAGCTTTAGTCAGTGAAAAATCATATATAAAAATCAAACATATCAGAATGTAGACATTTTTCTCTCTAATAATATGTGGATATCGTTAGACCATTAGAAAATAGTGCTTTGAGACTTATTACTACATAAAAAGTATATAAACTATAATCCATAAAATTAAACAAGTATAAGAAGAATTTCAGAATGTTGAAATTTAACTATTGTGAATTATGAGCACAAAAGAACATGTATATAATATATAATAAGGGAAAACATTTTGATTTATTTAATTCTTTATTCAAATTACCAAAGAACACTTTGATTTATTCTATAGGTTCAAAACGATACTTAAAGTGCATCATGATAACTGAAGAATCGGTCTGATGAAAGCTATCCTACGTCATCAGAAATAATAGAGTTTCTCAAAGAGTAATATAAAAGTGGAACGAAAGCGGTGAGATAATAAAAATAAGCTCATCATTTACTAACAAAATACGATTGAGACAATATAATACATGTTACATAACAAGGTAGAAAGGTCAGTAGAACACAGAATAAATAATGAGACAATCGTTTGTACGTTGATGGTTTTCGGGGCAAAAAATGATTAGGGAACGGTTCTGTGATTAATCTAGTGCTTCGGAACAAAGCGGCACAATTACACGAAGAAATAGAATTCATATCCAACTTTCACACGGGTACAGGGTGGTTGAAGCGGTTTAAAAATCGCCATTCCATTCATCACGTATCCATAGTATGCATTCACAGCGAAAAGTGAGATACTGATAAAACGACAGTCAATTATTTCATGCTACATTTATTACTATACTTGAGCAGCGCACTTTCAACTTCATAATATCTACAATATGGATAAAACTGAATTGACGTAAAAGTATAATTATCGTTTTATAATTATTACTACATTAGTCTTTTATTAACAGTCGAATTAATAGATGGTAACAATTTAAAAATGTAATATATTATATATATATATATTATACGAACGTAAAAAGCATTTAATGTTTGCATGAAATAATATATGTAACATATATGTAATGTAAATATAGTAATAATATTGTAAATATATGTAACCCTTACAAGGTCACTATTTTATTTTTAGAATTTTAAAAAAGTGCTTCCTGTATATGTCCTGTGATTTCAGATCGTATTTATCATACGATTTAAAATGTATTAAGAACATTACATCATTAGCAGTAAAATGTAAATAAACGTAGAATTTATTTCAGTAGGTAATTTTTATTAATAACAAAATAAAATTATGACTAGGTGGTAATAACTACATATGTAATTGTAAAAAATAAAACTGACGTTAACCCCGCGAACGTTATAGTTGTGGTTCATCGCTGAAAGTGTACAATGTACTTTACAGTGGCACGAATTTTCTTCCACTAGCATATACGTATGTATGTCCATTATAATCAAGACAGTATCTTGAGGGCTGAATTTACTATTGAACAGGAAAGAATAAGTCTAAAGAAGACGATTGACGGTGTGACGAGACATAGAAAGGTACCAACGCAGAACAATCTCATAGCACAACGTACTCGACATAAATTTTTATAAACCGATTATATCCGTCATTCTTTTTATGAATGCGAATTGAGTTCAGTTTTAACGCATGCGACATAATCGCTTAAATGGTTAATGTATTTTTAGAATGCTTGTTTTATAGAAAAAAGTTAGTTCATTGCCATGTGCTTCTAAAACTACATAACTTTTACAAAATCCATTACTTCTCACATATTTTTTAAAAAGAAAAAAACGTTCTGACCATAACAATAAAATAAATAGTACATTTCATATAATCAATTGTCATTCTTAATAGTACATTATATTAATGAATATAATTTGAGACAATGAAAGACAATGAAGAAAACATATACATATTATATATGTACATTTCTAGTTATGTAGAAAAGAAAATAAACTATATTTTTTTACCCCAATAAAAATATATGAGATAATAAAAATTACGCAACATACAATAAATAATGATTGAGATATTTCGTAATTTTGTAAAATATTGAGCAAGAAGAGAATGTAGAATGTAGAATATATAAGGATTTTTAGTGAGATTACCTAAAATACTGTGTCTAACGAAGCACTTGTAACATTGTCAAGATCGAAAAATAATAATGTTACAAATATAAAGTGAATGTTATTTGTGGAGAAACATTCAATCTTAAACTAACTACTTGAGTACTTTAATATAATTGTAAGTAGCATTTTTATTTGAAATTTTAACGACGTACCTTTAGAACAAAGATTTTTCAACAGCTGATTTGTCCATTGTAGATATTTGATTCTTTCGAGTGAAAAAAGTGAAGAAATAATAAGTAAGTCGCGAGTGAGAAACTGAATTATATAAAGCTAACGTAACAAGAAACAATTAATTGTTTTTGTTAGCATTAAGTGTAACGTCCAAAGGTTCGTCGACATTTTGCGATGGACTGAGCTCTTGTTGGGGTAGCTGATGGAATAAAGTAGCGGTCGGTGTGTGCCTGGGTGGACCCTTCACGGTAAGATCCATCTCAGCCTCTTGAGGCCTATCTCTAGCGGTTAAATTGATGTCTCTTTCTACTGGACTGCCGCATATTCTTGGTGGAGAACCACAACCACATTTCATTCTTTCTGGGGACTTTTCACAGGTCAGAGAATATCTGAAATGTAATAGTTGTCCTTTCTATGAAAACGAAACTTTAGGGATAAAAGTGCAAAATACATATTATCACACATATATAAATACCATTAATATGTAAAATGTCGTAAGCTAGTGCACCTAGTTATAAAAATAAAGTGTCTTTCCGTATTTACATAAACAGGTATATTGCATAGGTAGGTTACAGTTATAACCAACACATTAATTCAATATCTGAATGTATGCGCATAGATACATCTAATCTCGTAAGTTATGTGTACTACTACTAGGAATCATAAACATTTTTATACTTATGCATATTTCTTATATCGTAGATACCAAGTACACACTTCATAATTACTAGCGTTTACTGCTACTATGTACTTATGTATGTATATAGAATTTGGAAGAACATCCCTTATTCATATTTTCTTGTATTCTTCTTTATCTTTTACATATTTTTACGTAGTTTCAATAAATGAAATGTTCATTTTCTTATGGAACAAAAGATCTGTTTCATCGAAGTTAATAAAAATTTTTCTCCAATCTATCATATCATAGAAACACTAAATATATAATTAAAAAATTACGCATCAATAAATATCGTTTGTTTCTTATTTGTTCCAACTTTACAAATTTAATTAGATTATATTATATTACAATAGATTTCATTATTAGAAAGAACCGTCCATTTCCTCGTATCGATGAATTTTTAAATATCTAAGATAAAAATTTATATCGCGTGATATTCTAAAGATTATTTTAAGAAACTCAGTACAAAATGACCGATCTTTTTTGTAACTTTTTCAGTATGTTGGAACGATAATTTCCTCTATAGTAGTGAGAACAATGTAACATGAAATACTTTTATGTAACAGTATTAATTACTGTATCCTCTACATAAAGTAGCTATTATTCGAAAAGTTTAAATAATTCAAAAGCTGAAATAACGTAAAATTAATGAATTAAGAACTTTCCTCTTAATCCTTTATTAACTTCAAATTTCGAATAGTACTATTTCTTTATATTATATAAGATTGATGATTTTGCTACGAGAGGCGCGTATGTGTGCGAATTTTTTCATTTGAATTGAAACATAGATGTCGAAAATACGCGAGGATACGGCATATTCACATACTCTGTCGAATATCAAGAAAATTAAATGTAAATCAATCAAAAGTCTAATTTAACACACGCCTATGTATACTTAGGTGCTAGATAGAAACGGCATAGCGCAGTTGTAAATTGAAGTTTTAAGGTAAAATTGAAGGCTATTCATTGATGTAGCCGCATTCAGTAGCACATCCATTTCCTAGAAACGTTTAAATTTTGGGCTGCAAAAGTTATTTGTAAATTAATATTCTGATGTGAGTTGCGATCTTTCATTAAATCTAGGGATACGTAAGGTATTAGGATTAGAACGTATATCTACTTTCGAAAGGCAGGGAACAACAGTTAGGAGAGAGAGAGAGAGTTTTGAGTTTACGTCATGTAATAAATAATACATTTCGATACTCAACATTTCAACACTGTCCATTAATTTTACGACTGCGTTATATCGTTTTGCGTAAATTCTTGTTCCACTATTTGCATGTTCGAATTAACATAAGTAGAGAATACGATTAAGGAAAGTAATTTTATTACCCGTGAGGAGGTGGAAGAATCCTGTAATCTCTGCAAACGGATAAAGTTGAAGCGTCAGGTATTTTGTCCGCGTTGCTTGCCGTTATAGTTATAGGTGGTCCGTTGGTAGAAGCAGAGGCTGAAGGCGGCGGAGGCGGCGGAGGCGGCGGAGGTGGGGGAGGCGGGGGTGGTGGTGTCGCAGCATCAGGTCGTTCCAAAGATGCTGTAGGTGGCGGCCTTAAAAGAAGGGGTGCTGCACTTCCTAATCCCAAACATCGCATTCTCCATGCATCTTGCAACAATTGCAATCGGGCTTGTTTCCGCCACTTTGCTCGCCGATTCTGAAACCAAACCTAAAATGGCAAATAATTCACGTTATTATTTCATAAATAAAATAAGTATTTTCAGCTGAAAAGTAGCTACATACACATTATGAAATACCGATAGAAACGAAAATAAGTATTTTTGTAAAATATAGATACTACAGACTTTATGGTTTATAGTAAAACAAAGGCGGCAAATAGATTAGTTAGATAATTTAGCACTATTTAATTTTTTATGATATTTCAGTTGCATTTAGATGGACATGTAAAATAATATTGCAGATTTTATTTTACCAATCACGCGTATCGATTATGGAGATAGGTTTTCGAACGTTTTCTTGTCATATTATAAATACAATTTTTAATACCTATCATTTTAGTCTATTACCAATTTTTCTATCGCTAATCAAATATTTGCTTAAATGTTTCCCACGTGGAAATTAACATTAATGCTCCTTACGGAACAAATTATTCGAGTGTAGACCGACGGTTAGAAAAAATTATTCTCCACAAAATGTAGATCGACATTCGCTATAAATTCTAATGAAATATTAGCGTTGCTTCTGTAATTTGTATAAAAATAAGCACTTTTGTTATTTAGTTACAATAATATAATTTAATTATAAAACATTCTAAAATCATGTACTTGTAAATATCCCCCGCAAAAATTATGATCTTTTCAACTGTATAAAGTATTCTGTTTTATTATATTACCTCTTTGAAGCTCTAAACGCGTAGTGCAGCTTGACTCCGTCAAATAGCGAAGAATAAAATGGCCGTAGCAAACGAGGTTTTTGAAAGGTTCTGTATCCATCAACAAATTCGAAAGAAATTATAGTAGTTGGGTGAATAGAAAATTTTGACACAGAATTTGAGCTAAATATAGGTAGATACTAATCAAACTGTGGGAAATTATATTTTATAAACAGACTTGAAGACACGTTACATCAATATTGAAGTAGCTCTATAGTTTTCGAATTTTTTTGTAAAATGTTTTTTTCGGATAATTCGGATAATTTTAGTAAACAATTTTAGGCGATGTCAATTCCAGATTTGGAAACAATTGGAGAGAGAAATAAAGATCTCTTACGTACATTTACATAGTTTCTAAATAAATTGTAATTCGGTTTCGTATAAAGAAGCATTTATGCATAATAAAGTAACATCTAAAAGGCGTTTTTTCTAAAATTAAAATATTTTTCTGTTAATTTGATAATAAGAAAAAAAAAAGCAAAGAAGAATACCTATTTATGGGTTAACAGGGAAAAATATTTATGTTTATTAACCTGAACACGAGCCTCTGAAAGTGAAATCCTAAGAGCGACTTCTTCTCTTAGGAAAACGTCGGGATAGTGCGTTTTCTGGAACAGCGACTCCAATTCTTGAAGCTGTTGCGGAGTGAAAGTCGTCCGATTGCGTCTCTATTCAGACATGATTAATAATAATTAATGATCGTATAAAAATATTTACTACTACGTTTTATGCCCCTAAACTTATATCACATGGTTGATCTCATTGTCAGATCAGATTATCATAGATATACCTACATGAGTGGCGTTGGAAAATAATAAAAATTATTTCTATTGATTTTCCTGTCAAATAAATAAAAATCCGCTGTATATGTTTGGTTTGGAAAAAAAAAAAAAAAAAAAAAAAGAAAAAGAAAAGAAAATAATAATAAGAATGGGAAATACTAAAAATATCAAAATATTAAAGATTAATTTAGGTTTAATTTTAATTACAGAGAGACCATGATTATACTAAATTATGTTGAATTTTATTTCATTTCACTTTCTTATTCCTTTACATCAACTTACTTCACTTTACTATTCAGAAAAATACATACTTTATATAGATATAAGAAAATTTCTATGTTTGATATTAAATATATATCTATCGTAAGTAGATACATATACCCTTAGAATCAATCGAATTGTTTTCGTTGTTCCAATTGTTCATATTATTACGTTTTAAAGCAACTGTTTTTTTAGTTTTACTCATTTTTCTGTGTTTTGAAATTTCTATATGTACAAATATCAGTAGGTACGTTGGCTGTATCTCCGAAAATCTGTCGTCTAAAACCTAACGAAATGTTATTTAAATAACGTACGACATCATGAAATTCCAATAAACCTTCATGATATGCATACATACTTTTAATAGACAACGTTTCAAACTGGATAAATATTAGTAGATTTTTTAATTTACGTAGTACGTTTACACACTGTTGCAACTAATTTCTTTCTTTACCTACTATGCATTAATACATGCGTTCATATACTATATGTGGATATATACTATCTATACCTATATTATACATATATTATACATACACACGTACACAACTAATCAATTAAAAGATGAAATAACAACAGGTTTTTTTGTACGTTTGGAAGACGGAAGGCAGACAAAATACACACGAAGGCTATACAGCAAGAAAATATTTTGAACTGTAGCATAAAATTAATCGACAGGAAAATAAAAATCATAAATGATAGAGGAATAAAAATAACCAATTAATTTTACGAATTCTGTATTAATGTGAATTAAAGCGATATATAATTCTTTTATTTTAGAAATACAGTTTACAAGCATTAGCGTACTAGGATAGGTATATACATATATGAATGACAAATATATAATATTTTCATTACCTTTTTAAAATTTTCAGTCTTTTTTTTATAACTGCTTATATTATAGAATTTATTACATATAGGTATATAAATTTCAGGTTGATCGTTGTTACGTAATCGCATAATGGTTAAGCTTTCGGCATTTGGAGTATTTTTCATATTTAATAAGAATCTTTTGCGGAACAAATTACATGTATTTTGGGAAGTATATTATTACGTTTTTACGTAACTTGTAACGTTTGACAAATCTGTAGGTATATGAATTATCATCAGAGGAGTAGCTTCTTTTTGCTTTTTTTTCTGATTCATTTTTACGTCCCTTGCGCTTGCAGATTAGTATGTTAGTAGAGAATTTTATATAAATTTTACGCATTGTTTAACTACGATTTTAGGTATAACGATGGTTCATGTATAGATACTCATCTGTTACAAATAAATGAACGTATGTTTATCTCTACTTTTTTGGTTACATATATATATGTGTGGGAATATTTAATAGTCGATAGCTATTGCAGCGAAATAGAGCGCAGTTTGATATTAGTCAGTCGTCAATTATGCAGCTGCTTTTAGTTAGTGCTGGAATTCTCTTTGGCGATAATAAATCGTTCGTAACAATCGAAAAAACATCTTATAACATTCGGTCAAGTACAAAGTTCGTATTACATATTTGAGCGTAAAAACTTACAATTAGATTACTACCAAAACAAATGTACCAAGTTGGTATAATCTTGTAAAGAAATAAATCGATGATTCATTTATACGGTAAAGCAGAACATAATAGAACATAATCGTAATCAATAATCAATATTTTACTTATTCGAGCAATAGGCAAAAGAAATAAACGGCATTTTTATAACGACAGAATTTGTTTACATATGGATATGAATTTAACGACAAAATTTTTATCTTGTACCTACATATGTGTACAATATTTTGCAGTCACTGATTTCCAAGAAACGAAGACAACCTGCTTCATAACGATTAAGCGATACCTAATTAAAGCGAGTTAAACAGCACTTTTCCCGTTAATTGTTATTTCGAATATGTTCCTATCACACATTGTTTTTATAGGCATAAAGCATTATACAGTTAGATAATAATAAAAGGTAGAATTAAAGAAGGTGTATGAAAGAAGGAAGACGGCAAAAGCAAATTGCGAGGGAGAAGGGAGAAGGGAGAAGAAGGAGATTCGACAGATATTTATCGAACACGAGTTGGCTGCTTTTAATAATACAAGCACGAATATGTGAAAATATATAAAAAAAAGGAGCTAAACAGTAGCAAAAAAGAAACGTACACTGACCTGACGACGTCTTCCAAACATATATTCGGTGAGCAAGTCAGCTTGAGGGCCTAAGGGTGATAAATACGGGCCTGCCATCCTTTTGTAAGTTGTCGGTTGTTTGGCAAAACTAACAAAGATATAGCTTTGCGTTCTTTTTACCTTGGAATCTCACTGCGAGAGAGGCGCTTTATCGTTCTCGATAGACGACACCGAGAAAACTGAAGTCTCCTTTCGAGAGTTCACCCTCGATCAAGCTCCGAGTTACGTGCAGAACGGGGGTTGGTTTATATCACGGGATTGGTCCACCGGTTCTAGGGGCGGTACCACTTCCATGGAGATAAGTACACACCCCTCTTGTGGAAAATTCACTAAATCGTACCGCGCAGAATTTTTTCTCCAAAGAACGTTAATACCTGAATTTTGATTTTTCAAGATTTTCTCTCGCATTTTACAATTTGCATTCTCGAAACTCTCCTTCGTTCATGTAATTTGTTATTCCACTTTGTTCATTAGATAATTTTCTTGTCCCGTTAGCAATTTTTCTCGTAATAGCCACATCACCTATTTAATATTCATTTTAACGTTTGGTTAAGCTGCAATTTTTTCACCTTTCATTTTGAATCGAGGTTATAACTTATAACTAGAAATTATACCGTCGCTATACAGAACGAGAACGTTATGCTGTTGCTGCAATGAAAACAGAAATAGATGGATGAAAACAAAACGACGGACTGAAACGTTTAACATAAAATTTCTTTGCCAAAATAAAAGTTATTTAGAAGTTGTATTCGAAATACGTACTTGAGCGATTTGAGTAGTTTGGATTACGTATTTATTATTACGAATGCGAATGGATCAACGGCTTTAGTAAATTACATTTTTAATGGAGTATAATCAGCAGGTAACAAGTTCTATTTTTAATCGTTACAAGTAAAAACTACGAGTACCTATATCTACGTAGATACCGTTTTTTATGCGAATAATTTAATGGCCACGCTTATTAGGTTGTGTTGTGGGGTGAAGTTTGTAATTTCTAAAATACGGCAAAGTACTCAAGTAGAATTTTGTTTCGAATAGTATTATATTTAGTCAGTAACTATATGCAATCTAACATTGTGGCCCGTAGAAATTTTCTTCTTTTCGGTACTTATGCCAACTTGATCGAGCGTTTGTTACACGGAAATAGCGACAACGAGAATATTATACCTGCTTTATCTGAAGAAAAAAGTGTTCCAACTAACTCCAATTTTCTGCCACTTGTATTTCATTTCCTCGAGATGTCAAACTGAATATACCTATACAGTTGTATAATTTCAAAGTATATACATACTAATTTAAGATAAAACGAGACGAAAAGATATAAGAATTAGGGAAATAGGGAAAACCAAATGGAAATAAAGAAGTAAAAAGTGACTGACCAAAAGTGGGAGAAAGAGAAGGAGACCGCGAAAAAGATGGAGCTGCAAGGGAAGGAAGAGAAAAAAGAAAAGAAAAAGCGTAAGCAGAAGAAGAGGTGGAGGAAGAAGGTGCGCGAGTTTAGTGATAGGAGCCGTAGCCGTAGCGAAATCCAGAAAGTGATGCTCGGTATTCGTATAGCATAGCGCATCAGACAGGCACATACCCCGAAGCCATGTAATTCATTACTAAAGCAATCTCACCCTGCCCTATCTCTGCCCCTCTCCTGAACCCTATCCAGCCCTGCACACCCTCTCCTGACTTCAGCGGTGCGCGCGCGTTATAATATAAAAAAAAGGAAGAACCAGCCGGATGAGGAAGGAGAAGGGCCCGAATAGAATAGCGCCCCTGACGACAAAACAAAATGAAACACAAAGCCGTGTTTTCATAATTAAAAAGATTGCATGCACTGAGTACAGTTCTCTCTTGCTCTCGCTTTTTCTCTCGTTGGCGTTCTATGCTCGCCTCCTGTACGGAGCCTTTCTGTTCGCTACGCTGTATTTCTCTTTTTCCCTTTCCATCTGATTTTCTCTGTGATTGTCCGCCGAGTCTTTCTTTCTGGACGACGCTCTCTCTCTCTCTCTCTCCCCCTCTCTCCCTCTCTCTCCCTCTCTTACCCTGACTCCTCTTTTTATATTCTCGCTATTTTAATGATCCAAATACCAGCAAAATGTTTTTATATCAATTTAATTATAACTAGATTTTATTAATTATTTTGCCTCAACGGATATTCGTTAGGCAAATGCAATACGCGATATAAAATATTAAATCGTCCGAACGTTTTCCTTATTTGGCAAGTTATAAGGTCGTTTTTGACGAAATGTATAGGTACATAAACGAACAGCACAGTAATACGTATACTCGTTATGCAATATTTATGTGCTTTGTTGTATTATGTCGGCGAAAGAAACTACGTAAATAGAAGAGAGATTGGAGAGAAATTATCAAAACTCGTGCATTTATTATTTTCCCTTTGATCTACTTTTTTGTTTTCTATCTTTTGTAGTTGCCAGAGATATATGGTATATTTGATGGAAATGTAGCGATATATCTATTGCGTACATTGCTTTCGATAGGTATATTTACTTATCGTTTGATTAATCTCCATATATATATATACATACTTACGTAGGTATATGCATCTATAACAAATCCATATGTATTAAGCTAATCTCTGTAGCTCTACATATACCAAATAGTGCATTATTTCTTTCTTCTGTGATCTTCGTACACGATATAAAATGATATGAAATATTTGCTGCGTGTTGGTCAGCTAATATTAAATATTTACAAAAGAGAAACCACCTCCGATTTTGATAATTTTTTAATACGTTGTCAAAATCATCACCTGAATCATGTTGCGAAGGTTTTTAATATAAATGGGGATAAATCAAACGCATGGATGGAAGAGGGGCTGGCTCTCTGTTGTACCTTTTCCTACACTCTCGCTTGGTGAAAAATCTAACTTTAGTCAAACTCATTTCTGTAATATTTAAATTAAAATTAGATTTACATTGGCTTAGATTTGTTCGCAGCCACACTTTTATTCCATAACACTAATCCTATAATGCACATGTACTTATGCGATATTAAAACATAAAATAATAATTTTACAAAACACCGCACTGTTTTATTTATTTCTGTCGGAGCCATTAGAAATATCATTGGTATAGCTCACGATAAGAGAAGCACACACGAGCATTCGATTTACTATATTTGCGCTCTATTAGATACAAATGTTGTCCAAAAAATTATGTATCTTTGTGTAAACTATTTTTGATAATAAATTTTTAATTTGCGATACTGCAACTTGAGAACATATTAAAAAATTCTTCTTTTCTTTCAAATATTTATCGTGTTTCCTTTTGTATTATCAAATAAATACGACCATATCAAAGAACGTATATGTAGTTATTGCAAAGAACAATTGTATTTAACGTTAGGTTATTCTACTATTTTATTCTAACCCATCAATTCTAGTCTACCCTACTGCTCTACTTTTATCGCTCAATGAACGTTATACATTATACATGTTCCTTTACCTATGTACGTTTATCTATTCTTCAAGTTGTAAAAGTGCATAATGTGTATTCATTGAATTTGTATGTTTCTTTCTTCAACTTTGCTGCAGAATATAATATATACCTAAATGTAATATCTACTGTGAAAAATTATGCGAGTCTGAAACGTTGAACATTACGAATACATGTAAGAATTATGTATTAACAACAAGCGCATGCTTCAGATTGTAACAACACTAGTTTCGTTAGAGAGTTTGCAAATATCAGTGTGCGGTGAACGTTTTGTCGTCATAAATCAAATTTTAACTAAACTTTAAATAAACTTAATGCTCATGTAGAAATTATACTTGACAAAAATATACTAGTTCGTTTAATCATTTGAAGAATTTCAACCATATACATGTATACACATGGTTATACAAATCAGAATATTTATTTCGCTGTTAATACTCGATTTTCACGATATATTACTACGAAATAAAACATCTTTGAGATCTTTAAAATCCATTACTATCTCACTATCTGATTGTAAGTATGTACACAGATAGTTATAATTTATGATATAATCGACTTATTACTGTGCTTAGTGAGTGCTTAGACCTTAAACTACTCGTTTATTAATATAAACGGTCGTTCGAGAAATTTCTTTCGTTTTATAAGGAAATAATGGATGCGCAAGATTTTTCGTTTTATATTATTTTATCGAATTATGTATGATCCATTTTGTTCTATCAAGATAAAGATCGCAGCGTTCGACAGATTAGGTTTCATGTTTGTATAAAGATGCGTTGTTGTAAAAGACGTGTCTGTAGAAGAAAGGCACTTTTGGACAATCTAATATAGGTATAAATAGGTAGGTAGCTAGCCATGTATGCACATACCTATTTCGCTGTGATTTTAAAAAGATATTTTATTTAAGTTAAAACCTAAGTTAAATTTTCGTATGCGATTTAAAAGTACATAGGTATGTACCTATAGATACAATTCGATATTTTTACTAATACATTGATTATATTTATTCCTAATTCTTAAGTCTAAAATTCTTTTTTCCTATAGTCAAATCGGCTAATCCCAATAGTTATTCTATCGATAATCCCCTACAATTTATAATAAATATCCTGCCCACCATTATGCCAAGTCATTTATGTACATACGTACTCATAACATATATATATATATTATTTGAAAATAATATTTGTGTACGATACATTCAGTAATTTAAGCTAAAAATCGTAGTTTTAAAAAAAAGTTAGAAATACTGAAAAAAATTAAAGGTTATTAATAATAAGTATCTATCACGAAAAGATCGAACAAGTTATAACAAATTAATTAATAAAAAGGAATATTATCAATATTAGTCGCGACAAATTGTTATTATAAAACTGAATTCTTTTCTCAATTAATACAAGACGATAAATAAATATATTGTACTTAGGTACTACAACGTTCTTTTCCAAAATGACAAGTCCTTTCCTCAAGACCATTGCAAAATAAAAATGCGCGTTCTAGTCTGGTTCAATTAGATAATCTAAAGTAAAGTAATTTTGCAAAAAGCCAATTTTAACGGGACTTAATATAGACGTGAATCGTATTCCTTTCCTTTATATATATATATGTCGAGTTATCATTCGTATAACGAATCTTTCTTTGGATTAGACATTGTTGTTATGCAAGAACGAAGATACTTACTAGTACAATTATGATTATGACAAATGATCTTAGACTCAATAATGAATCCACGGTCGACGGGATGACGAATGCGATTTTTTCCACAGTCCAAGTCGAACTCAACTTACTGATCTACGATTCGGCTGTGACTCAACGTACTTGTCCACAGTACGAGTAAAACTTATCTGACTGAATGTCAGTCCAAGTGGGACTGCCCTTATATACTCCTCTCCGTATCTCTCTGTACCCCTCAGGTCAATCTTTGTTCTTAAGGAGAGCTATTTAATTACTCCATACCTCTGTCAGTTACACGTCACTTCTGTGACCGTGGCTACGTTCAGCGACCCGTTATGTCACTTCGAGCTTAAGCCCACTGTCATAAATCTCAGGCAAACATAATTGATTTAACTCATAAACAACTATTCCTTAGTTTTATTGTTTAAGTACAGCTATAATAAAAAGTCTGAACTAAAGTATTGGGGACCTTCCCAAACATTCCAAAAGAAAGGCCCCAATGTCCTTTCATCTCCGATATATATATAACAAAAGTCAGGGTATTGTTATTCGATGGATCTTAAATCTTATGTCTTATGAAAATAAGTAATATTCAAATACGAATAGCGGTAGTAAATAATAACGATGTATCTCTGTGCTTCGATCATTCACCATTTTTGTTATATTTTTTATTTAAATAAAACTAATCTGAAATTACATACAATACGCGTAATTGTGTGTAGATATTACACACACACACACACACACACACACACACACACACACACACACACACACACACACACACATATATTTAGCAGCAAGGCAATTAAGACCAGGTTGTCAGGAGAAACGAGGGCCTTAAAGTTCCTTTATAGAATGGGTAGAATTATAATGTCCAAGACCGCTCCTGTCATATAACCAATTAGTTCCCGTTTACTTTACTTTGTATCTTTCATCCCTTCTTTGCAACTATTATACTATGTTATTACTTTCATTTACCTACTTTATATGTGCGAATGTAAACACTTCATGTATAAAATATTCCTACTTATCGATCCTAAGTTATTATAATATTTATTGTTATTAAATATAAAAATTATTTCTTTGTTATTACTTGCGAGTACTTATATTCACATATACGTAAGTAAGTGTATATCTGTGTGTACGTTGTTGTATAAATACGATGCCAATAAGAAATTTTTATACCATATTTATATTCAGAAGATTTATTTTCAGAAGAAATGATAGTTATTATCTAAATAAGACATTTCAAAAATGATTATTTAAAAGATACATTATCTTATTTAGCAACATATTATTTTGATATAATTATGCGTTAGTTTCTTCCAGTCATTCTATTGTTTATTAAGACTATTATCCCCATGAAAAAGAATAATCATTTTATATAATTTCTTATCCCGCATTTGAACAAATGTTTCCTGAAATAATACTTGTATGAAATAATTTCTTGTTTATTTCGTGAAATAAAAATCTTCTCACAGTTTCTCCCGCTCACAGTTTCAAACACGTGTTCCTTAAATATTATCGTAATTCTAACGAATCCAAGAGCAAATATCGTTATGTTGTAGGTAGAATAACTATATTATGTTGTTTATGACTTAATCGTATGCAAAGTATAAGTGTTATTTAAAGTCCAAATTATTTGTTATTTGAAAGAGTCAACAAAAATGGGAAAGCACTTGAAAATAATTTATTTAACCTTAATATGAAATAAAGTTACGCTCTCTATTTCTAAAGAAAAAAATAATAAAGTGGTTGGAACGATTCATTATTTTAGATTGTTATTTTTTATTTTATTTGTTTATTTCAAATAAAATTTGCCCAATACTATCTATAATCCTATTTCTAAATCGTAACTTACAGGAATAGGTATATGTAATTCATGTGAATTGAAAGTAACAGTTGCAATGAGAATGAAAACAAAAATAATTAAAGAATTAGGATAAAATTTAAGGATGATTATAAAAATTAAGGCAGTCACGTTTAAAACACGATATTTTTACTTGGTCGGTCCTATAATTAATTATTTATTTACATTAAGTACGTGTACTTGCAATTACAATTACGCGTACGGTATACTTATAACTATCTACCGATTATTTTTTTTTTATCGTTAAATTATTTAATGATTAAGGAAATATATAATTTTCCAGTCACTTATCGCCATTACTATAGGTAAATTAGAAATTTATGTTATTACAGTTTATTCAATTCGCATTTGATCTTGTTGAACGGGTGACCTGCAGCTCTTCTCCTCTCCGCCCCTTGTTTTGTCCGATGCCCTTGTCATGACGATTTCCTAAGCCAGACGATTACTCATCATCCCCCGACTAGTGGTACAACAGAACGACTACACTGACGAGGTTATTTTAATCAACGAAACCACGTCCTCCCCTTACCGCCACCGCCCCCAACCCCTTACAACAAGGGTGCACATGAAACCATAGTGCTACCAGGGAGATCAACAGGACGGGCCAGACAACCGGATGTTATCATTTCTACAACATTTCCATTGTATTCCGCATTTCATCCCCCAGAACTTTTTCTTTCTTTCTTTCCTTCCCTCTTTCTTTCTTTCTTTCTTGCATATCCTTTTTTATTCGCTCTTACTTTTCCTGTTATGTTAAACAATTGTATTCTACTAACTATTAATATATCTATCTCGAAATTTGTTCAACAAATTTTTTACGATTTTAGAGGCTTTAAGATTTATCTTTGATCGATACATACTACGTATGTACATGTTTACCTATAGTAATCGCTTATTCTTTACATAACGCGTACATAGTTCACGCATTGTATCTAAAAAGTAAGGTAATATATTAAGTTAGAAATATACAAAAATTGAGAATATTACCTTACTAAATTTGTCTCAGACTTTGAAAATGTTCAAATAGTTAATTTTCGAATTATGTAATCCAAATAGGATATTTCTTTGCGTTCGATTTTAAATAGATAATGTCGATAATAATTAACCACCCAATTTGTCGAATTAGGGGAATAAGGCATAATTGCGTCCACACAGATATTAAATGTAAACATATTGTTATGTCGCAATGGGACATAACATGATCCCTCGTTACTTGGCAGCTAACGGTCTACGTACCGTTATTCCGATCCTCAATATACCTTTTAACTTAATCCGTTTGTCCCGAAGGATTTTCTAATCCTAGAAGTGTTTTCGGTTTATGGCTGCTTCTTAGTAAAGTCCTTAGGTTTATTATGCGCTCTTCAAAATTACGGAGAAAGCGGATATTTATCTAAAGCTCCTATCATCATTCATTAACGTTGAATATAACCAATCGGCATCACAGATCGTTACCCCCACTTTACCAACGAAAAGTGTGAGCAACGAATCCGCTTTCTTCGTTCAAAAAGCACACCCACACCGAGCTTTCCTCCGTAATTGCATGAGAGCGGATAGTCAGTCACCTCAACTGTTTCGACGACTTTAGTTCAGTCAGTACTGTGGTAGCAAGTCGATAACTGCCAAGTCATCGACGGATCAATCAGCTGCTTCTAGTATATTCGAGCATAGTTCATACTAGCTTTTTATGTCTATAAGGTAAAAGAAATAAGCAAGGTACATTACTGTCGAGACTCACCAATCCTTGTCATAAAAATCACAAAACTTTTCATAATTCGTCGCTCCTCAGCTATATAAACTCTCGTTCCGTTTTCTGGTATAGTATGGTTCAGCAACAGTACCAGCAACAATGCCAGTGCCAGCACCAGCACCAGCACCAGCACCAGCTCCAGCACCAGCACCAGCACCAGCACCAGCACCAGTGCCAGCGTCAGTGCCAGCGTCAGTGCCAGCACCAGTGCCAGCACCAGTGCCAGCGTCAGTGCCAGCACCAGTGCCAGCACCAGTGCCAGCGTCAGTGCCAGTGCCAGTGCCAGTGCCAGTGCCAGTGCCAGTGCCAGCGTCAGTACCAGCATCAGTGTAAGTGCCAGCACCAGCACCAGTGCCAGCACCAGCACCAGCAACAGTGCCAGCACCAGCACCAGCACCAGCGCCAGTGTCAGTGCCAAAACCAGCACCAGCATCAGCATCAGCATCAGCACCAGCACCAGCATCAGCACCAGCATCAGCACCAGCATCAGCACCAGCATCAGCACCAGCACCAGCACCAGCACCAGCACCAGCACCAGAACCAGAACCAGAACCAGCGCCATCACCACCACCATCAAAATCACCATCACCATTACTATAACCAGCTACAGCACAGCCACCACCACCACCACAACCATAACCACTTGGGCCAGAACCAGAACCAGAACGAGTACCAGCACCAGAACCAGTACCAACATCAGCATCAGCACGAGCACGAGCACCAGCAACCAGCACCAGCACCAGCACCAGCACCGGCACCGGCACCAGCACCAGCACCGGCACCGGCACCAGCACCAGCACCAGCATCAGCACCGGCACCAGCACCAGCACCAGCATCAGCATCAGCACCAGCACCAGCACCAGCACCAGCACCGGCACCAGCACCGGCACCAGCACCGGCACCAGCACCGGCACCAGCACCGGCACCAGCACCGGCACCGGCACCAACATCGGCACCAAAACCAGCAACCAGCATCAGCACCAGCATCAGCACCATCACCAACACCAGCGACAGCAACCGGCGCCAGTACAAGCACCAGCACCAGCACCAGCACCAGAACCAGCAACCAGCAACTAACACCAGTATCAGCATCAGCATCAACATCAGCACCAGCACCAGCACCAGCACCAGCGCCGGCGCCGGCACCAGCATCAGCACCAGCACCAGCGTCAGCGTCAGCGTCAGCGTCATCACCTTCTTGGCTACCCCCACTTCGAATGGCGTCGTCGCTGATGCGCGGTGCTGCTGCCGCTGCTGCCGGTGCTACCATCAGCACCACCCTCCGCAAGAGTAAGACGAAGGTAGTAGAGGGAGTAACAGCACTGGTATTCTATTCATTTATACATTAACGTAGTGCTCTCTGTAGAAAAGCTGCGCAGACTCACGATCAGTAGAAGAGGATAGTAAGCAGACTGGAGGAGAATCGAATATAATACAACCTTAGTCGGCCGTTTTTATGAAATGCATAAATAAACGAACGCGAGGGGCGATTCTTCGTTTTTACAGCAAAAGGAGATTAAAAATCTCCGCTTTTGTCACTTGGATTTTTCCGTACCGCTCTGATATTTTCTCTTCCCTTACTTGTCGTTTATTTAGCGTAGCCAAAGAATATTCATATTCTGATAATGTATTTCGCTACGTTAACAATAGATATAGTTAGATATAATAGGTACAGCCTTGTTGCTTATCCAATAGTTTCTATAGAAGGTGTTAAGTACCACCGGATAAAACAAGCCGGATTGCTAACAAGTATCCTATATATATCATCGCGTCGCACTAGTTCTCAACTGTTCTAACTTCATTTTTAATAGAAATGTAGTTAACCTATCCACATATGTCTCATTGGTAGAGAGAATAGATATAAATTCATAATAACACGATGAAAGTTCTACTTAGAAAGCAACAAATATTCAGTTATTTTAAGTCTTAACTTCATACAATATATAATATTAAACTTCATAAAATTCAAACTCAATTTTCTCATTGTCAGTTCACGAACTAATGGAAATGGAACAGTTAAGAATGGCGGCAACGATATCATACTATTGATAGAATTGTCGTATTTAGTTATAAAAATATAATTATACTTACATCTTTTGATAAAATTTCGTTTGAGAACATCGTTAGGCAGATTTACAATTTACAATTCACAAATGGATGTCCATGATTTGTAAATGTATTTCCATTGTTCACTACTGATCGTTTTGGCAATAATTTTATATTATCGTAGCAGTTCTTTCCTCCTACATATTAAAAAAAATGTCCAATATATCCGACTGTTATGTATCGTTTATTCGGTACGAGAATATACAAAATTGTGTAACTGTGGTATCAGAGAACAAAACTATGTAAATTACATAAAGTAGGTAAATGGCAGAGTATATTACTAACTAGTCTATTGTATATGTATTACTTGTAAAAATTATTAATCTATTTTAGTACTATATCCCACAGTACATCCCATAAAATGAAATAACTTCTTTAAAATGGGACCAGACGACTTAATTCTTTTCCTTTCTTGATAAGTTAGGAGGATTAATTTGCTGGATAACGTGTAAAAAGATGTTGAAAAAATTGCAATTAGATTAGAAAATCACGAAAAATCTTACTATTGAAACTTATTAAAAAATTACTATTGCATACATAATGGCAATAGTAACATTGCTCACGATATTTATAACACTTTATTTATAAAAGAAATCTTTTTCTTTGGTACAACTCCTCTATTAATAGACTGATAGTTGAATAGACTGATAAATAATTTAGTAATTAGGAAACGGTAAAAATGTTGCAAAATGAAGTACCTATTTATGATATTAGAGAAAGGATATTTATATAGGTAATTCAAAGCATAAGAAATATAGTTGAAACTAATAGGTGTTGATATTAATATCGATTATGTATCTATATAAAATTATCTTTCGTGCGTGTTATCCTCGGTAAGTAATCGATCGGTATAAAGAAAAGCGAGTGTCGCTGTATTCGAAAATTGCCATATCTGAACGATCATGTTTTCTTGTTATTATCCATAGAATTTGAATATTCAAGGTTTCGTACGTTTCGTACGTTTCGTTCGTTTCGAGGTTTGTATTCGTAATGAAATATCGTAGAGATATCGCGAGATAAACGCGTCTTGTATAAGAAAAATTATCTGACACAAGATTATTTTCACCTGTAAAATGCGTTTTCTGATCAATACAGTTGGTCAGTTGCCAGTAAATAGAACATTAATAATTATCAAAAGTAATTCAAATTGTTAGAATGAAGATTTTAATTAACAAATAGAATATACAGGTAGCTACTATTTAAAATTTATGAAAGATCCTTTAAAACATCGATAGATTGACTTCCTGTTTAATCGATTATCTATTACGATGTCTGTATTAAGGTATAAACATCATAATAAGAGAAACTGTTCAAAGATAGGTAGTTTTCGTCAAATGGCGCATTTTTTACTTTATTATATACGTATGTCTGTTAAATTAAAATAAAATTGCCTGGAAAAGTTTATTACGTTATTATTTGTTTCGTTATTAATACTTGTACAGATTTTTCGATTTTGTATTTTGCTGTATCATAAAATAAAAAATGGAAGACTCTCGAGTCTTTGAAAATTGTTTCATAAATTAATGCCTCGTGTAAAACAGTTGGAAAACAGAGGAAACGAATTGCTATTAATTTTGATTCTTGCCGTTAAGGAGATTACTTTCCTTATTTGAAATCTGTCGAGAGGAAACCATTTCCATCAGGCATACTTTTGTGACGGAGTAGCTGATAGAAAAAAAAGAAGAAAGGAAGCGAGAAAAAAAGGCAGCAACCCCTTTTCTTCATAATGCGACAATGCGACCCGTTTATCGAGTCTCCTTTTAACGTCATCGAGGCGATTCCGAGTTGCATCCACGGGAGTGCCGATGCGCAAATCCACGCATGGACACCTCTTCTCCCTCTCTCTTCCTCGTCCTCTTCCTCGTCCTCTTTCTCATTCTTTTTCCTTCGACAACCCCTTCCTTCACGCCTCTGTTTCATTTTCATTTTGCATTAAAAATACAAGAACAAAGAAACGCTGGATGAAGAACACGAGGGGTGAAGAGGATAGGAAGGAACATCTTCGTTATCGTTCTCGTTATCGTTTTCGTTCGCTATGAAAAAGAAACAACTAGTCATTGCTGTACAATGCAAGAGAAAGAAAGATAGTTACATCGAGATAGTTTAGGAACTATAGTGGCTTTTAAAACAACAAAGTACATATGGTCAGTGATCATTATTTTTGTAAACTTATTTTTGTTTACTTATTTACAAAAATATTAAACAGATCAATTATGCAAGGATATGATAGGCAGAGATATGATACACAGAAGATTTCTAATATGACATTTTGCCTTCTAACGTTCGAATTAATTTTTTAATACGATGGTGTCCTGTCCTTTCTTTCTCATAACGTAAAAATAATTTGTCACGTTCTGCAGAAAATTTTAAAATTTTCGAAATGGAAGGAGCGAGTTCCTCTGTCAATTCCCATGCCCATAGACACCTGCAACTTACAGGTGCTTTTTTACTTTATCTATAGATAATATATAAAAGAATTGACTGTTTAGAGATTTTAAGACGTTTGAGTGATTACTTTGGTACATGTGTATTAGATAATATCAATATGATAAATCTTTGGTTCGTTCATCTTTCAATTGCTTGTTCGCAGGAATTATTTGATTAATCATTACGATGTTTGAAATCTAGTGGCACGAGTAAATGCCTTTGGTCATAATACGAACATATAGATATCTATATATTTCACACTTATATATACTGATAGAGTATGATGCAGTACAATACAGGACAATACAGTACCGCTGATATTGAGACTCTAGCATGCTACTATTTGTACTATTACCTCGCTTATTTTTTACCTTATATTACTATATAATCTCATATCTTATATACAGCTTATTATATTTTTTATTATTACTTTTCCTGGCCGAACAAAAGAACAGGATATAGTAAAAAAATTTGTAATTACTAATATATATATATATATAAATTGTTTTGTTATTTTATCAACTGAATTATTAATTATTATTAAATTATTGAATTATTATTGCACGGACGGTGGTGATTTTCTTTCATAATTTACCATTTATTTACAATGATCACGATATATATATATATATATATATATATATATATATATATATATATATATATTCGCAATGTACCATATAAAGCGGCGCAATTTTAGGTTACGTGCGTTCGGTTCCGGAATCAACTCTTTGTCCTTCGACGTTTAATCGATATAGCGGATATCGTTGAGGACCGATCCTCTTCTCGATTTTCTGCACCGCGATGCACCGTAGACTTTAACGTTTCACATTGTAGCCGTCAAATATTCCGGCAAATGCAACGTACATACATAGATACTACATACAACTATTTATATACATACATAAAATATATGTCATTGAATTATTTTCTAATCTTACTGGTACAACGTAACTTTCTCGCTTTGGTAAAAGTTTTAAATGTATATGCTCGAATCTTTCGTGAATCACGTTTATGCATATACACGTTTACATATACACATTGACTAGTACAAACGAATGAGAACTTCGAACAAGGGTAAGTAAATGCGAATTTATCCAACTGGATAAGAATATTATAATACTTTTTTATATATCATAATACTTCTTGTTATATCATAATTTCATATTTTAACGCGATGTTCTTACAAAATTATACACGATGATTCAAAACGTTTAAACTCGTTTTTCCTAAAGTCTTGATTTTTTAGTTATGTCATTGTTGTAACAAATGAGCGAAATGTGCACAGGGTGCCTCCTTTTGCGAAAGGATGTAACAATGCAAAAGGATGTATATTTTATGAGTAAACGTGATAATAAAAATGTCACATAGCTACGTGAATTAAGGTGACCAGTTCTTTTCCGTGAAAATACAGTACACGTAAAAAAAAAAGCTTAAACTTAAACGGTTTTAAAAATTCTGTTTCTTGCAAAAAACTTATTCAACCGTGTAGGCTTAATTTAATTTTGTTATTCCTTATTTTAGATTTAAACATTTGTATTTTGATTTTAAATATTTTTCTTTTAAATGAATCTTTTTTACAATTACATAGTTTACCTTTACGGCATTTCATAGCTATATCTATCACATATTAGTTTTTACTTCCGTGACAGCTCACGGTATTGCGTATTTACTGTTAAAGTAGATTTTTGGAGAGACCGATAAAAGTCGTAGATCAATGACGAAATTCTTTCGACATCTCGTTTCTTCCAGAAAGGATCATCGATTTCATAATTATTTTTGCATATCCCTTGAAGGAATACATCGACTTTCAAAATGCTCAATTATTTTTAATTATCGTTTCTGTGATTCTTTAAGCTTCTTCATTCGTTCAATTCACATATTTCTTTTCACCGCGGAACATTTTCAAGATTTCATCGAAAAGTTCGGTTCCATCAATGGAAATATAGAATTCTCTCGTTAAATATTGCACAGATTTCGTAATTTCTTCCGAATATCCGAATACTTTTAAAATTCTCATAAAAAGTTCGCGTTTCCTTTAAAAATTTTTATTCGATACTAGGATTCTTCTACTAATTTCTCGTATTTTATCAAGTATATTTGATGGAATAAAATCTTCTTTACTCGAGTATTATCCAGTGAAAATGCATTAGTGAAGCACAGATATTAAAATATGAATATTTATTGTATTCGAATTAAACGTTAAAGAATCGATTAAAACATATGGAAATAATGTATCGATATTTGCCTATAGTTTGGTGATTATTCTGTTGCGAATGGCAGAGAACAGTACAAGGCAGTGAAGAATGCAGTACGACCACCTTCAATGGATACAGACGATACGAAGAATTCGTGATACGTTTTGGAACGAATATAAATATCATCAATCTGTTCCTATCCCTCATCTAACGCAAAAATCAGTCCGTTCTTATTTTGTATCTTCGTTACTTATAATTAAATTCTTAAGAAAGCGTAAACCTATATTTACGTACATGACATTTTTTCTTATTTTTACTCATAGAATATGTCAGCGTTTATTCAGAGACTGGCGAAAGTATCTGAATACATTTTAAAAACGGAATACCTTTCTCAAAATTGGATCAAACTGTTTGAGTTTTCTCCACAAATCAGAAGGATTAGTTTACTAGACGATATGTAGAAAATTTTTTGAAAAAGTTATAGTTGGCCGGAATCGCGAAAAAAAAAATAGTCAGAAGAAAGGTCACTTTTTACAATTCCTTTATCCCCGAGCCTGTAACGAAAATTTAAACGATACGTTTTGTAAGTTTACGTCAGTTAGACGCAGGTACTCTGCTATACATGCTGAAAACTTAATCGACATCGGATAACATTACTATGATCTACAAGCGGTTAAAAATGGTGAGAATCACAGTTTCTCGCAACTTTCGACCTATAACTGTAACAAATCTAAAGATTTATAAATAATATTACACGTTTCGATGCCTGTCGTTCGTTTCAATGTCAGCATCAACATATTCGGTGAATCGTTGTAGGTACTCTCCTTTAAACAATTAACTTTTTAATACCTCCGTGTATTGTTTGCATTTATATATACATACATATATGTTTATACGTGTTTGCCGTTTCTCCTAGTCACACGACGCAGGGTAACATATTCTAGCCGTTGCACCGAGATGAAGAAATTTTCTCGTTATTCTCGATGTATTAATCCTACCGCCGCGCCGCGTCTCAAGCCTGTCAATGTAAATAGTACATGTAACTGTAAACGCGTATATATCCTATACGTACACAATTAACACAAAGAACACATGGAGATACTAAAATGTAATGTTCAAACGATGCTGTGTATGCGTCTATATGTGTATGCATATGCATATATACATGTATATAGGTACATGCAGCAGGATATATATAATATATATACATACATACAGATACAGTATTATACCTGTATTCGTATACTTGTAGTGTAGCGAGTACATTCGTAAATGAAAGTATGTAAATATAGAGAAAAAAACACATATAAGCGTATATCTTTAGGTACGATAAGTAGAGGAAGAGAGAGAGAAGGAAAGGAAGGAAGGTAGAGAGAGAGAGAGAGAGAGAGAGAGGTGGAAAGGGGGTTGACGTCGAAACGAACATTGTGCGCACGCCATAACGTAGCAATAACAGTGTTCCATTATATGTAGGTAGACCAGCGAGAGGGAGAGGCGGAGGTGGTGGTGGTGGTGGTGGTGGTGGGAGTGGTGGTGCGGTGGTGAGATTGCAAAACATGCCTAGATTAATGTTTTCTCATTCCACGGACCGCTTGTACAACCTCCATTCCCCTCGCTACTGTGATTCGTTCGCCAACCGCTACCCTTCCTAAGCCATGTTCCACCCCAGAATCACGGTAGCTCTGTCGCGTGACAATGAAAACTACGAATTGCATTGCGTTTCTACCTTTCCATAACTACCCCCCTTCCTCCGCTCCTTCCCTCTACATCTTCCGCCTCCATCGTCTCCCCGTCCCTGTCTTCCGCAGGAAGACCTCTTCACCACTCTTTTTCTCTTTCTCCCCCTGATCTTCTTCTCCGATTTTTCCTAAACTCTTTTCCCCTATCTCATCCTTTAATATAGTATTTATTCTTGTTTCTTTGTAATAGGATTTGTTCAACTGTTTATTAGCTTTCTATGTATATAATAATATTATTTGTACGTATTTAGGTACACATCATGTATACGCAAGTCAGGAAAACAAATCGTACATTTATTGTAAGAGCAAAATTATAAATACAATAAGTAAATAAAGTGTAATACTAGAAAAGAGATTTGTTCACTATAGATTACGGATATGCTTATCGTTTTTCACAATTGCATTATGCACTCGCATATAATTTTTTAAAATTATCGAATTATTAGGTCGTCCGAAAAGTTTCTTTCGTTTTATAAGGAAATAACGGATGCACAACATTTTCCGTTTTATATTATTCTATCGAATTATCCATATGATTCATTTTGTTCTATCAAGAGAAAGATCACAACGTTCCACAGATTAGGTTACATGTTTGTATAATGATGCATCGTTGTAAAAGACAGGTCTGTAGAAAAAAGACACTTTTCGGACAACCTAATACTATCGTTTATAATAGGAACGTGTAACTTGACTTGAAACTATTGTTTTGTGGATTCGAATGATCAATCCGATTGCGTAATCAGGTTAATCATTACCAAAACGTTAAACGCGGAGATAATTCTGTTTTACTTCCCATTTAAGCGACGCATGAATAATACAGAAAATGTCTCTGCATATAAACAAAAGACAAAAGTTTAGTGTCTGTGTCCAGGGATCAACACCGCTTAAACGGAATCCGTCACCAGGATCGACATGACATGACATAGGCGTTTAACGTGTTAAGTACCAAAATTCAACGACCTCTTTTGTCATTAACTTCTAGAATGACAATAAAAATTAAAAAGAATCAAACCGAATTGTTTGGCCATATGGAATACTAACGATGCACATACATGTAAAATTAGTTATTTAAGATTATATTTTTATTAAATCATCATACTTGTAAAACACGTATTTACATTCTACGTCATAAGTAGCCTGTTTGATCACGATCCAACTTGACACACGTATCTGATCGTGCATTAAGATTATAGGCAGGTAAATGCCTTGTCTTTTTTTTCTTTCATATAATAATATGTAGTTACGTACATGTATTGCCTTGGATTTTGTCTTCTTTATATTATGAAATGTTCGCACTTCTCTCGATCCAACGATTCCCTAGTTTTCAAATAATATTTCAAGCTTCTACCCACATACATCACTGTATTGAGCAAACTATTGGTACAATATTCATATATAATATTAACAATTATTTCCCGTTACTATTCCCGGTTATAAACAATGTTAGTGGTTGTGTTTAAATTTGAAATTATACTTGACGTAAAAATGTTTGCATTATTTCATTCAAATATTGTATCCAATACACAACTTGACAAAATTTATAATGGGTACACCATTCATATTCTTACACAATAAAATCGACAATGTCATCTAACGTATTAGATATGATACGTAAAAGTCAATAGTGAATAATATTACATTGAAATTTAGTAACTACGTTATGTAACTATTCTTCGTTATATTATTGATTTATCGTATCGTAACTATTATATTGTAACGAAAATAGGTACTGGAACAACTTTATTACAGAAGATTACTTTACGCTTGATAATCTGCCTAATTAGAAAAATTATGATACCGATTTAACGTTACCAATCGTGTAATCGAACTGATAATTCTCGTAACTGCTCTCACGTTGTTAGTTATACCTTTATCTCCATACCAAACATTCTATAATTAATTAAAAGTTCTATCTTTAAGTAAAGTTTTAGATACAAGTTTTTAAAGAGCGTACATAAGTATGATTGTCGAATTTATGTATCGTTATTTACTTGTAAAACGGACACAGCATAGAAAGTGTATTACAACTGTAGCACTGTTTCCGTGGAAATGAGTAAATATAAATAAATACGAAGGGAAAGAGAGAGTTTTTTTTCGTCGTTATGTCGAGCATACTTCAGCTAGAAGAAATCTATTCATTAGTACCATCTTCTCCTGGGGCTGAAGGTGAACAAGCGGGAAGCGAAGGAGAGTAGTCTGGACTCCGAGAATTCCCTTTTATTCGCATTATTATGGTAATGACACTGAAAAGCCGAAAAATGTCAGGCTTTTGTAACAGAAGGTTTGTCCGCCTGGTCCATTCATTGATTACGCCCCGCCCCCCTCCTCCCACTCACCAACCCACCCCGTTCCTCCACCCTCTACCCTGCCGCCTACCCCTTCCTCACTAGACGGAGCTTGTATTTGTCGAGCAACCCTCTAGAGAAAAGTTAGTGGCTATTCGTACCTTTGGACAATGTCTCTACCAGCTTGTGCTCATCGATGTCGAATAAAGAAAAATGTATCCTATTCGTTTTGCTTCTGTCTCGTTGATACATAAAATTTACACTTAGAAGTTTTATTTTCTCAATTTTCATTTTCTTAATCACAGATACAAACAACTTTTTCACATAGCATGTACATTTATGTAGCAACATATCCTTTTATGTACATTTCACATTCTACGATTTATTACTTTTTTCATAAAAATAAGAAACATCTGGAATTTTATTGGAAATATTTTTCAAGAGAACTTAATCTTTTAATAACTATAATTATCGCAACGTTAATTTTTATTTTACTAGATAATTCTATATGGTTGCGAATAGAATAAGATAGTGCAGGTTATTAAAATCGATGTCCCATTGAAACGTAATACGATAACAAGAAAAACGAACGATCAAGAAATGAAAATTTTAGTGTCGAAAACTTTATTTTTTATCATTTTTATTGATATCATTGTACCTATATAGACAGTCGTATAAACGTGGAAGTAATAGATAAAATTATAGATACGAAAATTAGAAGAATTACATAGAAATTGCTTTTCTATAATATTAAATTAGCTATAATAGCGTTTAATAGGATACCTTTTGTTCGGTTAAGTCCGTAAAGTAACATCGAAGCTTTCCTTTCATCGTGTGAAAAAAGACAACATAATTCTGCAGATATCGTTTGAATATTTCTTTCTAAATCATTAAATTTTCCTTTGCTCCCTATTTTATGTATGTATGCATGTACCTGCATTGAATCTTATTTATTAAATATTATTCTAAACTTAAATATTAAATATTAAGCTTATTTCTCTTCGAATTGATAAAAATGTCGAACGGATAGTTAGGATAATAATATTAGAGCGAATGTTATTTAGCAATGCCGAAGAAGATATCCAAGTACAGATTGAAACATACTCGTTACAATTAGAATCGCTACTGTAAAGAGGAGAACATCTCTGGAGATCGGAATAAGCGTGTCGACTCGATCGTATGAGCCAGTAAGTGAATTACCGATAATTAGAGGATGGTTTTACGAAGAATGGGGAAATTGGATGCGCGCCTTTCTGAATCTTTGTTAATCAGTTCCATTTTGCAAAGCATCGCTGCCGCAGTTCCCTCGACGACTGAATCGAGAATTCCAGGGCCGCCGGTTCTTCTAGAATTTCTCATCATATGTACGTAAGTACATCGCACATCCCCAATGTGCCATACTTTTCATTTAAGTTACCCATCGTACGAATCATTATTAAGCAATTACATCCTGTTCTATACGATTAAATAATCTTTAACTTGTTTTACCGTTTACTTCGTTCCTCGTTATTTCCACAAAGTAATTTCTACCTTGTAAAATATTTTCGTTGCATATTTGCGTGGTTTCGTGCTATTTGCGTTACAAAGATATAAAAATGGATAAGTTTGAGACTACTGTCCGGATAATTTGATACTTATCTGACATATATTATTTACATACGTTTATAAATCTGTCCTTCAAATTTGAGCTGCAGCGTAAACTGCAAAACTGCAGCGAAATACTTGCTCGATTTAACTAACGTACTACACTATGGTGTAATTCGTTATGACGAATAACGTGTTAACGTTTATTAAAATATTTAAAAGGAACTTCCCCTCCCTTTTTCTTCTTTCATAACGAAATTTCATTTCAAAGGCAATCGATTACCAACACGTTAAAATTCGGATTCTGACTATAATATCTAATAATAAAGGTAACGGTACACTACTTTCACGTGGACACAAATTTACAAAATAATCCGAAACATATCGTAGGGCGTAACAGAATAGCAAACAACTGCTAATGAAAATTCATTGCTGAATAATTTTAGTTCATCGCAGGATTGCGGCCCTGGAGAGTGGATCTAGCTCGGTCCGCATCCGCAGAAGGGTGGTTTTAATTACCCCTTCCATTACTGCAAAACCAACCCCGTTAGTGGATTCATTTAGTCACATTACCAGACCGCCTACCTCTCTCTACCAATCCCCCCTCTTCCTCCTTTCTGGGTCTTTCTCTTTCGTTAACTAGTGGTTGGTGCATGTTTCAAACCAATATTCCGTCTCTCTCTTTTCAACTTCTTAATACAACTCGTACATCTTCGCATACGTCGAATTATTCCACTTACGATTAGAGCAATATTATATTAGTTTCATCGTAAGTAGCTTTTGCCAATTTTTCACATTCAACCATTTATTACAACATATTATGCATAACCAGATATACAAATTTGATAAAATCTGGATATTTCGCGGAAATATTTTTTTATCTTACTAAGAGTTATCGTCTTAACGATTACGAAGATATTTCATAGCAGGTTTCAAACAATAGTTAATAATATTTTACAAAATAATTAACAACCAACGTTGTTCAATAACACGTCTCCTCCACATTGAAAAATTGTGCCATTTATTAATAATAGAGAAAATATAATAACGTTCAATAATGTAATATAATGTTCAAAATGTTTGATTTGAGTAAATGCAATATCGAGTATTATTAAAAGGAAAGTAGATATTTGCTACAATTTTTCGATTGAAAATATTTGATTTATTAAAAAAATGTTCGTTTGTTACTTGATTATTACTTGATTATCGAATTAGGTACAATCGAAATACACAGGTAAATGTAAAATCAGAAACATCAAGCTAATCTTAAGTAGTAGACAAATATCGAGATTGTTAGGATCATTTGAGACATTAACTTCGAAATTGCATTTTTTCAAAGGAATCGAAAAAGCTTCGAAAAATTATTGCAATCTTAACGTCTAACGTCGTTAAATCGTATTATATGTATTTATCTAATATCACTTTCGCTTTCCCATAACATTTCATTTTCTATTATTATGTGAAAAAACCACGCACAAAGTTTAAAGATTTGTAGAAAGACTTACACGGAAGGAATCGCGACCAGAATAGATACGCTGAAAAATTAAAACATAACATTCTTACGTACAGGCATATTTTATTTCTCTTACATTCCTTTAATAAAATATATACAATTTAATTTCTTTGATATAAATTAGCGGACGATTAATATCGATATGCAAATTTACTTTTATTCATTAAAGAATAGCATCTATCTCGTGCCTATATTTGGTAAAAATATTTGGATGAATTTACTTCACCATCGAAGATTTAATTTAACGTAATGTATAATATTATATATAGGTACATACGCACATACATATTTAGGTACTTATGTAGACACGTGTAAGATGATCTAATTAATCGACACATCTCTTTCAGATTATACGTTGCATATTTGCAATTCATATTACATAGGTGTAGGTACAAATGTTGCATAATCTCAGCGCGCATATTATATATGCTACAGGTAGTTCTTTTAGCAGATAGATGCGTTGTACAAGTTCAAAGTTTAACTTCGCGATTCCATAAATAGACGTTTATAATTCCTGGCATTGAGATTAAAAGGAATATTGGACTCTAGATAAAATGATATTAACGTGTTAGCGTGATATTAATGTGTTAGCGTTAAATCTAATCACTTAACGATATATTTTATTTTGTTTTTTAACAATTTTGCATAGCATCTTATCTTATAGATACAATAGTAATATGAAGGTCTCATCGACGTAGTAACTATGCACTTACTTCAATCCGTATTTAAAGCAGATATCCGAGACGCATTGACGTTGATATACCGTTGGTACACTTGCATCTAGCATTAAACGTCCCACTGTTCTCTTGCAATTGATAAAATCTCTAAACAAGTATCAAAATAGTTTTTACCGTACATATATCTTGCTGACTCGTACAATTAAATATGTATATTAACTCTAAAATATGTATATTAATATCGCAACAAATGAATAGCACACCGAATAAATTTGATGTTTTTGTAATTTTTATGTGAGAAATTTGTTGGTTTGGGTCTTAAAGGAATTTTATTTTAAAGTATCGTCTATAAAACTATATGTCCTACTATAAAAGAATAAAAGAGAAAATCTTTGTCCTTCGAATATACCTACCTACGTATCTACATATAACAAGATAATCAGAAATCAAAATGATGTACCAGAATTCATAAAATATTACTTTTAATAATAATTTATACATTCTTCTATATTTCGTAAAACTGGCAGCATATGCTTTGAAACTGATTTATACAATTTTCTAATGAAATTCGAATGAATTTAAGCCCGTTTCTGATAAATATTGGTACACTTTCAAATTGCTTTTGTCTTTCAAACGCAGCTTTTATCAATAATTTTCTATTATTATATCGTGGTTTACAGATTTTACATATCATTTTAGAATATCTCCTTCTCTCTAACCATAGAAGGTAATCTTTTATATGTATACTAGTCGTTGCATACCTACCTGTGCGTGTATTACATGTACGCAATAATTGCTTAATTTCTTGTCTGTAAATTTTATTCAGATCTTTCCTCAGCATCCGATTCTGCTCCAAATCATTCAATGCAATGTTATAAATTATAGGTACCTTATATCGTAAAGAGATTTTATCTGCATCTATCCTTCTTCGATTACTAGTTTGAGACATTTGTTCACGTTATTACACATATGTATATCGATCCTATCTTTAATAAATATCTACCTAATATTAGTGATCGCTGCGTACGATCGATTGAAAGATACAAAAGTTAATCACAATAAATTTTTAACAAACCTATGTTGAACGAATGTGAAAACAACGAAGGGTAGGGTTTTGTGTACGGAACTATTTATTAGTTGTGGACGATTGGTGTCTAACATTAGGTACTCCAGAAATATTATTATATGTATTTAGTAAGCATAATCCTGATCTTCAAGATGATTCATGAAGAAATTCATAGTACAGTAGATCCCCCTTTGAGATACATATACGAAGATAATGAAAATAATGAGACAATAAAAATGCGTTAACGTAAAATAAATCGTAAATCATTGAAAAGTATATTAAATCAATAACAATAAGAATATATATTTACAAAAGTATTAACTATTAAACTTGTTATTATTGTAAACATTATATTTGAACATCGTATATTATATTTAAATAAATCGTTAAACGTAAGAGAAGGAGAAAGTCTATCATAACTTAATTAGTATATGTAACATTCATGTATTAACGAAAAATTGCACAACGAAGTAACATGTATAGCGCTATACAAATTTCGATGACATAGGTACAGTCTCCAATTTTCTTACAGTTAGGCGTTAGGATATGAAAATAGGTGTTACGCGTAAAGCGAATGGTTTAAATTGAAAGAATAAAGGAAATCCTTTCCATCGATCGGAAGATTACGTTGGATAAATCGATTATACGCGTTAAGTAGATACGTAAATACACGTATAAGAAGTAATAAGATATACCGAGGGAAAGGAGAAGGGGGGAAGGGAGAGGGGAGACGGAGAAGGAGAGGAATAATAGTAAAAAGGAAAAAGAAGAGAGATGACGAGAACATGATAGAAGAGAAGCTGGCAATAGAGTGGTTTCTTGGAGGGTAGAGGGTGCATACAAAATGCGGTTTCCTCGAGCAGTACCGTCTTCGAACTTCTGAAGCTGAAGGCCTTTAGCAGCCCACCCTTCAGCTAGATTGGATGCGTTTAATTACCCCTGAAATATCGTTAATTACTCGGCCTCCGAGCAAGTTTGAGCACGGTTGGAAGTTCGAAACACACGAATTTGGTTGTTCCTTGTACAAACTCGTCCTTTTCCAACCTGGTTTCCCCGATTTACTGATCCGTTGATTCGCTGATCCACCGATCCACCTACCCAACGATCTACCGGATTCCACCTCTTTTGTCCTCATTATCTCGACCGATGCGCTTTTCATCTTCCCTCCCACCTTCCTCTTCTCCTGCTTCTCCGCATCCATCCTTTATCCGTCCTTCTTCCTCTAACTTTAATCTTCTGTAAGCCACTTTATATACATAGGTAACTACTTCTGTAAAAACACCACTATCACCTACTATACTATGTATATCAACGAATGCATTTTCATTACTTTCACTTAAAAGAAATATCTAACTAACTACCAACACTGCTGCGAAGAAATACAATTGTGAAGTAATCTATAATTCGATGAAATAATTTTAATTCGAATAAATAATTCTTAGATTGTTATTGGTGTATAATTTTCTATTGTGATTTATTAATTATATTAATTAAATTTGCATAGTGATAGAACAGCTTTGCAATGCAAACGATTCCGGCAAACGAAACAAGTAAAAGTCATTAAAGAAAATGTACTATTAATCGCGAAAGAAAAAGATGGTCGATAAACATTTATAGTTGGAACAGTTCCTCGAGATTCTGTCGAAACTTGTTATCATAAAATGATTTTCATGCTGGAATTTCAAGAAAAACACGTCGTTTAATAAGACAAACGAAAGAAAGAGATTAAATTTTGGAAAAGCGTATAGGTAATAATATTAATAATGTTGCGAAAGGTCGACGAGAATATTTTAAATTTTAAGGGATACGGTTGCGATGTTAGTCTGGGCCTCGTAACTTTAATTAACAAAAGTCGACACGAATCGAGCAATAAAATAATATGGAATGGGTTTGTTCAACCACGTTGCATTGTGAATTTCGATCGCTGACTTGTACGTATGTTAGGTTTTAAATAATTATATTCGAATCTATGCGAGATACGGGTATGTATATTGTAATCAAAATATCGTTACAGGTGTATTGTATATGTCACGGATAAATGAGTACGATTGTGCACATGTGTATTACCATACAATTAGCGTTTAGATCGTTTACATGCACGGTCTTTTACTGGCAATACAGGAATTGAGTGCAGCTTCGAAGTAGCGTCGAACAGAAAGCGAACGTTAGTCGTCCAGTCTCGCTATACCGATTCTTAGACGCCAAGTTACGCAACGACACTTTCGGCGTTCTGACTATGAAAATCCCAAAATCTCACGCTGGAGGCGAGTCAAAAGCTTATTATGTGCATAGGCAAAGACCAACGTTTCAAGATTTGCGAGAACGATATCCTCTGTATGTTTATCATCAACTACCGCCGCTATCTTCTCATTGCCTGGATAAATATGTAGAATAAAAGCGTTTCGGTTTCCTGCATGCTCTCCAAGAAATTTGAAGAGTACAGCTGGAGACAGAATGTTTTTCGTCTACAACTATAAAAATAATAACTTGTGGCATACAGTTACCTATTATTTAACGCTATTGCGATTGCGCTGTTTCCGATTTCTATGGACGCCGCGTATCCCTTTAAAATCTTCTACTTTCCGTTAGAAGGATAGGGGTATTTTGTTGAAACGAAGCTAATCTTCTGTTTGCTTAACAAACAATAAAGTCTTGAATTTCATTAGCTGGCTGAATAAGTATGTTTGTGTTCGAACTGTTCAAGTTAATCGTGTGCTATTACTATTGGATAATGTCCGTCGAAAGATCGAAAAACATCTGAAAAATGTTTTTCTCGGAATGTTCTAGTTTTGCTTGACATGCTCATGGTGTACGTCGATTGGCTGCTGTCAACGATTTCCTCTTACGATCAACGACATTCTGGGTGTATTACATCAACATTTAATGCGATATCACCTGAGTTTGATTCGATATACAATTTTCGAAAAACATCCGTTTACCCTTTCCGGTTCTATTATCGTAAAAGCATCTTGAAAGGAAACGAACTTAGCAAAAGATGAGAGCAAAGACTTCGATTTTCTAAACGAGCTCAGCTGGATTACTGTACGACGTTCAAGAATTTATAATGCTTCAAATGCGTAAGTTAATGAATACTATTTTAAGTCTTACATCGTTCATGATGCTGGTGAAATAAAAATTCTTATAACGAGTAATAGGTAATAATTATATTGTAACGACAATCGACGTATAAAACATCAAGTAATTGGCGTGATTGAAATACGGAAACTTCGCTCGTTACATGTCCTCTTTACCACGAGACTAACCCTTTCAGTTTGTGCCACGGAGAGATTCTAATTAATCAACTGGCCAATGTCCATACTCTACCTCGAATAAATGCACGCATTCAATCAATAGATTCCTTTGAAGCGTGTCACTTTTTTCAGTATGACACATTGAAGTATATTACGTCTAGGATATTCACTACTCGCACAACTTAATTTACAACTAAGAACAATGCGATTAATATAACTGACAAGTATGAGAAATAAGTTTTTTTTTTATTAAGAAAGTACATGTATGTTTAATAGAACTATTATATAGAAAATGGCCAATGTTAAAACGACCAGATAAAGTTGCTACAAAATGTTTATGTGTTATAAGAAATTGCACACGTATGTATGTATATATATATAAAAATTTCTTTTATAAAAAGTCGCGAAGGCAAGAATATTACTGGATTGGTAGCTCACATGATCATAATTAATTTTAATTGTTTTTTCTGCCGATGACGATTCAGAGTTTTGAAATAGCTACTTACGACGTTTATACATACATATAAGAAGGAATGCACATGCATATACATATATTAACCTACATACTAATAAATACTAATTGTTGTTAAGAAAGTAAAAGATAACTCTTATAAAAATGTATTATTTTTGTTCGTTAAACAAACATGTCAAAAGATATAAATTATTTTATTGATACGAATTGGTATTCTACGTTATGTATATTCGCTAGAAGCTGCTATTAATTGAATTTTTTAAAATTGGAGAATATTCATCAAATTAAGGCACATTTTCTAAAATATTTAAGAACGCTTCTTTTCGAACGTAGGTCGGCATATTTAGAACTTCTCGTCGTAAAGTTTACGTATAGCAGATCTGTACAAAAGATATAACATAGATTTCCAACTACGTATACATATATGCGAACGGTCATATAATTATGAGATACGAGTACCAAACATACTCGTGCATGCTAGGTATGCTGGAAAAAGAGATAGTAGTAGAATATTGAAATTGGAATAAGTGCCGCTTTTAAATAGGAAGTATGGTATAATCATAGCCTCTCTTCTTTTAAGATTAATGAAAATTATTACTAAATAAGCGTATTTTATTTTCTTGATTATACGAGTTGATTTGTTTTTATTCGTATTTTATTTTCTTGATTAAGAAAGTTAATTACATACGACATATAACGAATATATATATATAGACCGTACAGTTAATTAATGATGTATATTTAAATTTTAAAGTAAACAGAAAAAACCAAAAGATTTCCTTTCGTTTACCAGATAATAATAAGAATAATAAGAATATATAAATCATTGAAGTACCATACTCGTCGTATGTTGAATGTGGTATATCATTTTTCGTCATTATAGTCGTTTTTCATTTAATCTTTTCATTATACTCATTGCCTACAAAATAATCAAACGGTCAACCAGATTTGTACAACCGTATCATTCTTATTGTTAGTATTGTGCGAATACTAACTGGCGTTATATTCTAAGAGGGTGGTTAAACGAATGTTAACGAGACCGTAAATGGAACAACGCAGTGTACAGGGGCTTGATTAAAATATTAATTGAGATGGAAATAATGATTCGTTGCGGTTCGGTGATTACATCGCCCTACTGTACTTCGTATCTTTGACTTTTTAATATATGCCACTGAATGGATTCTCAACCCTGATGAATCTAACCAACGAATCGTCTGATGCTAGAAAGCAACGTTGTTTGCTCACTTATAGTAGATTTTATCGATAAAAATATCACAATATAATACATAATCTTGCGGCATCACGAGATATGTAAAATTGTATTTGTGTATTACATACATATATTCTTCTTTGTGTACCTACTTCTTCAATTGTAAGTACGCGCTAGACGATGGAAGACATAAAACTTTCAAGTAATTATTAATTATACACCCATTACCAATCACATGTCGTTCGCAGAAATATGATCAACAAAATTCTTCAAATCTTTGTCGCGCCGCGTTAGTTTCAATTCAACGTTTTATTTGTTTTAGATATTGTAATTATACCATGGTACGTATGTACATACACAGTGCGGTGAATAACTATAAACAAAACTATCTTTAGATTTTTCTAAACATTAAAACAGAAATTGACACTTGAGAATTGACATATAATTTCGTATTATAATGTAAAACAAAACTGAAGATACAACAAAAATGTTCTCCTTTCGAAGCCTGGAAAAAACTAAATTTCCTTTTTAATTTCCTTTTTAATTTCCTTTTTAATTTCCTTTTTAATTTCCTTGTGTTTTTGGCTGTGAGAAAATATACACTCAGTGTTAATTTTGTTACATTATCGTTCGAAATTTAATCGATTTTTCTTTATTTTTAATTACTTCTATTAATCTGCCAAATAGACTGTCCAGTAACTTATTCAAAGTTTCGTTTTCAATATGCGCTCACCCGTATTTTATCTTTTTTCTAAGTTCAGCGATATTTTCTATAGGCGACTTCTCCTGATTGTAAACTTTTCTAGCTAGAATTCCCCATAGATTTTCGATCGGATTCAGATCGGTACTCGATACTGACCGTGATAATAATTCTATTTCGAAACCTTAAAACCACTTTTCTGTAGTGGCGGCTATGTCTTGTTGAAAAATTGTCTTTTTCCCTTCCATCTCAGCTATGAAAGACTGAAAAATTCGCCGTGTAACATCTTCGGATATTCTATAGCGTTCAATTTACCTTTTACAAAAGCAATTCCACTTAACATATTCAAGCGTCATCAATGATTTGTTGGAAATATTGTAGAAATAATGTATTTGAGAATGTACTTGAGTGTACAATTTTAACGTCTATCACATTACTGTATGTATGTATGTAAGTATATTCGAAATCTGTAATTATCGCGTCATGAATATAGATTTTATTGTAAACGGCTATACAGACTGCTTGGAAATTCTCCAACTATTAAAGCTCGATGCTGCTTCAGGGATGCTCAGATTTCCCTTATTCCTCTCATCTGTGCATGTATTAATCGCATATATGTAAGTAGATCACCTCACTAGCACATCAGCTACACCTTTTTTGTAAATCGTCGTCCACGTTTAAAAAACATATGAAAAACGATTTACATTCGTCTTCACTTTCGCATCATGTATGATTAGTGTCATATTTTTATTATACGTTGATATATGTTTGTTTATGATAATTATATCTGAATCAAAGATCACTAACCGTATGAATAAACAAATAAATGGGTAAATAATATACATAATCCGGAGAAGTTCTATTGCTTAAACATCTTTCACCTTCTTTTTGGCTCGAGGACATATGTCAGTCATTAGTTTCAGGATTGTATATCAGAGAGTGTTTCAAGAACTCAAGTTTATCGCACCTTTCCGTTTCTCTGTACACTTTGTTTATTCATGATTTCCTATTTCAGGTACGTCGCTCATTTTGCTACCAAAATGGACCTATCTCGAACTCTTGAACATTCGCGATATTTCATACGTTGTACACATTTCGAGGGTCGTTCGATTAAATTTCACGGTTTGTATTCTAGTATCTGCGATTCCAATCTGTTTTCTTTTTTTTTTTTTTTTTTCGGAGCGTAACAATTATAATTTCATTTTTGTTTGCACAGCGTAACTGACGCAAAGTAGAATTAAAGATAGAATACTAGTCAGTTACACACAAGTTAATAAAGTACATTATTTATCGTTTTATCGAAAGATTTAGATCATTTAATTACTAAACTTTCAAATTTTAACTACACTTGGCGAGTTAATTGGTTTGAATCTCTTCAATTCGAAAATTTATGACACCTTGATACGGCGTATTAATCGATATTCATTTTCAATTGAATCGCCAAACAATTAATGGTAACGTCCCATTCATAAGCAAAACATAAAAGGACGAACGGAAACAGAATTTGAATGGTAATCTCTTCATGTAATCTATGACTATTGTGAAAGACGTTAGAAAGGGCGATGGTATAGGGCAAACAATTGAAAAGAGAGTCATTGTCTGGCAGCCGTTGAAAACATAAGGGAACAGTTGGGCTTCCATTAAAATCACCTTTTATGAAAACTAATCACATAGGCCGCACATGCTCAACTGACTTTAGGGTGCGTCTCAATACCTACGTCAAACCACTATATTTTATTATTTCGTATTTAGTAGTCCTCAGAACAAAAAAGTCAATTTGCTAAATGTGTTCGTCTTATACTCCAGTATACGGTTACTCACGTTAATACATATTTGAACGCAACACTATCTGTGTATTTGTTGCTTTGTACTTACAAGAAAACATGCTTTAAATATTGTATTAGGTATTGCTTATATGTATGTATGTATGTAGATTGAAGATACGCAAACAATTTCTTCCTTTAAGGATAAGTGTAAAAAAACATTTACTGTATGTGCAATATTTTAACAAAAAGTTGCCTTATTTTCACGTCGCATTAATATACCAACGCTTGTTTACGTTGCGCGATCTACCACTTTTTAGAAACGGTTCGAATCGCAGTTCAAAATAGATTTATTTCCTGTACACCAAGAAATGTATGATATCACCAAAAGTCCTTTGACAAAAGACAACTTGTAATTTATCATAGAGAACAGAGTTAAACTATCGTGAAATTGAACAACAGGTATTAGAAATTTATTTCTTTATTAAACAATTAAAAGTTACCGTTAGAAAGAAGTTGTTTGCATACCTTCGAGCTACGATAAATGGTTCATATTCTGAAAGAATAAACAACACTAGACGTGCGAATCCAACTTTATTAATTTCGCTACTAACGAACTAACCTAACCGAGTCCATTAGTAATGTCATAACTGTAACATCCCTCGGGTAAGTTCCAATAAATAAGTTAGCCAAAAAATATAGGGATTAAAATACTTACAGCAAATAAAATAACGAAAGTCCTGCACCCGTGTCACACTTTATGCAATGCAGTGGGACGAATCGTATATGTACATATATATCTATATCTATGGAGACTGATGAAAATATTAAGTAATTCGAAGTTATGAACATTATCCTATAGTATTAATGGATGCGAAATCACAGAAAAACAAATGTTTTAATCTTTTTAAATCTTGACTTTTAAACGATAAACACTTTCACTTCTCAAGTCGGCTATCGTATTTTAATATAAATACTTAATATTATAGTGCGACACATTCGTCTAATTATTACGAACTTATTAATGTGGGGGAAACCGGAATCATATTTTATATGTATGTTTCTCGATGCTTCCGACAAATTTTCATTTTTACTTCATTTTCAAAAATGTTCGAAATTGTCCGAGGAATTATTGATACCCAAATAATCATCAACCATCCTAACTCCAATATGTGTATGTAAATTTCAACTGCAACCAACTGTGACTTTGAAAAGAATGAATAAAATTGTGTACCTATCAGGGACGAAACGCGACTTATTATAACTTCATGACAATTAATATTGTCGCGCGGCTACTGATGATCTTCTTGCATAGCTATCTATTTACAATTCTATATTTATATATATATATATACATCTATACATGTGTATATTTTACAATATATCGTAATAGGGAGTAATTCTGGATACGTGTTTTCGATACAAGGATCCGGTTACGTCTGACGATTCTCTTTTATTTGGTCGATATCCGGGACATCGCAAAGGACCAATCTTCTTCATTTTCTGCACAGGGTGCACGTGCCGTCAAATAATCGCAACAATACGTCCTGTCCCTTTCTTGAAGTGGTGGACGACACGATCATGGCAAATTGAACTTTACTTTGAGGAAAATTGTTTCGTCGTTATAATATTAATTCTTTGATACTAATCGTGTATCTATTGTACCTGTCGGGATCTAAGAAGTTTAAAGTATTTGTTTCTTGTGATTTCACATTTATTAGTGGGTCAAGGACGATGCTTATAACAATTATAGATATCGATAAAAGAGAGTAATTTATATTTTCGTGCATGTCCGTAAATATGTAGATACTTATTACACAATTCGTTCATTCGTGCCAGTGTGCATCGAAAAATGCGCGGAAAATTCCGCTTGTCCTCAAATCTAACCGTAGCAGTTAATAAGCTTGGGAAGCGCAACGATTCTAACGCAAATATGACAAACTAGATACTAATGAATTCAAGTACATAAAGGAACGCGTCCGAATACGCTTCGTTTCGTCTGGTAATAGTGACTGGTGAGGGAAGCGCATCTATTCTCCTACTTGACCAGAATAGTCTGAACGAGCGTTAAATCTTTAGTAGTAAATCGTTCACTTGTCTTACTTGCAATTAAAGGGCCTGAAATCACCATCGCGCTGAACAGAAGATTATCTATATACTTATATCTTATAGCGTTCGTATCATTGATCGATAAGCAAAGTATTTGAAGAAATTAAATTCTTTAACAAAATGAATTTTTCGCTTTAAATTAGATACTAAATACGAATATTAGCAATACCGCGAAAAAAAGCTCCGATTAACTACTTTTAGTTATTTATTATAATAGTATAATGTTATAATATTATAATAGCAGTAAAATAAAACGTTTATGGTTTATAGATGCATGCATATCAATCTGTTAATTAACTAATTAGCGTCTAATTTTCAAACTTACGTATCGTTAATTATGTAAATCGATAATGTTTGAAGCGAGTTGTTAGAACAGGCAATTAACCGAGGTATATGAATAGTGAAGAAGCAGAAGCAAGTAGAAAAGGGGTAAGGAGAATAAGGAAAATTCCTATTGGACTCTCGTTTTCTGGAAGAACGATTCGCGAATCTGAGTTTCCCAGCGAAGCTACCGATTCTAAGCATCCAGGGACGAAAAGCAACTATGGTAGGAGGCCAGACACGGCGATCGGTTCGAACAATACCCATTGTCCGGCATATCATTTTCACGATTTTCCATCGGTCGACTTTCAACCGAGGAAGACTTCGTTCGGAGCCACCGATGAATATCGTTCCTCGATTTTCACTACCGCTACAGTACCAGCACCTTCTCGTTTCTCTTTGGTAAACCGCTCGAGCGGATAAAACGAACACAATGCCTTTTGTTTCTCATCTTCAACGCCTATCGATGCGGAGATTCGTCATCCTCGAAGAATTGATTTTTTGATCAGCTTTTCGAACCCTCCTTCCATTCATAATAATCAATTTCTCAACAAGTACCTATATCTTATACTTTCCTTTTCTTTACAGTACTACCGTTTACTTACGTATCATGTGAAATACCCCATAAAATTAACTGAAGGTATTTCACAATTTTCTGTTGTAATATATTTGTATTATTCTTTATCCTTTTTATACCTTATATATATATATATATATATATATATAGTATATAGGTATGTATATACCATTTTCATCTGAAATAATTCCATTATCTACCATTGGAAAGATACTATTCTTAATCTTTAAAGATCAAAGTTTATTTATTATTACTTTACCAATGAAGCATTAAACATACATTAGAACGTGATTATAAAAGTTCGCAAAATATTGTTTTAGTCGTAAGAAGATCGTTTCAATTTCCCAATTCTAAACATAGGTGCCTCATTACATATTTTGTTATTCATGTAAAAAGATAAAGAAACAATATGATTATAGTTTTCGGTTAATTCTACTAAATCGTAATAATATAATGACTTTGAAAGTATGCCATACGTTTAATTATATGTAAGTATGAATTACATGAATAGTTACAATGAATGAAAGTATGAATTATTTTGATTTATTACTTCACTCATTTACATGACAACTTATAAAATATGAGATATACTTATTGCAGAGGTAAAATTATTTTAAACGTCATTGTCGTCAACTTGTATCACGAACGATGCTTTATGAAACTTTTGATATTAGTGAAGAAAAATTCTAGTTTTGTATCAAGCTTGCATCAAAGGTTTGCACTAAAGTGGAGAAGAACACATGTTTTTTGGAAATTTATAAATTAAATAGCTAGAGGTCCGTTGTGAAAGTTGAGCGTACTAAATTATATCATAAGCAGATAAATACCTATAAAATGAGAAAAAGATTCGGGAGGGAAGAAGGGGGGGGGGGGAGACAGAGAGAAGAGTTCGTCTTGCTGCGAAATTCTGGAATGACGAGTAATCATAATTTCGACAGAGTCAGTAGTATTCTGAGATTGAGATATATAATAAGCCTGAGGCTGCGTTCACATCACAGGGAGACAGTCCGATACGAGTGAGTAGGTACATTATACAAACGGAATACCTACCCCAACCTATGCCAACCTACCCGCCCATTGGCATCAAACCAACTACCACTACTATCGTCGCTACCGCTACTACTCACCCTCTTATTGCGTGACTGTATCCTTGAGAGGTACTCCCACTATCTACAATCTACAGGGTGATTTTCTTGAAGTACCTATTCGCTCATAATGACATTTTATTTGGATCGCTTCACATACATTTCCTGATGGGCTATTTATCGATTGATTCAACAGAGACAGTTGAAAAAGGATATAGATATTAAACAGAAAAAAGTTCACGTACATACACGTACGTATATCAATGTTAGATTTACAATTAATTCGCTAACTTGCTCTCCTAATAAATGTCGTTGGTCCCAATGGTGCTATTTCCAAATACCTAATTGAATTTATGTGGTTTAATGAGTACAAAGTCCAACAAATTTTTCATGTATGCATAATACGGTGTACTGTATGTACCTATATTGTATATTTATTAGAGTACTACCAGCGAAATTGAATTTCAAAATATACAAACATCAATGGTGAACGTTTTATATTAGGTCGTCCGAAAAGTTTCTTGGGTTTTATAAGCAAAATAATCGATGCACAGCATTTCCGTTTTATATTATTTTATCGAATTACGTATTATCCATTTTGTTCTGTCAAAATAAAGATCACAACGTTCGACAGATTGAGTTTCATGTTTGTATAAAGATGCACCGTTGTAAAAGACGTGTCTGTAGAAGAAGGACACTTTTCGGACAACCTAATATATTTACATCCTGATTGAAATTCGTAAATTCGACACAGAAACAAAAACAATATTTGTCATCGATATAAAGATGAAGCAATTGATCTGATTTATTTTCACAAAATCTTAATTTCACTATCGTATTCTAAAAGTCATGATTCTATTTTTACTAAAAATAAATAAGAATTAAATAAACAACGAATACGAAATGAATTCATGCGTAATGTACATATTAATACCAAAACTATGTTATTATTAAAATCAATACTTATGATAGGACAAAATAAAAGTATGTAGAGAAATTAATTCATAATATTGCTAATATCTTCACACTATTGTATTTTAATTTCGCATACTGTAATGAAATTAGGAACCTTTTAAGTATTCGTTACCTGTCGTAATCAGCGGTACAGAGATACTGTTGATTAAAAACTTATATGTACGTGTATGTACAAATATGCATATCCATAAAAGATTGATAATATAAATTTAAAATTTGAAAGTATTTTTAAACGCATGTCTACAATCTTGCAAAATGCGCACAAATCAAATCAAATTGTAAATTGTCTTATTGGAAATTAAAACTAACCAAATAAAAATATATATGTATGTATAATATGTAACCGTGGATTCACCAAAACTTCATACTTTATACTTTACTCTTACTGTATGAATCCAATTTTGAAAAATGTATAAAAATATAAAGGTATCTACTAATAATTTTTGCTATCAACAAGTGAGTGGAAAAAACTAATATTTTTAAATTAAGTTCATTTGTTGATAGTTCTTTGCTTCGGTACTCACGAGATGATAAGAAATAGTATGACTAAATATTATATCTACATATATGTATCGGGTTGCTTGGAAACATTGTTCCGATTTTTAAGAAATTTCGTCAACATGAAAGACCATATTAAAAAGTTTTTCGCCGAGAAACCTGAGAGGTTCTGGAAGGATGGAATATTCAGGTTGTGTGGAAGATGGAGAAAGATCGTGGAATAAAATGCCAACCATATAATTCAATAAATGTATATCGAATCAAAATGTAAATCGGAACGAACTTCCCGAGTGACCCAATATGTACATTATGCCGATTGCTTCTCTTTTTTAATTTCAAATCTTTTTCAAATGTCATAATTAAACTGCGGATATTTATGCGGATTTAGACTTTTGTGAATATACTTTAGAAAATAGAACCTACTAAATTTTTATTTTTTTACATGCATTTTTACATATTGAAATTTCTCATAAATGCATAAAAATTCACAGCCTAATCATAATTTTTTTATTAAAAACTGATATTTCCTATAGCTACTTTTAATATTTCCATTTTATGAATCATCATTTTTAATATAAAATTAATACTCGAGTGATAGGCAAACTAGAATTTTGTAATACATGTTGTAACGCGTTTACATCATCGCCAAAAATTGCACGATATTGGAAAGTGTTCCGCTTAATTTGCACGTCTTAATATAATTACCGTACGGTGAAGAAAAAATTACAAAGTGCCTAAAAGTCAGCTACAGAATTATCTAAACTCTGTTAAGAATTTATTTACATTATGTCAAAATGTGTATAAGAATTCGTGCGAATATACATACCTATGCGTATTGACGTACGTAGGTGTGTGACATTACTAATGACAAACCAACTTTATAATTTGTATAATTTGAAAGTCCAAAAACTATATAAAACAAATCTTAAAAACTTGTATCTATATCTATAATACATCGTTCTATAATGTATAATATCGTATAATGGAGCGTTGAATCTTCCCAATGCTATCTATTCTTTAAAATATGCATAATCGAGTGTGAAGAGGCGTCATTTTAGCGCTATACGTCATTATTATCGAAAATAAAGAAGGTAATTTCAAGACATGTCACCCGTTAGATATGCCTACAGATATACTGATACGACAAAGAATTGATACGTTCCTTTCGTAAACGTCTCTCTTTTTTTCTTTCTCTTTCTCCTTTTCGAGCAAGAGTACCGATAGACCGACAATGGAGCACATCTGTAGGTACCACGAAACAATGGCTACCGAGATTGTGGAACCTATTGCGGATAGTATTCCATAATATACCCTGTTGTTTCCGCTCCCTCGGATAGAGCTACCAGTGTGCTCGATGAAAATATATGGCCCTCTTTCCAAGGTCTATCTAAACTGACACTATCTACGCTTGTTATTTCTTCGCAAATTTTTCTTACACTCTCATTTTTAATTTCCGGTTCCTATCGTCATTGATACTGAGCATTACGTTCGAATTGAAATTGCAATTACAACCACGACATTGTACCTACAATAATGTACGATATATTATATAATATTTATATTATATAATTATTAATATTTCTTTGTATGAAAACAATTGTATCATACATTATGATATTATTACAGAAACGCAATAAAGATATAAACTCGTTAAATAGTTTGTTATGCGATTTTAACAAAATTTACGACGAGTACATTATAATTTAGAATTGTTTAATAAGGCTTTCTCTGAGCTGATGTTCAATTCCCTCCTAAAATATTATTGTCAATATTTAAGGTTCTCAACGTTATCATAAGTAAGAGACCCTCCACGCTCTAGACGACCAATATATGTATATTGTCAATACAATGTCAATGGCCTTAAACATTGAGAATGATATTAACAATAGTATTGATCGTCTAAACGCTCCTTGACGATTTTAAAGTAGATATATAGCGTAAGGTATATTACATACGTATAGCAAACATTACACATTTTTCATTCGCATACACGTTGAATCAGAATTAGTTTTCTTGTTTTCTATTAATCTCTATTAATTTTTCAAGCATTTGAGTATCCAAAATTCTCTCGTCTTCAGCCACTATGGTTTTGTAACAATGCATGTTTTAAATACTTTTGTTAACAGTGTGTGCGAGAAACCACTTTTTGCACGTCCTATTGTCTTAACTTCGCTATTGGCTTTGAACATTTATATCAGTCAAACGATATGTAAAATATACTTCCAATCTTTCAATAATTGACCAGTTACCAGTTACCCGTTTCATGAACAATTCCCATTATAGGCACGGAGTTTTATTCAAATTAATTGATTTAGTTTTCATGGACCACTACTAGCTCACACAATCAACGAGGTCACGTATTCTGAAGTCTGATGATGAGAAATATTAATAATCATTTACTTATTACTAGTGGCGTATTATTCGTATTCGAGAGTAGTTATAATTTGACGTATTCTATACATAGTTGTGACATTATGAATACTCGGAAGGTCTTAATTCGCTCTGTCGTTATACGTTCTAGAAGGACGTATCTGCTTTATGTAATATGATCATGAATCTTCATAGTTACAAACTCAGTAATATGTAGGCGTGATAACTGGAATTTATACAACTTCATTTATAGCATCAAACTTAATCCAAACCTTGTGGAATTCTAAGCAAAAGATATAGGTGAGATGAGCAACTGCTCAAGTGTACTTAAACTCTGTAATTAAAATTTTTAATCCCCAGGATAATCTTTACAAGTTTACATTGTGTATTTAATATACAGGATGAATAACGTAACTCATAATATGAATAACGGAAAGGATGAATAACGTAATGACGAACAAAGCAGTGGGCGTGGATGTGAACAACAGCGGAAGGATACCTGCCTTATGGAAGGTGGCGAGAGTAGTTCTCATCCCGAAGCCCGGTAGAGACCCTGCACTTACATCGTCTTTCCGACAGATCAGCGTGCTTCCAGCACGTAATAAAGTCTGGAAGCACACGTTTAAGAACCTGATTGAGGAAAAGTTGGGGTTAGACCCCCTCCACAAGGACCAATACAGGTTTCGCAGGAAGAAGAGTACGGTGGACGCCCTGTGCCGGGTTGTGCAATTAGCGGAGAATTGTAAAAGAAGAAACCGGATATGTGTACTGGCGGCGGTGGACATCAAGAACGCGTTCAACACTCTCAGTTGGGGTAAGATCCTGATGGAGAGTGAAGCGAGAGCGATGCCCCGAAAACTGTTAACTCTTCTTGACAACTGCCTTGAAGACAGGAGAATAGTAGTCCGGAACATTGGTAGAACGGTGAAGAGGAATGTTTTTGCGTGTGTTCCACAGGGATCCATTTTGGGACCGTTGTTGTAGAATCTGGTCTACGACGGACTTCTGAAGGAGCTCCAGGATATCTCACGTATGAGTGCGGTCGCCTGTGCCGACGACTTGGCGTTGATATTTGATGTACCCAGTCAGGAGGAGATTGGGGATAGGTTAGGCAGAGCAATGAGTATGGTATATCAGCGATGATATGCTGACAATGGGCTGACAATCGAGCACGGCAAGACGGAGGTGATTCTGCTCACTGGGAAACGCCCAGGGTTATGGAAACTGACATTGGAGGATTCCTATTGAGGACGAAACAGGAAATAAGATACCTTGGGATGCAGTTAGATAACTGTAGAAGATTCGGGGCTCACTTTAAGAAAGTCTGTGGTAAGGCTGATGTCCTAATGGGAGCGCTTAGGTCGTTGTTACTTAATGTCGAGGGGCCCACTGGCTCAGTCAGAAGATTATACTACGGGGTATGGGAGTCAGTGGTGCTTTATGCATCCCCGGTATGGGTTAAAGCGCCATTGCGGGAGAAGTATGAGAACATCTTGAAGGGGGCACAAAGAGTCGCACTGGTTAGATCGTCGACGACGTATAGAACTGTGTCCCATGCAGAGTTGTGTGTGTTGACGGGCACTGTGCCGATCTACTATAAAGCGGAGCTCCGAGCCGAAAAGTATGAACTTAAAAGGAGTTATCAACAAAAATAGTATGAGACCCGTTCCCGAGCAGGAGATACCTCAAATTTTGTGGAGAGAATGAGAGCAGTGGAAGAACGCATTGACGATAAGTGAAGAGAGGAATACAGTTTTTACAGAAGTGACAATTAGACGAGGGAATTAATTTCTGACGCTTGTACTTTTAAAAAGTACAAAAGATAGATCGATCATTGGACGATGCAAATTTTAGCCAAACACGGGATTTTTAATGTGTACCGAAAGACTAACGAAAGATTAACAAGGAGGATCACTCGAGATGTTAGGATTGTGACACCGATGATGACGATGCGGAGCATGCGTTGTTCCACTGCCCTAGTAACCAAAAAAGAGGACAGTGGGACTATGTTCCAAGCGTTTTCCAGGAAGATCATGCAAGAAAGATGAGTGCAAGAGAAGATTGTGGAAAGGAAGAAAAGACAAGCTAGTAGACTGAATTGAGAAGACCGAATTAGTGAGGGGTACACACTAAGGCCAACCCTGAAGTAATATCGAAAGGCGTGAAGTGGATAGGTCGGTGATAGTGCTACTGCTGCTCGTGGAGAAAAAACCGGACTAAAGTGCCGGGATTTGAACCTGATCTTGAGCGTTCGTAACCAATGGCGCTAACCACAGCTCTAACGTCGTCCGATCGAGGGTAGGATCTTTGTGTAGCCACGGGACAGAACCTGTTGGAAAGTTTGCTGTCGAGTGCCGCTACAGGCGGTTCCGGGGTTGGTTCCTGTATCATAAGAGAAGCGGATAGAGTAGAAGATTTTAGTGGGTATGGCGACTTCCGCCGAGTCCCACATACTCAGTCACTGGATATGCGTAATAGCATTTTCCCCTCTTCGAGGAAAAAAAAAAAGAAAAAACCTCGTGAACAGATAGTCGGGCGAAACATAATTATCACGAGCCAGGCTCCCGAACAGAAAGTCGGGGGCCAAAGATAAACATCGTAATATAACGATCGTAATTGAATGTTAGTTCCTATTAGTGCGCCACGAAAGTTAGTCGCGATTCTTATAATTGCTGTTACAAAGCAGTTTAGTTATTGAAATTTAATAAACCCCTACAAAATGCAAAATACAAAAGTTTGAAGTGAAAGCAATGACAACGAATTCAGTGATAGTGACGTGTTTGTGCCAATCAGAAAGCGTGCAAGGCGTATGATTAGATGAGAGTAGCGAAGAAATAGTGAAGTAAAAAGCACACCAATAGTTTCGAAGTATTCTGAAACTCGTGGCATAAAAGCGTTTGTTTTAAATAATTTAAGCGAGGATCCAAAAATATTAGACCTATTTTCTATTATATTTGATAACAAACTTTGGGAAATACTTGTTACGGAAACAAATCGTTTCGCACATCAGACAATGCACGACGAGCGTAAAAGACGGAAAGTGGACGACACTTGGTATCCTGTTACGTTAGACGAAATAAAGGTCTACTATGCACTGTGTATTTGGATGGGTCAAATAAAAAAAATCAAATACCCAACTGTATTGGACTATAAGAGCAGTAGTAGAAACGCCAATATTTAGAAAAACGATGCCTTTCAAGAGATTTCGGCAAATTTCGAGATTTTTACATTTTTCTGATAATGAAACTGCTGATAGTAATGACCGACTTCGAATAGGTAAGACCTATCATCAACCTCTGGAATGAAAAATTTAAAGAAATTTACACATCCAATGAATATGTCAGTATAGATACTTGATGAAATATAAAGGGCGTTTAGCGTACAAACAATTCAATTCGTCGAAAAGAGCTCGATTTGAATTAAAAATTTAGAAATTATGCGAGGCAAGTACCGGTTTCTGTCATGGATTTAAAATATATACCGACCAGGAAAAAATTGATCGAAATGATAGTGCGTCGGAGGACGTTGTGATAAAGTTATCAAAATCTATAATAAACAAGGGACATACTTTGTTTCTGGATAAGTGGTACTCTTCACCCAACCTCTTTTTAAAATTACACCACAGAAAGACAAACGTTATCGGAACAGTACGTAAGAATAGGAAAAATATGCCAAAAGACATTCAAAAGCGTATTTTGAAGAAAGAAGAATGTGTATGGAAGTGTTGCAATAATTTGATAGCTCTGAGATGGAAGGACAAACGCGACGTGATATCAATGAAACACGAAAGTGTAGAGATGGTTGAGCAATCAAACAAAGAATTACAAAAAGTAATGAAGCCTAAATGTATCCTGGAATATAACAAGGGTATGGGTGCAGTTGATCATCGAGATCAGATGTTATCCTGTTTCCCAATCATGATAAAAGTCATCAAAGGATACCGAAACTTTTTTTTCACGTGTCAGATATGACTCTGTTCAATACCTATATTGTGCATAAAACAATGCACAGTCAAAAAAAGAAGACTTATATTGATTACCGAATAAATATAGCAGAGGCAATTTTGCAAAATGTTGAATTACCGGACTACAAAACGCGTGGGAAATATGTGTGAATTGAACCTCTTCGACTCTAAGCACAGTATTGGGCTCATTTCCCAAAAAATATCGATCCGACGCCTCGAAAGAAGCATCCAACAAGGATGTGTAAAGTTTGTTATAAACATAAAATACGAAGCGAAACGAAGTGGGAATACGCGAAATGTAAAGTAGCTTTACATCTGTCAGAGTGTTTTAGGAAGTATCATACCATGGAGGTTTTTTTAGAGTTGTAAGTATTTCCTTAATAGATATTGATTCAAGGTGAACATTTCTTATAATTGAATCTTTTGTTTATAGTATGCTATTTATTTTTAGGCGCAGTATTATTCCACTCCTTAGGACAAAATTACATTTGAAGACGCTTGAATTTCTATTGAAGTATTGTTTATTCATGAAATATAATTTTGAAACTGTCATCTATTAGAAAATATAATATATTTATAATACCTATAAAACGAAGAACTATTAGTGTTTACTTCCACAACAGCAGTACCGCGTAAGACTGAGTCCCTCGTGGTCTGGCCGCCAAAGCCCACGCACCGTTACATAGTCCCTCAATAAATCTAAGGAACCACCACAAACAGAATCTTTTAACTTAATCTCTAATTTTGCAAATATTTTCGATTTACGGATGGTCCTTTAAACGATCCTTAGGTTTATTGCAAGCTCTTACAAATTACGGAGTAAGCGGATATTTGTCTAACGGAAAAGCAGGTTTTTCCCATAAACAAGGACATCCACGAGCCACGTTGACAGGAGACTTCCTCCTCATATTTTCATTTATTAACGTTGGCTGTAACAAATGGGCATCGCGGATCGTTATCTTCACTTTCCTAACGAAAAGTGTGAACAACAAATCCGCGTTCTTAGTTCAAAAGACACACCCACACTGAGCTTTCCTCCGTAATAACATAATAACGGACTTCGCTGTTCCTATGACATTAGTGCAGTCATCTCAATTGTTTCTACGACATTAGTTCAATCAACTCTCTGCTTCTACGACTCGGGAACCAAGTAGACAACTACCAAGTCATCGACGGATCAATCAGCTGCTTCTATTACATTCGAGCAACATCAACATATCTAACTTGAGAACAGTCAGCGTCACGCTACCGGGTCTTCACCCATCAAACAAACATTTTCAACACATGTACCTTACGAAACGACGTAGCATTTGAGTGTATTAAGCTGTTGAAAATATAATTATTATAAACTGTCAATTACAGTATTATACTACATCAACCACCCCTATTATCCCACAAGAAATAAGGGGATCGACCTGTTCGTGGTGTCGATTATTACAATCGTAACGGGAAGTTATGACTCCCGTTGACGCGCTTCCTCGCGATCGCATCTCCCCACGACTGGAAGAAAAAGCACTGACTATATCATAGGTATTTACATTTCGGCTCGTATTGTGACTGTTCTCGAGCATCAATCTGGTTTGTTTACCACGCTTTGACGTCTACCGCTTGGGCCCGAGTTTCGTTGTGTTAAATGGCACGAGAAGGGGTTAAACTTTAAATTGACCGCTAGCGTAAGGAACGTAGAAATTACAAGAATGTTTACTTAGTGCGATCGTGCGCATAAACTTATAGTATGCTCAGCTGTAGACAGCAAGGCGATAACTGTGATCCTTGAATCGGGAGGGCTAAAGGAGACGCTTTGGATTTAGGATTTGTAGTCATTGAAGATGGCACGGTGGCTCGTCTCTACTTATCAGAGAGCAAGTCACTATGTTGGTGATCCAACATAATAATGAAAATTGGATAACGACTATCTAAATTCAGTGTCACATCTTTCAACAGTCAACACCGAAATTACTGCAAAACGGTTTGACATGCCTTGATTTGTTTTTTATAAACTTTATCAGAAGCCTATATCCAAACAAATCATCATGGAACATGGAACACTATACAGCGCGGCAACGTGTGCAAATCGCTAAAATTTAGTATAAAAATTTATTATTATCTATTAACGAACCAACATTGTATGATATGATACCGTTAGACCTTTTTCATAGGAATTTTTCCAAAATAGAGTCTACGTCGATAGAAATCCAATCCCAGTTATATGAGAATTTAGTGGAAGATTGAGTCAAACGCGTCGAGCTTGTGAGAGAAACTGAGAGAGATCTTAAATGATAGATATTATGTTCGATATTATTGTAACGAAGTATCTATGAATCTGATGTTAAAATAAAGAAAACAGACAAACTTCAAATAATTTGTATTTCATTTCAATTTAGAGATATGACACTCAATTTAGATAACTCCATATTTCAGAAATATGATAGATACAAAAATTTATTGATGAGTAGGTGTAGCTTTTACAAAAAGTATACATATTTAAATTATTGCGAATTACAGCATCTAATTACAGGAGAAGAATGTGCATTAGTGAAGGGAATACATAGATACAATAATGATATATGTATTAAACAAAGATAGTGAAATAACATTTGTTTGAAGTAAAAAAAAATCAGTGAAGTAACATTTGTTTTAAAAAGGTTAATTCTTTATACATTATTTAATCTTATTCATCCTTATAACAAATATTTTTTTATTATATTATCTACAAACCAGTCTTCCGTAAATTGCAAATGGTTCCCATGTACATTAAGAAAATGAATTCTCCCAGAATCGTGTAACATTTTCAAACCTAAACGATCCTGAAATGTAAAAATTTATTTTCTGATTGAAATTATTCGTTGCAATTCATATTTTTTGAAATGCAATTGTAATTTCAATTAATTTTGCCAAGTATTCGTTATAATTGAACCTATAACGTTTATTTTTAATCATTATAACTAAACAAAGATGCTTGTAACCAGACAAAAGCTAAAAAACGACGTTTGTGTTTTCAAGCATTATTACATCGTAATCCTGTAATGATAGCTATATAAAATTCTATACCTCACGATATAAATCTGATTGTTCCAATGTTTGAATTAACGATCCCTGGCCTGGTTTGTAAAATCCAAACATTTCCGTTTCTATAGGCTTGACAATGGTATCATTAGTAAACTTAACTAGTACCATGGTACGTAATCTCTGAAGATTCTCTTTGTACGTCTGGAAAGAAATTTCAATATTACTTAAAGATAAGGTAAGAACGTAATTGGCAACAATTATTATAGGGTATTCGCACACCCTTAGCTCTACTTTACTTCTTAGCGAAGGAATTCACAACTCTAAAGAGACGATTTACTCGCACTCTCTATTCTCTCTCATTGTCTCTTTGAGCTTTTGCCATACTTTAGTTTTCATTTTGGGGAAACAGAAAATTTCGATATGCCAACTTGTAACAGAAAATTAAATTACTAAAGATAGATCGAGTAAATGCTCAACTATCCATATGATCATCTATGTTTAAATTTTAAATGGGCGCGTAGTGAAAAGTTAGTGTTTTTAAATTTGTCTCAATACTTTTAAATTGATCGGTATAATAAGATTCATATAATTATTTAAGTAGCTATAAAAATTTATACAATGGTATTTCCTTATAGAAAAAGTAGAAGTAACATATATTCCCCTGTGTATAGTTTTATGTAAAAATGACACCGTCCGCTTTTACTACTTTCCTCCGGAAAATAAAAATGTATATTGAAACTAAAAAATAAAATCAATTGGAAATTATTGACCACTTCAAGTGCTTAGATGGAAATTCTAACAGCGGGCAAGAGTATATTATCATCGTCTATGCAAATATGCTCATTACACTTTACAAAAGAAGATTTTATCCCATCAAGTAAGTAGATACTTTTTTTTAAATATCTATATTACATTTACAACTGGCTCTGTTAAGCCAGATAAATAACCAATAAAGAAGTAGAAAAATAAGTATGTAACCATCAAATGAAGTTGGACGTTTGAAATTGATGATTTTTAAAAAGATGTGTAGAAAATTTCGATAAATTTTCTCTTCTAGATAGTCGTAAGCGTCATTTAATTAAAGAAAAGAGCGATCTCGTCAATCTTTCAATTTCAAGTTCAATTTATACAAATTAATTCATACATTAAATATAAGGCCTATTATTTACATTAGCAACTGTTCAAGCTGTTCTTTCCGAAAGAAATACTACTGAATAGAATAGCTCTCAAAGAACATTTTTTCAATTAAAACAAATCCTGAAATTGTGAAACGCTACTGAGTGCGTACTTGGAATGTAAATAAATCAAATGATTTAAATAAATGAACAAAGAGACCGAAGGACGTATTTCAGTATTTTGCCATCTTATCACCAGAGGACTGAAATCTATGCTACGTCTCCGTTAGAACGAGTTCATGGGCCTACATATTATGTATAAAAATTAAGCGCAAATCTGCGGAACCCAAACTCGTGTCAGTAAGAGGAAGAAGTGATACGACGCACGCAATAATGGACGATCGCCGATTATCATATTGTTAGAAACATAAATGAAAACCTGTTACCGGTACAGTCTTATAAGACCGTACTTGCTACGTCTGTATAATATTAATGCAAAAATGCGCGCTGAAAAATGAAAGCTGTAACATTAAGAAAAAAGCATGATAAAGAATAATTGTACATATAACATTTCCTTTACTGTGTTAATTCCAAACTTGAATTATTATTGATCTCTTATTACAAATAAAAGCAATCGAAAAATATATATCGTATCTACCATTTATTTATTGATATACATATATTGTTTTATATATTGATGTACGTATATAGTTACTAAATTGCAATTCGTTCTTCCTATCTTTCTTTACGTAAAATAATAATTTTAATATTAAGCACGTTATGATGTATTCTAAGGATTCAATTTATGTTTTATTTTATAAAAATGATATTTACCAGTCCATTTGAAATAAAATATTTTTATTTTAATTCTTACGTCCATGACCATGAAACGAGTGCCATTCACTCGAAAAATTTGGCGTAGTAGAAAGAACCTTACATAGCTCCGAAAATAGAAATAAATGACCTTTTGAAATTTTTAAAATTTTCCATACTTTCCTAAGTACAATGCAAATGCTATAGAAAAAAATACTTGGGCCTCAGTCAGATGGTAGGTGTTAAACATTTCTTTTTTATCTATTCCACTCAAAATTCGAATTGCGTTTCGGTATTCTAAACTATAATTGAAGGATAAAGTTTTATGATTATCATGTAGATCGGAAAATTATGTTCTGAATTGAAATTTGAAACAGAATAAAATATTCTATTAGTAGTAATATTTTCCTAAGTTAGTAGAAAAATGAAAGAAACATTAGCGTGTATAGATACATAAAGTCACATATATATATGTATGTAAGTACGTATAGTCAAATGCAATTTGAACTTTGGGCGAAATGGATAAAAAAAAATGTTTAACACCTGACTTGAGACCCAAGTTTGTTTTCTATTGTAATTATTTCACTTGTATGTATTTAGAAAAAAAGCCAAAGGTTAAAATAATTGCAAAAAACTGTCATTTATATCCATTTTCGGAAGTGCTTATGGCGGACTTTGACGTCATTTTTCCAGCCGATATCAAATTTTCCGAGCGAATGGCACTCATTTTAGTTATTAAGAGATAGAGTAGCAGCTACTAACAAGTAGAACATGCAATAGTTTTTTTTTTTTTTTTTTTAAACTAATAACTCATCTAGGAAACTTCCCTTGTTAGATAATTGTCATTTTTAATACCATAAAGTGTTATGTAGACATATAGATATCTTACCTCATTAATATAACGCTCGTTATTGATGTCGGCCATAAACATACTTTTCTTTTTATATTCTTCTTCTTGGTATGGATCATGCCAATACGTTGCTTGAATAAATTTTCCTTGAACTGCTCTATAATGAAATAAAATAATTTTATAACGTGAGTAACAAACTGAAATGAAAGTATTTATAAAAGAATATATACTTTATATTATATATGTACTGTGTAATAATTGTACAAATGTAGGTATAAGTTATTGCTATTATATAAAAGTTTAAATTAATATAAATGTTAAAGGAACAATCTTACAATCCCTTTCAAAAGATGTAAGTATAATGACTACAAAAGGTATTTTATACTTTGTATACTACTTATACTTATTATTACTAATTAATGAAGTCTGATTATATCTAATAAATTTCGTATCACTTAGTAATACAAAAAATTGATAATATACAAATGAAATGTAAAACTTTATAAAAAAAACCGCTTTGTTGGTAAAGGAGGTACGTATAAATACGGTAATTATTTAAAGAGCTACAGCTGTTAAGACAGCTGTAATAAGCTAAGGCTTTCGATGATTTTTTTATATGTTATCGGAAACATGATACTGAACAATTTTCATCTATAAGTGTAACCGCCGTTCGGTCTTATTTTACGAAATATTTACAAAAAGCTGTCAGTATAATGAATTCTGCCTGTAATTGTGCGTTCGTGACAGCGTATAGGAACGTAAAAGGAATCTTTCGTCGATTATTGATGACCTGCATCGCGTTGAACGTGTTAATGACTCAATACTCAATACTCAGCAGCTTTTTCAGTCTTTATATCTTCCGAAAACTTTAGTCTTATCCATGTTAGTTTTATCCATGAAGCGTCGCATTGATGCTAACAGTACGTTCCCATGCAGTGGTCGTTATAAAGTAATGTGCAGCTCTCCATGAAACAGCAGCGAACTGTTTTTGTTATGACGATTGGAGTTAACATTGTCAGTAGTTAGTACAGAAGCATAGATACGTTGGAGCAATGAACGATGCACTTATGCATCTATAAAGCGACGCTTCATGGACAGTGAACCTAAAAGATACAGAAAACAAGAATTAAATATGTAACTTCTAAAATCAACGAGTTACGCATCAAAATGCTGAAATTGTTAATTTGCCACCTAATATTTGTTATGATTGTGCACGACTTTATGGGTTACCTATTTAAATTAACATTATGTAGGTATGTAAGGTATTGTAGGAAAACAAAAGTAAAAATTAAAAATCAATACTGTAGGTAAGCTCCATATTTGATCATGCGAGTTATATAGTCGCAAATCTTAGGTTTCAATGTTCCACAATTTGGCAATCCAAAAACGCCTTGATGTTGACCACCCAAGGAGATGAAATTCTTAACTGGGGGATTGGGACATCTTTGAATTACCGCTCTCCTGTAATATATAAAACATTAAATGTTTATTCCAATATCATCTTTATACGTAACACATCTGTTATAAAATTGAATTTACTTTAGAAATACAAATATTTTTTTTAAGTTTCGTTAACCTGTTAAAAAATTTTTATTGAACTTGTTTCGTTTTAAGTCATATTATCGTTAGTCCAAATACCACTTATTGGGTGATTACGATAAATACAACCTTCAAATTATTCATGTATGTATTCATATAAGAGAATTAAGACTATAATACCGACTAGGGTTAGTGTAGGTATACATATACACATATATACATATGTACGTATATATATGTACTTATATATGTAAATCCGTTCGTGCATACATGCTTGTATATGTACAATGTGCAGGGTATACTGAAAGTAAGTACCATGCCCGCCACAGCGTGAGTCTACATCTTTGAACACCTCCTACATCTTAAAATTCAGCATGAAATTTTTTTATTGTATCGCATAGTACTTGTAACGAAGAACAACTTTGCAAAAAGAACTATAGATCGCAATTCAACCGTTCTCTTGAAAAATAATGTTAATGTTCCATTATCCCTTGCACTGACGTTATTTATATTATATTTATATTTCGCAGTCTTCTTCTCGAAAACGAAGCCTTGTATTAAAAATTGTCATTCTACATTTTTGATACTTTTACACGATCACAGTTACCGACCTACGGCTTGTTGCACGTTTGTCGATACACCCTGTATATTATTTACTATATATCTATCTGTGAAATACAACAATAAACTCCTTTTACAGATAGATCACACCCTCCATCAAATACCTAAATTTGTAAATTTTTTCATAAATAATACTTACAGAAATTGAGCACCTTGAGAAAATCCAATTGCATTATAACCGTTTTTAAGACGTTCATTTTTCAACAATTGTTGACAAACTTCTTGTATTTGCTCATTAATATTTCCAAAGTAACTATTTTCAACATCCTAAAATATTATAATAAAGTGTCAATAAACATTTAGCTTGTTGCCTAAAGAAACATCGGTTATTGGAACATCACTGACTTGTAACTATTAAAAAGCAAAAATGAGATAGGTAAACATACAGTAACTCGCATTAATATTCGAACACTTATAGAATTTTCAAATATTATCTAACAGATTTATCTCATCCTTTCTTAGTTAGAAAAAGTATGTACATTAAATAAATAATATATATGTTTCTATCAACTACAATAGTTGGTAGACTATAAATCCTTTCAAACATGAGTTAAATGATGTCGAGGAGGGCACAATTTGATGTTATTGCAACTTTTTAACCATCTAGTTTAGATTATTCAAAATTCAAAAAATATATATCTATTTATGTACAATAAACTTAAGATGCTATTATTATATAAGCAATTAAAAATTACAAAAATACCTACCTCTATTTCATTATTTCCCAATCGAATGGAATACACATAAATGTCAGGTATTCTATTCTCTATCAATTTTTTTATTCCTCCCAAACTAAATGAAAAGCAGCAACTGTCTCCTGAAATTATATTATCTTTTAACCATAATATCTAGTATCTATTGTATAAAAACACGTGTTGTTAGATTTATTACATGAAAAATTAAAAATTAATGCTATTATAAAAAATCACACTTACTGTGTGCTATCATCATTTTGAAATAAAATAAAAGTAATATAAAAAGTTAATAGTAACATTCATCTAATTAATGGTAGTTTAAGAGAAGTGATTTAGAATGTGAGACAGATAAAAAATTAGTACTTATATTTTCGAATTCTATACATCACAAACTACAAGATTGCAGAAAACAAGACAATAATTTTTGGTTTTCTAAAATAAAATTACGTCAGTCAGCTTCCAGCAGTCAGTTGTATGTAGTTGTATCGATCTGTCAACTTCGAAATTTTGTATCTCGATAGTGAATAGTGCGAACGACACATGTTCTTAATACATAGATAATAAGTTCTATTTTGAAAACGTCTCAAAGTCAGTTATAAAAATGTGTAATAAAAGATGTAAGTTCCCGTTTGAAAATTTGAATATGATCTTCGCAGGACGTTTCAAGGTCATCACAAAATCAAATATACAGGAATATAATATGTCTCTCGCGATATCATACACTTTTTGTCTGAAGCATTTTTTCGTGCCATTCATATTTTTCGAGATATTTGAGTGTTCTCAGATAAATCGATCTGTACAGTAGAACTCCATTTATCCGAACTGACATCCATCACAATGTCCGATTTATCGAATACATATCTTCCTGTTATCTGAATTCAAGCCAGATAACGCATTGCTTCTATGAATAATGATTTTTCCCTTATTATGGTATTTGCCTATTTACAAAATTCAGCTTAGCGAAATTCAAACTTAGTTTAACAAATTTCATATATGGAAATTAACTCCGATTACACAAATAATAAACAGCGAAGCTTGGAACTAGAGGGCTCCTTTATTATCTGACCGATCCAGTTAGTCGACACGTCTTGTTTCTTAATTATGTCGAATAAATAGAGTTTTACTATATAGGTACATTGTATAAAAAGGATGAAAAACATTACCCATTCCATGCCATAGAACAACTGGAGGAGAATCAATTTGTACGCCATCAAATTGATATATATACGAAAAAAAGAATAGTACTAGAACATATTTTCCCATTGTAAACATTATGTAATTCCTTTTATACGAATGGATTGTATGAAACAATTATTCCTATAAAAGAAAGAAGTTATATAGTACTATAAAGAATTATCCTTGCATCGCTATTCAAATCTACTGTTACAAATTAATTTGGATCTACAAAGAAAGTACTACACAGCTTTAATTTGACATTTCGCCTTAGACCTTCTCAAATTTCTGTTTCAATGTTCAAAACCTGTCTGTTCTCAAGCCTGTTTTCACTATATCTCTTTCATCAAGAGTAATCGTAAGCGAGAACGATATAGCAAGTTCATAAAGTCGGTCAGTGGTTAAAGTTTACAATTTTTGACGATCACAATAAATAATTAGAGATAAAATAAGTAATTAGAGTATGAGAATTACAATAAACTATATAGAGTTGTGGAGCTGTACTATGTCAACCTGTCCTTCCTTTGCGATACTGCAAAGAATTTTCCGAACTAATTAGCTAGGAAAGAATCGAAAAATCAAGTTTTTTAACTAACTGAACGATTGAAACTATGCGTTTCAAAATTATGTTAAAGTGAAAAGGTTAAACCTTTTTTGTGCATTTATGTGTGCTATACGAAGCATTTTATAAACATTAATACTATTATAAAACTATTGTAAAACTATTATGATTACATTGTTAAAGTTTCAAACAAATCTGAAAATATGTATAAAAGTTTCAAGATATATATAGGAGTATGTAACTACACACAAGTATATTATATTTCGCAGAGGTCACGAAATTATTTAAACGATCGATTATCTACTATATTAATATAAGAATAAACCTCAATATTTAATAAGACCGCATGCTGTATCCCTAAAATAGCTATTTATACTGTATACTAATTTTTTATTAAATATATTTGCAATAAATATTCTGTAACTTCTACTAAAGTCGTCCAAAAAGTAATATCTATTTTGAAATAACAATAATACAATTGCATTTTAAAAAGCTTTCTCTATTTATATTTTCAATACAATCGCTACTCCTATTTTAACACTTATCGTAACGTGAGATGAGCTTCATACGTATATATACGTATTGTACGAAATTATATTATATATGAGGGTATGAAGGTATGCAATATATATATATATATATATGTCGGAGATGGAAGAACACCGGAGCTTTCCTTTGGAACTTTGGGAAAATCCCGTAATATTGTAATCTAGATTCTACCATAGCCGTAATTCAACAATAAAATTGAGAAATAGCTGTTTATGAGTTAAGTCAATTGTGATTACCCGGGATTTATGACAGTGGGCTTGGGCTCGAAGTGACATAATGGGTCACTGAACGTAGCCACGGTGACGGGAGGGACGTGTACCTAACCGAGGTATAAAATAATTAAATATCTTTCCTTAAAAAACAAGGATTGACCTGATGGATACAGAGAGGAGTATATAAGGCCACTTGGACTGAGGATCCAGCGAGAGAAGTTCTACTTGTATTGTGAACAAGTACGTTGAGTGACAACCGAAATCGTGGATCAGTAAGTTGAGTTCGAATTTAGATTGTAGAAGAAATCGCATTCGTCATCCCGTTTACCGTGGATTCGTTACCGAACCCGGGGCCAACGTCACTAGTTTCGCGAGTGCTCAACCGCCGCGGTTAATCGTCAAGATTGTAACACCTCCATCGCAGCAATAAACTACACCTGTGTTGTACCGCATCAATGGCTAATTCTCGTGAAGATTCATTTGACGTCCACAATCCTAATCCCAATAAATAAATCCCAATAATATATATATATAATATATATATTATATATTATATTATATATTATATTTTGTATAATATATATATATAATATGTATTATATATATAATACAAAACCACTGTGACATCGTGGCTGACGTTTAAGAACACTTTTGTGAAATGTTGAGTATTTGCAATCGACACAAAACTATGGTTAGCTCTGCTGTCTTTAATTGTTTATACTGTTGTAAAATGATTTACACTAAAAAAAAAGAATTACACTGAAAAAAGAATTGGATGATCTTTCTGTCAACCTAATATATATTATCAATGTTTCTTACAGCTCAGTCAAACATTTCGTCTAAAACCATAGTTTAATTTTCATATTTTCATATTTCAAATTTGTAAATGCAACAAATTTTTGAGCAGTTACATCAACATCATTATAAAATTTCTTATTAGGCGCATTTGCAAAAAAGCTGCAGTTCTCTATCAATATAAAAATCGTAAATATACATATTAATGTCTTAAAGCATCTTATAAATTCGTATAGGCTAACTAAAGATTAGTAAAAAAGATTGTTCTTCTTTACTAATTTAAAAAGTGATCGTTGCAATTAAAAAGATCGATTGTCGAAAAATGATCGCAGACGATCACGTCGTCCGGGGAAAAATATAGGCAAAGGCAAGAAAACGACGAATGTGATCGCGTGTGAGTGCTTATGTGTGTATACTAGGTGTGTCGTGCGTGCGCGCGCAATTTATACATAGTACATTTTTGTACTGCGTTAAAATGTTTATTATATGTTTATATTACAATTTATTACGTTACTACCAAAATATTATAGTTCCTCAGATTAGAATTAGTTACTAATATATAATATAATCTCAAGGCACAAACAAAAGCCTGTTATAGGCTATGGTTAAGAAGATATATATTTGCTAATTGTAATAAAAACATATGTAGACGAAATGAGATATATACGCATTGAACAGTCGCAGTTTGATAAAGAATAAAAAATTAAGAGTGTAATCGAACGTGTTTTTCATTGAATAATCGTGATTTCATAATACATATTTTCATTTACATTGTATTATATCATTAAAATATACCTATTCGTTATATAGTAAAACGTGTACATATGTCCCTACTAACACAACTAATACGCCAAATAATAATGATATAATGACCAAGTTATAAAAGAGTTAAAATTGGAGAAAATAAATAAAAGCGTAGCTCAAAACTATATCATCTGATGAAACACAAACAACTGCATTTCCTCAACTACAATACTGCACGACTTCGGCATCACTCATAATAAGTTTAACACTGAAAACCGATCGGCTAGACTGACTAGCCCATAGGCTTATGGTCTACATATGTATCTATGTATGTATATATGTACTTACGTATGCATACCTAACAATAAATCACCATATGTTACCAAAGAACTAAATTATCAATCTGACTTGATTACAACTTTATGGTCAACCCGCAAATTTAAAAAAGTGTAAATAGGAAGAAGATCACAAAATATAAAAATATTTTGTTCCAGTTTTTTTTAATATTTAACGGATGGTCAAATTTGTACAATAAACAATACCTTTTATTGTAGAAATGACTCCACGAATAAAATAAAAGATTAATTCAGAAACACAATGGTTTATGAAATAAATCTTTTACCAGTTAAAAACAAGAAGGAATGAAATTCGTATATTTAGCAATTGCGGAAAATGACAGCTTTTTACGAAGGTAATTTTTGTAAAAATCGACAACTTTAAAATGTTCCCTATTCTCATATAGCATAATGTGAACAAAATTAAACATCCAGAAAAAAGAAGTCCGATTACATTAGATCGAAGTTCTATTTCGGATAGGTTTTGATTAAATCTAGCATCAAATGCAACACGAAATAGCGTCGAAAATTTGTTATGAAGGCATTTTGCAAATGCATGAATTGTCAGAACTGAGATTTCGTATGTTTATGTTCAGAGTATCCTTTTTCACATTTGGATAGGGAAGGTAAAATATACGTGCAAGAATTACTCATAATTCTCATTACTTACAAAAGGTTCATTACATTGAAGATAATATTCGTAGAAATTTTATTTATTCTATTTTCTACCTTATCGTAATTACTTAACATAAGAAATAATTACATATTATCTCGATTAATCACTTTATTGAACTAATAGATCTATTAAAAACATCATTCGTTCAACAGTATCTAAAAACATACATTATGTGAATAACGGCATTAAGAAACAAAAACATATTTAGCATTATTTGCAAAATAATATTTTTATGTTTTGAATAACAATATTTTCGAGACCAATGATAATTTTAAATAAGGGGAAGTAATAATATTACAATTTCATTCAAAAAACTATATCATGTATTCAATTTCTGAATACATGAAATAAAATACATTTTTTTCTGTTACTAAGAAATATCTGCTTCTGTCTACAATCTATATTAAAGTTTTACTATATTATAACTGATTATAGTAAAACATTTTCATATAAAAAGATTTCATATAAATATTTTCTATGTTTTATTCTTCTCCGATCTAATATTATGAAGGTTTAAAAACTGATTATAATTTTTTATGCTTGCAAATTTAACCTACAACAATAGAATCCTGTCTTAATAAATTAGTTTTAATTTCAAACTCATAAGCTATAATCAATTAAATATGATAAATTTTATAATGATAAGATAATTAATAAAATATTAAAGAAATAAATACAAATGATATAATAAAAATAAATTACTTTTCAAAAAATACATTAACAAAATTTTTGTGTAATTAATTTTATTCTTTGATTTATGTATGTTATTTGATGTATGCATGTAAATGTTACAACTGATACGTATATATGTATATAATTAAAGTTAAATTCCTTATATTAAAACTATTACTATCATTTTTTAATATTTATTGTATTTGTAAGTAAAGATTAGTATAAAAGATTTATTATGACGTGATATAAAATTGTTAAGTAGTTGAAAAATATAGACCAAAATGTACATTATAAGTATTATACATACTGTATAACAGATGTCACTACGCAATGAGTATTTTTAAATTAGATTTTAATTCTTATCTTTATAAGACAATGTTAAAAATTTGTATCTTACATAATTGTTTATAAAAAATTTCTTGTGGCTTAAAGCAAAATTAATACTATATAATAATAATGAGCTTTACCATTTACCAATGATTATTTATTGGTATTTTATAGGTTATGCATAGTTATCCTAAAATTTATGACGCTACGAAAATTTGGCGTAATTGAATGAAATATATGTTAAACTATAGCAAATAATTATACAATTAAACTGAATAATGAAACTTTTCTAATCAATATAAGTTATATATTCATACATATGTATCTACTTACATACATATATCCAACAAGCCGTTTCGATTTCATGAAATACTGAAAGTTTATTATACTTACGTTTAGATGAACTTTAACTTGATATAGTATGCAGACAATATAAAGTGTAAATAGTATACATACATACATATGTATATTATTGTATATACATATCTAAATAATAATATTAAGTCCTAATTACACGATCGTTAAAAAAATAGTGAAACGATGAATAAGGGAAAAATTGAAACTAACCAATGTAAACAGGCTACTTTCACTTTAAAACAATAAAAATTAGACAATTTTACAGATATCATTCTAGTTTTCCCTTGGTCACGAACGTTTCTGATAATCACTTCATATAAAACATTTATATTCATAACTAATATTATTGATGTAAGAATACTACATTTACTTTCATTGTAAGATATATCTCATAAATATTACTTTAATATAATTTTTTACTATTTATATATTGAACTAACATTGATTTAATGTAGTTTTTATTACTTACATAACATTGATACTACAATAAAATTTGTTTAATGTAATGATGAACATTTTAACATCTTACTTTTAATAGATATTGATATCAAATTATGATTCTACTTTGCAATGAAATGTTTTCATAATTTCAAAAAATATATTGTATAGTTTTACAGTAATAAACATAAAAAACCATTTTATACAAAATAATATATACTGTATATGTGCTCTCAACTATGATTTTTAGAAACAATCTTCCTACTAAATAAATTATATTTGCTATTTATTTGGTATATTAAAAATTATTATATACCAATGTCTTCTTTACTTCTATTATAGGCGCAACAATCTTTAGCCTAAGTTATTAATGATGGGAAAAAATGAAAGGTTGCGCAGAGCTATGTAATTTGATATATCTTAAGCAGCCCCAGACTTGCATTTCTAATTTCCACATTCTGGTCGTGTCTCCCTAAAATTATGTATTTACTTTAGGTAGTGAAAAATCATATTCATTCCAATGATTTGATTGTTCGATGGTTGTAATTAATTCACTCAAACTACAAACAATTTCTTTTGCATAGACAATTTCTAGAAACTCTTCTTTTGCAAGATGCAAACATTTCATTTAAAAATTGATGAACTGGTCAACCAGTGTGAGATGGAACACCATTATCGACTAATTCATTAATTTTTTTATCTAAAATCTAAAGCCAATACATAATCTTCGAAGAAAGCTTGGCTTAATTAAATGTACAAATGAGAGTCCACGGCTGCTTAAATAGCCAGAAAGAATGAAACGAAAATATGAGATATATAATGGTAGATCTGGGATATCTATTTGCAAAAATCTACAATAGATGTTATTTTCCCTGCATTGGGTTTTTTTGCAACAGTTGATATGCGATCCATGGTTCCATGGTAAATTTTGTATCCTTATGGTAAAATATGATGCAATAAAAAGATTTTGACATTGAATTTTATATCTTGTACATGTGTATATCTTCACCACTTCAAATAATATGCAAAAACAATAGACATAAAAATTGTATGATTATATCAAGATAGAAAAAATAATAAATTTTGAAAGTAAAAACGAGAGCATACTAAGATATATATTTATCCTAAAACGCACCGTTCCCGGATATTAGATTTCATTCCATTTTATTATTTTCATCCTTATCCTTAAAGTCTTTCATGTAAGAAATCCTGAAAAATGTTTTATGCATGTATAATATTGAGTAACACCTCTTAAATTATATATTAAGGGAGGCGGACACAAAAAGTAGAATAAACATTGGCTCTTTATATTTTATTACTAACATAACTACACTATAACTATTTATCATAACACTATTCAAATACTTTATACGTAATTAATTATTACAATAAATCTTATATATTACTTGATTTTGATTGATTATTATTCCGTTTCTCTATCAAAAATTTCTCTCTGATATTATAATCGTATTACCAACATCCAACTCCAACAACTAACGAATAAGTGTTGCCAATTTTTGCACAACTAACTAAAATACCAGATATTACCAACATTACCAATAATATCAGGGGATATAAGTATATAGCGTGAACGTATATATATACGGCTATATAACCATGGAATGCCGTAAACGTGGATTAATGGAGCATGCACTGTAAGTTGCAATAGGCTCTGACATAATAAATTGAATGCTTATTCAATATTATGCAGAATATTCAAAATTGTTAAAATATAAAATAGATGTATATTTACCCCCACAATCTTTAAATAAAGCTATTTTATTATTTCCTCTTTATTACTGAATATCTGTTATTCGTCTTACCTTATGTTCCTTTCCTTGGTTAACTTATAAAAGTACTTATTTTCTCCCGCTTTTTAAATAGTTATGCTTTGGCTTCAGTGATATTACATACATGTTTGTGTGTATGCGTGTGTGTGTAGGTAGAGATATTTTACGTCTAAATATACATACATACATACATAAATAATTTTCTACACAAATTTTTATTAATTTTGTTATTTTATATCAAATGTGAGTATAGTTAATGATGAATGATAATATTTTTGCTAGCTTTGTTTTTATTCATCACTGAAAAATATTATTAATGTTTAGTTTCAAAAAGAATACCAGATAATATTTACATATATATATATTACAAAATTATTATAAAGCGAATAATTTCTAACAAATTAAATAAAATTAAATCTAAATAAATACATATTCTGTATTATCTGTACTAGTTGTATTTATTATACGTATATTAAGTATATACGTATATTATCTATTATAATAATATTCTTTCATGTAATATCTATCTATCTATATATATATATATATATATACTCGTACATTTGTTATTTACATCGTATATTTAAAACTCTTGAGAATTATTATAAATATAAAAAATAGCAACATATACGTATATATATATACACGTAATATATATATATATATATATATTAGTATATATATTATTTCAAAGAAAAATAATAATAGATTACATTTACTTATGCTAATATATAAAGATATGCATAGTTTAAAAAGTTGATACTTATGAAATTTTTAAATATCTTCTCTTTTATAATTTTCAATTGGATAATTTGTTTTGCGTATTTAAAAACAACAAAGTGGAAACATAATATAGAAAAATTTTAGTTCTTAATACAAAATTTGCGTCACATTTCAATAACGTCACTCGTGATTAGAGTAAACGCGTATAAGATATGTAGTTGGTATGACACATAGCCTAGAAATATTTAACTTTCAAAACGACTTGTGCAAAACGTTTTGTTGTGATTATTATGTAAAATATTTGTGAAAACCTACAAACACTACAACTAGTACTATTTTAATTTTTGTGATTTAGTATTTACTTCCTGATTTTTTCTATCAACTTTAGAAAAACATGATCATTTATTTCATAACTTTTTGCATTTACACGAAAACTCATGTACAATTTAAATCAGCATGTGTGTAATTCTGGATTTCCAGAAAATACGTTTTTAGCAGGATAATTGTGAAAATTGTAAATATACGAACAAATATATACTTATTTTCCTCAAAATTTAAGTTTAATATTTGTATTAAGTGATAACCTTGGGAAGTTTGAGACAAAGATATAGTTGAAAAAAAACTGAATGATTGGAATAAATATACTCTACAGGAGGTAACTTCGCAAGAAGTATTTTATTAATATAATTATTAGTGTGTTTAAGTAACGATTAATTCTAATGCATTTATAGGATGTTTCTGAAAAATAATGATTATTGTTCAAATGCAATTGTTTTTACTAATCATTAATAAAAGCAATATTTAAGATACATGAGGAAAGATAAAAAAGGATTTTTTCAATGCCATGTGAAGATCAGTTTTGTTATTTAAAGTTGGTAAATTTATTTTGAATTACTATAAAATTATATATTATATTATGCCATGCATTATATATTACAGTACATTATAGTGTATTTATTAAACTATGTCATATGTAATATATTACGTAGTATGTTATACTATTAAATTTCAATAATTAGATAATCATGGACGAAAGGAGGGTAGCAGACTACTTTGTTATTGCTGGTTTATCAGGGCAAGACAATGATTTTGATAATGATAACGAAAATGACCAGTTAGAAGATTGGTATCAAGAAGGAACACATGTAAAAGACACAAATATGAAACCTCCTATTACTGATCTTGCTATTATATTTCCGGCATTGGGTGAAAAATGTCCAGAAGGGTATGTTTTGTTAGAACATACTGTTTCAGGGTTACCTGCAGACTTAAATCATGGAAGTTTAAGAACAAATGAATGTTACTTATGTTATCGACGAGGGCGTGATAAACCACCATTAGTTGATATAGGTAAGATAAATATTTTAAAATATCATCTAAGCTATTGAGAACCTTTATTAAGTGCTTTTTATAACAACAGGTATATCGTGTTTTATAATTAGGCAGTAAATGAAAATAAAAGTTTTGTTAATGAATGAAATAGAGAATTTTTATTAGTTTTTTAATTTTTTTACTGTATTTAAAAAATTAGAATGATAAAATTTTATTGCTTGATTTTTATTAGACAGTATCGAAATATATAATCAAATCAATAATTTTCCTTATCTTATTAAATTTGAACATTTATAATATTATACTTAAGTACGTTACCAGGTTCATCATAACTTGTTAGTCTTCCCTTTTCATCTTGTTCAATATGAAATAAAAGATAATTGTGTTCAGTTTTTAATCATTAATATTTGAATTTTTCTTCATACTTATAAATTGTGTTGCATTCTGTTTATATTATACTCAATTGCTGTATATCTTATATTACCTGTCTATATAACATATTTTATACCTACAAATTTTGTTAATTGTTCATATATCATTATATTTTGTAATTTTTATATTTAAAATATATTGTAACTTAAAAAACATTTACTGCAATGTGTGAAAAAGCTAGTTAATCATATCAATTTAATTTATGTTGCCAAAATAATATAACAAAATTCTTAGAAAAAAGAATATGCAGCATTTGCTACCTATATATGGGACAAATTATTAAACAAATTTTCACAAAAGGTGAAAATATTGTAATGTATTAAAATATATTCTGTTTTTAAGATGTTTCTTAATTAAGTATATCTTTTACATTTTTCATAATATTGTTTTAATTTCTTATTGAAGTTAATAGGAATTTTGTTAACTTACACGTTTTTTGAGAACAGATATTGAAAATATTAGTAGTTTGTACAAAAGTTTTACATATTATTTGAAATTAAATTTTAAATTTTAATGAAGTGTATGTGTTTGTGGAATATAATGAGTTTGAAATAACTTTATAGAACGCAATAAGATAGAATCATTAAGTCAGGGTATCATAGTTCTTCAACCTTTCAATCTTGCATCTTTAGATTCTACTTGCAAAATTATGTGAGACAAAAAGCTTATTTTACTCATGTTGAAACCAAGCATACTTGTAATGTACTTAAGTAATAAATAAGTTTGGAATTCTCTTGAAGATATATCTATTTTTTGTAAGCAATGAAAGTATATGATAACTCTTTAAAAACAAGTCATTTTTAGATTTTCATTAAATACTTTAGAAATAGTATGTTAATGCAAAATAATGTAGGAGAGTGAAACATTGGATTGAAAATTCTTATTAATATATTTCTTGTATTGATTATTGTACTTTTATCAGCTTGTAAATTATATATCATACATAAAAATTATACGCATTTGTTTTTATAATTTTAAATTTGTTACTTATGTGATTATTTATCTTTGCAAATGATAAGAAAACTGTAAAAGTTATTATTTGCACTATTATAGTAATATTATATCAATATTTCGAAAATTTGCATTTTTTAAAATTGAAAAAAAATTAACAAACTAAAATAAAATTTTAATATCAGTGATATTTAGCCATTATTTTGTTAAAACTTTGTTTTAGTCGTTGTTAAAATAAGTTCTTTTAATAATTGGGTATTTTAACATTTTTGCATTTTAGATTTTAATTTTGAAAGTGTAGCAATTCGATATACCATATGCTTTTATATATATTTGGCTCAACTTTTCTTTTTAATTTAAAAGTATTTATTCTATATAATATGTTTAAATATAAGGATATATGTTTTACATAATTGAATGGCATTTGAAATTATAAAAGAGAAAAATGTGTAATTTGTATGTGTGAAATACACAATTGTACTATTTGTACAATTATAAGAAATATATTAAAAGATATTGTTTATTATATTTGTTGATTTTTTCATAACAATTATTAGAAATAGATATTAAAATCTTTGTTATATCATTATTATAAACATAACATTCTAAAATTTATAGATAAAATATTGCATGTTCTTGCTTTTTGTATCATTTTAAAATAGTGTATTACATAGAAATTAGATTCATACATGTAATTCATCAATATATTCAATAAAATAAAATGTTTTAAATAATTTTAAATAAAAGTTAGTAACACTATTTATATGATATTTCACATTAATTCAATAAAGATTTTTAATTGTATCTCAATTTAAAGAATCAAAAGTATATATATTTTTCAATTTAAGTGCATTAGTTATAATGACATGAACCTAATGTCATGAATAATGTACTTTCAATATGAATGGAAGAATGTTATGTAAAAATTAAATTCATGCAATTGTAATGTGATAAACTTGATGTTTTAACTATATTGTTATAGCAATATAGTTTAAATAAGTACATAGTTACAGATAAAAGAAAGTTTAAAATTTGTAGTTGCATATATAAATATTAATAACTTTTGTATTGACTATTTTATACCATATTGATGACAGCTATTTATCTTTGTATGGAGTATACTTTACATCTATTCATTGCTGTTATTAATTTTTATTATTATTTTATATGTAGCATTTTTCTAATGGTAAAAAATGTTTCAAATTTGAATAAAATATAAAAAAGTTCTTATTAGTATGCATAGTTTCTTGTTTTAGTCCTATGTCAAATATCCTAAAATATTATAAATCCTTTTGTTTGTTAAAATAAAAGGAAGATTGAAATATTAAAATTCAAGGTTCCCAATGGGACTAAATATAATTCTGTTTTGTAATATTATGATGATATTTCACTTATCTTTTAAACTTTCTTTTGTCTACCACTGTATATCGACAATTTTTCAATTCTCAAGAGTCTATATGTTACAGGTGTAATATATGATGGTAAAGAACGTATAATGCAAGATGCTGAAATGATATTAGAAACTCCAAAAGGACATTTAGCTAATGTGAATAACTCAGCAGCAAGAATATTTGTGACATATAGACGAGCAACTCGTAAAATGCCGTGCAACTCATTAGTCGTGACTGATATTTGTGTAATATTAGCAAATAAAGGAGAAACCCCCCCACATGCATTCTGTGTTATCAATAAAAATTTGAACAAAGGCATGTTGGGTAGTGATGTATTTCTGTGTTATAAGAAATCTATGAATCGAGCAAATTTGATATCTTTTAAACCTACAATACTGTATAAATATCCAATAGTTGATTACAGCAGTTTTATTTTTCCAAATTCTGTGGCAATGTTTTGTTTGCCAATGGGAGCAACAATAGAATGCTGGCCCAAAGTAGCATGTAAACCTAAGCCAGTGTTTTCTACATTTGTTTTGACAGTTGCTGATGCAGCTCAAAAGATATATGGATCAGCAATAACATTTTATGAAGAACTCGAATTAGAAATGGATAAACCAAATTTTAAGGAAAACCAACAACCAGCGGATGTACTCATGGAGAATATGAAGAATTCTGGTATGAAATCTTTTGTATATTTATATATAGTATGATGTAGATATGATTTCATGACTGGGATGTACATATGTATGTATATACATGTATGTAGTTTTCTCACTTAGTCGTTTCTTTGCTTTACCTTTTTATATAACAACCATATGGGATGTCCTATAAATCGTAATATAAAAGATGTAAAATGTAAACAAAGCTGATTATATAAAATTACTTCTAAAGAAAATTATGTGAACAAAGAATGTAGATTGAATTTTTTGATTGCTTCTGAGAAAAGTGATATTCAATGTAAAATTATTATATGATATATAAGATAGGTACATTTCGTATGTGATCAAATTCTTAGTTAAGAATTATATGTGTATTCTAAATAATTATACATGTTATCCAATAATATTAATGTATTGGTAGTCTAGATATTGTAGTTTAAAAAGCATTAAACTTTGTAGACGATAATAGACAATGAAATGAGACTGAAATTATTAATCTTTAACTTCTTCTTATCAATTTTAAATGATACTTTATTCTTGTGTTTTTTGAGAGGAGAATTATTTTCATTAATTGGAGATGTTTCACTACAAGCATTAAAAAATTCAATTTATTAACAGATCGCATCAACACATTTTAATTGTGATGTAATATTTGTATTAAAGAATCGTTATCATTGTTGGATTAGTTTTAGCGACAATATTGCTTGATCACTATGATTTTCCATGCATGATTAGAACCTAGATTTGACATCCATTATTTGTAAAAAAGAAAAAGATTGTTTATATGGAAGAAATAACAAGTGCTGAGTAGCTAAAACAAAGATTTATCCTTGTTTTTGAGGAACTTAGAAGACAAAGCGTGTTGCAATTAGTTCATGATATTTGATACTGTAAAACTAAAGAAAGATTTGTTTATGCCGGCATGGGTAGATATTGCTTATCATTTATTACTGGAAGTAACAGTTTAATATTGCTTCATAAAGTAAATTATTAAGATTACGATTTAAATGCAGTTAGTACTAAACCTATTTAACCTAAACCTGTAGTATTATAATTACTTAGTTATTTTTCTTGATAACTAGAAAAGCAATCAAAAATGTTTATTTTCTATGTTTTACTTTTTTTTATAAAGAATCATCATCTCCTACAATTTATTGGATATCCTATATTCAAGTCAAACAATATGAAGTGAATTATTATAATAATTATTTACTGTTTAAATTTGATTCTAATTTTATTAAAATTATAAATTAATCTTTATCATAAGTTAAAATTTATATTATCATATTTAACATATATTTATAGTAATAATAATAATAATAATAATATTTAACATTTTTTTCTCCAACAAAATAAAAATTTTTAATATCTTAAAGAAATTATGTATATATGTGTTAAATATTAGAACTGTTTTATACTACATACAATAGAATTCATATTCAATAAGCACATACGTGGTTCAAAAAAAAATGCTACACATATCCAAATTTATTTACTGCTTACTATTTATACAAGGAGCTTTACTATTTATTATTTCAGATATTGATATTTTAGCTATAAAAAGGTTTCATTAAGTAGTATTCATAGTATCTAATGAGGAAAAGAAGTACATATACATGGTAATTAATATCTTCTTTGATATCTTCAAGTCTTATGGCATATAGTAAGGACTTTTTCTCCAACAATAAGTTTATATCTTTGCTTATTTTGAGACTCTTTTTGTTTACAAACTGATAGATATCATCTTTTATCTTTTGTAACAAAAAGTTTAAAAAACAAAAAATTGAAGCCTTAAGAATATTTCTTTTTTTAAATTAAATGTTATTATTGCAAACATTATTGTACGCCTCGCAGTAATATTATAAGACTATTAATTTTGATCGAAAAATGATTGATCTCTGAACTGCTGTAATTTCTTTACTTTAATTTATTTTCTAATTAATTTCTCATAATCTTTTGATCTTTGAATTGAATTGTCCAGGATAAAAGCCTCTTCTTTGTATTGATTTCACAAATGTGGATATACGATTTTTCGTTGCCGTCACACTTTCAATGAATAGTACGCGGCTGACATTCGTGAAGAGGTCACACAGTCAGATTTGCATTTCGTATATATGTTTTTAGTACGTGAGTTTCGTACATAATTTTAATGTGTGATTGTACACTGTATATATGTGCATATACACAAATTGTATTTGTATATATATTAAATACAGACACTAGCAACAAATACGTATTGAATACACACAATAAATGTTATTATTTAATAATATTATTAACATACAATAACATTAAAAATAGATGTTAGAAGTATATGTTAATATACGCGTTATACATACACACTAAACATTAAACACCCATGCAAGACATACACACAAAATGCAAGTCTGCCCACGCAACTTTCTGGTGTATCTAGTGTGATAAAACGAGAATAATAAATCGTACATCTTTTAGGAGAAGTTCGTCGAACAAAGAAGAAACTTTGTTTTTTAAATTCATTACAAAATGAATCGCAAACAAAACGTATTAGATATCATAGGGCCGGGATAAATAGAATTTATCTTCTCTTTCACCTCCTGCTTCTGAATATAAAAGTGCCTTCGACGAAATTCTATTTAGAAATGAAATGGAGAGACTTTGTTTTTTTAAAATGAGTCCATACAAACTTATATAATTTTTTTCCAAATTAATGATCCTTTAATTCTTTTGTACTATATCTATTATTTAATGTCGCATGCTTATACCGGTTACTAACAACATAAGAAAATACACATAAAAACAAATTTGTCATAACGTTTGATAGGTTTTAAATATTATATTAACCTTTACATTGATTGTTTGTCCTTTAAGTTGTCGTTTAGGATGCTCATTAGGATGTCCTTATATTAAATTGTTGTCCGTATGATGTATGCATGCAGTGTATGATGATGTGTTCTTCTACTATCAGATGTCATGATTGTGTACATGTCGCAGGATGGGGGCTCTTTTTTGATGTGATATTGGTAACTTAATTGTGTTGTTATAGCGAGCGTGGTATATTGTTTTAAAAAAAATTATCTCTGATCGATAGTAAACTTGGTTCTGTAGATGATTTCCATTTTTCATTTCAATTTTCTTGTGTTACTTCTTTTAAATAAGAAAGAACGATTTCAAACGATGCACCTACACTACGATCAGGTTGGTGAATCAGCTATTTTTCTGACTGTTCTGTCCGCTCTTTCATTTCCTTCGATGCCTATATGAGAAGGGATTCAGATTATTATGACGGAATTATTATTTTGGATTGTCTTGACTTAAGATTTTTGATATTCTTGGATGGTGGAGTTGTTTGTCCATTGATTTTAGATTGCTTGGATGGTATTTACAGAATCGCAAGGAATAGCGAAATACATATTTGTTTCGATCATTTTCTATAATTTCCATGGCATGTTTTAACGAGTTAAACTCAAAAAAGAGATATGTAGAAGCTTCATGATGATATTTGACTCTTATGATCAATTGACCAGATACGTATAATTGCATAATCAGCGCTGTTTTAAATTTTAGAACCGTCAGTATATACATATGTGCAGAGATAAATAGGGTGGTCGCCAATATTTATAGGAGAAATTAAAAAATTCAGCAAAAAGTAGGTACGAGGAATTACCACTTCTAGCTGTTAAACGGCCAAATTAGAAACGAATTTCTTCGCTCGGTGAGTTTGGTGGAAAAAATGTATTTGCACAGCGAGAGGAGAAAATATCCTCGTACCATACCGTCCCGAGTAGCCACCGCAGAAAAATGTGCGCACGGTTCGCTGCCAGACCACACATACACTGTCGGCCATAACTATTTCATATAAATTGCACGTTTTTCTTTGTTTTCACTCTTCAGTTATACATATTATTATTTATTATCGATCTATTATACCATCTGTATCATATATTTCTTGTAACGTAAACACAAGATAAAGTAAAATTTGTTAGAATTATCTAATAAATATAACAAATAGGTTTCCTAATATTTACGGCTGGTAGTGTAGACAAACCTTTTTTCGATTTTTTTACACAATGTAACAATTGTTTATAAAAAATGCAATTTAAAAAAAGGAGAACGCTGTTTCCAATTCGAAAGAGGTTTATTTAGATTTCAGCAAAAACTTTCTTCCTATAATAAATATATTTATACATTAAATATATGCAATGTACAATGTACAAATAAAATAAAACATAACTAAAAATTAAAACATTTACTAAACCGTATTTTATGTTTCCAATTTAAACTTTATTCGTGAATTTAAATAATTTTAATTTATTCATTACACAAACATTTAAATCATTTTTTACTATAATTGTTTGCAAAATTCATATTGGTGAACATGTTTCCGATAAACAATACATATTCATTGGATGTGTAGGATAGTCTCAAAAGATAATAAAAATTTTTATGATATGTTATAATTAACGTGTATTTGTGTTATTGGTTGTTTGGCCAGATATGTTTATTATAGAGATAAAAGCAAGTCGAAGCATAATTTTAGCATTCAATTTTGCTAATAGGGAGGTATAGGATTGAAAATTGGTTTATGATATGCTCTTTCGGCAAACTGTCATTGAAGCATTGTTTGCTAAAATCGATCCAATGGCACTTTCGATACTATTACCCTGCTGTAGTCTTTAAACATCTCTGTGAAAATACCTCGGCTAAAAATTTCACTTTAAATCAATCTTTTCTAACTGTTTTCCATTATATCTAGAATTTAAAGAATTTACATGGTAAATTAAAAATAATCCTTATGGTTAGTAGAGATGGAATTGCTAAATTTCGGATGTGATTCTACACTACTCAAATTTGCGAGTAGAAGAAAAAAGATTGCCGATCGGTAAAGATAACTTGATGCTTTGTTTTTCTTCATCTTTAAATCCTACATTTGTCTTTTTGCCTCTTGAACTCGCATCGCTAACTCTGTGCAAGTTTTTGACTTGTTACGGTTTATACAGTTATGGTTTTTATAAAACGTAAGTTACCACAAGCTGTCATTTGAGAATTTTCCAGTGACACTTTTTGACAATCTTGAGTCTGTGTGTGCTTACATGGTGAGAATTAGTCGGATTAAGGAGAGATCGGTTATCTTCAACGTTGTGTTTTTCGTCGTCTCCTAATTCAGTGTTGTTAATGTTGCCCTGTAATATAATGTGTAATAAAGCATTTATAGCAGAGTTTCGTTCAGTCATAGTCAGAGTTGCTTTGGTAGTCGGGTCATATTGTTAGTATTATATATTGTTAGTAGTATAGTCTCGGAAATATCCACATTCCTAGGCTTTTTGTCAGGACTAATGGTATGCGCCGTCTTTTAGTCGTTGCAACTGTAACTAAACTAAACTAGCCATCGCGTATCAGATCATAGCTGGATCCAAAGAGTCTTTCGGAATTATGTGTATCTTATTGCACACGAGTGGTGGTCTGAGCGGGATCTTAGCAGATTTGTTAAACAAGCGTCTATGTAGATGATTGAATAGTTTGGCGTCTGACTTTTACGTATATGGAAGTTGTTACTATGTTTGCATTTACTCAGTAATACTTTATTTGTAGTGACGAGGATCATCTGAATCGTGTTTAGCACGCTGTATTCGTCTGAAGGGTCATAGAAATAAAAGGTTCCTGGAGCCTTTTTATATGAAATAGGAATTACGCGGAAGGCAAAATGTGAAATGTTCAGTATGTAAACAAGCTTATCGTTATATCATACTTACCTTGTTAATATCGACAAGGGTCTGTAGCTTTTTAAGGGTGCCAGAAGCGTTTTTACAGCTAGTTTGACCTTTCTAAATGTACCGAAAAAAATATTGGGATGTACGAGTTGAGGACGTGTTATGATATATTTACTATCCGCAACGGCATTCGATTAATTATTAGGGATTAGATTATTTATATCGTTACTATATTCGTTTAGAATATTGGTTAACTCTAACGTTAGTTCCTCAAACTCGATCTTATACTCGTTTTGGGCAATATATAATGTATTTAATAAAGTATAAAGTTTAATGTTGTTACTGTTGATAGAAGTTGGTTTGGAATTAAAGAAATTGACATATATTCTATATGCCACGTTCTGTTTTATACATAGCTACTCTTAAGCAGCTGCAAATTTTGTGTTATGTCTCTAGATACATTAGTATATAGGTATGGTATGCTTACTGCGTATCGTATGCTTTGCTTCCTGGGGGCTATAGGCATTGGGTTTACTGGGTCCATAGTAGAAACATAATCTACCTCAGATGTATGTAATGAAGAGTTCGCTAATTTTAACCTGTTAACACGTATAAGTTCGGGATGATTATTTTTACTTAATATTTATCATTCTGAATGTATACCATGTCTCCGATTTGGTATTTTGGTACGCGTTCAATTATTTTATTGTCGTAGATTTCCTTGCGTTTCTCCTTTGCTATATATGTTTTCCTTTCGCCTTTTCTATTTGGAATTAAAGATGATCCCTTAGTTCTCTTATGTAGTCTTCTCCTCTATTCATATTTGATGGGAGCCTATAAGTGATAGCCTGTGTTGGTTTTATTTTCAGAACCTTTTCCAATTAGTTTCTCTGGAAACACGTAAATTGATAGGTACTCTTTTATGAGATTATCGTCTATTTTCTTGGTCGTGATATCCTGCAGGGCGATCAGTGTTATGAGTTTCGTTAATTGGTCTTGTATCGATAAGATATGACGGTTTCCCTTATTTGTTCTGGATAGTGAACTTATTAAGACACTGACAACTATTTGGTGTGCTGCCACCGCTGTATTTGTAATTTAGAATTTCAATCCTTGCTTTGGTTTTATTCGTTCTTCTTTGCTTTTTCTGCAAAATTGACAATGTAATATTTCTTCTGAGATATATACTTTTCACAGTAAGCATAATATCTCTTATTATAGTTTTATCTCTCATTACAGTTTTACAAATTTTTGCGTGTCCATTTAGCGTACAGATTCGTGTACTTGTTTTATGAATATCTCCCAGTCCATGGATATGGTTCCTCTGTAATTAAGTTGACGTTAATGTCGGTGTCACTGAAAATAAAATCGATGATATTGTTTGGCTTTTGATGGCTTTTTATGAGTTATTATTTTTCTAGTCTATATTTCCTAGCCAAACTGTTAGGTATTTGTCATCCTCTATCGTTGAATTTTAAAGGCTCCACTTTTGTTAATACAGCTGCGATGTGTTTAACGGATGTTTATTCATGTGATTAGTGCTACCAATGGTTTCCTGTTCAGTTATTCGAATTTACTGTACTTCGATTCCTGATTAAGTAGGAATTGTGTCACATATTTCTCTGAATTCATTATTTCTTCAAGCATGTTACTGATATCGCCTTCCCGTTCGCTGAGAATTTTAAGTGTGCCCAGTGAGATGGCACTTCTCTTACAGAAAAAATGCGAGACAACGCATCAGCGTATTAATCTTTCCTTTCTTGTACTCTATTCCATATTCGTATTCTTCCAGTTAAAGACGCTATCGCATCAATCTGTAATTAGGGTTCTCGACGTTCATCAATCAAACTAGCTGTCTGTGATCGATAACAATTTTAAATTTTCGGCCATACAGGTATGACCGGAAATGTTTACATACTCATATTGAGAGTACCGCTTGGCTGAGTACCGCTCCAAAATGCATCGGTTGTTGGAACAAACGGCTTTTGAAATTCGCGATATTCTGGTACTGATTTCGTGATTAGCGCTGTTTCGAGCGATTGGAACGATATTTTCCGTAATTTTTTCCTATTTTCAATCGATGGTTTTCTTCAGGAACGTCGTAGGTTTGGCTAATTTGCTAACGTCTTAAAAAATTTTCATTAATAACCACAGTTCTAAGAATCGTTTAATTTTCTTAGGATTACTAGGAGTTGGACATTCTTTGATGGTCTTAACCTATTTCAGGTTTGGTTTCACACCGCTTTCTGATATGACATGCCCGAGATAGATCACATCGGGCCGCAGATACTCACATTTATCAGACTGCAGTTTTAGGCTTGTCTTTTTCAGCCGCAGAAATAGTACTCGTGGTTTTTTATTACGATTATGCCGTATACGATTATGTCGTCGAAATAGTTCAAATATACAGAGCATGTTTGATTGATAAGGCTTTCCAATGCATCATTCATCACGTTGAACTAGCGGGATCGTCTTTTAAAAGCCAAAAGTATTTAATTTAATTTGGCATTTGTCGATATTCGTAATGCTCATGTGGAGCGCTAAAAGCGGTTTTGCGTAAGTATTTCGGGTTCATGGGTATATGGTATTATAGAATTCAGAGGTTAAGTCAAATGCGGAGAAATATCTTGCGTTCCCTAACTGATGTAGAATCATGTCTATGTTAGGTAATGAATCGACGTTCTGTTACGGTTCTTTGTTAAGTTTTTGCAAATCACATAGTAATGAAATAAGGAATAGGAATTTTTTTTTTTAGGTACCCCTCAGAAAGGGAAACTGTATGGGGAGTCGCTAGGTTGGATATTGCCTTTATCTAATGATTCTAACATTTGTTTTTCGATCTTTTTCTTATGAGCTGACAGATTCGTTAACATTTCCAATCATAATCGAGAGTCAAAGGTCAGTCATAATAATTTGATTACAGTTGATTTTAATTCTTGGTTGTTGAGGGTCAACTTTATGATTATGGGATGTCGATTTCTGCAGAAAATAATTATTTCTGATTTTCGGTTAGAAAATTTGAATCCGGTAATCTGTGACATTTTCATAATTTTAGTGTTTAGTGTTCCTTGTAAGTATATTTCAATGACGTGACCGTTCTTTCTTTTGCATATTATAGTTAAATCGCCGGTAAATAGTAACCCTTTGTCTGGACTGGTAATTTCCTTAGCTTTATTTATTTTGATAACTCCTATATGTAAGAAATTACTGATGAAAATTATCATATCATAAGTCATAAGCCTTTTCTATGTCGGGAGATACGACAGTCATATGATGTTGATTGGCATGTGTGTCGCATGTTAATCTCTAGGTTTATTAAATGGCTATAGGTAGAGAAAATCACTTTGAAATTTGGAAATTAACAGATATTTTTCTAAGTCCTAACAGAATCTATAGTTAATGATATTCTCTGTTAATTTGCACATCGTATTAGTGAACGCAATCGGACGATACTTGTTTAGACAAGTTGGAATTTTGGCTTTAAGATAGGAATGACTATGGCTTCCTTCCATCTGTCTGGGAATACATTGTGAATTCAGATATAGTTGATTAGGAAAAGCATGTAATCAAGGACAGGTTGAAAAAAAAGGATATTTGCTATTCCATCATGCCTACGACTGGTATTGCTACATTTAGTTAAAAAATATTTTAATTCAACGGTTCGAAGAGGCATATCCAGGGCGGATATGGTGGATGAGTCATGGTCTGTATTTGAGGAAGTCGATGGGTGTACTTTCTTTTTGTGATGTTGGAATTCCTTTCAGTACTTATCACTAGAATTGTGAATTAGAATACTGTGGCAAATGAGCTGTCTTCTTTAGTCAAGGCGGGCATTAGTGATTTAAAACTTTGGTCGCTTTTATTTTTTTCCAATTTCATTTGATTAGAGAGAAGTAGTTCGTTTATTCGAGATATAGCTCTATATTCTTTAAAATTGATAAGATTTAGCAGAGATTTATGTGTTTTTATATCCATTGAATTATATTGGGTTTTTATATTACTGGAGTTTTCTGTTTTTGGAGTAGATAAGGCAGCTGTTTTTGTAATAGATAAGGCAGCTGTTTTTGTAATAATTTTTATGAAGTTTATAAATGCTTCGTTTATTAAATCAGCATTTGACGGATTTGGTTCCATACGTTGGGGACTTGAATTAAATATTCTGTCAAGGAGCATTGCCCAGTTGATTTCTTACAATTTCCATCTTGAGAGCTTGTGGAATTAGATGTCATAGCTCAGATGATATTTTAATGTTATCTTGATCGAGAAGTGGTCGCTATCATACAGATCATTTACTACACTCTATGTGATATTTTGAGCAACTGAAGGGTTACATAGCGACAGATCTATTGCATTAAAACAGCCAGATGCTGTGTTAAAGTGGATAAAATTATTGGTCTAATAGAAAGTCTAAATTGGCAGATTATGTCTCCTTTTCGGTGATAGTACCACATGTATCAGTTTTGTAAGAACCCTACAAAAGTTTATGGCTATCAAAACCAAGGATAATAAAAGGTTTCCGTAATTGGTTTATTAGGTGAATAACTTCGTATTCATCTAGATGCTGGCTGTTTCATATATAGATGTTGTATATGTGTATTGTATATTTTATGGAAGATTTTGACGACTATAGCTGCAAACCTGAACGTGACTGTGATTTGTTAGCTATAAATGTTGTCTTTCATGAATGTATCAACTGCTCTGCTCGATTGGCTGGGTATGCGATTTTTAAAAAAAGGTTTTGTAATTTTTGATCTTATTAAACGCAACAATATTAGTATAAGGAAATGAAAAGAATTTATGGTCCCTTATCTTTAACTATGAAATATTCTTTGTGGCATTAATTCGATTAATTTGAGTCTTATTTTTCAGGTAATAAATGATATTTTGCGTCAAAAATCTGCTAGTATCAATGAATCAGTTAGTGAATCTTTCTTCCTATTTCGGTCATATTTCATGTTTCTCACTGTAATTTCAAGATCCACCAACTGAATCAAATGGCAGCATATACATACATAGGATTTCGACTGTTACATTAATTAGAGTGAGAAATATGAAGTATAAATAAGATAGGGACAAAGGTATCTCAATTGTGTCATTGATACCAGTATATTTCGAGTGTAAAATTCTATTGTCTATAATTTGAAAAATAAGTCTCGAACGACATTTTTATACATGAACTATTCTCATCGTTTTAATGTCACGAACTAACCTTGTAAATATCCTCCACATATTTTGTGACGCTCTATATGGCATTTATATTAATGAAAATTTCCAAGAAAAGTGCACAATATGTTTAGATTTATTTTAACGCATTTTCGGTGCATCGAAACAGAATGTCAAATAGGTGACTTAAGTGTACATTGATTTACCACGGCATACACATTTATGATAAGTCAAGTTTTATGTAATATTTCGTTAGTAAAAAATGATGAATAATCTAAAGTTACAATGCGAACGATGTAACCAATATACTAACAATATATACATTCTTGTTGATTTTTCTCACCAACCCGTATGTTGCTTGTGACCTTAGCTCTAACGCATTAATTATTTTTTTAAATATATAGATAAAAACACAGCAAAAGGTTCATTTTACTCTTTTGTATAATACTTTACTTTAATTACTAATTTGACTGCTAGTACTTCAAAACATGACTATTTTATTTAAAAATTTATTTTATTTTAAAGAGTTTATTAATAACTTCTTAAACATAAATGCTAAGAAACATTATAGAAACGTCTGTTATTGGAAACAACTTATTTGAGTTAAAGATATCCTTTTTATCGTGTTTATGCTTGATTAACTTGTAATATTGAAACACCCTTACATTAATTGAAGCTTGGTTTATAAGTTGTCAAATTCTTATGCGAATTATTCTACTTTCGTTCTCTAGAATTATAATTAAATTATTCAAATTTATTAAAGGAAATGCGTACATTAAGCCGTAATGAAGCTTTAGTATAAGATATGAGATAATAAATTTCAGACATGTATAAAATTTTTCAATCATATACGTATATAATTGTTATTCTTGTTCTGAAAGCTAGTAATGAACGAAGGATCTTTTTAATAGGTTCCATTTAGAAATGCTAATTTTCATTAAATAATATATTACGAACAACTATTATAGAATCATTTTATGTTCAACTATTTAATCGGAGTGACGGTTGCAGTAGAGGATGCGATTATACGTTTAAATCCCATTATGATTTTAACGAAGTGACATAATAAAATAGAATTTTGATAAAGTACATATATCATTTTTTTTTTTCTAGGAAAAAATATTTCCACTTTCTCGTCACCACTTTTATTTATTTATCATTTATTCATCAACTGGAACAATATTTCTTTTTCCCCGATAAAATTTTTGTTGGAAAATACTCCCAATTTATAACAAATATTGCTTCTGATCTGTAATATCGTTAATTTTTAACCATTTTCTGCTTCTTAAACTTTTTTTGTTTAGACCTACGTAAAATGCGTGAAAATGGTCGGCGCGCATTTAATAAATATAACGTTATAAGGTTAATTCTAGAAAGAAAAATAAAGAACATTTTTTTTCTTGTTTCAGTTGAACATGCAGAAATTGACTATCAACAGTTAAAAATGAAAGCGCAGAAGCAATCTGGAATATTTAAAAAGCTCACACTAGCTCAGTTAGAAAAATTACAGTATACAAATTCTGCAACGCAATCTTTGAACATTAGTAAATCTATATGCATCTTATCACATTGGCCGTTTTTTGACACATTTGAGAAGTTTTTAGTTTTCTTACATAGCATGTGTAATAGCAAACCGCAACAAGTTCCTATTGAGAAATATATAGCATATTTTTTGTATGATATACCATTTCCAAGTCCACAGAGACCGAGAATTCTTGTGCAATTAAGTACTAAGGACAGATTAATTTTGACTCAACCAGAAGATTTGGCGCTACCTAGGTCTGGTGCCAGTTTTCGACAGTTACTCATAAATTTAGGACCCGATAATTGTTTACTTATATTATTGTTAATCCTTACTGAACAAAAAATACTTGTACATTCGTTACGTCCTGATGTACTTACATCGGTGAGCGAAGCAATCGCTATGATACTATTTCCATTTAAATGGCAGTGCCCGTACATACCTTTGTGCCCTCTTGGATTGGCTGAAGTAATATATTTTATTTTATCAGTTTAATGGTAAATGCCAAAGATAATAATATATCTTACATTTTAGGTTCTGCATGCTCCACTGCCGTTTTTAATAGGAGTAGATTCCAGATTTTTTGATTTATATGACCCTCCTTCTGATGTTAATTGTGTAAATTTGGACACAAATAATATAGCAATTTGTGACGATAAAAAATATTTAAATGTAAAACTACTACCAAAGAAAGCAGCTAGACAGCTTAGAAATTGTTTAGAACATCTTTATTCGAAATTGATTTCTTTGGGCAAAAGTTATTCATCGATGAAAGGTATGTTTAGTATTGTTGTGCTTGTTCTTTTTTTTATCACAATACTTTCATCTTTAATGACTTTGTTTTTTAGATACAGAAGATGAAGAATTTAGTGTGGATAAAGAATTTCAGCAGAAGCGAAAAGAGCAGGCTTTGGAGCTCGAAATACAAGACGCTTTTCTAAGATTTACCGCTACTATACTCAAAGGTTATCGTGCTTTTTTACTACCAATTACCAAAGCGCCAACAGTTGGTTCCACAGACCCAACTAGTTTGTTCAATATACAAGCGTTTCTTAGAAGTCGGGACAAGGCTCATGCGAAATTTTATAGTATGTTAGTGAAAACGCAAATGTTTATAAGGTTTGTTTTTATTAATATTTCTTTTATATTATTTACACAGTTTAACATAATAAATCATTTATTAATATCATATACGGCGGTACTGCATATAAAAAATTTTTATGCTTATGAAATAAGCAGGTCATTGCTGTTATTTAAAGAATATTTTCGATTACTTCGAATTTAAATTTTGAAATTCAACTTTTGTAGAACATTATAGATATAGATCGAGTCACTTCTTAACTTTTATAAAAAGTGTGCGATATTAACGGGTATATATGGTATTAAAATTGGCTTTCTGAAATATTCTACTCATTTAAGATATTGAAGTGATTCTGAATTATTTGTTTGATGTTTATTTACTATGATGTTTACTTTCTACGTGAAAATTTTAAGAATCCATTTTGTAAGGAAATATTAAATTTATTAGCGTCTACTAGTCGTAAAGCTAATAGGTAGTCATACATGGAGTATTTATCATAATTGTCGCTGTGACTTTTTAAATACTTCTGATAATTTGACAGCAGAATGTTACGAATAAAAATTAGTCATTACTAATCGATAACTAATAACAATATTGAAAATCTTCCAAGAATTGTTTATAAGAATACTTATTAATACAATATAAGTCAAATATAAAAGTTCATGTTTGTCGTATATTGTGTTAATAAAATGTTATGTATTCTTATTACATTTCACAATAAGAAAGAAAACTTGACTGCTTAATAACGGAAGTCATGATACATTATGACTTTCACGTAATCTTGGGTGCGAAAAATTTAGATACATCAAATATTAATATCAATATCACCATATGTACGTATATTGACATTTCTTCTTGTTTCGCCAATTTCGTTTTATATATGTAATAATTACATATTGAACACAGTTTACAGCCCAAACAATTTTAACGAACAATCATATTGTAAAAGCGAGCCGTAGAAGCTTCAAATATTTTATTAAGAAATACATCAATTATTAATTTTGTTTTTTTATTTTTTCATTGATTTATCTTTTTGAATAATAATTTTTCATCACGACATCGAATCAAATCAATCTCAAACGGAGTATTCTTTCACTGTTCTTCCTTTTATACATATGTATTTAATATATATTTCCATGGTTCACAACATATGGATCTAATAACCTAGGGAAGTTTCTTGAGGATAATAATTAGTTTGCAGAGTTCAGATTTCTGGCACCTAATATTCTGCAGACAGAAACATGTATATGAAACTTTTTTAATTATATCTACATTGATTCATAGCACTGTTAATTGTATGATCAATAGTTTGCAATATCGTCCCGTTTCAAACTGAAATTAATGCTTTTAAACCTTTTACTGTTGACTTTAGTCTAATTTGTAAGATTTAAATTCATTGGTAAAATGAACGGCTATTAGCAAATATCTCAACAATCAATGTTTTTCAAGAATCTTCGAAACATAATATTTGATTTTATCCAGAAAGAAACGATTTTTTTTTACGAGCTTTCAGATTCATCAGATCAAAATCGTATAATTACTTTCGCATTTTACAAACACCAAGTTTGTTATTAATATACATAAATGCCGCTTTCATCATAAACCTGTCCATCGTTTTTATAATAATCAATTTCAGAAATTTATTGAATTATTACTTCATGTTGTATTTCAATATATTATTAAGTAGTATCCCATATACATACATAAAATGTTCGGTCAAAAATACTAAAGAGTATAAGGGATACTTCTACAAGCCGAAATAAAATAAAAATGAAGAATAAAAAAGATTGTCTTTGAGGCTCTGTTTATTTCAACTTTTAAAAATCAAGCAAAAGATTCTATATCCGAACCGAATATAAGGCAATTTAAGATTTAGGCGACGGAGGCACGGTGATCTGTGTGATACTTGAGAACCCAATGATACATGTCCGGCAGCTTACTTTGTATTTTGTTTATGTCGTACAAAAGTGGACATTTGGTGCCATACACGCTCAACTTTTGTAGAATATTGTAGATTAAACACTAAATGTGTCTATTATTTACAGATATCTATAAGAGAAAATCGAAGTCTACCCTATGGAATTTTCGAATTGAGAGAATTAATGTCTCCTTCGGTCCTCGAGTTTGTTTACATAATTAACAAGAATATGGTAATAAATGCAACAAGATAACTATGGTAGTGTAATATTTCCGTATACTCACGAAAAAAAAAAAAACAAAAAGAAACAAAAGCAAGTACAGAAAAATAAATTAAACCGATATTACAGCTACAATTAATTAGTTATAAATTGAGATATGATACATACAGAGTCTCCCATATCCAAACTATATAATAAGAAAATAAAATCATTCCGAACAGTAGAATTTGTGGATAACAGAATAATCACTTTTGTAATATTAAATTTTATTTATTCAAATAGAAATCAAGAAAATGACCATTTTCTTTCAGTAATTATAGGTCTTATATTTTTGGGCAGCTTAATTACATAAATTTTTTAACATAAGTATCTATATCTAGCTAATGTTTTTTATACCATTTAAACCTTTTTTTTTTTTTTTTTTTTAATGCATGGAATACTATGGGGCAAAAAAGCACAGTTTTCAAAATCAAAAATTATCATTTTTATTTGCTGTTTGAGTTTGAGTAAAATTTCTACTTGTGGCACCCTTATAACCCATAAAAGCACTAATCATCGCGAAACTAAATACTTTAATCTCTTATATTTCGATTAGGAATATTTTTTTGTGCAATCTTGTATCTCGTATTTTAATAAGCATTCTTTGCGAATATGAAAAGCACATCAGAAATATAATAATACGTATGATAATAGCGTTTGTAATTGAAAAAGATTTCCGTGTGTTACTAGCAGACATTCTATTTGTATAACAGGATCTACGAATATTGGGTATTCGGATAATGAAGGTTCAAATACAGGAGGCTCTATTGTATAATGAAAAACGAGAATTAAATTATTGCGTTGAATAGATCTTTCAATATTTCGCTTTTGTTATTGAAATGATGCTGCTCTTCCAAAGCTATTCTAGACCAAAAACAGAGGTCATGTTTAAGCAAAAGCGTAATCAATATAAAACTGGACATGCTGTTTATCAGATATGTTCAAAAAGTACTCAAAGAATAAAGTAGTTTTGGGAGAACATAATCATTTTAGACACATTTTAGACACCTGAATCTATTTTTTAATTGTATATTAATTTATAGTTAATCAATTATAGTTTTAATATCGGTTTAATTTCTTTTCTGTGGCTTTCGTATTTTTTCTTGTTTTTTCATTTTTTATTTCGCATGTCCACAAATACGTATATATACATTATACTATGCAATAATTATTTTTTCTCTGATTGTTATGCACTTTGTGTTTCTTACCTTATTTTTTAATTATGTGAGAAAATTCGAGGACTGAAGGAGTCATTAATCCTCTTCACGCGGAAATTTCATAAGGTAAGCTATAATCTTCTCTTATGGATTTCTGTGACAGATGTGTGTACACAGATTTAACGTTTAATCTACAACTTATTTTAGAAAATGTAGGTAGGATCGTGTATGACAATGTAATAGTATTTTTCTCTATTACTTACCTATGAGGTAAGATGTTGGATATGTTCGTTTGAGGATTACTTGCTTGGATTGATCTGTATTCATTCATGTAGGAAGCTGTCGGAGTTTAGAAATTTTGGTTGGTTTTTAAATATCAGTATCTAATAAACAAAGCCGTATCATAATTTTTTGATTCTTCATTTTTACCTTATTTCAATATACAACAACTCGCATTAAATCTTTTATCACCTTCGTCCGAATAGCTTATATACATATATATATATATATATATTTCCGCGAACTTGTGACTTTGTTAGAGACGATTCTCTAAGTTCGGATCGCTGAAGATCTGTTAAAAAAAGGTATCGCAAAGTTGACCTTGACCTTGCATTTATAGGCTAAATTTTTTCGATCCTAGTATTCGTCATGAGGAATAAAAGTGTCAAAGGAACCATGACTCGCAAGTAAAACGTTCTCTTAAAACATGATCTTAAAGTTGCATTGGCTCCTATATTAACATTATTTACAATATGTGTACATTTCGCAATTAGATAGAAAATAGGTAGTGCCATGTTCAACATTATTAACGAGAAAACAGGAAATTATTCCTTAGCACATAAGACAATCCATCCTAAATAGAGCGAAGCACCTAGCTTCATGATTTCCAAGTACATATTACATACTTACTTCGTGTATGAAAAAACCTTTCAGGCCTGACTTTCGGCCTATAATTGTCATAGATTGGAAGATTGTTACATCTTTCGATATCTGTCACTTGTTTCTGCATCAGCCGATTTCGATGGAGTTTTCAGCATGTAGATACATAACTAGCTATACAACTGATATAAACGTACAAAACGAACTTTTAAAATTTGTACTGCAGGCAGAGATGAGAAGGTCGCAAAAACTTACTACATATTCTTTTCCGATTCCGACCAGTTTCAATTTTTTCAAAATTTCTTTACACGTCATCTAATAAACTAATTCTTTTAATTTGTCAACCAAATTCAACTCGTTTGGTTCATTTTTAAAAAAAGTTATTCTGTTTTAAAGGATCTCTGAATATTAATGTGAGCGAGTGTATTTATCTTGGCTTAATATCTTTTTGCCTCCATTGTATTGTCTACGTACTACCTACGTAATAACATAAAGGCTCATTGTACATTGAAGGCACATGTAGGAAAACATAATGTCTTATGCCTCCTCTTTTTCGTATAAATCGCAAAATTACAATTTTAGCGGAATGTTTCATTAAAGTAGTATTCATTCATGTAGTGCAAAATGCAAGGAACAATTATGTTTTGCAGAAAATTACTTTGAGCGAAATCTTTAATGTTTTCAAATTTTTCCATTTTATGAAAATAATTTACAGCAAAATTTTAACAAGGAATTCTCGTTTCTTATTGTTTCTTCGGCTGTTTGATTGTTCCATATACAATGTTTTCACGATGTATAATTTTTTAATCAGATACGATACGCCAATGAGCGATTTTTAAACCTAAAACATCATATGCATATGAAGCTGATGTTTAAAAATGATTTCCAACAAATAGTTATCTTTTACAAAAATGAGTGGTTCAAGCACGACTTACATACAGTGTTCGATAAATTGTAGTACAATCGACAAGGAGGGTGATTGTGTACACAAAAGATAGGTAAAAAAATATGAAAAATTTTTAATGGAATTTTTCTGTTACTCTTCTAATTTTTTAGATGAAATGATTTTGAATATAAAAATTATCATTAATCGAGTAAACAATACGAAACATTTCGTATGTAATTATATTGTAAATTAAATGAAATTTTAGACCTTATTATTATTTAACAATGATATTCTAATATAGAAAACAGGAAACATTTTAAAGAACGATAGATGCGGGGCGGCGGTGGTGGCCACGGATGAATCGACTGAATGTTTCTTGAACATTGATGTTTATGTTGACGTTAGACATATTGCATATTGCAAATATAACTTTTAACACTAGAACTACCGTACTAGTTAAAATGACTGGTTTTACAACCTGGTTTTCAAATTCCTACTTCGTGTTATATCTTTTTTCCGCAATAATGTAATGACGTTCGCAGCGATAACTAAAGGAATAATATAACGAATTTTATTTTGTTCTTTGTCTTCAAGCTCAAAATAATTTCGTACCAAGGCTAGGTATACTAATACCAGTCAAAATGACTGGTGCTTGCCAAAGTGTAATAGGGTGGTGCAATCTGTTTACCGAACCCGAATTAATCAGTTTCCTTGTTTTGTACAACTTCCCACACGTTTTTAGAATTTACTGCGTATCGTTCAATATAATGATATCAATTGTCAGGAAAATTTCGAATCGATCAGTAAATCGCTAGATGCTACACTAGAAATACCACACCAGTCCCGGATGGATTAATAATACGAAAAATGTACTACATAACATGAAATTCCTTTTGTAAGAAATCCATTTTGACTGGTTTTGGTAGAAATAGCTTCGTCTTAACTATCGGTAGATCTAGTGTTAAATACACACAAGGTGATTCACTCGCTAGCGATCAACGAAGAACGCAAGAAACCTCCCTCCCCGTCTCGGTCCTGATCGATTGTATTACAATTTACCGGACACCCGGTATAAGTGATTATTACAACTTACACACTGTAAATGAAAAGAGATTCAAATTTTGAACATGCATAATAGATACAAACAGCATTTTTATTCAGTTTATTTATTTTAAAATGTATGTATCTAAATTTCTCCCTAAGATTATACGTTAATTTTATATGTTGCCAAGCATTTTGAATCGATTGTTTTAATTGTTCAACGGATGTAATCTGCTCATCCGAACTGGAATAATCCATTAAATTAGTTCCATCATTGGAAATTATGACGATCTGAAATTTCTCTTGGTCCACAATGATCTTCTATTACTTCTTGTTTGCATTGCTATGAATTGTATAGACTTCTTTATCTGCTAGATAATAATCCTCAGTCGATAAATATATTATAAATAAAACCAGTTTTATATATATATACACATACATGCTACATATACATATAGCATATATGTACATATGATTAATGAAACTTTAACGTCTTTTTCCAACAGAACGGTTAAGTTGCGACCTTTCGTTCCTTTGAGACTTTTAATCGTCATGACTAGTAGAATATGATGCAGTAAAAAGAATTGAAATTGAAATTGAATTTCAAGATCAAAGCCAATTTCACGACTACTTTTTGGCAGGTCGCCGATGCAGAGATGTAGAGTTCTGGTCTTGACAAATAACTTTTTTACACCCTGTACGTACAATGGCAAGCATATAAATAGGAAAAAAATTTTATCAATATAAATGTAAGACATCGTTCTGAAGAAGCGATTAAGATTTTTTTTTTTTTTCGTTGCATACGTTAAAATCGGTTAAAAGCGTCTGTAATTCATAAGCTCTACTTCTTGTGGCGTGAAGCTTTTATAACAAACTCTGTTCAATTGTTAGTAAAGAAAATAACAAATTTAAAATAAAAGAGATATTTGGGAAATATCTAAATGGGGAAACACATGAAAAATAGTTTATTTTATAATATAAACAACTTATTTACTATAGATAACTATTGTAATATTTCGTTGGATCACCTTTTTTTTTTTATATGAACTCAGCACAGCGACGAGGTATGGAATCAATGAGACAAACGAAATGTTGTTCCAAGCATTCTTGATTTCTTTATATTAGTTGTGTATTCATTTGACTTTCTTTACTTTAATTTCTCCTTTTTTTCTTTTTTTTTTTTTTTTTTTATTAATTAATAAATATTGGATTTTAATGGGCCAACTGTTAAGCTGGCCGATACATAACATTAACATTATCCCTCCAACTGCTAGTTTCCCCAAATCCGTTTCGCCTTTCGGGAAGTGTGCTTGGAATCGTTGCCAACTTGGAATTCAGTCATTATTATGTAAATGAAAAGAGTTAAATATTTATCCAAGATATTTACATACATAGAGATGCTAGTTTATAATACTACTAATGTGGTAAATTGCACCAGAACCGTTCGTATTCATTCATTCCAGCATAGACAATTACAGAACCACCTCTTTCTTTAACAGTCAATTTCAAATTCGCTCTATGTTTTTCGTAACTTTTTCCATTTGATATAAAACAGTTGAATTTGGATTTATCTGTAAAAACTTTTACGAATTTTATGACGAATGTGGCGAATTTTTATGTAATTACATTAGTCCATTATTTTTTTATCCAGAGAAGATGTTCTTTAATGGGAGCCAGTCTCCTCACCTTATGATTCTTTCGATTTATAAAAGGTTACTCTTAATCGAAATTCAATTAGACCGCCACGAACAGTATGGACATTAATTTGTGTGCTCATTCGTGTTTAAATTTTGTCAGATGATGTACCGTTTCGTTCAATCGTGGCGTTATTCTCCGTGGACTTTTAGCACGTGTTTCGTTATTTACATTTACATTAATTTGTATCCGTTTCAACGGACGGTTTGACGGACAGCATTAGTCGAAACTTTAATGCATTCTGAAATTTGATAAACCAATTTTTCGTTTTTAACATGGAGAATTTCTAGGCGTGCGTGTAATATATTTTCCATGACTCGTTTCTTTCTGTAAAAACTGATATTCCTAACTATATTTTACAAATACAATGCTTATCTATATATGATAATCAAATGAACTTGGCGAAATACATGTATACTCTAGAAATACAGGATTAAGTTTTTCTTTATTTAAAATTTTACATTTTTTTACTAATAGTTAAACGGATCAGATATCAAAATTTTATGCCGCAGTAGAGCTTAAGAATTATACTTTTAACATGTGCAAAGAGAAAAACGAATATCTCAGCAGCAACTTGCGAACCATGTACAATGTTATGTATATATTGGCAAAAGTGTTTCCCAATTTATATATACTTATGATTGCCACTGTATGTTGTTAATGACCTTATTTTCTTGATTTCTATAAAACTTATCGGATGTTGAAAGGAATAAAAGAATTATTATTAGATAACATGCAGAATATGAAAAAAGCACGTACGTATATGCTATGACATGTAACATGGTAGGTGATTTTCTACCTCTATATCTGCGGAGATTTGTTAAAAAAATTTACTGCAAAATAGTCATTAATTTTGAAATTAAATTTATTAATTACATCATATTCTATTCACCAAGAGAGAACGAAATTCTACTTTCAATTTTGATGTCAAACACATGATAATTATTGTGAGCTTTACTGAATTTCTTTCACAGAAATTTTATCAATATCATTGTGCATATTGTTTTGTTTTATTGTTAGTAATTATTAGTAAGAAAGTATGTCGTGCCTGTATTGTGTTATAGTAATGTTTCAAAAAATCTCCATTTGGAATGATGTAGGACGTGTTCGTACATCGCTATTATTAAATTACTATCAATAAGTAATGTAATAAGAATTAATTTCACGTTCGGTGATTATTATCTATAGATCATATGCTAATTAAAAATAATGTTTTATTATGTGGATTGAGTGATACTTTTATCCTCACACTTAATACCGATACATTCAATCTACATACAATGTGTATTATTTTCATTTCACTATCAAGAAGTTTTGAAGTTTGACTACGTACATATATTATGGACTATAAATATTATTTTTGCAATATATTATTGTGTTTGATATTTTTTTAGATTTATAGAAGAAAGGAGTTTTGTATCTGATATGGACATGGCGGGTTTAGCATTTTTTGACGAATGTACCGAACGCATCGAAGAAGAAAATGGTGAGAATACACACGTATTTTGTAATAGTTTTCATTAGAATAGATGTTGTTCTATAAAAAATTATTATGTATACAAGTTTGATTTAATTAGAATAATATTCGTAATTTGGCTATTTGGACATTTTACACCAAATCGGTTACTTTTTGACGTCGCTATTAGACATTTTTTCAAAGTGAAAGTTCTCACGTATGTAAATAAAATAATATTACTCTGAAAAATTAATTTCATAACATTGAAAGTTATAAATATATTCTCAGTTTGTAAATTCCTCTTTGCAAAAGTTAGAAAAAATATGGTCATACTTTTCGATGTTTAATCTACCGTTTTTAAAATGAAATTTTTAAGATGAATGCCGCAGTAAGTTCCTAAAGGATGGGTGCGCCTCGCTTAAGATATATTTTATAATAGCGTCGTAAAACTGATTAGCACTTTAAGTATAGCATTTTTCATGAACGCAGCAAGTAATTAGAGATATGTTGACAGTCATAACGACCTAGAAACTTGATATGGCACATATGATACAAATTGAAAATTAGCTCATCCTTTGAAGTGTATCTACAAAATTTATCTATTTGTAAAGGAAAACTGTTATAATTCACTTTTAACTTATATTCTGCAAGCTGAAATTTTGTGACTCATTGAATTGCTAATTACTAACTGTTATTATAGATGTTGATCCCAAAAAATTGACATGAATGCCTAGATGCGCGTGCAACGCACACGGTCCTAGCTACTGTTAGATTAGTTGGTAATCTTACGTAACCTTTCCTTTATAACTTCACTATATTCCCTTTCATCAAGTATGAATGCATCGCGCGAAGAGCCCTTATGCAATCTCAAGCAGTCGCCAGCGATCTCTAATTTCAAAAAATATAATATGTACGAGCTTTTATCAGCGAGTTGTCGGGCCACATAGTGTTCGCTACATTCGCATTAGGAACAATTTTTGCGCAGGTCAGACACGTAAAAATAGTATTTTTTATTCAGAAACATACGAAGAGAGGCATAAAGATCTCGTTGGCAAAACTTATAATACGATCGCAGAGGAAGGCTATTTTAGTTACAAATTTTAAAACATTAGCGGTAATGAACATTAATTTCTTTAAAATTTTTAATATAAAAGTTATCTTACATTTTCCTATATCTTGAAGAAATTCAGAGAATATTTGTTTTTTATTGCGTTCTTGTAATGAGAGATGCGCCTAATATTTCATTTCTCTCACATTTCATTCTTCAAGATTAGAACCTATACCATTTACAACATTGTCCTACACTACAATACATCCGTTCACGAAATCAACAATTTTGCACCGCACGAATTGATTTTAGGAAAACGAGCATGATTTCTAGCCCGTTTACTGATCAAGAATTGGAAACCTATGGAAATTCGTGGCACCTATCGAATCACGAGAATGACTGAAATCCGAAATTTTCCGACAGATTATTTAAATACGGTAAAGGAATGCACGATCCTCTCAGTTCAAAATTGAAGATTGTGCTCTGTATATTGGAGGAACCAAAAGAATCAAATTAGATCTCTATGAAATAATTGATTTAAAAAACTTAAATAACGTGATACTCTGAATGGGATACAATAAATTTGTCACAAAGTACCAAGATAGATTAAAAATCGCATACACGGATTAACACTGAAAGCATCAGCTTAAAACCTGGTCTCATCGCGGTTGCAAATTGAATCAAAATTCGCGTATAGGACACCATCAGGAACCCACAACTGAATTGCCAATTAATATGTGGACATACCCTAACGATAAGTCTCACATATAGATACACAAAACAAACACTATATCGTAATAAACGATGTTTCATCTAAAAGAGGAGATGTTACGTTCGTGTCACATAATGTCGAGAGTTGTGCTAGTACCTAATATTTCGGTTTTGGGTCAAATCGGGAATTCTACTTGTGATCATGCTGAGATCTCGACAGATTTTCAGATGATGTTCAGATAAACTGCAATTTCGTACTTTTTATTGTAGTCAAATGTGTAAATCATTCTAAATTTAAAAGCTAAAAAGTACATGATCTGATTGTAAAACTAAGAATTAGCGTCATACTTATGTGTTCAGAAACGTTTAGAATTCCGATTCGACCCAATCCGCGACTATTCGCACCCCTAATAATTTCCTTATTTGGAGATTGTATGCTTGGCTTGAATCTCGGAAGACTCACAACCAATGCGAAACTAGAGTCTTTTCCATGAAAATCCCACGTAGTGGAAACATCTCTTCTATCTTCATAGCTCCTTTTACTCTAATTTTTGAGTATAAAAAGCGTAGCAACGAGGATTAAATTGGTTCAGTTGAACAAGAGACTATGTACGAGGTGATTCTGCGAGATCACGTATACAAGTCATAGTTGAACTACTCCAGCACTATACAATACGTCATGCTGCTGTTAGCCATTATTCTAGAGTACTTTTTGGCTCCCGCTGTCTCGTTTGCGTGTAAATCAGGAAGAAGTAGATTCTTGTTTCGTCAGGATCGAAACTGAACGAAACTTCAAGTTGATATTCTTATTTGATTCCTTACTTCGTGACAATTACACTGAACGATTGTAGGTCACGGTTTTCAGAATATGTACAATATTCTTTACTATGTGCATAACGTTCTGTTTAATCGTAATATCCGGTCCGGAGGTCCCACCTTTGCCGCTAAAGATGTACCGATTAGTTGGCGTTACGAGCGATTCGATATTAATATTTCCTTAGCGTTAACCATACATTGAGTTTATTTGTCGGCATATCACCTTCCTAGGGCTTCTGGCATTAGCCAGACATTGTTTCATCACGGCATCTACTTTCTTCGGCAACCGATGTAATTAACAACACTGGATTTATTGTACTAACAAACTCCATAACTTGAGAGTATCCCGGCTACGTAGCCGTCCCTTCCGACTCTTAACATCGATATGAATATGCCTTTCTCGATAAAACTATATATTTTTATCATCTTCGGCGAAGAAAAGTTCAATAATGTACACAAACTGTGTTTGAATAATATATAATAATACAGACAATTATTTGTATAGTGTAAACAGCGAAGTAATCGCTGTTTTCAAAATGCCAATTGCTTTCCCATGGTTTTAAAATTGGAGTTGACTAAAAAGTTATTTGTACAGAATTATAGTTAGGGTTAGTTGGTCTTTTTGAGTTTACTGATATTTCACTTATTTAAAATACATTTATTTTCCATATTTGTGGTATTTGTTGGTTTTGTACTAAGTAAGTCATCCTCTTTATGATATTGTGTAAGACTAGAAATTAACTAATTCTTTGGAACACGTTTCGTAATTTTGAATACATATTTTAGTGCCTCTTTTGGAACTGGATGAATCTCAGCATAGCGAACGGACAGTATTTATACCTCCGCCTGAAGCTGGCCCAAATCAATCGCCGATAGTATATCATACATTTAAACTAAATCCTGATTTAATAAGACCGCAAAAGAATTTCATCATAGGAAATCCGAATTTAAGTGCCTTCGGAATAGTACCAGGAAGTCCTATGGCACGTAGAACCAAGCATGAAATTAAAGTAGCACAAAGAATGGCGCGCAAACAAGTAAATATACATTTTTTAATTGTTATAGTTTTCAATATATTTTCAAACATTAAACAAAATTAAATGAAAACACAGTTTCTATATACATATATCTAACATTTATTTTTAACGTCATAAAAGAGAAATTATGAATTGTGTGACTTGAACTATGCATGCGAATATATAAACTTTAATATACCTAATTACGATTCTTATCCTATTACTTATGCAGTTTTTATGAGAGAATAAAGTTGTTTGCTAGCTTATATTATATTTTTTCTTGTAATATCCTAAAGCGTCTTTTTCAGGCAGCGATGCCAGATAGATGGGGTAGATGTCTACTTGGAACTTGTTACAGCCTTTGGTTTTTACATTTACCGGCTATGCTACAGGTCTCGAATCAACCGGCTACTATCTTACATCAAGCTTATGATTTATTAGTCAAAATGCCGAAATTACATCTTGATCCTATCGAAGAAGTAAATTTTTCTATTCTTGTGTGTTTAAACAATTGTTTTGCAATTAAATTGTGTTAACGAATCTTACCGTAGAAGGTATCGATTTTAGGTTTGCTATAGAGCTATGATGCAACTTTGTGGCGTTTATGGACAGCCTGTGTTAGCTGTAAAATTATTATTTCATATGAAACGCAGTGGAGTTCAGCCGAATGCACTTACTTACGGATTTTATAACAAGGTTTGATTTTTCATATATTATCATCTTTTGAGAAAAATGAATTGGTAGCATTCCGTTGTAAAATGTCTCTTTTTATAATCCTTAGGCTGTACTCGAAGCAACTTGGCCATCTGATATGACAAACTCCAGTCAATTGATGTGGAATAAATTAAGAAACGCTATAGTTGGAGCTGCTTTGTTTAAGAGAGCTGGTAAAAGAAGCGCTAGAAGAAGATTGAGTTCCAATGCAGAATTATTATCTGTCGATGGCAAAACTGCAAGTATGGAACATGCATTTTCTAGATCTAGTCTTGACAGTTCTCATTCTCAAGACACGGAAGCTGCCCACAGTGATTGTGAGTACTAATTTATTATGTTGAATTATTGCTTTCTTAGATGCAGGTTCTTATTTCTCTCCTTTTTCTCTTTTTCTCGCTTTTTCTCCGTCATTGCATTGGTAGCTACTAAAGGGAGCTCTGTCCCAGATCTGCCAGAATATGGACCTTTTGAAATAAAAAAGCTTCCCCGGCAAAATAGTATTGTTAAAGATTCAGTAGCATTAAGTGTTATACCAACAGAGGAATTGGATAATATGTCGTTGAATCAAAGGTAATTCTTTTCATTATTCTATCTAATTTTAATTTTCCTTTGTCCTTATTAATGGCGTTTATATTTATGTATCACATATATTTTCTCTTCATTTTTAGAATAATTCGAAATTTGGAATCACCATTGAAAAGTCCTATTCGGACACCAGTCACAGAAAATGACCCATTAGGTGCTTTAATTAATGACGAAACTCCGATTGTCTCACCCTCCGAGGAGAATGATTCAAATTGTTCCACAAGTACTTTAACTGTTTTTAACAACACCGAAGAACGCCCAGGAGGACCTCTTTTATTTCGAAGGTAGGTCCTATTTTTATAATTTGTAACTGGCACTTATATATATTGAGATACCTAAGAATAAGATAAATTTTTATTTAAATATAAATTGCACAATTATTTACATACGTCTTATGGATACATAGACACGAGTTCGCACATGTATGCATTAGGAATCTTTTTAATATGAGGAGGTAAAGTAAAGATCTTACTAATAAATTGAAAAATTAAAAGATACCTTTAATTTTGAAACAAAACAATAAAAATAATAAATATCTCTCGAGCTAGTTTTCTGATATAAGCAACTTAATACTTTTTTATATGGAGTACCGAGATGCATCGATGCATAAAAAGATCTTATTCTATTTAAAAAAAAACATAATTGATCGTCATATATCCTCTACAATGTCTTCGTATGTCTTAATACGTTAATTTAGAAAAAATAATTTTTTGGCACCCATAATTACTTATAACTTTTTGTCCAGTGGAATGAGTTCTATCAACAACAATTCTGTCCACTCCGTAAAAAATTTTTTCTTCGAAATACAATTTTATAATTAATTTTTACGTTCAAAGGTCTGTCCCTTTTCGTTTACTAGTTTTTCTCTGTAGAATGTGATAGAATTTCGTCTTTCTTTATTCAAAAACTCATTAAGCTCATGTCGCGGTGATTATGGTGTGTCGTTAAGGCCAAAAGCGTAATATTTATTTATTCATATGGTATAATTCCTTAATATCAACGTGTACGCTCAATTTTGTGTCAGTAAAATACCGGCACCTTTATATTATCAATTAAATATAAACAAATAGTTTGTTTCATTAAAAAAATTTTGTTAAAGTACTTTTGAATGTTATATTATTGAATTCATGTTATATTCATTTTTCCGACAATTTTCATTACCAAAATAGGTGTACGCTCAATTTTGTGAGCAACTGTATGTGTCTTTTTATATAGAACTAAATATGGTATACCTGTTTATTTATTAATCGATATATTTTTTCATATGTTATAAAAATGTATTTAGATTTGGCTTGAGAAATATTCTCATTTTAATGTAACATATTATTATATTTATTATAACCTATTATAATAGTAAATATTTATATCGTATTAGTCCGAAGACATTGTGAATTTGAATCATGCAAATCCTAGACTTTGGATGGCTTCCGGTTGTCAACCTTACAAAAATACTCACTCTTTAGAATATCTATTTCTATCTATTACTTATTATTTATCTAGTTCTTAATTATAACTATCTTAGAACTATCTTATAAATACTACTAGAGAAACATTTGATAAACATAACAAAGTATTTAAATATATATACGTGTATATATATACGTAAGATATATATACGTATATACGTGTGTAACTATACTTATTTACTAAACAGCAAATCTATCCTTCGTATTTGTTTCTATAGATCGATATCGATCAGATTATGTCCCCATTGAAATCGGTCAACTTTAATTTAAGATATTCTTTAGTATTATTATAATAAAATGCTAAGAAATTTGTTTACTGTGTCGTAACAAAAGTGACGTAACTGGAGACAGAAAAGGATAGCATAAGTAGTATTAGATATTCTTGAAGTGTTATTATGTAAAAATGAACGTGCAAAATAGAATTGAGAATAGACTTTTTTACAAACTATTATACATTCAGAGTTTTATTTTTACTACATAGACGATAGACAAAGGTAGATTTTATTTTATACGTTGCATTCAGCTTTGCCAGTTCCTCGAAGATTATATCTTTATTAGATAGATTATTGAGAATGAATAAAAAAAACAATGAGAAAAGAAGTTATTACTGCATGAAACAGTCCACGATATTGGAATTATGACTGATTTACTACTCTATTGATTTTTCTGTTTTCTTTCATTGCATTGGGAAAATATTTTGATAAATAATGTATACTGCCACGAAATGTTCCGTTTTTATTTCTAGTTCATGCTCGTTAGGAAAGTTCATTAGGAACTTTCTTCTTCTAATTGTAAGTGTCTAAAGTTCGTTATAAAGCATCGCGTCACGTTTTTGCAATAATATTATAATGTAAACGCATATTTTGGAACATGCAATGAAAAAATAACAATTTTGATCTGGAGTATGGTTAAATTACAGCTTAAACTGGGAAATTTTAAACATCATATAGAAAAAATATGGAAAAATATACTTATGGAAAGATATATTAACGGCAAAAAGTTCTGCTAATAACATCTACGCAATATTGTTACAGTATTAATATACTAGTATAATATTCTTTTAATATTACCATAACTGTTCTTTACATTTATATTGCAGTAATATTTTGCCTCGTAGTGCAACATTTCATCAAACGGTAGATGAAACTGGTGTCGCGATAGGTGGACATTTGCAGAGGAGTGAAACTATGCCGCATTCTGTTGCACAGCAAAGCGAGCAAGATAAGGAAAGAGAACGGCTAGAAATAAGCAGTCTTTGGTCTCAAAAGGACAGCGTTACTTCCAGTCTTTCAAGTTTAGGCTCCAGTTTGAAGTTGAGTTTTGGGTAAGGTAGACATTACTAATATTTATTATCATGAACCTATAAAGTTATTAAGTTAAATTAAATAACCGAATAGACAATATCGAATCTTTGTTTCCTTGTTATTACTTTTTAATATTTTGTGTGTAATTGATTAAAATAATTATACAAAAGGTTTAACTATTTACTAATAATAATTATTGAAGTAATTGTGTAGGTATTAAATATTTGAAAAAGAATGAACTGAAAAGAATTGCACACTAAAAATAGAAGAATATTCTATTGAATAAAAAATTTATCAAATGGACGAATTGTATATCAAAGTAGCTCATTAAAAACAGTTTCGGTAAATAAATACTAAGTGAATAAAATAGTTGTTTATTTAAACATTGTATTAGAAGTTAATGAATTTTTTTTATTAAGGGTAGAATACTATTCTATTTCCATATATGTATTCGTATGTATGTATGTATGTGTATGTATGTATATATACAGACATTAGACCAATTTCGCTTGGTTTCAATGGGAACATAATCTAGGCTCGTTGTCATTAATTCTGTAGTACGTCGAAGTGCGTTTTATAATAGAACGCGTTGTAAGACATGTTTATCTATGGTTAGAGGTCACTGAAACTCGATCATGAGAAAGACAATTTATTTTATTTACCCTTCAAAGGTTATACTCTTCTATTTTACTATAGATTTCTATGAATAGCCAGGGATAATTTATAACTTACGAATTTTCTTATAAAGTATAGGATCGTTTGTGATATCAAATGTCAGTCTTCTTTTCTACGAATTACAGTGTAGTTGTCAAATACGTTTCGTTGGGTTTGAAGATTACTATCCTCTTCGTTACTTAGATTGGCTACATTCGTCTGTGTGGAACTTTGCTGGAACACAAGGATATTTTGAGTCATTTCTGCATCTAACTGATAAACAAAACCTGAAACGCAACATTTTTATTCTTCTCCTATTTTGATTCGCCTCATTTTAGTTTGTAAAAGCATCTTTTAAATCTTCTACCATTTCGTCTGAGTTATTGTTATTATTACTCTGTATCTTTTACGTATTCAGGTTAAAAAAATTACTTGTATCAAATTACGTATAAAATTACTTGAAAATATAATATATATTGCAGCATCTCTTTTTATACGGTATTTTTCTACACGATTCATGGTTACATACACGGTTTCATTCATAGATCATGATTTTTTAACGCGTCTTATTCGTATTTGGGCAATTTTCTTCACTCGTTATAGTTAGTTTTATACGGTTGCACATTCATTAGTTTGCTGAAAATCATACATATCCTGTGCAAGAATATTAAATGCTTCTTTTCTTAAACTGAATATATGTATATGTCTATTAAATAAAATGTTTCTAGCGAATGCATGTCTATATTTTAAATTGCTTCTTGTATAGTTTGCACTAGTTTAACGCAAGTTTCATACTTTGTTACAAATCAATGTTTGCACAACTTCTTTACACGATTTTTTTGCACGGGACGTAACCGTGTGAAAAGTGGCCCAGGTATAACTTGTATTCGAATTTCTAATTTTTCAATATCATCATCATCATCAGCAGCAGCAGCAGCAGCAGCAGCAGCAGGAAGATAAAGGATATATATTACTGTAATGATTGATCTTGCGTATGTATGACAATAGATGCTATTTTCCTTGCATCTGACTGCAAAATGTAAGCACATTACAAATAAAGTGAGTTCCAAAACTATTGGAACTTTAACATTGTCTTTCGATCCGGTTCTTTGACACTTTTGATCCTCATGATGAGTACATTTGTTCGCAGGTCTTCACCGATCAAGATCTAGAAGATCTAGAAATCATTTTCAAACGCCCTGTGCAAGTAGACACGAGGTGATGATCTTATGAAAGGTGATCTTATGAAAAAATAAGAAGAAAATGTAGAATAAAATTTGTTCATATGGCTGTTCGTTTTCGAGAAAATCAAATATACATTTATTTAAATATAACTAATTTCGGATTGGACAGCGATAATTATTCGACAGGAGGTCGTATCACATGGGAAAATAAATCGAGAAAAGTAAATTTGTTCATCATACGCGTGTATTAGATCAATTCTTAAAAATATTCAGATTCTATTTTCTTGAAAATGAGACCTTATGTGGAAAAATTGTATTCCATATTTTCGCATGCATTGTAGAATAATAGCCTGCTGATTGTTTACTCATACCCAGTCGGTAATTAACGAAGTCACAAGCATACTTGACAAATGTTCATTTTCTTGAAAACTAAGCCTCGGACGAAGACATTTTATTCTGTACTTTCTTGTTGTTCTTTTCTTGATGAATCGCCTCTTGCCTGTTTGCACATGTTATTCGGTCGAATCCTGTGTATATGTACATTATAGATATAGATAGGCTAATATCAGCAGTCAGTTACATCAAGTCAACATCAAGAAAAATATTTGTTCCAGTCCTACTAGTTTGACAGGAAAGAAATCCAATGAGATAATACTCGGTGGTTTAAATAGTTTAAAATCTGCTGCTACAACAGTGGTAAAAAAGTTTGATGAGATCAAGGAAGCTATCTCTGCGACAAGTACCCCTGTGAAAATAAAGGAGCGCGAAATACCACATGGAGCATCACACGAGTCGTTGGACTCGATGACGGATGGTTCTTTACAAGACAGAAACGAGCCTCTTAAAGTATCTGGTTTGTAATATATAGTTTACTATCTCTATAAAAACGGATCATAATAAGTATATCCATGTAAAACATGGATTTGAAATAATTGCTTGTTGTATTGAAATAGGAGACGGAACTCTAGATCCTTATACGTTATACGATTTGACTGAATGTTTATATCCAAAAGGATCGAGAGAATTAGATGAACGGATTGCTATTGAACTTGTACTCTCTAGTGCGAGTAGATGCCATCATTGCGCCTCTATCCTTTACGACGAAGAAATAATGGCCGGTTGGCAACCAGAAGATTCAAATTTAAATACAGTTTGTCAGTATTGTGATAAAGCAACAGTACCTCTACTTACTATCACAATATTAGATTATAGGTACGTAAAATTGATTAAATTATTATTTGGTAAAGCATAATCTTTCTGTAAATTGCTTGCGTATATTATTTGTGCATTTTCATATTTACAAAGATGCGAGGAAAATGAAAAGAAGAGTGACCCTCTAATGGGAGCTTTGGTTGAATTATTAGATAAACCGAAAGAATTATTAGAACCTATTACGGTGCCATACTTGAATCCTCTAGTTTTAAGGAAAGAACTAGAAAGTGTTTTAAGTCAAGAAGGTGACGCGTGTCTTACCAAACATAAATTTATCGAGGAACATCCAATCGTATACTGGAATCTTATATGGTATTTCGAAAGAATTAATTTAATGAGTCACCTTCCTGATCTATGGCTAGGCAACGATAAGAAAAAGGAACAGATAAATTACAGTGCTGTAGGTGTCAAAACTATGTGGGATAATGAAAGGCTTCACATGGATCGCTTGCCTATGTATCTTCAATGGAAACTGAACATCGCAGATGACAAAACGTAAGTTAAAATTTCTTTAATACATATTAACATAATATACGGCAACATGTTATCCTTGAATTTCCTATTTTATTGGGGCAAACATATGATATATCTAATATTACCTATAATCTTTGAACAACCGTTTAAAGTACATTTATTTTTATATGGCAAAATTCATACCGCGAGGATAAAATCTTTCAAGTTTATCTATTAAGTTATTAGCATATATTAAGATAAGTAATCACAAAATAACTTTAACAGTTCATACGACTTTAAATAATACCAACGACATAAATATTGTACTCTGGAAGCACAGGCGTGATGTCGTGACAGGGTATACTTTTCATGAATATACTAAACAGAAAAATGAAATTTTGTTCGTTACTAGGCTAATGACTTTTCTTCTTCATTTTTCAATTGAATAACAAACGATGATAGCGCTGTATCTGAAAATCGACGGATAAAATTCATTCGAGTACGAAAATCTACACATGTATCAAACTTTCCACTTTCAATTCAATCAACATTTACATCTTTACTATAAGTTGCCTCAATATAAGTTTTACAATACATGAATGCTACCTTACCATAATCATATATAGGTAGATAAATTTAAATTTACTGTTTATATCTTTATATATTACCCTTTTTACATAAATCTAATAAAAGCTTCGCTCCTTTCTAATTGTACGTTGTTCTCGCCGTTATCATCGAAAAATATCTTTTTTGTAAATCGACATTTTTTTACGTTTAATTGAAATAATATTTTCAACTTCACATTTTCAAACTCCTTAAAATTGTTCTGTACATTTTCAATTGTGTTGATTATGCTATCATATTATATAATTATCCACTGTACATCTTGAACTTGTAGATTGCAACGATATGCCAACAGCACTTATTCTATTTGAAATTCCCCCCCAAATATATGTTAACGAAACAAATTCGAATTTATCCAGTTTATTAAATAACGTAGCTGCTTCTACTTAAGCAGTTCTAAACTGGCTTTTTACTTTAATTTTTGGATAGTTTGTTTAATGCTGTTTTAATGTTAACATAATTCTCTTACAAGCACTTATTGCACAAAATCATCTTATATTTGACAAAGCTTTTGCGGTAAGTATTATTATTGATATATATTTTCGAATTAAATTTAGATGTCGAAGCCAGTGAATTTATTTATTTCGCGCAGTAATTATAAATACCTCTGCCCGGGCCTCTCTTTCCAGCGGACGCTAAGCACGTGCCTATAACTAACTGCCAACTAAGTGATTGCGGATTTTTTCAATACCATCTAATGACAAAATTCGCAATCACTTAGCTGCCAACCAATATGGTTGTACATATTTCGCTCCACCGTTGGGAGTACTGAAGAATTTTATGCCTTTACCGCTTTGTTTATTGTTTTCGTGCAATCACCACTCCACGAATACAAAAGCAGAACTGTAGCAGATTCGGTATTGAGGGATTAAACCTCTCGTAGCTATTTTTAATGTGATTGGAAATTTATTATGTATTATGGACGTTGGCATGATGCGATTACTGTGAGCAGCCGATTTTAACACTGTCACGTCGGCCGATAAAAGAATAGAATTTTTCTGTTAACTGATTAGGCAACTATACAGGGCGAGTGAATAAAAATTATCACTTGAAATAACTCATTATCTATTGACTTTATCAACAATTGTTTGAAATAAAATTTATTATATTCGAAGCGGGAGGGGGGATGCTGATCAGATGAATACATATATCTTGATCTTTCTAGTGCCAAATATTTTCTAAGATATCAAGGTGACTTAGTTTCCTTCTAACGACAGCGTGTATTTCTTGTATACTCTGTTGTAGCCACTAAAAAAAGACGAAGGTAATTACGCACAAAAGGGGACGGTTCCCTCAAAACACCTAACTTATACTAACGTCTAAACCACGATTCTTTCCTCCCTACAACATATCTCAAGGTCAAAGATAATTGGCGTTGAAGTCTTCTTTCGTGCATTATTACCAAGACGAATTCAGCGAGCTATAATAAAATAAGCTTCAATTGGCTTTGAATTTCACAACGAAAATTGATGGAGGATACATAATTGCACCCCGCGCCCGGCAAACTTTCTATTGCCCCTAAAATCGGCTGAAGTGCGCCAATTTTTCTTTCATATTGAGATTCAAGGTCAACTGAAAGTTAGATCATAGATCATTGAATTGTAAGTTGTATTATATAGATCGTTCTCGCTCTTTTCATATTCGTAAAGACCATATTACGTGCCGTAGAATATATCACTCTGTTTTAATATACTACGTACTTTTTACTATATATGTACATTGTACATATTTCTTCATTTCTTTCTTTTTCTGTTATCTATTATTTATTATTGCTTATGTCATCTATAGGTCTTGTGTTTCTTTCTGTTTTGTTGCTTCCCGTCGCTGATCATGTGTGATCATATCAAACAATCCGATGTCAAACAGAGATTACTGTATAGTTGACAAAACGAATTTATAATTCTTGTCAACGCCTACACATTTTCAGTGACGTTTCGTTTAGAACTTGCTTTACTTCTCCTTTTTATCTATTTGATTACAGGATATAAAATACGTTTATAATTATAGAAATATTATCCTTGTTTGTTTCAGATTAATGCAGTCGGTGATCACGAATGTTCGTCGGAATGATCTAGCGGAACCTATAAAAAGAGTGGCCTTAGAAAGAAATAAAAATCAATCAACTAATCAACCGCTATTTTCTATATACCGAGATATTTTGTTTCTGGCATTTACAGTTTTGGGGAGAGGGAATATTGACCAAGGTATATTGGTTTTTATTAAATTAACATAGAATATGTCTTATTATTCATAATCATTGGAATACTTCTGTAGTGGACCCGACTTTATATATATACCTACACGTTTAACATTGTACATATTCTTTTCCCTTTATTTATTTTTATTTTATTTATTTTTACTTAGTCCGTGCCTTTCGGCTTTGCACGAGTTTTCGGTTTTACATCTCTTTTTTTACGTATCTATCTCCTCTCTTATCTACTCTATTATTGTACGCCGTTGTATATTCTATTTCTAAGACTATTGCAACTTTTGGACATTTGCCTCCTTGCTGTGCTTCCTTATTGTCGTTCCTCCCCGTCTTGTATTGCCCTTCTCTTCTCCATTATTGCTTTTAGTTCCCTTATTCCTTCCCCCGTCTCGTTTAATATTTTCTCTGTTTCCTTTGTTCCTCCTGTTATTTCGTATTCTTCTATCACGCGTCTCAAATCTTTCTCTTTCCTTTTACATAGTTTGCATCTTTTTTCTCCTTCTTCTTTCCAGTATTCCCTTTCTTTGGTCTCGTTTACACATCTAAATCTTGCCAGTATTTTTCTGTCCTTCCACTTCATCCTACCTTCTAAGTACTTTGGTAGCTTTTCTTTGGCAATGTTTCTGTAGTATCTATTGTATTTTGGACTCTCTTATCCTTTTCCCCCTCTCTTCTGCTTCTCTCTTTCTCCTTTCTTCTATAATTTGTTCTATTGTCGTCCTTCCTTCTTCTTCTCTTTCTTGCTCTTTTCCCTTCTTGGCCATTTCCCCAGTTTCTCTCTCTTTCCTTTATGCACTCCTTTACCAGTTCCTTTTTAGATTCTCTGGCTCTCTTCTTTTCCCTTTATTTACTTTTTATTGTGAAACTACATAACTACAAATAAAAAATAAGTGATGTAACAAGTTTACGAAAAATTTCGAAAAAATGTACAATCTTGATTGATAAATTTTCATTACTTTATTGCATGTCTCAAGTTTCTGCACAAGTATAAACATATATTTCATTTTTAAAAATACGCGTTTTTTTTTTTCAAAAAAGTGATTAAGTTTTGTGCTTTTATTTACTTTTTATTTTCGAATGTTTTTGAATTATATGATATTACTTTGACAAAGACAAATGATAGTTTACTGACGACGCAAGATGCAGAAAGTATACACACGCGTGCACATATGCATATCTATTTCCTCTTATTACTTCTTCAAGCTATCAAGCGTTCTAGCATTCTATAACTAAGAACCAGGATATAAAAATATAATAGAACATTGATTATATTGTCGGAACCATGATTTGGGTTAAGTGCCGAGAACCCTGGAGCCCATAGCTCTCTCTCTCTCTCTCTCTCTCCCTCCCTCCCTCTCTCTCTCTCTCTCTCCCTCTTTCTTCTCTTTCTTTCTTATTTACAATAGAATAACTTTTTCGAAATTGGACTAAACGGCATGATTTTTTTTTTTTTAAGCAATTAGAAAGATTAGTTTACTAGGTGAAGTGTAACCAAAATTTTCAGAAGGTTGCAATTTGTCGGAATCGCGAAGAAAAAAGTAAAGCCCGCTTTTAACAACTTTTTTTATCTGGGCCTGTAATGAGAATTTAAGCAATACGTCTTGAAGATGTATTGGTATATGCTAAAAATTTTATCGAAATCGGCGGTTGATGCGGAAACAGGTGATAGTGATCGAAAAATGCAAGAATCTTTATATTTTGGGCCGAAACTCGTGAAATCGTTTAAATTCTCATTACAGATAAAAAGTTATAAAAAACGACCTTTGCCTTTTCCTTAGCGATTCTGATCACTTGTTCAAAATTTTGTTTATGGGTCACCACCTACTAAACTAATACTTCTAATTTCTCAGAAAAGGGGAAAAAATCAGATCGTTTGGACCAGTTTTAAGAAAGTTGTGTATCTTAAAGTATTCTAAAGAGTATATTAATACTTTCTATACCTATTGTACTATTAGATGAAATATACGAATTTACTAAAGCAATAAGCAATACTTCTAACCCTCAGTAGTATTCAATGGATCAGGGTCTAATTGAACCGTTTTTTAAATTCTAAAAAAGATTTACTACGAAAATTTATTGATAGTGGAATAAACTTATTAAACGTGTATAAAGGTTTTAATATAAGAGATTGTCGTTATTTAATGACATAAATTCAGAAACACCATGTTCGAAAAAACATAGAATCAACTATTATTAAATAGTGAAATAAAATACACGAAGAATCTGGAAACAATGAAACGCACACACACACACACACACGTATATATATAGAATTAGTGAAACTTTAATATTTTTGCCCACGGTTGAGTTTCGATTCATTGTCCCTTTGAGACTTTTGATCTTCGTAACGAGTACTATACGATACAACAGAAGTAACTTAACCTTAAAAATCAAGGTCAAGATGAATTTTGTGACTACATTCTTTTGCGCATCTCCAATGATTTAGAGGAACAGAATCATCTGGCATAACAAATAATTGAATCGAACATCCTGTAGAATATCCAATGAACAACTATTATCTATTGTCATATTTATATGAATGATTTATTTGTTTTAGGTGTTTTCGATAGAGAATACACACTATCTTTGGAAAGATTAACAGAAAAGGAAGAGAAGCTGTTGTGTAAAATTGATGCTCCGCCCTCGATGATGTCAGTATTTTGCAGACATTACTTTAAGCAACTAAGTGTGTAAAGTTAAAATTATCGGTATTGAGAAAGATGGTGTAACATATTGTAAGAATGAATAGTACATTCATGAGAGGTGTTACAGATTTATCTGTGATGCCTGATTTTTGATGTAGAACAAAACACGTAAGATGTCAAAATTGATAGTAAATTATACATTTTAGATAAGTATTTATGATTATTAATTTCGAATAAAAATTGGTGATTAGCATTGTTTTAAAAATTTTGCACTTTTTTTCACGATAAAAAGATAAAAGAATAAAATTGATCTAAAGCCGTAAATATTAAATATTTGATTATAGAATGACGTACACTTCTTTTCATATTTAAAATATGCGATTACTATCAATAATTTTCTATTTAGAAAATAGTTGCATATATACTTTGTTATTAAAATGTGAATATTCATAGTTATATGTATCAACGCGATAAGGAAAATCATTCAGTACCAAAGAATCTGACTTGGTTTAAAAACTATGAATTCATTTGTTTTAGTTGGTACTTTGACAGTGATGAAGAATGCATATAATCCTCGATATTCAAATTATTTTATTACATTTCAAACATCGTTTGCGACATAAAAATATGAATCACATATGCGCTCGCGCGTACGAACGTCAATTTCAATCTTAATTTTAACTCAAGTACGTTGCAGCAAAACCCTTTTGCCAATGTCCATTTAATTTGGTCTAGTTAGAAGGACAATATTCATGTTTTTATACTTTTGAGATGAAATGAGAAATACTGCTTATATTTCTAGCACTTATATTTGCGAATTATGCTATAATATTTGCAAAATAGTTTACAAAACGTATTCAAATGGAAAAGGTCTTAAAATACGATATAATGATAATTATTTACGATTATTTACGAAAATTAATATTTTAAACTAGATCTTTGTTGTACAATTTTATGTTTGCTGCATATCATTTTATTTTTATGAAAGATTTAATGTGCGGCATACTTGAAAATTTTCATCTACTATACTTTCATACATACGTATTTGCAATTTGTTAGTTATTATGGACAATTGTCAAGTATTTTAATATAAGGAGGAATGTTTGATCGAAGGACATTAAATGGAACGTTATTGAATATTTTCTGTTGTAATTAAAGTTCAAGATGTATTATTCGATTCTAATTGGAAATATTTGCAACAAAATATATTACTTTGCTAAATATTGATTTTTAAAAGTATTTTGATGCAGAAATACTTAAATAGAACATAATATTATGTACGTAATATCTGTAACATCACTTTGTCGTATAATTCTTCGTTAAATTATACAATAGGCTGGTTCATAAAAATTCTGTTATATTATGCATACATAATTTAATATAACGATGCTCTGCACTTTTCAATATGATGAATCTTGTACAATAAAATACTGTGTATTCGTCTGCTATTAAATTATGAATGTAAAACATAAATAAAAGTCAGTCATGGTATTTTACATAAATGAGTTTTATCGTCAATACATTTGTTTGCAATTAATCCTTGTTCCTCAATGACTATAAAAAATGTAACACGTTTCAGCTAGGAATTATTAACAGGAATTAATTAACACGTTGAGGATGGTATGCTATGATAAGCATATAGCCTGACTGAATTCCCGCGTATTTTTGCAGTGATTGAAAAGATACAAAAGAGTATATAATGCTATGTATAGCATTTAACAAGTGTAGTATTTTATTAAAAATCAATGAGCATATTTAAAGATACTTTTAGTAACGTTTTTTAGTGTGATATACTTGAAAACAATTTCCCCGATGGAGAGGTACTAAGCAAAATTTACAAATGTATCGTGTGTCGTCCCTTCTTTTGTTTGCAGTATACACGCGGCATTTTCTCCTTGGATACTTTTGTTTTTCAATGGCAACAATTTGTTTCAAAATATGCTGCCGCATATTTCCAGGCAATCTTCAGACAATCCCAGAACCTTGAACGAACCCGCATCTAGCAAACTTTTCAATATGATTTTTTTATGGCGAAAAAATACCTTAAAAATCGGGACGAACTTTCCGGGCGACCAATATGATATCAAACATATTGATAACTGTTTCGTATTATTCAAACATGTAATATAAATATACATTCATAACATTTTGTTTATTTGTGTTTATCCATTGCTATTTTTTATTGTTTTATTTAATAGTAGTTAAAATTTTTTATAGGTAAGACGTGAATTAGCGTTTTCCGTGCTCAATGTGTTTACCGTACCCACCCCTAACTGTAATACGGTTACGAAGAAAGAGTAATTCTAATCGGCAGTAACCAGATGGAACGGCTCATGTTTACTGTTCCGCCGTACATCGTTCCCGTTATAACGTAAGCCGAGTCAGAATTTTGAAATCTACATATTTCTTACAACATTATTTTCAAGAAACTTTGACCTTTCTGTAAAATAGCCGAGCTTTTCGTTTCCGAGTCATTGTTTCCAGCATGCTTTCTTAGAGTTGAAGGACTTCTTTAGTTTATTGCCTACTTTTGCTACGGTTAATGTTAAGGACACACGGAAGTCACGTGCGCGTCACGCAAGGGTCTATCGATACCAGAACTAAGACTCTGAAACTAAGATTAAGAGTGGCTAGCGTGTCACGTAAAATAAGAAGGAAAAATCGACGATGAAAATAAAACATAAAATTAAGATATGAAAGTGAGAATTTATTTCTTTACACTTTGTTTACAATTCACTTCCGAACTCTAGCCGTGACTCTTTAAGACTGAAGCTCTTACAGCTTGACTTTCGACGGAATCCGATTCCTTTTTCTTTGTCACCCCTCAATATCCCCACCATCCAATATCAAAGGACCGATAGGATATCGAGGGTTCATTAGGTACCTGGCTTCGGCGACACATATTGTTGCCGATTGCCCCTACATCTTTATTTCCGTCATCAGCCCATCGGTTTCGAAGCGCGGCTTGGTACCTGATGTGGGCTGAGATGCGGCTTATGTTACATAGCCGCGGTCATGGGATAAGCGTTTTTACCTAATAGAGGTATAGAACAATTGTATAGCTCTCATTGAAAGAAAATAGTTCTAGCGGCACGTAACAGTAAACATTTCAATGGTCTTTGACCCGTGTCTCGCCGCACACAGACCCTGTTCTTCGGCGAGATGATTGCCGGATGTCAATGCATCACCACAGTATATATTCAGATAACTCGAGGACCCGCTATAAATCATAGGATCTGGTTACCTAAGGTCCTTCAAACGGATAAACCAGCCTTTATCCTAACAGTCGCGAAATCTATCACCTACTACGGGGAAATACGGAAGATCTGCTTTCCTCACAAACGACGCTTCCCGCTAGCGACTTTCAAGGGCGGCTAGCATCTTTTTCTAACCACTAACATAGAAATTAACCAATTAGCAGCAACGTCCATTTCCCTCACTTTCCGAACAATGGTTGTCCTCGACGAATCCGATGATCTCGTGCCCTGAGACACACCCCATTATAGTTTTCCTCTGCAGCATCACCGCGACGGAGACTTACTCTCTCGTGCGACCTCATTAACAAGTATCACGTCTTTACGATCGGTGAATAACTCACGTTTGAATAAAGAGTCCGACTTAGACTTTGGCGAGAAGTACAATTGCTATCCCGTTGATCGCGGATCCGTTATCGAGCGTAAGGCCATTGTCCTTAACAACGTCTAACCGCTGCGGTTACGTATCGACTTTGTATTATCCACAATTGTATTAATAAACGTTATCTGAGTTGTGTAACCACGATGGCCAACTACAATTAAGATCCAGTACACGCCCTCAGCCCTAATCCTAACGACAACCCGACATATAGATAATACATACACACCATTGAAAACTAATTATTGCGTAGTAGAGTATTCACATATAGGTATACACGTGTACGTACAAAATAAAACATGAGAGATCAAGAAAAATGTTAAAAACAATGGAATATTAAATTAAGCTTATAATAGAACTTAAATCATACAAGAACATTACTATTCCTGTAATTATGGTACAACCAAGCGGAAGATGATTCCTCGTGAAAAAAGTAAGTCGAAAACCAGAATAAATTTTTTGCATATGTATTATGTCCGGTGATTCTACACAAACCAAGCCGCTGTAACGAACACTCAAGAGCCAGGGATCCTCTGACACCGGAAATATCGACAAAAGTTAGTATTGGGATGCCTAAGAGAAAAGACGACGACCAGACCCCCCACTCATAAGATACAATAACGAACCAAAAACCCTCGGTCCTTTAGTGACCAGTCTCAGTCTGTATTCTGCAGTGAATAAACCACACGAATAGTCCGTTGCTCATTTGTCTTTTTTTTTCTTTTATAACATCTCCCCATTTATTACGTGACACTAGCAACATTTCGAGTCGAACACTTCTAACCTTATTATAAATGACATTACAATTCGACATCGTAACTTACCACGCGAGTCTCAACGAATATTTATATTCTCCGCGAGACAGGTTGTTGAAATAATGTGTATATTATAACCTGTTAAACTCAGTGTTATACTAATTCAACCACCTCTATTATCTTAACCGAAATAGGGGATCGATCAGTTTGTCACATACGGAATGCCACAGACGAAATCCAACTAAACAAAGTAATAAGATAGCGAGGTTTCAAGTGCCCTTAGCACGAGTGAGCATCGAGTAACATCCGGTCACCCTATCCGTTCTCAGAAATATATGACCGAAGCCTTTTCCCACTCCCACGAATAAAAGAATTTAAATACTCACTCTAAAATCATCCCAGTCAGTCTTGAACAATCGCGCCTAGAGCTCGGAAGTGTATCGCAAATAAAAGAAAAGAAATAAAAGTTTCTTTTTTCTTTAACTTCTTTTTTTTTCTTTATTATTTTACGTGACATTTTTGGCGATCCTGCCAGGATCCATTCGCTTCAGTGAAAACGAAATTACGATTTCGGTGTACGCGCATCATTGAAGATTGAAGGATCAGCGGACCACTGCGAATCTTTGCTACTACGAAGCCCTGCAGCAACTTTCAACGTTCCACTACGGTGAAATTAGACGAGAGGACTACGGTCAGCGCAGAGCAAGCCTACAAATAAGATTCGGAATCTAGAACCAACCAGAGAGGAAACATCCCAGAGACTCCTCAACGGCCATAGCTACTACGGTAAGCTGGAAATCTGGATTCATTTGTACATTACCGTACGAGAAAATCAAGTTTCTCAAGCGTTTCGAGCGTTTGGAGCTCAAATAGCAACAATAGTTCGGACTCAGTAAACTTAATTAGAATCATGTCCGCGCCGAGAAAAGATAAAATCGAAACTGTTAATACTGCCTCTGCAACCGGAGTTATGGATAATTCAACCCGTGCCATACTCGAGCAAATCGAACTTCTTGCGCGACGAATAGAAGAGACGCAACGAATAGCCGATAGTGAAAACAAAAAACGTGCAGCGGAGATAGAACTATTAGGAAAACATATCACTAAAATAAATTTAGGACGTGACGCTACTACCGAGTTAGGCTCCCTTGTTACGATGGATGAATCTAATACCAGCAATATTCAGAGAAAGCGACCACCTGTAAAACCTAACGAAACGGACGATATGGACAGTGAAGAGGAAGCAATAAGTTGTGACAACCCCATGTACAGTGCAAAAACCTGCTTAGACTTTATCCCCATACTCAACGGACAAGATGATATAGGAGTAGAAAGGTTTATTAAACGGGTAAGGGAAGCTCGAGCCGAATGTCGTGACAAGCGGTCATTATTACGTTTAATTTTGACGCAAAGAATCATCGGGGAGGCGGAACGCAGTATCCGCCACACGGAAATCGAGAGTTACGAAGACCTATTTGAAAGCCTCAGAAAATTTGTATCCGTAAGTATTACTTCCAATGGAGCTCGTAATAAGTTGCAACGTACGCGACAAACCGAATCGGTACACAATTATGTGAAGAGGTTTCGATGCAACCTCAACGAACTGATATACGCGCTTCAACATGAAATTCGCGATCCAGTACGCCGAGCAGTCGCCATAGATCTTGAAACCGAACGAGCGACCAAAGTTTTCGTGCTGAATTTAAAACCCGAAATAGAGATACGCACATCAGCTACAAGGCCAAAGAATCTTCAAGAAGCGCAAGATGCAGCTTTCGAGGCGGAGTTAGTCATAGGGGAGATCGAACGCAACAAAAGATTAGGAAGAACAATGTACCAACCAATTGAGAGAGCTAAAACCCGATTCCAAAGAACACCTAAACCAATGCCAAGAAACTTCCAGCAAGCTGAGCGAACGCCACCTACCCAAAGAACTCAACTGAAATGTTTCAAATGTAATCAAATCGGACATGTTTCCAGTCAATGTAGAAATTTTCAAACACTCAGACCACAATCTCGAGACACACAACACAGAAACGGAAACTTACGACAAAACGACGGAAGACCAAGGAAAATTCCAAGAGTTAACACCACGACAAGCAAACTTCTCACAATACGGTTTAACACAAGAACTGGACATGTGACACACCTCATCGACACAGGAGCAGGAATCAACCTATTGAAAAGGGACAAGGTAGACTGTCAAACCTTCAAGGCCGATGAACCTCGAATGTTCTCCATGGGACAAGATAGATATACCACTAACGAATTTATTAGATCTAAATTGTTTGGCAAGGAACATAAATTTTATATAGTACCGGATGACTTTCCCTTAATAGAAGATGGAATAATAGGTCTACCTTGTTTAGAGAAGTACCAATATGAAATCTCCAACGATAGATTAAAACTTGACAATAATATTCTATACTTTCAGAAACCGGAAACGATACAACCAGGCGAAAAGAGAGTTCGAACCATCTACCTCGAAGGCAAACCAACGCGAGTATGCTTCTTCAATTCTGGTGAGACAAACCATGAAATTTCTAACGACATTGATAACAGTAAAGAATTAGATCAAATTGCGAAATTTAAAACCGTAGTGAGAACAAATCATATTGAACGCGAACTCCGCGAACCCATAGAGAAAATATTAATACATTACATCGACGTATTCAATTTAGAAACAGACCTATTACCATGTACTAATCTGACAAAACATACAATCACATTAAAACAAGACAAAATCATAAACACCAAATCATACAGACCACCAGAGTGCCACAAACGAGAAATCGAGGAACAAATGACAGACATGCTAAATAAAAACATTATAGAAGAATCAGACTCTCCTTTCAATTCACCAGTATGGGTTGTTCCCAAGAAGTTAGACGCATCGGGAAAACAGAAATGGAGAATAGTTATTGACTTTAGAAAACTAAACGAACTGACTGACCAAGACGCCTACCCATTACCCGACATAGAAGACATATTAAGCCAATTAGGTGACGCGAAATTCTTCTCAGCACTCGATCTATCATCCGGTTTTCATCAAATCCCTATGGACGAAGACTCAAAGAAATACACCGCTTTCTCAACACCACAAGGACATTTCCAATTTAACAGAATGCCTTTTGGACTCAAAAACGCACCAGCCATATTCCAAAGAATGATGGATACAGCGTTACGCGGATTAATTAATAAACATTGCTTTGCATATTTAGACGATATTATTATATTTGGAAGCACTATTCAAAAACATAATGAAAACTTAGCCATAGTATTACAAAGACTAAGAGAATTAGGACTGAAAATCCAACCGGATAAATGTGAATTTCTAAAACCGGAACTCGAATACTTAGGACACGTAGTAACATCGGAAGGAGTAAAACCTAATCCGAAGAAAATAGAAGCAGTCGAAAACTTTAAAATTCCTAGAAACCTTACCGAAGTTAAATCATTCTTAGGACTCGTGGGATACTACCGGAAATTTATACGTAACTTCTCTAAAATAGCCAAACCCCTGACGGACCTAAACAAAAAAGACACCAACTTTCATTGGACGGACAAACAACAGAACAGTTTCGATACACTCAAACGAAAACTTTGTCAAGCACCTGTTCTGTCATACCCAGATTTCTCTAAAACATTCGTATTAACGACAGACGCCAGTAACGAAGGACTAGGAGCCGTATTATCACAAGACGGACACCCGTGCTGTTACATCTCTCGAACGCTAAACCCTCCGGAAAAAAATTATACGACTACAGAAAAAGAATTATTAGCTATCGTATGGGCATTGAAACGACTACGACAATACTTATTAGGACGAAAATTTGTTATTAGAACAGACCATCAAGCCTTGAAATGGTTGAATAATTGCAAAGACCCGTCGTCTAGATTAATGCGATGGAGACTAAAACTAGAAGAATACGAATACACAATCGAATACGTTAAAGGCAAAGAAAACCCAGTCGCAGATAGCTTATCTAGAATTCACGCGATTCAAAAGGTAGAAATCCCTGAAGGAACAGTAGCTTTAGATTTCTTACAACATTTTACTAAATGGAAAAAGAAGTCAGAAATCCCAAAACGATTAGAAATGAAACCTAACGACCAATCTTTCTATCAATTAACTAAAACAGAATTAGGAGAGTTCGACGAGGCAATATGGTTACGGAAAATCGACAACATATTACGAAATAACAAGAAAGTAGGTATAGGAGACAACACGTTTACAGAATTAGAAAAGAACCAGATCAAACTTATACTTATATATTTCAATGATACACGATATCCTGTCATTTTCGCGCGGGACCTAATCCAAGAATTAACCGAGGAAGAGATAGAGAAAATAATTCAGGAAAATCATAACGGTACGATAGGACATTTAGGGGTACAAAAGACATACCAAAGAATAAAAGAACGATATAAAATTCCATATTTATTGAATAAAGTCGAAGAGTTTATAAAGAAATGTGAAGCTTGTCAAAAGGAGAAATTAACGCGGATTAGACCAAAAGAAGAACCAATAATATCTGACACACCATTACAACCTAACGACAAAATTGCTATGGACATCATAGGACCTATGACCAAAACTAAGAAAGGAAATCAATTTATACTCTCAATACATGACGAACTGACAAAATACTTGATCCTAGTACCACTAAAAACACAACGGACAGAATCCATAATAAATGCACTCTTAGAACACTACATTTACATATTTTCTGCACCCAAAACAATCCTAACAGACCAGGGACAAAACTTCATTAGTGAACTTATGTTAAAATTCGAAGAGGCATTTAAGATTAAACACATTAAAACCACTAGCTTTCATCCTCAGTCAAATGGATCTCTAGAAAGAACACATGCCGTAGTAAAAGATTTAATCCGTACAAGTCTGCATGATAATAATGATAAAGAATGGGATGAGATATTAAACTTCATATGTTTGGGTTATAACACAGCCGTGCACGAAGGTACCGGATTTTCACCTTTTAAACTAACGCTCGGTAGAGACGCAAACCTACCATCGGCAATCGCGAAAAATTCGAATTTAACTTACAATGATATGTTCTCACTCTGGCAAAAGCAATTAAATAAATATTTAGATATCGCGAGAAAAACATTAATAAACAGTAAGAAACGATACCTTCGAGACCAGAAAAGAAAGATAGTTCGAACTCAAACGGTATTTAAAGAAGGAGATTTTGTATTAATCCATAATGATCACAAAAGGGACAAATTAGACACTGAATGGTCGACGCTCCTCTTTGTCGGAATAATATCCGCGCAAATAAATATTACACCACTAGAAGGAAACTCTGTATTCGTAGAAAACATAAGGAAAGGATATTTGTATAGCGATACTGCCAATATTATTGTAGGATTAGACACTAGCGACATACACGAGCAAATAAACACGATGGAATTACATAAATCGACAATAAACTCACGCGCAATCAGCAAAGAATACGCTGAAGAGTTAGACGGTCTACAAACTCGTATCAATAACCTGAAACAACTCGCAAGACACTTGAAAACGTTAATACACACCCGAAGCAAACGAGGTTTACTTAACATCATAGGTTCCGTATCGAAAAGTCTATTCGGAACTCTCGACGAGGACGATCTTACACTCATAAACGAAAACATGGACAAACAATTCGACGACAACAATAAAATCAGGACTGTAATAGCAAATCAGACAGCACTTATTAGGAAGATTGTAAACTCGGAAAACCTAAACCACCTAGAGAAATCATATAACGATGTATTAAAACAACAACAACAGGCAAATATCGATAGATTTATGCTTAAAATGATTATGAAACTCGACACCGCGATACAAACTTGACACTTTCAGTTAGACGAGATACTTAACGTCATAATATTAGGCAAACAGGGAATAATTAGCCCACAAATACTCGACCCCGATGAATTTATAGAAAACTACGCCAAAGCGATAGGCAGCCAGACGTACAACACCGCGATCTCTGCCAAAACCGAACATTTTCAGTTTATACTCGACATCAGTGATCTTAAAATCTTCACAATAGGTGACAAAATATTCTTTAAAATCATAGTACCTTTAGTCTCTAACACGGAATGGAATATATTACAGGTATATCCTATCCCGAGTAAGAGAAACGGAGTATTTTTGACTCCAGTAGTCGAACATCAGATATATTTAACTTCAGGACTTTCATTTATAAACACTGATATCGAATATCTCGACAAACTTTGTAAAGAACGAGCCGGAACCACTATATGCAAGCAAACAATACCAATCCATGACAGAAACTCGAGAACCGATTGTCACAGCGAAATAATAAACTTCAAAAATCATATCGAACATTGCCAAATAACTGTGTTTAAGATTGAAGACATTAGCTTTATACCACTCAGAACTAGCAACAGCTACATTGCGATACCGGCGAACCCGATAGAAATAGACACAATTTGCCAAACGAAACACACCTTGCAAAAACTGGACAAGCCCTGTGTTATAAGAGCCAACACTTCCTGCGATTTATTGTACAAAGATGAACACATGCGTATAGGGGAGACAAAAAACGAAGTCAAATACGAAATCAAAACTAAGATCCTAGCGCTCAAAACAAACGATAGCTTCACTCATCTGTTAGATAAACTCGAGCGAGCACCAAAGATAATAGATAACTTACAAGGCTATAAGACCACGATCGATAAAATAGGCGACGAGATAAAAAATCTTGATTTCGAACATAGAATCAAGAGTATACAGTATTGGGGGCTAACCACGATCCAGATATTAGGGTACATAGCATTAAGCATGTTAGGTATATACGGATTAAACAAGATAGGAGTATTCAAATGCGCCAAGAAATGTATACCGAATAGTTTATGTATTAATTTATTTTGCTGTCGAAATGAAACCGTGATCAATAGCCACAGTACTACATCCCCACCAAGCGCCCCGGTCGCAACATCCAACATCTATACCCCAACCGACTCATACCACCTCGAAGAAGAAGAGGAATCAGCTGTGATTTTCAAGCCACGCCGAGTCCGATTCCACAAAAGTCTCCTGAGGAAAGCTTGAGGGACCAAGTTCAATCTAAGAAGGGGGGAATGTCACATACGGAATGCCACAGACGAAATCCAACTAAACAAAGTAATAAGATAGCGAGGTTTCAAGTGCCCTTAGCACGAGTGAGCATCGAGTAACATCCGGTCACCCTATCCGTTCTCAGAAATATATGACCGAAGCCTTTTCCCACTCCCACGAATAAAAGAATTTAAATACTCACTCTAAAATCATCCCAGTCAGTCTTGAACAATCACGCCTAGAGCTCGGAAGTGTATTGCAAATAAAAGAAAAAAATAAAAGTTTCTTTTTTTTCTTTAATTTCTTTTTTTTTTTATTATTTTACGTGACAAGTTCATGACGTCGATAATCTACTTGTAACGGGAATTTACGACTCCCATTGACGCGCCTCCTTGGCGAACGGTCGAACAATATGGGACTTCGTTTTCGAATGAAAATGACCTTGAAAATCTGTCCACGTGAACTAGTTTTTATTCCACACATTTTTATTTTCCTTATACTTTTTTATAGCAATCAATTACACAGAGAAAAATTTCGGACTCCGATATCACAATGAGGAAAGATTATACAAAGTATAATTCATGTGCATTATCTGCAATCATGCCGTGTATTATGCACTTTCGTTTTTGTTGTACAGATGTTACGTCGGCCGACTCTCTATCTAGATCAGGCCATACGCCACGAGGCTTTCGATAGATCCTATTCCTAACCGTCGCGCGCGGCACTACAAAGTCGCGGACCGATCACCTCATAAGACCGGCGAGATATACACAATGTAGCGATAAGCGCATAGTTGTCGTCAAGCAGCGAGTTCTAAGAAAGATCGATTCGCCTTCGGTCCATTATTTTACCTACCCAAAAAAGATGATATACATGATCGTAACGCGATCGGTGGCGTGATCCGATTGCGGTGGGGGATCGTCTTCCAGTAGACAAAAGAAAGGATCGAAGGGCGATCAGTCTCATCTGCAGATTCGAACTACATACATCGAGAGCTATCAAAAAGTCGATTTACATTTCCGTTATACTTCAATCGTATTCGGTACCAAACAATTGTAACATTCAAGTTAGTCTGTTTCGAGGAGGCGAATAGGAAGCATCGCGAATTTGTCAGAACATATCTAATACATCGGGCGCATTTATCGTTAAACTATCTGTTAGTACCTACTTCATTATTACAAATATAGAATATATTAACCCTGTTAACGCAGTGTTAATTTATTTAACCACCCCTATTATCCTAACCGAAATAGGGGATCGATCATTTCGCGGCGTCGATAATCAAATCGTAACGGGAACTTACGACTCCCGTTGACGTGCTTCCTCGCGAACGCGTCTCTCCGCGAGTGAACGAAACAACAGATAATACACACACATCATCATCGCATCTGCCCTAATACAGAGTTAAAATTTACTTTTGATGTCGAATCACACACACATATGTATATATATATCGGATAAGCGCTGGGATTAGGATTGTGGGCGTCAAATGAATCTTCACGAGAATTGGTCATTGATGCGGTACAACACAAGTGTAGTTTATTGCTGCGATGGAGGTATTATAATCTTGACGATTAACCGCGGCGGTTGAGCACTCGCGAAATTGATGACGATGGCCCCGGGTTCGGTAACGAATACACGGTCAACGGGATGACGAATGTGATTTGTCACTCAACGTACTTGTTCACAATACAAGTAGAACTTCTCTAACTGAATTCCTCAGTCCAAGTGGAACTGCCTTATATACTCCTCTCTGTATCCTCAGGTCAATCCTTGTTTTTAAGGAAAGATATTTAATTATTTTATACCTCTGTTAGGTACACGTCCCTCCCGTGACCGTGGCTACGTTCAGCGACACATTATGTCACTTCGAGCCCAAGCCCACCGTCATAAATCCCGGGTAATCACAATTGACTTAACTCATAAACAGCCATTTCTCAGTTTTATTGTTTAATTACGGCTATAGTAGAATCTAGATTACAATATTACGGGATTCTCCCAGAGTTCCGAAGGAAAGCTCCGGTGTTCTTTCATCTCCGACATATATTTAATCATCATTTATTAAGTATACGAATGTGCGCCAAATTATATCGTGCTTCATGTTATTTTAATCAGAAAAATGTAACAAATATGTTGGTAAAAGTTTCATTCATCACAAATCAAACAAAAAAGAGTTTGAATATTTAGGGCCTCTTTTTGAGTTTAAAGGTCGCAGCTTATCTTTATATGTTCTTTATATGTTGCCGAACGCTTCCATTCTCAGTTCTTCTTTGTCTTTCATTCTCGTTGTCCTTTTATAAATTCGGGACGTCTAATGTCTCAGTTTCCAGAAATAGATTCATTTTTACATTTGAATATTTGCAAAACTAGTTTTGTATCTTGAAAACTAAGGGAGACTGCTGACTATACACGTGTAGAGGAAAAAGTTATTCAGAATCATGCACCCTATCATATATTGAAAAACCATCGAAATCGGAGAGATTGAGTTCGATCTGTATATTTACCCAAATTTATTTTATACCAACAAGACTATAAATATAATACGTGCCCTAACTGAATGTAAGGAAAAAATATAGGACAAATATTTTTTTTTATTTAATTTGTACTTTCCAGCTGGACATTTGGTAAATTTTTCTAACTTAATTGCTAAATAACATGTGGACTATTTTATTTCCTTAGTGAGGTCAGCGTGGTGTTTTTTTTTTTTTTTTTGTCTTCTTTCTATGAGAGTTTTGCTCGTTTCAGCAGCCAGCTGGTTTGGATGTGTTGCCGTTCTTTCCTTGTATTTTTTGCGTACCTGCCGATTTCCTGCCGATTTCTTCTTTGACCGTCGGTATTTTTAAGTCTTTACGTATATCCTCGTTTCTGATATACCATGGAACGTTGACTATTATTCTAAGTACTATCGACTGTAGCGACTCTAGTTTATTTATGTGGCTCATTGCTGCTGCAAATATTTTGGATAGGAACTAGGGTTGAACGGCAGTTACGTGAATGCCATAAATGTGTTTAGAATAATGGCCTCGACAGCAGGCCTCAAAATATATGAAAATCTGTGATAAAGACAAATTTCTAAATAATTGCTATGAATTTTATTCAGTAATAAAACTAAAATGGATAGAAATCGTTGATTACAAATTAGTCATGATGTCAAATCTTGTCTGCAATTAATTTGCTCTTCTGTATTTACCGTTTTTATAAACAAATACATATACAAAACAGATACATTACGTCAGAAATATTATTCGCATCCTATCAATCAAATACTGAAATTACTATTAAAATGAAATTTGGGTTTTATTATAACAAAAACATTATCATGAAGAAAGCAAATTTAATGTTAAACTTAAATATCATTTCACTGATCCATTAACATTCAAAAGGAAAGATATTCTTTTCTTCTCTAAAAAAAAACTATAATAAACAATTAATTCCTCTTTAAGACGCAACTAAATTTAATTATACGCAATTCTGTTATTTTCATATTTGTCTATTTCGGATAGAAAGGCATGAACTTTTCTGTGGTACCGTGTAATGAAACTCTTGTAAACAAAACAGGACAGATCTCTAACTTTATAGGTTCTTGTATATGCTAGCGTGAAAACGTTCAACACTTTGCCGCTGTTGGCAGCACTAGTCCGGGAACAACCGGAACATAAGCGTCAGCGCTCTCATTTCCTCTTTGATATAATTTCATCTAATAACACAGATTAATTAAATAAATGCGTGTACATATTTACAGAAATTTTAAATTTCGATAAAGATTATTAATGAGTTAAAAAGGTTTAATGAATTATACAGCTTTTAGAGTAAAAAATAACGGTATGTGTCTATCAAAAGTTTTTGTTAAAGTATAATTAATATATAATCACATATGAACTTTTTTCTTTATTAAGATATAATTTTAATTATGTTATTTATATTGTTATTTACTTATTTGATATATAGTTTGTCGAGATATAAGTATTGAATACATTCAAATAATTACAGAATTTTTAAATTGACTATTGTATCAATTGTCTGTTGTGCATTATGACGACGCGATAGTATCTACTTACATATGTATGTTTGGACGGGTGGGGAAAATATGCTTACGTTTTCTGACAACAGATGACATAACCTAACCTATGCACCTGCGTATAGTTATGTATTAATATCCCCACTACTTAATAAATAAATGAATACAGCTAGCAAGTTACCACGGAAAATTTACGTTAAAAGACTTGACGTCTTCTTCAGACTTTTTCGTTACAAATCTGAGGTATGATAACATTATTCGTTTTTTACTTTGTCTTTTTCTATGTATCGTCTCATACAATAAGGTTAATATTATTTCTTATTGAGTTACATATATTCGTAATGTTTTAAAATCATTTATAAAAATTATATAAATAAAAATTTCTAGTGCTAACATCATATCCTAAATTTTTCATTTAGTGTAAAATCATAATGTTACATATATCCTCATGGTTTTAGCTTACATGATTGTACAAATTTATCCTTCCTATTCGTTATAATTTTGTTATGTTATATATGTACTATTTACAATATTTATACTTCAAGTTGAATTTCGACAAAAATACTTTATTAAAATATTAAAACAATGATACAAATATAAAATTATAACATTCTGCAGAACACTTTAAAATAATGGTCTTAATTGTTAGAACTTTCCAAATAATTTCTAATTTGTATGTCATAAATACTACAAAAATAAAGTAACCCATAATTCATATTAAGAAGCCTTTTTTTATTTTATTGAGTAACTATAAGTAATTTAAACAGATAAAAAAATTCAAATAAATATTTTCTTAAGAAAAAAGAAAATATAATTTTTAATAAGTTAGGATTCTTAAATTATATCAAGTGCTTCAAATTATTTTTGAAAATTTGGATAGTATAAATGGGACATAGATATCATCGTCTCATTGTAAAAACGCTTAGCTAAATCAAACAATTAAATCCATTTAAAAAGGAAAACAATGTGATTTTATTATTGCAGACAAATATACAAATAAACTTAAAAGTTATTTAAGAGGGTACTTACTGAAAAAATTATGTATGTTCTAAATCTATATATTACTTTCATAAAACCTTTGTTCTTAAAAGAGGATCTAGTTTAAGTAACATAATGTTTAGAATATTACTCAATATAATAAGCATTCAATAAAGAGTAGTTCTAACTTTAGTACATTTTTTCAAAAAATATTTAATTAATTATAAAATATTTTAAGTATTTTAAAGATTTATTATTAAATTTGGAATTTGATTTTGAAGCCATATTTTGCAGCTTTTATTTAATGTAAAAAGTTTACTATGTATTTAATAATAGGTGCAATTTATTACATAAGATGTTTATTACATCATGATAATGTTATACATATATTATAAAGATTGATTGGAATATTATGTTCATATAACGTCCTGAATATATGATAAAATTTAAAATTGTTTAGGTTTGGTTAATATTAATATAAAAATAGTATATAAATAAAAAAAATACGAAAATAGGACCATTATATAAATAATCTGTGCAGTTTGATGATGTTGTATATACTTATACAATGAAATATTTTTAAGTAATTGATTATTGTAATTTATAAAGAGTATTATTAATATTGTGTAATATTGTATATAAATGTATACAGATTATAAACATTTTTATCAATTTTTTATTCAATTTTGAAATTGTATGAATTCAATTCTAAGTTAATGTATGAATTAATTTTTCTAATTAATTGATATATATTAAGTGTTATGTCTAACAAGAAGATGGCAAGAACTGCGAAGTTTCGTATGAGTTTTGTATTCACATTGTATGTGCATTCGATGCTTTAGGCTAATGGTAAAATAGTTCCAAAAGAATTTGAATGTATGGCCCTTTGTCTCCCAGAATAATTGTAAGAATATGTGGAAGTAATATAATAAATAAAAAAAATAAATAAATAAAAATAATTAAAAATTTGTCAAAATAAACTGTAAAAGTTTAAAATTATAATAACATAACATTAGTATTAAAAGGATTTTATAAAGTATGATATAAAAAGAACTTATTAATTTCTTGAGAACAGTAGACCATGTACTCAAATCCTTTTGAAGCTGTTTTACCAATAACCATTGAATGTATACACATCCAACTCATTTAAGATTTCACAGTTCTTGCCATTTCCTTGTAAGATAAAATCAATGAAGTAATTAAGATATAATCTTATAGGAAGATTTAAGAAAACAGTAAAAGATAGCTTTGAAAATTTACCAATTTTGAATAATTAAAATTTTTCTTTATGCACTTCCTCAAAAAGAAATTTCTTTCTTGTACACAACATATTGCTTGGGATTTATAAAGGCTGTTTCATAATAAGTAGGCAATATTTAAGGGAAGGATTCGGCGCTTAAAAACAATAAAAATGTTTGTATCAACATATGTCCTATTTGGATTTGTTTATACAATGTAGTATAATTTGATTATCTTTATAGAAGATGCTCAAAATGATTTTTTTGTATTTTAATACATGCATGGAGATGTCTCGCTATCTATATGTTCACAAAAACTTTTTTTATTTATTAATATCTGATTCTACCCTTAATACCCTATTCTACCCTTAATAGTCATCCCAAAAATTGGTGCATACCATATAATTAAATCATATGTTTTATTTAATTAAAAAATAATAGAATTAATATTTGCAATGATTTTTAGAAATATATCTTGCAACATGCTATTTAGTCCACCCTGTATATTTAAACATTTAGGTTAAACATTTAAACATTTACATGATTTAAAAATGTTTTCTAATATAAAGGAAAGTTAAATTATTTATTTTATTAAATTATGTATTTTAATAGTTTTAATAATTGTTTTATTTTGATAATAAATATTAATATTATATATTTAATACATTCTTCAATTTGAAAATTGATTTATATATACAATATATTTGTTATTCTGTATTTGACCACCTTTTACAAGATAAATTTTAGGAACCACTCGAACAAATGTTTGTTTATTTTTAATGAGGAACTCTTATGCTGACTTCCATGTCCTCAACTTCAGCAACTCATGGGAAATGAGTATCCTTTAAAAAAAGTGTACCGCTTTTTAATCTCTTTAGGATCTGTATTTCTAAAAATTCTTTTTCATCCCACGCCTATATCATAAAAGAAGTATACTGTCCAAATTTTGCTCTTCTAAATACAGCAGTTTGGGCTGAACATTGATGAATGAATCAGTAACTTTTGCATTATATAATATAATATATATATATATATTTTTTTTAAATAGAATACATACATGTATAATGTTAGAAAACATTATAATGTAAATATTAGAAATTTATTATTAATATATTATTATTAAATAATTTATATTATATTATTATTATATTATTGGTAAAAACAACTTTTTAATAATATAAAGAAGTATATATTAAATTAGTAAACTTATATTTTTTCACTTATTTATAATTTCTTGTTATTTAGTTATTAGACTGCGGATATTCACATAAAAACATGTTTTTACAAACATATAAAAATGGAACATGAATAGAAGTACTTTTGATTCTTTTAATATTAGAAGAAATACTTTATTCTGAATTCCTTTTATATTTTTGAGTATTTTATGTATTCTATAGATTTTTGCATATTTACATTTTTCATAAATGTATAAACATCCGCATAGTCTAATCATTATCAATTATTGCAATACTATAGGATCTTAATTACTTTATTGGTAAAATATTCATAAATTATTGTAAATTCATTATTAGTAAGAAAATAATCAGTTAATTAATAAAAGAAAAAAATCATACAGTATTAATAAAAAATGAAAATTCATTGTGAATATATTCAAATTTTAATAATATAAAAGTAATTATATAAGAATTTTGAAGGTTAGTAATTAAAACATAGCTTTGTTGTTTTTTCAGCATCATTACTATGATATTGTTCCATTTTTACCCTTTCGTATGTCCGGACTAGCTGCAAAGCAAGTATTTTTGAGAAATTTTTGTAAAAACATATTAACATCTGAGAGACTATCTTGCTACAATTTGGTGGGAACAATGGCAAATTCAGCTGCACAACAAAAATTAAATCAGGCACCAATGGAACCATTCTTGGAAACATATTACACTTCTAGTAGTAATTATGAAATTCCATTAAATTTTTTACCAGAAAATTTAACATGTGAAAGTAACATGCAAACAGTTCTTGGGACAAATGCATGTGTTGAAACTCCAATGTTTTTAATGGATAAGTACATGTCTGATAAACAGAAGTATAAAGCAATGAGACAATGGATACGTTTTAAGAAAGGTAAGAAGTAGTATTAATATCACAGAAAGAAATATTTGATATTCATTATATAAATTTTTCCAGAGAAGCTGACCTCTAATTCTGAAGAATCTTTTATTCTGAGAGTATTATCCTTCAACATTTTGGCACAATATCTATTGGAAACATATCCATTTTTGTACAAGGCTCATGACAAACAGGCACTGTCTTGGAAGATTAGGAGGCAGCTTCTCTTACAAGAGATTTTAGGAGCACAAGCTAACGTTAGTTTTTTTAAAGTAATTTTGTGTATATATTTCTATATAATATTAGAAGCACAGATGAGGTACAGGGTATCCAACTTGCTATCATAGTAATCCTGCTATCAAGCACTGAAGGCCCACACCGATTTTGATGTCATTTCCAATTTTAGCAGTTCAATATAGAATCAAATTGTAACATCAATAGCAATTAAAATTGGAAGTAACTGTAACTACGAAATTTTAAATAGGTTAGTTATAAACGTTTGCATTGAGATACCAGAAACTATTAAATGATATAATCTTTTTTCCTCTATTCAGGAAAGTTGAAACCTTTTATTAATTAATTACTTTTTAATGTGCAAAAAGTTACTTCTATTATTTAGTTTGCAAATTGAAAATAAGCTTTCATTTTGCAGTTTTTTAAACAAAACATTATTGAAAATCTGAAAAATATCATTATAGTATTTTAAATTTATTCTATATATAACATGGGTCAATTTGTCATCGACATCCGGTATAATGACTTTTTTTTTAATTATTTTGTTGTAACGTGTATATAGTAATAGAAATAATAAAAACGGACAATCGGACTCCAATGACCATGAAAAAAAAAAAAAAAAAAAAAAAAAAGAAAAAAGAAGAAAAAAAAATAGAGAATACTGTCCTAGTTTATAGTATGGCTTATTCTGTCTTATGTAACAGAGATAGACCTTTAAAGCATTAAGCTTTATTGGCGCTATGAACGTTATCGTTGTAGTATTTGTTGTGCTGCACATTTTTTCGACTTTACGACCACCGGTAACCCTTGTCCGAAATGATATTTGCCAAATTGATTCATCTATTGACGATAACTTTTGAAACAATGGATTTCTAAAGTCTAGACCGTTATATTTCGTCTCTATTTATCGAATACTATCAGAGAATAGAAGAAGTTTAAAAAAAGGTGGTATGAACAGCATTTTATTCTTTTTTAGAGATCATTGAGATCCGACTGATCATTTTTATTATTTCGCTCGTTATATACACGTCAGAACAAGATAATTAAAAAAAGTTTCGTTAAAATCAATGAGGATGTCACACCGCTAGGTTCATCGCATTCTGATATTTATTCTATAAGATATAAATTTGTGATACATAACATGTCGGAATGGTATCTTACTTTACGTTCTAACTCAGGTAGAAGGTTCCAGTTTCGATCGAGTAAACTTTATGAGAGGTGTGATTGACTATCTATAACCCCACAATCAATTCCGCATGAGCTGCAGCGTTGTATGTGAATTCACGCATAAAATGATACTTAATGATTCATTTTGATATTAATTGCGGTAATTATTTACAAAGCAGACGACTTCACGGATTTCAAAGACATTGAAATACGTTGTCAAGGTTAAAGGTCATTTTGAACAACTTTTGCTTATACATGTTCCCGTCTTTCGGTTTTGGTTTCCGGAATATTCGAAAAAAGCTATAGTTCAATTTACGTTGCTTATGACTGCATTTCATTCTGGTATAGATGGACGTCTCACGGCTCACGGTGTTTGTACTTTTATATAACTCAATTTAATTCATTTTTGATTAACCATTTTCGATCATTTTCAGAAAAAGAAAAATCAATGGATTAGGTTTGAGTTAGATAATTATTCGGCCATCCACGCTGTAAAATAAAGTAAAGTAATGAATAATAAGACAAATAGAAATGAATTGCTTAATATGATATTAAGCAATATGGTTTATACCGTGGAATACCACAGACTAATAACATACATATTGTAGACAGCAAAATACAATATACAGCATCAAATATATTTCTACAAATATCTCGGAAACTAAAGTCGAGTGACAAGTAACATTTAGAGGATGAAGTTGTTCGGGATGTTGACCATGACAACATATTTTAAACTCATTGAACTTGGTGAAATCATTTACTTTGTAGCAGTTACCCCAATTTCTAAATCAATTAGGCGCGGGAGAAGTTTAGATCTTATGAAGTGTATCTAATATATCCAGTACATATACTGGAAAGCTTTTTCTATTCAACTTTGTTCATTATAGAAATCGCGAGTTTATATGTATTCGATAATAGATAGTCTCGGTAGATAAACATTGATGTATAGAAAATATGTGAACATCGACTGCATAAGATTTGTTTGTTTTTAATTTTAAGTCGCTTCTTTTAGTTTGTCGATGATAAATGATCCTCAGTTATATTACATGGTGTCAAAGGTATCTACCGATGAGTAGCTTTTAGCAATGTTTCATCAGAATTTCTTTCTTTTATACATCTCAAATATGATTGTAAGAATGCAAATGTAAACAGTGAATCTTATATATGCAATTATTCTCAATGTATGTAATTTGTCTGCGCATCCGTGTGAAATGAAATTTTATTTCTGCATAGGTGCGGCGAAAGTTCTCGAAAAATTACTAAAATGTATGAAAATTAATGAAATTAATGTAATTTCAACTTCTGAACAATTAGAAACATCATAAAGCACTTAGAGTAAGAAAGCAGTTGTGATAAGAAACGTTCTGTATTCTGCAAGAAACAATAGGATAGTCACTAATTGTGCGTCTAAACGTGGTTTAATAATACATACATGATTTAAATTCCAGTGTAGTTATGATTTGGCATCGGTAGTATTGTGCGGCCCGATGGGTTTAAACTTGTAATACGGGTACAACAATCGCGTGTTCGTATACATTGCACTATTAGAAGTATAGATAAACTAACTGAATTGTACAGTATCAGCAGCAAAAAATTGTAACATAATATGAAAATGCGGTCACGTGAAATTGTCCTCAAATGTGTTTTAATTACTACGGCTTCCGACGTTAGAAAATTGTTAGACTGTTGCTTTCCTTAGCGGATATAAAATTGTGCACTATATCAAAGTATTCTAATTTGTAGCTGGTATACTATATACTATTTCCGTAAGGCACTAGGCTTATCCTGAACCTCATCTGTGCTAGAGGGCTAAAAATCTGACTCCTTAATACATTTCTCCGTCGGAGAAAAGGGACTATGAACTCTATCAAACAAGAATCGCGTAAGTAGCGATTAAATAAATTGATTCGATAGGTACTTAATGAGGTGCTTCTAAATTTTATACGTATCTGTGAATCTGTAAAATGATTTATGGCTTTCTTTACACAGAGATATACTCCCTTTTTCTTATAACTAGGACAGAGAATATAGATCCACCCTATACAATAAACGATAGGACACCTCCGGGATTTTTGCGTTTCTCTAAGTTAATGCAATGTAAGAAGATTTTTTATAGATCCAGAGGCATATACACTGTTCCTTCATGGTAACATAGAAAAGCTTCGATTGCTGTTTAAGTTTTTTAGAAGTTAGGAATTTTACAGGTATTTTTGATTCGTTTATATAAAAAAACAGGTCTGACAAAATGATGGGATAATAAGTAAGATCTCAATAAATGCGTATTTAATTATATTGAAGCAGTTTTTGTAAAGTGATATTAATAATGGTAATAATAATTAGTTATAATATTAATTATCAAATTCTCGTGGAAAAGAGTTCAAAGATACTAAAAACAAAATCACTTTAAATCAAGAAGAAAAATGTGAGTGCGAGGAACATAATTCAAATCATGAAGATAAATTGCAGAGAAAGTAGGGGTAGACATTCATATGCAGAATATGCAACGAAAACAATTTAGAGGAAAACTGTTGGTTACAATAGAATTGGCAATGCGAAAACTTTGTTTATGAACATGTTTGTTCATTTTTATGAATGAAAAAGGAAATGCTTCTAGTAAGAGAATTATAAAAATAAGAAGGCACATAAGTACAAGAGGCGATAATTAGGGCATTAAATAGTATGATATTACCAATATAAGATTTTTTAGGAGAAAAGGGAGAAAATAACTTATACATGAAGGAATAATATCATATGATACCATATAGCGATATAGCGACGGTTATTAAAAATTATTTTTTCATGGATAATATCCATAATAGGATGTACATCTGGGTGTCCTAATTTTAACATAATAGAAATTTGGGACGTGTCGTCACGAAATATATGTGCAAGATGTTAAAAAGAAAGGTTCAATAATTTAGGGCCTTATATTACAAACTCACAGAAAAGAGTAAAAAATGTGTAATCAATATAAGTCCTAAAAATGATCATTCCGATGTAAAATTAATTTTTATTAGTTATTAGCGTTGGTTATCTCTTTGTAACGCATTAAATGTGTAGCTATTTGAGAGTTAGGAGTTTGAGAGAAAATGTTCGTTGACGGCCTGGGTAGGTTAATTTCGAAAGCATCCGTCCGGCAAGCGGAAGATCCGGGTTCGCTGCTGCACCAATTTGATCTGTCGTTTATTTTCTTCTCTATAAATGTAATAGTTGTTGGAAATTAAAGATGAAAAAATCAGAACATGTGTTCTGTATGTTAGTTCCGAAGGATGCATACCTCTCCGTTAAAACAATAATCGGATATTATTAACAATAGTGAAGACTGTGCCATTTGCACTACGTTCAATTTATACAGTAATTTTTGTTGACAATAATAATTTTTTATTTAGAATGTTGAATTAGTGTTTCTAATTCTTGTGTGTCAAAAGAGAAATAGTGTGCTCATAAATTATTTGACGAACTCAAAGCCATCCCGTGTCCTGTCCTTCGTACTAGCGCTAACATCGTTCTATGTTACTATGTGTGTTTTCATATAAACGCGTTTTTTCATGCTTGATTGAATTTGCAACAACGCCATTTGATTCCACCGACTATAGTTACATTAAATGGGCTGTGAAAAAACTCACGATATCGAACGTTAATACATAATAAAAGTTGATTTTATATCGAAAGGATTGCTTAAAAGGACTTATGTAGATTAGGCATTTTTTACTCCTTTTGGTGAATACTATAAGCCTGTTAAGTGCGACCCTTTTTATAACATTCTCTGTATACATAATTTATTTAAATCATATCATTAATTGCATAAATGATACGAAATCATAATAATTAAGCAAGAATCAAAATATACATTAAAATAATCTATGAATCTTCATATAAATTATTATTCAAGTATAAACTGTATACTCTAGAAATTATTGATATTATTAGCAAATAGTAAAGTAAAAGATAACTTTTTATAAAAATGATTACACTCCTCGTCAAAAAGAAAACCCAGGTGTGCTATCTTTAATTTCTCAATGATGCGTGTAAAGTTTTTCGCCTGTAACGTATAATATCAAAACATTATGAGCTCAGGATATGCGGTTCGTTGAAAATAATTAAAAATCTTATGAGGTTTAGTGTGTAATAAAAAAAAAAATTGTTTTATTTTAAGAACGAAATAATAACACACTCTGTTAATATGTTTAGAAATTGCTCAGTAGTTCATGATCTATCAATGAGTAAAGATTACAGTACAATGTTATATAGATTAGTAAGTATGGGACGCGGAAAACAAATTAAACGAGTCTGAAAAAAGCAAATTCTTGAACTAAAACAGCAACGGTTATCAGTAGCAATAATATCGAAAGTAATAAGAAGAAATCGTAAAGTAATACACAATTTTTTAAAAAATGTTGAAGATTATGGCGAAAAGAAAAGTACTGATCGGCCGTCATCGTTATCCGATCGTGATAAGCGAGTAATTCTGCGTGTAGCTTTCAACTCGCAGTTAACAACGAAGTAAATAATGGATAAATCTACTGCTAGTGCCAGTGTTTCAAGTGTACGTCGAGTTCTACTATCCTGCAGAGATATTAAGAGGCTAAAATTGAAAAAGAAACCTTCGTTAACAACGAAACACAAAGTAGAACCTTTACGCTTTGCTAAAGAAAGAATGCATTGGAAAAAGAAATGGAGAAGGGTGCTATTTTCAGACGAATAATATTCAACTTGGATGGTCCTGATGCATTCCAATATTTATTTTCATGGCATAAGAAAAGGGACAATGTCAGCAATTCGACGACAAATGGGAGGAGGCAGCGTGATAGTTTGGGCCGGCATCGGTTATTTCGGCAAGACAAGTATCAAGTTCATCGCTGGAAGAATGAATTGTGCCCGATACATAAATTTAATCAAAGAACAAATAAATAATCATGCGGAACGCATTTCTGGACTTGATTACATCTTTCAACAAGATAATTGCATCTGTACACACATCAAGATTGGTGCAATCATGTTTTAATGAAAATAATATATCTATTTTGTCGTGGCCTGCACGCTCCCTGGACCTTAATATTATTGAAAATTGCTGGGCAGAACTTGTCCACGGCGTATACGCAAATGGAAAGCAGTATCAACACGTACAAGAATTAAAAAATGCAATTGTACGCGAATGGGATACGTTAAGTCAAAATTGTATTCCGAAACTATACCAAATCGATACCAAATCGTATAATAGAAGTAATAGAAAATAATTAAATAAGCATATAAGTTTGATAAATAATTATTGTTAGTTACAATTTATGTTGATTGTTATTTTCTTATTGTACATGCGTGATTATTTCGTTCTTAACATAAAACAATTTTCTTGTTACATACTAAACCTCATAATATTTTTAATTATTTTCAACGAATCGCATATTCTGAGCTCATAATGTTTTGATATCATACGTTACAGACGAAAAACTTTACACGCGTCACTGAGAAATTAAAGATAGCACCTCTGGTTTATCGTTTTGACGAGGAGTGTAGTTGTCTTACGCAAATTATCTTACATGTCCTATCATTTTATCGCATCAATTTTTCACATAAATATGTAGGTTAGATTGCTATGAAAATATGTAAACAGCGCTCAGTCCCTTTATCATGTTACTAATAATAAGGGCAGATATAATTTATATATAATGTATTATATAATCTTTAAAATTTTATTACATTGTATTAACTTTAAAATACACTAAAAATTGTTGAGTGGCCTGTTATTTTGTCTTGAAGTAGGGGGTAGCAGGGTAAAACCGGGTACCATTGTTTTTCTAAGAGAAGAGCTGTCATATGCACTCAATTCGTGGTGATAGATCCGAGCTGGTTCCCCGACCATATGAGAAAATCTATTGATGTGGACGGCTACCACTTTAAACATCTAACAAAATAAGGTGATTTACATTCTTCCAATTGAAATTCATTTTTTCGTATTCAAGGTCACTTCAAGGTCATGGTATTTGGATCGTTGAACTCGCCTTTATCTCAACTATAACATCGCATTATATACAATGATGTTAGTATATAAAGTAAAATTCGATGACCTTGAGGAGACCTCGACGATAATCTTCACAGAGCATTTTTTATCACCACCAGATAGACGCCTTGAAACCATTTAAATCCTTCTTAGTCTGTTTTTTTCTTTTTTTTTTTTTTGCTATTGTTAATCCCTTAAGTTAGGAGAGGATATATACGAGTGGTATTTGCTCGAGTTAATTGTTTGCTTGATGAGTCGATTCTGTAGAACAATAAAAAAGAATTTTCTAACATTTTATTTATATGCCTCTATAATCTAAAATAATACATACTTCTCACACACTCACACGTCCTGTGTGAACGACCTGCAAAATTTCTTCTCCTGCTTAAGGGGCTGATAGTAGCAAGAAATAATTGAAATGTTCGATTTAAGCGAAACACTGTAATTTTACATGGGTACCCGGTTTTATCTATACCCATAGGATAAAACTGAGTACTGGTATACCAGTCAATCACACGGATTTTGACGAGAACTATTATAATTATAATACCTTGTTGTGACATGCATATAACAAAACAAAACTAAAAAATATTAAAAATAGGCGGGTGGATCCCAATGATTCTTGAAATATTATCCTGGAGAAAAATAAAATACCGTTCACATAAGGTCATGGATCACAAGGTGTAACGGGTAAGAGAAGTTTATGTCTGTTATCTGTGCCCACAATCTTATATTATGTTCGTTTTTTTTTTATTTTGTTATTGCATTTTACAATTTGTCCATTAGGACATTTGGTAAAATATTATAATTTAATTTGATAAAATATAGCATGTGGATGGTTATCCCCAGCGGGACTCCATCTTCCAGGTTGTTTATTGTTCTATTATGAGGTCTGCAGGATGCTTCTTCTTCAGTCTTCTTTCTATTATTGTTTTATTCGTTTCAGCAACCAGCTGGTTTAGGTGTGTTTCAAGTCTTTCTTTATACTTTTTTGCACATCTGGCGATTTCCTCTTTAACCGTTGGAATTTTTAGGTCTTTTCGTATTTCTTCATTTCTGACGTACCATGGGGCGTTAACTATTGTTCTTAAGATTTTTGCCTGCTCCGTTTCTATTTTATTTATGTGACTCATTGCTGCCATCCCCCATAGTGGAACTCCGTATGTCCAGATTGGTTTGATTATTGTTTTGTATATGTATAGTTTATTCATTAGGCTTAATTTAGATTTTCTATTGATTAACCAGTACATCTGCTTCATTTTTTCACGTATTCTGTTTGTTATTGATTTTATGTGATGCTTCCATGTAAGGCGTGTGTCTAAATGTATTCCTAGATATTTGACATACTTTGTTTGTGCTATGTGAGCGCCATTTAGTTGGATGTCTGGTGTTTTTCCTTTTCTAAGCGTAAATGTTATGTGATTGCACTTACTGGTGTTCACTTTTATTTGTTTACTTTGCAGCCACTTTTCTATTTTTATAATGTGTTCTTGTAATAGTGCGGCAGCCGTTTCTGGATTTGCGTGTCTCGCTAGTAAGACCGTATCGTCCGCGAACGTTAGAGTTTTGCTGTTGACAGTTGTTGGTATGTCTGCTGTATAGAGTGTGTATAATATTGGTCCTAGGACGCTTCCTTGCGGTACTCCTGCCTTGATATCCTTGATTTCAGAATGTGTATCGTTTATTTTTACTACAAAAGTTCTATTGTTTAAGTAAGATTTAAGTAATTTGTATATTTGTTCTGGAAATTGCTTTTTGATAGTTTCAAGAAGTTTTTCGTGGTTAACTTTGTCAAATGCTTTTTCGATGTCAATAAATAGTGCCGTGCAATATTGTTTTGTTTCCAATGCCTTCAAAATTTCATTGACCAGTCTATGCATTTGTTCTATTGTGGAGTGTTTATTCCTGAATCCAAATTGATGGTCCGGTATTAGTTTTTCTTTTTCTATTATTGGTTTTAGGCGGTTGTATATTATTTTTTCAAGTAGTTTGGAAAACGCAGGTAGTAATGATATTGGCCTGTAAGATGCAGCTAAATGTGGGTTTTTGTTTGGTTTGGGTAACATTACGATCTGTGCTATTTTCCATAGTGCAGGAAAATACTGTATTCTTAGAATTGCGTTGAATATTATCGTTGTTAGTCTTATTGCCTTTGGGGGGAGGTTTTTTAAGATTTTTCCATTGATCAAGTCAAGTCCTGGTGCTTTACTTGTCTTTGTTGCCTTAATTAAGTTTGTAACTTCTTGCGCTGTTGTGTTGAGTATGGTGCAGCGTTTGTCAATTGTGTTGTTGGCATTTTCCATTTCTTCGTATGTTTGCCCTCCGGGAATGCTGTTATTAATTTCATACGGTGAAAATGTATTTTGTAAGTGCTTCGAAAATTCTTCTGCCTGCTCTTCGTTACTTCTGGCCCATGAGTTGTCCATTTTTTTGATTGCTGGGATTGATTTTATTGTTTTCTTCACTTTGTTGGTGACTTTCCATAGGGAGTAGTTGGTATTCTCATGCGCGGATAGTGATTCGATGAATTTTGAGAATTCGCTATTGTGAAGTTCCCTTATTTTATTCTTTAATTCCTTTGTAAGTTTATTTAAGTTTTTCTTGTTTTCTCGTGTTCTCTGTTTTTGCCATTTTGATTTCGCTTTTCTTTTTTCCCTAATTTTATCCAGGATGTCCTGCGGAATAATTTTTGTTTGTCTGCTATTTAATTTATAAGCGGTGGTTGCCCACGCTGCTTCCTGTATTATTTCTGTTAGAGTTGCTACTGCCTGTTCAATGTGTTCAGGTGTCTTCAATGGGATATTGCAATTGATTTTACTTTCGATTAGCTCTTTAAAAATTTGCCAATTGGTGGTTTTGTTGCAAAGCGACTCTGACTTGTTATAAAGTAGTGGTTTGCCTGTATATTCTAATATAATTGGTGTGTGGTCGGAGTTAAGCTCAAGGCTGGTTGTTATTTTTAATTTACTTACATTTAATCCTTTTGTTATTGCAAAATCCAACAGGTCAGGTGTTTTATTGAGGTCTGTCGGCCAGTACGTTGGTCTTCCTGTAGATAGCACGTTGAGGTTGCTATTTCTAATATATTTTTCTAGTGTTCTGCCTCTCGGTGTGTTAATTCTCGAACCCCATAACGTGTGCTTCGCATTAAAGTCTCCTGCTGCGATATATTTGTCGCCTATGGATTGGAAGTACTCTTCCCATTTTTTAAGCGTCATTTTGTGTCTCGGTGGTGCATATACTGCTGATATCTGAAAGTAATTGTCGTTGGTTTGTATTGTGACAGTGGTTGCTTGTAGGTGTTCTTGATTTGTTTGACTATGTAGGTGGTGCTTGATGTCATTTTTTATTATTACTGCAGTTCCTCCGTGTGCTTTACCTGAGGGGTGTTTGGTGTCGTAGGTGGTATAGTACGGTATTTTCATGTAACTTTTTAGAGTGAAATGTGTTTCTGAGACAAGTAGTATATCAATATTATTTTTATACAAGAATGTTTTAGTTTCGTGGCCTCGCTGTTGCAAGCCATTGGAGTTCCAGGCTGCTATTTTCAGCATGTTCCACTCTATTTTTTATTTAGCAAGTTTGTGAGTAGTTGTAACATAATTGTTGTTTGTTGTACTTGTTGCCTTAATGTTGCGTTCATTTCACTTATCATTTTTCCTAGCATCTCTGTATTTTCAATGGATTGTTTTAGCAATCCTTTGATTTCTGAAACGTCTTCGGTATTTTTGCTTTGATTCTGGTGGAGCGTTGCTTGGCTAATGTTTTGGGTTACTTGCGCATAGCTTCGGTAACCTTGAGGATTACTGTTTCCGCTTATGATGTTTGGTTCGTTATGTGCTATCAATGTTGTATCATTCTCCGTTGTACCTTGATGTGGTTTGTAGTTATTGGTTGTTCTATTGCGAAGTGGTGGAAACAGTTTGTGTTGTAATTGTTTTCTAATTATGCATCCTTTGTAGCTGGCTGGGTGGTTTCCCTTGCAGTTATAGCACTTAACTTGTTCTATTTTTTCTGTGTATGGGCAGTGTATTGTTAAGTGATTTTTTGCACATTTAACACATGCCGGGCTTCTGTTACAATAGTTTTTTGTATGACCGTATTGTTGACACCGCATGCATTGCGGTATATCTTTTTTATAGCGTGGTGGTTCTACAGTTACTATTGTGTTTAGGATTTTTTTGATTTCGTAAATTTCCTTGTTGTTGATTCTGGGTTCAAGTTCTATTAAGAATAATGGTAATGGTTGTTTTGTATCGTATCTTGTAATATTGTTTATTGATCTAGTTTGATGTCCAATTTTTGCTAGTTCTTCACTCAGCTTTTTTGTACTGATTTTTGGATGCAATCCTCTTATAACTATCTTGTAGCTTCTTTCCATTTTTAACTGATACGTGTGGTATATAGCATCTTTTTCTTTTAATGCTTTTATCACATTTCTATAAGTATCGGGGGTGTTTGTTTGAATCTTTACTTGGTCTAATTTTATTTGTTTAATTATATAATTGTCATTCTCGACTGTATTATTTAGTAATTCAATAAGTGGGTTTATTATTTGGGCCTCAACAAATATTGGTGGTGGTTTTGTAATATGACTTGAGTGAGTTGTGACTTTGTTTGTCGGATCATCTTCTGTTTCTTCTGTTAATGAGCTGAAGGAATTTCTTAGTGGTAATTCTTGCAGCCATCGCTGCTTTTCCGTATCTGGGTTTTCTGCGGCACTTGTGCTTGGAGTTGTTTTACGCTTTTTGTTGTTTTTTGGTATCTTCCAGTTTTCATCCTGATATTGTTTCTCGTTATCTTGACTGTACTCCTCCTGTCTTCGCTGCTCCTTCATTTCTTCTATGTCCATATTTTGATTACTATCAACTTGTTGTTGTTGTTTTAGGGCTGGTAAATCTACCGACCTATTTATATAATATCTTTCACCATTATTTGCAATTTTAATTGCTGGTATCTGTTGCTGCATTGTTGGGCTTCTCCTCACTATCACTAATCGTTAATTTTTACTTAGCACTGTGATATTTCTCAAGTCACTACCCCGGAGCACACGTCTGTTTGCCTCGGTTGCCCGGGCAGAACTGGATATTATGTTCGTGACCGTAGACACTTAAAGAACTTCGATTAACCTTTTTCTGAATGGTCGACTAGGAAGTGGCGATAGAATTTGGTTAGGCACACTAAATGTTTCTATTGGAGCTAATTGTTCTGTATCTTATAACATCAACAAAATTTATATGCACGATGACGTAAGTAGACAGCTTCAAAACCAACCAATCAGAAGTTATCTGTTTATTCCCGATTCGGAAAATAGCAGTTAGGCACATTAGGTCTGAATTCTATTATTGTTTGTCTATTATTAAAGCTTTACTGCAAATGTAATAATCAATTCGATAACATGAGTATTTATGCCACTGTGGCTCTCTTATTAATTCGATGTACCATCGAAAACAATAGAACGATGTGCCGCATATAACCATTCCAGCAAACTCAATGAAATTTCGTATGCTTGCTTTTTGTGTATTGGACAGTACTTTATTTTTTTCACGGTCCGACCGCCCGTTCTTATTATGTTTCTCGTTATATGTACGGCACAACAAGTAATTAAAATAGGCCTCGTCAAAATCTATGAGGATTTCACACAGACAGGTTCATCTGGATACTACAAAATCATATTTCCCTTTGATCTAACAATAAGTATTATATATTTTAGAAAGAAAACTATGATTTTCTAGTTGTGTAAGGAGCACTTAAGATTTCTGCCTCTGTTCAGAGCGTGTTTTGTTCTCTGATCTTTTCTAATATGAAAATGTATTAGACACCCGGTTTTACCCCACTTTTCTTCGATCTATAATAGAGATAGATAGACATACACACCATAAATTTATTAATTATAAAGAACTTAAATGAAGTTCACTTAAAGATTTTAGAAATATTAGCGTTTTCTAGCGTTTGAAAAAGAAAAGAAAAGAAAAGATTTCTGCTATTTTATTACTTACGATTGCGAATACTTATCGGAGTTACCATTGTTTCAAAAGCAGCCGAAGTGAAATGTATCGAATTGAATGTGGCTTTTATTATTCGAAATGGAAAATTATACGTAATTTTAGGGGAAACTAGGGACTGAAATGAGGAGCAAGTTTGGGACTGTTTAAATAGCGAGATAAAAAGGAAAAAAAAGCAAAGAAAAGAAGATATGCGATATGTGGAATGATAGATTGGGATTATTAACCTGTTTCAATAAACGCTACTTTTCTTGCATATGTTGCATAAATAATAAAAAAATTTGACTTTGAATTTCAAGGTCACGGTCATTTCTGCACCAACTTTCTTTTTTTTTTACAAACCTCCATTGATCCGAAAGTTTAGGATCAGGCTGCAGTCCTTTTTACACTTCCTTTCTTTATATCGTGTACATAAATGTACAAAGTGCAACGACACAAGGACTTGCGTAAGCAGGACACAGTCGCTAAAACACAGACTGCCGTTCCGACACGGCAGTCCTCCTATGTGAAGCAATAAGATACGAAGCTGTGCTGATTGTTTGAAATAACATCGACAACGAGTACAAGTACTTTTTTTGTCGCAATGTTCTCGAATATCTTACCTATGACAATTAATAGGGATATCGATCTATGTAATTAGTAATATCAGTATTTTTATTCTCGCCGCATTTCTGTACTAGTGCTTGTTTTCTATTTACTGGGAGAGCAACCGGAAGTTAAAATAAGCTCTAAACAAAATGAACTCATAATTCATATAAAATATTGATAATCAGGGATCTCATTTTCACCTATACTCCCTTGTTGATGTTCAGACGTTCACTATATACATCGCTAATGCTAATTGAGAAATTAGCTGTGCCTAGAATACTAATACAGACGCGATTGGAAGTAGTGTCATTTTTAGAATTTGTATAGACTGTCTCGTAGTGATCCGCGAAGAAATCAGTTATAAGTTACAAGACAATTAGATTTGAGGTGTATCATGTTGAGGTATCCTATCTAAGCATATAATAAATAAACGGAGAACCAGCTTTGCTGCTATATAAATGATACTATATAACATTATTTGACAAGTAAAATGGCTTTCGTTGATCCTTGTCTCGGTCACCAACAGGCGGATTTCTGTTTTACCAATCTTGAGCACCGATCTAACAATGAAATTGATAAATTAAGTTTTCTGAAATTACACGACAAAGTGTTTATTGTCTTACGGACTATTGCTTTCGAGTTTTTGATTGCGGGGTATGAATGCAGTATAAATTCTAGAAAAATCTGCATTTTTTATTTGCAAATCGTGTTTATTCCCTAATATTTATCCTACTATCCTATTAGTAGAGTTTTAAATAATGCATGCACATTTATTTTTATTTATTTAGCGGCTTCCACTTCACATAAAATGAAACTAAAATTAAATTGAAGATTTCAAGGTCAAAGCCGATTTCTCGATCATTGTCTTAATAGATCTCCGTCAATACGAAGGTGTAGAATCACCTTTCAATAGTATAATAACAAATAATTTTGATACACCCTGTATAATATTCTATTCTATATCTTCATGTGTGTATTTGTAGATTTGTAGAAAAAGCTTCATTTTCGTATCATCCTATCTTTACTGAAATCTTTAGCATAAAATTCGTTGCTATGTTTTATATCTTGCTGACCTAAGCATAATATTATACATATAATTCAATGAGATTGTCACCAATCTGATTAGAATTTTGGTATCATTATACGTTGGTATTGTAGGAATATATTTTGGCATACTTACGTCAAAAATAATAAACTAACCTGTTTTTATCTAATATGCTTATTTAACCGAGAAACGATATTGGATGGTGAATAGTATTAAAGAAGTTTGAAATATAATAATTTGTGATTATATAACATTAAATGTGTGAAAATATAATAATAGTTTGTGATTACTGTAGTTACTTAAGAACTTATTGTGATTTCCTTTCAATTTTACTGTAATTATTTCTATTTCAAAGTTCAATTTTTTTTTAAAGTTATCATTTATAGAAGAGTATCTAAAGAGATTTTTTGTTAAATTATGTGGTCGGTGATTTCAGGTGATTTGCCTTCAAGAAATGCAAGAAGAACATTTGGAAGAATTTTTGGTTCCGCTCAAGGAGTTAGGTTACAACTACTTATATAAAAAACGAACAAACGATAAAAAAGATGGATTGCTATTCTTATATCGATCTGATCAGCTTATTTTAATAGACTATGCAAAAGTTGAGCTTTATCAATCTGGTATAGAATTGTTGAATAGAGATAATGTTGGAATTATTGCAAAACTGGCAGTTAAAAAAAATCCTGAAATACAATTGGTGATTGCTACAACCCATCTACTTTACAATCCGAGACGACATGATGTGAGATTGGGACAAACTCAACTTCTTTTAGCAGAAATTGAGAGGATCGCTTTCCTGGAGAATACAATGTAAGCAATTTATCTTATTTGTTTAAGCTTTTATTCAAGGAAGGGCAAGCAATACATTTTAAATTACATCAGAATATTAAGTAAATAGATAACACGGAATAAATATTTGACTTTTTATGATACTTACATTGTAAAACTTTGGAAATTATGTTACGGAAGTGAAAATTTCCTACTGTCTAACAAACTCATCGTTTTTTGAAATACTTTCGCTAATACTTTAACTGCAGATACCTTTATCTTTACAGAAAAAAGATTAAAACCGATAAGTCTATTGAGATTTATGACCAGTCAATGTTATCAAGTCTTTAAATGAATTTCCTGAAGGTGATTCATTTCAAAAGCTGATTTCTTACATACTAAATGCGAATCACATGGGCGATATCTATCGTCCGCCTGTGCCAGCCAGTTGCACGGGTCTGACGACGATCGACTGCTTCGGAAACAGTCTAGGACTAGACCACGATCAAATAAATGATCATATGATCATGCGATCGTGGCCTAGATGCAAACTCAATGCGATCTGATTGTGGTGGACAAATTAATTTTTGTGAAATTGAAAACAAAAAAAAAAAAAAAAAGAAAAAAAAATAGAAAAGCAAATAACAGAAATGTACTTTTGTCGAGAAAAGTTATTATTGTAATATATTAATCAGAAACCATTTACTGGATGATGTAACATATAGACAGCTTTTTAGATTAAGTAAAAATCAAGTAGATTTTGTTTGAAATCTTGTCGATAGTAATTTCAAGAATGGACACGTTTTTATTAACTTTTATTAACTGAAAATGCACGTTTAAAATAAAGATATTTAATAACAATTAATAGAAGATACCAATTCGACCGCCACAATTGGATTTCACTGGGTTTGTGTTTAGACTGCTTCCGAGATGGTCGAGCGAGCGCTAAACGCAACGTAACATTTGAAACTCGTTTGTCGGAAAATAGAAGCATTTCTGGCCATGTTATCGATACAGTCGTACGTTATGTACATACCACCGCGTGGTATGTGTATAAATACAGGTATCAGACGCGTACATCGCAGCGGTGTCGTTATGTGATTGCCGCATGTGGGTGATGTGATGTCGCCCGTGTGATTCGAGTTTAAGCAGCTGCGTACGGTGGACGTACTTTGGAAATTCCGTTTTAGGAGTTTCAAGTTTCTATAATAATGAGTAATTTGGTCAGTATCGCCGTTTCTTTTTAAACCTAATAAAGTTTAAAACATATTAATGTTAAAAGAGGGTATGTAAGTAAGCAATATATCACAAAAATGTGTATCGCAAACAATTATAAGTATGTTTAAATTTTACTTTAGTACTGAATCCAGAGAGTTAACCTTAGTCTAGAGAAAAGCCCCAAAAGTTTCGTCATTTTTATCTCGCGATTTGCTTACTAGAGCTAAATTTAACCGAAACAAATCCAAATTGGGTTAATTTAAATAGTAGTATTAATCTGCCCGACCAGCATTTCACTGTTTCACTTTACTGAGATCCAACGAATTTATTTAATTGTTCTTTAAAATGATTAAATAATGTTACCTGACCGTCTCACGGCGACTGAATTAATACTACTTAGTAGTATTAGTAGGTTAGTAGCCAACCCGGTTAGAAAATTAAGGCTGCGTGGTGGGATATATTTGCAAAAAACTCGAAAACTAAGGCCGAGCGCTGGTTAGTTGAAATTGTTAAGCTTTAAAATATATCCTAAAATCGTTTTAGACTTTTGTTCCTCGTGATAAGTACAAGGCGTTGTTATAAAAAAAATGTCCTCTTGAAAATTATGCTCAAACTCAATTTTACATAGACTTTTTTTTACAAAACCCCACCAGAGGGATCCAGAGATGTAGAATCACGCTATTATAGTGTTTGGACTTACTTTTTATACATCCTGTATATTGTACATCATTTCTGCGATAAATATGCGTATCCGCATATGTGTATGTCTAAAGCTAGAGATCTTGTGAATTTTATTTGAAATCTATCGGATGAATAGTTTATCCATATTACGGAAGATCATGACCTTGTTGAAAAGCGATCTTCTGGCATTTTAATTATCCCTTAATTAGGATAATTTTGGAATAAATGTCCACACTTGGACAGCAAAAGCGAAACGGTAGAGGGTGGTAGTTAACGATATCTCATCCACTTCACCGATGTCAATGATCGTTAAATATATTGTCGGAGACATGATTTTGAATAACTTTCCTGTATGCATGTAATTGTTGCTCGGCCTTAATTTCCGAGATACTCGCAAAAAAGCTGTTGATACCCTTAAAGCGAATTCTGCCTATAATTGTGCGTCTGTGATAGCGTACGCGTCGACCGGATAAAATGACATCTAAAATAAATCTATATAACCTATGAACAAATGGTAAGCATTAAGTTCAAATTTAGGGCCAAAACTGACGCATTTCGTGTCCAAGCAAGTTCAAACACTATAATAGCGTGACGCTGTTACGCACAATTACGAGGCGCACAATTATAGTGAGAATTCACTTTAGCGGTACGATAATTAACCGAAATATCGATAATTAATCGTACAAAAGTACATATGTGGATGATTCTAAACACCAAGACGATGAAAATAGTACTGGTATGTTAAATATTGGAAATTTTGAACGATCGCGATCTCACAGTGGTTCTAAAGCAAACTTCTTCTCCATCCCGTGACCTTTAAACAATGTCTCTAGTTTTTATCCTTTGACAGTGCAACGCGTTGGGTTGTTAGTCATTTGTAACTACTAAACTATCTCACGCATCTCTAAACATAAATTTTAAACAGTCATATCATTGATGCCTCTCATAGCTCAGCGACTTCGAGTCGTCGGCTATCAATTTTCATTCATTCAGACATTCATTCATAGCACTCTGCTGAGATCCTTATTGAAATCTTGGCTCAGTCATAAATTATAGTATGGTAAGGTTAAATATCTTGCGACTAATAGCATTCCACGCTAAATCGATCACTTGGTCGATGTTGAAAATTTTTGTTCAATGAAATACGTAGATAGTCCACATGAAATTAGAGGTAGCGAGATCAATCATCATTCTTTGAATTTAGTTGAAAAGTATGAACCTTCGAATTTTGGAATTTTTGCTCATTTTTATGAAATCGAGGTGCACTAGATAATTTTTGTTTTGGAAATTATTTATTTGTCGGATTGAGTTGAGTTTGTGTTTTAGTTTTACCTAGAAGACTTAATATATCCCAATAGAATTTTAAACCAAATGCCGAAACATTAATTTTTTAATATTGAAAATTATTATTTTGCAAATTTCTTCTTGAAAGTTGCGGATTTAAAAATTTAGAAAATATAAAACAACATTCCTTGAAATTTCAGTTATAAAGAACTGCTGTGTCCCAGTTTTGGTGTATGATTTGTGCGTTATACTATGTAGTCGAACACAATGGTATACCTATGATCTATAACCTATATGTATCATAACCATGAAACACGATCATCATATAAATAGGTCTCGACACTTGGTGAAAAAATTGAGTCGCGTCTAGTTGTGAAAAACCAATATGAAAGGTCAACAAAGTCAAAGACAGATGATTGGGAATCTCTGTCTCTGTTTTAGACATTTATAGTATGTCACGCATGCGCAGAATGAGAACTTTCTTGTCTTTCAACTTGATTTTTCACAACTAGTCATGATTTAATTTTCGGACGGTTTTCCCTAGGCGCTTTGGTATATTATGATCGTAGCCTGACACGCAGCGTACCGGTCTTTTAATTTTTCAAGAAACTGGTGAAACTGTAGAAAAAATAGGTGCCTCTCCGATTTCGATGACTTTTGAGTCTGCTGTACAGCATAAAATTTTGAACAACTTTCTCCTGTACATGTAATTGTCGGTCGGCTATATTTTTCGATATATTCGTAAAAATTTATCGATATCACACAGTGATTTTTGCCTATAGTTGTACACCCGTGGCAAAAGTTACGGCTGCATTAGTCGCAATCGGCTGGATAGAATGACCTAGTCAAAACATAATACTTATCTTCTGTTTATGTATGTAAACGAGAGTGGGACGAGCATGGGTAAAGTTCCGTGCGCAACTGCATATGCAAAACTGTAAGAAATATCTGTCTATTCAACTAAAATTGAATACCATCGATCGTTGTTTATCATTAAATATTAGTTGGTCTTTTCAATCTGGCCGCCATTACATGAATGGATATTAATTCTTCTATTTCGTAAAACAGTATTAATTACTCATTTACCTATTATTTTTATAAAATTTATCTCGCCCAAACATCGTTTATAAACTATACTCGTTTATATACTATAAACAAAATACAGGCGACTGGCAATATTAACGCAGTACACTGTTACGAATGCACAATTATAGGTAGAATTCACTGTAGTGGTATGTATAATTTTTTGCAGATATCTCGGAAACTATAGCCGCCCGACAGTTACGTATACAGGAGAAACTTGTTTAAAATGTTGATTTCTATAACATGTCAAAAAATCATGAAAATCGGAAAGAACGTAGCTTTCTACAATTTCGTCGAGCATTTAATTGAAATATTATTTTCGGTGACTACGTTTTATTACGGAAACATTAATTACGCTCATACATATAATATATCTAATCTGTTATTTTATGAACAGGACGGGTGCCAAATATCTTCCAATCATACTGGCAGGTGATTTCAACTTGCAGCCTCATTCTGGAGTATACAAATTTATTGTAGAGGGAGTATTTGAATATCAAGGGAGGGGAAAAAATCTTGAACGAACTGACTACCGGTCTCTATCGAATTCTCTTATCCCTCCCCGGCTTTGCATTACTGATAATTGTCAACATTTTAATGTCTTAAAACAGAGACTACGTGGAGAAGGAACAGACAAAGTGATGGTATGTTAATAATTAATAAATAGTGAACGGAGGTGAAACTGCAGGAAAACTATCTTCTCTCCGATTTCGATCGTTTTCAAATACATTATATTAATCAACATTTTGAACAACTTTTCCCTATACATATGGTGGGCGATCAGTCTTAGTTTCCGAGATACAGTAGACTCCCGCTTAACCCGGCCTCTGTAGACAGCACCCCGTTGGTCGGATAAACGAATGGCCAGTTAATCCGATAACATGTTTCAATTAACATTTTTAAGTAGTTACTGAATTTGTTCAGTAACGTATAAGTATAAGAATAATGTTTATTGCATACACCTAATACATACATATGTACATATAAACAATGTTTACTAAATATTATTTTTTACACAAAAGTCGGTAATTTCTTTCTGTTTCTTTGATTTAATTTTGTTTATTAATGCGATATCACGCCACATCTCCCGTCATCTAATTGCTTGGATAATTTCGTCGTCCATTTATCGTCATTTCATTCTCTAAAATATTTATAAGCTATTTAGCGACATCGTCTATTTTTGAATTTTCGCATCCGGCCAAAAGATTGAAATTTTTGAGCAAAGCAATATTATTATCGTGATCTGTTCGATCATTGGCACATAGCTCCTTTCGCAACTAGTTTCCCTCGATAAATTTTTTCGCATCAGCTCATAATTTCCTCCGTGATGTTAAAAACGTCGATGTTGGGATCTCTTCAGAAGCAGATGCCAATATATAATAACATCTGTAATATTAATTTTCCTAAGGGCGACAGTAAGTCGTTTTTCTTGGTTAGTTTTATATTTCGAGTAATTGTGATACAAGTTTTCTTCTATAACGTATTTTTCAGGCTAATTATCACACCATGACGCATAGATGATGTTGGATAGATCAAAGTTGTAACAGCAGCTTAATCACCTAAAATCAATGTCACCAAAAAAAATATTTTTCCGATACATGGGAGCATTATCAAGGAAAAGTATAGCCTTGATTGACAGTTTCAATCGCACTAATATCTTTAAATGTCTTTGGCTTAACTGTCTTGCCTATAAAAGAATGCAGCAGCAATTTTAAACCTGTTTCATCGGAACTGTACACTTGCCCAGGGCTAAGATTTTTCTTCCGTACAATGTCTACAAATTTCTTTGAAAATTCATTTACAGCGTTTTGGTCTGTTAATTTTTTCGTCACAAACGCTTAAATAATGCACACCGTGTTGCTTTATCCGTCGTTAAAGACAACCTTCGCTCGTCGAGAATTCTTCGTCGCTAAATTTCTTGCGCAATTGGACTGTTTTTTCTTCTAAAATTGACCCACTAATTACTTTTTGTCATTCTTGCCCGAGCTATATCCATAACACATCATCAACTATTTCATTTTTACTTTTTTTTTTTTTCATTGAGCACATGTTCGACAGCATTCTTTCTGATTGTATTTTACACTAAAGTCTGTAGGATGCACGCAAGCGGCAGTGCGGTAGTTCCGCCTACAACACGTTCTGCGAGCTCGGAATACGATGAACTCGCGTAGTTCTGCTTTTACGTCCGTCCGTGGTGACGACTGTATAATGAATGACGATTTATCCTCCGCATCGCAGCCACGCAGAAGGTCAGAGCTTTTCTCGTATGTTTTCACTATCTCTTTCTAGAACCAATCGCAATCGCAAGACGACGGGACCGCTGACCCACGCGCCACGCGGATGAGGGCTTAATTTATAGCGTCCTTTTAATTGTTGACGCCTGCTTTTTCATAGCCGAAGGTGACGAAGAACAGACGGTCGTCCAGGGCGTTCGAACTTGGCGATTATCTTACAAGTCTTGGAACGATTTCCGGTTTCTCCGCCAGTTCTTCAATGTACTCTATCCGATATTCAAATCGTTACATGTCAGACTTGCACGTCTGACATTATCCAAATACGTTCCAATACTTTTAATTTTACTGCAATAGTCAATATATTTCGCTTACGCTTACAACACGATATGTAGCGTACTTCACGTTAAAGCAATAAGTATAAGAAAACAAAAGTGTGGAAGTAACATTTAAAATGCTTCTGAGATCACTTGAAAGACGCTGCCCAAATGTTCGATAGGACTAACTGACTGAGAAACGACGAATTTGCTGTCCAACGATTGCCGATTATTTTTTGGTGAAATCCGTAATAAGGAAAGAAACACAATTCCCTCCTTGTACGCATTGCTTTCAATGGACCATACCATGGATGAAAATATGGTACATATGTAACACATACATTGTATGTATAAGTTTTTTTATAACGCAGATGTACGGAATACAGTATTAAAAAATTTAATATGAATAGAAAATAAAATTAGTACAAGAGCGACTACTTAAACAATGCAAAATGTGACAAAAAGTAAATTTAGTCGAAAGAAAGTGAATAATGACGGAATACGTATCTCAATAATTTTTCTTCTGATCGATGTTTTTCATATTACTAAAAATTTGGTCGATTAAAGCGAAGGCCTAAAGCGGAGTCTACTGTATTAGCAAAAAACTCTACCATTACGGTGAATTCTCTCTGTAATTATGCGCTCATAGCAGCGTATGCATTGATTTTGGTTGGCAGTCGCTTTATGGTGGCCGGATAAAATAACGCTTAACTCAAACCTAATTGTTATCGTTTGTTTATAGGTAGTTTATATAGGTTGGGCTTATGTGTACTTTATTTGACCACCACATTGCGCCGCGAGGCAACCAATATTAACGCATACGCTGTCACGGATATAATTATAGGCAGAATGCATTGTAGTGAAACCCACAGTTTTTTTTTTTTTTTTTTTTTGTGAATATCTTGGAAATTAACACGGTGGGTGCAGAATCAATGTCGGTATGCTTTTCATTTGGCCGGCGCAAAGAGCTGAGCGCGAGCTGGTCAATATGATGCATAAACAGAAGATGACACGTTCAACACAACTGTTTTGTTTTTCGAGCATTAAAAAGTCGATGCCTAAGAGATGAACGGATGTAGGCAAACCTTGTAACAGTAACGACATAATTTGAAAGCAAGAAGTTTCATTCTGTCTTTTACTAAGTTTTATCGAATTCTATTCAAGGTGGTGTTTTACAGTGTTCTTTAGTTGATTTATTATTTTAAAAAATACTTGTTGTCCATAATACTACCATGTATCGAGAGGTGATGATAGAGATAAGTCAATTGAATTATTGTCACCATCGTTCAGTAAATGAAGTAACGAAAGAGACTTATTAGATACGCAATGGTCCGATGGTCAAAATGTGCAATGGTTTGATCTAATTGGCAACTAACCAAATATCTCATATGTGCATATGATGACAAAAGAAAAAAGAAAGAAGAAGAAGAAGAAAAGGAGAAAAAAAGAGAAAATACTGCGGAAGTACAGGATAAAATCGAGGATATTTATGAATTTTTTGCTGCAGACAAAATTTTGGAAAATATAAGCACACAAACAAATATTTGTGCTGCACGATCGACCAAGATTTCTAAGCGTTTGGATAAATGGATACCAGCGAATGAAAACTAAATAAAGCGTGTCATGGTGCTGATTTTACAGATGGGGCTGATCAAATTTCCATCTATGAAATTATATTACCATTATTTGCCCAAACATTCCCATGAAGAATAATGAGTATTTCGATCGGTTCGAAATTTCCCTGAGGATGCTGCATTTTGAAAATAACGAAGCGGTTAATACATCCAATCGTTTATCAAAGATTCGATATCTCGTTGATGCTCTAAATGAAAATTTTAAACAATATTACGATCCACAAGAAATGTTGTGCACTGACGAGTCATTGATCCTATTTCGCGAACGAATCGTATTTAGGCAATATCTAAAACAGAAAAACTGTATACATGGCATAAAAGCGTTCAAACTGTGCTGCGAATATGGATACACATATAGCTTCCTTATTTACACTATATTACAAAATCTGCTGGCAAGAAAATATTCACCGGATATTGCACTGGATTTATGCAAAGATGTATTTGATAAAGTTCCTACATTTATGTGTTGACAATTGATATAGGAGCACGGAATTGACGAATAAGCCTGTTAAAGAAAATATGCAAAATTGAAACACGGAGAATATATTACTAAGGAAAGTAATGATGGAATTACAATATGGAAGTAGAAGGATGAACGTGACACGTTTTAGAGTCCTTTCTACAACAGTACAATGTCAGTCCCTAGGATCTGACGCCGCACCCAACGTGTTAAGGCTAACTGACCACCCGTTATATGTATAAGAAAAAATTGTTCAAAGGACAAATCATTTTACCCTAAATAGTTTTACAAAAAAGTTTTATTTAAAAATCAATAGGATTGGTGTTGAAGATAAACTTCTGAACAGTTACCAACAAAATGTACAATGTACAAGATGTTCAAAAACAGTTTGTCATGGCTTTGGCAGATGCTCCTATACCTTTGGATTGGTAGAGGTCTGTCAAAAAATTGACCTTGACCTTGAATTTTAAGGTCAAATTTGTTGATTGCATCATATAATACTCGTTGCAAGGATTGAAAGTCTCAAAGGAACCATGATCATAACCCTACCATTCCATTGGAAAAGATATTAAAGTTTTATTAATTTTAATATCTGTATGTATATATAACTGATTTTATTCGTATGTGATATATTTATGTCTCGCAGTAGATAAAGCTTGCATAACCTACTATTGGTGAAGCCGCTGAGAATTATTCTTTAGCAAATAAAATATATCGACAATCGATAAGGTATGTATAATGGAAAACAGTCTACGGTCTACAAGTCCTAGATTGGAGTTAGGTTGTGGTTAGATTGATCCATCCAGGTTGGTATGAAATTGGAATGATAATGTTTAAGTAGACGCTAGTTCTTTAATTAGCATCCTTATTTTTTATATGTACGTAAGTACCATAGGTATGGAGCACTATATTTGCATTTGAGTTATTAAATTTTACAGATGTTTTCTTCTCAATTTTCTAGTATTCTTGTTTTTATACAGGTAGTTTGGTAGTTTAGGTAGTTTGTTGTTTTTATTTTGTAATTTATTTACTTTTTTATTTTCTAAAAAAGATATTAAAAAGAATTTGACCTCGAAATCTAAAATCAAAATCGACTTTGCGGTCACTTCTCTTAACAGATCTGCACCAATGGAATCTAAAGATATAGACTTACTTGCCAAAGCTGTGACAAATAATTCTTTTACACCCTGTATATATTATCGTATTAAGAGTTTTGAAATATGACCGTGTATTGTTTCTATTCGAGTTATATGCGTAATTTACAAAGTAAGAAGGTAAATTGAATATTTAATCTGTTGCAGTTGGAAAATAGTGAACACCGCAATGTAGATACTTCAGAAAATAATTCATCAAACCTTTGCGAAGTGAAAGCAGATACAACTGATTTTCAAACAATAGAAATTGCACATGATTATCGTGTTAATTTCTGTTCTGGCACCTTAACTCATCCTTTCCATTTTAATAGTGTATACAAGCATCAAAATTGTCACGGAGAACAAGAAGCTACAACAAATCAGGGCAAATGGATCACTGTTGATTATATTTTTTATAGCGATCTGGAACTTCTTGAGATATATGATTTACCCACAGCCACGAGATGCAACACTTTACCTACAATACCTAATTTTGCAGTTGGAAGTGATCATTTGTGTTTAGCAGCTACTTTTAAACTACGTAAAAGCAAACTTTAGAACTGTTAATATCATGATTTATAATATAGTGAGAAGTTATTATGTTATAACCTTGATACAAAACACCTTTTTTACACTATGTATGAAAAGATAATGTAAGTAAGAGATACTGTACAGAATAGCCATGTTATTTTGTATAAAAAATTAAAAATGTTACTATTTTCCTCTATTGTTATTGATAAATATGGAAAACATTGTAGTTTGTAATGATTTATTATATTAAATATGACATATATTATACTATGTAGATTAAAATATTTATCTCGGGTACAGAAACCAAATTTAATACAAAATTATTGTTCTTTAAGCGTATTACTGTTTCTATTATATTCGTACAATGGCTACAAAATGTATTTGTACTATTACATTTATTCTTGCATTTATATAAGAATTAATTAGATCCGGCTACTATCAACTTTTTATCATTTATTTTCAGTATTTTCATATGTATAAATTATAAAATATATAAAAATTTGACACAATTTTTTTTTATCATTTAATTTGTACTTTACAATTTGTGCAGCTGAACATTTGGTAAATTTTTTTAACTTGATTGCTAAATAATATGTGGATGGTTACCCCCAGCGGGATACCATCTTCGAGTGATTTGATACTACGGCAATGAAATGTATGTAGAATCTAAGAAAAAAAAATGCTTCATTGGAGAATAAGGGTATGTACCTTTTGTAGCTACTGTATTCCCTAATATCATAGATATTTACATTTACCTTAATATTTGGAACAATATATTTAAAAACGTCACAATATTTCTATAATAAATTCTTTAATTTATACCTTTGTAATTATTGAAATATTCGTTTACTTGCTTTCTATTCTGTTAGACACTTGTCAAAGAGCGGAACACGATTATGTTCGAAACTGACGTTTTTTTTTTTTTTTTCTTTATTTATTTGGTAGACTATTTACAATCAATTCTCACACAGAATTTTAAGTAAATTATTGAAACTGACATGAAGTAAAAAATTTTAAAACTGTAACTCAAATGAGCCACAGGTTCCCGTTGTCCAGTCACTCTGAAATTTTATACATATTATTTTCTCACTAGGTATCACAATCTATGAGAGCAAGACTAATAAAAATTCTAAGAAAATTTTTGACCATTTGAAAGTTTTTGATCCAGTGCACAAAATAGAGAAGCTTTATCATAAGAAATCATTAATATATTGTGGAGTTTAATTGTGATGATTCACAATCTTAATCAAACTTAGATGCTATAACGTACTTCCCCTGACAAAATTCTAACAATATGTAAAATTTGTATACGATATGAAAACGAAATATTGTCTGATATTATTAGTGAACATTTTTTATTTAGTGCAGAATTTTGGTTAAACTTTGAGAATTTTCGTATAGTGTTTGTTAAGTATTCCAGCAAAGATTTTGTCTGATTACTTTCTTGTCAATTCTAATCATTTCTTCAGCAATCTAACGACTATCGTGTGCACACTACTATACACGCATGTTTCTTGCGAAGCGAGAGGAACGATAGAGATCTGTACTGGTCATTATTTTGTTTATCAAAAGTGTTTTATAATTCCAACGAATAATTTTCATTATGAAAAATTCAGCGCTATAACGAAATAACTATGAGAATTTGTCTAAATGTAATTTCATATTGACAGAAAGCGACTTAATTTCTAACAATTTCTAACATTATTTACCCGATTTCATAATAGTATTAAAAATTGTATGCTTTACAACTTTTGGCGACCTTGAGGGATTATGAATCGTTAAATTTGTCTTTACTTTAAAGTCGTCATTATGTACATACGAAGAAATAAAATGTGGCAGTTTGTTAAAAAGAAACGAAATTATTACCAATGAAATAAAACGAATGTTTACTATGCATTATGTCGAAATAATTTACGATCTTGCATAAGTTGAACACAATCCTTTGCAATTGTAACACAGCTATGAGGCGTCATCACGCCTATCAGCATTGTCACGTGTCACGTCGAAGACACGGGGAGTGGTGAAATTAAGAATCACTGGTCGTTTCGTTACGTCGTTCGAATGATCTCGCGTAGGTTTAAACGTTTCACGAGCAAGATAAGAAAAATTCAGACTTTAGATATGCTGGCAGAGTTTATTATGTGAATTTAACAAAGTGGCGGTTAAGGATGTTAGAACAGAGTGTCGAGACTTGATTTTGGAAAGGTTTATATACTATGGGTTTGGCTCTTATGGAAGGGATGTCGCGGGGGGTGTCGCCGTGGCCCAGGTCAAAGGTGGCCATGCTGTTACTGTCTTCTGATCCTGGAACACTGTCTACGTTGTTGTTTTTGATGGCCCGCAGCATGTTCGTTAGATCCCCTGGTTTTTCTATTGCTAATTTATGGCTATGTCATATCAACATACATCAAAATGAATGTTGATGGAGAAAGAAGAAAAAAAAATGTGAAGATTAAAGAAGAAAGATCTTTATCCTTACCGAATGTGTCAATCAGATGGAAAAAAATGAATGGAATTTCGTTAGCGTTACAGATTTGCAGAATCTTCCTAATCTAGATAGTACTCTGATTTAAATCAAGTTCTTCGTAAATTTACGTAAGACGGAATGCAGCTGGAGAGATTTCAAAACTGACGACCTCTTAGAATACATATTTTTTAAACATTAAAATTCTAATTCTAACCTTATTCCCTCAGATGCCCTCGATTTATTTTTACGCTTTTCTTATTATACTATAATTAACTGTACCATACTGATGCATAGGTAATGACATTAGAATCTTGGCTGCATGATTCGTGGCATAGTTGATAAACACTGATACATTATCATAAAATACGAGTTTCGGATCATTCTATCGCAAATAAATTTCACTACATATCACCTGAAATTAAATTTTCATAACTCTTGAGGTTGCAGTTACATTCATTCAGATGGACGATTGATATCAGTTAGACAAATTACTATCTAACCTGCTCCAAGCGAATAACCGCCACTCGATATATATTAGGTTGATCCCAAAGTTTCTTTCGTTTTATAAGGAAATAATAGGTGCACAACATTTTTCACTTTATGTTATTTTATTGAATTATGTATGATTCATTTTGTTCTATTAAGGTAAAGACTACAACACTTGACAGATTAGGTTTCATGTTTGTATAAAAATGCATTGTTGTAAATGACATGTTTGTAAGAAAATGACACTCTTGGGACAACCTAATATCATATATGTATATTCGTAGTAAGTATTCAAGCACTTGGATTCGAATAATATAGCAAAAATTTTCTTAAAAAAGATGTTTATTTAAGCGAATTATATCTACGTATTATGTGACAGGTAGACTTGTTGACTATTTGAATATAATTTGTGTTATGCTGTGTCTCGTCAGATTTTTAACAGCCGTCACTTCTAATTGGAGCGAGCGGAGAGAGATCGGAAGAGAACGCGCGATCCTGCGAGATCGTCGCGCCAAAGAAATTCAGTACGGCGCAGGGGCGCGGCACTGCCGCCGCCCTAGCAGCGTCAAACTAGGAACGAGGCGTTAGGGGGTGTGGTCCCCCCTTAGCGGCCCAACATAGGCCGGGATGCCTCCCTTATAAACAGCTAGGAGAAGACGACGAGGAGCGACTCCCCTGGTAGCAATTGTAAAAAGAGCCCGAGGTCGCTTCTACCAATCGTCGGGACGACCACCGTGGAGTTTTAGTCGGTAAGAGTCCGACACTACTCTGCTGTTGCGTGCAACAGCGAGTGTCCATGAGGATTTCTCCACGTACGAAAAAAAAAAAAAAAAAAGCTCATTATCATAAATCTCGTATACTTATAGTCGGTTTAGTTTATGAAGATAATATTGGATGATTTTCGAAGAATTCCAAAGGGAAAGTTCGGTGTCCTTTCATCTCCGACATATATATTGCGTGCATAGTGCAGGTTATATTACCTCTTTTTCGCTTTTATGTATGCAGAGACATTTAAAAAGTGGCTGAAAATAAATAAATAAATTTATCCTGTCAAAATCAATTCGAAGAAACACTAATTCCTTCGAAAATTCCATAGAGTGGGTTTTGATATTCTTTTACAGGTTTTAATAAATAGGTTGATTTAATATTTTATTTAGCTTTTTCTTTCATACCAAGAGGAGGTAAAGAGAAGGGATCATTAAATGATAGACTACTGGTATCTTGACTAGCCCAAGAATACGGCCCTTCTGATATGTGTAATGCACCTACCTTAATATATTTCATTTACAATTTTTGTTATAAAATGTTATAGGATTATTTATCGCATTGAATGGGGATAATCTTCCTCTTTACGGACTAGTACGAGCTAAGTTGCTCAGAATGGGCTATTGGGCTTAAAAATTACTATGCCCTTTATCGCCTAAACTGCTTTGCATTCATTCGTATAAGATTTATCAAATTTTAGGAATGCTTTGGTCAATTTTTGAATGTTAACAGCTACTACAAAACAAATTAGAATCATTTTATTCTTTACTTACATGTTATTTTTGTTTATAAAAACAGTGCCCAAAATTTCTACCATCTGTTGTCAAACACCTAGTATGTTTCCGCTGATAAACAATAAACTAATTTTTTAAAGCCTTCAATTCGTAACGTAAATCATGGAAAATAAAGCATTCTGGCAGTAACAATGATAATAGTACTATTAATAAAAATAATGATAATAGTAATCAACGTTACATAACAATATTAATAATATCGATAATACCAACAGCGATTATAATAAATTGTACACATTATATATGGTATCACTTTATTATTTGAATATGTAAATAAAAAATTTTATAACTGAAAAACATCGTACACACGATTTGCAATAATCATAAATTTTACATAACTTTATTTTTCTGTTAATAGTACTTCTTAAATATCTTTGAATTGTAATGTTTAACGTATAATTTTTGAGAAATACTTCTCGCCAGATTTTGCAGTTAACATTACGATACATAATATAAACTAAATAAAGAAATTTCCATTGAATTACACGAAAGAAGTTAAAGATAAAAACATTTTAACGTTACATGCTAAGATAACCATGAGCTTGATTTCGACGACGACCAATCAAGTATGCGATCAACACTATAACCACTAATCCTGCCAGTGCACAGCCTACTGCTATTGGTACAACATCCGGTGTATCAAAAGCGCAATCTTTAGCTGAAAATTAACAACAAATATAATTAATAAATATTAGTAACGCTAATGATGTTTTAAACAATAATCATTGCATATTTTTTATATTTCTAGCATTTTTCGTATTTTATATTATATAAAATATATTTTATAACATAATATTCCAAATTATCATTTATTATATGCCTTTATTCGTTTGTGGAATCTTGACGTACAGAATGAGACACGGAAAGTGTGAGAATTAACGCAATTTAGAATGGAAACTACTTTCACGTAATATAAATTTTTCCACCCGAAGACAAAGGATATAATGCATAATCACTAATGTTAATAAAATTGTACTTTTTCAACTCGTAACTTCATTTGTAATATAATTTTCAATTAAGTAATATACACTTGAACAAATTTAATAATTATAGTTGAAAAAATATCATTAATTTTCGCCGATTTTGACACGTTTTTACAATTAGTAAGTGAATTTTTATTTTCAAAATCGTTCAAAATATTTTAAGCTCTCTATAACAAACTTTTTAAGAGCAAGAAACTATTTTTACTGATTTTTCATGTTTTTGATCAATATGGAATGTGTAAAAATTTGAGAAACATATCCAAAGACTTCCTTTATACCGTATCGATATTTTACATGAAATTCTTTTTCTCTCTACAATAATGTTATTAACGTAAAGATGTAATGGTAAAATATACCTAGTTATGGCAAAAATAAGACACAAAAGATGTAATTATTAAACACATTGCCTAGAAACTAGAAACCTAAAAATCGAGAATTTATTTATAATCTTTGAGTAATCAAAGACTATTATTAATTTTTTCTATAAAAATAAAAGAAAGAAAAGAAACGAAGAGAATTTGTATACACATACAGGGGTTTATGCCACGTGTTCATTTGCACGCGGAGGGTATTACAATAGAAGGAGGACATTGCAGGATTTAGATGAAGTGGCGGGCCGGTCGGCTATGTTCGTAAAGGGTTCGGACGGTAGGTGTGAGTCACGAGAGTTTCGAATCCTCGCCTGGATAAATTTGGGGAAAGTTTGGAAAACCAAAATATATCTCTTGATCGTGCTACAACAGGCTAGGTTTGTGATCCTTGCCATATTACGTTGAGAACTTTCTATGAGTGCCGTTGGTTAGTACCGCCAGGAGGTTGATTTAGATTCTCGTGTACTGACCTACCGGCTCCCGCCGGTGGAGGTGTTTTAGTCGGAAAGAATCCGGCACTTCTTTCGCCACTCTGCACCCCCCCCCACCCGCAGTGTGATGGAAGATGTCTATGAAGATTTCCTCCACGTAAAAAAAAAAAAAAAAATTTTTATCAGGAGTTCAACGCCGTCCGCACCTACTGCGAGCAAGTGATGCTGGCGAAGGAGCGAGCGGAGAGAGATCGGGAGAGAACGCGCGATCCTGCGAGATCGTCGCGCCAAAGAAATTCAATACGCCGCCCTAGCAGCGTCAAACGAGGAACGAGGCGTTAGGGGGTGTGGTCCCCCCCTAGCGGTCCAACATAGGCCGGGATGCCTCCCTTATAAACAGCTAGGAGAAGACGACGAGAAGCGACTCCCCTGGTAGCAATTGTAAAAAGAGCCCGAGGTCGCTTCTACCAATCGTCGGGACGACCACCGTGGAGTTTTAGTCGGTAAGAGTCCGACACTACTCTGCTGTTGCGTGCAACAGCGAGTGTCCATGAGGATTTCTCCACGTACGAAAAAAAAAAAAAAAAAAAAGAAAAGGATTTAGATGAAGTTGTAACAGCGACCATACTCAAATCCACGCCATTCCACACTACCTGACAATGAATCTTTAGACTTTGACCTTACCTTTGCACATGGACCAACACCAAATTTTTCCCATTACGTAGGGCACTCAGGATCCCCTCCTTGCCCCTCAACTCCTACAAACTCAACATTTAAAAGCCGCGAACATTCGACCACGAGACTGGTCTTTGGTACAGTCTTGGTCATGATTTAGACAACTATTTTAATACTTTGTAACTTCGCTACTTCATTGTAATATTGCGCTTAACCACTTTGGTGAATAAAAGCATATAAAAATATTAAAGGACAGTCAAGTTAAGCTATTTCTCAGCTCTTCTTTTTTTATCACGAATTTTACGTGACAAAGTCATGGCGTCGACTACGCTGCCATAACCCACTGTTCTCTTTCATAATCACGAATATCGCGAATATTTTGTTTAATATTTTGTTATTTTCTATTCAAAATTGCATCTAAACTCGCGGAATACATTTCTGTTCATAAGTGATGACTTATGTATATACATTCTTGCTCTTTTATTATTGATATATAAAAATTGATCGAAATGTCCCTGACAATGAGACCCGATAAATCTCCTTACACAAATGGATATACAGGTGGGACCAGCTAAATATCTGTATATTGTTGTATGAAATAACCTCTGATGATAAAGTTGCACTGTTTCAACGAACACGTGCAACGGTAAAAATATTTTTCTCTCAGTGTCATTTTTTTGCGAGATTTCAAGATTACTGGTATTTTTCAAATAGAATCATATAGTTATATTTCGTAAAAAAAAACAAAAAAGTTCATCGATCTTATTAATCATACTGTCCTCCCAATCATTTAATTTTAACACATTATACGAACCATATATAAGACAATCTAATCGAATCACCACCATCGATTCTCAATGTAACGACACTTATTCGGCAGTTTATTATCTTGTATCTTATATTATATTATAATATATATATTTTGTGATTTTGATATTCTTTTATAAATTTCTATAAGTATATATATAAATGCACAATCTATAATATGTATGATAAAATGTAAAATCGTTTACGGTACAGAATGTTACAATCTTTTTGGCTGTGAATAATGCAAAGTAAGCTACGAACATGTGCTGTTGCATTGAAATATATACATTATGTCCCCGTTCCTTGAATTAATTTCTATTCTGTGGCTCATTTTTAAATGTCTATTATTAGTATTCAAAGCCTTAATATTTTTATTTTTCGTTTTTATCTTATTTTGACTGATAAGAATATCCTTTAAACCTTTTACCAATAACCTTTTCACTATCTACTATACACTATACAAATAAATTAATTTCTGCATTATATGCAATTAATTATTTTAAATATTTTATACTTATACTTACCTAAGCCAAAAACGGTAGAATTATCTACTTTAAATGCTTGAAATTGGAAATCTGATATAGTTAGATATCCAGATGTTTCATTACTGTTATTTTGTCTTAAGTTGAGCGTCTGTTGTTTCAAGCATCTGTAGGAATTTGATACTTTCACCACAAAATTTGGTGCTTTATGCGCCAGAACCACTGATGTATCTGTTAAGAAGGATACACTTATATTTATAATACGGCAAAATACATAGGATACGTAAAGATATAAAAGAATTATATGTATGTACTATGATATAGAAGGATTAACAAATGTGTTGTTGAAGTTCTGAGAAACTGCCGTAAAGTTCGCGTATTAACATCTATTACAGTAACTATCTATTACTCAAACTATTATACATACATAATGGATATTTTAAGATTATGTGACCGACCAACATATGACTCATGTATTCTACGTTTTAAAAAATGTTAACAAATTCATTGTTTTTGATGAAACTCTAATATTTGACTCTACATTTTACTTTTGAATTACAGGAGGAAAAAGAAAATTCGAATTTTAGAAAATTGTTTTTTATATTGGTACCATATGATATTCTAAGACTTTTGAATGTGCACACGTGTATGCAAGCATGTATGTGAAATACATCGATTCTTCATACAAATTTTCTCCGTTTTGAGATATAAATATTTGTTTTTCACATATATACTAGCAATAAAAGTGGCATTTGATATGACACTAATATCTTATTCTTGATATCGCAAGCAGATTCTTGTTTAACGAATTAAGAAAGCGTACTTCATTCATGCTGTTTCATTCATCGTAATACTTACAAGTGAAAAATTTTAACAAATCATATATTATCAGTTTATACAATTCGTTTCATTAATTCAAACATTTGTCTATGACATCGAGAGAAATAGCAAACGAATGAGAGAGAGAGAGAGAGAGAGAGAGAGAGAGAGAGAGAAAACACTCAATACTTTCTCAATTACTAACAAATTAATTATTGAAACTAAATTACTGCATTATTTAAAATTATATCAAAACTTAAATATTATTCAGGTTCCGACAGCAAGTGTTCAGTGATCACTGTTTTACCAGATTTCGTCAATACGTAATAATTTACACACTTTCTATCGTATCATATACAAAATGCTGTTATGTTTATGAAGATATTGTGTCCCGGACTATGCAGAGTAAGTTAATTCGCATTCAATCAATATTTTTTGCAATCAGGGATGTGTTACTAAAATACATCAATTTGTCATCTTGCGTGATACTGCGATTTGAAGATATTTTTTTCTTAAATCGATACATAAAGTTATAAAGCAGCAAAATACAATGATGGATATGTTCATTCTCAAAGTCATTATAAAGGGGTATTAAACAGTGTAAGTGGTCGAACAAATCAATTCCTTTTCCTTACATTCTTTTTAAAACCGCATGTTTCAAAGGATTATCTCTTTATATAGAAATATGAAAACATGTACTTATAAAATTATTGGCGATATTGCATTTTCCGTATACTAATATTCAGCATTTAACGCCACAAACAACAAGGATATACTGTGTAGCAACTGAATCTTTTAGAAACAAAATATTCAAGCAAGATATAAATGGTATTAACACACACATTACTGAATTTGTACATTATTATTATTATTCGGGAAGCAGTGAAAACATTGCAGCACTTTCTCCGTTTAAATTGTTGTTAATCCTCATTGTTGGTTATATAAGTTACATGAAAGCATTTGCACATTACTATTAGCGAAGCAATGTACTTGCCAATATTACAAAAATACCAATAAGAAACGTATCGGCAAAACCATGCTCCAAGCGCAACAAAGCATGCACGAGGGTTATTCGCATGAAAAATTAAACAATATTGGCAACAATGGCAATCTTAAGTTGCCGTATGAGTATATGGGTTGCTCAAGAATATCTGATTGAATTATAGATTATGTATTAAAATATCTGTTATTAAAATTTTGGACGAATTTTTTCTCGTGACGATATTTCTCGATTTCATTTATAGCGAATAAGAAATAATTGAGATCAATTATTTTAGAAAATGCTTATTTCCGAGAGATTTATCTTTACCACATAGGGATCTTATGGTTTGTTGTTTAAAAAAAAACCGGTCAATTTCCCCACAAAAATTAAAAATCTTTTCAACCCTTCACCATTTTGTTGTTTATTGAGATATTGAAGTTTCCCTAGATAGGGCTACACATCAACGTATGGCAGAATTACTGCCAATAACGAACCATTGTTCTGGTCGAAGTGGAAATTTTGAAGAGGAATATGTTAGAATCGATTTGACGAGATTGGCTTAAAAGTCTTTGTCACGCTCTTCAATACTAAATATAATACTAAACTGATTTTCTACTTGTATTATTTCTCTATTATTATTTCTGAATATATCTCTATTTTTCAAGTCATAACAGTGTCTTCCTTCCCCTTTAAATGAAAATAAGAAAAACACTTTTTCGTTCCTAAGAATTGAATTCGTAAACATGTTTAATTACAGAAAAATTTAGCTAATGCCTCAATATGATATTTACAAGATATGTATTTTGTTCCTTAGTATAAATGAAAAAAGATATTAACATACATACAACTGTATGTATCAAGATGGAGATATTTTAGAAATAAGCGACACACGAACAGATGTTTCATAGAACTACAAGAAAGTTTTAAAGTTAAAATATGAAATCTACTTACATACATACATACATATATATAAATGTACACTCCTGCTCAAAAGTCTTAAGACGTGTATTTTTAATAAATTTCTTAATATTTGGTAATATTTGGAGATTATGAATTTTAAATTGCATGCATGTTTTAATAAAACTGTTAACTAGTAACGTATACTCTTTTCATCATATAAGAATATCATTTTTCAGTGTTTTTATACAAAGTGCATGAAAGGTCGCCACTATCATAGATGGGTTCTACGTCTGTGGTTTGAAGATTAGGTTAAGAAAAGTAACGTTCAAAACTGACTATAAAGCAAAGCTCCAAGGTCAAATATGTTCTGTTATATAATATTATGCACATTGTAAAGACTAATCTCATAACAAAAATCACGGATCGTAAATGAATTGGTCTCTTAAAACGTTATGTATTTTAGTTTCTAGACTGACTTTATTCTCAGTGTCTTTATATTTTGTAGCTAGAAAGAACGTAAATAGAAATATCGATTGAAGCACCTATCCAATTCCTCGAATGTTATTTATTGCATGAAAAAATGTTTAAAAAAGAAATTGAGAGGCATTGTAAAGGATATAACTTGACGTCATGAATATCAACTACATTTCTTCAAGAAGAACTATATTTCTTAACGTACTGATCGATCCATTTCTTAATTCTACACAAAAAGTATGTAGTAAGCTGTTTATGCTGTAAACGAAAATCGTTAGTTCCTGAGATATTTATTACTCCCGTTGTTTTGTTCTACAAACTTCTAAGTAAAAATATGCATGAAACTATATTCTATACTTCAATTGGTATTACAATCTCTTTCATTTCGTAGAAAGAAATGTATGTAGTTTTTTCATATTAAAATATGTTATTTCATTAAAATCAGATGTATCGCACAAACCAGCAGCTTTTTTTGGCAAAGCATGTTAATACTTTTTATAAAGAACAACAAATTGAATCGATTCTTGCAATAAAAAACATGATTCTATCAAAGGAAACAGGTTTGAAATTGAATTATTATCCAAACTATTTCAGATTTCAATTATGGCTTCATTTTGTAATTAAATATCTTTACTAACACTCTCTTATGAATGACTAGAAATGCTTTAAGACATATTGAAATTACATATTAATAATTTAGATCTCTTACTCAGTGTAGTATTTGGAAAATTTGTTGGTGGAAGAACGAGCTCCAAATGATGAAGAGAGTAGTCATTCTCAGTTACATTTCTTATAAAATGCAGTGTCATACTAGCATTAGTTACATTTTTAGAAGACCATTCTAATGTCAAATTTTGCTCCAACTTGCCACAATATCCACTTGCTTTCGTAGTTGCATTGTCTGCTGGTATATCAAATACCTTAAAGGATTTCTGAAAAAATACATTTTTTATTGTTTCAATATTAATATAGTAGCTCACATCATGTACGATGTTCGTTGCCACAATAACCAAGACTGTTTTGGTTTCCATAGTCTAACATAAATGTTCTAAATGAGAAGTAGATAGTATTTAAACGATATTAAAAATGATTAAAACGCTTTTTCTACAATAATATGGAACATTCACCTTTTCAAATGGCTATGATATAATTTTTTTAGCCAATATTGTCATATAAAAAAAAATTTAGCAATAGTACATTAATAACTTACTTAGGAAATCTTTCATTTACTGAATAAAAAGGTATATCAATATGTATTGACATTAGTGTATCTTTTTCTGTCAATTAAGAAATCTCCGAAAATATAATCTTAAAGAAAATCATTTCTTCGTAACAATATTTTGTCCCTTCAAGAAAAATACTTCATGCTTTAACAATTTGCAATGGAAATATTGGTACTGTTGAGTTTGGGTGAAAGACTAGTGTATCGCATCGCGGTAAACACGTTAAAATAGAAACCACGAATTTTCACTGATTATGATTACCTTCCAACCCTGTACCCTGTGAGGGTACAATGTTAAAGTTCTAAATAAATGTTTCATTCAATGATAATCAGATATGAGTTTATTGGCAAAAGCTTGCAATTACTATTTGAATAATATAGTATACTATTGGTGAAAGAGATATACTAACGCTGTAAATTGAAGTATTAAATGATGACAATTAAACTAATCGCGTTTATAAAAATAGTTTGAATATTAGGTTGCCAATGTCATTTGTAAATTAATCTGTAAAAGTTATTTGTAATATATATTTGCATTATTTGCAATATGTATAAAAGGTAGCAAATTGTATATTTTTAAACCCCCTCCCCTTCTAAATGGTATGTTATAAACAATTTTCTTAAATATACTACAGTACAAAGAATTGCTAATTTGACTCACGAGTTGCTGCCTAGTTTGATTTTCGAGATACATACGTATATGTTTTAACATCTGATTAATTTTTGCTATAAGGTATAATCTCGCTATATTTCTTATATCGGTAGTATAGTATGTACCAAATTATAGCGAAATCTTAATTTAAAACATCAAGAAACAGCATCGACTGACATCTTTGGTTCCAGGGCCACTTAGAATCATACATTATATTCTATTTTAAGGATTTATGCAATAGTAATGATAATGATTTATGACTGACGATGTTCCATTTACAATTAAAAAGACAAAAATTTCTTATTGCTTCAACAAATTGAATAATGAGTAAAAGATATTATAGTACAAATGTAAATTTGCTAATTATATATTTTGAGTGACTTTGATATATATTATAAAGGTCAACATTTTGAATAATTTCATTTATACATATAACTGCCGCTCGACTTTAGTTTCCGAAATATAAAAATATAAAGAACTCCGAATCGAATCTCGAGTATCGAAAAAGCTAGTCCGAGCCCGGCTGATTTTTACCGATCTAACTCGAATGTGTCGGGTTAACCGTGGCGATCAAGCTACCCGGCTTGATTAAGCTACTCGAATATTCATATGTCTTGGGTTCCAGCCCGAGCTCGCCCGAATTTCACCAATCTTACCAACCCGTAATTTCGGGTACTTGTACACCTTTATTAATCACCATTTTTTAAACATTTCCGATAATCTGCCAAAGAAATGTTCTAAACAAAAGTTAATGAGTTTCCGGTCCGCCGTATATTTAGATATTAAAAATATCCAAACAAATTTCTTCAATGAAAAGCCAGTCATCTTGATATTTTTAAATGGCATCATATATGTATTATAGACTTTACAAAGTTATAGCGGATGAATTCAACGACTTACTATAATATGATCTTGAATTCAGAAATTTAGGTTCGATCAACGACTGTAGTGTATGATACAAAATGGTATTATCGTTATCGTTGGATTTATTTAATAATCTTAATCTTATTTTGAATATATAATTTGATCGAAATAATATAATTTTACATATTAATATTTCTATTGATTGAACCTAAATTTCTGAATTCTAAGTCATTGTAAGGTCATAACATAGTAGTTCGTTCAATTTGTCTTGATAACTTCAACTCTACGAAGTCCAAAATATATGGCACCATTTCAAAATAATCCTGACATTTCATAAAATAAATTTTTGAAAACTTTTATGTTTATATATATATATATATATGTCGGATAGACATTATGATTAAGGGCGTGTAACGAACCTCCATTTGGTTGAGACATTGTTATTACGCAATGGAGAAGGCATTTACTAGTACGAATATGAGGATTGCAGAATTTGACAAGTAGCCGTGGTAACTGAGTACTCGAGACGCTAATGACAATGATCTTAGGTTCAGTAACGAATCCGCGGTCAACGGGATAACAGATGTACTTTGTCCCAAAGTCTAAATCGGACTCCTTATTCAAACGTGAGGTATGCACCGATCGTAAAGACGTGATACTCGTGATGAGGTCGCACGAGAGAGTGTCCATCTCCGTCGCGGTGATGCTGCAGAGGAAAACTATATGGGATGTGTCTCAGGGCACGAGATCATCGGATTCGTCGAAGACAACCCTTGTTTGGAAAGTGAGGGAAATGGACGTTGCTGTTAATTGGTTAATTTCAATGTTGGTGTTTAGAGAAAGATGCTAGCCCCCCTTGAGAGAGAGAGAGAGAGAGAGAGAGAGAGAGAGAGAGAGAGAGAGTTGCTAGCGGGAAGCGTCGTTCGTGGAAGAAGCAGATTTCCTTTATCTTCCCGCAGTAGGTGACAGATTTAGCAACTGTTAGGATAAAGGCTGTTTATCCGTTTGAAAGACCTTAGGTAACCAGATCCTATGATTTATAGCGGGTCTTTATAGTTATCTGAATATGTACTGTGTGGATGCGTTGACATCTGGCAATCATCTTGCCCAAAGAATAGAGTCTGTGTGTGGCGAGCTACGGGACAGAGATAGTTGGAATGTTTACTGTCGAGTGCCGCCACAACTATTTCTTTCTAAGGAGAGCTATACAATTACTCCATACCTCTGCTAGGCAAAAACGTTCATCCCGTGACCGCAGCTACGTTCGGCGTCTAGTTGTCGCCTCGAGCCCAAGCTCATTATCGCAAGTCTTGAACAATTATAACATGAAGATCAAATGGGGGTTTTCCAAAGAATTCCAAGGGGAAGGCCCGGTATCCTTTCATCTCCGGCATATATAATAAATATAATATAAATATAATAAAAAATATATATGTCGGAGATGAAAGGACACCCGGGCCTTTCTTTTGGAATGTTTGGGAAAGTCCTCAATACTTTAAACTTTTTATTATAGCTGTTAATGAGTAAAGTCATTTGTGATTGCCCTGGATTTATGACAGTGGGCTTGGGCTCGAAGTGACATAATGGGTCACTGAACGTAGCCACGGTCACGGGAGGGACGTGTACCTAACAGAGGTATAAAATAAACATCTTTCCTTAAAAACAAGGATTGACCTGAGGGATACAGAGAAGAGTATAAAAGGCAGCTCCTCTTGGACTGAGGGGGCAGTTAGAGAAGTTCTATTTGTACTGTGAACAAGTGCGTTGAGTGACAACCGAGATCGTGTATCGGTAAGTTGAGTTCGACTTTGAATTGTGGAAGAAATCGCATTCGTCATCCCGTTGACCGTGGATTCATTATCGAATCTAAGTTCATCGTTATCGACATCCTGATTGTTCAATCAACCTTTGTATTACATTCGCTCTAATAAATATCGTCTGATATACCGTCACGATGACCAACTCACAAGAAGATTCTTTATACGCCACGACTGACAATGTTTCTCTCTCCGACATATATATCAAGTGTTCGTTATATAATAAATAAAAGGAGATAAGTACAGTTTATATGGAATTTTATAGTACTCTAGTATTAGTACTAATTAGAAAAATTGCAACTATGATGAAATTCTGCTATACATATATCCACACACAATGTTGCTTGCAAAATCAATATAAAATCGATGAAATTTGCTCTGTTTCACTTTTCTACATTATTCCTATAAAATTGCATATAAATTATAATTACTTCTTTTTTTCTACTATCTAACCCAAACTAGTTGCCAACCCAATAATATGGAAAATATTTTGATGTATATCTTGGAGACTAAAGTCGAGCAATAGTTATATGGATAAGTGAAATTGCTCAGAATAATGATCTTAATAACATATATCAGAATCAATGAAACCATTAAGGTGTGGCCTTGTTTATATAATTAACATAAATATTAAATTATACTTAATTAACATAATTAACATATTGACTTTGTATTCTTGTACAGCCTTGATTCATTTATCTCTATATCTAAACATGTTCATATCATACCAAATTGATTTTATGATCTCGCTATACTGTGGTGAGAATTATATATATATATATATTCTAATTTATCATATACCATGATAATGTCTAAATAATATAATATATTCTACACCTAAATAATACAAACCATTTTGTTGTCATTAATATAAGAGATATTAAACTCCACAGACATCTGTACTACAATACAGGCTTTATCTGTTCCATTACCAATTACCCACTTCCTAGCAGTATGAGAAGATAATGTAGAATTTACTGTAGCTTGTACAACTGCTGGATTAATTGTTGTATGTAAAATCTGTTTCTTAGTTGTTTCACTTGTATAACTTAAGGTAGCTGATGTATCTAGTGACATAGCAGATGATTGGTGATCATTGGGAATAACTGTACGAGTTTGGATAGGACTTTGAGTCGTTGAAGCCTCTTCTGGCTTTAATTTATTTTTGTTTGTGTCTAAAGGAGCTGACACAGGTGCCGGGAAAAGTATCTTATTTGATGGAATATTTGTTTCAAAATGTTGCTCATTTTGTAAAGATGTTCCATTAGTGAGAATATCCTCATTTTTAGATAAAATATTTTCTTGACCTTCACCTGTTGTAAAATTGAAATATAATCAAATTAATCGAACACTTTTACATTGACTTCTAAGTTAATATAATAAATTCAATATGCATAATTTCATCATGCTAATATTTAGAACATTGTATAATTTGTGTACATGCACAGTGCATACATGTTTTTAATATATGTTCAAAACTATGATCTCTAACTAAAATGTTGCTTGTTTATGAGGTTGGGCTCTATATGAAGTCTTAAAAGTTGTTTCACATAAATACATTTCCAAAATCCCCATTTTTCTAGACTTCCTTTAATATTTTATGTCAATGATACTGTTTGGGTTAGAGCATTTAAAATGCTTGTAAAATATCAACTATAAAACAAGCTTTCAAAACTTGTTAAAATAACCAAAACCTTTGAGATTTTCAAAACTTCCAAGACTTCCAAAATTTGCAGGAGATTTATGGTACCGAATTCTATTCAAAGTGACTCATATTTTTATTCACATATACATATTTGATACAATTTGAAGTGATTGACAACTCATCAATATAGATCCTTAATCCTGTGAACATCGTTTAGTGTTTGATATACATATAATAATAAAAGAGTTAAGAACCATAAATAATAAAAACTTGTGTAAATATGAATTGCCAAAATCTTTGCTTGTGTTGATATTTTAGTTAGACCAATGAAATAAAATATGAAATATGAGGAAATATGAAAATAATACAAAATATATTTTGAAATATTAATTTAAGTAATATTTTTATCTGAATTTTTACATAGAATGTAATTAATTTATAATAGTAGTAATTCTTATTAATTAATTAATTTGATAATTTTAAATATCTTATTATTATAGATTTGATTTCTAAAATCTTACCATAGTATTTACCATAGTATAATTGTATTTAATATTCTAAATACGTTAATGACAAATAATGTATAGTAAAGATAACAAAATTAAAATTAAACCATAAATCTACAGCTGATGTAATTTTGTAAGGAGAGACCTTGGAAGTTTGATGTGTTTCAGGGAAAAGTAGAAATAAGAAATATAACTTCACGATACATAAAAAATGTTCATAATCCTCTGCAGAAAAAATAAAAGTGTATTTGATAATTCATACCCAGAACGTGGAGTGCAGTAAAGCAAAGGAGTAGTAAAAACTTTGACATCATTAGAAATTCCAAATTGCTAGAAATAAGCAAAATCCACTAAAAATTTGAATGTTTATAACTATTATGAAAATTAGACGCCAATATAAGTTAACGCAAAGTATGTGAAAATACACCGCGTATGACGACACAACGTAAATGTCGATATAATTCTATACTCTGTAGTTCCTTGGAAATGTTATTCACAAACACATATTGGACAGACTAAAATACATATGTATGTGTTCTCATTAAGGGTTGGTTTACATTATTTCGAATTAGGTACGTTCTTTTAACATACAACATGCAAGTGAACTAAAAAATGATCTAAACTTATTTATTTTATCGTTAAGCAAAAAAGGTATTAGTTATATATTTTTAATAAAGTAAAATAAATAAATATATTAGTCTAGTCACGAATGTATACACCGATCGTCGGTCTAATAACTAACTACATATATCGTAACCCATATGTTTTCAAAATGTTTTAATTTAATGCTATATTTATTAAAATAACTTACTTTAAATTCTATTAAATTTTTATATAGTTTGTAAAACTATTTCTCTAAAAGGTATATAAATTTATAAAATTTAATTAAAATTTAATTGAATTAGAATCAACTAATTATGTTTCTTGTGTAAAAAGAATTATTTGTTACCATAATATAAAATTCTATACAAAGTAAATCCAACCTTCGACAATTATTATATACATTTCATATAGTTATATAATTATAATGACTGGTAATAAATTGAATATCGAAACGGTCCTTAATGTATAATTGTGTTGTGTACATTCTTTAATTGGCCAGTATTTATTTACATGTTCTTATGCTCATACTATATATATTTTATCTTCTATCTATGTGAAATATGTATATGTATATCAAAGAGGAAATTTTCTCTCTGGTAATATATATATATACACACACGTAGATACATATACGCGCACATTATATTAATAATCAAGTATGCAAGCATGTACTTTATACGAGGAAAACGGAAGATGATTCAGCTTTTATGTTATTGATATATGTATGTATATAATTTAAAATTTAAATAAAGGAACAAAAAGACTGAAAAATCTACCGTTAGTAGTTTTTCATCATATAACTAGAGGACTGAAATTTAAGCCATGCTTCCACTAAGTTCCCAATACATATGTGGTTTGTATTGCTTCCTTGGTAGAATCAGCGACAATCATATATATGATCGTGGTATTAACCACAAAGTATATAGATAGTAGTATGATGTATTTACAATCTTTAAGTATATCAGTACATGAGAATTTTCTATTATGAAAGCTTTTCTTTGTTACATGAAGTATAAAAGAAGCAATTTTTTTTTAAAACATTATGTTAGAAAGAAACATTTAGTATGAGTCTTTAGCTCAATATATTACATGTTTATCTATATTATTTGTCTATGATTGTATTACGTATTTATAAAATACTTAAAAATATTTGTGCGTTAAATCTATCATAACAAATTAAAAGTAAGTAATCTTCATTAAAAAGTATAAAATATTTCATAGTTTTTATGGAAGTATTAACTAAAATAAATATATTGAATAGTTAACCTATCTTTAGCTTTAAAATTTCTATATATATACAAAGAGTACATATTAACAGGTTAAGATACCTATATATTTAGTAAAGGAAGTACATCTTCCGTGTGGACTAATATTGCTAATTAATATACTGCTGAGATTTTATTTTTGAATATTATTGCATGGTTGTACTATCTTATTTATAATAAATATTTAGATTTCGTGAAAAAGGAATTATATAAACAAGAACTTGTACCAATAATTTTCATCAAAATATATAATTGAGAGAGAGAGAGATTTTTATTCTATTTTAAATAACTAGATATTAACACTTTATAAAATTGATAACAATATATAAATATCAAAATAAATCTTAGGTTAATTTTTACAAAATATATACAGACGGTCACAAAAAGATTCAGATACTGCGCATTTTTAGTTTCTAAGCTGTATATTTTTAGCAGACATTCAAAGACCAACAAAAATGTATTACATTATACTATCATACTGTACTATGTAGATAACAGTAGAAAAAATCTTTTGAGTTATTGTTTATTGTTGTCTGAATATTAAAAGAAATATTGAAAGAGTGCGAATTTTTATGTCATAAAAAGTTTCAGACACAAGATACATACATGACAAGTTGCAAGTGTACATTATTTTTGTTAGAATGAGTTGCAAAAGTTTGAAATTGAATATTTATATTTGTTTTTTATACATGATTACCATGTAAAAAAAAATTAATATTGTGAACTGTGGTACATATATTTCATAATAATTTAATTTCAATCATATTATTTCCAATCATAATAGTTTCAATCTTTTTAAATAGAGAATAATTGTAATTGTCGAAATAAAACAAAAGATATTAAACACATATGATGACATAAAAAATCATATGAAGTTAATTGTTTTAACCTTATATCTTGTATATCATTAAATTTACCTTAACAGTTACTCTCAGATGATGTGATATATAAGCAGTAGTTTTCCAATTTAAAGAAAAAATAAATTATTTCAATTATTCGAGACATATTTATTTCCAATATTTAATTTATATTATTTTATTGTTTGAAAGTAGTAATGAAACTTTTAGTTCTTCCATTTCTTCTCATTTTAATAGCTGTTTGTTGCAACAGAAATATTAATTCATAACAAAGCAAAAATTTTAAAAATTTATATTACTAATCAATATGTAGAAGAAAAACCATTTTATTAAATATTATGTATTATTTTTAGAAATAATGGAGTCGGATTATGATGAAGATCGTGGAGCTTGGACAGAAGAAATGACAAGAAGTGAAGATTGCATAGGAGAAGATAGTTTTGATAATCCTCAAGAGATATTAAATGAATGCTTGGATAAATTTAAAACACCAGATTACATTATGGAGCCTGGTATCTTTGCACAACTTAAAAGGTATAGTGATTTATTAAATAGTGCAATTCACGTTAATTTTACTCATTATAGATATAGTATATTGAATGTATCTACGTAGTTTGCTTCAGAATTTGAAACGTACTGCCGAATCATATTCCAGAGAAATTTAATTCTTATATTGGTAAACAAAATGATTTAGATATTATATATTATATTGTATAAGATATTAGGTAATTATTTAGAAGTTTAGCTTTAACAGTAATTTCACTGATTTTCGAATATGTTGAATATGATTTCGAATATGATTTTCGAATAAAACCCAACATTTGGAACAACTTTTCCTTTCACGAAAATAAATATATGTTGCTTATCAGGGTTACATGCATATTGGAATTCACATTATTATAAGAGTAAACTCATACTAGTTATAATATAAAATGCAGAAGTTGTTAAAGCTAAGAGAGACAAAAATATATATTACTACAATATAGCGAACATAAATACCTACATTAAAAGTAATATTTGCAAAAATATTTAACGAAGAATTGTTCAAACATTCTTTATTCATGTTTCTGAATGTGTTTTGAAATGCATAACAGATTAAGAATAATAAAAGTACACCGTTTCTTTCATGAAAAATAATTAATATTAAAATCGCCAAAGAGTTAAAATGTTTTATTATATTCTGCATACTAGATCAAACGTTTATAAAACGTTCTTAAAAATTATAATCTTTTAGGCTTCCGTACACCCGTGTTGCTCGGGTTTTCGAAATTCAACTCGGTTACCAGCATGAGCGGGCAGTGGGAGTGTGCAGACCGTTTCGAGTTTTGAGATTCCGAGCTTCGAGACGAATCAGAAAAAATTCGGGCGGGATCTTGATATACTTGTATTACTCGAGGTCCCGAAATTCGATTCGAGTATCAGCAATATATTTATGTATCAACATGCTAAATAATTAAAAGCGGGCAGTCTAATTTCGTGTCAGTTCGACAAGTCGAATGGGATCGGCAAGGCTCAGAAGCCCGAGATCCAACTATTAGGAAATATTAAGAGGAGATAAAGATATAAAAAGAAACGATGATAATAAGCTTTACATGAATAAATATTCATATTTAAAATTTTGGAAGAAAATTATTTTATTTTAATAATAATTTTGCAAATTTGAGATTGTAGGATATTTGATTTCTTTGTACAGAGTTTGTAGCGAATAGTGTGTATTTATTTGCTTATGATTTTTTTTATTTTAGTTTTATACATATTTTGTTTTGTGAAGTATTTGCACTATTTTGTAATTACTTTATCTCCTCCTAGTAGCTGGATTTTGGGCTCCCAAGCCTTAAGTCGATTCGTGCGATTTTAGTCGAGATGACACGAAGTTAGACTGTCTGTTCATGCTGATGCATATTTCTATGGTTGATACCCAAATCGAGTTTTAGGATCCCGAAACATTCGGGAGCCCGAGTGATATGGATATAGAGATCCTTTCCGAACTTCTACTGATCCGTCCCGAAACCCTGAGAAACAGGGAGGGTCTGCACATTTCTATATCTTTTATCAAATCTCATAATAATTATTTCATGTTTTCATATTAAACAATCATGAAAAGACTGAAATAAAATTCCCTATTATAGAATTTATAATTATTACACAAAAATTCATTATGTATATTTAATGATGAAACGGAAACTAAATATTAATGAATTTTATTAACATAACATTGTTATTACCTGTAGATATAGGTAAATAATGGATTCATAATTTTATAAAAAATTAAATAATGTTACATACAGGATGAAATATTTTCATTTAATGGTGCAAAAATATACAAGTAAACATTCTTTGATTTTAAAAACAATATTTGGTAATAATGTTTCTTTGATTATAAGTTACTATGGTCATTAAACTAGTTTTTAATAGAGATTAAAATTTTTTCATTTAATAAAATACCTTCCATTACTTATTTTTCTGCAAAGTGTCTTAATAAAGTATATGTAATTTAATCTTTTTTTGCTTTTTATTTATTTTAAACAACTATTTAGATTATTATATGGAATGATTACAAAAAATATTTGCAAGCCATTATATTTATTATAACATTTATATATTAATTAATTAGGTCCCAGTATATTAAGTTTCATATCACATAATAGTACTATAGTATAGTAATATTAGTTATATAGTGTTGTTTTCATGTGATTATAAATCTAGATTATAAATCTAGAATTTGATAAAGGAATTCTTCATTAGAAAGTAAGGATATATGCTTTTTGTAGCCACTGTAGATGATGTTAATTTCAATATGTGTATTTAATTATGCACTGGTGCACTGTTTGTGAAATTTGAAAGAAATGTAATGATATCTTTTATATTATAATATATCATTATTTTTTCCACTTTATAGATATTTTCAAGCTGGTGGAAACCCAGAACAAGTGATAGAATTGTTATCTAAAAATTATACAGCTTGTGCTCAAATGGCAAATCTTCTTGCAGAATGGCTTATTCTTGCTGGAGTTAAAGTTACAGATGTACAAGCAATGGTAGAAAATAATTTAAAAGATATGATATTGAAAACATTTGATCCCAAAAAAGCAGATAAAATCTTTACAGAGGAGGGTGAAGTAAGTTTTATAATCCTTCATTGATTTTTGAATTAAATATTAAATCTTAGTTAATACTTAAAGTTCAATATTTTGTGTATCAGACTCCTGCTTGGTTAACGGAAATGATACAACATCCTACTTGGCGGTCACTTATTTACAGACTTGCAGAAGAATATCCTGATTGCTTGATGTTAAACTTCACTATAAAGGTAAAATTTTTATTAAAATATTGCTTTTATTCAAATCGGAATTGTTGGAAATATTGTTATTACATATATAGATAAATATAATAGTAGTAATAACATTATAGATATAAGAGGTGTGCTCTTTGAACTAAATTCTTCTGCATTATTTGTAGTGTATTATTTGAATCACTTAGAAGTCATGCTAACTAACTCTATAAATTAAAATGCATAGAAAAATGACAATTACAAACATTTTTAAATGTACCTCAGAATTTAACAATTTTTGTGCTTATAACAAATAAATCTATGAAAATTTTTTTTTGAGATGTTGAATATTAAAAAAATAATTTGTGCAGAATTTGAACTCGATTGAGTAATGGAAAAGCATGCCCTTGGATCCTTAAACATTAAAATAATTATTTAAGTGTTTATAAAATCAGTTTCATTCGATTATATAAAAATTATGTCAGACGAAAGTTATAAATATAGCCAAAATGCACTTTTTATGTTGTATTCCTTTTTTTCATATAACGCACGGTTTTTGAAAAAATAAATGAAAGACTGTGTTATTATCCGGTCTTAATCTTCGGTGTTCGTAACAGTTAGATTTTTCGAGTGAGAGCGCGTATCAGTGGGCATCTTTTTGTTCCTTGTTCCTATTTCGATATTCTTAGATTTTAATTTTGTTCAATAATAATGCTGTGTATTTGTTTATTAATTTATTGCGATATTAAAGTATTCATACGCGTAGTGTTTTTTGTTTCCTTTAAGTTTTCCGTTTTTAATTCCTAGAGTTGCGGCTCGCGTTATTTGCGAGTTACGGCGTATCGCTTTACAGCTCCTGCGGAGCGCAAGACGTGACAGAATGCTTGAAAAAATTGCATAAATATTTTTCCAGTTTTAAAAATTAGAAAACGTTTTAATCATTTTTCATCAGTAAAAGCTAAAAATAATGTTTATTTTGTATTTTCTTTCCTAAAGGACTATTTTTAGAAAATTTCGTTAATTTATTGAAAAAATCGGGAAATTGCACAATTTTTGTACATTAGTGAAGTAAAAGCTGATGAACAATGTGTAATAAGGAAAAAGGACGTTAAATGGAAAATAAATTTTTTATTTATTTTTAACTTCCTCTGATTATAAATATTTGCCTGCAGACAAAATCTCTTTTTTATAGCTAGGAAATTGTCGATGATGACCATTTAAAACTTGAAGAACAAACTTTTTTTGCCTATTGTTGCTCTTTTGCTTATTTTTCATAAATAATTTATTATATCCTTCCATTAATTTAACACTTCTCTCTGCTGTACTATTGAAAACTCACAAACAAGCTTTATTAAAGAGCTAGAATTACTGAATAAACTGTGAGTTGTCAACGTTACGTAATATATGCATTTAAATAATTATTTTAATATTAAGAATCTAGAGGCATACTTTCCCGTTATAGCTCCGATTGAGCTTAAATTTTGCACAGATTATTTTTTTTATCGATTGGAGCTATCCGAAGAAGGGGCGGGGGATCTTTAAAAATATTTTCATCAGGAGTAAATAAGAACCACTCTAGTATATAAAGATTCAAAGCGACTCGAAATATTTTAGAGCTATCATAAATAATTTTATTATTAATAGGCAGATTCTTGCAAACAGTTATTAAGTTTGTATCTGTAATTTGTATAGAACAGATATTACAAAATAGAAAAAAGGTGTTTGTTGAACAGTGTTATCAATTACATTTACTTGTCATCAGGTGATTAAGGAAGATATATTTGATATCAAAATTTAAAAAATTAAAATAATTAATAATTAGTATAGTTAGTCAAAGCAATTTAGAAATACTTATCCTATAAGTTTAGATGTTATATGTATACAGGATATTCTGTAATACTGTAAATATGGATCAACTTTATGAATTAATTGTACATCTAGAAATAACGAAAAAAGTTCATATAAATATATCTATATCATACTTGTCTTTAATTGACATTTAACTAATTTTGACTTTGATATAACGAGTTTTGTGTTCTGTCATTTGTTATTTCTTTAGTTTTGTAGAATGCCAAAAATTATCACCTTGTATTTCAAGACAACCTTGTAGACTTATAAGTAGCAGTTCAATCGATTCAAATTCAGGGGAGAAAATTCTCCCCAGGGACCATTGAGAAAATAATCAATATAATAAAAATAATATAATTTTGCACAATAAGAAGTAAAGTTAAAAGAAAAAAGTAAGTCAATAAGCACCAACACAGAAAGATATTCTTCTATATATATTTTACTAACTTGATTAATTAATACATAGGTATGCTAGTATTATAAAATATAATAATAGTTGGTCTTTATTCAAGAAAAATGTAATTCGTCACCCAAATTTCTAAAATTTTGGATATAATAATTTCTTTATTCATGAATACCTGTTTTTTAATTAATAATCTCATTTCTCTTGAAAATAAAGTATGAGCCATTCGTTATGAGTGGGGCAAGTTCACTTTTGAAAAAAAAAAAAAAAATGGATTTCATATAGTCGTAGATTTTATTAACCGTTTGACTCTCAGGGGTCTTTGAAAAAACAGGGTCGAAAAATCCCCGAACAGCGCGATAGCGCTTCTCTTAATTGATTGCGAAGAGGAACAAGCGGCGCAATAGCGCTCGTCATATTTGTTACTTTAATAACGTCTACTTTAAATATGTCTATATTATTATATATGCGTATTATTAGTTTATAAATATTTCAAGTTTTGTCCAATAAAATTTACTGGGAAGATAACAATGAAATACAAAATTACCTTCAGTCGTCTGTAGCGTTCAAATGTACTGGAACTTTTCGACACAAAATCTAAACAACGTGATCGCGCTGCTTGGGACTCAAACGGTTAAATATGAAATTTTACTTTACAATAAATTTACCATCCACATTTAAATATCTAATGTTTTGATCAGTGTACGTTTGGTTGGTAATTTGCAAATTTTGGTAGATGCAAAATCATTTACTACATATGAAAGTGGAACAACCTTATTTTCTATAAAATATCCCAAAACTGCTATTAAAATATCGATAATTAATTAAAAATTTTTATTTTCTGGGCATTATCTACCAAATAACGCAGATTTTAGAATTATGGAAAAGGCATCATGAAAATCAAATGCTTTGTACATTCCTCGAGATTATTACAAAATCATGATAGAATATTAGGAGGAACAAAATTTTGTTTATACAAAATGAAACACGGGGAATTCTTCCGACGAAAGCTTTAAAAAATGCAATTCTAAAAGAGTAAAGGTTTTTAACACATTTTTGACTGGTAATTTTACTGAGAATTTATCTCATGTCACCAGCTATTATTTCGTAATTGAATGTGGAAGTAAAACAATATAAATAAACTTTAATAAATTTTATTTATTATTCAACTTTTAATATTTCTTTTTCGTATGATGTGTGAACAGTGTAACAATCACCTACGTGTAATGGTACACAACAGCTTTTGCAAATATATCTAGTTTCGCTGCGTTTTCCTTTTGAAGAGCATACTCTATGCACTATGCTGACCAACAATTGCACTGTATGATCTCCAACAGTGCACTGATGCGAAAAAAAAGCGCATCGCGAGTTTACTCGTGGCCGGTTGGTAACGTTTGGCCATGAAAACACGAGTTAACTCGTGACCGATCAACATTTTGTTAAGAAGTGCCCATATACTGTTTTGTATAAAACATGAATGGAAGACTTTCATAATTCTAAATTTACTACCATCTGTCGAAGGAAGATCTCAAACTTTAAAATATTGAACTAACTTACTTTATTGTCTTACATATCTCCTGTATATCATGAATATTTTAATATACTTGCACATAACACTCCAAAATAAGATATTATTTTGTTCTGTAATAAGTGTTGCAATAAATTATAATTAAACAATAATTATATAAAAATTCAAATTAAAAAAATTTTATTGTTCATGATTTTTATAATTCATTAATTATGAAAATGAGGCAACTCTATTTCAGATTTATAAAAATACCTTTTTTCTTAATGTATTCTTGTCAAAATCGTTGCGTAGTAAATTTATCTGTGTTAAAAGTATATACAACATGGTGAAACTTTTCTAGGGTGTACTTATATTTCTTAATTGTATGAACCACGAAACCTTAAATATCTCATTAATAAATAAAGTGGACTTACCCTCTTTTTATAATAAGTGGCCTATTTGTATTTATATTTGGAAGAATTCAACTCAGTATATCTGAGATTTGTTCGCCTTTGTTGATTACTAATTTCATGATCATAGAAATTTCTGGTTAAAAGATAACTAGCAGATTGAAATTTGTACACAAATTTTGTATCATCAATTGACATATTTCAACTTTTATTATATTACACAAGTAATTTGTTTGCAATTATTATATATGAAATATTTTACAAACATTTAATACGTACTGTACAAATTTTATTGCACTTTTGTATCTTTTTTACATTTCTTACAGCTTATATCTGATGCTGGATTTCAAGGTGAAATTACAAGCATTTCAACGGCTGCACAACAAATTGAAGTATTTTCACGAGTTTTAAAAACTGCAATTGCTGGATTTTTGCAAAATACAGAAGATTGGCAGTCAAGTATACAAGAATGTGCAGTAAGTACTATTATTTATGATTTATATTCTGAATCAATTTAAAGTATAATATGTGTATATTATATTTCATACACATACAGAATAAGATTTTTGGAATGTCTTTTAAGCATTAAGCAATGTCTTTTATAAGAATTCAAGGGCGATATAATATGAAGAAAGGAATTTGTTATGTAAAGGCATTCAGATCAAGTGAAAGTCACTTATATTTTTTTGGATATAGTTTTTGAATGTATTTATTTTCTATAATATAATATACAATAATAAGATGAATTCAATTATATTGTTTTGTATATAATTTTTTTAAAAACTGCAGAATGTAAAACAACAAATATAATTTAATCGTAAAAATGTTTAAACAGTCAATGAGAGATTAAGAGAGATTAAGTAGTTATATATGTATAAAAATTTTTTGTTTTCATGTCTTCAACTAGCATAATTCTGACTGCATAGTTTCTTTTTGTAAATTCTTGAAATCATTTTTTGTACACATAGTTTCATTATATGTATATGCATTAATAGGTAACCTATTAAATGAGATAACCTGTATATATATGATAATGTAATTTCTAATTCTTAATGTTGCAATCTTTTTGTTTCTTCGCAAATTGTTCGAATTCACAAGAAGATGATTGATAATACCTGTTATATAGAAGTTGGATTAAATAAGCAGAGAATACATTATAATTGTAATTTAAAATATGTGTCCAGGTTCGTTTCCATTCCAAATTCTATACCAAAAGCATTCTATATAGAGTGATTCATTTTTTAGTGTAACTTATATCTATAAAATTGGATTCTAATTTAAATCAAGTTTCCAAAGTGCATTGTACAATCCTGCTGCATTTTCACATTCAATTTATTCTAACTTATTTCATTGGAATCGAGATTTGGTAATTGCAAGAAAATATAAATGACTTCCAATCAATTATTCATTTGCTATTCTCTCACAATATATTACTCTTCTAAAATAACGTCATTTTTATGTGGGCAATAACATAAAATTTGTATGCCAATAGCTTTGATAGCAGAAATAAATAAAATCTATGCCTCGCTGGGTGAACATGGACATGGAATGAGAGGTACACTGTTAAAGTGGTATAACTCGAAAGTGATATTTTGTTGAAAATATAGAAACTGAAACTTCTTATACTAGGAAATGGAACAATAAAATATATAAAATATCAACCCATTAATGAAAGTTCAACCCTGGAAGTACATTAGTACAGCAAACCTTTCTGGTAACTCATTGAAGGCTGTCGAACGGTAATTGCAATTTCCTAATTTTATCTAGGCTAAAACTTCGTGTAACAGTTATATCCGGAAATATATTTGAAGAACTCATGTCAGACCATTGAAATCGCCGTGCGGTATGATGAGCCGCGTGTTACCTGATGCGAGTGTCTCAATTTTATATAAATAATAAAACACCCCCCTCAATCATCTGAAACTTTTCAATCGTCATCTTTGGAATTCTAATCTTTGTCATTCTGACATGAAATCAAGAATCAAATTCAAAATGTAAATCATCATCCGAAAACATATGGTAGTAATTTTTACAATAATAAAACTGATTATTCATTAAATTAAATGAAAAAAAAGAGAAAAATAAATTATGTTTGCCGGAATCATATTCTTCATGTCAATTGTTTGCTAAGTTTAAAAAAAAAATGTAATGCTGCTAGGACATTCTTTCACATATTTCAGGATATAATCTGCTGTTATATAAAGCTTCAGTCTAGATAAAATTAAAAAATTGTAGTTACCATACAACAGTCTTCCATGAAATACCGGAAAGGATACTTTTCCACTAAACTGAGGATAGCTACTCCACTAGAGGGTTGATTTTTTATATATTTTACTGTTTCATTTTCAACTTCTATACTTTCCGCAAAATTTCACCTTCAAGTCTGACAAGTTTGACAGCGCATTTCTTTATCTCCCATCCCTATGTTCGCCCAGCCAGGAATTGAATTTGTTCATTTTTGTTATCAAAACTATCGACATACGAATTTTTAAAGTTTATATTGACCATTATATTGACTACGTAGCAATGACGCTAGTTCCAGGACTGTATACAGAGTGTTCGACTACATGTGTAGAAAAATTTAGGAGGCGATTCTTGAAACTAAAATAAGAGAAAAATCAAGAATAAAAAAATCGCGTTTTCGGCAAATTTCTAATTGTTAATAACTAAAAAACAAAGTAGAAAACGCAATCTTTTTATTCTTGATTTTCATCTTATTTTAGTTTCAGAAATCATCCCTCAAATTTTTTTACTCCTGTAACCGAATGTATAGTCCTGACTGTATGTATAGTCTATGCCAGGCATCATTATCTTCCTACAGTATAGGCTTATGAATTGTAATTCCTTTAACTCCACCTTAATGAACGCTTTCGTTTTCTGGGAGTTCCTGCTTTCTTTTAGATTTTAATTACCTTTTTCCTTCTTGTTCGTAGTTGCTTTTTATTATAGAGAAACGATATACATATATTTAAAATGTTACAATATGTATTTGTATTATAGTAAAAAGTATATTTTTGAAATATTATAATGTCTTTACATAATCTTTTCCTGACAGAAAATGGTATGTCATGGACAGCACACTTACGTCTACAGTCAAGTATTGTTGCAAATTCTTGCACAAGAATCACGTGGTGGATTTATGATGAAAAGGCTTTCTCAGGAAATCACTAAATGCGCTCAACAAAAGTAAGAAAAAGTTTTTACTATTTTATCGAGTATATACAGTCAGAGAGCGTTCAATTGTTCTCAACTTAGGATCAATAGAATCTAATAACAAAGAATATTAATAAGTTTGCTTTCCAAATTTCTTTAACTTGTTTAAACAGGGAGCACAAACAAACAGAGACTACATAAATTATCGTATGGTTTTCTTAATATTTGATTATCTTAACTCTTCAGCCACACGATAAAATGTATCATCGATCATAGGACGTTCTGGCCAAACTTCTTCCGACCCGTCCCAATCCCTAACACGCACATATATCCCTACTTTTGATATTACAGTTTCGTTAACTTTTTCATTAGATTACTTAGATTAGATTACGCAATTAGATAACAACTCAATGATGGATCGTTATTGTACAGATTATAGCTGTTACAAGCGATAATACTGAACGATTTTGTTTACCGTCCCGTGTTTAACTGAAAAATAATTCTAATACAATATTACTAAGCGCACTCTTACAGACATGATAGACTTTTTGTACTTCGTTCGGTATTTTTCATTTTCAACGATTTGAACATTTTTTTCTACGTTGTAATTCAAAATTTGTTAACGACCACTTTCTATAAATTGACTGCTATTATCTGATTTCGGGGAAAAAATTGGTTGTTTCCCTATTTAGTAGATACATATATTATTTTTATATCAACTGTTTGCTTTCTGAAAATATTATATTAATATCAATGAAATATATTGTTTTCTAGTCTTTGTTTGAAATCATTTTTATCAAAAACAACTTACAAAATTATTAGCAAAAGCTGTTTATTGAAGTATAGGTAATTTGTTGTCTGTTTATTCCATTTGTTAAAAATATAATTCATGTTGAATTCATGGGGATAACCATCATTTAATTAACACCGAGTTTTAATTAATTAAATTTAATAAATACAACATTATTGCACACTAATTTTATAATTCATATATGTATTATATATTTACAGTCATCATGATGTTACTCCAATAACAATGGCACTTAATGGAGCTTCAAGTAGCCCTAGTGCATGTCAAGCACTTGCATCCATGTTATCACGGAATACCTTAAATCCTGCTGATATTACTGTATTATTTCGAAATTATTCTACTGCGGAACCACCTCCTATAGAATTACTTCGTAATCCACAATTCTTAGGTATTAATATACATAATCTATAACATTGCAATTTGTTGTTTTTACAGCTGCTATAATATATACAAAATAATAATTCATTAATTCCAGAACTATTAGTTGATGCACTTTTTAAACCAGGTGTAAAAATTAATCCTGAGCATAAGTCTAAATACATATATTTATTAGCTTATGCAGCTAGTGTATGTGATATTCCAGCCAAGAAGGGGCATTTACGGAAATTAAATAAGGATGAATTAAAAACAACTATTCAAGCTATAGAAAAAGTCCATAACATTTGTAACATTAATAAAGGATCTACTGAACTGATAGCAGAATTACAAACTTTATATCAGTGCATAAGGTATAATGTAACAAATTATATTAGTGGTCATATGATATTTCTTATTTCTATATATAGTAAAATCTACATTCTTTTAGATTTCCTGTTGTAAGTGTAGGTATAATTAGATGGGTGGAGTGTACTGTAACTGAACCATCATATTTTAAATTGTGCACAGAACATTGCCCTGTACATCTTGCATTACTTGATGAAGTTGTAGTTTGTCATTCTTTACTGCATCCAAAAGTGTTACAACTTCTTGTACAGTTATTTGAAAGTAAACAAGACGAACTGGAAATACTTGTGCAGGTAAGAATATTTTAACTATATGTTTAACAATTAATATCAATATGCAGAGTGTATACTACAGAGTGTATCCACTTTAATTTACTATTGCAAATATTTCGAAAAGTACGCTAGGTAGAAGAGTACACTTTTAGGACATTACAAGAAATCGACAGAACGTTGTAAAATATAACAGGATGTTGCAGGTGAAGGTATTTAAAATAGATGACAACTACGTACATTTTTTTAGTGGAATCATATAATTTTTAATGCACTGATCGATACAACTAATTCTCTATAAAAAGGTATTAACATATTTGTATTAAAAAATAATTAATTTATTCTTATATTTCCTGAAACGGCATGGCGTATTTCTTTCTGCAAAATGATGAATAGTAACGGGAAAAATTTAGCTATTTCCTGTATGATTTTATTACAAAGTTTGTGATATAGCACAATGAAAGTAATGAATTTATTTAAATTTTTAAATATTCAAAGATATTCACTTAATTGCTAATACATGCTTGTATTCTTCCTCTAAAGCTTTAAAGAGTTCTTAGCATTTCTTACATATTATTCTTAGCATTATGATACCGTGGAATGTGTTTATAATCATTCTTTTTGTGGAAAAGAACTTAGCAAAGCAGTATTATATTGTGTGTACAATATTAGTAAATTCAAATTATAAGTGAACTCGATATCTGGTTTTTAAGGAAATTGAGGTAAATTGTATACATTGAGGTTCTTACAAAAAACATAGTTCTACAATATAACCATTGCCCAACTATTTATCGATCAATAACAATCGTAATTGATTTATGCCAATAAGGATTTTCTCCCGACTAGTATTAGTAACTGTCTGTTCAGTAAACCAACATTATCAAAGATAGCTTTATTGATAAATTACACATAATAGAAAAAATAGCATCTTTTTTTCCGTCTACTAATAAGGATTTATTTGGCAATTATTACGTTGATTACATCGGATGTAAATGACACTGTTGCGCTACCTTCTTAAGGATATCAGTTACAGTAACTCGTGAAATGTTATGTCTTCCACTAATTTAATATAAGCTACTATTTGTTTTTCGTGTTTCAAAACGACTGGGGTTGGTACTTCTTTCGGACTTGAAACGCTTCTTGTTCTTATCAAATATCCTTGTTCAACCTTGGTATAACAATGTTTTGACTGTTATATAAGTGGGATGTGTTATATCGCACGATAGACTATTGTAGAATAATTATCATTGCATTTCCAAAAAAACAACTAAAATTATGTCAACTATATCTGATTCTTGAATCCTTTTCATCCACTAAATCTATTTTTCATGCTCACAATGAAAGCATTGTAACATTCTTGTTTAATTATGTCCTTAGGAAAAACCTGCTTCGTGTCGTTTTAGAGTTGTAAGTAGTATGTGTATCAATATCATCTTGTAATAATAAAGTTATAATATTTCCTATATGTATATATATTTGATATAAATAGGTTAATACCTCTTTTATATGAGATAACAATTTCGTTTGCTCCATCGATTAGTTTATTGAAAGTTATATGATTTCATTTAAAAAAATGTGTGTGAGTTTCGTCTAATCTTAACATCTCCATCGCATAACAGCATAGCTGCATAACATGCAACTAACCGCCCGAAAATTGAAAAAGTTTTCCTAGTTGTGAAAAATCAACATAGAAGACAAAAGTGTTCTCGTTCTGCACATACGTAATATGATATGAATACTTCAGACAGAGCAAAGACACTTTACTGATCTTTGTCTGTCTCACACAAACGCGGACTTCGATGACGTTCCATGTCGATCTTTCACGATTAGACACAACTCAATCTTCGAACGGTTTCCCCTAGCAAGTGTTGAGACTTGTTATATGATCAGAGAGGAAATGAGAATACTCACGCCCGTATATCGGGTTGATTGGTCCTTATACAAGCGTTACACAAGAGGCAAAGTATTGCACGGGTTAAACTATAGCATCTACAAGAACCTATTGAGATCCACATTAACATAGATAAGAACCTTATTTAGTTCATACTAGCGTAGACAAGAAGCTGTTTAATTCCATCACCGATGAGATACGGAATAGATCCATCACCTTATGGTACTTTTTGTCGCATGTTCTGAAATTCCGACGTAAAAGTAGATGTTTTGCTCTGCCTTCAATGATTTAGAATGGTGAATTTTAGGAATTATTTTCAATCTAATTACCAAAGTTAGTAAAGTCAACAGAAATGGAAATATTGTCTTGTCTAGTCGTGAAAAATCAACGTGGAATGTCAACAAGATCCGCGTTCTTGCGAGCGCGTTCAGACTAGAATGAATAGAATGTCTCTGTCTTTGTCTGAGACATTCATAGCATGTCATGCATACGTAGAACGAGAACTTTCTTAACTTCCACATTGAGTTTTAAAAACTAGTCACGACTCAATTTTCAGACGGCTTTCCCAAGACTTCAGTATGAGTGTCGAGAGCTATTTATGTGTTCGTGGTACAAATATTGCCGAAGGCATGGTTCCCATATCGCATCGTAGGAAAGTGTTACATTTCACGCGTAGTTGCCATATTCCTATTAGTCTTCTGCTTATCGAGAGAAAGTTCAATTTCGTTTGAAAGAATGGTCTACTCCAGCGATCCTGAACCTTTTTTTTTCTTTTTTTTTCCGTGGAGGAAACCTTCATAGGCCCTCCGGGGAGAGGGCGCCGGGTAGTGCCGGATTTATACCGGCTAAAACCTCCACGATGACCGTCCCTCTTGCGATTGAGGGGTGCCCGGGAACCGCTGGGGCGATACACCGGGTCCCCCCGCGCTCGATTATCTATCCGCAATCGACTGGACAGTTTGACGTCGATGATTTTTTAATATGTCGCCGGGGTCATGATTCTGAACAACTTTTTCCTGCACGTGTAATTGCCGGTCGATCATAATTCCGAGATATGCGCCTAGTGAATTTTGCTTATAATTTTGTGCCTGTAATAGCGTACGCGTTTAGTATTGGTTGCCGGCAGCCTTGCGACCCAACCGAAACTTAGCTCTTGTTTATAGTATATACAATGGTTCATAAAAGTATTCGACGCTCGTTATTGAAACATTAAAGCATAAAAATATATGAGATACATTTGATATTTCGAGGTAATGTTATAACTACAGTAAAATACAGGTATGAGTATTGTGTATGTAGAATTTAAAGTGAATCGAATAATATTTGTATAAGTTAGAATACTCATTACAGAAATACGTAAAAAAGGGGTCCCAAAAATTATTCTAACTTAAATTTTCGTTATAAATGTTAGTATCGATGAATTCAGTTGATGGTAAGACATTGTTTAGCGAGTTAAATGTTATAATCAGTTACAATTACCAGAGTCATTATGAATTCGAAAAAGTCTGAAATACAAAAGTGCGAAAAGTGAATTAATATTAAAACTGCAGAAAGCAGGACAATCTTGCAGAAAAATAGTCGATCTCTTTAATAGAAGCAAATCGACGATCCATTATATTATGAAAATATGAAATAACATAGGAAATCTTACAAATAAAGCCTAAAGATCGTCTGAAAGAGTTGACGCGTCGAGCAGAAGAAATAATTATTCGTAAAAAATATGGATATATTGGTTTCGCAACTGCAGACATAATTTTTACGTCAGAGTTGCAAAGAAGAGCCGTATAAAGCCATATAAAAAAGAGACTAAATTTTGCGAAAAAATGTGTTACTAAAATAAAATTATCTTACTAAAGACATTAATTTTTGGAATACTATCATATTTTCCGCTGAAGGTAAATTCAACATTTTTCAGTCTGATGGATGCAATTATGTGTAAAATACCTAATACTAAAATGGAAATACGAAATTTAGTTCTGACGTGGTTCTGAAGTTAGGTCGTAGTGTGAAATAAATAACGAAACGATATTAAAACAAAATATTATTGAAATATGGAATAATCATAAAACATAGATATTACACAGAAATTAGTATATTGTATGGAAAATTGTCTTAGAAATGTTATTCGAGCCAAAACTGGACTAACTAAATATTAATACACCAGGTAAGATATACAAATAATAAGAAATAATGTATGCGTTCGAATACTTTTATAGTCTTCTTTTTGCATGTATCTGTAATAAGTATTCTATAACTTCCACAATTTATTTATTAACCAATTAACTTCAAATTCAAATAACAATCTTAAAATCTGTATCTTACTGTAGTTACATTGAATTATGTTGAAATATCAAGCGTATCACATATATTTTCATTCTTCAAAGTTTCAGTAGCGAACATTTTAATATTTTCGTGAGCCACTATTATGTATAGACGGTATCTTGTTGCTGCATACCGTTGAGGTGGTATTACACGTATTGATTTGTTTAATAAAGAGACGCGTGATAAAGTTACAATAGTCGATTATATATAAATCACTTTAAGTACAAGTACAGAGATAGTGTATTCCGTCGTAATCGTCGCTCGTGACGGTGGAGTAATAGAAAGTTCAAATTTGATTCCGGTTGATGATTACACATAACGGCGATATTGTTTTGTCCGGAGTTCGTTTGCCTTTAAATCTCGTAAATCGAAACGGCATTGATACTCCGAGGCACAACAACATGAGTCACTCTCGATTCGAATCGTCCTATAACTCGTATGCCGTGACTACATCCGTGACTCGTTACTTAGTTCGATTGTTCCTATGAGATTTCGGAAAAATCGCGCACAGGGATACGTTACCTTCAAGACAGAACGTACATCACACGACGTAATAAAACAGCGTACAGATTTTCTAGTCACTCGGACGTTTTCGCGTCCTTATACTCGATCAGATAGTCTCGATTTATAACCCCCAAAAATGATAGCTAATCAAAAAACTACATCAATCACGCTCACAATAGCTATCGACAAATAACATTATTTCCACGTAGTTGAAGAAATCCGACCTATCATTGGCGACAGTTTTATGACGGACTCTAAACATCGAACAGACTCCACACGAAGCGAGAGACAACGAAAAATGTGTTTTTTCCTCGTTTTGGATCAACGGGGTCCCATCGTGCAATGCGCCGTTGTCAAGAAAGGCCTTGTCTAGAGGTTCTTTTCTCTTCACAGTTTCCTAGCTTATTGTTTTTATTGTCCCTTTTATTGTCCCTATAATCTGTCCAGCAGGATAAGAAACAGACACAAGGAAAATGTGATTGCAGCGGCCGCAACTATCGGCTCTCGTCTCGTTGAATAAATTATAGCTGCATTTCTTATTTATGGTTTTTTCCTTCGAGCGATCTCAAGCGTTTGAGTCCCAAGCAGAAAAGACCCAGAATATTTGAACGCTACGGACAATTGACGGTATTCTGTATTTCATTGTTATCTTTTCAATAATTTTTATTGAACAAAACTTGAAATATTTATAAACTAATATAGATGTATTTTATAAAAATAACAAATGTGACGAGCGCTATTGCGCCGCTTGTTTCTCTTCGCAATCTACTAAGACAAGCGCTATCGCGCTGTTTGGGATTTTTCGACCCTGTTTGTTCAAGGACCCCTGGGGCTCAAACGATTAATGTAGCCGATTATTTCGCCGAAAGTATCTTTATTATCGCTAAGTCAAAAGCTGAAAGCAATCCACACGCTTTTCCAACATTTAGATAACACGCACTATCGCACGCGGCGATAGAGATTATTGACATTGCGACGATCTATATCCTTCGGGCGACATCACAGCTCTCTGATACGATTGTATCTCTACCTAGCAACATCCTACTGATATTCTATTATCTACAATGTCCCCCCCCCCCGATCTTCGACAACTTCTCACAAAGCATTTTCCTCTTCTAAGGATACTTCTTAAAATATTTGCAATAATACAATTAAAATCAAATATTCTATATAATTAAATTTACTTTGCGGATGTTTTAAAATATCTTCGTAATAAATTTGACATATATTAATCCGTATTTTTGAATAACAACTAATAAAATTTAATCTTGAAGAAAAATTACTATTTTGATAGAATATTATTTTATAGGATCAAAAATTATTGACTTCTTTTATTTACAATTATACGCAATTTATTATGTTTTCGATAGGTTAATGAATCTGAAAATACAGGTTTGAAGTTTAAAAATTGCAATTATGTAAAACTAACCATTTGTAGGGTATTGTTACTTTAACGCCATATTGGCTTCTACCCATACCTCATACAATAAGTGAACCGTACAGATGAGCATTCACGTGCTCTCGGCTCTTACGCTTGCCTTATTAAAAAATGTAATATCTTTGGATTTCGGCCATCAACGATGCCATCAAATCGATATTCTTATGACGGACAAAATGTCGATATAAAAATTCGCATAGGCGATCGACAAATACGTCATCATGGAAGCGACCCTTTTTCAGTTTTTAGATGATTGCCAATTGGATTTTATTTTTTGAGTATGCATACCATGAAAAGCTGTAATTAAATTCGCGAAAAGATTAGCTTATATTAACGTAACCGGCCGTCTCACGACGCCTGGCAAATAAATCCTAATTCGGACCAAAACCAATGTCGTTTTATCTACAAATTCCACGCTGTGATTTACTATGTACGTATCCTTCTACAGCTAACCTGGCATAACTTTTGAAATGAATGAAAAGGAATAAAAAATAAAAGAAAGAGACTATAAAAAAGCGATAAAAAAGAAAATAAAACGAAAATAAACGTAACGATGTAAAAATATACAAGTGAATACCCCGGAAACATTGAAAAAAGTATTATGAGTTATGTATAAAAGTTATATCAGGGTGAAAGATCAAACATACGCAAAATACATGTAGCGAAATACATTTGGCTTAACCCGCCAAAATGACTGCAATTCATGTGCAGTCAGTGGTTCCACGGAGTCCAATCATTGCACGGAACATGGATAGAAGCCAATATAGCGTTAAAATAATGTGCAATATATTCCGGAAATGTCTAATTTTATATAGTCATAACTTTTGAACCACTAGATTACGCAACTTAAAACTTGTATTTTCAAATTCTACGTATCGAGAAGTACAAGATTAAAAATACAAAAAATCAATAATTTTTTGTCCTTAAGTAAAGTTTAATCAAATTTGATATAATATAATCAATTACTTGATATAGAATGAATTTCTTTTAACATATATATATATATATATCGAAAAGGATGTCGCTTTTAAGGCACATAATTCCGAGAATTATTTGTTACTCAAAAGATTAAAAAAATAATTCGTTCTTCAGCTTCGCTTTTTTCATCTGTAGTCATTTCATTCTTAGTTGTGCCATTTTGGGCATTCATTATGAGTAAGTTTATAATTTACTTATTAATTTTTTTACATATTTAGCATGTAGTTAAGAAAACGAATGTAAAACACGTTAGTAGCAATTTTATACTTATTATTTTTGTGAATTAATAACCTTTCTTCTTTAATTTTCAGTTGGAAATGAAAAAAATGTTAATTGACAGAATGGTGAACTTATTAAGTAGAGGTTGCGTGGTACCAGTAGTATGTTACATCAAACAGTGTTGGCAACGTGGAGACACAGATGTATCGTTAATTAGGTATTTTGTTACAGAGGTATTGTAAAATTATTTTTTAAATAAATATGTACATACACAGCATGCTTAATGATACTAAGATGTTATGGTATTAGGTTTTAGAAGCAATAGCTCCACCATATACAGCTGAATTTATTCATTTATTTCTTCCTATGGTTGAAGATGAAGAAATTACAGGTACAATGCGTGGTGATAGCGACAATGATCTTGTTTCAGAATTTATAGGTGAGTTTATAAAATCTTACATGTGGATTATATTTAATTTCTGACCTGTCTTTTTCAGTACACTGTAAAGCACATTGCCCGACTATAAGATGATCTATTGAAAGGAAGGTGGATTAAATTAAATGGATCAAAGTAAAGAAGCTCATAATATTATTAGATATTTTTACTTCATATAAGAATGTTGAATTGCTACATATAAATTCTTTCTAAACTATTTTATTAGATCCTTTTCTTATTTCATATACAATATCCAAGGATATGCATATATATATTTAAAGAGTTGGATGATTTTTTCCTCAATCTGTGATATCATAATTTATGGATTTTCTGCAACAAAAATAACGAAATGTAATTTTTGTAACTTACCAAATTTTTTTAAATAAATAAATAGAATTAAATAAGTTTAATTTCTGCTCAATAAAACGTTAAAATATTAAACAGTCCATAATAAAATTATAACATATATTATATATAACATATGGTTTTTAACTATATGTTAGTGTATATTCACTATTAGTATTTAATCAATTATGATGTACAAGGTATCTCTTAACATACAAAGCATATATTCATGGTATTATACAATCCCGAAACTAATGCTTCTATATGAAAATGAGATGAACATGTTCAATATTATTTTTGCATGGGAATTGTTTCCGAATAAATCTTCATTTTCACTTAAAAGGGGAAAATCTAATTTAGATTTTAACAATTTCTAATTGTATATGTACAGGGTAGGATTAGTTTGTGACAATATCTTTATCGATGACAGTTTTATCGACATCATTTATATACCAACAATGTCTTCCTCGACACTCAGAGACACTCACTCAGTTCGGTGAAATGAGCGTCGACGAAAATATTGTCAGTGATTCCAACATGTCGACAAATAAACAATGTCGACGAAACCGGGGTCGGTCAAATGGTGATGAAAACATCAACGGTGATCAGAAACCAACCCACAAGGCGAATTCTGGTCCGAACCTAGACTTAGTGACCGGGCCGAACTATGATTCTGTTCTTATCTATATTAGATAGAAAGATTGCTTTGTTTGCATTACATTGTACTGTTTATTATAATGTAGTTCGATTTTTCACAGAAGTGCGTCGACACAATTCCAAATGTACATTTTTTAAAAAATGGAATCTTACGATTTTGTTTGCATTAACTGATTCTTCGTGCCATTTTGAACAAGAAGGTATGAGGATACAACGGCAAGAAAATTAATATTTTGTATGATATTACAAATTTAATGAAACTACAGGAAAGCTACCTCATCTTTGATTCTGATAATTTAGAAATATGTTATAGATATCAATATTTTGAACTACTATTTCTTATACACATAACCAGCGGTCGACCTTAGCATTCGAGATATCCTCAAAAAACTACTGATACCACTACAGTGTCTTTCAGTCTATAGTTGTAAATCTATGCCAACGTATGGGTCAGTATTGGTTGCCAGATATTTATCTTCTGTTCATAAACAAGTATTTATAAATGTGTACAGTTGTATATGCAAGGCTGCAAGAAATATTTGTTATAACTTATGATTCGAAAATCATCAGTGAATATCACCAATGTAGTTTAGACGCGGGGCGGCTAGCAACATTTATATAAATCATAAAATAATTATAAAAATAGGGAAATGAATGATTGATATTAGTTTACGAAATAGAAGAATTGTTATTGTTTCATGTAGCATTATTAGCTGTGTTGAAAACCCAAACCCAATTATTGTACATTAATGATATTCGTTTTTAATTGAGTTGTAACAAACATTTCTTACAGTCTTGTATATATGCAATTGTGCACGGGATCTATAAATAAAAGGTAAGCAGCTGGTGGCCAGCAATATTCGCGCATACGTTATAGAATGTACTATATACAAAATAATTCAATGTGCTCTAAAAAGAACCGGCAATTTTTCACGAATATCTCGGAAACTAAGCGAGCTCAGCTCTTAGTGTACAGAAAAGAATTAATCAAAATATTGAGTTTTACAACATATTCAAAAATCATCGAAATCGGAGAGGAAGTAGTTTTTCTACGAGTTCACCCTAATTAATTAATATGTAAATGCTATAATAAATACACTGATGTGCCAACACTTTTTGTATACATTGTAGGTATATGTATATTAATGAATGCGATACATTGCAAGTTATAGCTAAGTGCACGTGTACTCGACGAATTTTCGACATCGATTTACTCAGAATTAAAATCTTGTATGAAAAATGATTATTATATGTTTTGTTTCTATTTTATCATATCAAGCCTTCTTGGATTGTACTATCTATGATTATACCGTTCGATTATACCTTGTACTTATATAAATTTCACACATTTCACACATTTATATAGTAGCTATGTTAGTAGTAAATTACTTAATATTGAACAGGGAATCTCCATATCTAAATCTCCTTGCTGTTATACTTTATGCACTAAAATATTTGTTATAAATAATGCTCATGCATTCTTATATAAACATTTCACGCTATATGAAATCCGAATTTAAGACTTACGCATGATTGTACATTTACGCATGTCTATTTGTTTATTATTATTGTTTTTCAGCTGTAATGAAAAAGTATTATTGAAGTGATATATATATATATATATATATATATATATAAAATTTAATATGCTATAACATACGCACTACGTGTCCTGCTAACATACCATTGACCAACTATCTTATGACAAAAATAACGCATACTACCGGGTATTTTTATAATTGAACAAAAATTGAATAGAAATTTAGTGTTTTCATTAAATAGCAAATGTTATAATGATAATTAACGCAAGTTTATATTTAAATAATTGCGTAAATTAATGTATGCGCAACCATGAGTATATTTTTGTTCGGTTAACACTATGCTAATATGTATGTATCTATGTGTTCAGAAAATTCATGAGAGAAGATTCTTTTCCTACGTGAGAAATTGTCCTCATCACATAACGTGACATTTCCGCAATTCAGCGGAATAAAATTATTACGCCAAAAGAATACTAATTTTATTGAAGATTGTGTCTGTGCGTTTTAGGGAATCTTCTAGTAATGTAAAATGTTATATTGAATGGAATGTTGACAACAGTTTTATATATACTAAAAGCAATTTAATATTTATAAAAAAAAACTATTTAGAAGGTATTAGATTTATAAAAAAAACAAAAGTATTAGGAAAATCGTCGCAAAAGTTCTTACTCTTGTAGGAGAGACCGAAGCAAGGTGATACATTTCTTAGTCCTCAATTTTCTAAAGTTTCTTTTAAGATATACTTTTTTCCCTACTTATATTACAAGTAAAAATTTGGGAAGATATAATTTAATTCAATCAAAATAATTTTAATATTTGGAATCTTCAAAATTTGAACGAAAGAATAAACGAAAGATTTAATATTGGATTCATATGAGATATGAGTGATAGAGACAGACAAGCTTAATAGCAAGACGTATTAACGTTTCATAATTCTTTGCTATATAAGGATACTGTATGAAGCTAGAAAGAAATCCACTACAAGAAAACGAGGGTCTGTTTGGTTATTTCTGGTGAACCCATAATTATAAAAATATATGTACATATTGACCGAAAGTTCACATGATGTAAATCAACGAGTAAAGTCATATATTAGCGCGTGACGGAAGTGCTTCTTTGCCGCTATGAAGTATCTCAGATAGTATCAGAGAAAGTATCAGAGGATTTCTTTTCACTTCTGTATGGTACCAAGTGAAAAGGTGTACTCAGATAGGTTTGACAGACAGAGGTAATGAATTAAATATATTTCCTAAATTATATCATAAGATGGGAAGTGAGAAAAAAAGGGGAGAATGATTATCATTTTTGTATAAAAAAAACCTTATGCAATGTAAAAGTATGGGGAAAGAATGAATGTCTCTGAACAGAAAAAGACAGGAATGTTCTCTAAGCTATTTGGTATTCAGTTTATTTATAGCGAATTGGTGGAAGAAAAACGCAGGCCGAATGTGACAATGAGGACTATGAAGGACTTATGCATTTAATAGATTAAACAGAATTATTGCCGGCTGTGGCGAAACCGAAAACGATAAGACTCAAATAATATCTCATGATTTCATCCAAAATACCATGACAAAAATAGTTTTTCATCTTTTTAACTATGATACATCTTACCACAAAATTAAAGTTAATAACTATTCCAATACATAAAAATGAGAAAGTAGTCGCTCTAAAATTTCAATATGTAATCCACATTTTTCAACATTTCTTAGCGTCTTTTTAATTTTTTTTTTACAAATATTCTCTAACATACACACTGTGTCTATAATGTCCTAGAATTTTTTCAGAATTTTAACATGCCATTAAGTAAGTAAACAACGGATAATCCGAGTTTACCCTGTAACTATCTTTTCAGTCAAGATAAAGAGCTGAGAATTGGCTTATGATGTTTCCTATTGGTAAACTATTGAATGATTTATCACATATTAAAATCTATTCAAGAGCAGTTTTCATCTCCTTATTCTGCTATACATGTAATATGTATATATAAAAATTTAACATTATGCATGTATTTTGTATTGTGTACAACAATTTTGTATATATATCACATATTTCTGTATATATATCTATGGCTGTAAGGAAGAACGTTGCATATCACAAGTATTCAGTTTTGAAATACTAATCATTTAATAATCATTTAATGTTCTTAATATCAATTCTCCTTATTACTAATGTTTCATGGTCTCCTTTCTATGGTATAAATGCATATTTCCTTCACTTTGCATAATACTATATATTTGTATAACTAACGTAAATAGCAATAAGCAGAATAGAAATAATTTACGAATACTTTAAATAGAACGAGCAGTTCAAACGTTCAGTGGACTTGCGTTATTCTGCCCGATCATATCGCAGTGAAGTTGTTTTTCCAAATCAAAATATAAACACAATACGCGAGCATTCTTCTGTTAACGCGTTTCTGTTCAGTGCAATCTTGCATCTTATATGACGAATGTCTTCGAATTGTTTTAGCAAATTTTAATAAACACATGCATCAAATTCAACAATACTGCTTCAATTTATGTGACTGTTATTACTTGCAGTGAGAAATGTTTGGGTGGAAATTGAATGGCTCCGGGAGGTGCACATTCTAATCTTATCAGTTCTTTTATGAGTGGACGCGTCAGGGAAGACGTCACGAAGACAGCGTGAACACAAGAATACCGCTTAGCGTCTGTCCTTGTCCTTTACACATGAAATTGACAAATTGTTTTTTTGTATAAACCGATTAATATTTCTGTATAGGAAATGACGAGTTGCATCAATCAATGCATTAAAAGATATATGATTCCATTTAAAAAATCAAAGTTGACTTTCATAAGTTCCTGATACATCAAAGTTCATACAGACAAAAAAACTATTAACATAAGAATGCACCTCTCTATGAAACCATTCGAATCAACGTGAAGCATTTCTCGCTGCAAATAATAATGGTCACATGAATTGAAGTGGTAACATCTGGTGAAGGATACTTCATATAGTGAAATATAATACATATGTCCTAAAATGGATCTAATTGCCCAGTATTTTTCAGATACTGATTTATGGATATGGATCAATTTTTGAAGGTACGTGAATTATAACTATGCGTATCTAAATAGCATACTGAAATAATATAGCTTTACATTGAACAAAATCCAAAATCTGGTAACTATAATTATTTTACCTGCAAATAAAGAATAGAATGTTTATATGTAGGATTATAGTATAATTGTATAAGATAGAAACACAAAGTAATGTACATATTGTCTTTTTCAAAATAGTGTACTATTCTTGATAAAATAAAAATATATGTAGAATATAATTTTGGTCATTTTATTTTATATAAAATAAGTTATGGTATAAACAGATTAATGAACATAGAAAATAAAAGCAATTACACATGAGAAACCAAAGTATTCGTATTCTCCAAATTTGGGTGGACTCGCATTGTTTTGTCTAATGCATATGAATTGAATATTGAACTTTGATTGAATTACGTTATTTCCTTGAACCTATAAAACTTATTTTATGCATTTTTTTCTACAGTTTAATTAATGCACAAATTCAAACATTTTGAAATTGTGACATGCAGCATTTTTCCCTACAGCCACAGATATACATGTACACATCTTATATAATATATATATATATATACATATTATTATTATATACATATTATGTATATATATATATATATACATATTATGTATATATATATACATATAAACTCATGTTATTTAAAAATATTACTGTATCTTTCTGTATAAATAATACAAAATAAGTTAAAAATTACAGTTATATACTTACTAATAGGTTTACCATCTTTCCATTGGGTAAATTTCACGTTTATTTCATCACGTTTTAGGGCATCTGATCGGAGCTCTGCTTTTAAAGCTTGTCTAACAAGTCTGGCAGCTATTTGCGAATAATTAATATAACTGAAATGTGAACACAGATTACATAATATTTTTCAATAGTGCATATTTAACATTAAAAGCAAATATCTTTGAAATAAATATTTTACTTTAATCCCGCTTGCCTCCACGCAGACATTTCTGCTGATAACTTTATTTAAAATAATACTTTTAATTTAACTCCAATGTGATAAATCGAAATTGATCAAATCGTTTTTTAACCGAATCTCTTATATCTGCATCGAATTTATGTCGTAAGCGTAAGTCGTAAGGAACCACGGTTGTATAACTCCTTGCAGTAACTGTTCTTGTATACACACTCAGATTTGGAAACTTCAATGGAGGGGATAAGGCTCTTTTGGATCAAAAAATGTCTCTCAAGGCGCTTCAATCGATTTGTTAGGCTTGGTTCTGTAGCGCGCCTTATGTCTGTAATCTGCAATCTCCGATACGACCGTGTCTATAACTGATCTATACTCTGTGTTATATCAATCTACATTTATTTAAACAATTAATTGTACCGTGTCACATAAAATATTGTATGTTCACTTTAAATACATTGAAAAATTATGTTATAAAATTATAATTATGAAAAGTTTAATTTATATTTTTCACCTTCAGTGGTAAGGATAGCAAAGGTGGCGTTAAATGCAAAAGTTTAACAAATGGATCGTAGCGCTATGGCTAGCGGCTGATTTATAAAACACATCTCCGGATATTAAAAACCTTATCCCTTCCACTGGAGTTTCCAGACCCTGTGTATACGACCGTGGTAAGAAAGGACCACGATTATATAAATTGGTCTTAACCACTCAATGTCGAAAGCATTGAGGAAACCGTCTGAAAATTGAGTCATGAAGAATCAATATAGAAGACAAGACTGTGAATATCTCAGCAGAGACAAAGGCACTCTACTGATCTCTGTATATCTTTGTTTTCTTACATGTTGATTTTTGAGAACTTTGTTTTCTTACATGTTGATTTTTCACGACTCAATTTTCGGATGGTTTTCCCTAGCTAGTATCGAGACTTGTTTATATGATCCTAGAAGGGCATGAACATATATAAGAATATTAGCAAGAACATAGATATTACAACTTTAAGATAGGTACTATTATAAACTAACTTACTTAGAATTTCGGAATTTTAATTTCACTTATAAGGATTGAAAAATTATATGACATATATGACATATGAAAAATATATATCTGTATTATTTAAATAACTACAAATATACACAACTCAATATAAAAATTTGAAAATAAAACTAGGAATATTTTCGACATATTTTTTAAATTATTGATTAATTCATTATACAATCGCATATAATACAATGCAGTATAATGTAAATAAACAATCATTAAGAATTATATAAAAAGAATGTTTTACTACTAGGGAAATTTCATGTAAACTGATAAATAATTACATTTTATACAAAATGTAAATATATGAATGGAACATTCCGTAGCAGCTGGTTACTGGTCACTGACTTCTAGGAAGTTTCTAGCAAGATGTCGGAGGGTGTTTTGCGTGACAAGCCGCTAGTATGCTTTTGGACGATATGACTTGCTTATTGCAGTGTATGTATACAAAATTCCGGCCTATATTAAATCCTAAAGTGTTGCAATATTGCTAAAGTTAAAATTGAAGTTTTAACTACTATTATAACATTAAAAAACCAAGAAAACTAGGACTATTTGCAAAAATTGTGTCAGTGCGTGTACCACTGCCAAGACCAATATTTGGAATGTTAATTTTTCTTCTGATTGCGGGATAAAATTTTCAGTTTAAGCAAGAACTTTTACTAAAATTGACAAACGCGTTATTATTATTTAAAATTGGGATGGGAGCTAAAGCAAGTACTGTTGCACAATCTGCTGGAGGCAATGGACAATCCTCTACTGGAGCAAATGAAACTGCAATGCAAGGATTTTCTATGTTACGTTCTCTTCCTGGAGGTGTTAGCATGTTACAGCATCAACATCAGCAAGGAAATCAATCACAAACTTCTAGAGTATCCGGAGATAGTAGGCAACGTGCTCGTTCTTTAAGTTCAGTACCGGATCTCTCATCTGGTGAACAAAGTAGTCTTGCTTCCTCAGTTGGAGTTGGAGTTGGTCAAGCACTTGGTTTGCCACAACTTGAATCAGATGATCCTGATGAAGAGAGCGGACGAGTTTACTCAGCACATAGCTTGCCATCCCATATCTGGTCTCTCAACGGTAAGTTTATTAGTTTATAGCAAATACATTATAACATTCAAAGTAATGGCTCTGTACCTGTTTTAGTTACTATTATTTTTATAAACATATATTATAGTGGATACATGTATTATGTATATATATCTGATATATATATACACTTTATACATATACATATATATCTGCATATAGTATAATAAATATACAAATGATGTAATGTAAAATATTCTAAATAAATTTGTAACTCTTTTGTATGAAATTATGACTAAATTTGCATAATCTAAAAATATTAGAGGAGTAAACTTGTATTAACTTATTAGTTAATGATATGAATGTTATCATTGATTACATAACTTTCTATGATATACAGATCTCAATCATAAATACAGATAAGCTTCTTAGTTTTCATTTTTGTTTATTTTAGAAAATAATAAAATAGGTCGTTATATTCTTATTTTGTTTTTATTAATATTACATGAATTTCATTAAGTATAATAATGCCTTCAGTTTTTAATCGATTATATTTATTAACCGTATTAGAATTTCAAATTGTGCATTGTAACCGTCGTAAAATTTTGAGAAAATAAAAGTAAGGTTATGTTAAGGTCTAGAAATTTTACGAAATAAGTGAAAGTTGAAATAAAGCATACCTGTTTGACTCATGTTGTCGTAATAGTTGGCCCGGTAACCATACATATGTGAATCGATTGTATTTTAACCTAGGTGCGTAAATTTTAAATTGCGGTTATAGAATAAAAGTAATTATAGACAAAGAATTTCGTATGATTTTAAAATATTGTCTATGTGATGGGTATGTTAAAATTATTTGAATTTTATTATGGGAATTGTAATAAGTTCATGTCTAAATGAATCTGAGGCAGAAGTTGTTCCAGTAAATCAAGTGAGAAGAATTTTTTATGGTATAACTTTTGTTAGTTTCACGTTAATAAGTATTATGATGTAAATACAACAAATAATTATTTTATTTTATATTCAAGGTCTAAAATGTCCTGTTTGCTCCAAGTTTGTTCTACCAGACGATATTGAGTGTCACTTGGTTATGTGTTTAACCAAACCACGTCTTAGTTACAATGGTAAGTTTATATTTTATGTCATCTGTTTTTATACAATACAATAATTTTAGACTTTTTGATTACTACATATGTATTATTACATTTTTCAATAACTGATATGTAATGAGAATAAGTTTTTTATACATGTGTGCGTAATGTAAATCATATAACTCAAATATCTCAGAAACAATTTAATCAATTTTAATTATTTTGATACAAAATATTCAGATAGCTCCAAAATTTATGTCAAATTAATTTTCTATTTATTTTTTTCTAAATGGAAACTTAAGTAAAGTGTTTTTATAATATATATTAGGCAGTAACAGACTCTATATAACAATTTCTATATATAATAATAACATTGCATAAAATATTTTTTTAAAACTATTCCTTTTTGTGTTACAAATGTTTGAAGTTTAAAATGATATACATCAATTGATTTGAATTTTATGAAATAGACATGATGCAAATAGGCTCATTATATTGAATAAAATTTATTAAATGTTCAAATTGTTAACTATGAACATGTAAACATTTAATTATTTCAAACACAATAGTGCTTTTAATGTAAAATAGTATTCGAGGTGTTATTGCGATAGATGCTTTTCTTATTTTTTTGCTACATTCTTTGTGGTTGTTTCTTATTTAAAGAAGTACATTTTTTGCGTGTATCTGTAAAATAAATAAATGGTGTAAATAATAAGTGATGAAAAAGTATGAAATGACTGCTGAATAGTTCTTGTTTTCTAATATTCATTTTTAATTTATGATATATTTAAATTTTTTATTTTATGGTTTCCTTTCTTTATTATATGGATAGAATAAAAATTACTACATTTGGCATGCAGAATCAATACAAACAATAAATTTCGTACCTTGAGTGAGATTAATTTAAATATTCATTTAAAAAATATTGAGTACTGTATAATATGATTGTATTATGTATACCAATTAAATTTATAAATCTATGAAGACAATGAATTTTGGATATCTCAATCTCTGATTGATGATTTTTGAAAGAGTGGTTGAAAAAAGATATGCGAAATAAAAATTGTTGATTTTTTAACATAGGTTACGAAAATGATTTATGTGAGTCCTCGTTTAAAACTTTTTCATTAAATCATTAATTTATTTCTTAACGTGTATTTAAAAGTTTTTGGAACCTCTAATATTAAAAACTATTTTTAAGAAATTTAACTACTATTGTTTATTTAGCCCATTCTTACTAAGACTTGTAACATCGAAAATTGTATTTTGTTTTTTATACACATATGGTACAGGAGATTGGAACAAAAGTATATTTAGTTTCTGACTGCAATTAAAAAGGAATGTTAAAAGAAAAAAATTAATGGTTCAAAGACAACTGCATTTTCATGATCATATTTTTAAAGTAATTGTTGTTATTCATGTGTATCTTATAGTTGGACTATTTTTTAATGTTTCTCATAGAATTTAATGGATATATACTTTATCTTTAAAGTAACTCTGCAGAAAAAAGTTCAGTGATACTTGTGTATTAATTATGTTAATACTATTCTTAAACTTAATTGACATTATCACTGAAACAGTTGGAAATCCTAATTTCAAATATTATCATTAAAAATATATGAACCAATATTAATTCTAAGATGCTTAAGGGAGGAAGGATGTCAAGTATATCCAGAGAATTAGAAACATTAGTAAACCTTTTAAAACCTTAAGCGTATTAGGCTTAACACTTAGGATATGCCTCTACAACACATTAATATTAAATCTTATTTGAAGATGTATGATGTATGATGTTTGAAGATATGAGGTGTTGATAAACTTTTAATATGTATTATGTAGTACTAATATGGTAATTCTAAGATATGGATTTTTAATGGCCCATGTATATTTGGTATATCAATTAAATACTTCAGTTTTAGTGAATCTACATATATCTATTCGTTTACATCATATTTTGAGGGATACTAAGCAATACTGTACAATAAGCGTATCCTTGCTCCTCATATGATAAAGATTAATTCTAGTATGATAAAAAGTGCCGTCCTAGACAGGAAAGGTTTATAATGTTGTTTGTCATTGCAAGCAGTACATAAATTAGTCACTTGTCTGAGTTATTTGGATATATGTGAAGACCTCACTCCCATAGTATTTTATTTTATTTTCGTTAATTTGCAAAAAAGAAATTCTGATATATATGTTAATTATATGTGTGTGGTCTACAATAATAAATTTAGTGATAGTCGACAAATAAAAAATTATAAAAAAAAATTAACACAAATGTTATAATCTTTGGTATATTATTTAAACAAATGGATTTGTTTTTAATGTGTTTATATAGTCATTCAAAAGCACAACATCCACTGATATAATTCCTTTGTTTTGAATAATTTCCGAGATATAACAAAATATGTTTTCAATTTCTAATTTCAAAGATTGTTTTCATTCTGTAGATGTAGACGATTATCAATAAATAAATGTGAGTTGAATATATTTTGGCAAAATAGCTGCCTCAAAAATGTTATCACCATCAGTAATTAACAAATAAAAGACTTCCCTTCTTGTTAAATTTTATAAATGCATCATATTTCTGTAAAGTATTCTTTAATTTGTAGAAAAATTTTTGTGAGCATTATCGACGGAATATCTTTTTCAATAGATTTTTGTGTGCCCATGGAATAATGAAACTATTTAAATAATTTGCAAAAGAACAAACAAAAACCAGTTTAAAAAACAGCATTGTATGCATTATAGTTATTGTTAAAAAAACATGTTTGTGGAAAATAATCCTCTTGAACCTTTTTTTTCTTTCTATATTTCTTTTTTGCAATCAGAAAAAAAATATGTATTGTCCTAGTTGATGAAGCATTCTAAATGTACAATATACATAAAAAATAAGTGATTTTATACTTCTGGATCGATGCCGATGTGTAAAAAGAATTCGTGCAATATTAACGAGCATAATCCTTAAAACTAAAAATTTTTTATAGCAACATATTGTATTCATCGCAAATGGCCCCTTCTCTCTGAAAAAAAAATACTAAAGTTTTAATAATTCTTAAAGTAGCTTTATTCACAATGCGTCTACATTCTGCAGTTAGATCCAAGAAAAGTAACATCTGTTATTGCACTTAGACGTTTCAGATTCTCTGTTGTATATCCCATAGCTTCCCTTCTTTCTTCTTTTTTTCTTTCTGTCGATATAAATAGCTCCGAATCCCGAACGGGGTCATTTGTGACCTAGGGTTTGGGACCTTTATTGCTTGCAAGTAGAATACGTCGCAATAAGTAACATTTTCTACCTTGAACTTTTTTCGCAAATATCCACCGGTCCAGGACCGTAGAATCGTGCTACAGTCTACTGCTTACTTCTTATACAAATATATAAATACATTGTATACAATAGAACCTGGTTTATGCGAACAGGTTGGGGGACAAAGCAATCGGGATAAATGAACAATTCTTATAATAATAAACGTTCACACGCATATCCATTATAAGAATAAGTGTTTATATGTATTACGAAATTACGCTTGATCATAGTTTGGATAATAAAGGCTCAGCATTAACTTTGAGCATAAACGACGTGCGGATAAACGAAGTTCTATTGTATATACATATACAATGTAGAATACATTATGCAGTGCGCTAGGTAAATTATCACAACCAAGTATTTTTTAAATAAAAGAAAATGTCAAAAAACTATTTGTTGGAGCTTTTATACTTATAAAGGTTATATTATTTCTGGTATATATAATATGTAGTATTTTTAGATGGAGTTGGTCCAAAACTTCAGGACATTTTTTTTCTTAAGTGGAATGCTACATTTTTGACTAGATGGTGATGTAAAATGAATACAAAGATATACTATATTATTATTTGCCTCGACAGATATAATTTATTTTGTACTAGTGAAATCAGTATGCATAGAAATATTTATTAATTTTTACTTTGCGATTTGAAAACCTTCAATATTAAAACAGCATATAACAAGTAGTCAAACCATCTTCCAATAATTTCCAAATATACTTGCATTGCTATTTGTGAATTATATACATTGTATATTTTCTTACTTATCTTAACCATAAAGATTACAGAATTGCTTTGGCATATCTCATAAAATTTGATAGTTTTGTTATAATTAATATTTAATTTTTAATAAATACTTAAAGCGTTTCTATAGTTAATTGTATCATCATTTTTAAATAACTTTTTTAAATTATATTTCATTATTAATTTGTTTTGTACGTTATTCATAATAGAATATTTAAATATCTTATTACGAAGTTTCCACTCTTTCTCAATAGTATTACGAGTCTAGTGATTGTATATGCCTTTGTACGAGGGAGGATTTTCACTATTGCATTTATCTAAAGAACACAGAAAAAAGTTTTTGGTAATTCATATTTTCTAAAATTTTGTATGATTATTAGAACTTCAAACATTAATTTTGTTTTGATATAAGTTTGATATTTGAATATGATATTTTTATTATATTCAAAATTTCTTGAGAATTTTACTGAATATCCACTGATAAGTTATCAGTTCATTGCATTATTTTTTTGTATATTGCATCATATATTGCAACATATAAACACATTGGTATTGGAGTAGGATCTATCTTTTATATTCCATAATATGAAATTCATCGCTAGGAACATACACGTTTCACTTTGTACATAATACTTCTTTACAATCTAATAGCAAAGTATTCACAGCAGAGCATATAACATTTTCTTTCTTATTTTCATTTGTACACATAGTAACATGCTTCTGCGATTTGTTTGGAAAAGTAGAAAACACACTGTGTAGTTTTTATTTCCATACATACACGTATACTTCATAAACATAAATTTCTAGTACATTATAAATATTATATTATAATAGATATATATTTATAAATATATGTTATACAAATATATAAGTATATATTTTATATATAGACTAATATATGGATATTATATATGGATATATTTATGAATAATTTATAATTTAAATCTTAAAGCATTCGTTCATTTTAATCAGTTGAAACTTCATTTATTTTGCAAGAGGTGTAAATGCATTTTCTATAATTCGTAGTTTGTTTGAATACTCAAGGCACCAATAATTAGAAAGAAATGATATTGAAATTAAACAACAGTAGTGTTTTCCTTGCTCTTATTTATAAACAAAAATGGATTAAAAGATAAAACATAAATTCTAAATAATTAAAATGTAATGAATTGTACAATTCACTAGTTTTAAAAGCGATGTAAGTTCATTCATGACCCAGAAAAGAAATATTGGTCTTGTTAATTCTCACAAAAATTATTTATGAGCTAAGTAGCCCTTATTAGGATTTTTCAGTCAATGAAAACACAAACACTTCAATATCTTATAATAAAGAAAAATGAACTTACATCATTTTCAAAAGTCCATATATAAAAGTGTACATGTATGTGTAAATATTATAATAAATAAATAATTGTATATAATATATATGGATATATATATACACACATATATTTAAAAAAAATGTTTAATAGCTATATGGATAACATTAGAAGCTTTCTTGTATTTCAATTCTTTAATATCGTATCAACCACTTGTGTGGGTAATAATAAGCGACAGCTACAATTATATAAAAGTTAAAGAATCAAATAGTTACATATTAAATTATGTTGGTTATTTTGTACATTGTACGAATAAAAAATAATAAAATTTTACATTTCCCACATCACAGTAATTAATGCATTATATTCTTTTCTGTTTTTTTTTTATAGAAGATGTATTATCCGATGAAAAAGGTGAATGTGTTATTTGTCTTGAAGAATTACAATCTGGAGATGTTATAGCCCGTCTACCTTGCCTGTGTATATATCACAAAAAGTAAGTTTTTATATTATATTTAATAAAATCATAACTTTAAACAACATTCATTATGTGCATAAAATAACTTTACTGTTATGTACATTTTTGTAAATATAAATAATACTATGAAAATAATAAATGGTAATTAATATTTTTCAGTTGTATTGATAAATGGTTTCAAGTGAACCGTAGTTGTCCTGAACATCCTGGAGATTGATTTATACCCATTGAAGTTGTAATAGCACAATGCAACTTGTTAATTTTAAAGACTCTTATCAAAATGAGAAAAATGTGGGAGGAAATGAAAAAAATTTGAAAAACACTAGTCAAGATGGCTGCTAGTCCACTGTGCTGGTTGGTGTATGCAATTGTTTGACTGAATGAGATATACTCAATTTGAATATGAAAGCAGACATTTAACTAAATCCTTGATTATACTACCTGTAAGCAGGGGACTTAAAAAATCGCCATAAAATTCAACGATACAATGCTATTATCTATATGTATCCGTAATTAATCTATTACTGCTCTGTAGCTTACTATTAATTGTACCATATTTACAAATTTTACTTAGTTTTACATTTTGGAATCGGATTAGGGATAATTAGGCTAATCTGTTATTGATTAATATATATTGTTTTTGGAGAAGGGAATATCAAATGAAATGTAGTCAAAAGCCATGAATAACAATCAGGCAAACTTTATATTACACAATTTAATTGCACGTTTGATGATTTCATTATAAATCTGTCGGTTTCATTTTTGTTATTTGTTGGAAAATGTACTCCAGAAAGGATATTTTTGATACTTTCATAAAAGAAAGAGTTGGATATATAAAAGTTTTAAGGAACAGACTTTTAGTAATAATGATGTTGATGCTGTAATAACAGTAAAAGATTAGGTTTCTTTATTAAAATTTCAACTTTGTGATAAATTCCATTTATGTTTTTAGAGAATAGAAGTCCTGCAGTTATGAAATATAATTTATTGTTAAAGTTATATCATAATTAATATCTTTTCTACATGATAGGAGTTAACTCATAGGAGTTTTTATAACAAAAATAAACATGGTCTGTCAATTTTCCAATAATACATGCGTTGTATATATCTGGATTAGACTTGTATCATATAAGATAAAAAGTCTAATAAAGTAAAAATTTCAAACCAAATACAATTATAAAAGTGATTTAAGCATTCGGTATAATATCTATGATATTATAGGAATAAAGATAAAAGTTCTCTATGTTAATAAAAGAAAAAAATAAAATTTAGTATTGTTTTCGACATTATGAAAAACGATTTAATGTTATTGTTGTTTACAAATTATTTTATCTCAGGACGTAATATTTTTAAGAGACATATAAATAACTGTTTTCTTTATAAGCATTCAATATATTTTAATTATGATAGAGATAGATAAAAAGTGTATGTGTTTATATGGTAATTTTTATATTTCAGTGTCACGATATAATATCCTTGCTTTATGCTTTAGATAATATCAAAGAAATGATTCAATTTTTTTGTGAAATATTGAGTTAATGAAGTCATTCTTTTGTATAAGCAGCCCTATATTTACTTTGTTATTTATGGGATAAATTTGAATACAGCAGATAAATCGGATAATTTACACATATGTCATAATACTACATGAAAAAATGTATTTTGTACATATATTTTAAAACTAAATGAAAATTTAATATTTTATAGAATATACTTATCGTGTTACAATACATCCCAAATATAGGCGTCTTTTAAAACAATTTACATTATTTTATGAATTTTTGTTAGAATGTTATTGAATGTTCGAATATTTTTTTATATTGAAATGAAATATTCGAATTTAAAAATTATAAAATATAATTGTATAATTCTCTCAAAGAATAGATACAGTGGTGGACAAAAGTAATGACACAATATAATTTTTAAAATAAAAAGCATAAAAAAATAAAAAGTATAAGCATAAAAAGATTGAATTCCAGTCTTTATTTTTTAAGAAACCTTTATCTTAGATCTTCTAGTGTATTATACAATAAGTAGTAAAAGATAAAGTGATATAAAAATAATAAAATTACGCCTTTTAAGAATTTTTATATGAGGGTAAATACAAAATGTTGACTTTAATGATATTATGATTTTTGTTTCACAATAATATAGAAAACATAAAAATGAGTTCGATCAATGCAACATATAACATGTTTATATGCATAATATGAAATTTATAGCAATAAAAAAGGGAGCATTTAACCCTTTCGGGACGCTTAGCTTATATGTTGTATGGACGAAATACAGTCAACCAGAACATTTAGCCTATTCATCATATGAAGATCTTATTGTGACTCCAATAAACAATTTACTTTATAACATGTTTATATGCATAATATGAAATTTATAGCAATAAAAAAGGGAGCATTTAACCCTTTCGGGACGCTTAGCTTATATGTTGCATGGACGAAATACAGTCAACCAGAATATTTAGCCTATTCATCATATGAAGATCTTATTGTGATTCCAATAAACAATTTACTTTATAACACTATCTTTGTAAAAAAAATGGAAGGAATAGAAGCTAAAAAGCAATTATCAGGAACCAGTAAAATGGCCAGTAGCTTCGAATCCTCGCTCCGTTTAATAAAAAGACACATTGAGAGATTTTACCACAAATAAATAAAAATAAAAATAAAGCGCATGATGTGCTATTTCAAACGTGTAGATGAGGAAAATATAAGAAAGATAAGAGATACTCATTGGTCAAATTGTAATCTATTCAGATTTTATTTTCAAACTTGCCATATTAGAAACATTTTTTATATCATACTTTGTTATTCTATTAAGTACTGAAAGGGTTAAATTATATATGTACTTTCTACAGAATAATAAGGAATCATAACCTTACGAACATGTATTATTTTGCATGCCAATAAATGTTACATTTTTTTTATAGATTCGATATACATAGCGGATTTTGTTGTCACAGATATTATTCGCGCGTTTCCATAATATACAGAAGTGTAGTACTGTACAAATGGAATTCATCTGTATCACGTTTAAATTTCATTCTTGGTATAAAAGAAAATGGTATAAAAGAAAAAAGAGAAGATAATAATATGATGCTGTTAAAAAAAATCGTTTCTTTGGAAAATTACTTTAAAAATATTTGTTGCAATGTTTTATTGTTATATTTTCGTAAATCATTCTAGATCGTGATATTCATTGTATTGTATTATACTTTTCACGAAATATCAAGAAGGAATGCAAATGTTGCAACTCAACATTTGATGGACAAGATTGCTAACATTATAGTTTTTCAGGTCTGCTGATATAAAACGGTCATAGCCGTTAATATTCTAAAATTTCTTTGAGGTAAGATGTTTAAGCCGCTCTTATAGTCATATGTATATCCTACGAAATATGGAAAGTATATTGTAACATAAATTTCGAAAGTTCTGCGATCTGATTAGCGTGATCGATATCTTTCTAGTGAAAAATGCGAAGACAAAACGAAGAACAAGTACTCCGGGTTGTATTTCTACATGGCAAGACTACGTGCAGAATTTGTTTCTGGTAAGATAAATAGTTGCGAGTAATTTTATAGTAAACAATTATATCAACTACTATATTCTATTTTTGGAACAACTTTGAAATAATTTTACAAAAATTAGCTATAAAAATTGTCTTGTATTTGAAAATGAGACAGTTGAGAGAGAGAGAGAGAGAGAGAGAGAGAGAGAGAGAGAGAGAGAGAAATGTACAAAGGAAATGTAACATCTGTTTAAATTGAAATGTTTTGGAGTGAACTTAATTTTAATTTTTTCAAATGATTATAGAGACAATAAGGTTATAAGACAGGAACGAACCCATATAAAGTATAACAGGAAAAGTCGAAAAATCTTTGCAACTTTTGTTACTTCCGAAAATGAAGCTGAAACACAAAACACATTATTTCGATATTGTCGAAGTATCATACCTGTTTCAAGCAGGGTAAAATAAATTTTTCCGGCATTAGTTTAGTTCACAATATTTACAAAGTACAATAACGAATACAACACGTGAGCTGAATACGTACGTACTGAAAATTTCAATGAAATCAGTTGATGCAAAAATAAGTGACAGGCATCGAAAGATGTAAGAATCGTCAGATTTATTACAGTTATAGGCTCAAAGTCGTGAAAAACTGTGATTTTCACCATTTTTAATCGTTCGTAGCAGATAGCAATGTTAGCCGATTTCGATAAAATTTTCAGTATGTACACATATAACTGACATAAATCTATAAAATGTATTTTTTAAGCTTTTATTACAGACACAGATAATGAAAGCTATAAAAGCGACCTTTACTATTTTCTCCGCGATTCCGATCATTTGCAGTCTTTTCAAAAATTATTTACACGTCATCTAATAAACTAATCCTTCTAAATCCTCAAACATATTATTAATTATAAAATTAATTGATTTGATTAAATAATTAATATATTATTAATTATGAAATGTACATTAAAAATATATTTATTCCGGGAAGGATTTTTACTAAGTAGCGAGGGAATGGTAAGAATTAGAGATTTATGTATATTTATTGTTTATAACTAATATGTATACGGAAGCATTTTTCAGTGTTCCGATATAAATTTAGAATAGCTCCATATTATATAATAGCTCCAATTTACAATTTTTACAGCAACTTGACGAACATAAGTGTTCGACCGTATTCGCGTTCGCAGTATAACGCGTCAACGAGAGTCGTAGGTTCTCGTCTCGATATGATAATCGACGCCACGAATCAGCCGATCCCCTATTTCGGTTAAAATAATAGGGGTGATTTGAATAACTTTGATACTGAGTTCACAGTTTAAATATCACTATTTATTTCCAACAGCTTTTGAATAAGTGTTTGTGATTGTTGCGACCGAAGAGATGTTGTAGTGTTCTTACCGAAGACTGAATAACAAGTTAAAGCGTGTTCCGACCGAAGAATTGATAGCAAGTGTTTTTTTTTTTTTTTTTACCGAAGAGTTGTTAGCAAGTAATGTTCAACGAAGAAACCGAAGATGTGCTTTCTGTTAGAAAATTACGGATTCAATTTGAAGGTTCTCCGCAGCTCTTGACTATTCTTCGGATTCTATATTTTTGTAATAAAATAATGTAAAATGTTAGCTTAAATAATAATGGAACTTTTATAGTATTTTTAGAGAACTATAGTATTTTAAGAGAAATATTTTAAAGAACGATCAGGTCGCGGCATATATTTCGTTCAGGTCTAGTCTCTACAAAAAAGATACGAATTTGAGTTCCACAGTAAAGGATCATTTTGCGGAATATTCTTTTGATAGATCTCCATCGATCTGAAGACGTAAAATTCAGCTATGATAGTCGTGAACAAAATTTTTTTACGTTCCATAGTTCCATACTGTTTGTAGTTATATTGTATATATGTTTTATTATATATATGTTTTGGGCAAACAGCTTTTATCTACAATAAAAGGTCTATTGCAATATTTTCCAAATATATCATGAAATGAATATAGGAGTGAAAACAAAATACATTAGCGATGCATAAATTGTTTACTTATTCTTAATACAAAGCATATCTTACATATACATATATGTGTATATAAGAAAGCTTCTCTGAAGTTCTGATATGAAATATTACACATTAATTAAGTAATTACACATTATTCACTACATTTAACTAAGTTGGAATTATTTCGTCTATGATAAGGTTTAATCTTCAAGATACGTAACTCCAACTTGCCTTCGAATTTCGTCCTCTAATTGTGCAACTAATAAAGAAACATTGTGCGGTATTTTAGAGCTTTCGGTTACACCTAAAACGGAACAAAGCAAGTTAGCAATAATAAACATAGGTATGTACAGGTTGCAAAAAAGTTATTTTCCGTGGCTTTGGCAGGTGATTCTACACATCTGGGTTAATGCAGATCTGCAAAAACAAGATAGCTGAAAAATTGACCTTGACTTTGAAAATCAAGACCAAATTTTTGTTCGCATCGTATTCTATTCATTATGAAAATTAAAAGTCTTAAAGGAACCATGGATCGCAAATCAACCGTTCTCTTGAAAAAAAATGTTAGAATTTCATTAATTTTATATATGTATGTACAAGTGCATATACATATATACATGTATTATATATACACATATACATACAAGATGGCATGGTAATCATAGTACAATCTGATAGGGAGGGACTCGACGGGAAGAAATAAGAAAAAAATTTGGTATAACATTTTTTCACTTGAAGCTTCGTTTTCGAGAGAATCGACTTTGAAGATTTCAAAAGTATACTTAAATTTGGTTAATTTTGGACTGAAAAAGAATAAACAGCCGATAAAAAATTAAACTGCATTTGAAATAAGTCAAAAATGTAAAATAGCATTTTCTCATAAGAGGCTTTGTTTCTGAGAAAAATAAATTTGAAAATGTACCATGCGCTCGTACCGGACCAGTACGTAATTAAACATGTTTAAAGTTTATTTTTTTGAAAACAAGTCCTTAAACGGAAAAATATTATCCTACATTTTTAACTTATTTGGATTTTGCACGTTTCATCAGTCAGCTGGTTTGGATGTCTTGCCGTTCTTTCCTTGTATTTCTCTGCATAACTGCAGATTTCTCCTTTCACCGTTGGAATTTTTAAGTCTGCGTATATCCTCGTCTCTGACATACCATGGGGCGTTGACTATTGTTCTGAATATCTTCGATTGTGGCGACTCTAGTTTATCATTTATGTGACTCATTGCTGCTGTCTCCATAGTGGTATCGTTTTGTAAATTTTTAGTTTATTTTCTACGCTGAGCTTAGAGTTTCGACTAGTTAACCAGTACATTTGTCTTCTTTTTATCCGTGTTTTGTCTATAATTGATTTAGTATTTTGTTTCCATGTAAGTTGTGTGTCTAAGTGGAGTCCCAGATACGTAACTTGCTTCGTTTGTGTTATGTGCGTGCCATTCAATTGGATATTTGGTGGTTTCTGTTTTCGTAGCGTAAATGTAATATAATTGCATTTACTGGGGTTTGCTTTTGTTTGTTTATCTTGCAGCTATTTTTGTGATATGCTCTTGTAGTAATGTGACTGCCGTTTCTGAATTAGTGTGCCTGACTAGTACAACCATGTCTTTTTTTGTTAGTATGTTGACCGTGTATAGTGTGTATCATATTGGTCCTAAGACGCTTCCTTGCTGTACCCTTTCCTTGATTCTTTAACTTCAGAATATGTGTCCTTTATTTTTACTACAAAGGTTCCGTTGCTTAGATATGATTTGAGTAAGTGGTGGATTTGTTCTGGGAAATATTTGTATCAAGTGTTTTCTTATCAAGTGCATTGTTATCAAGTACTTTCTCAATGTCCATGAAGAAGGCTGTACAGTATTGTTTCTTTTCTATTGCTAGTAAAATTTCGTTGACGAGCTTGTGCATATGTTGTATCATAGAGTGTTTGTTTCTGAATCCAAATTGGTAATCTGCTATTAACTTTTCTTTCTCTATTGCTGATTTTAGGCGGCCGTATATTATTTTCTCTAGTATTTTGGAAAACACATGAAGTAGTGATGTTAACCTGTAAGATGTAGTTTGGCGTGGGCCTTTGCATGGCTTAGATAACATTATCATCTGCGCTAGTTTCTATAGATTAGGACATTATTGAATTCTTAATATTGCATTAAATATTATTGTCATTAATCGTATTGCTTTTAGGGGAAAGTTTTTCAAGATTTTACCTTTGATTACGTTGATTAATGGTGTTTTATTGTTTTTTGTTTTCTTCATTATAATTCTAATTTCTAGTGCTGTTGTATTAGGTATGGTGTAGTGCTTGTCAGTTGAGGTACTAGTGTTTTGCTCATTTAAGTCTGTATGACAGTTGGAGCTACTGTTGTTAATATTATGTGGAGTAAATGTGTTACAAAGGTGATTGGAAAATTCTTCAGTGTGCTCTTAGTTGCTTCTGGCCCATGTGTTGTCTGTAAGTTCCAGATCATTGTGTTGTCCTACAGTTGGGTCAGTTCCATGGGCCATTTCAGTTCAGATGGACGGATTAAATCCGTTGAACAATTAAAATGATGAATTTAATATGCTTTTCCTTGTCAACAATTAATGCATAATCTTGGGGGAAGACTTGGCCAGAATATAAAATGCAGAAATTTAAATGTGAGTCCGGTTCTACTTAAACAACAGTGGTGGTCATGTAGAAGTTGACACGCAGGTATGGCTATTACACAGATTTAAAAAGAAAGAAAAAAGGGAGAAATGAGATATCGAATGGTATATCTGGGATTTACATACGACAATAGTATATAATATATAATTTTGTATACATATGTTTTATATAGAATTAATGAAACTTCAATATTTTTGTCCAATAGAACTGTTGAGTTGGAGCCCATGATTCCTCTGAGACTTTTGTGCTACATGATAAGTAAAAGTACGATGCAACAACGATTTTGAAATGACATTTCAAGATCAAGATCAAATTCAATGTTGCGACTATTTTTTTTGATGGTCTCCATTGATTCAAAGCTGTAGAATCACCTGCTAAAGTCTTGACCTTGAAATGATCTTATACTCTGTACTTTGGTCTGCTTTAACTAAAATTAAACAGACAATGTAATACAAGTTATACGATACAATTAGATTAATGTATGTAAACATTGGTAACACCGACCATTTATGAAACGTAACTCGTAATATTAGTAATAATTCTATATGAATATTGTATATTTATATATAAATGTTGCCATATGGTTCCTTTCTATAATAATATGGATCTTAGAAGTTATCATATTCATGCAAGAATATTACTCTTAATAAAAAAAAACTAATTTTTCATTAATGAAGTCAAATTGACGTAATGCATGGAAATGGATGGACAATTGAAAAATGAAATAAGTCCACAGTAATAAAAATACACAGTGTCCCAACAAAAGTTAAATTTCGAGGTGGACACAATTTGGTGTTAGCAGTTTTCTTGCAGGAAGAAGCGTAAAGGATATATGAAAAGTAAGTCAATTTTTTTTAATAGAAGCATATATAATTCTTTTAATATATTAATCGATCTTACTTGGCATCCCCATAAAAAGCTATTAACCTATTTATATATATCGAAAAACCATTAGTTTAGCACATATATTTCAAAGTTTATTTTGTACATAAAATATATCTTGCTCTGTCTTTCGTACGATTAATTTTACAAAATAAAAGTTAAAATATTTGTTAAACCAATGATTTTTTGACATAAATAAGTTAATAACTTATTATTATTTAATATATTACTCAACATATTAATATACTAATATACAATACATTTGTAATATATAATATATATCTTTAATATATAGTTCCATTTAAAAGAAATTGAGTTGACTTTGACTAATGCATAGTTTCATTTAAAGAAAATATTGATAATAAAATCTCAAAAAAACAATGTTTTAAACGATTTTCACATTTTTGAGTGAGTAAAAAACAAAAAAATAATTTCTACCGTGTATGTGTGTAACGCCTAAAGTAAGGAACAAGTGTGTGTAGGTGTGTAGGTATGTAGGTGTGTGCGCGTGTGTGTGTGCGCGCGCGCGTGCGTGGGTGTGTATGAGATGTTGAGTGCTGAAGAAGTACGTGAATGCCGAAACCTCATGACAGAAGGCGATAATATACGATGAAGCACAGTATGTTTAGCGGGATGCTAAAATAAAGAGTGCCGATTAAAGAATTAAATATGAATATTTAAATATCCTTAAGATTGTCATATAATTAACATAGTTAATTGAAGATCCCTATATGACTAATATAGTTAACTAAAAGATATTGCAATATATAATTATATAAATCACGTTAAGTTGGTATCTCATACATACGTGTAGCATATTTATGGAAAAACTGTCAATTACGCGACGCAACAAATTTTTTTCGGAAGCAACTAATAACAAAAGAGAATCTTTTCGTAGGTGTGACATTATCGTCATCGGTACTTGAATTTAATTGCTATCTTGGCTCTGGTAAATCTAGCTAGTAAATATAGGTACTAAAGAATTTTTTCTTTAGGTAGCAAGTCTAGCTTAAGAAAAATATCGCCTACAAAATCAGTCACGTAACTGGAACAAACCATATCTTCTTTCTTTTTTTTACTTAAAGTTAGAAAAGAATGTCAACAGTAAAAGAAGAATGCTCCAAGAAGGAGCATATTTTTCAGATGTTTGTTTAGGATGGATCATTCTACAAAGATCATCTAATGCATATCGCAAATTTAAATTCGCGTTGATCACTGTCATATCTCTTGTTCCTGTTTAACCATTCCATTGCTATAAGAGATAGGGCAAATATAATGCATATAAGACATTCGCTATTTGTATCTTATATCGAAAAATACTACCGCGGTTGGTTTATACAGAGGTATAATACAATTGATGATGCGCTTGGTTTAATAATATATAACTAAAAATTCTATAACAGAATTACATTATTTTTACAAACTTGCAACTACATAAGAATGCTCATTTTGAGGTAGTTAAAGGAATTACAGATACCGCTGAAACAGATTGTACTGTTTCATATTTTTCGATTAGTAAAGATTAAGTGGCATTCAAACGATTCAAATGTTTTTGTTATTTGGTTAAAGTGAATATTAATTAATTGGTAATTTGTGAATAATACTTTGAATTTAAAGAAAATCTCAAAACACGCAGTACCTGCTAAAATGCAATTGCGAACTTCATTAGCTTCATAAATAAATCCAATGCTGTTAATAAAATTAAACTTATATTCAGTTTCAGGAAGTGGTATATTTATTTTACCACTTGGCAATTCGATCGTTGTAGGGCACCAAAAGTTTGGAACTTTTATCATTCCTTTTGTACCAATGATGTAAGCTTCATTCGGTAAATCAACTAGACAGTGAGTAATAATGGTTGCAGTACGGTTTCCTTTGTAAAGAAAGGTAGTAGATACAGATTGATCAACTCCCTCTTCATTTAAGCACCCAGCAGCTTGTACAGTATGAGGTATTTCATTATTAAATATTAAACAAGCAAATTGTATTCCATACACGCCCAAGTCCAATACGGTACCTCCTCCTAGACTTTTTATGCTAAACAGAATAACGTATTTTTTAATATAATAAGTTTGACTTAAATATGTAATGCATTTTCCAATGCATTTAATAAAAATTAACAGATTTTAGCATACTGCCTAGAATAAAGAATTAATGGATATTACAGATACACAGAAATTAAATTGCAGTCGTTAATACACAACATATTATAAATGTAGGAAGTTTGATGCTGAGTCATTTACTTATAGAAGTATTTCGAAAACGTCATACAAAGAATATATACATACAAAGAATACAAAAAGGCGAAGTGAATTGTATAAAATATGATTTATCGTATCGATTTCAATATACCGATATAGAAGGTATATCTTGTAAGATTTTCTTTTTTATTTATCTTGCACTTTACAATTTGTCCAGCTGAACATTCGGTAAATTTTATCCTGTGAGAATGATCACTATTTTTCAAGCATTTCCGACAACTTCACAAACAAGTATTTTAAATAAAAGTTAATCAATTTTTGGTTCACTACACATTCGGATATTCAAAATTTCTGATAAATTATTGTTTAATAAAAGGTCAACATGACCTTGACTTTTTAAAGTGGCACCATATACAATATTATATATTTTGAGCTTCGCCGAGTTGTAGCTGACCCCAAGACGAATTCAAACATCCACCATACTATGACCTTCAGATACTTTGAATTAAAAAATTTAGGTTGGATCGACAGAAGGAACATGAAAAATTATTTTATTTCGATCGAATTACATATTCAAAATAAGATTAAAACTGTCAAACTAATAAGCTTATTTGAAGAATTCGCCGACAACACACAATAATACTGTTTCGCATTACAATTACACATTACAATCATCTACTACTTATTGCTCCAATTTAAATTTCCGAATTCAAGGTCATGTCAAGATTATCTCAAAGTCATAGTATAGTAGGTTACTAAACTCATCTTGACGACTGCAACAACTCCGCGAAGTCCAAAATACATACATAGAGGATCCGGCCGAATAATATATAAAAGTGGGCACAACGTGATCTTTGTGAAAAAATAAGAAAGAGATATAGAATAATATTTTTTTCACTCTCGGCTTATTTTTCGAGAAAATCGAGTTTGAAAATTTTCTGCATATACTTGGCTAATTTTAGATTGAACAGAATCGACAGGAGGACATTCTACTTATGGAAATAAATCGGAAATATAGAATAAAATTTTTCCGCTAAAGATTTTATTTTCAGAAAAATAAAGGTTGGACATGTTTAGTTAAGAATTAGTCTAGTACATGCGTATGATAAATTTTCAAATTTATTTTTTTGTACAGAAACAAAGCGTCTTATGAAAAAAATGTTATTCAACATTTTTGACTTATTTTTGTACGTAGGATGATCTCTTGTGGATTATTTAGTCCTGACCAGTCCGAAATTAGCTATGTTCAAATATACTTGATAAATTTTCAAGCTCGATTTTCTCGGAAACAGCCGATATTTTTTCTTACTTTTGTACATAGAATTGTGTCGTGTCCGTTTTTACATGTTATTCGGCCGGACTTGATACAAGCTGTTATTTAAAAATGTTGAGGTGGTCTTGAATTTTCATAGAAAAGGTGTTGAAGTTTATCTCGGAATAGAGAGAGGAAATGCGTGGATGAACGTATAATAGAAATATATTTAAGTCTAAGTACAAGTACAGTGTATGCTAGTCCAGATCCGCACTTACTTTACTTTACTTTATTTTACTTTACTTTACCCGTTACTTTACAAAAGAGCTCCGAAGCCATGGGCCTATGGGTATTTATATAATTAAGAAATACTGGCCTCTCTATACCCCGCTGCACCATCTGTGTAAGGCATGTTCTTAGAAAAGGCTATTTTTTCCTACAAGTTAGAATCGCTTCAACAAAAAGAATTATTAGGGAATTTTTAATATACAAATGTATAGCGAGCCGAAAACTAACTAATTTTTGTTCAAAATAATTCTTTAGCATATTATTGGAAATGCCCGAAAAATAGTGGTTAGTATTAGACAATACACCCTGTATATCTTATAGAAATATTGAGATATACATAGATACATATATTATACATATATGTAACTTATTGTATCTCAGGCATATATATATGTAATGTCGTAAATCTCGGGGTAATTCAGGTGATCGCTTCTGAAGTCTGAAAATCGAGTTTATTGTGAAAATACTTAAATGAAATACAGGAGTAAACAACAATTAATACTAATCTATAACAGTAAACAATAAATAACGGTGCTTCCCAACTGGGAAGCCTGGAGAGACCAAGGCGGGGTCCCGCTGACCTTCAGGATGACGCAGCTGCTCACGGGACACGGAGTTTTCGGCGAGTATCTGCTAAGGATTCGGCGGGAGGTGACCTCTATCTGCCACCACTGCGAGGAAGAGGAGGACACGGCGCAACACACGCTGGAGTTTTGTCCAACGTGGGCAGAACCGCGCCGCGTCCTACGGCTCGACATCGGCGAGAGATTAGCCCCAGAAGCGGTCGTCGAGGCCATGCTCAGGGGCCGTCAGGAGTTCAACGCCGTCCGCACCTACTGCGAGCAAGTGATGCTGGCGAAGGAGCGAGCGGAGAGAGATCGGAAGAGAACGCGCGATCCTGCGAGATCGTCGCGCCAAAGAAATTCAATACGCCGCAGGGACGCGCCACTGCCGCCGCCCTAGCAGCGTCAAACTAGGAACGAGGCGTTAGGGGGTGTGGTCCCTCCCTAGCGGCCCAACATAGACCGGGATGCCTCCCCTATAAACAGCTGGGAGAAGACGACGAGGAGCGACTCCCCTGGTAGCAATTGTAAAAAGAGCCCGAGGTCGCTTCTACCAATCGTCGGGACGACCACCGTGGAGTTTTAGTCGGTAAGAGTCCGACACTACTCTGCTGTTGCGTGCAACAGCGAGTGTCCATGAGGATTTCTCCACGTATGAAAAAAAAAAAAGTAAACAATAAATAACAAGTTTTGTGCAATGTCTACCTGAAAATCGAGAATCGATTTTCAACGTCCTGAGCTACCGATCTTTCTCCGTCAATCTTCAATATTTTAAACAATTCTTTCTTCTGGGATCTTGTCTCTCTGATGTTGCTCTCTGTCCGACTGTTTGGGAAATGCGTGTCTATCAAAATGGTTGTCCGTAAAACAAAAGAAAATCGTTCTGTCCGTGAAACAGAAAAAGTTGTGCTGTCCGTAAACAGAGAGGGACCCTATCACCTTTGAACTGTAGGGAGTTTACATATATATATGTAGGAAAATGGTATAGTGCTAGTAGGTTTGGTAACGATATGATTGTTACAATATCGTTTCATGCTCCGTCAATCTATGTTTACGCAATCACTATTCGTCACTCACTAACTTCGTTACAACGGTTCTTTTTAAAATACGCTGACAACATTCGATGACAACGTTGACAACACACACCCGATATCTCTCAGGCAATCCGTCCACGATACTACACTACATTCATTGTTTTTTTTTTTTTTTTTTTTATTTATTGTTTGTTTAAATTTTACAATTTGTCCATTAGGACATTTGGTAAAATATTATAATTTAATATTTGATAAAATATAGCATGTGGATGGTTACCCCCAGCGGGACTCCATCTTCCAGGTTGTTTATTGTTCTATTATGAGATCTGCAGGATGCTTCTTCTTCAGTCTTCTTTCTATTATTGTTTTATTCGTTTCAGCAACCAGCTGGTTTGGGTGTGTTTCAAGTCTTTCTTTATACTTTTTTGCACATTTGGCGATTTCCTCTTTAACCGTTGGAATTTTTAGGTCTTTTCGTATTTCTTCATTTCTGACGTACCATGGGGCGTTAACTATTGTTCTTAAGTTTTTTGCCTGCTCCGTTTCTATTTTATTTATGTGACTCATTGCTGCCATCCCCCATAGTGGAACTCCGTATGTCCAGATTGGTTTGATTATTGTTTTGTATATGTATAGTTTATTCATTAGGCTTAATTTGGATTTTCTATTGATTAACCAGTACATCTGCTTCATTTTTTCACGTATTCTGTTTGTTATTGATTTTATGTGATGCTTCCATGTAAGGCGTGTGTCTAAATATATTCCTAGATATTTGACATACTTTGTTTGTGCTATGTGGGCGCCATTTAGTTGGATGTCTGGTGTTTTTCCTTTTCTAAGCGTAAATGTTATGTGATTGCACTTACTGGTGTACACTTTTATTTGTTTACTTTGCAGCCACTTTTCTATTTTTATAATGTGTTCTTGTAATAGTGCGGCAGCCATTTCTGGATTTGCGTGTCTCGCTAGTAAGACCGTATCGTCCGCGAACGTTAGAGTTTTGCTGTTGACAGTTGTTGGTATGTCTGCTGTATAGAGTGTGTATAATATTGGTCCTAGGACGCTTCCTTGCGGTACTCCTGCCTTGATATCCTTGATTTCAGAATGTGTATCGTTTATTTTTACTACAAAAGTTCTATTGTTTAAGTAAGATTTAAGTAATTTGTATATTTGTTCTGGAAATTGCTTTTTGATAGTTTCAAGAAGTTTTTCGTGGTTAACTTTGTCAAATGCTTTTTCGATGTCAATAAATAGTGCCGTGCAATATTGTTTTGTTTCCAATGCCTTCAAAATTTCATTGACCAGTCTATGCATTTGTTCTATTGTGGAGTGTTTATTCCTGAATCCAAATTGATGGTCCGGTATTAGTTTTTCTTTTTCTATTATTGGTTTTAGGCGGTTGTATATTATTTTTTCAAGTAGTTTGGAAAACGCAGGTAGTAATGATATTGGCCTGTAAGATGCAGCTAAATGTGGGTTTTTGTTTGGTTTGGGTAACATTACGATCTGTGCTATTTTCCATAGTGCAGGAAAATACTGTATTCTTAGAATTGCGTTGAATATTATCGTTGTTAGTCTTATTGCCTTTGGGGGGAGGTTTTTTAAGATTTTTCCATTGATCAAGTCAAGTCCTGGTGCTTTACTTGTCTTTGTTGCCTTAATTAAGTTTGTAACTTCTTGCGTTGTTGTGCTAAGTATGGTGCAGCGTTTGTCAATTGTGTTGTTGGCATTTTCCATTTCTTCGTGTGTTTGCCCTCCGGGAATGCTGTTATTAATTTCATACGGTGAAAATGTATTTTGTAAGTGCTTCGAAAATTCTTCTGCCTGCTCTTCGTTACTTCTGGCCCATGAGTTGTCCATTTTTTTGATTGCTGGGATTGATTTTATTGTTTTCTTCACTTTGTTGGTGACTTTCCATAGGGAGTAGTTGGTATTCTCATGCGCGGATAGTGATTCGATGAATTTTGAGAATTCGCTATTGTGAAGTTCCCTTATTTTATTCTTTAATTCCTTTGTAAGTTTATTTAAGTTTTTCTTGTTTTCTCGTGTTCTCTGTTTTTGCCATTTTGATTTCGCTTTTCTTTTTTCCCTAATTTTATCTAGGATGTCCTGCGGAATAATTTTTGTTTGTCTGCTATTTAATTTATAAGCGGTGGTTGCCCACGCTGCTTCCTGTATTATTTCTGTTAGAGTTGCTACTGCCTGTTCAATGTGTTCAGGTGTCTTCAATGGGATATTGCAATTGATTTTGCTTTCGATTAGCTCTTTAAAAATTTGCCAATTGGTGGTTTTGTTGCAAAGCGACTCTGACTTGTTATAAAGTAGTGGTTTGCCTGTATATTCTAATATAATTGGTGTGTGGTCGGAGTTAAGCTCAAGGCTGGTTGTTATTTTTAATTTACTTACATTTAATCCTTTTGTTATTGCAAAATCCAACAGGTCAGGTGTTTTATTGGGAAGATGGCGGCATGCGAACAGGACGCGTGTATATCGCTCCCGGAACAGTGACCAATATCTCTGGCAAACCAAAGAATTCGGTCAAGGAACGAGTGCCCAAGTGAAGTTCCAGTGCTTCATGATAAAGCGTGCAAAGTTTCGGGGAGTTTGCTGCGAAAGACGTGAGAGGCAAAAGAAAGTTTGTGTTGTGCTGTGCTTGGAGGTTAGGACCACGTGCACGCCAAACTAGCGCGCGCGCAGCCCACCAGCGCCGCTGCGCCGGACGCGGCGCGAAACGCCAACAGGATGGAGGTTTCGGAGGAACCTCCAAGAAGAGTCACAAGGAGCTCACGGAAAATCACGGATGGGTCGGAGAGCACCTCCCTCACTCCGGCCACGGCGACAAGAGGACCCCGGACACAAGCGAGGTCCGACGACGAAGAGTCGGTCGCCTCCCTCGCGTCGACGGCACCCAGTGGAAGAAAAAGGCGATTTACGCCGACAACCCCGGAGGAACCCGAAGAGCTGGCGACGGCTGTAAGAACGAGCCCGGCGGCGGACGCCAACGCCGTTGTCGATAGAAACGTCGTAGAGATAATACTCATCGCGACGACAACGCCCAGCCTGGAGGAAACGGTCGCGAGGAGGCTACGGGATGCGGCGAATCAGCTCTCCGCCGCATGGAAGAACAAATCCCCGATGAAGACGGGGCAAACACACCAGAGCAGCACCGCGGCTGCGAGGCCCGCGGACGAGAGGCAAACCGCGTTAGGGGAGGAGGTCGCAGCCCTTCGCGAAGAACCACCCAGAAGGGCTGCCTGCGCTCATGAGTGCCCGCGGTGCGGCTTCTCGACTCCCAAGTCCGCATGAGAAAAACGACGACGGGAGCCATCGTCGTAACGGTCCCCAAGGACAAGAACCGGGAAAAGGCGTTGCTGCTGGCGACGCGCCTAACCGAGGAATTGGACCCGACCGAGGTAAGAGTTGCAGCTCCACAAAGGATGGCGGAGCTGAGAATCACCAGGATAGACATCGCGACCGGCAAGGAAGAGCTCCGGCAAGCATTGGCCTCAGCAGCAGGATGCGGCGTTGCGGAGGTGCAAGTCGGAGAGATTCGCATCACCAGAGACGGCCTCGGGTCGTCCTGGATAAAGTGCCCGGCGGCTGCAGCACGGAAATTGGCCCAGGCGGGAAAACTCCCACTGGGTTGGTCTATCCTGAAGATCATAGCCATCCCGAAGAGGCCCCTGCAATGTTACAGGTGCCTCGAGCTGGGGCACGTGCAAGCAACCTGCACGTCCACCGTGGAGCGAGGGCACCTGTGCTACAGGTGCGGCAAAGCCGGACACCGGGCCAGAGACTGTCCCGCCCCTGTTCCCAAGTGCCTCCTGTGCGAGTCGCTCGGGGCACCCGCCAACCACAGAATGAACGGGGTGGCATGCGCTCCCCCGAGAATTAAGAAGAGACGACCCGTCCGCGAGCCAGCTGCGGAAGGAATACCAGGAAGCACCGCCGACAAAATAACGGTGGATGGCCGGGAGGAGGCCACGGAGCAGAAATAACAAGATCCAACGCATCCTCCAGTGCAACCTGGGAAGGTCTAGACGGGCGCAAGACCTGCTCTCCCAGACCATCCGAGAAAGCGAAGTCGCCCTCGCGGTGGTGGCCGAGCCGTACCGCGTTCCTGACGCCCCCAACTGGGTCGGGGACCTGGATGGATTGACGGCCGTCACCTGGACACCAGCCTTGGGTGCCTCCGGCGTCCTGCTCGACCGCGGCAACGGCTATGTCGCGGTCGAGTGGGCTGGAATAGCGGTGGTGACGGTCTACGTTTCACTCAACTGCGGCCTGGCCGCCTTCGGGGACTTCCTGGACGGGGTTGGCGAGTGCGTCAGAAGATGCCGACCACGCCAGGTACTCGTCCTCGGCGATTTCAACGCCCGCTTGACGCAATGGGGAAACGCTGTGACGAACCCCCGAGGAAGATGGCTGACCGACTGGGCCGCGGGTCTCGGGCTCCTACTGGTAAACAAGGGCTCGGCGAGCACCTGCGTGGCGTGGAGAGGATCCTCCGTGGTCGACATCACGTGGGCTACCTCGGCGCTGTATCCGAGGATCCGCAACTGGAAAGTGGCCGAGGGGGTCGAGACCCTGTCTGACCACCTCTACATATTGATGGAGGTGGCCTCCAAGAAGAACACCAACGACGACGCCCGAAGAGGAGCGGGACCTTCCCGCCCACCACCGCCGAGATGGCGACTGAAGGCAAGGGACAGGGAGATGCTGCAGGCTGCAGCCATCGTTTCTGCCTGGAGCTGGGACGCCCGTAGGACGACCACGCTGGAAAGCGTCGACGAGGAGGCAGAAAACCTCCGAAGATACATGAGCGACGCATGCGACGCCTCGATGCCGCGCGCCGCGCTGGAAAGAGGACGCGACCGCCGCGGCGTACACTGGTGGACGCCGGAGACTGCGGAGATGCGAGCGAGCTGCGTTCGGGCCCGCAGAAGATTCCTAAGGGCTCGTCGTCGCAGGAGGACACGCGACGAGGAAGAGATCACCCGCTGCTACGAAGCCTACAGAGAGGCGCGACGCACCCTCCAGCGGGAGATCAAGATCGCGAAAGCTCGGTCCTGGACGGAGCTCATCGAAGCGGTCGAATCCGACCCGTGGGGGCGGCCGTACAAAGCGGTGACAAAGAAGCTGCGACCCTCGGCCCCCCCGCTGACCGCAAACATGGACCCGGAGCTGCTAGAAAATGTCATCGGGACCCTGTTCCCGCGGGAAGACAGCGACGCGAGGCAGCCAGGGCCACCCCCTGCCTCCTCCAGCGACGAGACGGTGCTGACGGCAGAGTGGAACGAAGAGCTGCGAGTCACCGAAGAAGAGCTCTCCGAGGCGACAAAGAGAATGGCATCCCGGGACGTGGCGCCGGGCCCGGATGGAATCCCGGGCCGAGTCTGGGCGGAGACGATGGACATCATGGCTCCCCGTCTACAACATCTCTATACGAGATGCCTAAAGGAAGGCGTTTACCCCCGGACGTGGCGAACGGCAAGATTGGTCCTGCTACGGAAAGAAGGTCGTCCACTGGACTCGCCGTCCGCGTACAGGCCGGTATGCCTGCTAGACGAAGTGGGCAAGCTGCTGGAGCGGATAATCGCCGCCCGTCTGGAAGCTCATATGTCGAAACAGGTGCCCGGTTGGCACGACAGCCAATTCGGATTCCGCCGGGGCCGCTCGACGGTGGACGCGGTGATGCGGGCGAGGTCCATAGCGGAAGACATGGTCTCCCGAGGGGGGATGGCGCTGGCGGTCTCCCTGGATGTCACGAACGCCTTTAACACCATCCCCTGGGCTAGGATCGTAGAGGCTCTGCGGTACTTCGAGGTACCGACGTACCTCGTCAGGGTCATCCAGGCGTACCTCAGCGACCGGTGGATCACATACACCGGGAGGAGCGGAGAAGAAAGAAGACAGGTGGAGCGCGGCGTACCGCAGGGTTCGGTGCTGGGACCTATACTGTGGATCACTGCCTACGACTCCGTCCTCCGATGTCCGATGCCCCCGGACACGGGCATGGTATGCTACGCGGACGACACCTTGGTCCTGGCCGGGGGACGCTGGTGGCACGAGGCCGCGGACCTCGCGAGGGACGCCGTGGAGTGCGCCGCACGCGCCATTCAGAGGCTCGGCTTGAGCGTGTCGCCGGCCAAATCCGAGGCCCTGGGGTTCTTCGACCACCATCACAGAGGACCCCCCCCCCTCCTGGACTGTCCGTGACCATCAACGGAGAAGCGGTCCCGGTGGGGGACCGGATGAAGTACCTGGGTCTCACCATCGACAGCAGATGGACGTTTGGACCGCACTTCGAGCTCCTGGTCCCGAGGACGACGGCCGCAGCCAACGCCTTATGCGGCCTACTACCGAACATCGGCGGAGCAGGACTGGGAGTCCGCCGACTCTACGAGGGAGTGATCCGGTCCCGAGTCCTCTACGGGGCCCCCGTATGGGCCGAGGACCTGATGGCGAATCGCCGCAGCCGGACCCTGCTGAGGAGGATTCAAAGGACGACCGCCATCCGTATAACGAGGGGATACAGGACCATGTCCTACGAGTCGGCGACGGTGCTGGCGGCGTCCCCCCCGTTCGAGCTGCGGGCCCTTGCGCTCCGACGGGCGTACTTACACCTGAGGGCCCTGCGCGCAGACGGACGTACGACGACGCCGCCGTCCGACGACCGACCGGCCCCGGACGTCCGAGTGGAGGCGAAGTTGGAGATCTGGGAGCGGTGGCGCTCTCAACTGACCGAAGAGGACGCCGCGCGGCCGCACCGCGCCGTTCGCGCCGTGCTTCCCAATTGGGAAGCCTGGAGAGACCAAGGCGGGATCCCGCTGACCTTCAGGATGACGCAGCTGCTCACGGGACACGGAGTCTTCGGCGAGTATCTGCTAAGGATTCGGCGGGAGGTGACCTCCATCTGTCACCACTGCAAAGAAGAGGAGGACACGGCGCAACACACGCTGGAAACTTGTCCAGCGTGGGCAGAACCGCGCCGCGTCCTACGGCTCGACATCGGCGAGAGATTAGCCCCAGAAGCGATCGTCAAGGCCATGCTCAGGGGCCATCAGGAGTTCAACGCCGTCCGCACCTACTGCGAGCAAGTGATGCTGGCGAAGGAGCGAGCGGAGAGAGATCGGAAGAGAACGCGCGATCCTGCGAGATCATCGCGCCAAAGAAATTCAATACGCCACAGGGACGCGGCACTGTCGCCGCCCTAGCAGCGTCAAACTAGAAACGAGGCGTTAGGGGGTGTGGTCCCCCCCTAGCGACCCAACATAGACCGGGATGCCTCCCCAATAAACAGCTGGGAGAAGACGACGAGGAGCGACTCTCCTGGTAGCAATTGTAAAAAAGAGCCCGAGGACGCTTCCACCAATCGTCGGGACGACCACCGTGGAGTTTTAGTCGGTAGGAGTCCGACACTACTCTGCTGTTGCGTGCAACAGCGAGTGTCCATGAGGATTTCTCCACGTACGAAAAAAAAAAAAAAAAAAAAAAAAAGGTCAGGTGTTTTATTGAGGTCTGTCGGCCAGTACGTTGGTCTTCCTGTAGATAGCACGTTGAGGTTGCTATTTCTAATATATTTTTCTAGTGTTCTGCCTCTCGGTGTGTTAATTCTCGAACCCCATAACGTGTGCTTCGCATTAAAGTCTCCTGCTGCGATATATTTGTCGCCTATGGATTGGAAGTACTCTTCCCATTTTTAAGCGTCATTTTGTGTCTCGGTGGTGCATATACTGCTGATATCTGAAAGTAATTGTCGTTGGTTTGTATTGTGACAGTGGTTGCTTGTAGGTGTTCTTGATTTGTTTGACTATGTAGGTGGTGCTTGATGTCATTTTTTATTATTACTGCAGTTCCTCCGTGTGCTTTACCTGAGGGGTGTTTGGTGTCGTAGATGGTATAGTACGGTATTTTCATGTAACTTTTTAGAGTGAAATGTGTTTCTGAGACAAGTAGTATATCAATATTATTTTTATACAAGAATGTTTTAGTTTCGTGGGCTCGCTGTTGCAAGCCATTGGAGTTCCAGGCTGCTATTTTCAGCATGTTCCACTCTATTTTTTATTTAGCAAGTTTGTGAGTAGTTGTAGCATAATTGTTGTTTGTTGTACTTGTTGCCTTAATGTTGCGTTTATTTCACTTATCATTTTTCCTAGCATCTCTGTATTTTCAATGGATTGTTTTAGCAATCCTTTGATTTCTGAAACGTCTTCGGTATTTTTGCTTTGATTCTGGTTGAGCGTTGCTTGGCTAATGTTTTGGGTTACTTGCGCATAGCTTCGGTAACCTTGAGGATTACTGTTTCCGCTTATGATGTTTGGTTCGTTATGTGCTATCAATGTTGTATCATTCTCCGTTGTACCTTGATGTGGTTTGTAGTTATTGGTTGTTCTATTGCGAAGTGGTGGAAACAGTTTGTGTTGTAATTGTTTTCTAATTATGCATCCTTTGTAGCTGGCTGGGTGGTTTCCCTTGCAGTTATAGCACTTAACTTGTTCTATTTTTCCTGTGTATGGGCAGTGTATTGTTAAGTGATTTTTTGCACATTTAACACATGCCGGGCTTCTGTTACAATAGTTTTTTGTATGACCGTATTGTTGACACCGCATGCATTGCGGTATATCTTTTTTATAGCGTGGTGGTTCTACAGTTACTATTGTGTTTAGGATTTTTTTGATTTCGTAAATTTCCTTGTTGTTGATTCTGGGTTCAAGTTCTATTAAGAATAATGGTAATGGTTGTTTTGTATCGTATCTTGTAATATTGTTTATTGATCTAGTTTGATGTCCAATTTTTGCTAGTTCTTCACTCAGCTTTTTTGTACTGATTTTTGGATGCAATCCTCTTATAACTATCTTGTAGCTTCTTTCCATTTTTAACTGATACGTGTGGTATATAGCATCTTTTTCTTTTAATGCTTTTATCACATTTCTATAAATATCGGGGGTGTTTGTTTGAATCTTTACTTGGTCTAATTTTATTTGTTTAATTATATAATTGTCATTCCCGACTGTATTATTTAGTAATTCAATAAGTGGGTTTATTATTTGGGCCTCAACAAATATTGGTGGTGGTTTTGTAATATGACTTGAGTGAGTTGTGACTTTGTTTGTCAGATCATCTTCTGTTTCTTCTGTTAATGAGCTGAAGGAATTTCTTAGTGGTAATTCTTGCAGCCATCGCTGCTTTTCCGTATCTGGGTTTTCTGCGGCACTTGTGCTTGGAGTTGTTTTACGCTTTTTGTTGTTTTTTGGTATCTTCCAGTTTTCATCCTGATATTGTTTCTCGTTATCTTGACTGTACTCCTCCTGTCTTCGCTGCTCCTTCATTTCTTCTATGTCCATATTTTGATTACTATTAACTTGTTGTTGTTGTTTTAGGGCTGGTAAATCTACCGACCTATTTATATAATATCTTTCACCATTATTTGCAATTTTAATTGCTGGTATCTGTTGCTGCATTGTTGGGCTTCTCCTCACTATCACTAATCGTTAATTTTTACTTAGCACTGTTATATTTCTCAAGTCACTACCCCGGAGCACACGTCTGTTTGCCTCGGTTGCCCGGGCAGAACTGACATTCATTGTTGAGATCAGTTTTCATTCTTATTAAAATATATCATCCAGATCAATTTTGTGCATAATTTCGTGCATATTACATACAGTTCAGTAGTAGTTTTAAGAAAAATGGTAATGTAAGACAATATTTGGAGATTTATTTGGATAGATGTGGAAACGGAGAGATGCAGAACGATAGTAAATGAGATATCGATACTGAACACCAACTTAATGCGTATGCATCAATCATAGTGTACTGGATGTACTTGGATGCACATACATGCATACTAAGCTACTGCCCATGTATCGTTCAATTTAAGGATCCCTGTGCATCCCGCTGCTTAGTCTCACTTACTTTCGTTCGTGCGTGTAGGGATATTTTGGCCGATTTTTAGTTGTCAATAACTAAAAAACAAAGCCGAAAATGCAATTTTTAAATGTTTGATTTTTGTTTTATTTTGGTTTTAAGAATCAACGCTTAAATTTCCTGACACCTGTAGCCGAATACCCTGTATATAATTAATCGAAGTTTAGATAAGCAGGGGCTTATAAATTTGTCTCATTACCTACTACTTTTCATGTACATCATAGGAAGTTACGTTCAGATTAATTTTCAATCAGATTACGTTCCACACGGCAAGGCTTCAGTTAATCAGGCATTAGTTAAAATGTCATTCCCCGGGGGGACGGGACGCGGTGTGACATGGCCACACACTGCGCCAATTGCGGATAGATAATCGAGCGCAAGGGGGCCCGGTATATCGCCACAGCGGTTCCCGGGCACCCCCCGATCGCAAGAGGGACGGTCATTGTGGAGGTTTTAGTCGGTATGAATCCGGCACTACCCGGCGCCCCTTTACCCGAAGAGCGCGGGGTGCCTATGAAGGTTTCCTCCACGAAAAAAAAAAAAAAAAAAAAAAAAAAAGTTAAAATGTCATTGCAATAAGCGATGTTCAGATAAATGGAATTCTGTTGCAAAGAGTGTCTATTTTAAAAACGGTGTCTGTGCTTTGAAGATTTGTAACAAAGATAATGATACTGTTTTCAGACTTTCCCTCATCTTTGGCTATGGATATCGACGACTGTTCTGACACACGAAAAGTCCATCTGTGTGCAGTTTTAATGTAAATAAAATAAAAACCTTCATATCCAACCTAGCAAATCTTAACATTAAAAACTGCCTCGGTAGACACCATTTTTCTTATTTACATGCAGTACTGTGAATTATAATTTCATTCACAATTTTAATTTTACAATGCATACAAAGGACAAAACAAACATCGTTTACGTACTTGAGTCGTTGAACATCTGGCATTCTAAATCCGAAGGATACAAGAACTTGATAAACATCTCCAATACCTCCGGATTCAATTTCTTTTTTAAGAGTTTCATATATAGGAAAACATCTACTCCAAATACCTTCCATTAAGAACAACTTCTTCTCCTTTGCTAAATTTATCAACTCTGTTGTTTGCTTCAAATTCATAGTTAAAGGTTTTTCACATAGAACATGTTTCCCATGATTTAACATTAATTTTGCAATGTCAAAATGTTGAGGATGTAACGTTCCAATATATACGACATCTGTAAATGTAAAAAAATACAAAACAATCGGGAAAATATGCTTATATTAAAATTAAGTAAATTATGATTTATGGCATTTTTATATTTGAATAAGTTTCATAAAATATGGGTACTAATTTTCAATTTTCGGTAAAAATAACAGATTACAACAATTTTGTGTTATTTCACAAAAACTGACTATCGTATATAGTTTTTGGTATTTCGGAGCTGCATATCTGTAGAGTAGTTGCATATGCGAAGTTAGAAAGTGTCGAAGTGATGAAGAAACGAGTGATAAATGAATTGCGTGTATGATTCCCTTGCCGAGTGGCGATGTGTAGAGTGGCCTGAGTGGAGATGTACAGTGTACTATGTACAGGGTGTATAAAAAGTATGTGTAAAAACCACCGTAGCGTGATTCTAAACCTCTGGATCGGTGGAGATTTGTAATAAAATGTTTGTGCAAAATTGATCTACAGCATGATTTTCAAGGTCAAATTTTTTTTTTTATTCTAACGTATTCCACTCATTATGAGGATAAGAGGTCCCAAAGGAACCATGGTATGGGTCGCACTCAAGTGAGGAACTGAACATGCGTTCTCTCGCTTTCCAGAGGCAAGGAGAGTAAGGCGGATTTGTTAGATTCAGTATTCAATGTTTATAAAAAGGTTATTTCTATATTAATTCAGCTTATAAAAAACATGAAACATACCAATATTCTTGTCTTTCGCTAGCTCTACATAATTGTCGAACGCCTTTTTAATTTTATGTATGCTAGAAAAGTTCTGTGCCCTTGATAATTCACGTGCTGCTACTGCAACAACTACATGTTCAGATTCTGGTAATGTTCGTAAGCATGTTACAAAATCATGTGATATTTTTCCAGCACCTGCTATACCCCAATGAATAGACATCTGTAATAGTGTAATTTTAAAAGAAGCTAATTATTTACTAAATAATATAATGGTAAACAATTATAAAATAACTTAAAGTTATAAATAGAAACATTGTTATTCTCTTATATACTCGAATCGATTGAGAAAATCAGCACACGCTTTCAATTGGTATTTTTTATTATATATTATTATATATTTTATTATATATTGGTATTATTTATTTTATATATGTCGGAGATAAAGGACACCGGACCTCCCCTTCGGAATTCCTCGGAAACTCCCCAATACTTTAATTCTTGCGAGTTAACCCGACTATAATTGTCTGAGATTTGCGATAATGAGTTTGGGCTCGAGGCGACAACTAGTCGCCCAACGTAGCCGCGGTCACGGGATGCACGTTTTATTTAACAAAGATATAGAATAACTGGATAGCTCTCCTTGAAAGAAAATAGTTCTAGCGGCACGCAACAATAAATATTCCAATGGCCTGTACCCCGTAGCTCGCCACACATAGACTCTATTCTCTGGGCGAGACGATTGCCAGATGTCAACGCATCCACACAGTACATGTTCAGCTAGCCTGAGGACCCGCTATAAATCTTAGGATTTAGTTACTAAGGTCCTTCAAATGAACAAACAGTCTTTATTCTAACAGTCCGTAAATTTACCACTGTCCACGGGAAGATACAGGAAATCTGAACCTCCTCACGAATGACGTTTTCTGCCAGCAACTTTCTTTCAAGGGCGGCTAGCATCCTTTTCTAACCACCAACATAGAAATTAACCAATTAACAGCAACGTTCATTTCCCTCACTTTCCGAATAAGGGTTGTCCTCGACGAATCCGATGATCTCGTGCCCTGAGACACACCCCAGTATAGTTTTGCTCCGTAGCATCACTGCGACCGGGACTCACTCTCTCGTGCGACCTCATCAACGAGTATCACGTCTTTACGATCGGTGCATACCCCACGTTTGAATAAGGAGTCCGATTTAGACTTTGGCAAGAAGTACATCTGTTATCCCGTTGACCGCGGATTCGTTACTGAAGCTAAGATCATTGTCATTAGCGTCTCGAGTACCCAGTTACCACGGCTACTTGTCAAATTCTGCAATCCTCATATTCGTACTAGTAAATGCCTTCTGCCTTCTCTATTGCGTAATAACAATGTTTAAACCAAATGGAGGTTCGTTACACGCCCTTAATCATAATGTGTATCCGATATATATATATATATATATATATATATATATATATATATATATATATATATATATATATATATATATATGTCGGAGATGAAAGAACACCGGAGCTTTCCTTTGGAACTTTGGGAAAACCCCGCAATATTGTAATCTAGATTCTACCATAGCCATAATTAAACAATTGTCATTCAATCCGATTGTATGTATTCGAGACTTGTGACGGTGAGCTTGGGCTCGAGGCGACAACGAGTCGCCAACGTAGCCACGGTCAGGGGATGAACGTTTATCTAACAAAAGATATGGAGTAACAGTATAGCTCTCCTTAAAAAAAAATAGTTGTAGCGATACTTGACAGTAGACATTCCAACGGTCTCTGTCCCGTGGCTCGTCACACGCAAACCCTATTCTCCGGGCAAGATGATTGCCAGATGTCGATGCGCCTCTGCAGTGCATGTCCGGCTAGCCTGAGGACCCGTTATAAATCTTAAGATTTAGTTAACTAAAATCCTTCAAACAGACAAACAGTCTTTGTCCCAACTACGGGAAGATAGGAGAAACCTACTTTCCCACGAACGACGCTTCCCGCTAGCAACTTTCCCTCAAGGGCGGTTAGCATCCTTTTCTAACCACCGACACGGAAATCGACCAATTAACAGCAACGTCAATTTCCCTCACCTTCAGAACGAAGGCATCGCTCCGCGAATCCGATGATCTCGTGCCCTTAGACACACCTCGTCATAGTTTTCCTCTGTGGCATCATCGTGACGGAAATTCATTCCTTGGTGCGACCTCATTAGCGAGAAAGAATAACGTCTTTACGATCAGTGAATATTGCACATTTTGTTGACCAAGAGTCGGACTTAGATTTTGTGAGAGCATACATCTACTATCCCGTTGACCGCGGATTCGTCAGTTCCCTTTCGACCGCCGAAGAGTGCAGACATGTCACTAGTGACCAGTGGGGTTAAAGAAAAGTGACGACCTCCCGTCGAAATCGAGCGAGCAAAGCAGTATTCCCGCAAGTGCGACAAGCGGGGAAAGCAAAAGCAATGCAACGGGTACCACCACTCAGGATATCGAACTACGGCGAAACATATGCCATAAACAAAGCCACTGATGTTCGCGAATGCACAGTCACAAATGAGACAGATATGGAAATCTCATAGACGAGTGATGAAATAAACACCACCAGCAATGAGCTATCACAACAGAACGAAAATTGGAAGGTTGTAACCCCCAGCAAAAAAAGAAGAATAACCACAAATAGAACAGAAAGACAACAATGGCTACAAGAAATTCCTCTGCAAAACTCCTTCAGCGCACTGCCACTAGAGAAGGAACCAGACCAAACTGATAAACCAATAACGCACAATCCCAAACCACCACCAATATATATTGACGCGCAAATAATAGACCCCCTCTTGGAACTGCTAAACACCACGGCAGGCAAAGAGAACTACAGAATCAAACAACTAACACTGGACCAAGTAAAAGTGCTAACCAACACACCAGAAACTTACAGAAAAGTTGTAAAAATCCTAAAAGAAAAAAACGCCGGGTACCATACATACCAATTAAAAACCGATAAAAGCTACAAGGTAGTAATCAGAGGATTACACCCAAGGACAAATACAAGATACATATCAGAAGAACTAGTCAAACTTGGCCACCAGGTAAGGCTAATAAATAACATCACAAAGTATGACACCAAACAACCACTACCGCTATTCCTAGTGGAACTAGAACCGAATATCAACAACAAGACAATATTCGAAATAAAAGAAATCCTAAACACAATAATAACAATTGAACCACCAAGACACAAAAAAGACATACCACAATGCACGCGGTGCCAACAATATGGGCACACAAAAAATTATTGCAATAGAAACCCGGTGTGTGTTAAATGCGCAGAAAAACACATAACAACTAACTGCCCATACAAGGGAGAAATAAAAGAAGTAAAGTGCTACAACTGCAGCGGAAATCACCCAGCTAGTTACAAAGGATGCCCAGCCAGAAAAATAATTTAACGAAAACTATTTCCGCCGCCTCGAAGCAGAACAATCAACATCCAACACACTCAACAAGACAGTGCAGAAACGGAGACACCAACAAACATACAACACACAATAAATAACAATCACAACAACATCATTACCACTGGTGGTCGGAGCTACGCGCAAGTAACCAAGCAAATAACACCCGCAGCCAACCAAAACCAGAACAATAACATCAACGAAGCCACAGAAATCAAAGAACTACTAAAACAATCCATCAAAAATACCGAAATGATAACGAAAATGCTAAGTGAACAAAACGCAGCAATCATACAACAATTCCAACAAATCACAGCTATGATACAACTGCTAACAAACATGCTAAGTAAAAAGTAATAATGGATATACTTAAAATAGCAGCATGAAATTCTAACGGCCTACAAAAAAGGGCCCTAGAAACCAAAACATTCCTATTACACAACAACATAGACATACTACTCGTATCAGAAACGCACTTCACAACAAAAAGCTATATAAAAATACCGTACTACACCATATACGATACCAAGTACCCCTCAGGAAAAGCTCACGGAGGGACCGCAATAATAATAAAAAACGAAATCAAACACCACCTACACAGTCAAGTCAGTAAAGAACATATACAAGCAACCACCGTTACCGTGCAAACCAGCAGCAACCATCTACAGCTGTCAGCAGTATATGCACCACCGCGACACAAAATTACAACACAAATGTGGGAAGAATGCCTCCAACAATTAGGTGACAAGTACAACGCAGCAGGAGACTACAACGCAAAGCACATAACATGGGGATCAAGAATCATCACATCTCGAGGTAGAACCTTGGAAAAACACATTAGAAAAAACAACCTCAATATACTACCCACAGGAAGACCGACATACTGGCCGACAGACCTGAGCAAAACCCCTGACCTACTCGATTTTGCAGTCACAAAGGGACTAAACAGAAATAAAATAAATATAGCACCCAGCCTCGAGCTAAGCTCCGACCATACACCTATAATAATTACATACAGTAATAAGCCCATTACAACACCCCAGAAACACTATGTAACAAATCCACCAAATGGCAAACCTTCAAAGAAATAATTGAGAGCAAAATCAACTGCAACATCCCATTGAAAACGCCCGAACAAATCGAGCAAGCAGTAAAAACAATAACAGAAATCATACAAGAAGCAGCGCGGGCAACCACTAAACCCGAACCTAACGTTGGACAAACAAAACTAATCCCACCAGACATTCTCGAGAAAATTAGAGAAAAAAGGAAAGCGAAAGCAAAATGGCAAAAACATAGAACAAAAGAAAATAAAAAACAACTAAACAAACTTGCAAAGGAAATAAAAAACAAAATAAAAGAACACAACAACAACGAATTCACAAAGTTCATAGAATCACTATCTGCACACGAGAACTACAACTACTCACTATGGAAAGCCACAAAAAAAAAAAAAAAAAAAAAAATAAAGAAGACAACAAAAACAGCCCCAGCAATCAGAAAAGAAGACAAAGCAAGCCGAAGAATTTTCTAACAACTTATGCAACACATTTACACCACACAACATCAACAACAGCAACCACAATCGACATACGGACGACGACGAGTTAACCACTAGCACCGCAACTGACAAGCAATACACCATACCTAAAACAACAGTACAAGAAATCAGAAACAATCGAAAAAACAAAAAACAACAAAGCACCAGGAATCGATCTAATCAATGGCAAAATCTTGAAAAACCTTCCACCAAAAGCGATACGACTAATCGCTATAATATTCAATGCAATATTAAGAATCCAATACTATCCTAAACCATGGAAACTAGCACAAATCAAAATGTTACCCAAACCAGGCAAAGACCCACATGAAACAACATCATACAGACCAATATCACTACTACCTGCGCTCTTCAAAATACTAGAAAAAGTAGTATACGCCCGATTAAAACCAATAATAGAGAAGGAAAAATTAATACCGGACCACCAATTTGGATTCAGAAACAAACACTCCACCATAGAACAAATGCACAGGCTGGTCAACGAAATAATACACACAATAGAAAACAAACAATATTGTACAGCCCTATTCATGGACATAGAAAAAGCATTCGATAAAATAAACCACGAAAGACTACTAAAAACAATTAAAAAACAATTCCCGGAACAAATATACAAATTAATAAAATCATATCTAACCAACAGAACCTTCACAATAAAAATCAAGGACGCATACTCCGAAGTCAAAGACATCAAAGCAGGGGTTCCGTAAGGAAGCGTCCTAGGACGTATATTATACACACTATACACGGCCAACATACCAACAACTATCAATAGCAAAATATTAACATTTGCGGACGACACAGCCGTACTAGTCAGGCACACCAACCCTGTAACAGCAGCCACAATACTACAAAATCACGTAACAAAAATAGAAAAGTGGCTAAAAGACAAACAAATTAAAGCTAACCCGAACAAATGCAACCACATCACATTCACATTGCGAAAACAGACAACACCAAACATCTTCCTGAACGGGACGCAAATAACACAAACAAAGCAAGTCAAATACCTTGGACTACACATAGATGCACACCTCACTTGGAAACAGCATATCAAAGCAACAATAGACAAAATACAGACAGCAAGGAGACAAATGCACTGGCTAACAAGCCGAAAATCCAAACTAAGCATGGAAAACAAATTAAAAATATACAAAACAATCATAAAACCAATATGGACATACGGAATTCCACTATGGGGAACAGCAGCAAAGAGCCATATAACAAAAATAGAGACACTACAATCAAAAATACTCAGAACGATAGTAAACGCCCCATGGTACGACAGAAACGAGGACATCCGGAAAGACCTGGGAATACCAACGGTCAAGGAGGAGATAAACAGAATGGCAAAAAGATACAAAGAAAGAATGGAATCACACCCGAACCAGCTAGCAGCGGAAACAAACAACACAGCAAACACTACAAGAAGACTAAAAAGGAAACACCCAATAGACCTTATAAAGATATAACCTAAGATGGCACCCCGCTGGGAGTAGCTACACACATGCTGCATTTATTTTTATTTTTTTTATACTCAACATGATATAACACTTTACCAAATGTCCTACTGGACAAATTGTAAAAACACAATAAACTAATAAAAAAAAAAACCGCAGATTCGTTACCGAACCCGGGGCCATTGTTACTGGTTTCGCGAGTGCTCAACCGCCGCGGTTAATCGTCAAGATTGTAACACCTCCATCGCAGCCATAAACTACACCTGTGTTGTGCCGCATCAATGGCTAATTCTCGTGAAGATTCATTTGACGCCCACAATCCTAATCCCAGCGCCTAACCGACATATATATATATAAATTATTAATTATTAATTAAATATTGTCTGTTTTATATTAAATGAATATTTACATATTTTATAAACACAAAAATATTTATATATTAACATTACTCAAGATATTTAATTATATGTATATATATCTCAGAATAAAAAATAATTTTATTTTATATAAATTATTATTATTAATTATATAATTATATATCAAGAATTTTTTTTCAATTTAAGCCTTAAATATATATATGTATAAATTAATTTTTATATGAATTTAAATATATATATTAGATTTTTAAATAAATAATTTTATTATTAATAATTATATATTAATATATACTTATATATTCCAAATTCAAATTTTGCCATTTTTTTTTATTAAAAATCATCATTTAAAAAAATTTTTTTTATATTTATATTTAATTTATAATATTTTAAATAAATATAAATATTTATAATTTTTAATATATATATATGTCGGAAATAAAGGGCACCGGACCTCCCCTTCGGAATTCCTCGGAAATCCCCCCAATACTTTAACTCTTACGAATTAACCCGACTATAATTGTCTGAGATTTGCGATAATGAGCTTGGGCTCGAGGCGAAAACTAGTCGCCTAACGTAGCCGCGGTCACGGGATGCACGTTTTATTTAACAAAGATATAGAATAACCGGATAGCTCTCCTTGAAAAAAAGTAGTTCTAGCGGTACTCAACAATAAACGCTCCAATGGCTTGTACCCCGTAGCTCGCCACACACAGACTCTATTCTCTGGGCGAGACGGTTGCCAGATGTCAACGCGTCCACACAGTACATGTTCAGCTAACCTAAGGACCCACTATAAATCTTAGGATTTAGTTACTAAGGTCCTTCAAATGAACAAACAATCTCTATTCTAACGGCCCGTAAATTTACCACATTCCACTCGAGGATACAGGAAACCTGACCTCCTCACGAACGACGCTCCCCGACAGCAACCTTCTTTCAAGGACGGCTAGCATCCTTTTCTAATCACCAACGTAGAAATTAGCCAATTAACAGCAACGTCCATTTCCCTCACTCTCCGAGCGAAGGTTTTCCTCGACGAATCCGATTATCTCGTGCCCTTAGGCACGGCCCATCATAGTTTTCCTCGGAGCACCACCGCGACGAAAAACGCATTCGCGGGTACTACCTCATTACGGGAAAACAACATCTCTCACGATCAGTGCACACTTCACGTCTGATTCCGAACGCGACTCAGAGATAGAACTCGGTGGCAGTGCAGTTATCTTCCCGTTTTTTTTTTTTTTTTTTTATTAGTTCATTGGCTTTTACAATTTGTCCAGTAGGACATTTGGTAAAGTGTTATATCCTGTTGAGTATATAAAAAAAAAAAAAAAATAAAAATAAATGTAGCATGTGCGTGGCTACCCCCAGCGGGGTGCCATCTTAGGTTATATCTTTATGAGGTCTATTGGGTGCTTCCTTTTTAGTCTTCTTGTAGTGTTTGCTGTGTTGTTTGTTTCCGCTGCTAGCTGGTTCGGGTGTGTTTCCATTCTTTCTTTGTGTTTTATTGCCGTTTTTTTTATCTCTTCCTTGACCGTTGGTATTCCCAGGTCTTTCCTGATGTCCTCGTTTCTGACGTACCATGGGGCGTTTACTATTGTTCTGAGTATTTTTGATTGTAATGTTTCTATTTTTGTTATATGGCTCTTTGCTGCTGTTCCCCATAGTGGAATTCCGTATGTCCATATCGGTTTTATTATTATTTTGTATACTTTTAGTTTATTCTCCATGCTTAGTTTGGATTTTCGGCTTGTTAGCCAGTGCATTTGTCTCCTTGCTGTCTGTATTTTGTTTATTGTTGCTTTGATATGCTGTTTCCATGTGAGGTGTGCATCTATGTGTAGTCCAAGGTATTTGACTTGCTTTGTTTGTGTTATTTGCGTCCCGTTCAGGAAGATGTTTGGTGTTGTCTGTTTTCGCAATGTGAATGTGATGTGGTTGCATTTGTTCGGGTTAGCTTTAATTTGTTTGTCTTTTAGCCACTTTTCTATTTTTGTTACGTGATTTTGTAGTATTGTGGCTGCTGTTTCAGGGTTGGTGTGCCTGACTAGTACGGCTGTGTCGTCCGCAAATGTTAATATTTTGCTATTGGTAGTTGTTGGTATGTTGGCCGTGTATAGTGTGTATAATATAGGTCCTAGGACGCTTCCTTGCGGAACCCCTGCTTTGATGTCTTTGACTTCGGAGTATGCGTCCTTGATTTTTATTGTGAAGGTTCTGTTGGTTAGATATGATTTTACTAATTTGTATATTTGTTCCGGGAATTGTTTTTTAATTGTTTTTAGTAGTCTTTCGTGGTTTATTTTATCGAATGCTTTTTCTATGTCCATGAATAGGGCTGTACAATATTGCTTGTTTTCTATTGCGTGTATTATTTCGTTGACCAGCCTGTGCGTTTGTTCTATGGTGGAGTGTTTGTTTCTGAATCCAAATTGGTGGTCCGGTATTATTTTTCCCTTCTCTATTATTGGTTTTAATCGGGCGTATATTACTTTTTCTAATATTTTGGAGAGCGCAGGTAGCAGTGATATTGGTCTGTATGATGTTGTTTCATGTGGGTCTTTGCCTGGTTTGGGTAACATTATGATTTGTGCTAGTTTCCATGGTTTGGGATAGTATTGGATTCTTAATATTGCATTGAATATTATAGCGATTAGTCGTATCGCTTTTGGTGGAAGGTTTTTCAAGATTTTGCCATTGATTAGATCGATTCCTGGTGCCTTGTTGTTTTTTGTTTTTTCGATTATGTTTCTGATTTCTTGTGCTGTTGTTTTTGGTATGGTGTATTGCTTGTCAGTTGCGGTGCTAGTGGTTGACTCGTCGTCGTCTGTATGTCGATTGTGGTTGCTGTTGTTGATGTTGTGTGGTGTAAATGTGTTGTATAAGTGATTAGAAAACTCTTCGGCTTGCTCTTCGTTGCTTCTTGCCCATGTGTTGTCTTCTTTTCTGATTGCTGGGGCTGGTTTTGTTGTTTTCTTTATTTTTTTTGTGGCTTTCCATAGTGAGTAGTTGTAGTTCTCGTGTGCAGATAGTGATTCTATGAACTTTGTGAATTCGTTGTTGTTGTGTTCTTTTATTTTGTTTTTTATTTCCTTTGCAAGTTTGTTTAGTTGTTTTTTGTTTTCTTTTGTTCTACGTTTTTGCCATTTTGCTTTCGCTTTCCTTTTTTCTCTAATTTTCTCGAGAATGTCTGGTGGGATTGGTTTTGATTGTCCAACGTTAGGTTCGGGTTTAGTGGTTGCCCGCGCTGCTTCTTGTATGATTTCTGTTATTGTTTTTACTGCTTGCTCAATTTGTTCAGGCGTTTTCAATGGGATGTTGCAGTTGATTTTGCTCTCAATTATTTCTTTGAACGTTTGCCATTTGGTGGATTTGTTACATAGTGTCTCTGGGGTGTTGTAATGTATTGGCTTATTACTGTATGTAATTATTATAGGTGTATGGTCGGAGCTTAGCTCGAGGCTGGGTGCTATATTTATTTTATTTCTGTTTAGTCCCTTTGTGACTGCAAAATCAAGTAGGTCAGGGGTTTTGCTCAGGTCTGTCGGCCAGTATGTCGGTCTTCCTGTGGATAGTATATTGAGGTTGTTTTTTCTAATGTGTTTTTCCAAGGTTCTACCTCGAGGTGTGATGATTCTTGATCCCCATGTTATGTGCTTTGCGTTGTAGTCTCCTGCTGCGATGTACTTGTCGCCTAATTGTTGGAAGTATTCTTCCCACATTTGTGTTGTTATTTTGTGTCGCGGTGGTGCATATACTGCTGACAGCTGTAGATGGTTGTTGCTGGTTTGCACGGTAACGGTGGTTGCTTGTATATGTTCTTTATTGACTTGACTGTGTAGGTGGTGTTTGATTTCGTTCTTTATTATTATTGCGGTCCCTCCGTGAGCTTTTCCTGAGGGGTGCTTGGTATCGTATATGGTGTAGTACGGTATTTTTATATAGCTTTTTGTTGTGAAGTGCGTTTCTGATACGAGTAGTATGTCTATGTTGTTGTGGTATAAGAATGTTTTAGTTTCTAGGGCCCTTTTTTGTAGGCCGTTAGAGTTCCATGCTGCTATTTTAAGTATATCCGTTATTACTTTTTACTTAGCATGTTTGATAGCAGTTGTAGCATGGCTGTGATTTGTTGGGATTGTTGTATGATTGCTGCGTTTTGTTCTCTTATCAGTTTCGTTATCTCTTCGGTGTTTTTGATGGATTGTTTTAGTAGTTCTTTGATTTCTGTGTCTTCGTTGATGTTATTGTTCTGGTTTTGGTTGGCTGCGGGTGTTATTTGCTTGGTTGCTTGCGCGTAGCTCCGACCACCAGTGGTAATGATGTTGTTGTGATTGTTATTTATTGTGTGTTGTGTGTTTGTTGGTGTCTCTGTTTCTGCACTGTTTTGTTGAGTGTGCTGGATGTTGATTGTTCTGCTTCGAGGCGGCGGAAATAGTTTTCGTTGAATTATTTTTCTGGCTGGGCATCCTTTGTAACTAGCTGGGTGATTTCCGCTGCAGTTGTAGCACTTTACTTCTTTTATTTTTCCCTTGTATGGGCAGTTAGTTGTTATGTGTTTTTCTGCGCATTTAACACACACCGGGTTTCTATTGCAATAATTTTTTGTGTGCCCATATTGTTGGCACCGCATGCATTGTGGTATGTCTTTTTTGTGTCTTGGTGGTTCAATTGTTATTATTGTATTTAGGATTTGTTTTACTTCGAATATTGACTTGTTGTTTATATTCGGTTCTAGTTCAACTAGGAATAGCGGTAGTGGTTGTTTGGTGTCATATTTTGTGATGTTATTTATTAGTCTTGCCTGGTGGCCAAGTTTGGCTAGTTCTTCTTCTATGTATCTTGTATTTGTCCTTGGGTGTAGTCCTCTGATTACTACCTTGTAGCTTTTATCGGTTTTTAGTTGGTATGTGTGGTATCCGGCGTTTTTATCTTTTAGTATTTTTACTACTTTTCTATAAGTTTCTGGTGTGTTGGTTAGTACTTTTACTTGGTCCAGTGTTAATTGTTTAATTCTATAGTTCTCTTTGCCTGCCGTGGTGTTTAGCAGTTCCAAGAGGGGGTCTATTATTTGCGCGTCAATATATATTGGTGGTGGTTTGGGATTGTGCGTTGTTGGTTTATCCGTTTGGTCTGATTCCTTCTCTAGTGGCAGTGCGCTAAAGGAGTTTTGCAGAGGAATTTCTTGTAGCCATTGTTGTCTTTCTGTTTTATTTATGGTTATTCTTCTTTTTTTGCTGGGGGTTACAACCCTCCAATCCTCGTTCTGCTGTGACAGCTCACTGCTGGTGGCGTTTACCTCATCACTCGTTTGTGAGGCTTCCATATCTGTCTCATTTGTGACTGTGCATTCGCGAGCATCAGTAGCTTTGTTTATGGCATATGTTTCGCCGTTATTCGATATCCTGAGTGGTGGTACCCGTTGCATTGCATTTGCTTTCCCCGCTTGTCGCACTTGCGGGGACACTGCTTTGCTCGTCCGATTTCAACGGTAGGTCGTCACTTTTCCTTAACCTCACTGGTCACTAGGAACACGTCTGCACTCTTCGGCGGTCGAAAGGGAACTGTTATCTTCCCGTTGACCGCGGATTCGTTATCGAACCCCAGATCATTACTGCTAGTGTTCAACCGCTGCGGCTACTTGTCTGTTCTGTATTGTACATTCTTGTGCCAATAAACTTTATTTCCTGCATACGACAATGGATAGTTCTAGTGCGGATTTACCAAACGCCTGTGGCCCTATCCCTAACTTCGACCCCAATGCGACATATATATACAACCTTACAATTATTATTTTTGGATCTTTTGTTTGGTAGTATATTATATCAGTAACACTGCAAAATATAATAGAAATATTTCACAATGACAGTAATAAATTCGACAAACTCAAATGTATGAGGAATTATTTTCAATATAATCCCTATTCTATTGAAGTCGGACATAAAACTTATTTACCTTCAGAACATAAATTCTACAGAGCGTTTTACCTTTTAGCCTATAAAGAAACTATTACAACAAAGTATATAATTTTTTGTAAATAATTCTTATTCTTCTCTTATTATTCGAAACAATAAAAATGAAGTGAACAGAGTTGGAGGAATACCTTGTATAAAAGTTACAGCAGCTACAGTATCTACATAAATTTTTAAAACATTTATCCTATTTAATATTTTTCAAATTTAAGTGATGCAATTTTAAACTTAATGATTGTCAATTGTATGAATTTAAAAGTTGTGTTCGTGTGTTCCAAAGCCTAAACAACACGAAGAGTGACATGCAGTTTTGTAACAAAATTGTACTTGAAATCATTTACGCAAACATTGTATGAAGATAAAAAGAACAGTACATATTTTCTTAAGACTTCTGGTTATATTACTTTTTGTGTTATGTCCGAATTGGTCATAGGTTTGAAACATAATAATGATAAATGCACATAATTCTGTTTATATTCAATTGTCAGTAGTCATTGAAATTCATGATTGTTTTCCAGATTGAGGTTAGGTTATATAAACTTTTATATGAATAATCTCATATAAAAAAAAAAAAGAATATTTATATGTATCTAATTTTGATATCGACAAGATTTTATGTAATCACTCTGTTATACAATTAGCAATATTTAATTTTATTACTCAATGTATACACATATTCGTATTTACAAGTTATATTTCTTTAAATATTTATACGCAATTATGTTTCAACCTATTTGTTATCAGAAGTAAAAATATCTAATTCAAGTAAAAATATCTCTAGAATCTTCAGGCGACTCTTATCTTTTTAAATGGGACTAAATGTAACATTTAAACGTGATAAATTATATATGAATTTTTCTCTAAAGTTAAAAAACTACCTCTATTATAACGTATAGTCTAACTTACATTTTAATATTCTACAATTCTGATATTTTAATGTATTCTAATATTCTAATATATTCCAATATTCTATAATTCTGGTATTTTAATATATTCTAATATTTATGTAAAAGCATCGTTCTTTATTACTTAACGTACACAATATACTTCACCGTGATTCTTCAGGACTAACGTTACTCTATTCGACCAGCTGCACTACTACCCAAAACTGCATTAACAGATTCTGCTATTAGCTTTTGTGAACAGAAAGGCTGTAGATTTGATATGGGAACAGTTTTGTTAGGTTATGTTAGCGGACTGTCAACAGAAATATAAGAAAACCTGCTGCAGCGAATCTTCGCAGAAATCAAACGGATTCTGTTCATTAATCTAATCTATCTATTTGTTGAACAGTAGCATTAAGCGAGCGGCGATTACGACCGGCATACATTATCTCTGTACTTGTATTTAAAGTGATTTTAATATACGCTGACTATTACAATTTTATCACCCGTCTCTTTAATAAAGCAACACGTATAATAAACAACCTCATATTTTTGTTGTGAACGATATCAAAGATATTATCTGAGTCTAGAAATTTTGTTTCTCTTTTTCTTATGAAAAACTTTCGCTTCTTTTACAACCAGTTACTTTCAGTTTTACTTCACATCAATGCACGCAAAAGACACGCATTACTACGAAATTGAACGTCAACAATTGTCTTTTATCATTTCATGCCTTTTATCTAAAAGTAAAATTTTGTTACTAGTTCTTCTTTCCTCCTTCTAAACATATATATTCACAACATATATGTCAGTATTGATTGCCGAATTTAAAAAGCCAACTTAAATAAATTACATATCTTACATTTTGTTTATGTCATGGTAGCAGGTAATATATATAAACTATAAACAAAAGCTGGGCGAGCTTCAGTATTCCATTGAATATTCCTATTCTATATCCTACATACTACAGTCCTGTGTAGATCTGCATGCTGAAAAAAGATTATCATTAATGACCTGCGTTAAGTTTGATTTAATCTTTTAAATCCAACTGCAACCCCGTAAAACGGCTGACTATGAGTTTGGATAATAAATAATAACATAATTACAATTCATATTAACCTTTTATATCGTATTGCTATTATTTAAAATTGCAAACATCTCAACCATGATATCAAAGAATTTAATTATTCGACTGCCAAAATTGTCGTCGGAATAGATTTTTAAAAACATTTCCTGCAGTCTCACATATGCAGTTGTAAACGATTATTTAGATTTGTAAAGTATGGCACCAAGGTAAACAGATCAATGACTGATGGATGTAAACAGATCGTCAAGCGGCTATGCTAGTGAGCTTCACAAATACATACATATGGGTTGAATTGACTGTAGTGGTACCGATTGTTTTTTGCAAATATCTCGATAATGAAGAATCCGCGAATAACATACAACGCCAAAAGTTATTCAAAATATTGGTTTTTACAACATACTAAAAAATTATCGAAATTCAATATGGCAGCAGCTTCCTAAACAATTACCATTAATTTATATATTTAAGCATGATTTAGTACTTCGATTCCTCCAATAGTACTAGGGCAGGATTTCAAATTTTTACAGAAACTTTATGAATATAAAGATATTGATGAAAATATATGTAAATCGTATAGGACTACGGAAATTCAGTGGACATTTAGGATATACCGCGACAGAGAATGCAATGATATCCTTTTTTGATAGAACAATATGTTCTACTATTTTACTATTTTACTAGCAGTAGAAAAGAAACAATACTGTACAGCCCTCTTCATGGACATCGAGAAAGCACTTGATAAAGTGAACCATGAAAGCGTCTTATAAACAATCAACAAACATTTCCCAGAACAAATCCACCACTTACTCAAATCATTTCTAAGCAACAGAACCTTTGTAGTAAAAATAAAGGACACATATTCTGAAGTTAAAGAATCAAGGAAAGGCTACAGCAAGGAAGCGTCTTAGGACCAATATGATACACACTATACACGGTCAACATACCAACAGCAAAAGACATGGTTGTATTAGTCAGGCACACTAATCTCAAGGCGGGGTCCCGCTGACCTTCAGGATGACGCAGCTGCTCACGGGACACGGAGTTTTCGGCGAGTATCTGCTAAGGATTCGGCGGGAGGTGACCTCTATCTGCCACCACTGCGAGGAAGAGGAGGACACGGCGCAACACACGCTGGAGTTTTGTCCAACGTGGGCAGAACCGCGCCGCGTCCTACGGCTCGACATCGGCGAGAGATTAGCCCCAGAAGCGGTCGTCGAGGCCATGCTCAGGGGCCATCAGGAGTTCAACGCCGTCCGCACCTACTGCGAGCAAGTGATGCTGGCGAAGGAGCGAGCGGAGAGAGATCGGAAGAGAACGCGCGATCCTGCGAGATCGTCGCGCCAAAGAAATTCAATACGCCGCAGGGACGCGCCACTGCCGCCGCCCTAGCAGCGTCAAACTAGGAACGAGGCGTTAGGAGGTGTGGTCCCTCCCTAGCGGCCCAACATAGACCGGGATGCCTCCCCTATAAACAGCTGGGAGAAGACGACGAGGAGCGACTCCCCTGGTAGCAATTGTAAAAAGAGCCCGAGGTCGCTTCTACCAATCGTCGGGACGACCACCGTGGAGTTTTAGTCGGTAAGAGTCCGACACTACTCTGCTGTTGCGTGCAACAGCGAGTGTCCATGAGGATTTCTCCACGTACGAAAAAAAAAAAAAGTCAGGCACACTAATTCAGAAACGGCAGTCACATTACTACAAGAGCATATCACAAAAATAGCTGCAAGATAAACAAACAAAAGCAAACCCCAGTAAATGCACTCATATTACATTTATACTACGAAAACAGAAACCACCAAATATCCAATTGAATGGCACGCACATAACACAAACGAAGCAAGTTACATATCTGGGACTCCACTTAGACACACAACTTACATGGAAGCAAAATACTAAATCAATTATAGACAAAACACGGATAAAAAGAAGACAAATGTACTGGTTAACTAGTCGAAACTCTAAGCTCAGCGTAGAAAATAAACTAAAAATTTACAAAACGATGCCACTATGGAGACAGCAGCAATGAGTCACATAAATGATAAACTAGAGTCGCCACAATCGAAGATACTCAGAACAATGGTCAACGCCCCATGGTATGTCAGAAACGAGGATATACGCAAAGACTTAAAAATGCCAACGGTGAAAGAAGAAATCTGCAGTTACGCAGAGAAATACAAGGAAAGAATGGCAAGACATCCAAACCAGCTGGCTGCTGAAACGGGCAGAAATCTCATAAAAAGAAGACTAAATAGAAAACACCCCACTGACCTCACTAAAGAAATAAAATAGATAAACTAGAAGATGATATTCCGCTAGGGGTAGTAGCCATCCATATGTTATTTAGCAATAAAGCTAGAAAAATTCACCGGTTGTCCAGCTGGACAAATTGTAAAGTACAAATTAAATAAAAAAAGAACTGAAAATTTACAACGTGACTTCAGTCTCCTTCATGCGTGGATTCGATTTCTGAAATGCATCATTCATATATCTCGCAGAATAAGAACTGAAAAATGTAAATAAAACAAAAAGACGACAAAAAATAGCTTCTTCATTGAAAAAAAGAAATATAACAGTTATTCCTAAATCTGCAGGTAGCGAGAATTCAAATGACGACAACGCAGCTCGTCGAGCGTTTGAAGAAACGCAAATATTAGCAAACACAGCAGATGTAAACATCAATCTAGCCCAGAATTTACGAACGATTGTAATAACAATATCTTGTCAATTTCCTAAGGATTTAAAGAAATTTAAATCACATTGTTTTCACAATGAAAAATTATTTAAAAAGACATCCTCATGGTATCCAATGCCACAAACAATACACAAAATTTTAATACATAGCAGGCAGATTTTCAACAATGCATTTTACTCTCAAGGTTACTTAGCAAAAGACGCAGCGGAACCTCTTTACAAATTCTAACAAATATGATAGACAATTTCACGCTTGCAAAAATAGTTGTAAGAACAATTTACAGCATACATACATTTAATAGAGCTACGGAAACATCAGATTCACATATGTCATGCATTAGCCTTGAAAACAGAATTCATAAGCAATAACTAAAGAATCTAAGTAAATCAAAAGTACCGTCATTATTATGTACTCCACACATCCAATCAGAACCATTAATCATCAACATGTAACATAAATTCAGAACAAACAATGGACGAAAAAGACCAGTCTGCTGATAATGAAGAACGCGAAGAAAATTTGCAATGTTTAGACATTTAGACAATTCAGAACTAAACTCGGGCGAATTATTATAATAATTGTGTCGATATTTTTCATTTTACTTTTATTATTTTCTTCGGTATATCTTTTATTATTTTTTCCAGTATTTTATTACAAATAGATAGATTAGATTAATGAACAGAATCCGTTTGATTTCTGCGAAGATTCGCTGCAGCAGGTTTTCTTATATTTCTGTTGACAGTCCGCTAACATAACCTAACAAAACTGTTCCTATATCAAATCTACAGCCTTTCTGTTCACAAAAGCTAATAGCAGAATCTGTTAATGCAGTTTTGGGTAGTAGTGCAGCTGGTCGAATAGAGTAACGTTAGTCCTGAAGAATCACGGTGAAATATATTGTGTACGTTAAGTAATAAAGAACGATGCTTTTACATAAATATTAGAATATATTAAAATACCAGAATTATAGAATATTGGAATATATTAGAATATTAGAATACATTAAAATATCAGAATTGTAGAATATTAAAATGTAAGTTAGACTATACGTTATAATAGAGGTAGTTTTTTAACTTTAGAGAAAAATTCATATATAATTTATCACGTTTAAATGTTACATTTAGTCCCATTTAAAAAGATAAGAGTCGCCTGAAGATTCTAGAGATATTTTTACTTGAATTAGATATTTTTACTTCTGATAACAAATAGGTTGAAACATAATTGCGTATAAATATTTAAAGAAATATAACTTGTAAATACGAATATGTGTATACATTGAGTAATAAAATTAAATATTGCTAATTGTATAACAGAGTGATTACATAAAATCTTGTCGATATCAAAATTAGATACATATAAATATTCTTTTTTTTTTTTATATGAGATTATTCATATAAAAGTTTATATAACCTAACCTCAATCTGGAAAACAATCATGAATTTCAATGACTACTGACAATTGAATATAAACAGAATTATGTGCATTTATCATTATTATGTTTCAAACCTATGACCAATTCGGACATAACACAAAAAGTAATATAACCAGAAGTCTTAAGAAAATATGTACTGTTCTTTTTATCTTCATACAATGTTTGCGTAAATGATTTCAAGTACAATTTTGTTACAAAACTGCATGTCACTCTTCGTGTTGTTTAGGCTTTGGAACACACGAACACAACTTTTAAATTCATACAATTGACAATCATTAAGTTTAAAATTGCATCACTTAAATTTGAAAAATATTAAATAGGATAAATGTTTTAAAATTTATGTAGATACTGTAGCTGCTGTAACTTTTATACAAGGTATTCCTCCAACTCTGTTCACTTCATTTTTATTGTTTCGAATAATAAGAGAAGAATAAGAATTATTTACAAAAAATTATATACTTTGTTGTAATAGTTTCTTTATAGGCTAAAAGGTAAAACGCTCTGTAGAATTTATGTTCTGAAGGTAAATAAGTTTTATGTCCGACTTCAATAGAATAGGGATTATATTGAAAATAATTCCTCATACATTTGAGTTTGTCGAATTTATTACTGTCATTGTGAAATATTTCTATTATATTTTGCAGTGTTACTGATATAATATACTACCAAACAAAAGATCCAAAAATAACAATTGTAAGGTTCGTGCAGGCCAAAAAATTGTGTTTCTGGTATGAAGAATATGTGTGATTTAGACTTTCACAATGTCCCAATATCAATATTCTCGTAAGAATAACGCCAACAATCTAACAATGCTGTTTATAATAGTCACTATTTACTGTTTGTTTGTATCTAAAATATTAAACGTGCACTTATATAAGCAAAGGTTGTACTAAATTACAAGCCTCATTACGATAAACAATATACGTACATATACACGTCTAAAAAAAACACTAACAAAATTAATCTCTCTGTAAAGAAAGATAGAAGGAATCTTAGTAACGCTGAATTTTAGAATTAATCTACTGAAGTACTTTTATGTTCAGTATTCAACATTCTATGAATTTGGAGCATAAGAAATTGGGCATTTCGTTTAAAAATGAAACTGACCTGAAAAGATCTTAAAAGGTCTTTAAAGGACTCTGAAGATCTTTTGCATATGATATCGCCATATATATATATAAAAATACATCGCTACCATATTAGGTCTGTTTTAGAACCTAAATATATTTTATAACTAACTGTTTTCAGCTATTTAAAGTAATAAGAGATATTAAATATTAAAGTTGTAAAATAATATTATTCTTATTGGTTCGCTTAATAATGTTAAGACAGTCTGATAGAAATCATTTGCTGTTATGTTTATTTAATGAAGCTTATCATTTCGTTAGGGCATAAATTTCTTAAATATACTATAAATATTTATACATATTAATAAGTCTGTAAGTAGTAGTCAGTCATATGAGGTTCTAAACACAGCTTCTTCTAAGTTACAGATACGATTTATAATCATATAGAAGATATACATTGTACTGTATACGTAAAGAAATATTTTTTAAGTCATTTCTTTACATACAAGAGAATTTATTTTAGTATAACCAAAGAACGAAATCTAAATATTTCCAAAATGTATATGATTGATAGTTTTCATAATCACTATTTTCTGTAAATAGGTAGATGTAAAATGACAAATGATGATATTAATTAAAATCATTTTACATATTGTTTTTGGAATTTACGTTACGTACTTCATATACGTACATACATATTTTATTTTCTTCTTTTTTTTTTATTTAATTTGTACTTTACAATTTGTCCAGCTGGACAAATTGGTAAATTTTTCTAACCTAACATAGATACATACGTATGCAATATCTATATAGATATAATAAATACTTTTGTATATTTCCATATTATAATATGAATGATTTCTTATATGTATAAAATTAAATTATAACTTACAATGATCATAAAAGGTGACCTGCACAGATATTTAAATTGTTGTCCGTTTTAGAACTTTAAGCGCTACAAACATACGTAGAACACGAACGTGGAAGCCATTAAGTTTCAAATAACCGTTTTATGAGATACAGACGTCACAGCAGAAAGGAAATTTCCTCTCTGGTCATAGATTAGATGATAAAAAATATGTCATACTAACACAAGTATATAATAGAGATTTATGTAATGGGTGAAGTGATTAAAGTGTTTAATTTATTAATAGTAAATTTGATGGAAATGCAGAAATGCTACCTATCTTTCCATTTCGATGATTTTTAGGTATGTTCTAAAACTCAACATTTCGAACAACTGTGAGACTGCAATAAATGTGTGTTATAATCATAGATATATAAAGTTAGAGTACGCGAGTCATATAGTCTTTGCGACATAAGTGGAGTAGAAAGAACGCTACATAAAGCTGTCTTCTGTCCTTGTTTAATCAGGCATGACACACACAACGCTTGAGTTGGCCATGCACTTACATATTTGCTATACGAATGAGCATGTGTTATTAGACAAGGACACAAGAACCCTTTATGCAGCCCTCTCTTTCGCTTTCGCTTTCTCAGCTCACCCGCGCACTCTATCTTTATATCTCTACGATTATAATTTACAACCAAATTAAAAGTGAATATGATCTATGTTTCCGATTTGGGTTAGATTTTTCAATGCAGTTGTCAGAGGGTTGGGTTGCGTGCAATAATAACGAATCAATTATTAGAATAGTAGGCGAATGATTAATTAGATGACATTATTCTATGATAGAAATATTTTTTATTATTTCACGTAGTGTTTTCGGTCGTCTCGAGAGGTCTGTCGGATTCGAGAAGCTATCTCAAACTCAACACATAGATAATATTCATTTTTGATTGAATTACAACAGATACTTCTTACAGCCTCGAGTATGTGGTTGTGCACGGTGTTTTTAAGTTCGCTTGATCCCCGTTGATAAACAGAACAAAGAACACATCGCTGCTAATTGGTAAAATAATTGGAAATAATGTCTATTTTATTTATATTTTATTTACACAATTATGCAACAATGGTTAAGGTTACTCTATTTAAAATTTCAACTCGTTTATATTCGTATTATTTAAAATCTCAGCAATCTTATATATTTATTTGTATTAAATCGCAATACATTATAACAGAAATTCAGAGAAAGCATATTTTAATAATGGTCAAATTGGAAAACACAGCTTGTATCTGTACTGATACAAATTACAGTAAATGTATTAATAGCGTGCACGTTAATGGAATTATGCGGCATGTTCGGCCACGGGTGTAAAAATATTTAAGCGGTGATTCCTGAAACTAAAATAAAGTCCAAATCAAGGGTTAAAAAATTGCGTTTCGGGCACTGTTTTTTTTCTTTTTTTTTTAATTATTCGTAATTAAATATTAGTTTCTTTCTGAATGGACTTTCCACTACTATCTTGTTACATAACATGTTTTAGCGATTTTAGAAATATGGTAAAAGGGTAAAACAGTTCTGGGAGGGCAGGATCATTTCAACAGCCAAAGAGGAACATTAAGAGAATTGTACGAACATAAAGTTTGATTTAGTAGAGGTTTAGGTTATTCTACTGTAGATGTCTTTGAGCCTTTTCATTTTTAGTTTTTTAAACGTTTTTATTTCTTTTACTTTTGTATTATTTGTCATTCATTTACGGTTTTTCTTACAAAGAATCATCGCGAAAGATGGTTTACGTCGTCAAATGTCATAATCTTCTTCTCTACAATTTGTGCTAGGTAAGCCTATGTATCATTTGATTTGAGGATCCCTGTGCACCTCGCTGTTTAGGCTGACCTACTTTTGTTCAGGTAAAGAGGTTTGCTCGGACAAAGAGATATTTCGGCTAAGCTTTAATTGACAATAACTAAAAAACAAAGCCGAAAACGCAATCTTTTTTATTCTTGATTTGCATCTTATTTTAGCTTGAAGAATCGCCTCTTAAATTTTTCTACAGCTGTAGAGTAACGCCCTATATATATATATATATATATGTCGGGTTACGGTCGGACTTAGGGTTAGGGCCACAGGCGTTTGGTAAATCCGCACTAGAACTCTCCATTGTCGTATGATCGAAATAGAATTTATTGACACAAGGGCGTACAATGTGGAACAGATAGATAGTCGCGGCAGATGAACACTAGCGGTAATGATCTGGGGTTCAGTAACGAATCCGCGGTCAACGGGAGGGTAACTGCACTATCACCGAACTCTACTTCTAAGTGACTGATCGTGAGAGGTGTTACTTCTTTCGCAATCGGGTAGTCGCCAAGAATGTGTTTTCTGTCGCGGCGATGCCCCGAGGAAAACTATGATGGGCCGTGCCTAGGGCACGAGATCATCGGATTCGTCGTAGAAAACCTCCGCTCGGAGAGTGAGGGAAATGGACGTTGCTGTTAATTGGCTAATCCTTAGGTTGGTGATTAGAAAAAGGTGCTAGCCGTCCTTGAAAGAAAGTTGCTGTCGGGAAGCGTAGTACCTGAGGAGGTCAGGTTTCCTGTATCCTCCCGTGAAGAGGTGATGAATTTACGGGCCATTAGAGTAGCCAGTTTGTCGATTTGAAGGACTAAATCCTGAGATTTTATAGCGGGTCTTTAGGCTAGCTGGACATGTGCTGTGCGGACGCGTAAACATCTGGTAATCGTCTCGCCTAGAGAATAGAGTCCGTGTGTCTCGAGCCACGGGGTACAGGCCATTGGACGTTTATTATTGCGTGCCGCTAGAACTATTTTCTTTCAAGAAGAGATATTCGGTTATTCTATATCTTTGTTAAATAAAACGTGCATCCCGTGACCGCGGCTACGTTCGGCGACTAGTTGTCGCCTCGAGCCCGAGCTCACTATCGCAAGTCTCAAACAATTACAATCAGGTCATTTGCAACTATCAAAGGGTTTTTCCCAAGGATTCCAAGGAAAGGCCCGGTGTCCTTTCATCTCCGACACGGCCATCCTGACTATCACACGTCCTCGGGTGTAGCTAAAATATTGAGTTTTCTAACATTAGGCTCGATACAATTATCGTTATTTACAATCTAGCTGAATGCCCAATAAGCTAAGGGTCCGGTTCAACAACAAGGTTTTGTTCGGAGATCTGGCAACGAGAAATAAAACAAGGATCGATAAAGTTATAATTAGTATTCAGAGTGCTGGTTGCATCCTGTGGGTTGTCAGTCAGATCGCAATGACATGATGGACCATTTCTCGATTTCGTACCCAAATGAGTCTCGTTTTATAGATCGTACAAGCACATAGAGCTTCGTTTCACATTCTTGTCGGGCTATACCATATTGTGATCTCAAGGTGCGTGTGAGCTACGTCACACGGCTTCGTCAAACTTTACTATGGTGTGGTCTCAAAGTGCATGTGAACTACATCACACGGCTTCATCAAACTTTATTACAAGGTGCATGTGAACTACGTCACACGGCTTCATCAAGGTGCATGTGAACTACGTCACACGGCTTCATCAAGGTGCATGTGAACTACGTCACACGGCTTCATCAAGGTGCATGTGAACTACGTCACACGGCTTCATCAAGGTGCATGTGAACTACGTCACACGGCTTCATCAAGGTGCATGTGAACTACGTCACACGGCTTTATCAAGGTGCATGTGAACTACGTCACACGGCTTCATCAAGGTGCATGTGAACTACGTCACACGGCTTTATCAAGGTGCATGTGAACTACGTCACACGGCTTCATCAAGGTGCATGTGAACTACGTCACACGGCTTTATCAAGGTGCATGTGAACTACGTCACACGGCTTTATCAAGGTGCATGTGAACTACGTCACACGGCTTTATCAAGGTGCATGTGAACTACGTCACACGGCTTTATCAAAGTGTATGTGAACTACGCTCCGCCAGGTGTTATAGCCAGTGCTACTGATCTTCAGAGATCGGGGTACTTATATCGTCATGGTCACTGTTATCGCCATCACTACAGACATCCAACTCAGCAGGGATGCAACTATCTGGCATTTTTCTCAATCTGTCGTGACTGTATTTATACGACCGTTTACCGTCTAATGTTTTTAAGATATATCTGTCTCCTTCCAAAACTTCTGCTATTACGAACGGACCTCGGAATTTTTGATCTAGTTTGGTTTGGTTTCTTTCCTCGTTTTTTCGTAATACGAAATCACCGGGATTAAACCTAAGCACTTTAGCTTTATTTCTGTCGAATCTATTTTTGTCATACTTAGCATTGCTTTCTATGTTTTCCATTGCCTGTCGTCTTACATTGGAGATGTCTACTTCTTTTTCGTCGATGTTATCGGGTAGTAACAAGTCGTATGGTCTCGCTGTCCTACCGATTAACAGTTCCAGTGGGCTCGAATTAGTCACGCGGTTGGTAGTGCAATTCAAAGCCAACTGTATTTCCCCAATCGCGTCTTGCCAGGGCCGCCCGGTCGTTTCTGCTATCGTAAACATGTTCTTCAATGTGCCCATAATACGCTCTACCTGCCCATTAGCTCTACTAGCACCGGTTGCTATTAAATGGACTCTAATTTGTTTACTTTCACAGAACTCTTGGAATTCTTTACCCGTGAAACATCTTCCTTGATCTGCTATTATTCGGCAGGGGCTGCCGAACAAAAATATAGCGGACTTAAGTGCTTTGATGGTGTTAAGGGAATCTATTTTACGGGTATGATGCAGGTATACGAATTTCGTGAAGGCGTCGACCAGAACAATAACGTACTCTTTAGAGTCGTTTTTACCGCTCAGTTTGCCCGTTATATCCATGTGCACCGTATGCCAGGGTATGCCGGTCTTGGGTATGGGGTGTAGTTCAGCTTGTATTTTACCCGAACTGGCCTTCGAAACCTGACAAGCATGACAGTTCTCTACGAATTTACGAACATATTTCGCCATTCCTTCGAACCAGTAATACTCATACAGTTTCTCCAGCGTTTTATCCCAACCCAAGTGCATAATTGACTGATGCACATGGTTAATGACGGACCATCTAAAGCCTCTAGGGACAATGGGCAAGCAGAGGGTTCTGCCTTTTCGTTGTATCTTACGGTAAAGGGTACCGGATCGTAACTCGTACGTATTCGCGATGTCTTCCACGAGCTCATCGTTTTGTAATTTATTGGCGATTTCCGAGATTTGAGGATCGCGACGTTGTTCCGCTAACAGCCAATCTTTGGAGATTTCGGTCAGATTAATTTCTTTCTCTACGATTTTGTTGATCGTACCGTGATTCAAGTCGACGGGGTTCCGCGAAAAAAAGTCTACGTGGGCCATTCGTTTACCTTCTCGATACATAATGTCAAAGGTGAAAGTTTGCAAATAAGCCCACCACCTGTAAACCCGGTCATTTAAATGTACTTTATTACGGGACGCTTTCAAGGAGTTGCAATCAGTGACAACGAGAAATTCTCGTCCATGCAGATAGTGGCGAAAATGTTTGACGGCGTTAACAACTGCTAATGTCTCCAGTTCATAGGAATGGTAACTGGATTCTGTAGGGCTAGTTCTCTTGCTGTAGTATTCTATTACTCTATTTTTTCCCTCAACCTTCTGCATTAGGATAGCCCCATATCCCTCCGAGCTAGCGTCCGTATGTAGCTCTATTGGGTAACTGGGGTCGAATATCATGAGTACCGGCGCGTCAGTCAGAACGGAAATTATCTTTTGTCTTATTTCTTCGTGCCTCTCGGTCCAAGTTATGTTTTTATTGCCGGAAGTGAGTGCATACAGGGGTTTCATTGTCTGTGAAAATTTAAGGACAAATTTTCTGAAATAAGAGGCTAGCCCTATGAACTGCCTGAGCTGTGTAACGGTTGTTGGCGCAGGTAAAGAATTCAACGCGTGTATTTTCCTCGGGTTGGGACGAACTTCTCCGTTATGAATCACGTATCCCAAGTAAAGCACCGACGTCTTTAAAAAGGAACATTTCGAAAAGTTGAAAGAAAACCCGGCTTTTACGAGGGTGTTTATTACGGTGGCCAATCTTTCTAAAGCCTGATCTATCGAATCGGCAACTATTAAGACGTCATCTAAATAAACAACGACGTAGGAATGCGCGAGGTCGCCTAAGGCATTGAGGATGGCCCTCTGAAAAACGGACGGTGCATTTTTCAATCCGAACGGCATCGTTATGTACTCGTATTGTCCGTCGGGGGTAACAAACGCTGTATATTCGGTCGAATTAGGATGGATGGGGATTTGATGGAACCCACTAGCCATGTCTAGGCTAATAAAGTATCTTGCTTTTTGTAGGCGCGCGATTTGGTCTGCGATAAGGGGTAGAGGGTACCGATCCGCGACCGTGCTTTTATTTAGTTCTCAAAAATCTACACATCTGAGCCATATCCCTCTTCTTCGCGAGTAACGTAGAGTCCGCGAAAGGTGAATTACTAGGCCTTATGATTTTGTTCTAATTAATTCGCTTATTCTCTCACGCGCTATTCCGCGGCCTTCCTCGCTAAATTTATAAGGACTTCTTTGTACGGTGATGTTCGGGTCGATTAATCGTATTCTAACTGGCCCGTATTTACATGAGTACGTAGGAAACCCGTAAAGAATGAATCTTCGAATTTTCGAGAGGAGAAATTAATCGACTTTTATCATTACCATAATATACATCAATGTCAACTTCGTTAATATCGATCTCGTCTCTCTCTCTTTTTTTTTTTTTTTTTTTTTTTTTTTTTTTTTTTTTTTTTTTTTTTTTTAGCGGTTTTATTACGGACGTTAATTAATTTTGTTTCACACATAGCGAGGCTATTTTGTGCGATATTACTTCAAAGCCTTGACTCGAAATTTCGCGACCAGTCGTAATATCGTCATATTAGTAACTATCGGCAAGAGCATGGAAAATTATTTCCAATGTAAAATCCTTAATGCATACCATGGACAAGAATTCAGATGTACGTTTGGTACAATTATTTCTTTCCTCACATTACTACTGTGTCAGTCGTTCTGTTGCCAGAAAATCTAAGGACTACGGATTCTTTGATTAGCGAACACACGACTCCAGAATCGGAGTAAAATGGAAACGACTCACCCAGCTGACTTGATCTACCCGTTGACGCTTCCACTAGAAGTCGACTCGGCGTTTGTTATTGCAATTATAGTTTCCCTTCAGGACGCTGCTTTGTAAAAGATTTTTCTCCGTAATTAGATTGACGGCTGCACACCATGCGGCGGTCCCAGAGTTAAAACGCGGTAGCGAGCAATCTTTAGATTCCACACTTGATTTTTGCACTAGCGACTGAATTAATTCGCGCACGATGGTCGTAGGGCCTTGTACTGTTATAACCGGCACTTTATCCCACTTCTGATGTCGGGTTACGGTCGGACTTAGGGTTAGGGCCACAGGCGTTTGGTAAATCCGCACTAGAACTCTCCATTGTCGTATGATCGAAATAGAATTTATTGACACAAGGGCGTACAATGTGGAACAGATAGATAGTCGCGGCAGATGAACACTAGCGGTAATGATCTGGGGTTCAGTAACGAATCCGCGGTCAACGGGAGGGTAACTGCACTATCACCGAACTCTACTTCTAAGTGACTGATCGTGAGAGGTGTTACTTCTTTCGCAATCGGGTAGTCGCCAAGAATGTGTTTTCTGTCGCGGCGATGCCCCGAGGAAAACTATGATGGGCCGTGCCTAGGGCACGAGATCATCGGATTCGTCGTAGAAAACCTCCGCTCGGAGAGTGAGGGAAATGGACGTTGCTGTTAATTGGCTAATCCTTAGGTTGGTGATTAGAAAAAGGTGCTAGCCGTCCTTGAAAGAAAGTTGCTGTCGGGAAGCGTAGTACCTGAGGAGGTCAGGTTTCCTGTATCCTCCCGTGAAGAGGTGATGAATTTACGGGCCATTAGAGTAGCCAGTTTGTCGATTTGAAGGACTAAATCCTGAGATTTTATAGCGGGTCTTTAGGCTAGCTGGACATGTGCTGTGCGGACGCGTAAACATCTGGTAATCGTCTCGCCTAGAGAATAGAGTCCGTGTGTCTCGAGCCACGGGGTACAGGCCATTGGACGTTTATTATTGCGTGCCGCTAGAACTATTTTCTTTCAAGAAGAGATATTCGGTTATTCTATATCTTTGTTAAATAAAACGTGCATCCCGTGACCGCGGCTACGTTCGGCGACTAGTTGTCGCCTCGAGCCCGAGCTCACTATCGCAAGTCTCAAACAATTACAATCAGGTCATTTGCAACTATCAAAGGGTTTTTCCCAAGGATTCCAAGGAAAGGCCCGGTGTCCTTTCATCTCCGACATATATATATATATATGTCGGAGATGAAAGGACACCGGGCCTTCCTCTGGAATCCTTGGGAAAACCCCCTGATTGTTGTAAATGTCCTGATTATAATTGTTCGAGACTTGCGATAATGAGCTTGGGCTCAAGGCGACAACTAGTCGCCGGACGTAGCCGCGGTCACGGGATGCACGATTTAGTTAACAAAGATATAGAATAACCGGATAGCTCTCCTTGAAAGAAAATATTTCTAGCGGCACATAACAGCAAACATTTCGATGGTCGGTGCCCCATGGCTCGCCACACACAGACTCTATTCTTTGGGCAAGATGATTGCCAGATGTCGATGCGCCTCTGCAGTGCATGTCCGGCTAGCCTGAGGACCCCTTATAAATCTTAAGATTTAGCTAACTAAGGTCCTTCAAACAGACAAACAGTCATTGTCCCAACTACGGGTAGACAGGGGAAACCTACTTTCCCACGAACGACACCTCCCGCTAGCAACTTTTCCTCAAGGGCGGTTAGCATCTTTTTCTAACCACCAACGTGGGAATTAACCAATTAACAGCAACGTCCATTTCCCTCACCTTTCGAACGAGGATCTTCCTTGACGAATCCGATGACCTCGTGCCCCTAGACACACCCCATCATAGTTTTCCTCGACAGCGTCACCGTGATGGGAATTCATTCTTTTCTGCGCTCTGAGCAGTCAATTAGTGTCTTCAGTGCATAAACTTGTGTTACGGCGAGTACGCGAAGTCAGACTTAGACTTTGAAATAAAGTACATCTATTATCCCGTTGACCGCGGATTCGTTGTCGATCCTGAGGCCATTATCGTTAGTGTCTAAACTACCGCCACGACTTGTACCAAATACTTCCTCCAATAAACGCTACTTCGATCGAACAACGAACATGAGTAACACTAACAACAATTCATCGAACGATCCTAACTCCGTTCCTGACACCAACCCGACATCAGAAGTGGGATCAGATTCGTTCAAAATGCTGCAAGAGCAAATGGCCGTTATACGCGACTTGGTTCAGACGCTCGCGCAAAACCCGCGTGCAGAATCGACGACGTTGACACTACCACGTTATAATCCAGACATCGCGGGCGCCGATCCAGCCGCATGGACCACATCCGTCAGCCTGCTTTTGAAGAACAACCCCTTACGAGACGGTGCATTGGCCTCTGCTTTGAATAATGCTCTCAAGGGGTCTGCAGCACATTGGTTTACGCAGATGGCAAATCCTGAGGAGCTTACCTGGCCAGCATTCATGGATCTTTTTACTTCACGCTTTGGAGGTCAAGATACAGCAACCACGGCGTTGGTAAATATAGTCCGGGAACCACCGCAGAAGCACGAAAGCATGGCTGCATACGCCATTCGCCTTCGTTCCCTCCTAGAGGCGAAGTGGCGAGGTGCGACTCGGGATGAAATGATCAACGCCATCATCCTTTGTCACGTTAGCCCCCACGACGAGCGCGTCGAACGGGTCGCAATTGAGAAGGATGTTAAGACCAAAGCTCAGTTCCTACACGAAATGAGAACCCTCGCTCTCGCGAGAAGACCGGCGTCATCGACAAGCAATACATCCCCGGACCCTGGAGCCAAGCGAAGCAGGTCATCGGAGCACCAGGCTAAGTGCTTCCACTGTGGGATCCCTGGGCATAGAACAGCTGAGTGCCGCAAGAGAATAAAGTCGGAGAAGAGGAAGAACACACGAAGACCAGGAGAGAGCCGACCGGCCACATCGTCAAGAGTGGTGTGCTTCAGATGTAACGAGGAGGGACATATCGCGCCCCACTGCCCATCGCTGCGCAAAGGAGGCGACAACCCCAGTAAGGAGCGCCGAGTTGACTCCTGCGTGGTGGAGGCACCAAGCGGTAGATTAAGCCATTTGGGTGAGTCGTTCCCATTTTACTTCGATTCCGGAGCCGAATGCTCGTTAATCAAAGAATCCGCAGCCTCAAAATTTTCCGGCAAAAGAACGACCGATGTAGTAGTAATGCGGGGAATAGGGAATGCTTGTGTCAAAAGTACTTCTCAGATTTTATCCACCGTATGTATTAATGGCTTTACATTGGAGATATCTTTTCACGTCCTTCCCGACAGTTGCTTAAAGTATGATATCATGATTGGTCGCGAAATTTTGAGCCAAGGTTTCGGCGTAAATATTACACTCAATAGCCTCGATATTTGTAAAACGAAGATAGTTAGCATCTGTAATAAAACCGCCGCGAATGAGATCAATTTTGATGAAGTAGACACCGAAGTACTTGGTGACGATAAAACTCGACTAATTTCTACCCTCCGAAATTTTAAAGATTCGTTCATTACGGGTTTCCCGCGTGCCCGCGTCAATACAGGCCAGTTGGAGATACGGTTGGTTGATCCCAACATTACCGTACAGAGAAGTCCGTATAGGCTTAGCGAGGAAGAGCGCAGGTTAGTGCGAGAAAGAATAAGCGAACTAATCGAAGCAAAAATCGTGAGGCCTAGTAGTTCACCGTTTGCGAGCCCTATGCTACTTGTGAAGAAAAAGGACGGATCGGATAGATTGTGCGTGGATTTCCGGGAGTTGAACAAGAACACGGTCGCGGATCGGTACCCTCTACCCCTTATCGCAGACCAAATCGCGCGCCTACAAAAAGCAAGATACTTTACTAGCCTAGACATGGCTAGTGGGTTCCATCAAATCCCCATCCATCCTAATTCGACCGAATATACAGCGTTCGTTACCCCCGACGGACAATACGAGTACATAACGATGCCGTTCGGATTGAAAAATGCACCGTCCGTTTTTCAGAGGGCCATTCTCAATGCCTTAGGCGACCTCGCGCATTCATACGTCGTTGTTTATTTAGATGACGTTTTAGTAATTGCCGATTCGATAGATCAGGCTTTAGAGAGATTGGACACCGTATTAAACACCCTCGTAAAAGCCGGGTTTTCTTTCAACTTTTCGAAATGTTCCTTTTTAAAGACGTCGGTGCTCTACTTGGGATACGTGATTCATAACGGAGAAGTTCGTCCCAACCCGGGGAAAATACACGCGTTGAATTCTTTACCTGCGCCGACAACCGTTACACAGCTCAGGCAGTTCATAGGGCTAGCCTCTTATTTCAGAAAATTTGTCCCTAAATTTTCACAGATAATGAAACCCCTGTATGCACTTACTTCCGGCAGTAAAAACATAACTTGGACCGATAGGCACGAAAAAATAAGACAAAAGATAATTTCCGTTCTGACCGACGCGCCGGTACTCATGATATTCGACCCCAGTTACCCAATAGAGCTACATACGGACGCTAGCTCGGAGGGATATGGGGCTATCCTAATGCATAAGGTTGAGGGTAAGAATAGAGTAATAGAATACTACAGCAAGAGAACTAGTCCTGCAGAATCCAGGTACCATTCCTATGAACTGGAGACGTTAGCAGTTGTAAACGCCGTCAAACATTTTCGCCACTATCTGCATGGACGAGAATTTCTCGTCGTCACCGATTGCAACTCCTTGAAAGCGTCCCGCAATAAAGTATATTTAAATGACAGGGTTTACAGGTGGTGGGCTTATTTGCAAACTTTCACCTTTGACATTATGTATCGAGAAGGCAAACGAATGGCCCACGTAGACTTTTTTTCGCGGAACCCCGTCGACTTGAATCACGGTACGATCAACAAAATCGCAGAGAAAGAAATTAATCTGACCGAAATCTCCAAAGATTGGCTGTTAGCGGAACAACGTCGCGATCCTCAAATCTCGGAAATTGCCAATAAATTACAAAACGATGAGCTCGCGGAAGACATCGCGAATACGTACGAGTTACGATCCGGTACCCTTTACCGTAAGATACAACGAAAAGGCAGAACCCTCTGCTTGCCCATTGTCCCGAGAGGCTTTAGATGGTCCGTCATTAACCATGTGCATCAGTCAATTATGCACTTGGGTTGGGATAAAACGCTGGAGAAACTGTATGAGTATTACTGGTTCGAAGGAATGGCGAAATACGTTCGTAAATTCGTAGAGAACTGTCATGCTTGTCAGGTTTCGAAGGCCAGTTCGGGTAAAATACAAGCTGAGTTACATCCCATACCCAAGACCGGCATACCCTGGCATACGGTGCACATGGATATAACAGGCAAACTGAGCGGTAAAAACGACTCTAAAGAGTACGTTATTGTTCTGGTCGACGCCTTCACGAAATTCGTATACTTGCATCATACCCGTAAGATAGATTCCCTTAACATCATCAAAGCACTTAAGTCCGCTATATTTTTGTTCGGCAGCCCCTGCCGAATAATAGCAGATCAAGGAAGATGTTTCACGGGTAAAGAATTCCAAGAGTTCTGTGAAAGTAAACAAATTAGAGTCCATTTAATAGCAACCGGTGCTAGTAGGGCTAATGGGCAGGTAGAGCGTATTATGGGCACATTGAAAAACATGTTTACAATAGCAGAAACGACCGGGCGGCCCTGGCAAGACGCGATTGGGGAAATACAGTTGGCTTTGAATTGCACTACCAACCGCGTGACTAATTCGAGCCCACTGGAACTGTTAATCGGTAGGACAGCGAGACCATACGACCTGTTACTACCCGATAACATCGACGAAAAAGAAGTAGACATCTCCAATGTAAGACAACAGGCAATGAAAAACATAGAAACTAACGCGCAGTACGACAAAGATAGATTCGACAGAAATAAAGCTAAAGTGCTTAGGTTTAATCCCGGTGATTTCGTATTACGAAAAAACGAGGAAAGAAATCAAACCAAACTAGATCAAAAATTCCGAGGTCCGTTCGTAATAGCAGAAGTTTTGGAAGGAGACAGGTACATCTTAAAAACATTAGACGGCAAACGGTCGTATAAATACAGTCACGACAGATTGAGAAAAATGCCAGATAGTTGCATTCCTGCCGAGTTGGATGTCTGTAGCGATGGCAACAACAGTGACCATGACGATATAAGTACCCCGATCTCTGAAGATCAGTAGCACCGGCTATAACACCGGGCGGAGCGTAGTTCACATGCACCTTGTAGTAAAGTTTGATGAAGCCGTGTGATGCAGCTCACATGCACTTTGAGACCACAACGTAGTAAAGTTTGATGAAGCCGTGTGATGTAGCTCACATGCACTTTGAGACCACAACGTAGTAAAGTTTGACGAAGCCGTGTGATGTAGCTCACATGCACTTTGAGACCACAATGTAATAAAGTTTGACGAAGCCGTGTGATGTAGCCCACATGCACCTTGAGACCACAATGTAATAAAGTTTGACGAAGCCGTGTGATGTAGCTCACATGCACCTTGAGACCACAATGTAATAAAGTTTGATGAAGCCGTGTGACGTAGTTCACACGCACCTTGAGATCACAATATGGTACAACCCGGCAAGAGTGTGGAACGAAGCTCTGTGTGCTCGTACGATCTATAAAACGAGACTCATTTGGGTACGAAATCGAGAAATGGTCCATCATGTCATTGCGATCTGACTGACAACCCACAGGATGCAACCAGCACTCTGAATACTAATTATAACGTTATTAATTCTTGTTTTATTTTTCGTTGCCAGATCTCCGAACAAAATTTTGCTGTCGAACCGGACCCTTAGCTTAATTGCACATTCAGTTAAATTGTAAATGACGATAGTTGTATCGAGCCTAATGTTAGAAAACTCAATATTTTAGTTACACCCGAGGACGTGTGATAGTCAGGATGGCCGTGTCGGAGATGAAAGGACACCGGGCCTTCCTCTGGAATCCTTGGGAAAACCCCCTGATTGTTGTAAATGTCCTGATTATAATTGTTCGAGACTTGCGATAATGAGCTTGGGCTCAAGGCGACAACTAGTCGCCGGACGTAGCCGCGGTCACGGGATGCACGATTTAGTTAACAAAGATATAGAATAACCGGATAGCTCTCCTTGAAAGAAAATATTTCTAGCGGCACATAACAGCAAACATTTCGATGGTCGGTGCCCCATGGCTCGCCACACACAGACTCTATTCTTTGGGCAAGATGATTGCCAGATGTCGATGCGCCTCTGCAGTGCATGTCCGGCTAGCCTGAGGACCCCTTATAAATCTTAAGATTTAGCTAACTAAGGTCCTTCAAACAGACAAACAGTCATTGTCCCAACTACGGGTAGACAGGGGAAACCTACTTTCCCACGAACGACACCTCCCGCTAGCAACTTTTCCTCAAGGGCGGTTAGCATCTTTTTCTAACCACCAACGTGGGAATTAACCAATTAACAGCAACGTCCATTTCCCTCACCTTTCGAACGAGGATCTTCCTTGACGAATCCGATGACCTCGTGCCCCTAGACACACCCCATCATAGTTTTCCTCGACAGCGTCACCGTGATGGGAATTCATTCTTTTCTGCGCTCTGAGCAGTCAATTAGTGTCTTCAGTGCATAAACTTGTGTTACGGCGAGTACGCGAAGTCAGACTTAGACTTTGAAATAAAGTACATCTATTATCCCGTTGACCGCGGATTCGTTGTCGATCCTGAGGCCATTATCGTTAGTGTCTAAACTACCGCCACGACTTGTACCAAATACTTCCTCCAATAAACGCTACTTCGATCGAACAACGAACATGAGTAACACTAACAACAATTCATCGAACGATCCTAACTCCGTTCCTGACACCAACCCGACATATATATATATATACACAACCCTGTGAAACAGTCTTGAACAGTCACGCCTAGAGCTCACTAGTACATTACAGTTCTGCCCGGGCAACCGAGGCAAACAGACGTGTGCTCCGGGGTAGTGACTTGAGAAATATCACAGTGCTAAGTAAAAAATTAACGATTAGTGATAGTGAGGAGAAGCCCAACAATGCAGCAACAGATACCAGCAATTAAAATTGCAACTAATGGTGAAAGATATTATATAAATAGGTCGGTAGATTTATCAGCCCTAAAGCAACAACAACAAGTTAATAGTAATCAAAATATGGACATAGAAGAAATGAAGTAGCAGCGAAGACAGGAGGAGTACAGTCAAGATAACGAAAAACAATATCAGGATGAAAACTGGAAGATACCAAAAAATAACAAAAAGCGTAAAACAACTCCAAGCACAAGTGCCGCAGAAAATCCAGATACAGAAAAGCAGCGATGGCTGCAAGAATTACCATTAAGAAATTCCTTCAGCTCATTAACAGAAGAAACAGAAGATGATCCGACAAACAAAGCCACAACTCACTCAAGTCATATTACAAAACCGCCACCAATATTTGTTGAGGCCCAAATAATAGACCCACTTATTGAATTACTAAATAATATAGTCGGGAATGACAATTATATAATTAAACAAATAAAATTAGACCAAGTAAAGATTCAAACAAACACCCCTGATATTTATAGAAATGTGATAAAAGCATTAAAGGAAAAAAATGCTATATACCACACGTATCAGTTAAAAATGGAAAGAAGCTACAAGATAGTTATAAGAGGATTGCATCCAAAAATCAGTACAAAAAAGCTGAGTGATGAACTAGCAAAAATTGGACATCAAACTAGATCAATAAACAATATTACAAGATACGATACAAAACAACCACTACCATTATTCTTAATAGAACTTGAACCCAGAATCAGCAACAAGGAAATTTACGAAATCAAAAAAATCCTAAACACAATAGTAACTGTAGAACCACCACGCTATAAAAAAGATATACCGCAATGCATGCGGTGTCAACAATACGGTCATACAAAAAACTATTGTAACAGAGGCCCGGCATGTGTTAAATGTGCAAAAAATCACTTAACAATACACTGCCCATACACAGGAAAAATAGAACAAGTTAAGTGCTATAACTGCAAGGGAAACCACCCAGCCAGCTACAAAGGATGCATAATTAGAAAACAATTACAACACAAACTGTTTCCACCACTTCGCAATAGAACAACCAATAACTACAAACCACATCAAGGTACAACGGAGAATGATACAACATTGATAGCACATAACGAACCAAACATCATAAGCGGAAACAGTAATCCTCAAGGTTACCGAAGCTATGCGCAAGTAACCCAAAACAATAGCCAAGCAACGCTCAACCAGAATCAAAGCAAAAATACCGAAGACGTTTCAGAAATCAAAGGATTGCTAAAACAATCCATTGAAAATACAGAGATGCTAGGAAAAATGATAAGTGAAATAAACGCAACATTAAGGCAACAAGTACAACAAACAACAATTATGCTACAACTACTCACAAACTTGCTAAATAAAAAATAGAGTGGAACATGCTGAAAATAGCAGCCTGGAACTCCAATGGCTTGCAACAGCGAGCCCACGAAACTAAAACATTCTTGTATAAAAATAATATTGATATACTACTTGTCTCAGAAACACATTTCACTCTAAAAAGTTACATGAAAATACCGTACTATACCATCTACGACACCAAACACCCTTCAGGTAAAGCACACGGAGGAACTGCAGTAATAATAAAAAATGACATCAAGCACCACCTACATAGTCAAACAAATCAAGAACACCTACAAGCAACCACTGTCACAATACAAACCAACGACAATTACTTTCAGATATCAGCAGTATATGCACCACCGAGACACAAAATGACGCTTAAAAATGGGAAGAGTACTTCCAATCCATAGGCGACAAATATATCGCAGCAGGAGACTTTAATGCGAAGCACACGTTATGGGGTTCGAGAATTAACACACCGAGAGGCAGAACACTAGAAAAATATATTAGAAATAGCAACCTCAACGTGCTATCTACAGGAAGACCAACGTACTGGCCGACAGACCTCAATAAAACACCTGACCTGTTGGATTTTGCAATAACAAAAGGATTAAATGTAAGTAAATTAAAAATAACAACCAGCCTTGAGCTTAACTCCGACCACACACCAATTATATTAGAATATACAGGCAAACCACTACTTTATAACAAGTCAGAGTCGCTTTGCAACAAAACCACCAATTGGCAAATTTTTAAAGAGCTAATCGAAAACAAAATCAATTGCAATATCCCATTGAAGACACCTGAACACATTGAGCAGGCAGTAGCAACTCTAACAGAAATAATACAGGAAGCAGCGTGGGCAACCACCGCTTATAAATTAAATAGCAGGCAAACAAAAATTATTCCGCAGGACATCCTAGATAAAATTAGGGAAAAAAGAAAAGCGAAATCAAAATGGCAAAAACAGAGAACACGAGAAAACAAGAAAAACTTAAATAAACTTACAAAGGAATTAAAGAATAAAATAAGGGAACTTCACAATAGCGAATTCTCAAAATTCATCGAATCACTATCCGCGCATGAGAATACAAACTACTCCCTATGGAAAGTCACCAACAAAGTGAAGAAAACAATAAAATCAATCCCAGCAATCAAAAAAATGGACAACTCATGGGCCAGAAGTAACGAAGAGCAGGCAGAAGAATTTTCGAAGCACTTACAAAATACATTTTCACCGTATGAAACTAATAACAGCATTCCCGGAGGGCAAACACACGAAGAAATGGAAAATGCCAACAACACAATTGACAAACGCTGCACCATACTCAGCACAACAGCGCAAGAAGTTACAAACTTAATTAAGGCAACAAAGACAAGTAAAGCACCAGGACTTGACTTGATCAATGGAAAAATCTTAAAAAACCTCCCCCCAAAGGCAATAAGACTAACAACGATAATATTCAACGCAATTCTAAGAATACCCACATTTAACTGCATCTTACAGGCCAATATCATTACTACCTGCGTTTTCCAAACTACTTGAAAAAATAATATACAACCGCCTAAAACCAACAATAGAAAAAGAAAAACTAATACCGGACCATCAATTTGGATTCAGGAATAAACACTCCATAATAGAACAAATGCATAGACTGGTCAATGAAATTTTACAGGCATTGGAAACAAAACAATATTGCACGGCACTATTTATTGACATCGAAAAAGCATTTGACAAAGTTAACCACGAAAAACTTCTTGAAACTATCAAAAAGCAATTTCCAGAACAAATATACAAATTACTTAAATCTTACTTAAACAATAGAACCTTTGTAGTAAAAATAAACGATACATATTCTGAAATCAAGGATATCAAGGCAGGAGTACCGCTAGGAAGCGTCCTAGGACCAATATTATACACACTCTATACAGCAGTTCCCTTTCGACCACCGAAGAGTGCAGACGTGTCCCTAGTGACCAGTGAGGTTAAAGAAAAGTGACGACCGCCCGGAGAAACCGGACGAGAAAACCAGTGTCCCCGCAAGTGCGACAAGCGGGGAAAGCAAAAACAATGCAACGGGTACCACCACTCAGGATATCGAACTACGGCGAAACATATGCCATAAACAAAGCCACTGATGTTCGCGAAAGCACAGTCACAAACGAGACAGATATGGAAATCTCACAAACGAGTGATGAAATAAACACCACCAACAACGAGCTAACACAACAGAACGAAAATTGGAAGAATGTAACCCCCAGCAAAAAAAGAAGAATAACCACAAACAGAACAGAAAGACAACAATGGCTACAAGAAATTCCTCTGCAAAACTCCTTCAGCGCACTGCCACTAGAGAAGGAACCAGACCAAACTGACAAACCAATAACACACAATCCCAAACCACCACCAATATATATATCGACGCGCAAATAATAGACCCCCTCTTGGAACTGCTAAACACCACGGCAGGCAAAGAGAACCACAGAATCAAACAACTAACACTGGACCAAGTAAAAGTACTAACCAACACACCAGAAACTTATAGAAAAGTAGTAAAAATGCTAAAAGATAAAAACGCCGGGTACCATACATACCAATTAAAAACCGATAAAAGCTACAAGGTAGTAATCAGAGGATTACACCCAAGGACAAATACAAGATACATAGGAGAAGAACTAGCCAAACTTGGCCACCAGGTAAGACTAATAAATAACATCACAAAGTATGACACCAAACAACCACTACCGCTATTCCTACTGGAACTAGAACCGAATATAAACAACAAGACAATATTCGAAGTAAAACAAATCCTAAACACAATAATAACAATTGCACCACCAAGACACAAAAAAGACATACCACAATGCATGCGGTGCCAACAATATGGGCACACAAAAAATTATTGCAATAGAAACCCGGTGTGTGTTAAATGCGCAGAAAAACACATAACAACTAACTGCCCATACAAGGGAGAAATAAAAGAAGTAAAGTGCTACAACTGCAGCGGAAATCACCCAGCTAGTTACAAAGGATGCCTAGCCAGAAAAATAATTCAACGAAAACTATTTCCGCCGCCTCGAAGCAGAACAATCAACATCCAACACACTCAACAAAACAGTGCAGAAACGGAGACACCAACAAACACACAACACACAATAAATAACAATCACAACAACATCATTACCACTGGTGGTCGGAGCTACGAGCAAGTAACCAAGCAAAGAACACCCGCAGTCAACCAAAACCAGAACAATAACATCAACGAAGACACAGAAATCAAAGAACTACTAAAACAATCCATTAAAAACACCGAAATGATAACGAAAATGATAAGTGAACAAAACGCAGCAATCATACAACAATCCCAACAAATCACAGCCATGATACAACTGCTATCAAACATGCTAAGTAAAAAGTAATAATGGATATACTTAAAATAGCAGCATGGAACTCTAACGGCCTATAAAAAAGGGCCCTAGAAACCAAAACATTCTTATACCACAACAACATAGACATACTACTCGTATCAGAAACGCACTTCACAACAAAAAGCTATATAAAAATACCGTACTACACCATATACGATACCAAGCACCCCTCAGGAAAAGCTCACGGAGGGACCGCAATAATAATAAAGAACGAAATCAAACACCACCTACACAGTCAAGTCAATAAAGAACATATACAAGCAACCACCGTTACCGTGCAAACCAGCATCAACCATCTACAGCTGTCAGCAGTATATGCACCACCGCGACACAAAATAACACCACAAATGTGGGAAGAATACTTCCAACAATTAGGCGACAAGTACATCGCAGCAGGAGACTACAACGCAAACCACATAACATGGGGATCAAGAATCATCACACCTCGAGGTAGAACCGTGGAAAAACACATTAGAAAAAACAACCTCAATATACTATCCACAGGAAGACCGACATACTGGCCGACAGACCTGAGCAAAACCCCTGACCTACTTGATTTTGCAGTCACAAAGGGACTAAACAGAAATAAAATAAATATAGCACCCAGCCTTGAGCTAAGCTCCGACCATACACCTATAATAATTACATACAGTAATAAGCCAATACATTACAACACCCCAGAGACACTATGTAACAAATCCACCAAATGGCAAACCTTCAAAGAAATAATTGAGAGCAAAATCAACTGCAACATCCCATTGAAAACGCCCGAACAAATCGAGCAAGCAGTAAAAACAATAACAGAAATCATACAAGAAGCAGCGCGGGCAACCACTAAACCCGAACCTAACGTTGGACAAACAAAACTAATCCCACCAGACATTCTCGAGAAAATTAGAGAAAAAAGGAAAGCGAAAGCAAAATGGCAAAAACATAGAACAAAAGAAAATAAAAAACAACTAAACAAACTTGCAAAGGAAATAAAAAACAAAATAAAAGAACACAACAACAACGAATTCACAAAGTTCATAGAATCACTATCTGCACACGAGAACTACAACTACTCACTATGGAAAGCCGAAAAAAAAAAAAAAAAAAAAAAAAATAAAGAAGACAACAAAAACAGCCCCAGCAATCAGAAAAGAAGACAACATGGGCAAGAAGCAACGAAGAGCAAGCCGAAGAATTTTCTAACCACTTATGCAACACATTTACACCACACAACATCAACAACAGCAACCACAATCGACATACGGACGACGATGAGTTAACCACTAGCACCGCAACTGACAAGCAATACACCATACCTAAAACAACAGTACAAGAAATCAGAAACAATCGAAAAAACAAAAAACAACAAAGCACCAGGAATCGATCTAATCAATGGCAAAATCTTGAAAAACCTTCCACCAAAAGCGATACGACTAATCGCTATAATATTCAATGCAATATTAAGAATCCAATACTATCCTAAACCATGGAAACTAGCACAAATCAAAATGTTACCCAAACCAGGCAAAGACCCACATGAAACAACATCATACAGACCAATATCACTACTACCTGCGCTCTTCAAAATACTAGAAAAAGTAGTATACGCCCGATTAAAACCAATAATAGAGAAGGAAAAATTAATATCGGACCACCAATTTGGATTCAGAAACAAACACTCCACCATAGAACAAATGCACAGGCTGGTCAACGAAATAATACACACAATAGAAAACAAACAATATTGTACAGCCCTATTCATGGACATAGAAAAAGCATTCGATAAAATAAACCACGAAAGACTACTAAAAACAATTAAAAAACAATTCCCGGAACAAATATACAAATTAATAAAATCATATCTAACCAACAGAACCTTCACAATAAAAATCAAGGACGCATACTCCGAAGTCAAAGACATCAAAGCAGGGGTTCCGTAAGGAAGCGTCCTAGGACGTATATTATACACACTATACACGGCCAACATACCAACAACTATCAATAGCAAAATATTAACATTTGCGGACGACACAGCCGTACTAGTCAGGCACACCAACCCTGTAACAGCAGCCACAATACTACAAAATCACGTAACAAAAATAGAAAAGTGGCTAAAAGACAAACAAATTAAAGCTAACCCGAACAAATGCAACCACATCACATTCACATTGCGAAAACAGACAACACCAAACATCTTCCTGAACGGGACGCAAATAACACAAACAAAGCAAGTCAAATACCTTGGACTACACATAGATGCACACCTCACTTGGAAACAGCATATCAAAGCAACAATAGACAAAATACAGACAGCAAGGAGACAAATGCACTGGCTAACAAGCCGAAAATCCAAACTAAGCATGGAAAACAAATTAAAAATATACAAAACAATCATAAAACCAATATGGACATACGGAATTCCACTATGGGGAACAGCAGCAAAGAGCCATATAACAAAAATAGAGACACTACAATCAAAAATACTCAGAACGATAGTAAACGCCCCATGGTACGTCAGAAACGAGGACATCAGGAAATACCTGGGAATACCAACGGTCAAGGAGGAGATAAACAGAATGGCAAAAAGATACAAAGAAAGAATGGAAACACACCCGAACCAGTTAGCAGCGGAAACAAACAACACAGCAAACACTACAAGAAGACTAAAAAGGAAACACCCAATAGACCTCATAAAGATATAACCTAAGATGGCACCCCGCTGGGGGTAGCCACACACATGCTGCATTTATTTTTATTTTTTTTTATACTCAACAAGATATAACACTTTACCAAATGTCCTACTGGACCAATTGTAAAAACCAATGAACTAATAAAACAAAAAAAAAAAAAACTCTATACAGCAGACATACCAACAACTGTCAATAGCAAAACTCTAACGTTCGCGGACGATACGGTCTTACTAGCGAGACATGCAAATCCAGAAACGGCTGCCGCACTATTACAAGAACACATTATAAAAATAGAAAAGTGGCTGCAAAGTAAACAAATAAAAGTGAACACCAGTAAGTGCAATCACATAACATTTACGCTTAGAAAAGGAAAAACACCAGACATCCAACTAAATGGCGCCCACATAGCACAAACAAAGTATGTCAAATATCTAGGAATACATTTAGACACACGCCTTACATGGAAGCATCACATAAAATCAATAACAAACAGAATACGTGAAAAAATGAAGCAGATGTACTGGTTAATCAACAGAAAATCTAAATTAAGCCTAATGAATAAACTATACATATACAAAACAATAATCAAACCAATCTGGACATACGGAGTTCCACTATGGGGGATGGCAGCAATGAGTCACATAAATAAAATAGAAACGGAGCAGGCAAAAATCTTAAGAACAATACTTAACGCTCCATGGTACGTCAGAAATGAAGACATACGAAAAGACTTAAAAACTCCAACGGTTAAAGAGGAAATCGCCAGATGTGCAAAAAAAGTATAAAGAAAGACTTGAAACACACCCAAACCAGCTGGTTGCTGAAACGAATAAAACAATAATAGAAAGAAGACTGAAGAAGAAGCATCCTGCAGACCTCATAATAGAACAATAAACAACCTGGAAGATGGAGTCCCGCTGGGGGTAACCATCCACATGCTATATTTCATCAAATATTAAATTATAATATTTTACCAAATATCCTAATGGACAAATTGTAAAATGTAAACAAACAATAAATAAATAAATAAATAAAAAAACCCTGAGAAACAAGTAGCGTGGAAGAAATCTGAACACACTTACCATTTATAGAAAACTAAAAAGAAAACACCCCACTGATCTCACTAGAGAAATCAAATAGTCAAACTGGAGATATCCCGCTGGGGGTAGCCATCCACATGTTATTTAGCAATTATGTTAGAAAAATTTACCAAATGTCTGGTAGCAAAAACGTACTGATCGCACGCTCGATGGTCGCTGACCATTGATATTGAGCCGATTGGAGGATGTCTGCCTTCGATTCCATCGGCGATTAGCACGAGCTGTACTTGGAAAATAATGTCATTACAACGTGTCATTTAGGATTCAATAAAATCGTCGAAAGTATTAGTAGAGTTCGTTGGTTGACAGAAAGTAAGACAGAAATATTTTGGCAATTGTTTGAAATGCTTAAAGTTTTCGCCGAATAACGGTAAAATCGAAGGATATTTGCATAGTTAAGAAAGGGTAACGTACCTTTTCAAACGGTTGTACCCATGCCAGTCGACAAAAACATAAAAGGTTGGCGTTTACCGACATGAGTTTTCATGACGAAATATTTTAGAACTTAAAGTAGACCCAGACGAGTAATTAGCAATCGAGGCTTTTGTTTTCTCGACTGGGCCATTCAAAGAATTCCTAATTAATAATGTAGTCGAACAGGTCACATTCGGTACTTCACAGGCAAACGGGACACCGATGCTGGCAAAATTGCCGGAAACACCCGGGAAATGGGACCGAGTCCAGTCGAATTCGCCTAGAACAATACAGTTTGCAGGTCAACGGAAGAAAGTTATTCGCAATTGTTGTTTGAAATAAATCAGGTCGGCTTCATTAAGCGACAGGAAAATGTGACAAGCCTGAGCAGGAAAGTAATCGCGCCTACGACAGAAAACATAAAAAAGTGACAGAGTATCAAATCGACAATACGTGATGATCCGCAATTCGGACGTCGCAGGACGTCGCACCGGGAGTAGATACCGAATAGTGGTACCGAAATTTGAAAGTCCCAACGTCATTGAAAAGATTTTAGAGAAAAATAGATATGTTGTTACAGATATAGATGGGTTTTATTTGACACGCATGCCCTTTACAGGAATAGTAAGAGCCGATCAGATGAAATTTTGGATTTGAGAGGATAATTAACAATTAGTAATTCGATTATTTATAAAGCGCACTTTTTGTCATTTTACTTTTGTATTTGCGTGATTACCATGAAAATGAAGGTAAATCCTAAATTCACGAGCAATCAGTTATCATCTAGTTATCAGCGAATTATTTACCCGAGTTATACGAGTGATCCAGCGAGTTTCCATTCCAGCGAGAGTCCATTATTCGCAATCGACCTTGCGATTTTTACTCTGTACGAGCGACTCAGCGAATAACGGGTTGTACTCTAATTCATCATTTTAAATATATTCGACGGTTACATCAACGAACTATAATATCGATTAAACCTCACGATCAAACCTAATATATACCAGTCTCCTGCACATATTGTACTCATCGCAAACGGCCCCATCTCTCTCTCTCTCCCTCTCTCTCTCTCTCGAAAAGAAAAGAAAAGAAATAAAGTATTAATAATTCTTAAAGTAGTTTTATTCACAATGCTTTTACATTTTTACAGCCACGTATTTTTTTAATAAAATAAGATATCAAAAAAAAAAAGATTTGTTGGAGCTTTTATAGTTATAAAAGCTATGTTACTTCCGTATTTATAAATAACTGATCGGTGTAACTTTGGACTCTGTTCTTTGTATTAATGCGGACTAATTGCCCCCGAGCTAACTCATGTTTCTCATTTGCAGTCAGCAGAGGTAACCGCTCGGCGCAGTCGAGACATTCTTCTACGGGTGTTAGCCGTCCTATTCGTCCTTCGCATCTATTGCAACGAATGGCACGTGTGAGGCCTAAGACTCCGCAAATGCTATGATAATTTGCTTCTTCGTACATCTGTAAGTCCTCTTGCAGTATAGTTAAATCGTAGAAACAACGTCTACAAATTGAATGGTCCGGGGTGCGGTGGGCAGGTACAATTCGTATCAGACAATAATACCTAGGTTGTGGTGGTGGCTGAGGTTGTGGAATTATTCTATTCAAAAGATCATGATTTTCTTCTATTTCTTCCTGCTTGCAAAAGGCGATGCACATTCTGGAAAATACATATAGAAAAATTTCGTATTATTTGCACATTCCTGTATTCGTTGTCCTTAGTTCGTCCGTTCGTCGATCATTGTCTATTGCGATTGTGAACTAATTTCAATTGATTTTTCGTGACATATTGTGGAATTTAGTAATTGCAGCGTGCACAAGTTTCAATTGGGTATTTCATATTCGTTGCCATATCGTTCCTTCCTAACTCAAAGTGACATGTTTTGTAGTCGATTGATCTCAGCACGCACATTTCGCGACTCCTGTTTGGTCTCTCATAGGCTCGTTGTTCTATTACTCCTATTTATCCAATGTGGCATGTTACGTAATTAACTGCTTGTGACACGCGTATTTCACGAGTTCCAACTAGTTTTACGTATTTGCTGCTTTCCCATCTCCATATTCTATGTAACACGCGCGCGTTTCGCGAGCTGCGATCAGTTTTTCAACATGATCGTTACTTATTGTTCCAACTTCAGTTCTAGATTAACACGTTACATTGTAATTGATAGGCTTTTGCAATTTCCGTTTATTATTATTGTTCGGTGCCCACGCCATGGCGGTTCGCGAGTTTCCCTGATAGAATTGTTTTAATTTTGATTGGTAAATTAATACGTAGTAAAAGTATCTGAGCATGTTGTAATTGACAGGTTTTTATAATTCCCGTTTGTTATTATTATTCGGTGTTCGAACGTCGGAGGTTTGCGAATTTCCTCGAAGATATTATTTGAATTTCTGTTGTAGATTAATATTGTATAAAGTGCAAATATCTGAGCGTTTTGCGTTTTTATTCCCCTAAACGTTCTTTACCTAATTCTATTATGCCCAGAGTAGTGTCTCGCATCATTAGCGAGTTATGACATATTCTTACCCTGTCTCATGTTACGGCTCGTGTTAAGCGCGAGACGCGACAAGACGATTTCAACGAAATTCTCCAAGAGATTTTACAGATCTGCGCACACTTCATGCAAAACTTCAGTGCGATGTATTCGGCATCAAAACAGAGTAAAAATAGTGTTTAGTTGACAGGATACCCCTTATTGGAGCGGAAAAGCAACAGGTTTCAACGAATATCCCCATAAGATTGCACTTTACATTACAATGTGCGCTGCAATCAATAAATTTCACAATATGTCACCATGGATAAGAAAGGATTAATGAAGCGACAAGAAAAATAACCGGAATTCACGAAACGTGCGTACCGCGATCAGTGAAATCCACATTACATCACTTTCAATAAAATAATAAACAAACTCACGTAAAATATTCGTTACGAATCCTTAAACACTTCAAGAAATTTCGTAGAGACACTTTGTTATATCGAAGACTACGTAGGGATAGGTGTTGCGCGGCTGAAAGTTGGCGTAACATTGACACTCCAGCTGATGCACACTGGCTTGTGCGCGCTCTCCCCACCACGGTACACAATGCAGTAAACAGCCAATGGGAGCTGAGGGACGATGATTTGCTCAGGTAGAGGCAGCAGAGGTAAGTAGCTGCGGCGCGCCAAAGGATCGAGTATGACCGTCAGCAAAGATAACCACGTGCCGAGAAGAGTTCGACTCATTATCAGCAAAATGTAAAACTGCAACGCTCTGCAACATCAACGGAAACGAAGACTGTAGCGTCCGCGGAGATAATTACGTGCCGAAACTCCGCGTTCTCGTGGAAATAAACCGTCACGTGGCAATTATCCCACGATAGTTTTATTATAAATAGGAGTTGTCGCCTACGCTAAAAGTCAGTTATTAAGAAGTCGGTAACATTTATATTCCGGAGCAGTTACGGTCCATCAGATTTTGCAGTTGTGCAATAAACATTAAGAGTCACTATCAACAATCACATACTCCCGCCTACGCCGACAACTAGTCGCCTAACGTAGCCGCGGTCACGGGATGAACGTTTTACCTATTAGAGATATAAAATAATTGTATAGCTCTGTTTAAAAAGAAATAGTTGTAGCGACACTTGACAGTAAACATTCCAATGGTCTCTGCCCCGTAGCTCGCCACACACAGACCTTATTCTTCGGGCACGATGATTACCAGATGTCGATGCACCTCCACAGGACATGTTCAGTTAGCCTGAGGAACCACTATAAATTTTAGGATTTAGTTAACTAAGGCCCTTCAAACGGACAAACTAAACTGTCTTTATTTTAGCAGTCCTTAAATCCACCACCCACTACGAGAAGGTACGGGAGATCTGTTTATCTCACGAACGACGCTTCCCGCTTGCAACTTTCTATCAAGGACGGCTAGCATCTTTCTCTAACCACCAACATAGAAATTAACCAATTCACAGCAACGTCCATTTCCCTCACTTCCCGTCGAGAGACGCTCGTACAAACGTATTCGCAAAGGTAGAGTATGATCGCTCGCGGATAACTCGATTACTCGTATACTCTGTTAATCGCTGTTAATAACTCGTATAATATCTCGTATGATAACGCGAACAATAATTCGGATAGTAACTGACGCGCTCGTGATCGCGAATTCGTCTTTGATCGACCTACCCAGAGTTTATCTATCCTTATGTTTCGTGCACCAAGGCGGTGACCGTATCCCGAGGCAAAACAACAACACGAGTCGCCACATATTTATCGCAAATCCGCGTCCACGTTTGCATCGTATATATTAGAAAAATAATGCATTATTTTAAATTTATTGTTACTTCAGTTTTGATTTGATTTTGTCCTCAAAATATTTTGCATTTCATTTGACTACGTTGTACTGACAACCTCTGTTTGGATTCGTTCTGTAGTTCGTATTTCTTTCGTTTATTTTAAAGAGAAGTCGTAAATTCGTGACTATTGTCAATGTCGTCACTATTGTCAGGAATGGCTGTAGACGGTTATTTTACGATTTCCTCAATTAGCCTCTGTGGAAACTTAATGACTGTCCAGACCCTCACGAGCTCTGAAACAGTTAAGCATCCCTAAGTGTGACCTGACCGATTCTCCAACTTATTGTATGCTAAACGCAAATAGTTGGGAAAATTTTGTATCTGTCTGTTTCTCCTTGCCTATTGAGAGAGGCACTGCTATAACCCCCATGACAGGACAAAAGTTTGAATAGAAGGAACGAGGGTGACGTCATAAAAGGTAGTTGGTTATTTATGAGATCTCAATGGTATCTTACGAGAATTTGCGAATAATTCATTTAAGACTGCAAGAATTCAAGATCAGCGAAAAACTATTTGGTGACGTGTTATTTAGCAATTAAGCTAGGAACATTTGGACAAAATGTGAAGTACAAATTGAACAATAAAAGAAAGAGAGAAAAACGGTCTCTCTCTCTCTCTCTCTCTCTCTCTCTCTCTCTCTCTCTCTGAACACACTCTGAGATCATGCTCTCTCCCTTTTTGGTTATCATATGGCTTAAACTACGTTAGTCTGTTCGGGTTTCAACATACCTTGCAACATTTTCTTAATTTTATAAATCTTTCTTTGGCTATCTTTTTAATTATTATATCTATGTATATAATTGTATTTTATATTATTGTATTATTTTATATTATATTATCCCTTTGTCGTCTTCTCATGCGGCTTCGCAAATCGTGCCCAAAGACGAGCAGGTTATTATCCGCTAACTGAGAGAGGGGATTGCGAAAACCTGTAAGTGTTTTCAGCTACTGAATATACCGTCACCCGTTGCGATACTTTCAACCGCAGCAGGGTCGAAGGTTACAACAGCGAGTGGTTGTTTGTAGATATTTGCTATTATTAATTATTATATCAGGAAATCAGAATGTATATTTCAAACAAATAATTCTATGGAAGCAATAATTATAGTATGTAGCGGCACAGGAGTCATTGGCCGAAGCAAGCCTCAGGTTGTTATTGTTGTGGTCCTCGAACCCGGACAATGCCACGGCACTCAAAAGTAACGTTCGAATATGTCCGGGCAATAAAGATAGTGTCACCTTGTAGGCTAACTGACGAATTCGAATTTACCGATGATACTCCCCCCCCCCCCCGACCAGTATAAAACAGACAAACGCGATCAAACGACACCATTAGTTATCGAGTATCATTAACCGACTGCGAATCAACGAATTATTAGAGATCCTATTTCACGGCTTATAGTGTCTTAGTAAATTGACTGTACGAACTTCCGTGCGTGTATTTTCTGTACAAGTAAATTATTAAAGTTTTAAATACATTCGACGACTCAACATCAAGCGTCTCGTCTACTTATAAACATCCTCTTATATCACGAGCTCCTACAAACTGGTGACCCCGACGTGATCAACGGAACGAGGTATTTGTAAGTAGACTAAATTGATCTATCTATACGAATTAAGGAGTCGCAATGACTAGCAAAGACTACGCCAACACGGACGCGACACTTACTCACATCCGCGCTCCTCCGATCTGGAGCGACGATCCCGAATTATGGTTCATCGGACTGGAGACGCAATTCGAGATCGGCGGCATTACTAACGACGACGTTAAGTACAAAGTGGTCTGTCAGAGTATGGACAGATCGCACATGAATTTAGTGCGAGAAATACTTGCTAAGCCACCCGCGTCCGATAAATACGACTTGTTAAAGAACGCGCTCCTCCAAAGATTAGGCGACTCGGCTAGAATGAGGGCACGCAAGTTCCTTTGGCACGAACAGATGGGCGATAGGACCCCTTCGCAGTTCTATCGTGACCTCAGAAGCCTCGCCACGCCAGAAACTGCAGACGAATATGTGCGGGCAATCTGGGAGAGTCGCCTGCCGCTACATATGCAGCATATCTTGGCATCGAGCGAAGACTCGGATATCGAAAGGCTCACTAGGATCGCCGACCGGATACACGAAAACCAGCCGGAACCAGAACGTGTCGCAGCGATTAGTGCATACCGTAGCATGGCGGCATCGAATCCGTCGGCGATAGGCGCAGGACCCAGGGATCCCCTCGCTAACACCATCAAGGAAGTGCGCGATGATCTAATACGATCAATACGGGAGGAAATTAACGCACTCCGCATCGGAGACGGAAGACGACCACGATCACGCTCGCCCTCGCGCACGCGCTACCGCCGCTGATCGAGTTCTCGCGATACAACACGACATGACGGACTATGCTACTACCACGCTACGTTCCGAGAACGTGCGAGAAACTGCCACTCGCCATGTAAATGGAGGTCGGGAAACGCCACCAGCCGTCCGTAAACGCGGCGAACGAAGACGGCTTACCCTCACGCCGCATATTCATCACCGACAGGAACGCGGGCACCTCCTACTTGGTGGACACCGGTGCCGACATATCCGTATACCCACGCAGTATGATCCACAGGTCCACGATCAAGGGGGAATACGAGCTGTTCGCTGCCAACGGAACACGTATCGCGACCTATGGTACTATCACCGTCCACCTCAATTTATCCTTACGTCGAGCTTTCAAGTGGCATTTCACGGTGGCGGACGTAAAAACGCCCATTATTGGAATGGACTTTCTGTGCCACTTCGGGTTACTAGTCGACCCGCGAAATAAGAAGCTCATAGATACCGTGAACCGGCAGAGTTTTTCCTACCGACGAAACAAGAAACCTATACCGATTTCGCGGCACGGCTAAAAAAAACGGATGGGGAAAGTCAGACCGCAGCCAGTCACACGGCACGGCGAAAGAGAAACATTCGTATTTCAGGAGCTGAAATCTTCGCCGTACGTGTTTCTGCGACGCGACGCGGTTACAGGTCCGTTACAACCGCCTTACGACTGGCCTTACAAAGTCCTAAGAAGAGGTGAGAAGACCTTCACCATAAATATAAATAACCGAAACGTAACGGTTCCCGTGGATCGGTTAAAGCCGGCCTTCGTAGTTCCCGAAGATCTCGAAGAAAAAACTACCGAGACCCGTGACATACTTATTCCGTTAGAAGATACAAATGTTCCTAACAACGACCAAAACAATGAGGGGAAGAATAGGAATAAGTACGTCACGCGCTCAGGTCGAAAAGTCCGATTTCCCGACCGGCTACAAGTAGGTTTCGGATAAACTTAATTGTAACGTTATCACTGGCAGGGGGGTGATATAGCGGCACAGGAGTCATTGGCCGAAGCAAGCCTCAGATTGTTATTGCTGTGGTCCTCGAACCCGGACAATGCCACGGCACGCAAAAGTAACGTTCGAATATGTCCGGGCAATAAAGATGGTGTCACCTTGTAGGCTAACTGACGAAATCGAATTTACCGATGATACCCCCCCCCCCCGACCAGTATAAAACAGACAAACGCGATCAAACGACACCATTAGTTATCGAGTATCATTAACCGACTGCGAATCAACGAATTATTAGAGATCCTATTTCACGGCTTATAGTGTCTTAGTAAATTGACTGTACGAACGTCTGTGCGTGTATTTTCTGTACAAGAAAATTATTAAAGTTTCAAATACATTCGACGACTCAACATCAAGCGTCTCGTCTACTTATAAACATCCTCTTATATCATGAGCTCCTACAAGTACAAGTTCGAAATTATTAAAGAGGAGAATGTTACAACTTCTATTAGAATACCCTCACTTTGTTTATAGATATACTGTAAATATATATATATATATAGATATATATATATTGTTTATATATATATATATGTCGGCTTAAGATCAGGAATGGTGCCAGGTACGTTGAACGAATATTCACTGACGTTAATCATTTTCGTCTCTCGCTCGATGTAAGGTCTATTAGTGGATATGTATGTGATACAAGTGGCGACGAGAGTTTAAACACTAACGACAATGGCCTCAGGTTCGATAACGAATCCGCGCTCAACGGGATAACTCTTTGTTAAACGTAGATTATATTTTGAAGCACAAGGTAACGTTCGCTGTGAAGCCCGGTATATACTTTTTTTTTTTTTTTTTTTTTCGTACGTGGAGAAATCCTGATGGACACTCGCTGTTGCATGCAACAGCAGAGTAGTGTCGGACTCTTACCGACTAAAACTCCACGTTGGTCGTCCTGACGTTTGGTAGAAGCGACCTCGGGCTCTTTTACAATTACTACAAGGGGTGTCGCTCCTCGTCGTCTTCTCCCAGCTGTTTGTAGGGGAGACATCCCGGTCTATGTTTGGGGCCGCAAGGGGGGACCACACCCCCTAACGCCTCGTCCCTAGTTTGACGCTGCTAGGGCGCCGGCAGTGCCGCGCCCCTACGGCGTACTGAATTTCTTTGGCGCGACGATCTCGCAGGATCGCGCGTTCTCTTCCGATCTCTCTCCGCTCGCTCCTTCGCCAGCATCACTTGCTCGCAGTAGGTGCGGACGGCGTTGAACTCCTGACGGCCCCTGAGCATGGCCTCGACGACCGCTTCTGGGGCTAATCTCTCGCCGATGTCGAGCCGTAGGACGCGGCGCGGTTCTGCCCACGCTGGACAAAACTCCAGCGTGTGTTGCGCTGTGTCCTCCTCTTCCTTGCAGTGATGGCAGATGGAAGTCACCATCCGCCGAATCCTTAGCAGGTACTCGCCGAAAACTCCGTGTCCCGTGAGCAGCTGCGTCATCCTGAAGGTCAGCGGGACCCCGCCTTGGTCTCTCCAGGCTTCCCAGTTGGGAAGCACGGCGCGAACGGCACGGTGCGGCCGCGCGGCGTCCTCTTCCGCCAGCTGAGAGCGCCACCGCTCCCGGATCTCCAGCTTCGCCTCCACTCGGACGTCCAGGGCCGATCGGTCGTCGGACGGCGGCGCCGTCGTACGTCCGCCCGCGCGCGGGGCCCTCAGGTGCGTGTACACCCGTCAGAGCGCAAGGGCCCGCAGCTCGAACGGAGGGGACGTCGCTAGCACCGTTGCTGACTCGTAGGACATAGTCCTGTATCCCCTCGCTATGCGGATGGCGGTCGTCCTTTGCAGCCCCCTCAGCAGTATCCGGATGCGGCGATTCCCCATCAGTTCCTCGGCCCATACGGGAGCCCCGTAGAGGACTCGGGACCGGACCACTCCCTCGTAGAGTCGGCGGACTCCCAATCCTGCTCAGCCGATGTTCGGTGGTAGGCCGCATAAGGCGTTGGCTGTGGTCGTCGCCCTCGGGACCAGGAGCTCGAAGTGCGGTCCGCACGTCCATCGGCTGTCGATGGTGAGACCCAGGTGCCTCATCCGGTCCTCCACCGGAACAACTTCTCCGTTGATGGTCACGGACAGTCCAGGAGGAGGGGGTCCTCTGCGACGGTGGTCGAAGAACCCCAGGGCCTCGGATTTGGCCGGCGACACGCTCAAGCCGAGCCTCCGAATGGCGCGTACGGTGCACGCCACGGCATCACTCGCGAGGTCCGCGGCCTCGTGGCATCAGCGTCCCCCGGCCAGGACCATGGTGTCGTCAGCGTAGCATGCCATGCCCGTGCCCGGGGGCATCGGACATCGGAGGACGGAGTCGTAGGCAGTGATCCACAGTATGGGCCCGAACACCGAACCCTGCGGGACGCCACGCTCCACCGGTCTTCTTTCTTTTCCGCTCCTCCCGGTGTATGTGATCCACTGGTCGCTGAGGTACGCCCGGATGACCCTGACGAGGTACGAGGTACCATTCTATGTCGGCTATCGGTATGGCTTCGGGCCAACGCGAGAATCGGTCGATACACGTTAGACAATATCGGAATCCTTGCGAATATTGCATTGCGATAATGTCTACGTGTACGTATTCGAACCGGCCTGCCGATGGGCTAATTGTTCCGACTGGCGTGGATACGTGCCTGGTGACTTTGTTGCGCTGGCAAGGTATACATTGTCGCGTCCACGTTTGACAATCTTTGTTTATGGACGGCCAGACAAAACGCGTCGTCACCAGTTTCTTCGTGGCGCGTATCCCCGGATGGGAAAGTCCGTGCAGCGATTGGAGTATGCTGCGCCGTAACGATTTCGGTATGAACGGTCGTAGGTTCTCGGTAGAGATATCGCAGTATACCTCTTGGTACTTTGGTCTCCGGGAGTCGTACTTTTTTAAGCTGTAGCGTGCAGGCGTTTGAGTTTAATACGTCGCGTAGTTCCGTGTCGTCTTTCTGCGCTGCAGCTAGCGTTCGGTAATCGACTGCGTTTTCGATCGAGTTAATGCGGGATAGCGCGTCGGCTACTTCATTTTCTGCGCCGCTTATGTGTCGAATGTCCGTCGTGAACTGCGCGATGTAGTCAAGGTAGCGGAATTGCCGCGGCGAACATTTTTCGAGTTTTTGTTGGAACGCGAAGGTAAGAGGTCTGTGGTCCGTAAAAATCGCGAAGTCTCTACCTTCCATGGCGTATCGGAAGTGTTTAACGGCGGTATACATCGCGAATAGTTCTCGGTCGTACGCGCTATATTTTTGTTGCGTCGTGGTTAAAGTTTTCGTGGCAAAACCGAGTGGCTGTCACTCGTCGTTCACTCGTTGTTGTAGGAAGGCTCCTACTGCGTAATCGGACGCGTCTACCGTTAGACTTACGGGAGCGCCAGGGATCGGATGCGCTAGCATCGTGGCGTCCGCGAGAGCGCGTTTTGATTTCTCGAAGCTTTCCTCGGCGGGTTTCGACCATTCGATGGGCGCGTTGCCTTTTTTTCGAGCCTTTAAGGAGGTCGTTGAGTGGTAGGAGGATATTTGCAGCCCCCGGTATGAAACGTCTGCTGCGCTCGGTTAGCAGGTCGCCGACCTGGCCGCAGTGACGTGGCCGTACATCCACACGATAGTCCCACCAATGACTTAGATTGGTACCACGGGGGTCGAGTGTAAGCCCGGAGGAAGACGGCCGATTTAAGGGGTGTTGGCTCCCCCGAATGGCCGTCGGCGGGTGAGCAGCGTCCCAACTGCACCGGAACCGTCCCGGGAGACGGTAGGGCTTAGAAACGCCCCGTTCCACCTGAGATGGGCGACAGCCCCTGCAGGTTTAGCCAATACAGGTAGTAAGGTGCTGGGCGCCTTACGCGCTGGTTGGGTGTATCCCAACCCCTATGGTCCTAGGAGACTCGGGTACAGTTTAGCTTCAACTGGAAGCTCAGGAATGGACCCGTTACCAAAATCGAGACTATGTGTGTATGAAAGGTCTGTAGAAGTTAATCATACCGAGGTATCTGCGTAGTTGTTTAAAGTTCGTAGGCTTCGCCATTTTGTTGATCGCTTCGACGCGTTCGTTCGGCGGCTTAATTCCATCGGCGTTTATCGAATAGCCGAGGAACGTGATTTCGCGCGCGCCGAATTCGGATTTCGCGAGGTTAATTACTACGCCGTATTTGTTAAGGCGGTCGAATAATACGCGTAGATGTTCGAGGTGTTGGGCCTCGTTCTCCGATGCAACGAGGAAATCGTCTATATACGCGTAGACGAAGTCAAGACCGCGAGTGATTTCGTCGACGAATCGTTGACACGTTTGCGCGGCGTTTCGAAGGCCAAATATCATATTTGTCGCTTCGAATAGTCCGAACGGTGTCGTAATCGCCGTTTTTTCTATATCGCTTGGCGCGATCGGAATTTGGTGGTAAGCGCGTACTAAGTCAATTTTGGTAAATATACGCTTACCATGCAGCCGATGGGAGAAACCTTCTATATGAGGCGGCGTGTAACGGTCGGGTATCGTGCGGGCGTTCAACGCAAGATAATCGCCGCAAGGTCGAAGATTCCCGTCTTTCTTCGGAACGACGTGCAGGGGTGATGCCCACGGGCTTTTCGATGGACGCATCACGCCTTGTTCAATCATCAGCTGGAATTCAGCCTTTACTTGTTGTAGTCGGTCCGATGCGAGGCGGCGGGGTTTATTGTAGACAGGTGGGCCGTGCGTCGTTTCGATGTGGTGGACGACGCTGTGTCGGGCCTTTTCTCTCCCAAACCTCGGTGGTCGTGTAAGGTCCGGGTATTCCGCGAGGAGTCGATGGTACGCAGAGTCGCCGCTGATAGTTTTAATCGAGGGCTCGTTGTTCGATGCGGCGTATCCCTTCGATGTGAGCCGGGTCACGGTATCTATGAGCCTCTTATTTCGCGGGTCGACTAGTAACCCGAAGTGGCACAGAAAGTCCATTCCAATAATGGGCGTTTTTACGTCCGCCACCGTGAAATGCCACTTGAAAGCTCGACGTAAGGATAAATTGAGGTGGACGGTGATAGTACCATAGGTCGCGATACGTGTTCCGTTGGCAGCGAACAGCTCGTATTCCCCCTTGATCGTGGACCTGTGGATCATACTGCGTGGGTATACGGATATGTCGGCACCGGTGTCCACCAAGTAGGAGGTGCCCGCGTTCCTGTCGGTGATGAATATGCGGCGTGAGGGTAAGCCGTCTTCGTTCGCCGCGTTTACGGACGGCTGGTGGCGTTTCCCGACCTCCATTTACATGGCGAGTGGCAGTTTCTCGCACGTTCTCGGAACGTAGCGTGGTAGTAGCATAGTCCGTCATGTCGTGTTGTATCGCGAGAACTCGATCAGCGGCGGTAGCGCGTGCGCGAGGGCGAGCGTGATCGTGGTCGTCTTCCGTCTCCGATGCGGAGTGCGTTAATTTCCTCCCGTATTGATCGTATTAGATCATCGCGCACTTCCTTGATGGTGTTAGCGAGGGGATCCCTGGGTCCTGCGCCTATCGCCGACGGATTCGATGCCGCCATGCTACGGTATGCACTAATCGCTGCGACACGTTCTGGTTCCGGCTGGTTTTCGTGTATCCGGTCGGCGATCCTAGTGAGCCTTTCGATATCCGAGTCTTCGCTCGATGCCAAGATATGCTGCATATGTAGCGGCAGGCGACTCTCCCAGATTGCCCGCACATATTCGTCTGCAGTTTCTGGCGTGGCGAGGCTTCTGAGGTCACGATAGAACTGCGAAGGGGTCCTATCGCCCATCTGTTCGTGCCAAAGGAACTTGCGTGCCCTCATTCTAGCCGAGTCGCCTAATCTTTGGAGGAGCGCGTTCTTTAACAAGTCGTATTTATCGGACGCGGGTGGCTTAGCAAGTATTTCTCGCACTAAATTCATGTGCGATCTGTCCATACTCTGACAGACCACTTTGTACTTAACGTCGTCGTTAGTAATGCCGCCGATCTCGAATTGCGTCTCCAGTCCGATGAACCATAATTCGGGATCGTCGCTCCAGATCGGAGGAGCGCGGATGTGAGTAAGTGTCGCGTCCGTGTTGGCGTAGTCTTTGCTAGTCATTGCGACTCCTTAATTCGTATAGATAGATCAATTTAGTCTACTTACAAATACCTCGTTCCGTTGATCACGTCGGGATCACCAGTTTGTAGGAGCTCGTGATATAAGAGGATGTTTATAAGTAGACGAGACGCTTGATGTTGAGTCGTCGAATGTATTTAAAACTTTAATAATTTACTTGTACAGAAAATACACGCACGGAAGTTCGTACAGTCAATTTACTAAGACACTATAAGCCGTGAAATAGGATCTCTAATAATTCGTTGATTCGCAGTCGGTTAATGATACTCGATAACTAATGGTGTCGTTTGATCGCGTTTGTCTGTTTTATACTGGTCGGGGGGGGGGGGGGGGGGAGTATCATCGGTAAATTCGAATTCGTCAGTTAGCCTACAAGGTGACACTATCTTTATTGCCCGGACATATTCGAACGTTACTTTTGAGTGCCGTGGCATTGTCCGGGTTCGAGGACCACAACAATAACAACCTGAGGCTTGCTTCGGCCAATGACTCCTGTGCCGCTACATACTATAATTATTGCTTCCATAGAATTATTTGTTTGAAATATACATTCTGATTTCCTGATATAATAATTAATAATAGCAAATATCTACAAACAACCACTCGCTGTTGTAACCTTCGACCCTGCTGCGGTTGAAAGTATCGCAACGGGTGACGGTATATTCAGTAGCTGAAAACACTTACAGGTTTTCGCAATCCCCTCTCTCAGTTAGCGGATAATAACCTGCTCGTCTTTGGGCACGATTTGCGAAGCCGCATGAGAAGACGACAAAGGGATAATATAATATAAAATAATACAATAATATAAAATACAATTATATACATAGATATAATAATTAAAAAGATAGCCAAAGAAAGATTTATAAAATTAAGAAAATGTTGCAAGGTATGTTGAAACCCGAACAGACTAACGTAGTTTAAGCCATATGATAACCAAAAAGGGAGAGAGCATGATCTCAGAGTGTGTTCAGAGAGAGAGAGAGAGAGAGAGAGAGAGAGAGAGAGACCGTTTTTCTCTCTTTCTTTTATTGTTCAATTTGTACTTCACATTTTGTCCAAATGTTCCTAGCTTAATTGCTAAATAACACGTCACCAAATAGTTTTTCGCTGATCTTGAATTCTTGCAGTCTTAAATGAATTATTCGCAAATTCTCGTAAGATACCATTGAGATCTCATAAATAACCAACTACCTTTTATGACGTCACCCTCGTTCCTTCTATTCAAACTTTTGTCCTGTCATGGGGGTTATAGCAGTGCCTCTCTCAATAGGCAAGGAGAAACAGACAGATACAAAATTTTCCCAACTATTTGCGTTTAGCATACAATAAGTTGGAGAATCGGTCAGGTCACACTTAGGGATGCTTAACTGTTTCAGAGCTCGTGAGGGTCTGGACAGTCATTAAGTTTCCACAGAGGCTAATTGAGGAAATCGTAAAATAACCGTCTACAGCCATTCCTGACAATAGTGACGACATTGACAATAGTCACGAATTTACGACTTCTCTTTAAAATAAACGAAAGAAATACGAACTACAGAACGAATCCAAACAGAGGTTGTCAGTACAACGTAGTCAAATGAAATGCAAAATATTTTGAGGACAAAATCAAATCAAAACTGAAGTAACAATAAATTTAAAATAATGCATTATTTTTCTAATATATACGATGCAAACGTGGACGCGGATTTGCGATAAATATGTGGCGACTCGTGTTGTTGTTTTGCCTCGGGATACGGTCACCGCCTTGGTGCACGAAACATAAGGATAGATAAACTCTGGGTAGGTCGATCAAAGACGAATTCGCGATCACGAGCGCGTCAGTTACTATCCGAATTATTGTTCGCGTTATCATACGAGATATTATACGAGTTATTAACAGCGATTAACAGAGTATACGAGTAATCGAGTTATCCGCGAGCGATCATACTCTACCTTTGCGAATACGTTTGTACGAGCGTCTCTCGACGGGAAGTGAGGGAAATGGACGTTGCTGTGAATTGGTTAATTTCTATGTTGGTGGTTAGAGAAAGATGCTAGCCGTCCTTGATAGAAAGTTGCAAGCGGGAAGCGTCGTTCGTGAGATAAACAGATCTCCCGTACCTTCTCGTAGTGGGTGGTGGATTTAAGGACTGCTAAAATAAAGACAGTTTAGTTTGTCCGTTTGAAGGGCCTTAGTTAACTAAATCCTAAAATTTATAGTGGTTCCTCAGGCTAACTGAACATGTCCTGTGGAGGTGCATCGACATCTGGTAATCATCGTGCCCGAAGAATAAGGTCTGTGTGTGGCGAGCTACGGGGCAGAGACCATTGGAATGTTTACTGTCAAGTGTCGCTACAACTATTTCTTTTTAAACAGAGCTATACAATTATTTTATATCTCTAATAGGTAAAACGTTCATCCCGTGACCGCGGCTACGTTAGGCGACTAGTTGTCGGCGTAGGCGGGAGTATGTGATTGTTGATAGTGACTCTTAATGTTTATTGCACAACTGCAAAATCTGATGGACCGTAACTGCTCCGGAATATAAATGTTACCGACTTCTTAATAACTGACTTTTAGCGTAGGCGACAACTCCTATTTATAATAAAACTATCGTGGGATAATTGCCACGTGACGGTTTATTTCCACGAGAACGCGGAGTTTCGGCACGTAATTATCTCCGCGGACGCTACAGTCTTCGTTTCCGTTGATGTTGCAGAGCGTTGCAGTTTTACATTTTGCTGATAATGAGTCGAACTCTTCTCGGCACGTGGTTATCTTTGCTGACGGTCATACTCGATCCTTTGGCGCGCCGCAGCTACTTACCTCTGCTGCCTCTACCTGAGCAAATCATCGTCCCTCAGCTCCCATTGGCTGTTTACTGCATTGTGTACCGTGGTGGGGAGAGCGCGCACAAGCCAGTGTGCATCAGCTGGAGTGTCAATGTTACGCCAACTTTCAGCCGCGCAACACCTATCCCTACGTAGTCTTCGATATAACAAAGTGTCTCTACGAAATTTCTTGAAGTGTTTAAGGATTCGTAACGAATATTTTACGTGAGTTTGTTTATTATTTTATTGAAAGTGATGTAATGTGGATTTCACTGATCGCGGTACGCACGTTTCGTGAATTCCGGTTATTTTTCTTGTCGCTTCATTAATCCTTTCTTATCCATGGTGACATATTGTGAAATTTATTGATTGCAGCGCACATTGTAATGTAAAGTGCAATCTTATGGGGATATTCGTTGAAACCTGTTGCTTTTCCGCTCCAATAAGGGGTATCCTGTCAACTAAACACTATTTTTACTCTGTTTTGATGCCGAATACATCGCACTGAAGTTTTGCATGAAGTGTGCGCAGATCTGTAAAATCTCTTGGAGAATTTCGTTGAAATCGTCTTGTCGCGTCTCGCGCTTAACACGAGCCGTAACATGAGACAGGGTAAGAATATGTCATAACTCGCTAATGATGCGAGACACTACTCTGGGCATAATAGAATTAGGTAAAGAACGTTTAGGGGAATAAAAACGCAAAACGCTCAGATATTTGCACTTTATACAATATTAATCTACAACAGAAATTCAAATAATATCTTCGAGGAAATTCGCAAACCTCCGACGTTCGAACACCGAATAATAATAACAAACGGGAATTATAAAAACCTGTCAATTACAACATGCTCAGATACTTTTACTACGTATTAATTTACCAATCAAAATTAAAACAATTCTATCAGGGAAACTCGCGAACCGCCATGGCGTGGGCACCGAACAATAATAATAAACGGAAATTGCAAAAGCCTATCAATTACAATGTAACGTGTTAATCTAGAACTGAAGTTGGAACAATAAGTAACGATCATGTTGAAAAACTGATCGCAGCTCGCGAAACGCGCGCGTGTTACATAGAATATGGAGATGGGAAAGCAGCAAATACGTAAAACTAGTTGGAACTCGTGAAATACGCGTGTCACAAGCAGTTAATTACGTAACATGCCACATTGGATAAATAGGAGTAATAGAACAACGAGCCTATGAGAGACCAAACAGGAGTCGCGAAATGTGCGTGCTGAGATCAATCGACTACAAAACATGTCACTTTGAGTTAGGAAGGAACGATATGGCAACGAATATGAAATACCCAATTGAAACTTGTGCACGCTGCAATTACTAAATTCCACAATATGTCACGAAAAATCAATTGAAATTAGTTCACAATCGCAATAGACAATGATCGACGAACGGACGAACTAAGGACAACGAATACAGGAATGTGCAAATAATACGAAATTTTTCTATATGTATTTTCCAGAATGTGCATCGCCTTTTGCAAGCAGGAAGAAATAGAAGAAAATCATGATCTTTTGAATAGAATAATTCCACAACCTCAGCCACCACCACAACCTAGGTATTATTGTCTGATACGAATTGTACCTGCCCACCGCACCCCGGACCATTCAATTTGTAGACGTTGTTTCTACGATTTAACTATACTGCAAGAGGACTTACAGATGTACGAAGAAGCAAATTATCATAGCATTTGCGGAGTCTTAGGCCTCACACGTGCCATTCGTTGCAATAGATGCGAAGGACGAATAGGACGGCTAACACCCGTAGAAGAATGTCTCGACTGCGCCGAGCGGTTACCTCTGCTGACTGCAAATGAGAAACATGAGTTAGCTCGGGGGCAATTAGTCCGCATTAATACAAAGAACAGAGTCCAAAGTTACACCGATCAGTTATTTATAAATACGGAAGTAACATAGCTTTTATAACTATAAAAGCTCCAACAAATCTTTTTTTTTTTGATATCTTATTTTATTAAAAAAATACGTGGCTGTAAAAATGTAAAAGCATTGTGAATAAAACTACTTTAAGAATTATTAATACTTTATTTCTTTTCTTTTCTTTTCGAGAGAGAGAGAGAGGGAGAGAGAGAGAGATGGGGCCGTTTGCGATGAGTACAATATGTGCAGGAGACTGGTATATATTAGGTTTGATCGTGAGGTTTAATCGATATTATAGTTCGTTGATGTAACCGTCGAATATATTTAAAATGATGAATTAGAGTACAACCCGTTATTCGCTGAGTCGCTCGTACAGAGTAAAAATCGCAAGGTCGATTGCGAATAATGGACTCTCGCTGGAATGGAAACTCGCTGGATCACTCGTATAACTCGGGTAAATAATTCGCTGATAACTAGATGATAACTGATTGCTCGTGAATTTAGGATTTACCTTCATTTTCATGGTAATCACGCAAATACAAAAGTAAAATGACAAAAAGTGCGCTTTATAAATAATCGAATTACTAATTGTTAATTATCCTCTCAAATCCAAAATTTCATCTGATCGGCTCTTACTATTCCTGTAAAGGGCATGCGTGTCAAATAAAACCCATCTATATCTGTAACAACATATCTATTTTTCTCTAAAATCTTTTCAATGACGTTGGGACTTTCAAATTTCGGTACCACTATTCGGTATCTACTCCCGGTGCGACGTCCTGCGACGTCCGAATTGCGGATCATCACGTATTGTCGATTTGATACTCTGTCACTTTTTTATGTTTTCTGTCGTAGGCGCGATTACTTTCCTGCTCAGGCTTGTCACATTTTCCTGTCGCTTAATGAAGCCGACCTGATTTATTTCAAACAACAATTGCGAATAACTTTCTTCCGTTGACCTGCAAACTGTATTGTTCTAGGCGAATTCGACTGGACTCGGTCCCATTTCCCGGGTGTTTCCGGCAATTTTGCCAGCATCGGTGTCCCGTTTGCCTGTGAAGTACCGAATGTGACCTGTTCGACTACATTATTAATTAGGAATTCTTTGAATGGCCCAGTCGAGAAAACAAAAGCCTCGATTGCTAATTACTCGTCTGGGTCTACTTTAAGTTCTAAAATATTTCGTCATGAAAACTCATGTCGGTAAACGCCAACCTTTTATGTTTTTGTCGACTGGCATGGGTACAACCGTTTGAAAAGGTACGTTACCCTTTCTTAACTATGCAAATATCCTTCGATTTTACCGTTATTCGGCGAAAACTTTAAGCATTTCAAACAATTGCCAAAATATTTCTGTCTTACTTTCTGTCAACCAACGAACTCTACTAATACTTTCGACGATTTTATTGAATCCTAAATGACACGTTGTAATGACATTATTTTCCAAGTACAGCTCGTGCTAATCGCCGATGGAATCGAAGGCAGGCATCCTCCAATCGGCTCAATATCAATGGTCAGCGACCATCGAGCGTGCGATCAGTACGTTTTTGCTGCCAGACATTTGGTAAATTTTTCTAACATAATTGCTAAATAACATGTGGATGGCTACCCCCAGCGGGATATCTCCAGTTTGACTATTTGATTTCTCTAGTGAGATCAGTGGGGTGTAATATATATATGTCGGAGATGATAGGACACCGGGCCTTCCCCTGGAATTCTTGGGAAAACTCCCTGATCATTGTAAATGCCCTGATTGTAATTGTTCGAGACTTGCGATAATGAGCTCGGGCTCGAAGCGACAACTAGTCGCCGGACGTAGCCGCGGTCACGGGATGCACGATTTATTTAACAAAGATATAGAATAACCGGATAGCTCTCCTTGAAAGAAAATATTTCTAGCGGCACGTGAGAGTAAACATTTCGATGGTCGGCGCCCCATGGCTCGCCACACACAGACTCTATTCTTTGGGCAAGATGAGTGCCAAATGTCAACGCATCTCCATAACATATACTCAGATAACTAGAGGACCCGCTATAAATCATAGGATCCGGTTACCTAAAGTTCTTCAAACGGATAAACAGCCTTTATCCTAACAGTCGCTAAATCTGTCACCTACTGCGGAAAGATAAAGGAAACCCGCTTCTTCCACGAACGACGCTTCCCGCTAGCAACTCCCTCCCTCAAGGGCGGTTAGCATCTTTTTCTAACCACCAACGTGGGAATTAACCAATTAACAGCAACGTCCATTTCCCTCACCTTTCGAACGAGGATCTTCCTTGACGAATCCGATGATCTCGTGCCCTTAGACACACCCCGTCATAGTTTTCCTCTGAGGCATCATCGTGACGGAAATTCATTCTTTGGTGCGCCCTCATTAGCAAGAAAGAATAAGGCCTTTACGAACAGTGACTATTACTCTTTTGTTGACCAAGAGTAGGACTTAGATTTTGTGAGAGCATACATCTATCATCCCGTTGACCGCGGATTCGTTATCGATCCTGAGGCCATTGTCGTTAGTGTCTAACTACCGTCGCGACTTATACCGAACACTTCCACCAATAAACATTACTTCAAGCGAGCAACGAAAATGAGTAACGCTAACAACAATTCATCGAATGATCCTAACTCCATTCCTGACATGAACCCGACATATATATACATATATATTAGAAATAGATAGAAATATATTATTATATATAGAATATTGTTAAAAGCGTTCGTTAAATTGTTTAATGTTAAATCTTGTCAAGTTATGTCTATTCGTGTTAAATAATTTAAGTGTAATATAATTTAGTTAAATTGAACAATGGTAACTGAGGAATTAATACGCGCTCACAACTCAAAAGATGATTTAACGTAAAACTCCAATAATAATTCGACATCAGAAGTGGGATCAGTGCCATTTATAACTATGCAAGAGCATATTGCTATTATGCGAGACTTGATTCAGACGTTGGTGCAAAAACCAAGTGCGGAACCTGCAAAAATATCGCTTCCACGTTTTAATCCCGAAATCGCGGGCGCCGATCCGGGCGCGTGGAGTAACGTTGTTAATCTGCTTATGAAGGACAACCCTCTACGGGACAGCGAGTTATTTTCTGCGTTAAATGCTGCCTTAAACGGTTCAGCAGCGCATTGGCTCGCGCAGATTATGAACGGTGAAGGGATGACCTGGCCAGCGTTTAGGGAACTTTTTACTACGCGTTGTGGCGGCCAAGAGACAACAAGCTCGACGCTACTGAAGATACTCAGGGAACCGCCAGCGAAGGACGAAAACATGGCAGCTTACGCTATTCGCATCCGTTCTCTCCTGAAGTCGAAGTTGCAAAATGCATCTATGGCTGAAATATTTAACGCCATCGCTCTTTATCATGTGAGTTCACACGACCAGCGCATTGAACAAATAGCGCTTGGGAACGATGTCAAGACCGAGGAGCAATTTTTAAAGGAGATGAGAGCCCTATCTTTCACGAGGCCGGCGCCAACACCAGATAACACACAAGAAAACCCCGAAGCCAAACGATACAAGCCGTTTGACTTCCGGATTAGGTGCCGTTACTGTGGAATCCTTGGGCATAAAGCAGCGGAATGCCGCGTGAGGATAAGGACCGAGAACCGGAAGAATACACGACGTCCAGAGGGAAGTCGACCAGCCGCATCGTCCAAGGTTTCCTGTTTCAAATGTCGAGAAGAGGGTCATATTGCGCCTAATTGTTCGTTGTCGCGGAAAGGGAAAAATGGCAGCAGCACACCGAAGGGAGGAAGCTGTAATTCCAATGTCGAGTACCGGGTAGACTCCTGCGCAATAGAGGCTCCAATAGGTAGATTAACTCATCTGGGTGAATCGTTTCCGTTTTGCTTCGATTCTGGAGCTGAGTGTTCATTAATTAAAGAATCGATGGCTTTGAAATTTTCTGGCAAAAGATTGACTGATACAATTGTAATGCGGGGATTGGGTAATTCTTGTATAAAATGTACAACACAAATTTTGTCCATTGTACGCATTAACGAACTTACATTGGAGATAATTTTTCATGTTCTTCCAGATAGTCATTTAAAACATGATATAATGATTGGTCGTGAGATTTTAAGTCAGGGTTTTGACGTGATTATCACTCAAAACGGTATCACTATAAGTAGAACGAAAATGGTTAATGTGTGTGATAAAGTCGCTGAAAAAGAAATTGACATTAATGAGGTTGATACGGATGTTGTTGGAGATGATAAAAGCCGGTTGATTTCTGTCCTTGAAAAATATAAAGACTCGTTTATTACAGGTTTCCCTCGTGCTCGCGTTAACACAGGTCAGTTAGAGATACGGCTGATTGACCCAAACGTTACAGTGCAAAGAAGTCCTTATAGACTTAGCGAGGAGGAGCGTAGACTCGTACGTGAAAGGATACACAAGTTAATTGAAGCGAAAATTGTTCGGCCTAGTAATTCTCCGTTTGCGAGCCCTATATTGCTTGTGAAAAAGAAAGATCAGATCAGATCGCGAGGTTGAAACAGGCTAGATACTTTATTAGTCTGGACATGGCTAGTGGATTTCATCAAATCCCTATTCATCCAATTTCGACAGAGTATACAGCGTTTGTTACTCCGGATGGGCAATACGAGTATGTTATGATGCGGTTTGGATTGAAAAATGCTCCATCCGTCTTTCAGAGAGCTATTTTCAAGGCTTTGGGTGATCTTGCTTATTCGTATGTTGTGGTTTATTTGGATGATGTTTTAATTATTGCCGATTCAATAGACCAAGCTTTAGAGAGATTGGATGTCGTATTGAAAACTCTCGTGAGTGCTGGTTTTTCTTTAAATTTCACTAAATGCTCTTTTCTAAAGACAACAGTTCTCTATTTGGGGTATGTAATTCATAACGGCGAGGTTCGTCCCAATCCAGGGAAAATACAGGCTTTGAGTTCTTTACCCGCTCCGTCAACTGTTACACAGCTGAGACAATTTATTGGTTTGGCTTCTTACTTTCGGATATTTGTTCCAAAATTTTCACAAATAATGAAACCTTTATACGCACTCACTTCCGGTAATAAGAATATAAATTGGTTGGATAGGCATGAAAAGATTAGGGAGAAAGTTATTTCTATTTTGACTAATGCTCCGGTGTTAATGATATTCGATCCTAATTACCCGATCGAGTTACATACGGACGCCAGCTCAGATGGTTATGGGGCCATTTTAATGCACAAAGTCGAAGGTAGGAACAGAGTAGTGGAATACTACAGTAAGAAAACCAGTCCTGCGGAATCTAAGTACCATTCGTATGAATTGGAGACATTGGCAGTTGTCAATGCCGTTAAACATTTCCGTCATTATCTTCATGGACGAAAATTCCTCGTTGTTACCGATTGCAATTCTTTGAGGGCGTCCAGTCACAAAGTAAATTTAAGCGACAGGGTTCACCGGTGGTGGGCTTATCTACAGAATTTTACCTTTGATATCATCTATCGAGAAGGCAAACGAATGGCTCACGTAGATTTCTTTTCGCGGAACCCCATAGACATTGATCACAGACCGATTAACAAAGTCGAAGAAAAGGAAATTAATTTGGCTGAAATTTCGGAAGATTGGTTACTAGTAGAACAACGCCGCGATCCTCAAATCTTAGAAATCGCTAGTAAAGTACAAAACGACGAGCTTGCGGAAGACATCGCACATACGTATGAATTACGATCCGGTATCCTTCATCGTAAAATTCAAAGGAGAGGTAGAACGCTCTGCTTGCCTATTGTCCCCAGAGGTTTTAGGTGGTCTGTTATTAATCACGTACACCAGTCGATTATGCACTTAGGTTGGGACAAAACGCTTGATAAGCTGTACGAGTATTACTGGTTCGAAGGAATGGCGAAATATGTTCGCAAATTCGTAGAGAACTGTCATGCTTGTAGAGTTTCGAAGGTAAACTCTGGTAAAATGCAAGCTGAATTACATCCCATACCTAAGACCAGCATACCTTGGCATACAATCCATATGGACATAACCGGTAAATTAAGTGGTAAAAGTGATTTAAAAGAATACGTCATTGTTTTAATCGATGCCTTTACAAAATTTGTATATCTACATCATACCCGTAAAATAGATTTTCTTAATACTATTAAAGCACTCAAATCTGCAATATTTTTATTTGGGAGTCCTTGCCGGATAATAGCGGGTCAAGGAAGGTGTTTCACCGGTAAAGAGTTCAAAGATTTCTGTCAAGAAAAACAAATCAAGCTTCACTTGATAGCAACCGGGGCTAGTAGGGCTAATGGACAGGTGGAACGTGTTATGGGAACGTTGAAAAATATGTTTACGACGGTAGAAACGACCGGACGGTCTTGGCAAGAAGCGGTTGGTGAGATACAATTGGCTTTGAATTGCACTACCAATCGTGTGACAAAATCGAGTCCGTTGGAGTTACTTATCGGTAAAGCAGTTAGACCCTATGGTTTATTGTTGCCCGACAATATTGTGGAAAGAGAAATAAATATCTCTGATGTAAGGCAGCGGGCTATACAGAATATGGAGGTTAACGCTAAGTATGAAAAAGAGAGATTTGATAAAGCTAAGGCTAAAGTAGTTAGATTTAATCTTGGTGATTTTGTTTTACGCAAAAATGAGGAGAGAAATCAAACCAAGTTAGATCCAAAGTTCAGGGGTCCATTTGTGATAGCGGAGATTTTGGACGGAGATAGGTACATCTTAGTATTCAGCCGTTAGACGGCAAACGATCATACAAATACAGCCATGACAGATTGAGGAAAATGCCAGACGGACGCATTCCTGCTGAGTTGGACGTCTGCGGTGATGACGATAGCAGTGACAATGATGATATGGGTACACCGATCGCAGAGGATCACTAACACTATGACCATAACACCTAGCATAGTGTTCTCACGCACGCTTAGTGTGGTGATGCGATATAGTTCAATGTTTCCTTATGTGTCCAGTGTGGCGATGCGATGAAGTTCAATGTTTTCTTATGTGCCCAGTGTGGCAGTGTGACGAAGTTCGATAATGTGATGCAATCAGGTGCAAGATCGAGCATAATGGTTCACATGCGCTTACGGGTGGTTATGTGGTCCAAAGAAATTAGATGCGAGATCAACACACCGTTACCGAATTTAGTTCGGGTGTCATTAGCACTATGGCCATAACATCTAGCATAGTGCTTCCACGAACACTCAGTGTGATAATGCGAACTAGAAAAGTGAGATTCATTCGTGTACGAAATCGAAAATGATCTGTCGTGTCATTAAGATTTGAAGGACAATCCGCAGAATGCAACCAATACCCTGAATACTAATCATAATTCTACCGAATTCTATTTTCTTTTATCTTTGTCATCAAACATCCGATCAGAATCTCTGCCGTTGAACTGGACCCATGGCTTATTGAAATGTTTGGTTAAATTGTGAGTAATGTCAGTTGTATTAAGTCTATTGTGATGCAAATTGAATATTGTAGATGCACCCGAGGACGAGTGATTGTCAGGATGGCCATGTCGGAGATGTAGAGACATCGAGCATTTCTTTGGAATACTTGGGCTCGATGTGACGCAACTGGTCGCTGAACGTAGCCACGGTCTCGGGATGAACGTTTAACTTGAAGTTCCGATATTGTGGGACACGCTGTATTAACGGACAAGTCCCGACCAGGAGCAATGTCGGCTCTATGCAGGACTGCCTAGCAACGGTGCCTGGAATGTTGTTGATATTTCTAATCAATATGTAATTGACAAATGAGATCCAGGCAGTCTTTTATTGAGATCTCCTTGGCGAGTTTACAGATATCGGGCAGTCAGTCTAGAAGATACCAAGCGATAGAGCTAACGTATTCTGCGATAAGAGAAAATACAGATTATTGTACAAAGAGTTTCCCGTTGACCGTGAATTCGTTTGAACCCAAGAATATTGGTAAAAGCGTTCGTTACATTGTTTAATGTTAAATTTTGTCAAGTTATATCTATTCGTGTTAAATAATTTAAGTGTAATATAATTTAATTAAATTGAACAATGGTAAATCCAACTGAGGAATTAATACGCGCTCACAACTCAAAAGACGATTTAACGCAAAACTCCAATAATAATTCGACATATATATATGTCGGGTTGATGTCAGGAATGGAGCTAGGATCGTTCGATGAATTGTTATTAGTGTTACTCATTTACGTTGCTCGCTTGAAGCAGTGTTTGTTGATGGAAGTGTTCGGTACAAGTCGCGACGGTAGTTTAGACACTAACGACAATGGCCTCAGGATCGATAACGAATCCGCGGTCAACGGGATAATAGATGTACTTTATCTCAAAGTCTAAGTCTGACTCCGCGTACTCTCCGTAACACAAGGTTATGCACTGAAGGCACTAATTGACTGACTGATCAGAGCGCAGAAGAAGAATGAATTCCCATCACGGTGACGCTGTCGAGGAAAACTGTGATGGGGTGTGTCTAGGGGCACGAGGTCATCGGATTCGTCCAGGAAGGTCCTCGTTCGGATGGTGTGGGAAATGGACGTTGCTGTTAATTGATTAATTCCCATGTTGGTGGTTAGAAAAAGATGCTAACCGCCCTTGAGGGAGAGAGTTGCTAACGGGAAGCGTCGTTCGTGGAAGAAGCAGATTTCCTTTATCTTTCCGCAGTAGGTGACAGATTTAGCGACTGTTAGGATAAAGGCTGTTTATCCGTTTGAAGAACTTTAGGTAACCAGATCCTATGATTTATAGCGGGTCCTCTAGTTATCTGAGTATATGTTATGGAGATGCGTTGACATTCGGCACTCATCTTGCCCAAAGAATAGAGTCTGTGTGTGGCGAGCCATGGGGCACCGAAAATCGAAATGTTTACTGTTACGTGCCGCTAGAAATATTTTCTTTCAAGGAGAGCTATCCGGTTATTCTATATCTTTATTAAATAAATCGTGCATCTCGTGACCGCGGCTACGTTCGGCGACTAGTTGTCGCCTCGAGCCCAAGCTCATTATCGCAAGTCTCGAACAATTACAATCAGGGCATTTACAACGATCAGGGAGTTTTCCCAAGAATTCCAGGGGAAGGCCCGGTGTCCTATCATCTCCGACATATATATATTACACCCGACATATATATTACATATATATTACGACTAGCTGTCGCCTCGAGCCCCAGCTCATTATCGCAAATCTCAGACAATTATAATTGGTTAACTTATAAGAATTAAAGTATTGGGGAGTTTCCACGAAATTCCAGAGGGAAAGCCCGGTGTCCTTTCCTCTCCGACATATATATACAACCCTGAGAAACAAGAAGCGTGGAAGAAATCTGAACACACTTACCATTTATAGAAAACTAAAAAGAAAACACCCCACTGATCTCACTAGAGAAATCAAATAGTCAAACTGGAGATATCCCGCTGGGGGTAGCCATCCACATGTTATTTAGCAATTATGTTAGAAAAATTTACCAAATGTCTGGCAGCAAAAACGTACTGATCGCACGCTCGATGGTCGCTGACCATTGATATTGAGCCGATTGGAGGATGCCTGCCTTCGATTCCATCGGCGATTAGCACGAGCTGTACTTGGAAAATAATGTCATTACAACGTGTCATTTAGGATTCAATAAAATCGTCGAAAGTATTAGTAGAGTTCGTTGGTTGACAGAAAGTAAGACAGAAATATTTTGGCAATTGTTTGAAATGCTTAAAGTTTTCGCCGAATAACGGTAAAATCGAAGGATATTTGCATAGTTAAGAAAGGGTAACGTACCTTTTCAAACGGTTGTACCCATGCCAGTCGACATAAACATAAAAGGTTGGCGTTTACCGACATGAGTTTTCATGACGAAATATTTTAGAACTTAAAGTAGACCCAGACGAGTAATTAGCAATCGAGGCTTTTGTTTTCTCGACTGGGCCATTCAAAGAATTCCTAATTAATAATGTAGTCGAACAGGTCACATTCGGTACTTCACAGGCAAACGGGACACCGATGCTGGCAAAATTGCCGGAAACACCCGGGAAATGGGACCGAGTCCAGTCGAATTCGCCTAGAACAATACAGTTTGCAGGTCAACGGAAGAAAGTTATTCGCAATTGTTGTTTGAAATAAATCAGGTCGGCTTCATTAAGCGACAGGAAAATGTGACAAGCCTGAGCAGGAAAGTAATCGCGCCTACGACAGAAAACATAAAAAAGTGACAGAGTATCAAATCGACAATACGTGATGATCCGCAATTCGGACGTCGCAGGACGTCGCACCGGGAGTAGATACCGAATAGTGGTACCGAAATTTGAAAGTCCCAACGTCATTGAAAAGATTTTAGAGAAAAATAGATATGTTGTTACAGATATAGATGGGTTTTATTTGACACGCATGCCCTTTACAGGAATAGTAAGAGCCGATCAGATGAAATTTTGGATTTGAGAGGATAATTAACAATTAGTAATTCGATTATTTATAAAGCGCACTTTTTGTCATTTTACTTTTGTATTTGCGTGATTACCATGAAAATGAAGGTAAATCCTAAATTCACGAGCAATCAGTTATCATCTAGTTATCAGCGAATTATTTACCCGAGTTATACGAGTGATCCAGCGAGTTTCCATTCCAGCGAGAGTCCATTATTCGCAATCGACCTTGCGATTTTTACTCTGTACGAGCGACTCAGCGAATAACGGGTTGTACTCTAATTCATCATTTTAAATATATTCGACGGTTACATCAACGAACTATAATATCGATTAAACCTCACGATCAAACCTAATGTATACCAGTCTCCTGCACATATTGTACTCATCGCAAACGGCCCCATCTCTCTCTCTCTCCCTCTCTCTCTCTCTCGAAAAGAAAAGAAAAGAAATAAAGTATTAATAATTCTTAAAGTAGTTTTATTCACAATGCTTTTACATTTTTACAGCCACGTATTTTTTTAATAAAATAAGATATCAAAAAAAAAAAAGATTTGTTGGAGCTTTTATAGTTATAAAAGCTATGTTACTTCCGTATTTATAAATAACTGATCGGTGTAACTTTGGACTCTGTTCTTTGTATTAATGCGGACTAATTGCCCCCGAGCTAACTCATGTTTCTCATTTGCAGTCAGCAGAGGTAACCGCTCGGCGCAGTCGAGACATTCTTCTACGGGTGTTAGCCGTCCTATTCGTCCTTCGCATCTATTGCAACGAATGGCACGTGTGAGGCCTAAGACTCCGCAAATGCTATGATAATTTGCTTCTTCGTACATCTGTAAGTCCTCTTGCAGTATAGTTAAATCGTAGAAACAACGTCTACAAATTGAATGGTCCGGGGTGCGGTGGGCAGGTACAATTCGTATCAGACAATAATACCTAGGTTGTGGTGGTGGCTGAGGTTGTGGAATTATTCTATTCAAAAGATCATGATTTTCTTCTATTTCTTCCTGCTTGCAAAAGGCGATGCACATTCTGGAAAATACATATAGAAAAATTTCGTATTATTTGCACATTCCTGTATTCGTTGTCCTTAGTTCGTCCGTTCGTCGATCATTGTCTATTGCGATTGTGAACTAATTTCAATTGATTTTTCGTGACATATTGTGGAATTTAGTAATTGCAGCGTGCACAAGTTTCAATTGGGTATTTCATATTCGTTGCCATATCGTTCCTTTCTAACTCAAAGTGACATGTTTTGTAGTCGATTGATCTCAGCACGCACATTTCGCGACTCCTGTTTGGTCTCTCATAGGCTCGTTGCTCTATTACTCCTATTTATCCAATGTGGCATGTTACGTAATTAACTGCTTGTGACACGCGTATTTCACGAGTTCCAACTAGTTTTACGTATTTGCTGCTTTCCCATCTCCATATTCTATGTAACACGCGCGCGTTTCGCGAGCTGCGATCAGTTTTTCAACATGATCGTTACTTATTGTTCCAACTTCAGTTCTAGATTAACACGTTACATTGTAATTGATAGGCTTTTGCAATTTCCGTTTATTATTATTGTTCGGTGCCCACGCCATGGCGGTTCGCGAGTTTCCCTGATAGAATTGTTTTAATTTTGATTGGTAAATTAATACGTAGTAAAAGTATCTGAGCATGTTGTAATTGACAGGTTTTTATAATTCCCGTTTGTTATTATTATTCGGTGTTCGAACGTCGGAGGTTTGCGAATTTCCTCGAAGATATTATTTGAATTTCTGTTGTAGATTAATATTGTATAAAGTGCAAATATCTGAGCGTTTTGCGTTTTTATTCCCCTAAACGTTCTTTACCTAATTCTATTATGCCCAGAGTAGTGTCTCGCATCATTAGCGAGTTATGACATATTCTTACCCTGTCTCATGTTACGGCTCGTGTTAAGCGCGAGACGCGACAAGACGATTTCAACGAAATTCTCCAAGAGATTTTACAGATCTGCGCACACTTCATGCAAAACTTCAGTGCGATGTATTCGGCATCAAAACAGAGTAAAAATAGTGTTTAGTTGACAGGATACCCCTTATTGGAGCGGAAAAGCAACAGGTTTCAACGAATATCCCCATAAGATTGCACTTTACATTACAATGTGCGCTGCAATCAATAAATTTCACAATATGTCACCATGGATAAGAAAGGATTAATGAAGCGACAAGAAAAATAACCGGAATTCACGAAACGTGCGTACCGCGATCAGTGAAATCCACATTACATCACTTTCAATAAAATAATAAACAAACTCACGTAAAATATTCGTTACGAATCCTTAAACACTTCAAGAAATTTCGTAGAGACACTTTGTTATATCGAAGACTACGTAGGGATAGGTGTTGCGCGGCTGAAAGTTGGCGTAACATTGACACTCCAGCTGATGCACACTGGCTTGTGCGCGCTCTCCCCACCACGGTACACAATGCAGTAAACAGCCAATGGGAGCTGAGGGACGATGATTTGCTCAGGTAGAGGCAGCAGAGGTAAGTAGCTGCGGCGCGCCAAAGGATCGAGTATGACCGTCAGCAAAGATAATCACGTGCCGAGAAGAGTTCGACTCATTATCAGCAAAATGTAAAACTGCAACGCTCTGCAACATCAACGGAAACGAAGACTGTAGCGTCCGCGGAGATAATTACGTGCCGAAACTCCGCGTTCTCGTGGAAATAAACCGTCACGTGGCAATTATCCCACGATAGTTTTATTATAAATAGGAGTTGTCGCCTACGCTAAAAGTCAGTTATTAAGAAGTCGGTAACATTTATATTCCGGAGCAGTTACGGTCCATCAGATTTTGCAGTTGTGCAATAAACATTAAGAGTCACTATCAACAATCACATACTCCCGCCTACGCCGACAACTAGTCGCCTAACGTAGCCGCGGTCACGGGATGAACGTTTTACCTATTAGAGATATAAAATAATTGTATAGCTCTGTTTAAAAAGAAATAGTTGTAGCGACACTTGACAGTAAACATTCCAATGGTCTCTGCCCCGTAGCTCGCCACACACAGACCTTATTCTTCGGGCACGATGATTACCAGATGTCGATGCACCTCCACAGGACATGTTCAGTTAGCCTGAGGAACCACTATAAATTTTAGGATTTAGTTAACTAAGGCCCTTCAAACGGACAAACTAAACTGTCTTTATTTTAGCAGTCCTTAAATCCACCACCCACTACGAGAAGGTACGGGAGATCTGTTTATCTCACGAACGACGCTTCCCGCTTGCAACTTTCTATCAAGGACGGCTAGCATCTTTCTCTAACCACCAACATAGAAATTAACCAATTCACAGCAACGTCCATTTCCCTCACTTCCCGTCGAGAGACGCTCGTACAAACGTATTCGCAAAGGTAGAGTATGATCGCTCGCGGATAACTCGATTACTCGTATACTCTGTTAATCGCTGTTAATAACTCGTATAATATCTCGTATGATAACGCGAACAATAATTCGGATAGTAACTGACGCGCTCGTGATCGCGAATTCGTCTTTGATCGACCTACCCAGAGTTTATCTATCCTTATGTTTCGTGCACCAAGGCGGTGACCGTATCCCGAGGCAAAACAACAACACGAGTCGCCACATATTTATCGCAAATCCGCGTCCACGTTTGCATCGTATATATTAGAAAAATAATGCATTATTTTAAATTTATTGTTACTTCAGTTTTGATTTGATTTTGTCCTCAAAATATTTTGCATTTCATTTGACTACGTTGTACTGACAACCTCTGTTTGGATTCGTTCTGTAGTTCGTATTTCTTTCGTTTATTTTAAAGAGAAGTCGTAAATTCGTGACTATTGTCAATGTCGTCACTATTGTCAGGAATGGCTGTAGACGGTTATTTTACGATTTCCTCAATTAGCCTCTGTGGAAACTTAATGACTGTCCAGACCCTCACGAGCTCTGAAACAGTTAAGCATCCCTAAGTGTGACCTGACCGATTCTCCAACTTATTGTATGCTAAACGCAAATAGTTGGGAAAATTTTGTATCTGTCTGTTTCTCCTTGCCTATTGAGAGAGGCACTGCTATAACCCCCATGACAGGACAAAAGTTTGAATAGAAGGAACGAGGGTGACGTCATAAAAGGTAGTTGGTTATTTATGAGATCTCAATGGTATCTTACGAGAATTTGCGAATAGTTCATTTAATACTGCAAGAATTCAAGATCAGCGAAAAACTATTTGGTGACGTGTTATTTAGCAATTAAGCTAGGAACATTTGGACAAAATGTGAAGTACAAATTGAACAACAAAAGAAAGAGAGAAAAACGGTCTCTCTCTCTCTCTCTCTCTCTCTCTCTCTCTGAACACACTCTGAGATCATGCTCTCTCCCTTTTTGGTTATCATATGGCTTAAACTACGTTAGTCTGTTCGGGTTTCAACATACCTTGCAACATTTTCTTAATTTTATAAATCTTTCTTTGGCTATCTTTTTAATTATTATATCTATGTATATAATTGTATTTTATATTATTGTATTATTTTATATTATATTATCCCTTTGTCGTCTTCTCATGCGGCTTCGCAAATCGTGCCCAAAGACGAGCAGGTTATTATCCGCTAACTGAGAGAGGGGATTGCGAAAACCTGTAAGTGTTTTCAGCTACTGAATATACCGTCACCCGTTGCGATACTTTCAACCGCAGCAGGGTCGAAGGTTACAACAGCGAGTGGTTGTTTGTAGATATTTGCTATTATTAATTATTATATCAGGAAATCAGAATGTATATTTCAAACAAATAATTCTATTGAAGCAATAATTATAGTATGTAGCGGCACAGGAGTCATTGGCCGAAGCAAGCCTCAGGTTGTTATTGTTGTGGTCCTCGAACCCGGACAATGCCACGGCACTCAAAAGTAACGTTCGAATATGTCCGGGCAATAAAGATAGTGTCACCTTGTAGGCTAACTGACGAATTCGAATTTACCGATGATACTCCCCCCCCCCCCCGACCAGTATAAAACAGACAAACGCGATCAAACGACACCATTAGTTATCGAGTATCATTAACCGACTGCGAATCAACGAATTATTAGAGATCCTATTTCACGGCTTATAGTGTCTTAGTAAATTGACTGTACGAACTTCCGTGCGTGTATTTTCTGTACAAGTAAATTATTAAAGTTTTAAATACATTCGACGACTCAACATCAAGCGTCTCGTCTACTTATAAACATCCTCTTATATCACGAGCTCCTACAAACTGGTGACCCCGACGTGATCAACGGAACGAGGTATTTGTAAGTAGACTAAATTGATCTATCTATACGAATTAAGGAGTCGCAATGACTAGCAAAGACTACGCCAACACGGACGCGACACTTACTCACATCCGCGCTCCTCCGATCTGGAGCGACGATCCCGAATTATGGTTCATCGGACTGGAGACGCAATTCGAGATCGGCGGCATTACTAACGACGACGTTAAGTACAAAGTGGTCTGTCAGAGTATGGACAGATCGCACATGAATTTAGTGCGAGAAATACTTGCTAAGCCACCCGCGTCCGATAAATACGACTTGTTAAAGAACGCGCTCCTCCAAAGATTAGGCGACTCGGCTAGAATGAGGGCACGCAAGTTCCTTTGGCACGAACAGATGGGCGATAGGACCCCTTCGCAGTTCTATCGTGACCTCAGAAGCCTCGCCACGCCAGAAACTGCAGACGAATATGTGCGGGCAATCTGGGAGAGTCGCCTGCCGCTACATATGCAGCATATCTTGGCATCGAGCGAAGACTCGGATATCGAAAGGCTCACTAGGATCGCCGACCGGATACACGAAAACCAGCCGGAACCAGAACGTGTCGCAGCGATTAGTGCATACCGTAGCATGGCGGCATCGAATCCGTCGGCGATAGGCGCAGGACCCAGGGATCCCCTCGCTAACACCATCAAGGAAGTGCGCGATGATCTAATACGATCAATACGGGAGGAAATTAACGCACTCCGCATCGGAGACGGAAGACGACCACGATCACGCTCGCCCTCGCGCACGCGCTACCGCCGCTGATCGAGTTCTCGCGATACAACACGACATGACGGACTATGCTACTACCACGCTACGTTCCGAGAACGTGCGAGAAACTGCCACTCGCCATGTAAATGGAGGTCGGGAAACGCCACCAGCCGTCCGTAAACGCGGCGAACGAAGACGGCTTACCCTCACGCCGCATATTCATCACCGACAGGAACGCGGGCACCTCCTACTTGGTGGACACCGGTGCCGACATATCCGTATACCCACGCAGTATGATCCACAGGTCCACGATCAAGGGGGAATACGAGCTGTTCGCTGCCAACGGAACACGTATCGCGACCTATGGTACTATCACCGTCCACCTCAATTTATCCTTACGTCGAGCTTTCAAGTGGCATTTCACGGTGGCGGACGTAAAAACGCCCATTATTGGAATGGACTTTCTGTGCCACTTCGGGTTACTAGTCGACCCGCGAAATAAGAGGCTCATAGATACCGTGACCCGGCTCACATCGAAGGGATACGCCGCATCGAACAACGAGCCCTCGATTAAAACTATCAGCGGCGACTCTGCGTACCATCGACTCCTCGCGGAATACCCGGACCTTACACGACCACCGAGGTTTGGGAGAGAAAAGGCCCGACACAGCGTCGTCCACCACATCGAAACGACGCACGGCCCACCTGTCTACAATAAACCCCGCCGCCTCGCACCGGACCGACTACAACAAGTAAAGGCTGAATTCCAGCTGATGATTGAACAAGGCGTGATGCGTCCATCGAAAAGCCCGTGGGCATCACCCCTGCACGTCGTTCCGAAGAAAGACGGGAATCTTCGACCTTGCGGCGATTATCTTGCGTTGAACGCCCGCACGATACCCGACCGTTACACGCCGCCTCATATAAAAGGTTTCTCCCATCGGCTGCATGGTAAGCGTATATTTACCAAAATTGACTTAGTACGCGCGTTCGGACTATTCGAAGCGACAAATATGATGTTTGGCCTTCGAAACGCCGCGCAAACGTGTCAACGATTCGTCGACGAAATCACTCGCGGTCTTGACTTCGTCTACGCGTATATAGACGATTTCCTCGTTGCATCGGAGAACGAGGCCCAACACCTCGAACATCTACGCGTATTATTCGACCGCCTTAACAAATACGGCGTAGTAATTAACCTCGCGAAATCCGAATTCGCCGCGCGCGAAATCACGTTCCTCGGCTATTCGATAAACGCCGATGGAATTAAGCCGCCGAACGAACGCGTCGAAGCGATCAACAAAATGGCGAAGCCTACGAACTTTAAACAACTACGCAGATACCTCGGTATGATTAACTTCTACAGACCTTTCATACACACATAGTCTCGATTTTGGTAACGGGTCCATTCCTGAGCTTCCAGTTGAAGCTAAACTGTACCCGAGTCTCCTAGGACCATAGGGGTTGGGATACACCCAACCAGCGCGTAAGGCGCCCAGCACCTTACTACCTGTATTGGCTAAACCTGCAGGGGCTGTCGCCCATCTCAGGTGGAACGGGGCGTTTCTAAGCCCTACCGTCTCCCGGGACGGTTCCGGTGCAGTTGGGACGCTGCTCACCCGCCGACGGCCATTCGGGGGAGCCAACACCCCTTAAATCGGCCGTCTTCCTCCGGGCTTACACTCGACCCCCGTGGTACCAATCTAAGTCATTGGTGGGACTATCGTGTGGATGTACGGCCACGTCACTGCGGCCAGGTCGGCGACCTGCTAACCGAGCGCAGCAGACGTTTCATACCGGGGGCTGCAAATATCCTCCTACCACTCAACGACCTCCTTAAAGGCTCGAAAAAAAGGCAACGCGCCCATCGAATGGTCGAAACCCGCCGAGGAAAGCTTCGAGAAATCAAAACGCGCTCTCGCGGACGCCACGATGCTAGCGCATCCGATCCCTGGCGCTCCCGTAAGTCTAACGGTAGACGCGTCCGATTACGCAGTAGGAGCCTTCCTACAACAACGAGTGAACGACGAGTGACAGCCACTCGGTTTTGCCACGAAAACTTTAACCACGACGCAACAAAAATATAGCGCGTACGACCGAGAACTATTCGCGATGTATACCGCCGTTAACCACTTCCGATACGCCATGGAAGGTAGAGACTTCGCGATTTTTACGGACCACAGACCTCTTACCTTCGCGTTCCAACAAAAACTCGAAAAATGTTCGCCGCGGCAATTCCGCTACCTTGACTACATCGCGCAGTTCACGACGGACATTCGACACGTAAGCGGCGCAGAAAATGAAGTAGCCGACGCGCTATCCCGCATTAACTCGATCGAAAACGCAGTCGATTACCGAACGCTAGCTGCAGCGCAGAAAGACGACACGGAACTACGCGACGTATTAAACTCAAACGCCTGCACGCTACAGCTTAAAAAAGTACGACTCCCGGAGACCAAAGTACCAAGAGGTATACTGCGATATCTCTACCGAGAACCTACGACCGTTCATACCGAAATCGTTACGGCGCAGCATACTCCAATCGCTGCACGGACTTTCCCATCCGGGGATACGCGCCACGAAGAAACTGGTGACGACGCGTTTTGTCTGGCCGTCCATAAACAAAGATTGTCAAACGTGGACGCGACAATGTATACCTTGCCAGCGCAACAAAGTCACCAGGCACGTATCCACGCCAGTCGGAACAATTAGCCCATCGGCAGGCCGGTTCGAACACGTACACGTAGACATTATCGCAATGCAATATTCGCAAGGATTCCGATATTGTCTAACGTGTATCGACCGATTCTCGCGTTGGCCCGAAGCCATACCGATAGCCGACATAGAATGGTACCTCGTACCTCGTCAGGGTCATCCGGGCGTACCTCAGCGACCAGTGGATCACATACACCGGGAGGAGCGGAAAAGAAAGAAGACCGGTGGAGCGTGGCGTCCCGCAGGTTTCGGTGTTCGGGCCCACACTGTGGATCACTGCCTACGACTCCGTCCTCCGATGTCCGATGCCCCCGGGCATGGGCATGGCATGCTACGCTGACGACACCTTGGTCCTGGCCGGGGGACGCTGATGCCACGAGGCCGCGGACCTCGCGAGTGATGCCGTGGCGTGCACCGTACGCGCCATTCGGAGGCTCGGCTTGAGCGTGTCGCCGGCCAAATCCGAGGCCCTGGGGTTCTTCGACCACCGTCGCAGAGGACCCCCTCCTCCTGGACTGTCCGTGATCATCAACGGAGAAGTTGTCCCGGTGGAGGACCGGATGAAGCACCTGGGTCTCACCATCGACAGCCGATGGACGTATGGACCGCACTTCGAGCTCCTGGTCCCGAGGGCGACGACCACAGCCAACGCCTTATGCGGCCTACTACGGAACATCGGCTGAGCAGGATTGGGAGTCCGCCGACTCTACGAGGGAGTGGTCCGGTCCCGAGTCCTCTACGGGGCTCCCGTATGGGCCGAGGAACTGATGGGGAATCGCCGCAGCCGGATCCTGCTGAGGGGGCTGCAAAGGACGACCGCCATCCGCATAGCGAGGGGATACAGGACCATGTCCTACGAGTCAGCGACGGTGCTAGCGACGTCCCCTCCGTTCGAGCTGCGGGCCCTTGCGCTCTGACGGGTGTACACGCACCTGAGGGCCCCGCGCGCGGGCGGACGTACGACGGCGCCGCCGTCCGACGACCGATCGGCCCTGGACGTCCGAGTGGAGGCGAAGCTGGAGATCCGGGAGCGGTGGCGCTCTCAGCTGGCGGAAGAGGACGCCGCGCGGCCGCACCGTGCCGTTCGCGCCGTGCTTCCCAACTGGGAAGCCTGGAGAGACCAAGGCGGGGTCCCGCTGACCTTCAGGATGACGCAGCTGCTCACGGGACACGGAGTTTTCGGCGAGTACCTGCTAAGGATTCGGCGGATGGTGACTTCCATCTGCCATCACTGCAAGGAAGAGGAGGACACAGCGCAACACACGCTGGAGTTTTGTCCAGCGTGGGCAGAACCGCGCCGCGTCCTACGGCTCGACATCGGCGAGAGATTAGCCCCAGAAGCGGTCGTCGAGGCCATGCTCAGGGGCCGTCAGGAGTTCAACGCCGTCCGCACCTACTGCGAGCAAGTGATGCTGGCGAAGGAGCGAGCGGAGAGAGATCGGAAGAGAACGCGCGATCCTGCGAGATCGTCGCGCCAAAGAAATTCAGTACGCCGTAGGGGCGCGGCACTGCCGGCGCCCTAGCAGCGTCAAACTAGGGACGAGGCGTTAGGGGGTGTGGTCCCCCCTTGCGGCCCCAAACATAGACCGGGATGTCTCCCCTACAAACAGCTGGGAGAAGACGACGAGGAGCGACACCCCTTGTAGTAATTGTAAAAGAGCCCGAGGTCGCTTCTACCAAACGTCAGGACGACCAACGTGGAGTTTTAGTCGGTAAGAGTCCGACACTACTCTGCTGTTGCATGCAACAGCGAGTGTCCATCAGGATTTCTCCACGTACGAAAAAAAAAAAAAAAAAAAAAGTATATACCGGGCTTCACAGCGAACGTTACCTTGTGCTTCAAAATATAATCTACGTTTAACAAAGAGTTATCCCGTTGAGCGCGGATTCGTTATCGAACCTGAGGCCATTGTCGTTAGTGTTTAAACTCTCGTCGCCACTTGTATCACATACATATCCACTAATAGACCTTACATCGAGCGAGAGACGAAAATGATTAACGTCAGTGAATATTCGTTCAACGTACCTGGCACCATTCCTGATCTTAAGCCGACATATATATATATATATAAACAATATGTATATATATCTATATATATATATATTTACAGTATATCTATAAACAAAGTGAGGGTATTCTAATAGAAGTTGTAACATTCTCCTCTTTAATAATTTCGAACTTGTACTTGTAGGAGCTCATGATATAAGAGGATGTTTATAAGTAGACGAGACGCTTGATGTTGAGTCGTCGAATGTATTTAAAACTTTAATAATTTACTTGTACAGAAAATACACGCACGGAAGTTCGTACAGTCAATTTACTAAGACACTATAAGCCGTGAAATAGGATCTCTAATAATTCGTTGATTCGCAGTCGGTTAATGATACTCGATAACTAATGGTGTCGTTTGATCGCGTTTGTCTGTTTTATACTGGTGGGGGGGGGGGGGGAGTATCATCGGTAAATTCGAATTCGTCAGTTAGCCTACAAGGTGACACTATCTTTATTGCCCGGACATATTCGAACGTTACTTTTGAGTGCCGTGGCATTGTCCGGGTTCGAGGACCACAACAATAACAACCTGAGGCTTGCTTCGGCCAATGACTCCTGTGCCGCTACATACTATAATTATTGCTTCAATAGAATTATTTGTTTGAAATATACATTCTGATTTCCTGATATAATAATTAATAATAGCAAATATCTACAAACAACCACTCGCTGTTGTAACCTTCGACCCTGCTGCGGTTGAAAGTATCGCAACGGGTGACGGTATATTCAGTAGCTGAAAACACTTACAGGTTTTCGCAATCCCCTCTCTCAGTTAGCGGATAATAACCTGCTCGTCTTTGGGCACGATTTGCGAAGCCGCATGAGAAGACGACAAAGGGATAATATAATATAAAATAATACAATAATATAAAATACAATTATATACATAGATATAATAATTAAAAAGATAGCCAAAGAAAGATTTATAAAATTAAGAAAATGTTGCAAGGTATGTTGAAACCCGAACAGACTAACGTAGTTTAAGCCATATGATAACCAAAAAGGGAGAGAGCATGATCTCAGAGTGTGTTCAGAGAGAGAGAGAGAGAGAGAGAGAGAGAGAGAGAGAGAGAGAGAGACCGTTTTTCTCTCTTTCTTTTATTGTTCAATTTGTACTTCACATTTTGTCCAAATGTTCCTAGCTTAATTGCTAAATAACACGTCACCAAATAGTTTTTCGCTGATCTTGAATTCTTGCAGTCTTAAATGAATTATTCGCAAATTCTCGTAAGATACCATTGAGATCTCATAAATAACCAACTACCTTTTATGACGTCACCCTCGTTCCTTCTATTCAAACTTTTGTCCTGTCATGGGGGTTATAGCAGTGCCTCTCTCAATAGGCAAGGAGAAACAGACAGATACAAAATTTTCCCAACTATTTGCGTTTAGCATACAATAAGTTGGAGAATCGGTCAGGTCACACTTAGGGATGCTTAACTGTTTCAGAGCTCGTGAGGGTCTGGACAGTCATTAAGTTTCCACAGAGGCTAATTGAGGAAATCGTAAAATAACCGTCTACAGCCATTCCTGACAATAGTGACGACATTGACAATAGTCACGAATTTACGACTTCTCTTTAAAATAAACGAAAGAAATACGAACTACAGAACGAATCCAAACAGAGGTTGTCAGTACAACGTAGTCAAATGAAATGCAAAATATTTTGAGGACAAAATCAAATCAAAACTGAAGTAACAATAAATTTAAAATAATGCATTATTTTTCTAATATATACGATGCAAACGTGGACGCGGATTTGCGATAAATATGTGGCGACTCGTGTTGTTGTTTTGCCTCGGGATACGGTCACCGCCTTGGTGCACGAAACATAAGGATAGATAAACTCTGGGTAGGTCGATCAAAGACGAATTCGCGATCACGAGCGCGTCAGTTACTATCCGAATTATTGTTCGCGTTATCATACGAGATATTATACGAGTTATTAACAGCGATTAACAGAGTATACGAGTAATCGAGTTATCCGCGAGCGATCATACTCTACCTTTGCGAATACGTTTGTACGAGCGTCTCTCGACGGGAAGTGAGGGAAATGGACGTTGCTGTGAATTGGTTAATTTCTATGTTGGTGGTTAGAGAAAGATGCTAGCCGTCCTTGATAGAAAGTTGCAAGCGGGAAGCGTCGTTCGTGAGATAAACAGATCTCCCGTACCTTCTCGTAGTGGGTGGTGGATTTAAGGACTGCTAAAATAAAGACAGTTTAGTTTGTCCGTTTGAAGGGCCTTAGTTAACTAAATCCTAAAATTTATAGTGGTTCCTCAGGCTAACTGAACATGTCCTGTGGAGGTGCATCGACATCTGGTAATCATCGTGCCCGAAGAATAAGGTCTGTGTGTGGCGAGCTACGGGGCAGAGACCATTGGAATGTTTACTGTCAAGTGTCGCTACAACTATTTCTTTTTAAACAGAGCTATACAATTATTTTATATCTCTAATAGGTAAAACGTTCATCCCGTGACCGCGGCTACGTTAGGCGACTAGTTGTCGGCGTAGGCGGGAGTATGTGATTGTTGATAGTGACTCTTAATGTTTATTGCACAACTGCAAAATCTGATGGACCGTAACTGCTCCGGAATATAAATGTTACCGACTTCTTAATAACTGACTTTTAGCGTAGGCGACAACTCCTATTTATAATAAAACTATCGTGGGATAATTGCCACGTGACGGTTTATTTCCACGAGAACGCGGAGTTTCGGCACGTAATTATCTCCGCGGACGCTACAGTCTTCGTTTCCGTTGATGTTGCAGAGCGTTGCAGTTTTACATTTTGCTGATAATGAGTCGAACTCTTCTCGGCACGTGGTTATCTTTGCTGACGGTCATACTCGATCCTTTGGCGCGCCGCAGCTACTTACCTCTGCTGCCTCTACCTGAGCAAATCATCGTCCCTCAGCTCCCATTGGCTGTTTACTGCATTGTGTACCGTGGTGGGGAGAGCGCGCACAAGCCAGTGTGCATCAGCTGGAGTGTCAATGTTACGCCAACTTTCAGCCGCGCAACACCTATCCCTACGTAGTCTTCGATATAACAAAGTGTCTCTACGAAATTTCTTGAAGTGTTTAAGGATTCGTAACGAATATTTTACGTGAGTTTGTTTATTATTTTATTGAAAGTGATGTAATGTGGATTTCACTGATCGCGGTACGCACGTTTCGTGAATTCCGGTTATTTTTCTTGTCGCTTCATTAATCCTTTCTTATCCATGGTGACATATTGTGAAATTTATTGATTGCAGCGCACATTGTAATGTAAAGTGCAATCTTATGGGGATATTCGTTGAAACCTGTTGCTTTTCCGCTCCAATAAGGGGTATCCTGTCAACTAAACACTATTTTTACTCTGTTTTGATGCCGAATACATCGCACTGAAGTTTTGCATGAAGTGTGCGCAGATCTGTAAAATCTCTTGGAGAATTTCGTTGAAATCGTCTTGTCGCGTCTCGCGCTTAACACGAGCCGTAACATGAGACAGGGTAAGAATATGTCATAACTCGCTAATGATGCGAGACACTACTCTGGGCATAATAGAATTAGGTAAAGAACGTTTAGGGGAATAAAAACGCAAAACGCTCAGATATTTGCACTTTATACAATATTAATCTACAACAGAAATTCAAATAATATCTTCGAGGAAATTCGCAAACCTCCGACGTTCGAACACCGAATAATAATAACAAACGGGAATTATAAAAACCTGTCAATTACAACATGCTCAGATACTTTTACTACGTATTAATTTACCAATCAAAATTAAAACAATTCTATCAGGGAAACTCGCGAACCGCCATGGCGTGGGCACCGAACAATAATAATAAACGGAAATTGCAAAAGCCTATCAATTACAATGTAACGTGTTAATCTAGAACTGAAGTTGGAACAATAAGTAACGATCATGTTGAAAAACTGATCGCAGCTCGCGAAACGCGCGCGTGTTACATAGAATATGGAGATGGGAAAGCAGCAAATACGTAAAACTAGTTGGAACTCGTGAAATACGCGTGTCACAAGCAGTTAATTACGTAACATGCCACATTGGATAAATAGGAGTAATAGAGCAACGAGCCTATGAGAGACCAAACAGGAGTCGCGAAATGTGCGTGCTGAGATCAATCGACTACAAAACATGTCACTTTGAGTTAGAAAGGAACGATATGGCAACGAATATGAAATACCCAATTGAAACTTGTGCACGCTGCAATTACTAAATTCCACAATATGTCACGAAAAATCAATTGAAATTAGTTCACAATCGCAATAGACAATGATCGACGAACGGACGAACTAAGGACAACGAATACAGGAATGTGCAAATAATACGAAATTTTTCTATATGTATTTTCCAGAATGTGCATCGCCTTTTGCAAGCAGGAAGAAATAGAAGAAAATCATGATCTTTTGAATAGAATAATTCCACAACCTCAGCCACCACCACAACCTAGGTATTATTGTCTGATACGAATTGTACCTGCCCACCGCACCCCGGACCATTCAATTTGTAGACGTTGTTTCTACGATTTAACTATACTGCAAGAGGACTTACAGATGTACGAAGAAGCAAATTATCATAGCATTTGCGGAGTCTTAGGCCTCACACGTGCCATTCGTTGCAATAGATGCGAAGGACGAATAGGACGGCTAACACCCGTAGAAGAATGTCTCGACTGCGCCGAGCGGTTACCTCTGCTGACTGCAAATGAGAAACATGAGTTAGCTCGGGGGCAATTAGTCCGCATTAATCCAAAGAACAGAGTCCAAAGTTACACCGATCAGTTATTTATAAATACGGAAGTAACATAGCTTTTATAACTATAAAAGCTCCAACAAATCTTTTTTTTTTTTTTGATATCTTATTTTATTAAAAAAATACGTGGCTGTAAAAATGTAAAAGCATTGTGAATAAAACTACTTTAAGAATTATTAATACTTTATTTCTTTTCTTTTCTTTTCGAGAGAGAGAGAGAGGGAGAGAGAGAGAGATGGGGCCGTTTGCGATGAGTACAATATGTGCAGGAGACTGGTATATATTAGGTTTGATCGTGAGGTTTAATCGATATTATAGTTCGTTGATGTAACCGTCGAATATATTTAAAATGATGAATTAGAGTACAACCCGTTATTCGCTGAGTCGCTCGTACAGAGTAAAAATCGCAAGGTCGATTGCGAATAATGGACTCTCGCTGGAATGGAAACTCGCTGGATCACTCGTATAACTCGGGTAAATAATTCGCTGATAACTAGATGATAACTGATTGCTCGTGAATTTAGGATTTACCTTCATTTTCATGGTAATCACGCAAATACAAAAGTAAAATGACAAAAAGTGCGCTTTATAAATAATCGAATTACTAATTGTTAATTATCCTCTCAAATCCAAAATTTCATCTGATCGGCTCTTACTATTCCTGTAAAGGGCATGCGTGTCAAATAAAACCCATCTATATCTGTAACAACATATCTATTTTTCTCTAAAATCTTTTCAATGACGTTGGGACTTTCAAATTTCGGTACCACTATTCGGTATCTACTCCCGGTGCGACGTCCTGCGACGTCCGAATTGCGGATCATCACGTATTGTCGATTTGATACTCTGTCACTTTTTTATGTTTTCTGTCGTAGGCGCGATTACTTTCCTGCTCAGGCTTGTCACATTTTCCTGTCGCTTAATGAAGCCGAGCTGATTTATTTCAAACAACAATTGCGAATAACTTTCTTCCGTTGACCTGCAAACTGTATTGTTCTAGGCGAATTCGACTGGACTCGGTCCCATTTCCCGGGTGTTTCCGGCAATTTTGCCAGCATCGGTGTCCCGTTTGCCTGTGAAGTACCGAATGTGACCTGTTCGACTACATTATTAATTAGGAATTCTTTGAATGGCCCAGTCGAGAAAACAAAAGCCTCGATTGCTAATTACTCGTCTGGGTCTACTTTAAGTTCTAAAATATTTCGTCATGAAAACTCATGTCGGTAAACGCCAACCTTTTATGTTTATGTCGACTGGCATGGGTACAACCGTTTGAAAAGGTACGTTACCCTCTCTTAACTATGCAAATATCCTTCGATTTTACCGTTATTCGGCGAAAACTTTAAGCATTTCAAACAATTGCCAAAATATTTCTGTCTTACTTTCTGTCAACCAACGAACTCTACTAATACTTTCGACGATTTTATTGAATCCTAAATGACACGTTGTAATGACATTATTTTCCAAGTACAGCTCGTGCTAATCGCCGATGGAATCGAAGGCAGGCATCCTCCAATCGGCTCAATATCAATGGTCAGCGACCATCGAGCGTGCGATCAGTACGTTTTTGCTGCCAGACATTTGGTAAATTTTTCTAACATAATTGCTAAATAACATGTGGATGGCTACCCCCAGCGGGATATCTCCAGTTTGACTATTTGATTTCTCTAGTGAGATCAGTGGGGTGTTTTCTTTTTAGTTTTCTATAAATGGTAAGTGTGTTCAGATTTCTTCCACGCTACTTGTTTCTCAGGGTTGTATATATATGTCGGAGAGGAAAGGACACCGGGCTTTCCCTCTGGAATTTCGTGGAAACTCCCCAATACTTTAATTCTTATAAGTTAACCAATTATAATTGTCTGAGATTTGCGATAATGAGCTGGGGCTCGAGGCGACAGCTAGTCGCCCAACGTAGCCGCGGTCACGGGATGCACGGTTTATTTAACAAAGATATAGAATAACCGGATAGCTCTCCTTGAGAGAAATTAGTTCTAGCGGCACTCAACAATAAACGCTTCAATGGCCTTTACCCCGGAAGATAGGAGAAACCTACTTTCCCACGAACGACGTTTTCCGCCAGCAACTTTCTTTCAAGGACGACTAGCATCCTTTTCTAACCACCAGCATAGAAATTAACCAATTAACAGCAACGTTCATTTCCCTCACTTTCCGAATAAGGGTTGTCCTCGACGAATCCGATGATCTCGTGCCCTGAGAGACACCTCAATATAGTTTTCCTCCGCAGCATCACTGCGACGGAGACCCACTCTCTCTCGTGCGTCCCTATCAAAGAGTATCACGTCTTTACGATCGGCGTCCGACTTGGACTTCGGGACAAAGTACATCTGTTATCCCGTTGACCGCGGATTCGTTACTGAACCTAAGATCATTGTCATTAGCGTCTCGAATACTCAGTTACCACGGCTACTTGTCAAATTCTGCAATCCTCATATTCGTACTAGCGAAGGCCATCTTCATTGCGTAATAACAATATCTCAACCAAACGGAGGTCCGTTACACGCCCTTAATCATAATGTCTACCCGACATATGTATATATATATATATATATATATATATATATATATAGAGAGAGAGAGAGAGAGAGAGAGAGAGAGAGAGAGATGAAAGGACACCGGGCCTTCCCTTGGAGTTCTGGGGAAAACTCCCCTTGATAAATGCCATGATTATAATTGTTCGAGACTTGCGATAATGAGCTTGGGCTCGAGGCGACAACTAGTCGCCGAACGTAGCCGCGGTCACGAGATGCACGATTTATTTAACAAAGATATAGAATAACCGGATAGCTCTCCTTGAAAGAAAATATTTCTAGCGGCACGTAACAGTAAACATTTCGATTTTCGGTGCCCCATGGCTCGCCACACACAGACTCTATTCTTTGGGCAAGATGAGTGCCGAATGTCAACGCATCTCCATAACATATACTCAGATAACTAGAGGACCCGCTATAAATCATAGGATCTGGTTACCTAAAGTTCTTCAAACGGATAAACAGCCTTTATCCTAACAGTCGCTAAATCTGTCACCTACTGCGGAAAGATAAAGGAAATCTGCTTCTTCCACGAACGACGCTTCCCGTTAGCAACTCTCTCCCTCAAGGGCGGTTAGCATCTTTTTCTAACCACCAACATGGGAATTAATCAATTAACAGCAACGTCCATTTCCCTCACCATCCGAACGAGGACCTTCCTGGACGAATCCGATGACCTCGTGCCCCTAGACACACCCCATCACAGTTTTCCTCGACAGCGTCACCGTGATGGGAATTCATTCTTCTTCTGCGCTCTGATCAGTCAGTCAATTAGTGCCTTCAGTGCATAACCTTGTGTTACGGAGAGTACGCGGAGTCAGACTTAGACTTTGAGATAAAGTACATCTATTATCCCGTTGACCGCGGATTCGTTATCGATCCTGAGGCCATTGTCGTTAGTGTCTAAACTACCGTCGCGACTTGTACCGAACACTTCCATCAACAAACACTGCTTCAAGCGAGCAACGTAAATGAGTAACACTAATAACAATTCATCGAACGATCCTAGCTCCATTCCTGACATCAACCCGACATATATATATGTCGAATTATTATTGGAGTTTTGCGTTAAATCGTCTTTTGAGTTGTGAGCGCGTATTAATTCCTCAGTTGGATTTACCATTGTTCAATTTAATTAAATTATATTACACTTAAATTATTTAACACGAATAGATATAACTTGACAAAATTTAACATTAAACAATGTAACGAACGCTTTTACCAATATTCTTGGGTTCAAACGAATTCACGGTCAACGGGAAACTCTTTGTACAATAATCTGTATTTTCTCTTATCGCAGAATACGTTAGCTCTATCGCTTGGTATCTTCTAGACTGACTGCCCGATATCTGTAAACTCGCCAAGGAGATCTCAATAAAAGACTGCCTGGATCTCATTTGTCAATTACATATTGATTAGAAATATCAACAACATTCCAGGCACCGTTGCTAGGCAGTCCTGCATAGAGCCGACATTGCTCCTGGTCGGGACTTGTCCGTTAATACAGCGTGTCCCACAATATCGGAACTTCAAGTTAAACGTTCATCCCGAGACCGTGGCTACGTTCAGCGACCAGTTGCGTCACATCGAGCCCAAGTATTCCAAAGAAATGCTCGATGTCTCTACATCTCCGACACGGCCATCCTGACAATCACTCGTCCTCGGGTGCATCTACAATATTCAATTTGCATCACAATAGACTTAATACAACTGACATTATTCACAATTTAACCAAACATTTCAATAAGCCATGGGTCCAGTTCAACGGCAGAGATTCTGATCGGATGTTTGATGACAAAGATAAAAGAAAATAGAATTCGGCAGAATTATGATTAGTATTCAGGGTATTGGTTGCATTCTGCGGATTGTCCTTCAAATCTTAATGACACGACAGATCATTTTCGATTTCGTACACGAATGAATCTCACTTTTCTAGTTCGCATTATCACACTGAGTGTTCGTGGAAGCACTATGCTAGATGTTATGGCCATAGTGCTAATGACACCCGAACTAAATTCGGTAACGGTGTGTTGATCTCGCATCTAATTTCTTTGGACCACATAACCACCCGTAAGCGCATGTGAACCATTATGCTCGATCTTGCACCTGATTGCATCACATTATCGAACTTCGTCACACTGCCACACTGGGCACATAAGAAAACATTGAACTTCATCGCATCGCCACACTGGACACATAAGGAAACATTGAACTATATCGCATCACCACACTAAGCGTGCGTGAGAACACTATGCTAGGTGTTATGGTCATAGTGTTAGTGATCCTCTGCGATCGGTGTACCCATATCATCATTGTCACTGCTATCGTCATCACCGCAGACGTCCAACTCAGCAGGAATGCGTCCGTCTGGCATTTTCCTCAATCTGTCATGGCTGTATTTGTATGATCGTTTGCCGTCTAACGGCTGAATACTAAGATGTACCTATCTCCGTCCAAAATCTCCGCTATCACAAATGGACCCCTGAACTTTGGATCTAACTTGGTTTGATTTCTCTCCTCATTTTTGCGTAAAACAAAATCACCAAGATTAAATCTAACTACTTTAGCCTTAGCTTTATCAAATCTCTCTTTTTCATACTTAGCGTTAACCTCCATATTCTGTATAGCCCGCTGCCTTACATCAGAGATATTTATTTCTCTTTCCACAATATTGTCGGGCAACAATAAACCATAGGGTCTAACTGCTTTACCGATAAGTAACTCCAACGGACTCGATTTTGTCACACGATTGGTAGTGCAATTCAAAGCCAATTGTATCTCACCAACCGCTTCTTGCCAAGACCGTCCGGTCGTTTCTACCGTCGTAAACATATTTTTCAACGTTCCCATAACACGTTCCACCTGTCCATTAGCCCTACTAGCCCCGGTTGCTATCAAGTGAAGCTTGATTTGTTTTTCTTGACAGAAATCTTTGAACTCTTTACCGGTAAAACACCTTCCTTGATCCGCTATTATCCGGCAAGGACTCCCAAATAAAAATATTGCAGATTTGAGTGCTTTAATAGTATTAAGTGAATCTATTTTACGGGTATGATGTAGATATACAAATTTTGTAAAGGCATCGATCAAAACAATTACGTATTCTTTTGAATCACTTTTACCACTCAATTTACCGGTTATGTCCATATGGATTGTATGCCAAGGTATGCTGGTCTTAGGTATGGGATGTAATTCAGCTTGCATTTTACCAGAGTTTGCCTTCGAAACTCCACAAGCATGACAGTTCTCTACGAATTTGCGAACATATTTCGCCATTCCTTCGAACCAGTAATACTCGTACAGTTTATCAAGCGTTTTGTCCCAACCTAAGTGCATAATTAACTGGTGTACATGATTAATAACTAACCACCTAAAACCTCTGGGGACAATAGGCAAGCTGAGCGTTCTACCTCTCCTTTGAATTTTACGATGAAGGATACCGGATCGTAATTCATACGTATGTGCGATGTCTTCCGCAAGCTCGTCGTTTTGTACTTTACTAGCGATTTCTAAGATTTGAGGATCGCGGCGTTGTTCTGCTAATAACCAATCTTCCGAAATTTCAGCTAAATTAATTTCCTTTTCTTCGACTTTGTTAATCGGTCTGTGATCAATATCTATGGGGTTCCGCGAAAAGAAATCTACGTGAGCCATTCGTTTGCCTTCTCGATAGATGATATCAAAGGTAAAATTCTGTAGATAAGCCCACCACCGGTGAACCCTGTCGCTTAAATTTACTTTGTGACTGGACGCCCTCAAAGAATTGCAATCGGTAACAACGAGGAATTTTCGTCCATGAAGATAGTGACGGAAATGTTTAACGGCATTGACAACTGCCAATGTCTCCAATTCATACGAATGGTACTTAGATTCCGCAGGACTGGTTTTCTTACTGTAGTATTCCACTACTCTGTTCCTACCTTCGACTTTGTGCATTAAAATGGCCCCATAACCATCTGAGCTGGCGTCCGTATGTAACTCGATCGGGTAATTAGGATCGAATATCATTAACACCGGAGCATTAGTCAAAATAGAAATAACTTTCTCCCTAATCTTTTCATGCCTATCCAACCAATTTATATTCTTATTACCGGAAGTGAGTGCGTATAAAGGTTTCATTATTTGTGAAAATTTTGGAACAAATATCCGAAAGTAAGAAGCCAAGCCAATAAATTGTCTCAGCTGTGTAACGGTTGACGGAGCGGGTAAAGAACTCAAAGCCTGTATTTTCCCTGGATTGGGACGAACCTCGCCGTTATGAATTACATACCCCAAATAGAGAACTGTTGTCTTTAGAAAAGAGCATTTAGTGAAATTTAAAGAAAAACCAGCACTCACGAGAGTTTTCAATACGACATCCAATCTCTCTAAAGCTTGGTCTATTGAATCGGCAATAATTAAAACATCATCCAAATAAACCACAACATACGAATAAGCAAGATCACCCAAAGCCTTGAAAATAGCTCTCTGAAAGACGGATGGAGCATTTTTCAATCCAAACCGCATCATAACATACTCGTATTGCCCATCCGGAGTAACAAACGCTGTATACTCTGTCGAAATTGGATGAATAGGGATTTGATGAAATCCACTAGCCATGTCCAGACTAATAAAGTATCTAGCCTGTTTCAACCTCGCGATCTGATCTGATCTTTCTTTTTCACAAGCAATATAGGGCTCGAAAACGGAGAATTACTAGGCCGAACAATTTTCGCTTCAATTAACTTGTGTATCCTTTCACGTACGAGTCTACGCTCCTCCTCGCTAAGTCTATAAGGACTTCTTTGCACTGTAACGTTTGGGTCAATCAGCCGTATCTCTAACTGACCTGTGTTAACGCGAGCACGAGGGAAACCTGTAATAAACGAGTCTTTATATTTTTCAAGGACAGAAATCAACCGGCTTTTATCATCTCCAACAACATCCGTATCAACCTCATTAATGTCAATTTCTTTTTCAGCGACTTTATCACACACATTAACCATTTTCGTTCTACTTATAGTGATACCGTTTTGAGTGATAATCACGTCAAAACCCTGACTTAAAATCTCACGACCAATCATTATATCATGTTTTAAATGACTATCTGGAAGAACATGAAAAATTATCTCCAATGTAAGTTCGTTAATGCGTACAATGGACAAAATTTGTGTTGTACATTTTATACAAGAATTACCCAATCCCCGCATTACAATTGTATCAGTCAATCTTTTACCAGAAAATTTCAAAGCCATGGACTCTTTAATTAATGAACACTCAGCTCCAGAATCGAAGCAAAACGGAAACGATTCACCCAGATGAGTTAATCTACCTATTGGAGCCTCTATTGCGCAGGAGTCTACCCGGTACTCGACATTGGAATTACAGCTTCCTTTCGGTGTGCTGCTGCCATTTTTCCCTTTCCGCGACAACGAACAATTAGGCGCAATATGACCCTCTTCTCGACATTTGAAACAGGAAACCTTGGACGATGCGGCTGGTCGACTTCCCTCTGGACGTCGTGTATTCTTCCGGTTCTCGGTCCTTATCCTCACGCGGCATTCCGCTGCTTTATGCCCAAGGATTCCACAGTAACGGCACCTAATCCGGAAGTCAAACGGCTTGTATCGTTTGGCTTCGGGGTTTTCTTGTGTGTTATCTGGTGTTGGCGCCGGCCTCGTGAAAGATAGGGCTCTCATCTCCTTTAAAAATTGCTCCTCGGTCTTGACATCGTTCCCAAGCGCTATTTGTTCAATGCGCTGGTCGTGTGAACTCACATGATAAAGAGCGATGGCGTTAAATATTTCAGCCATAGATGCATTTTGCAACTTCGACTTCAGGAGAGAACGGATGCGAATAGCGTAAGCTGCCATGTTTTCGTCCTTCGCTGGCGGTTCCCTGAGTATCTTCAGTAGCGTCGAGCTTGTTGTCTCTTGGCCGCCACAACGCGTAGTAAAAAGTTCCCTAAACGCTGGCCAGGTCATCCCTTCACCGTTCATAATCTGCGCGAGCCAATGCGCTGCTGAACCGTTTAAGGCAGCATTTAACGCAGAAAATAACTCGCTGTCCCGTAGAGGGTTGTCCTTCATAAGCAGATTAACAACGTTACTCCACGCGCCCGGATCGGCGCCCGCGATTTCGGGATTAAAACGTGGAAGCGATATTTTTGCAGGTTCCGCACTTGGTTTTTGCACCAACGTCTGAATCAAGTCTCGCATAATAGCAATATGCTCTTGCATAGTTATAAATGGCACTGATCCCACTTCTGATGTCGAATTATTATTGGAGTTTTACGTTAAATCATCTTTTGAGTTGTGAGCGCGTATTAATTCCTCAGTTACCATTGTTCAATTTAACTAAATTATATTACACTTAAATTATTTAACACGAATAGACATAACTTGACAAGATTTAACATTAAACAATTTAACGAACGCTTTTAACAATATTCTATATATAATAATATATTTCTATCTATTTCTAATATATATGTATATATATGTCGGGTTCATGTCAGGAATGGAGTTAGGATCATTCGATGAATTGTTGTTAGCGTTACTCATTTTCGTTGCTCGCTTGAAGTAATGTTTATTGGTGGAAGTGTTCGGTATAAGTCGCGACGGTAGTTAGACACTAACGACAATGGCCTCAGGATCGATAACGAATCCGCGGTCAACGGGATGATAGATGTATGCTCTCACAAAATCTAAGTCCTACTCTTGGTCAACAAAAGAGTAATAGTCACTGTTCGTAAAGGCCTTATTCTTTCTTGCTAATGAGGGCGCACCAAAGAATGAATTTCCGTCACGATGATGCCCCAGAGGAAAACTATGACGGGGTGTGTCTAAGGGCACGAGATCATCGGATTCGTCAAGGAAGATCCTCGTTCGAAAGGTGAGGGAAATGGACGTTGCTGTTAATTGGTTAATTCCCACGTTGGTGGTTAGAAAAAGATGCTAACCGCCCTTGAGGGAGGGAGTTGCTAGCGGGAAGCGTCGTTCGTGGAAGAAGCGGGTTTCCTTTATCTTTCCGCAGTAGGTGACAGATTTAGCGACTGTTAGGATAAAGGCTGTTTATCCGTTTGAAGAACTTTAGGTAACCGGATCCTATGATTTATAGCGGGTCCTCTAGTTATCTGAGTATATGTTATGGAGATGCGTTGACATTTGGCACTCATCTTGCCCAAAGAATAGAGTCTGTGTGTGGCGAGCCATGGGGCGCCGACCATCGAAATGTTTACTCTCACGTGCCGCTAGAAATATTTTCTTTCAAGGAGAGCTATCCGGTTATTCTATATCTTTGTTAAATAAATCGTGCATCCCGTGACCGCGGCTACGTCCGGCGACTAGTTGTCGCTTCGAGCCCGAGCTCATTATCGCAAGTCTCGAACAATTACAATCAGGGCATTTACAACGATCAGGGAGTTTTCCCAAGAATTCCAGGGGAAGGCCCGGTGTCCTATCATCTCCGACATATATATATTACACCCCACTGATCTCACTAGAGAAATCAAATAGTCAAACTGGAGATATCCCGCTGGGGGTAGCCATCCACATGTTATTTAGCAATTATGTTAGAAAAATTTACCAAATGTCTGGCAGCAAAAACGTACTGATCGCACGCTCGATGGTCGCTGACCATTGATATTGAGCCGATTGGAGGATGCCTGCCTTCGATTCCATCGGCGATTAGCACGAGCTGTACTTGGAAAATAATGTCATTACAACGTGTCATTTAGGATTCAATAAAATCGTCGAAAGTATTAGTAGAGTTCGTTGGTTGACAGAAAGTAAGACAGAAATATTTTGGCAATTGTTTGAAATGCTTAAAGTTTTCGCCGAATAACGGTAAAATCGAAGGATATTTGCATAGTTAAGAAAGGGTAACGTACCTTTTCAAACGGTTGTACCCATGCCAGTCGACAAAAACATAAAAGGTTGGCGTTTACCGACATGAGTTTTCATGACGAAATATTTTAGAACTTAAAGTAGACCCAGACGAGTAATTAGCAATCGAGGCTTTTGTTTTCTCGACTGGGCCATTCAAAGAATTCCTAATTAATAATGTAGTCGAACAGGTCACATTCGGTACTTCACAGGCAAACGGGACACCGATGCTGGCAAAATTGCCGGAAACACCCGGGAAATGGGACCGAGTCCAGTCGAATTCGCCTAGAACAATACAGTTTGCAGGTCAACGGAAGAAAGTTATTCGCAATTGTTGTTTGAAATAAATCAGCTCGGCTTCATTAAGCGACAGGAAAATGTGACAAGCCTGAGCAGGAAAGTAATCGCGCCTACGACAGAAAACATAAAAAAGTGACAGAGTATCAAATCGACAATACGTGATGATCCGCAATTCGGACGTCGCAGGACGTCGCACCGGGAGTAGATACCGAATAGTGGTACCGAAATTTGAAAGTCCCAACGTCATTGAAAAGATTTTAGAGAAAAATAGATATGTTGTTACAGATATAGATGGGTTTTATTTGACACGCATGCCCTTTACAGGAATAGTAAGAGCCGATCAGATGAAATTTTGGATTTGAGAGGATAATTAACAATTAGTAATTCGATTATTTATAAAGCGCACTTTTTGTCATTTTACTTTTGTATTTGCGTGATTACCATGAAAATGAAGGTAAATCCTAAATTCACGAGCAATCAGTTATCATCTAGTTATCAGCGAATTATTTACCCGAGTTATACGAGTGATCCAGCGAGTTTCCATTCCAGCGAGAGTCCATTATTCGCAATCGACCTTGCGATTTTTACTCTGTACGAGCGACTCAGCGAATAACGGGTTGTACTCTAATTCATCATTTTAAATATATTCGACGGTTACATCAACGAACTATAATATCGATTAAACCTCACGATCAAACCTAATATATACCAGTCTCCTGCACATATTGTACTCATCGCAAACGGCCCCATCTCTCTCTCTCTCCCTCTCTCTCTCTCTCGAAAAGAAAAGAAAAGAAATAAAGTATTAATAATTCTTAAAGTAGTTTTATTCACAATGCTTTTACATTTTTACAGCCACGTATTTTTTTAATAAAATAAGATATCAAAAAAAAAAAGATTTGTTGGAGCTTTTATAGTTATAAAAGCTATGTTACTTCCGTATTTATAAATAACTGATCGGTGTAACTTTGGACTCTGTTCTTTGTATTAATGCGGACTAATTGCCCCCGAGCTAACTCATGTTTCTCATTTGCAGTCAGCAGAGGTAACCGCTCGGCGCAGTCGAGACATTCTTCTACGGGTGTTAGCCGTCCTATTCGTCCTTCGCATCTATTGCAACGAATGGCACGTGTGAGGCCTAAGACTCCGCAAATGCTATGATAATTTGCTTCTTCGTACATCTGTAAGTCCTCTTGCAGTATAGTTAAATCGTAGAAACAACGTCTACAAATTGAATGGTCCGGGGTGCGGTGGGCAGGTACAATTCGTATCAGACAATAATACCTAGGTTGTGGTGGTGGCTGAGGTTGTGGAATTATTCTATTCAAAAGATCATGATTTTCTTCTATTTCTTCCTGCTTGCAAAAGGCGATGCACATTCTGGAAAATACATATAGAAAAATTTCGTATTATTTGCACATTCCTGTATTCGTTGTCCTTAGTTCGTCCGTTCGTCGATCATTGTCTATTGCGATTGTGAACTAATTTCAATTGATTTTTCGTGACATATTGTGGAATTTAGTAATTGCAGCGTGCACAAGTTTCAATTGGGTATTTCATATTCGTTGCCATATCGTTCCTTCCTAACTCAAAGTGACATGTTTTGTAGTCGATTGATCTCAGCACGCACATTTCGCGACTCCTGTTTGGTCTCTCATAGGCTCGTTGTTCTATTACTCCTATTTATCCAATGTGGCATGTTACGTAATTAACTGCTTGTGACACGCGTATTTCACGAGTTCCAACTAGTTTTACGTATTTGCTGCTTTCCCATCTCCATATTCTATGTAACACGCGCGCGTTTCGCGAGCTGCGATCAGTTTTTCAACATGATCGTTACTTATTGTTCCAACTTCAGTTCTAGATTAACACGTTACATTGTAATTGATAGGCTTTTGCAATTTCCGTTTATTATTATTGTTCGGTGCCCACGCCATGGCGGTTCGCGAGTTTCCCTGATAGAATTGTTTTAATTTTGATTGGTAAATTAATACGTAGTAAAAGTATCTGAGCATGTTGTAATTGACAGGTTTTTATAATTCCCGTTTGTTATTATTATTCGGTGTTCGAACGTCGGAGGTTTGCGAATTTCCTCGAAGATATTATTTGAATTTCTGTTGTAGATTAATATTGTATAAAGTGCAAATATCTGAGCGTTTTGCGTTTTTATTCCCCTAAACGTTCTTTACCTAATTCTATTATGCCCAGAGTAGTGTCTCGCATCATTAGCGAGTTATGACATATTCTTACCCTGTCTCATGTTACGGCTCGTGTTAAGCGCGAGACGCGACAAGACGATTTCAACGAAATTCTCCAAGAGATTTTACAGATCTGCGCACACTTCATGCAAAACTTCAGTGCGATGTATTCGGCATCAAAACAGAGTAAAAATAGTGTTTAGTTGACAGGATACCCCTTATTGGAGCGGAAAAGCAACAGGTTTCAACGAATATCCCCATAAGATTGCACTTTACATTACAATGTGCGCTGCAATCAATAAATTTCACAATATGTCACCATGGATAAGAAAGGATTAATGAAGCGACAAGAAAAATAACCGGAATTCACGAAACGTGCGTACCGCGATCAGTGAAATCCACATTACATCACTTTCAATAAAATAATAAACAAACTCACGTAAAATATTCGTTACGAATCCTTAAACACTTCAAGAAATTTCGTAGAGACACTTTGTTATATCGAAGACTACGTAGGGATAGGTGTTGCGCGGCTGAAAGTTGGCGTAATATTGACACTCCAGCTGATGCACACTGGCTTGTGCGCGCTCTCCCCACCACGGTACACAATGCAGTAAACAGCCAATGGGAGCTGAGGGACGATGATTTGCTCAGGTAGAGGCAGCAGAGGTAAGTAGCTGCGGCGCGCCAAAGGATCGAGTATGACCGTCAGCAAAGATAACCACGTGCCGAGAAGAGTTCGACTCATTATCAGCAAAATGTAAAACTGCAACGCTCTGCAACATCAACGGAAACGAAGACTGTAGCGTCCGCGGAGATAATTACGTGCCGAAACTCCGCGTTCTCGTGGAAATAAACCGTCACGTGGCAATTATCCCACGATAGTTTTATTATAAATAGGAGTTGTCGCCTACGCTAAAAGTCAGTTATTAAGAAGTCGGTAACATTTATATTCCGGAGCAGTTACGGTCCGTCAGATTTTGCAGTTGTGCAATAAACATTAAGAGTCACTATCAACAATCACATACTCCCGCCTACGCCGACAACTAGTCGCCTAACGTAGCCGCGGTCACGGGATGAACGTTTTACCTATTAGAGATATAAAATAATTGTATAGCTCTGTTTAAAAAGAAATAGTTGTAGCGACACTTGACAGTAAACATTCCAATGGTCTCTGCCCCGTAGCTCGCCACACACAGACCTTATTCTTCGGGCACGATGATTACCAGATGTCGATGCACCTCCACAGGACATGTTCAGTTAGCCTGAGGAACCACTATAAATTTTAGGATTTAGTTAACTAAGGCCCTTCAAACGGACAAACTAAACTGTCTTTATTTTAGCAGTCCTTAAATCCACCACCCACTACGAGAAGGTACGGGAGATCTGTTTATCTCACGAACGACGCTTCCCGCTTGCAACTTTCTATCAAGGACGGCTAGCATCTTTCTCTAACCACCAACATAGAAATTAACCAATTCACAGCAACGTCCATTTCCCTCACTTCCCGTCGAGAGACGCTCGTACAAACGTATTCGCAAAGGTAGAGTATGATCGCTCGCGGATAACTCGATTACTCGTATACTCTGTTAATCGCTGTTAATAACTCGTATAATATCTCGTATGATAACGCGAACAATAATTCGGATAGTAACTGACGCGCTCGTGATCGCGAATTCGTCTTTGATCGACCTACCCAGAGTTTATCTATCCTTATGTTTCGTGCACCAAGGCGGTGACCGTATCCCGAGGCAAAACAACAACACGAGTCGCCACATATTTATCGCAAATCCGCGTCCACGTTTGCATCGTATATATTAGAAAAATAATGCATTATTTTAAATTTATTGTTACTTCAGTTTTGATTTGATTTTGTCCTCAAAATATTTTGCATTTCATTTGACTACGTTGTACTGACAACCTCTGTTTGGATTCGTTCTGTAGTTCGTATTTCTTTCGTTTATTTTAAAGAGAAGTCGTAAATTCGTGACTATTGTCAATGTCGTCACTATTGTCAGGAATGGCTGTAGACGGTTATTTTACGATTTCCTCAATTAGCCTCTGTGGAAACTTAATGACTGTCCAGACCCTCACGAGCTCTGAAACAGTTAAGCATCCCTAAGTGTGACCTGACCGATTCTCCAACTTATTGTATGCTAAACGCAAATAGTTGGGAAAATTTTGTATCTGTCTGTTTCTCCTTGCCTATTGAGAGAGGCACTGCTATAACCCCCATGACAGGACAAAAGTTTGAATAGAAGGAACGAGGGTGACGTCATAAAAGGTAGTTGGTTATTTATGAGATCTCAATGGTATCTTACGAGAATTTGCGAATAATTCATTTAAGACTGCAAGAATTCAAGATCAGCGAAAAACTATTTGGTGACGTGTTATTTAGCAATTAAGCTAGGAACATTTGGACAAAATGTGAAGTACAAATTGAACAACAAAAGAAAGAGAGAAAAACGGTCTCTCTCTCTCTCTCTCTCTCTCTCTCTCTCTGAACACACTCTGAGATCATGCTCTCTCCCTTTTTGGTTATCATATGGCTTAAACTACGTTAGTCTGTTCGGGTTTCAACATACCTTGCAACATTTTCTTAATTTTATAAATCTTTCTTTGGCTATCTTTTTAATTATTATATCTATGTATATAATTGTATTTTATATTATTGTATTATTTTATATTATATTATCCCTTTGTCGTCTTCTCATGCGGCTTCGCAAATCGTGCCCAAAGACGAGCAGGTTATTATCCGCTAACTGAGAGAGGGGATTGCGAAAACCTGTAAGTGTTTTCAGCTACTGAATATACCGTCACCCGTTGCGATACTTTCAACCGCAGCAGGGTCGAAGGTTACAACAGCGAGTGGTTGTTTGTAGATATTTGCTATTATTAATTATTATATCAGGAAATCAGAATGTATATTTCAAACAAATAATTCTATTGAAGCAATAATTATAGTATGTAGCGGCACAGGAGTCATTGGCCGAAGCAAGCCTCAGGTTGTTATTGTTGTGGTCCTCGAACCCGGACAATGCCACGGCACTCAAAAGTAACGTTCGAATATGTCCGGGCAATAAAGATAGTGTCACCTTGTAGGCTAACTGACGAATTCGAATTTACCGATGATACTCTCCCCCCCCCCCGACCAGTATAAAACAGACAAACGCGATCAAACGACACCATTAGTTATCGAGTATCATTAACCGACTGCGAATCAACGAATTATTAGAGATCCTATTTCACGGCTTATAGTGTCTTAGTAAATTGACTGTACGAACTTCCGTGCGTGTATTTTCTGTACAAGTAAATTATTAAAGTTTTAAATACATTCGACGACTCAACATCAAGCGTCTCGTCTACTTATAAACATCCTCTTATATCACGAGCTCCTACAAACTGGTGACCCCGACGTGATCAACGGAACGAGGTATTTGTAAGTAGACTAAATTGATCTATCTATACGAATTAAGGAGTCGCAATGACTAGCAAAGACTACGCCAACACGGACGCGACACTTACTCACATCCGCGCTCCTCCGATCTGGAGCGACGATCCCGAATTATGGTTCATCGGACTGGAGACGCAATTCGAGATCGGCGGCATTACTAACGACGACGTTAAGTACAAAGTGGTCTGTCAGAGTATGGACAGATCGCACATGAATTTAGTGCGAGAAATACTTGCTAAGCCACCCGCGTCCGATAAATACGACTTGTTAAAGAACGCGCTCCTCCAAAGATTAGGCGACTCGGCTAGAATGAGGGCACGCAAGTTCCTTTGGCACGAACAGATGGGCGATAGGACCCCTTCGCAGTTCTATCGTGACCTCAGAAGCCTCGCCACGCCAGAAACTGCAGACGAATATGTGCGGGCAATCTGGGAGAGTCGTCTGCCGCTACATATGCAGCATATCTTGGCATCGAGCGATGACTCGGATATCGAAAGGCTCACTAGGATCGCCGACCGGATACACGAAAACCAGCCGGAACCAGAACGTGTCGCAGCGATTAGTGCATACCGTAGCATGGCGGCATCGAATCCGTCGGCGATAGGCGCAGGACCCAGGGATCCCCTCGCTAACACCATCAAGGAAGTGCGCGATGATCTAATACGATCAATACGGGAGGAAATTAACGCACTCCGCATCGGAGACGGAAGACGACCACGATCACGCTCGCCCTCGCGCACGCGCTACCGCCGCTGATCGAGTTCTCGCGATACAACACGACATGACGGACTATGCTACTACCACGCTACGTTCCGAGAACGTGCGAGAAACTGCCACTCGCCATGTAAATGGAGGTCGGGAAACGCCACCAGCCGTCCGTAAACGCGGCGAACGAAGACGGCTTACCCTCACGCCGCATATTCATCACCGACAGGAACGCGGGCACCTCCTACTTGGTGGACACCGGTGCCGACATATCCGTATACCCACGCAGTATGATCCACAGGTCCACGATCAAGGGGGAATACGAGCTGTTCGCTGCCAACGGAACACGTATCGCGACCTATGGTACTATCACCGTCCACCTCAATTTATCCTTACGTCGAGCTTTCAAGTGGCATTTCACGGTGGCGGACGTAAAAACGCCCATTATTGGAATGGACTTTCTGTGCCACTTCGGGTTACTAGTCGACCCGCGAAATAAGAGGCTCATAGATACCGTGACCCGGCTCACATCGAAGGGATACGCCGCATCGAACAACGAGCCCTCGATTAAAACTATCAGCGGCGACTCTGCGTACCATCGACTCCTCGCGGAATACCCGGACCTTACACGACCACCGAGGTTTGGGAGAGAAAAGGCCCGACACAGCGTCGTCCACCACATCGAAACGACGCACGGCCCACCTGTCTACAATAAACCCCGCCGCCTCGCACCGGACCGACTACAACAAGTAAAGGCTGAATTCCAGCTGATGATTGAACAAGGCGTGATGCGTCCATCGAAAAGCCCGTGGGCATCACCCCTGCACGTCGTTCCGAAGAAAGACGGGAATCTTCGACCTTGCGGCGATTATCTTGCGTTGAACGCCCGCACGATACCCGACCGTAACACGCCGCCTCATATAGAAGGTTTCTCCCATCGGCTGCATGGTAAGCGTATATTTACCAAAATTGACTTAGTACGCGCTTACCACCAAATTCCGATCGCGCCAAGCGATATAGAAAAAACGGCGATTACGACACCGTTCGGACTATTCGAAGCGACAAATATGATATTTGGCCTTCGAAACGCCGCGCAAACGTGTCAACGATTCGTCGACGAAATCACTCGCGGTCTTGACTTCGTCTACGCGTATATAGACGATTTCCTCGTTGCATCGGAGAACGAGGCCCAACACCTCGAACATCTACGCGTATTATTCGACCGCCTTAACAAATACGGCGTAGTAATTAACCTCGCGAAATCCGAATTCGCCGCGCGCGAAATCACGTTCCTCGGCTATTCGATAAACGCCGATGGAATTAAGCCGCCGAACGAACGCGTCGAAGCGATCAACAAAATGGCGAAGCCTACGAACTTTAAACAACTACGCAGATACCTCGGTATGATTAACTTCTACAGACCTTTCATACACACATAGTCTCGATTTTGGTAACGGGTCCATTCCTGAGCTTCCAGTTGAAGCTAAACTGTACCCGAGTCTCCTAGGACCATAGGGGTTGGGATACACCCAACCAGCGCGTAAGGCGCCCAGCACCTTACTACCTGTATTGGCTAAACCTGCAGGGGCTGTCGCCCATCTCAGGTGGAACGGGGCGTTTCTAAGCCCTACCGTCTCCCGGGACGGTTCCGGTGCAGTTGGGACGCTGCTCACCCGCCGACGGCCATTCGGGGGAGCCAACACCCCTTAAATCGGCCGTCTTCCTCCGGGCTTACACTCGACCCCCGTGGTACCAATCTAAGTCATTGGTGGGACTATCGTGTGGATGTACGGCCACGTCACTGCGGCCAGGTCGGCGACCTGCTAACCGAGCGCAGCAGACGTTTCATACCGGGGGCTGCAAATATCCTCCTACCACTCAACGACCTCCTTAAAGGCTCGAAAAAAAGGCAACGCGCCCATCGAATGGTCGAAACCCGCCGAGGAAAGCTTCGAGAAATCAAAACGCGCTCTCGCGGACGCCACGATGCTAGCGCATCCGATCCCTGGCGCTCCCGTAAGTCTAACGGTAGACGCGTCCGATTACGCAGTAGGAGCCTTCCTACAACAACGAGTGAACGACGAGTGACAGCCACTCGGTTTTGCCACGAAAACTTTAACCACGACGCAACAAAAATATAGCGCGTACGACCGAGAACTATTCGCGATGTATACCGCCGTTAAACACTTCCGATACGCCATGGAAGGTAGAGACTTCGCGATTTTTACGGACCACAGACCTCTTACCTTCGCGTTCCAACAAAAACTCGAAAAATGTTCGCCGCGGCAATTCCGCTACCTTGACTACATCGCGCAGTTCACGACGGACATCCGACACATAAGCGGCGCAGAAAATGAAGTAGCCGACGCGCTATCCCGCATTAACTCGATCGAAAACGCAGTCGATTACCGAACGCTAGCTGCAGCGCAGAAAGACGACACGGAACTACGCGACGTATTAAACTCAAACGCCTGCACGCTACAGCTTAAAAAAGTACGACTCCCGGAGACCAAAGTACCAAGAGGTATACTGCGATATCTCTACCGAGAACCTACGACCGTTCATACCGAAATCGTTACGGCGCAGCATACTCCAATCGCTGCACGGACTTTCCCATCCGGGGATACGCGCCACGAAGAAACTGGTGACGACGCGTTTTGTCTGGCCGTCCATAAACAAAGATTGTCAAACGTGGACGCGACAATGTATACCTTGCCAGCGCAACAAAGTCACCAGGCACGTATCCACGCCAGTCGGAACAATTAGCCCATCGGCAGGCCGGTTCGAATACGTACACGTAGACATTATCGCAATGCAATATTCGCAAGGATTCCGATATTGTCTAACGTGTATCGACCGATTCTCGCGTTGGCCCGAAGCCATACCGATAGCCGACATAGAATGGTACCTCGTACCTCGTCAGGGTCATCCGGGCGTACCTCAGCGACCAGTGGATCACATACACCGGGAGGAGCGGAAAAGAAAGAAGACCGGTGGAGCGTGGCGTCCCGCAGGGTTCGGTGTTCGGGCCCATACTGTGGATCACTGCCTACGACTCCGTCCTCCGATGTCCGATGCCCCCGGGCACGGGCATGGCATGCTACGCTGACGACACCTTGGTCCTGGCCGGGGGACGCTGATGCCACGAGGCCGCGGACCTCGCGAGTGATGCCGTGGCGTGCACCGTACGCGCCATTCGGAGGCTCGGCTTGAGCGTGTCGCCGGCCAAATCCGAGGCCCTGGGGTTCTTCGACCACCGTCGCAGAGGACCCCCTCCTCCTGGACTGTCCGTGACCATCAACGGAGAAGTTGTTCCGGTGGAGGACCGGATGAGGCACCTGGGTCTCACCATCGACAGCCGATGGACGTGCGGACCGCACTTCGAGCTCCTGGTCCCGAGGGCGACGACCACAGCCAACGCCTTATGCGGCCTACTACCGAACATCGGCTGAGCAGGATTGGGAGTCCGCCGACTCTACGAGGGAGTGGTCCGGTCCCGAGTCCTCTACGGGGCTCCCGTATGGGCCGAGGAACTGATGGGGAATCGCCGCATCCGGATACTGCTGAGGGGGCTGCAAAGGACGACCGCCATCCGCATAGCGAGGGGATACAGGACCATGTCCTACGAGTCAGCAACGGTGCTAGCGACGTCCCCTCCGTTCGAGCTGCGGGCCCTTGCGCTCTGACGGGTGTACACGCACCTGAGGGCCCCGCGCGCGGGCGGACGTACGACGGCGCCGCCGTCCGACGACCGATCGGCCCTGGACGTCCGAGTGGAGGCGAAGCTGGAGATCCGGGAGCGGTGGCGCTCTCAGCTGGCGGAAGAGGACGCCGCGCGGCCGCACCGTGCCGTTCGCGCCGTGCTTCCCAACTGGGAAGCCTGGAGAGACCAAGGCGGGGTCCCGCTGACCTTCAGGATGACGCAGCTGCTCACGGGACACGGAGTTTTCGGCGAGTACCTGCTAAGGATTCGGCGGATGGTGACTTCCATCTGCCATCACTGCAAGGAAGAGGAGGACACAGCGCAACACACGCTGGAGTTTTGTCCAGCGTGGGCAGAACCGCGCCGCGTCCTACGGCTCGACATCGGCGAGAGATTAGCCCCAGAAGCGGTCGTCGAGGCCATGCTCAGGGGCCGTCAGGAGTTCAACGCCGTCCGCACCTACTGCGAGCAAGTGATGCTGGCGAAGGAGCGAGCGGAGAGAGATCGGAAGAGAACGCGCGATCCTGCGAGATCGTCGCGCCAAAGAAATTCAGTACGCCGTAGGGGCGCGGCACTGCCGGCGCCCTAGCAGCGTCAAACTAGGGACGAGGCGTTAGGGGGTGTGGTCCCCCCTTGCGGCCCCAAACATAGACCGGGATGTCTCCCCTACAAACAGCTGGGAGAAGACGACGAGGAGCGACACCCCTTGTAGTAATTGTAAAAGAGCCCGAGGTCGCTTCTACCAAACGTCAGGGCGACCAACGTGGAGTTTTAGTCGGTAAGAGTCCGACACTACTCTGCTGTTGCATGCAACAGCGAGTGTCCATCAGGATTTCTCCACGTACGAAAAAAAAAAAAAAAAAAAAGTATATACCGGGCTTCACAGCGAACGTTACCTTGTGCTTCAAAATATAATCTACGTTTAACAAAGAGTTATCCCGTTGAGCGCGGATTCGTTATCGAACCTGAGGCCATTGTCGTTAGTGTTTAAACTCTCGTCGCCACTTGTATCACATACATATCCACTAATAGACCTTACATCGAGCGAGAGACGAAAATGATTAACGTCAGTGAATATTCGTTCAACGTACCTGGCACCATTCCTGATCTTAAGCCGACATATATATATATAAACAATATATATATATATATGTATATATATATGTATATATATATATATATATTTACAGTATATATGTATATATGTATATATACAGTATATGTATATATATATATATATATTTACAGTATATCTATAAACAAAGTGAGGGTATTCTAATAGAAGTTGTAACATTCTCCTCTTTAATAATTTCGAACTTGTACTTGTAGGAGCTCATGATATAAGAGGATGTTTATAAGTAGACGAGACGCTTGATGTTGAGTCGTCGAATGTATTTAAAACTTTAATAATTTACTTGTACAGAAAATACACGCACAGACGTTCGTACAGTCAATTTACTAAGACACTATAAGCCGTGAAATAGGATCTCTAATAATTCGTTGATTCGCAGTCGGTTAATGATACTCGATAACTAATGGTGTCGTTTGATCGCGTTTGTCTGTTTTATACTGGTCGGGGGGGGGGGGAGTATCATCGGTAAATTCGATTTCGTCAGTTAGCCTACAAGGTGACACCATCTTTATTGCCCGGACATATTCGAACGTTACTTTTGCGTGCCGTGGCATTGTCCGGGTTCGAGGACCACAGCAATAACAATCTGAGGCTTGCTTCGGCCAATGACTCCTGTGCCGCTATATCACCCCCCTGCCAGTGATAACGTTACAATTAAGTTTATCCGAAACCTACTTGTAGCCGGTCGGGAAATCGGACTTTTCGACCTGAGCGCGTGACGTACTTATTCCTATTCTTCCCCTCATTGTTTTGGTCGTTGTTAGGAACATTTGTATCTTCTAACGGAATAAGTATGTCACGGGTCTCGGTAGTTTTTTCTTCGAGATCTTCGGGAACTACGAAGGCCGGCTTTAACCGATCCACGGGAACCGTTACGTTTCGGTTATTTATATTTATGGTGAAGGTCTTCTCACCTCTTCTTAGGACTTTGTAAGGCCAGTCGTAAGGCGGTTGTAACGGACCTGTAACCGCGTCGCGTCGCAGAAACACGTACGGCGAAGATTTCAGCTCCTGAAATACGAATGTTTCTCTTTCGCCGTGCCGTGTGACTGGCTGCGGTCTGACTTTCCCCATCCGTTTTTTTTAGCCGTGCCGCGAAATCGGTATAGGTTTCTTGTTTCGTCGGTAGGAAAAACTCTGCCGGTTCACGGTATCTATGAGCTTCTTATTTCGCGGGTCGACTAGTAACCCGAAGTGGCACAGAAAGTCCATTCCAATAATGGGCGTTTTTACGTCCGCCACCGTGAAATGCCACTTGAAAGCTCGACGTAAGGATAAATTGAGGTGGACGGTGATAGTACCATAGGTCGCGATACGTGTTCCGTTGGCAGCGAACAGCTCGTATTCCCCCTTGATCGTGGACCTGTGGATCATACTGCGTGGGTATACGGATATGTCGGCACCGGTGTCCACCAAGTAGGAGGTGCCCGCGTTCCTGTCGGTGATGAATATGCGGCGTGAGGGTAAGCCGTCTTCGTTCGCCGCGTTTACGGACGGCTGGTGGCGTTTCCCGACCTCCATTTACATGGCGAGTGGCAGTTTCTCGCACGTTCTCGGAACGTAGCGTGGTAGTAGCATAGTCCGTCATGTCGTGTTGTATCGCGAGAACTCGATCAGCGGCGGTAGCGCGTGCGCGAGGGCGAGCGTGATCGTGGTCGTCTTCCGTCTCCGATGCGGAGTGCGTTAATTTCCTCCCGTATTGATCGTATTAGATCATCGCGCACTTCCTTGATGGTGTTAGCGAGGGGATCCCTGGGTCCTGCGCCTATCGCCGACGGATTCGATGCCGCCATGCTACGGTATGCACTAATCGCTGCGACACGTTCTGGTTCCGGCTGGTTTTCGTGTATCCGGTCGGCGATCCTAGTGAGCCTTTCGATATCCGAGTCTTCGCTCGATGCCAAGATATGCTGCATATGTAGCGGCAGGCGACTCTCCCAGATTGCCCGCACATATTCGTCTGCAGTTTCTGGCGTGGCGAGGCTTCTGAGGTCACAATAGAACTGCGAAGGGGTCCTATCGCCCATCTGTTCGTGCCAAAGGAACTTGCGTGCCCTCATTCTAGCCGAGTCGCCTAATCTTAGGAGGAGCGCGTTCTTTAACAAGTCGTATTTATCGGACGCGGGTGGCTTAGCAAGTATTTCTCGCACTAAATTCATGTGCGATCTGTCCATACTCTGACAGACCACTTTGTACTTAACGTCGTCGTTAGTAATGCCGCCGATCTCGAATTGCGTCTCCAGTCCGATGAACCATAATTCGGGATCGTCGCTCCAGATCGGAGGAGCGCGGATGTGAGTAAGTGTCGCGTCCGTGTTGGCGTAGTCTTTGCTAGTCATTGCGACTCCTTAATTCGTATAGATAGATCAATTTAGTCTACTTACAAATACCTCGTTCCGTTGATCACGTCGGGGTCACCAGTTTGTAGGAGCTCGTGATATAAGAGGATGTTTATAAGTAGACGAGACGCTTGATGTTGAGTCGTCGAATGTATTTAAAACTTTAATAATTTACTTGTACAGAAAATACACGCACGGAAGTTCGTACAGTCAATTTACTAAGACACTATAAGCCGTGAAATAGGATCTCTAATAATTCGTTGATTCGCAGTCGGTTAATGATACTCGATAACTAATGGTGTCGTTTGATCGCGTTTGTCTGTTTTATACTGGTCGGGGGGGGGGGGGGGGAGTATCATCGGTAAATTCGAATTCGTCAGTTAGCCTACAAGGTGACACTATCTTTATTGCCCGGACATATTCGAACGTTACTTTTGAGTGCCGTGGCATTGTCCGGGTTCGAGGACCACAACAATAACAACCTGAGGCTTGCTTCGGCCAATGACTCCTGTGCCGCTACATACTATAATTATTGCTTCCATAGAATTATTTGTTTGAAATATACATTCTGATTTCCTGATATAATAATTAATAATAGCAAATATCTACAAACAACCACTCGCTGTTGTAACCTTCGACCCTGCTGCGGTTGAAAGTATCGCAACGGGTGACGGTATATTCAGTAGCTGAAAACACTTACAGGTTTTCGCAATCCCCTCTCTCAGTTAGCGGATAATAACCTGCTCGTCTTTGGGCACGATTTGCGAAGCCGCATGAGAAGACGACAAAGGGATAATATAATATAAAATAATACAATAATATAAAATACAATTATATACATAGATATAATAATTAAAAAGATAGCCAAAGAAAGATTTATAAAATTAAGAAAATGTTGCAAGGTATGTTGAAACCCGAACAGACTAACGTAGTTTAAGCCATATGATAACCAAAAAGGGAGAGAGCATGATCTCAGAGTGTGTTCAGAGAGAGAGAGAGAGAGAGAGAGAGAGAGAGAGACCGTTTTTCTCTCTTTCTTTTGTTGTTCAATTTGTACTTCACATTTTGTCCAAATGTTCCTAGCTTAATTGCTAAATAACACGTCACCAAATAGTTTTTCGCTGATCTTGAATTCTTGCAGTATTAAATGAACTATTCGCAAATTCTCGTAAGATACCATTGAGATCTCATAAATAACCAACTACCTTTTATGACGTCACCCTCGTTCCTTCTATTCAAACTTTTGTCCTGTCATGGGGGTTATAGCAGTGCCTCTCTCAATAGGCAAGGAGAAACAGACAGATACAAAATTTTCCCAACTATTTGCGTTTAGCATACAATAAGTTGGAGAATCGGTCAGGTCACACTTAGGGATGCTTAACTGTTTCAGAGCTCGTGAGGGTCTGGACAGTCATTAAGTTTCCACAGAGGCTAATTGAGGAAATCGTAAAATAACCGTCTACAGCCATTCCTGACAATAGTGACGACATTGACAATAGTCACGAATTTACGACTTCTCTTTAAAATAAACGAAAGAAATACGAACTACAGAACGAATCCAAACAGAGGTTGTCAGTACAACGTAGTCAAATGAAATGCAAAATATTTTGAGGACAAAATCAAATCAAAACTGAAGTAACAATAAATTTAAAATAATGCATTATTTTTCTAATATATACGATGCAAACGTGGACGCGGATTTGCGATAAATATGTGGCGACTCGTGTTGTTGTTTTGCCTCGGGATACGGTCACCGCCTTGGTGCACGAAACATAAGGATAGATAAACTCTGGGTAGGTCGATCAAAGACGAATTCGCGATCACGAGCGCGTCAGTTACTATCCGAATTATTGTTCGCGTTATCATACGAGATATTATACGAGTTATTAACAGCGATTAACAGAGTATACGAGTAATCGAGTTATCCGCGAGCGATCATACTCTACCTTTGCGAATACGTTTGTACGAGCGTCTCTCGACGGGAAGTGAGGGAAATGGACGTTGCTGTGAATTGGTTAATTTCTATGTTGGTGGTTAGAGAAAGATGCTAGCCGTCCTTGATAGAAAGTTGCAAGCGGGAAGCGTCGTTCGTGAGATAAACAGATCTCCCGTACCTTCTCGTAGTGGGTGGTGGATTTAAGGACTGCTAAAATAAAGACAGTTTAGTTTGTCCGTTTGAAGGGCCTTAGTTAACTAAATCCTAAAATTTATAGTGGTTCCTCAGGCTAACTGAACATGTCCTGTGGAGGTGCATCGACATCTGGTAATCATCGTGCCCGAAGAATAAGGTCTGTGTGTGGCGAGCTACGGGGCAGAGACCATTGGAATGTTTACTGTCAAGTGTCGCTACAACTATTTCTTTTTAAACAGAGCTATACAATTATTTTATATCTCTAATAGGTAAAACGTTCATCCCGTGACCGCGGCTACGTTAGGCGACTAGTTGTCGGCGTAGGCGGGAGTATGTGATTGTTGATAGTGACTCTTAATGTTTATTGCACAACTGCAAAATCTGATGGACCGTAACTGCTCCGGAATATAAATGTTACCGACTTCTTAATAACTGACTTTTAGCGTAGGCGACAACTCCTATTTATAATAAAACTATCGTGGGATAATTGCCACGTGACGGTTTATTTCCACGAGAACGCGGAGTTTCGGCACGTAATTATCTCCGCGGACGCTACAGTCTTCGTTTCCGTTGATGTTGCAGAGCGTTGCAGTTTTACATTTTGCTGATAATGAGTCGAACTCTTCTCGGCACGTGGTTATCTTTGCTGACGGTCATACTCGATCCTTTGGCGCGCCGCAGCTACTTACCTCTGCTGCCTCTACCTGAGCAAATCATCGTCCCTCAGCTCCCATTGGCTGTTTACTGCATTGTGTACCGTGGTGGGGAGAGCGCGCACAAGCCAGTGTGCATCAGCTGGAGTGTCAATGTTACGCCAACTTTCAGCCGCGCAACACCTATCCCTACGTAGTCTTCGATATAACAAAGTGTCTCTACGAAATTTCTTGAAGTGTTTAAGGATTCGTAACGAATATTTTACGTGAGTTTGTTTATTATTTTATTGAAAGTGATGTAATGTGGATTTCACTGATCGCGGTACGCACGTTTCGTGAATTCCGGTTATTTTTCTTGTCGCTTCATTAATCCTTTCTTATCCATGGTGACATATTGTGAAATTTATTGATTGCAGCGCACATTGTAATGTAAAGTGCAATCTTATGGGGATATTCGTTGAAACCTGTTGCTTTTCCGCTCCAATAAGGGGTATCCTGTCAACTAAACACTATTTTTACTCTGTTTTGATGCCGAATACATCGCACTGAAGTTTTGCATGAAGTGTGCGCAGATCTGTAAAATCTCTTGGAGAATTTCGTTGAAATCGTCTTGTCGCGTCTCGCGCTTAACACGAGCCGTAACATGAGACAGGGTAAGAATATGTCATAACTCGCTAATGATGCGAGACACTACTCTGGGCATAATAGAATTAGGTAAAGAACGTTTAGGGGAATAAAAACGCAAAACGCTCAGATATTTGCACTTTATACAATATTAATCTACAACAGAAATTCAAATAATATCTTCGAGGAAATTCGCAAACCTCCGACGTTCGAACACCGAATAATAATAACAAACGGGAATTATAAAAACCTGTCAATTACAACATGCTCAGATACTTTTACTACGTATTAATTTACCAATCAAAATTAAAACAATTCTATCAGGGAAACTCGCGAACCGCCATGGCGTGGGCACCGAACAATAATAATAAACGGAAATTGCAAAAGCCTATCAATTACAATGTAACGTGTTAATCTAGAACTGAAGTTGGAACAATAAGTAACGATCATGTTGAAAAACTGATCGCAGCTCGCGAAACGCGCGCGTGTTACATAGAATATGGAGATGGGAAAGCAGCAAATACGTAAAACTAGTTGGAACTCGTGAAATACGCGTGTCACAAGCAGTTAATTACGTAACATGCCACATTGGATAAATAGGAGTAATAGAACAACGAGCCTATGAGAGACCAAACAGGAGTCGCGAAATGTGCGTGCTGAGATCAATCGACTACAAAACATGTCACTTTGAGTTAGGAAGGAACGATATGGCAACGAATATGAAATACCCAATTGAAACTTGTGCACGCTGCAATTACTAAATTCCACAATATGTCACGAAAAATCAATTGAAATTAGTTCACAATCGCAATAGACAATGATCGACGAACGGACGAACTAAGGACAACGAATACAGGAATGTGCAAATAATACGAAATTTTTCTATATGTATTTTCCAGAATGTGCATCGCCTTTTGCAAGCAGGAAGAAATAGAAGAAAATCATGATCTTTTGAATAGAATAATTCCACAACCTCAGCCACCACCACAACCTAGGTATTATTGTCTGATACGAATTGTACCTGCCCACCGCACCCCGGACCATTCAATTTGTAGACGTTGTTTCTACGATTTAACTATACTGCAAGAGGACTTACAGATGTACGAAGAAGCAAATTATCATAGCATTTGCGGAGTCTTAGGCCTCACACGTGCCATTCGTTGCAATAGATGCGAAGGACGAATAGGACGGCTAACACCCGTAGAAGAATGTCTCGACTGCGCCGAGCGGTTACCTCTGCTGACTGCAAATGAGAAACATGAGTTAGCTCGGGGGCAATTAGTCCGCATTAATACAAAGAACAGAGTCCAAAGTTACACCGATCAGTTATTTATAAATACGGAAGTAACATAGCTTTTATAACTATAAAAGCTCCAACAAATCTTTTTTTTTTTGATATCTTATTTTATTAAAAAAATACGTGGCTGTAAAAATGTAAAAGCATTGTGAATAAAACTACTTTAAGAATTATTAATACTTTATTTCTTTTCTTTTCTTTTCGAGAGAGAGAGAGAGGGAGAGAGAGAGAGATGGGGCCGTTTGCGATGAGTACAATATGTGCAGGAGACTGGTATATATTAGGTTTGATCGTGAGGTTTAATCGATATTATAGTTCGTTGATGTAACCGTCGAATATATTTAAAATGATGAATTAGAGTACAACCCGTTATTCGCTGAGTCGCTCGTACAGAGTAAAAATCGCAAGGTCGATTGCGAATAATGGACTCTCGCTGGAATGGAAACTCGCTGGATCACTCGTATAACTCGGGTAAATAATTCGCTGATAACTAGATGATAACTGATTGCTCGTGAATTTAGGATTTACCTTCATTTTCATGGTAATCACGCAAATACAAAAGTAAAATGACAAAAAGTGCGCTTTATAAATAATCGAATTACTAATTGTTAATTATCCTCTCAAATCCAAAATTTCATCTGATCGGCTCTTACTATTCCTGTAAAGGGCATGCGTGTCAAATAAAACCCATCTATATCTGTAACAACATATCTATTTTTCTCTAAAATCTTTTCAATGACGTTGGGACTTTCAAATTTCGGTACCACTATTCGGTATCTACTCCCGGTGCGACGTCCTGCGACGTCCGAATTGCGGATCATCACGTATTGTCGATTTGATACTCTGTCACTTTTTTATGTTTTCTGTCGTAGGCGCGATTACTTTCCTGCTCAGGCTTGTCACATTTTCCTGTCGCTTAATGAAGCCGACCTGATTTATTTCAAACAACAATTGCGAATAACTTTCTTCCGTTGACCTGCAAACTGTATTGTTCTAGGCGAATTCGACTGGACTCGGTCCCATTTCCCGGGTGTTTCCGGCAATTTTGCCAGCATCGGTGTCCCGTTTGCCTGTGAAGTACCGAATGTGACCTGTTCGACTACATTATTAATTAGGAATTCTTTGAATGGCCCAGTCGAGAAAACAAAAGCCTCGATTGCTAATTACTCGTCTGGGTCTACTTTAAGTTCTAAAATATTTCGTCATGAAAACTCATGTCGGTAAACGCCAACCTTTTATGTTTTTGTCGACTGGCATGGGTACAACCGTTTGAAAAGGTACGTTACCCTTTCTTAACTATGCAAATATCCTTCGATTTTACCGTTATTCGGCGAAAACTTTAAGCATTTCAAACAATTGCCAAAATATTTCTGTCTTACTTTCTGTCAACCAACGAACTCTACTAATACTTTCGACGATTTTATTGAATCCTAAATGACACGTTGTAATGACATTATTTTCCAAGTACAGCTCGTGCTAATCGCCGATGGAATCGAAGGCAGGCATCCTCCAATCGGCTCAATATCAATGGTCAGCGACCATCGAGCGTGCGATCAGTACGTTTTTGCTGCCAGACATTTGGTAAATTTTTCTAACATAATTGCTAAATAACATGTGGATGGCTACCCCCAGCGGGATATCTCCAGTTTGACTATTTGATTTCTCTAGTGAGATCAGTGGGGTGTAATATATATATGTCGGAGATGATAGGACACCGGGCCTTCCCCTGGAATTCTTGGGAAAACTCCCTGATCGTTGTAAATGCCCTGATTGTAATTGTTCGAGACTTGCGATAATGAGCTCGGGCTCGAAGCGACAACTAGTCGCCGGACGTAGCCGCGGTCACGGGATGCACGATTTATTTAACAAAGATATAGAATAACCGGATAGCTCTCCTTGAAAGAAAATATTTCTAGCGGCACGTGAGAGTAAACATTTCGATGGTCGGCGCCCCATGGCTCGCCACACACAGACTCTATTCTTTGGGCAAGATGAGTGCCAAATGTCAACGCATCTCCATAACATATACTCAGATAACTAGAGGACCCGCTATAAATCATAGGATCCGGTTACCTAAAGTTCTTCAAACGGATAAACAGCCTTTATCCTAACAGTCGCTAAATCTGTCACCTACTGCGGAAAGATAAAGGAAACCCGCTTCTTCCACGAACGACGCTTCCCGCTAGCAACTCCCTCCCTCAAGGGCGGTTAGCATCTTTTTCTAACCACCAACGTGGGAATTAACCAATTAACAGCAACGTCCATTTCCCTCACCTTTCGAACGAGGATCTTCCTTGACGAATCCGATGATCTCGTGCCCTTAGACACACCCCGTCATAGTTTTCCTCTGAGGCATCATCGTGACGGAAATTCATTCTTTGGTGCGCCCTCATTAGCAAGAAAGAATAAGGCCTTTACGAACAGTGACTATTACTCTTTTGTTGACCAAGAGTAGGACTTAGATTTTGTGAGAGCATACATCTATCATCCCGTTGACCGCGGATTCGTTATCGATCCTGAGGCCATTGTCGTTAGTGTCTAACTACCGTCGCGACTTATACCGAACACTTCCACCAATAAACATTACTTCAAGCGAGCAACGAAAATGAGTAACGCTAACAACAATTCATCGAATGATCCTAACTCCATTCCTGACATGAACCCGACATATATATACATATATATTAGAAATAGATAGAAATATATTATTATATATAGAATATTGTTAAAAGCGTTCGTTAAATTGTTTAATGTTAAATCTTGTCAAGTTATGTCTATTCGTGTTAAATAATTTAAGTGTAATATAATTTAGTTAAATTGAACAATGGTAACTGAGGAATTAATACGCGCTCACAACTCAAAAGATGATTTAACGTAAAACTCCAATAATAATTCGACATCAGAAGTGGGATCAGTGCCATTTATAACTATGCAAGAGCATATTGCTATTATGCGAGACTTGATTCAGACGTTGGTGCAAAAACCAAGTGCGGAACCTGCAAAAATATCGCTTCCACGTTTTAATCCCGAAATCGCGGGCGCCGATCCGGGCGCGTGGAGTAACGTTGTTAATCTGCTTATGAAGGACAACCCTCTACGGGACAGCGAGTTATTTTCTGCGTTAAATGCTGCCTTAAACGGTTCAGCAGCGCATTGGCTCGCGCAGATTATGAACGGTGAAGGGATGACCTGGCCAGCGTTTAGGGAACTTTTTACTACGCGTTGTGGCGGCCAAGAGACAACAAGCTCGACGCTACTGAAGATACTCAGGGAACCGCCAGCGAAGGACGAAAACATGGCAGCTTACGCTATTCGCATCCGTTCTCTCCTGAAGTCGAAGTTGCAAAATGCATCTATGGCTGAAATATTTAACGCCATCGCTCTTTATCATGTGAGTTCACACGACCAGCGCATTGAACAAATAGCGCTTGGGAACGATGTCAAGACCGAGGAGCAATTTTTAAAGGAGATGAGAGCCCTATCTTTCACGAGGCCGGCGCCAACACCAGATAACACACAAGAAAACCCCGAAGCCAAACGATACAAGCCGTTTGACTTCCGGATTAGGTGCCGTTACTGTGGAATCCTTGGGCATAAAGCAGCGGAATGCCGCGTGAGGATAAGGACCGAGAACCGGAAGAATACACGACGTCCAGAGGGAAGTCGACCAGCCGCATCGTCCAAGGTTTCCTGTTTCAAATGTCGAGAAGAGGGTCATATTGCGCCTAATTGTTCGTTGTCGCGGAAAGGGAAAAATGGCAGCAGCACACCGAAAGGAAGCTGTAATTCCAATGTCGAGTACCGGGTAGACTCCTGTGCAATAGAGGCTCCAATAGGTAGATTAACTCATCTGGGTGAATCGTTTCCGTTTTGCTTCGATTCTGGAGCTGAGTGTTCATTAATTAAAGAATCGATGGCTTTGAAATTTTCTGGCAAAAGATTGACTGATACAATTGTAATGCGGGGATTGGGTAATTCTTGTATAAAATGTACAACACAAATTTTGTCCATTGTACGTATTAACGAACTTACATTGGAGATAATTTTTCATGTTCTTCCAGATAGTCATTTAAAACATGATATAATGATTGGTCGTGAGATTTTAAGTCAGGGTTTTGACGTGATTATCACTCAAAACGGTATCACTATAAGTAGAACGAAAATGGTTAATGTGTGTGATAAAGTCGCTGAAAAAGAAATTGACATTAATGAGGTTGATACGGATGTTGTTGGAGATGATAAAAGCCGGTTGATTTCTGTCCTTGAAAAATATAAAGACTCGTTTATTACAGGTTTCCCTCGTGCTCGCGTTAACACAGGTCAGTTAGAGATACGGCTGATTGACCCAAACGTTACAGTGCAAAGAAGTCCTTACAGACTTAGCGAGGAGGAGCGTAGACTCGTACGTGAAAGGATAAACAAGTTAATTGAAGCGAAAATTGTTCGGCCTAGTAATTCTCCGTTTTCGAGCCCTATATTGCTTGTGAAAAAGAAAGATCAGATCAGATCGCGAGGTTGAAACAGGCTAGATACTTTATTAGTCTGGACATGGCTAGTGGATTTCATCAAATCCCTATTCATCCAATTTCGACAGAGTATACAGCGTTTGTTACTCCGGATGGGCAATACGAGTATGTTATGATGCGGTTTGGATTGAAAAATGCTCCATCCGTCTTTCAGAGAGCTATTTTCAAGGCTTTGGGTGATCTTGCTTATTCGTATGTTGTGGTTTATTTGGATGATGTTTTAATTATTGCCGATTCAATAGACCAAGCTTTAGAGAGATTGGATGTCGTATTGAAAACTCTCGTGAGTGCTGGTTTTTCTTTAAATTTCGCTAAATGCTCTTTTCTAAAGACAACAGTTCTCTATTTGGGGTATGTAATTCATAACGGCGAGGTTCGTCCCAATCCAGGGAAAATACAGGCTTTGAGTTCTTTACCCGCTCCGTCAACTGTTACACAGCTGAGACAATTTATTGGTTTGGCTTCTTACTTTCGGATATTTGTTCCAAAATTTTCACAAATAATGAAACCTTTATATGCACTCACTTCCGGTAATAAGAATATAAATTGGTTGGATAGGCATGAAAAGATTAGGCAAAAAGTAATTTCTATTTTGACTAATGCTCCGGTGTTAATGATATTCGATCCTAATTACCCGATCGAGTTACATACGGACGCCAGCTCAGATGGTTATGGGGCCATTTTAATGCACAAAGTCGAAGGTAGGAACAGAGTAGTGGAATACTACAGTAAGAAAACCAGTCCTGCGGAATCTAAGTACCATTCGTATGAATTGGAGACATTGGCAATCGTCAACGCCGTTAAACATTTCCGTCACTATCTTCATGGACGAAAATTCCTCGTTGTTACCGATTGCAATTCTTTGAGGGCGTCCAGTCACAAAGTAAATTTAAGCGACAGGGATCACCGGTGGTGGACTTATCTACAGAATTTTACCTTTGATATCATCTATCGGGAAGGCAAACGAATGGCTCACGTAGATTTCTTTTCGCGGAACCCCATAGACATTGATCACAGACCGATTAACAAAGTCGAAGAAAAGGAAATTAATTTGGCTGAAATTTCGGAAGATTGGTTACTAGTAGAACAACGCCGCGATCCTCAAATCTTAGAAATCGCTAGTAAAGTACAAAACGACGAGCTTGCGGAAGACATCGCACATACGTATGAATTACGATCCGGTATCCTTCATCGTAAAATTCAAAGGAGAGGTAGAACGCTCTGCTTGCCTATTGTCCCCAGAGGTTTTAGGTGGTCTGTTATTAATCACGTACACCAGTCGATTATGCACTTAGGTTGGGACAAAACGCTTGATAAGCTGTACGAGTATTACTGGTTCGAAGGAATGGCGAAATATGTTCGCAAATTCGTAGAGAATTGTCATGCTTGTAGAGTTTCGAAGGCAAACTCTGGTAAAATGCAAGCTGAATTACATCCCATACCTAAGACCAGCATACCTTGGCATACAATCCATATGGACATAACCGGTAAATTAAGTGGTAAAAGTGATTTAAAAGAATACGTCATTGTTTTAATCGATGCCTTTACAAAATTTGTATATCTACATCATACCCGTAAAATAGATTTTCTTAATACTATTAAAGCACTCAAATCTGCAATATTTTTATTTGGGAGTCCTTGCCGGATAATAGCGGGTCAAGGAAGGTGTTTCACCGGTAAAGAGTTCAAAGATTTCTGTCAAGAAAAACAAATCAAGCTTCACTTGATAGCAACCGGGGCTAGTAGGGCTAATGGACAGGTGGAACGTGTTATGGGAACGTTGAAAAATATGTTTACGACGGTAGAAACGACCGGACGGTCTTGGCAAGAAGCGGTTGGTGAGATACAATTGGCTTTGAATTGCACTACCAATCGTGTGACAAAATCGAGTCCGTTGGAGTTACTTATCGGTAAAGCAGTTAGACCCTATGGTTTATTGTTGCCCGACAATATTGTGGAAAGAGAAATAAATATCTCTGATGTAAGGCAGCGGGCTATACAGAATATGGAGGTTAACGCTAAGTATGAAAAAGAGAGATTTGATAAAGCTAAGGCTAAAGTAGTTAGATTTAATCTTGGTGATTTTGTTTTACGCAAAAATGAGGAGAGAAATCAAACCAAGTTAGATCCAAAGTTCAGGGGTCCATTTGTGATAGCGGAGATTTTGGACGGAGATAGGTACATCTTAGTATTCAGCCGTTAGACGGCAAACGATCATACAAATACAGCCATGACAGATTGAGGAAAATGCCAGACGGACGCATTCCTGCTGAGTTGGACGTCTGCGGTGATGACGATAGCAGTGACAATGATGATATGGGTACACCGATCGCAGAGGATCACTAACACTATGACCATAACACCTAGCATAGTGTTCTCACGCACGCTTAGTGTGGTGATGCGATATAGTTCAATGTTTCCTTATGTGTCCAGTGTGGCGATGCGATGAAGTTCAATGTTTTCTTATGTGCCCAGTGTGGCAGTGTGACGAAGTTCGATAATGTGATGCAATCAGGTGCAAGATCGAGCATAATGGTTCACATGCGCTTACGGGTGGTTATGTGGTCCAAAGAAATTAGATGCGAGATCAACACACCGTTACCGAATTTAGTTCGGGTGTCATTAGCACTATGGCCATAACATCTAGCATAGTGCTTCCACGAACACTCAGTGTGATAATGCGAACTAGAAAAGTGAGATTCATTCGTGTACGAAATCGAAAATGATCTGTCGTGTCATTAAGATTTGAAGGACAATCCGCAGAATGCAACCAATACCCTGAATACTAATCATAATTCTGCCGAATTCTATTTTCTTTTATCTTTGTCATCAAACATCCGATCAGAATCTCTGCCGTTGAACTGGACCCATGGCTTATTGAAATGTTTGGTTAAATTGTGAATAATGTCAGTTGTATTAAGTCTATTGTGATGCAAATTGAATATTGTAGATGCACCCGAGGACGAGTGATTGTCAGGATGGCCGTGTCGGAGATGTAGAGACATCGAGCATTTCTTTGGAATACTTGGGCTCGATGTGACGCAACTGGTCGCTGAACGTAGCCACGGTCTCGGGATGAACGTTTAACTTGAAGTTCCGATATTGTGGGACACGCTGTATTAACGGACAAGTCCCGACCAGGAGCAATGTCGGCTCTATGCAGGACTGCCTAGCAACGGTGCCTGGAATGTTGTTGATATTTCTAATCAATATGTAATTGACAAATGAGATCCAGGCAGTCTTTTATTGAGATCTCCTTGGCGAGTTTACAGATATCGGGCAGTCAGTCTAGAAGATACCAAGCGATAGAGCTAACGTATTCTGCGATAAGAGAAAATACAGATTATTGTACAAAGAGTTTCCCGTTGACCGTGAATTCGTTTGAACCCAAGAATATTGGTAAAAGCGTTCGTTACATTGTTTAATGTTAAATTTTGTCAAGTTATATCTATTCGTGTTAAATAATTTAAGTGTAATATAATTTAATTAAATTGAACAATGGTAAATCCAACTGAGGAATTAATACGCGCTCACAACTCAAAAGACGATTTAACGCAAAACTCCAATAATAATTCGACATATATATATGTCGGGTTGATGTCAGGAATGGAGCTAGGATCGTTCGATGAATTGTTATTAGTGTTACTCATTTACGTTGCTCGCTTGAAGCAGTGTTTGTTGATGGAAGTGTTCGGTACAAGTCGCGACGGTAGTTTAGACACTAACGACAATGGCCTCAGGATCGATAACGAATCCGCGGTCAACGGGATAATAGATGTACTTTATCTCAAAGTCTAAGTCTGACTCCGCGTACTCTCCGTAACACAAGGTTATGCACTGAAGGCACTAATTGACTGACTGATCAGAGCGCAGAAGAAGAATGAATTCCCATCACGGTGACGCTGTCGAGGAAAACTGTGATGGGGTGTGTCTAGGGGCACGAGGTCATCGGATTCGTCCAGGAAGGTCCTCGTTCGGATGGTGAGGGAAATGGACGTTGCTGTTAATTGATTAATTCCCATGTTGGTGGTTAGAAAAAGATGCTAACCGCCCTTGAGGGAGAGAGTTGCTAACGGGAAGCGTCGTTCGTGGAAGAAGCAGATTTCCTTTATCTTTCCGCAGTAGGTGACAGATTTAGCGACTGTTAGGATAAAGGCTGTTTATCCGTTTGAAGAACTTTAGGTAACCAGATCCTATGATTTATAGCGGGTCCTCTAGTTATCTGAGTATATGTTATGGAGATGCGTTGACATTCGGCACTCATCTTGCCCAAAGAATAGAGTCTGTGTGTGGCGAGCCATGGGGCACCGAAAATCGAAATGTTTACTGTTACGTGCCGCTAGAAATATTTTCTTTCAAGGAGAGCTATCCGGTTATTCTATATCTTTGTTAAATAAATCGTGCATCTCGTGACCGCGGCTACGTTCGGCGACTAGTTGTCGCCTCGAGCCCAAGCTCATTATCGCAAGTCTCGAACAATTATAATCATGGCATTTATCAAGGGGAGTTTTCCCCAGAACTCCAAGGGAAGGCCCGGTGTCCTTTCATCTCTCTCTCTCTCTCTCTCTCTCTCTCTCTCTATATATATATATATATATATATATATATATATATATATATACATATGTCGGGTAGACATTATGATTAAGGGCGTGTAACGGACCTCCGTTTGGTTGAGATATTGTTATTACGCAATGAAGATGGCCTTCGCTAGTACGAATATGAGGATTGCAGAATTTGACAAGTAGCCGTGGTAACTGAGTATTCGAGACGCTAATGACAATGATCTTAGGTTCAGTAACGAATCCGCGGTCAACGGGATAACAGATGTACTTTGTCCCGAAGTCCAAGTCGGACGCCGATCGTAAAGACGTGATACTCTTTGATAGGGACGCACGAGAGAGAGTGGGTCTCCGTCGCAGTGATGCTGCGGAGGAAAACTATATTGAGGTGTCTCTCAGGGCACGAGATCATCGGATTCGTCGAGGACAACCCTTATTCGGAAAGTGAGGGAAATGAACGTTGCTGTTAATTGGTTAATTTCTATGCTGGTGGTTAGAAAAGGATGCTAGTCGTCCTTGAAAGAAAGTTGCTGGCGGAAAACGTCGTTCGTGGGAAAGTAGGTTTCTCCTATCTTCCGGGGTAAAGGCCATTGAAGCGTTTATTGTTGAGTGCCGCTAGAACTAATTTCTCTCAAGGAGAGCTATCCGGTTATTCTATATCTTTGTTAAATAAACCGTGCATCCCGTGACCGCGGCTACGTTGGGCGACTAGCTGTCGCCTCGAGCCCCAGCTCATTATCGCAAATCTCAGACAATTATAATTGGTTAACTTATAAGAATTAAAGTATTGGGGAGTTTCCACGAAATTCCAGAGGGAAAGCCCGGTGTCCTTTCCTCTCCGACATATATATACAACCCTGAGAAACAAGTAGCGTGGAAGAAATCTGAACACACTTACCATTTATAGAAAACTAAAAAGAAAACACCCCACTGATCTCACTAGAGAAATCAAATAGTCAAACTGGAGATATCCCGCTGGGGGTAGCCATCCACATGTTATTTAGCAATTATGTTAGAAAAATTTACCAAATGTCTGGCAGCAAAAACGTACTGATCGCACGCTCGATGGTCGCTGACCATTGATATTGAGCCGATTGGAGGATGCCTGCCTTCGATTCCATCGGCGATTAGCACGAGCTGTACTTGGAAAATAATGTCATTACAACGTGTCATTTAGGATTCAATAAAATCGTCGAAAGTATTAGTAGAGTTCGTTGGTTGACAGAAAGTAAGACAGAAATATTTTGGCAATTGTTTGAAATGCTTAAAGTTTTCGCCGAATAACGGTAAAATCGAAGGATATTTGCATAGTTAAGAGAGGGTAACGTACCTTTTCAAACGGTTGTACCCATGCCAGTCGACATAAACATAAAAGGTTGGCGTTTACCGACATGAGTTTTCATGACGAAATATTTTAGAACTTAAAGTAGACCCAGACGAGTAATTAGCAATCGAGGCTTTTGTTTTCTCGACTGGGCCATTCAAAGAATTCCTAATTAATAATGTAGTCGAACAGGTCACATTCGGTACTTCACAGGCAAACGGGACACCGATGCTGGCAAAATTGCCGGAAACACCCGGGAAATGGGACCGAGTCCAGTCGAATTCGCCTAGAACAATACAGTTTGCAGGTCAACGGAAGAAAGTTATTCGCAATTGTTGTTTGAAATAAATCAGCTCGGCTTCATTAAGCGACAGGAAAATGTGACAAGCCTGAGCAGGAAAGTAATCGCGCCTACGACAGAAAACATAAAAAAGTGACAGAGTATCAAATCGACAATACGTGATGATCCGCAATTCGGACGTCGCAGGACGTCGCACCGGGAGTAGATACCGAATAGTGGTACCGAAATTTGAAAGTCCCAACGTCATTGAAAAGATTTTAGAGAAAAATAGATATGTTGTTACAGATATAGATGGGTTTTATTTGACACGCATGCCCTTTACAGGAATAGTAAGAGCCGATCAGATGAAATTTTGGATTTGAGAGGATAATTAACAATTAGTAATTCGATTATTTATAAAGCGCACTTTTTGTCATTTTACTTTTGTATTTGCGTGATTACCATGAAAATGAAGGTAAATCCTAAATTCACGAGCAATCAGTTATCATCTAGTTATCAGCGAATTATTTACCCGAGTTATACGAGTGATCCAGCGAGTTTCCATTCCAGCGAGAGTCCATTATTCGCAATCGACCTTGCGATTTTTACTCTGTACGAGCGACTCAGCGAATAACGGGTTGTACTCTAATTCATCATTTTAAATATATTCGACGGTTACATCAACGAACTATAATATCGATTAAACCTCACGATCAAACCTAATATATACCAGTCTCCTGCACATATTGTACTCATCGCAAACGGCCCCATCTCTCTCTCTCTCCCTCTCTCTCTCTCTCGAAAAGAAAAGAAAAGAAATAAAGTATTAATAATTCTTAAAGTAGTTTTATTCACAATGCTTTTACATTTTTACAGCCACGTATTTTTTTAATAAAATAAGATATCAAAAAAAAAAAAAAGATTTGTTGGAGCTTTTATAGTTATAAAAGCTATGTTACTTCCGTATTTATAAATAACTGATCGGTGTAACTTTGGACTCTGTTCTTTGGATTAATGCGGACTAATTGCCCCCGAGCTAACTCATGTTTCTCATTTGCAGTCAGCAGAGGTAACCGCTCGGCGCAGTCGAGACATTCTTCTACGGGTGTTAGCCGTCCTATTCGTCCTTCGCATCTATTGCAACGAATGGCACGTGTGAGGCCTAAGACTCCGCAAATGCTATGATAATTTGCTTCTTCGTACATCTGTAAGTCCTCTTGCAGTATAGTTAAATCGTAGAAACAACGTCTACAAATTGAATGGTCCGGGGTGCGGTGGGCAGGTACAATTCGTATCAGACAATAATACCTAGGTTGTGGTGGTGGCTGAGGTTGTGGAATTATTCTATTCAAAAGATCATGATTTTCTTCTATTTCTTCCTGCTTGCAAAAGGCGATGCACATTCTGGAAAATACATATAGAAAAATTTCGTATTATTTGCACATTCCTGTATTCGTTGTCCTTAGTTCGTCCGTTCGTCGATCATTGTCTATTGCGATTGTGAACTAATTTCAATTGATTTTTCGTGACATATTGTGGAATTTAGTAATTGCAGCGTGCACAAGTTTCAATTGGGTATTTCATATTCGTTGCCATATCGTTCCTTTCTAACTCAAAGTGACATGTTTTGTAGTCGATTGATCTCAGCACGCACATTTCGCGACTCCTGTTTGGTCTCTCATAGGCTCGTTGCTCTATTACTCCTATTTATCCAATGTGGCATGTTACGTAATTAACTGCTTGTGACACGCGTATTTCACGAGTTCCAACTAGTTTTACGTATTTGCTGCTTTCCCATCTCCATATTCTATGTAACACGCGCGCGTTTCGCGAGCTGCGATCAGTTTTTCAACATGATCGTTACTTATTGTTCCAACTTCAGTTCTAGATTAACACGTTACATTGTAATTGATAGGCTTTTGCAATTTCCGTTTATTATTATTGTTCGGTGCCCACGCCATGGCGGTTCGCGAGTTTCCCTGATAGAATTGTTTTAATTTTGATTGGTAAATTAATACGTAGTAAAAGTATCTGAGCATGTTGTAATTGACAGGTTTTTATAATTCCCGTTTGTTATTATTATTCGGTGTTCGAACGTCGGAGGTTTGCGAATTTCCTCGAAGATATTATTTGAATTTCTGTTGTAGATTAATATTGTATAAAGTGCAAATATCTGAGCGTTTTGCGTTTTTATTCCCCTAAACGTTCTTTACCTAATTCTATTATGCCCAGAGTAGTGTCTCGCATCATTAGCGAGTTATGACATATTCTTACCCTGTCTCATGTTACGGCTCGTGTTAAGCGCGAGACGCGACAAGACGATTTCAACGAAATTCTCCAAGAGATTTTACAGATCTGCGCACACTTCATGCAAAACTTCAGTGCGATGTATTCGGCATCAAAACAGAGTAAAAATAGTGTTTAGTTGACAGGATACCCCTTATTGGAGCGGAAAAGCAACAGGTTTCAACGAATATCCCCATAAGATTGCACTTTACATTACAATGTGCGCTGCAATCAATAAATTTCACAATATGTCACCATGGATAAGAAAGGATTAATGAAGCGACAAGAAAAATAACCGGAATTCACGAAACGTGCGTACCGCGATCAGTGAAATCCACATTACATCACTTTCAATAAAATAATAAACAAACTCACGTAAAATATTCGTTACGAATCCTTAAACACTTCAAGAAATTTCGTAGAGACACTTTGTTATATCGAAGACTACGTAGGGATAGGTGTTGCGCGGCTGAAAGTTGGCGTAACATTGACACTCCAGCTGATGCACACTGGCTTGTGCGCGCTCTCCCCACCACGGTACACAATGCAGTAAACAGCCAATGGGAGCTGAGGGACGATGATTTGCTCAGGTAGAGGCAGCAGAGGTAAGTAGCTGCGGCGCGCCAAAGGATCGAGTATGACCGTCAGCAAAGATAACCACGTGCCGAGAAGAGTTCGACTCATTATCAGCAAAATGTAAAACTGCAACGCTCTGCAACATCAACGGAAACGAAGACTGTAGCGTCCGCGGAGATAATTACGTGCCGAAACTCCGCGTTCTCGTGGAAATAAACCGTCACGTGGCAATTATCCCACGATAGTTTTATTATAAATAGGAGTTGTCGCCTACGCTAAAAGTCAGTTATTAAGAAGTCGGTAACATTTATATTCCGGAGCAGTTACGGTCCATCAGATTTTGCAGTTGTGCAATAAACATTAAGAGTCACTATCAACAATCACATACTCCCGCCTACGCCGACAACTAGTCGCCTAACGTAGCCGCGGTCACGGGATGAACGTTTTACCTATTAGAGATATAAAATAATTGTATAGCTCTGTTTAAAAAGAAATAGTTGTAGCGACACTTGACAGTAAACATTCCAATGGTCTCTGCCCCGTAGCTCGCCACACACAGACCTTATTCTTCGGGCACGATGATTACCAGATGTCGATGCACCTCCACAGGACATGTTCAGTTAGCCTGAGGAACCACTATAAATTTTAGGATTTAGTTAACTAAGGCCCTTCAAACGGACAAACTAAACTGTCTTTATTTTAGCAGTCCTTAAATCCACCACCCACTACGAGAAGGTACGGGAGATCTGTTTATCTCACGAACGACGCTTCCCGCTTGCAACTTTCTATCAAGGACGGCTAGCATCTTTCTCTAACCACCAACATAGAAATTAACCAATTCACAGCAACGTCCATTTCCCTCACTTCCCGTCGAGAGACGCTCGTACAAACGTATTCGCAAAGGTAGAGTATGATCGCTCGCGGATAACTCGATTACTCGTATACTCTGTTAATCGCTGTTAATAACTCGTATAATATCTCGTATGATAACGCGAACAATAATTCGGATAGTAACTGACGCGCTCGTGATCGCGAATTCGTCTTTGATCGACCTACCCAGAGTTTATCTATCCTTATGTTTCGTGCACCAAGGCGGTGACCGTATCCCGAGGCAAAACAACAACACGAGTCGCCACATATTTATCGCAAATCCGCGTCCACGTTTGCATCGTATATATTAGAAAAATAATGCATTATTTTAAATTTATTGTTACTTCAGTTTTGATTTGATTTTGTCCTCAAAATATTTTGCATTTCATTTGACTACGTTGTACTGACAACCTCTGTTTGGATTCGTTCTGTAGTTCGTATTTCTTTCGTTTATTTTAAAGAGAAGTCGTAAATTCGTGACTATTGTCAATGTCGTCACTATTGTCAGGAATGGCTGTAGACGGTTATTTTACGATTTCCTCAATTAGCCTCTGTGGAAACTTAATGACTGTCCAGACCCTCACGAGCTCTGAAACAGTTAAGCATCCCTAAGTGTGACCTGACCGATTCTCCAACTTATTGTATGCTAAACGCAAATAGTTGGGAAAATTTTGTATCTGTCTGTTTCTCCTTGCCTATTGAGAGAGGCACTGCTATAACCCCCATGACAGGACAAAAGTTTGAATAGAAGGAACGAGGGTGACGTCATAAAAGGTAGTTGGTTATTTATGAGATCTCAATGGTATCTTACGAGAATTTGCGAATAATTCATTTAAGACTGCAAGAATTCAAGATCAGCGAAAAACTATTTGGTGACGTGTTATTTAGCAATTAAGCTAGGAACATTTGGACAAAATGTGAAGTACAAATTGAACAATAAAAGAAAGAGAGAAAAACGGTCTCTCTCTCTCTCTCTCTCTCTCTCTCTCTCTCTCTCTCTCTCTCTGAACACACTCTGAGATCATGCTCTCTCCCTTTTTGGTTATCATATGGCTTAAACTACGTTAGTCTGTTCGGGTTTCAACATACCTTGCAACATTTTCTTAATTTTATAAATCTTTCTTTGGCTATCTTTTTAATTATTATATCTATGTATATAATTGTATTTTATATTATTGTATTATTTTATATTATATTATCCCTTTGTCGTCTTCTCATGCGGCTTCGCAAATCGTGCCCAAAGACGAGCAGGTTATTATCCGCTAACTGAGAGAGGGGATTGCGAAAACCTGTAAGTGTTTTCAGCTACTGAATATACCGTCACCCGTTGCGATACTTTCAACCGCAGCAGGGTCGAAGGTTACAACAGCGAGTGGTTGTTTGTAGATATTTGCTATTATTAATTATTATATCAGGAAATCAGAATGTATATTTCAAACAAATAATTCTATTGAAGCAATAATTATAGTATGTAGCGGCACAGGAGTCATTGGCCGAAGCAAGCCTCAGGTTGTTATTGTTGTGGTCCTCGAACCCGGACAATGCCACGGCACTCAAAAGTAACGTTCGAATATGTCCGGGCAATAAAGATAGTGTCACCTTGTAGGCTAACTGACGAATTCGAATTTACCGATGATACTCCCCCCCCCCCCCGACCAGTATAAAACAGACAAACGCGATCAAACGACACCATTAGTTATCGAGTATCATTAACCGACTGCGAATCAACGAATTATTAGAGATCCTATTTCACGGCTTATAGTGTCTTAGTAAATTGACTGTACGAACGTCCGTGCGTGTATTTTCTGTACAAGTAAATTATTAAAGTTTTAAATACATTCGACGACTCAACATCAAGCGTCTCGTCTACTTATAAACATCCTCTTATATCACGAGCTCCTACAAACTGGTGACCCCGACGTGATCAACGGAACGAGGTATTTGTAAGTAGACTAAATTGATCTATCTATACGAATTAAGGAGTCGCAATGACTAGCAAAGACCACGCCAACACGGACGCGACACTTACTCACATCCGCGCTCCTCCGATCTGGAGCGACGATCCCGAATTATGGTTCATCGGACTGGAGACGCAATTCGAGATCGGCGGCATTACTAACGACGACGTTAAGTACAAAGTGGTCTGTCAGAGTATGGACAGATCGCACATGAATTTAGTGCGAGAAATACTTGCTAAGCCACCCGCGTCCGATAAATAAGACTTGTTAAAGAACGCGCTCCTCCAAAGATTAGGCGACTCGGCTAGAATGAGGGCACGCAAGTTCCTTTGGCACGAACAGATGGGCGATAGGACCCCTTCGCAATTCTATCGTGACCTCAGAAGCCTCGCCACGCCAGAAACTGCAGACGAATATGTGCGGGCAATCTGGGAGAGTCGCCTGCCGCTACATATGCAGCATATCTTGGCATCGAGCGAAGACTCGGATATCGAAAGGCTCACTAGGATCGCCGACCGGATACACGAAAACCAGCCGGAACCAGAACGTGTCGCAGCGATTAGTGCATACCGTAGCATGGCGGCATCGAATCCGTCGGCGATAGGCGCAGGACCCGGGGATCCCCTCGCTAACACCATCAAGGAAGTGCGCGATGATCTAATACGATCAATACGGGAGGAAATTAACGCACTCCGCATCGGAGACGGAAGACGACCACGATCACGCTCGCCCTCGCGCACGCGCTACCGCCGCTGATCGAGTTCTCGCGATACAACACGACATGACGGACTATGCTACTACCACGCTACGTTCCGAGAACGTGCGAGAAACTGCCACTCGCCATGTAAATGGAGGTCGGGAAACGCCACCAGCCGTCCGTAAACGCGGCGAACGAAGACGGCTTACCCTCACGCCGCATATTCATCACCGACAGGAACGCGGGCACCTCCTACTTGGTGGACACCGGTGCCGACATATCCGTATACCCACGCAGTATGATCCACAGGTCCACGATCAAGGGGGAATACGAGCTGTTCGCTGCCAACGGAACACGTATCGCGACCTATGGTACTATCACCGTCCACCTCAATTTATCCTTACGTCGAGCTTTCAAGTGGCATTTCACGGTGGCGGACGTAAAAACGCCCATTATTGGAATGGACTTTCTGTGCCACTTCGGGTTACTAGTCGACCCGCGAAATAAGAGGCTCATAGATACCGTGACCCGGCTCACATCGAAGGGATACGCCGCATCGAACAACGAGCCCTCGATTAAAACTATCAGCGGCGACTCTGCGTACCATCGACTCCTCGCGGAATACCCGGACCTTACACGACCACCGAGGTTTGGGAGAGAAAAGGCCCGACACAGCGTCGTCCACCACATCGAAACGACGCACGGCCCACCTGTCTACAATAAACCCCGCCGCCTCGCACCGGACCGACTACAACAAGTAAAGGCTGAATTCCAGCTGATGATTGAACAAGGCGTGATGCGTCCATCGAAAAGCCCGTGGGCATCACCCCTGCACGTCGTTCCGAAGAAAGACGGGAATCTTCGACCTTGCGGCGATTATCTTGCGTTGAACGCCCGCACGATACCCGACCGTTACACGCCGCCTCATATAGAAGGTTTCTCCCATCGGCTGCATGGTAAGCGTATATTTACCAAAATTGACTTAGTACGCGCTTACCACCAAATTCCGATCGCGCCAAGCGATATAGAAAAAACGGCGATTACGACACCGTTCGGACTATTCGAAGCGACAAATATGATATTTGGCCTTCGAAACGCCGCGCAAACGTGTCAACGATTCGTCGACGAAATCACTCGCGGTCTTGACTTCGTCTACGCGTATATAGACGATTTCCTCGTTGCATCGGAGAACGAGGCCCAACACCTCGAACATCTACGCGTATTATTCGACCGCCTTAACAAATACGGCGTAGTAATTAACCTCGCGAAATCCGAATTCGCCGCGCGCGAAATCACGTTCCTCGGCTATTCGATAAACGCCGATGGAATTAAGCCGCCGAACGAACGCGTCGAAGCGATCAACAAAATGGCGAAGCCTACGAACTTTAAACAACTACGCAGATACCTCGGTATGATTAACTTCTACAGACCTTTCATACACACATAGTCTCGATTTTGGTAACGGGTCCATTCCTGAGCTTCCAGTTGAAGCTAAACTGTACCCGAGTCTCCTAGGACCATAGGGGTTGGGATACACCCAACCAGCGCGTAAGGCGCCCAGCACCTTACTACCTGTATTGGCTAAACCTGCAGGGGCTGTCGCCCATCTCAGGTGGAACGGGGCGTTTCTAAGCCCTACCGTCTCCCGGGACGGTTCCGGTGCAGTTGGGACGCTGCTCACCCGCCGACGGCCATTCGGGGGAGCCAACACCCCTTAAATCGGCCGTCTTCCTCCGGGCTTACACTCGACCCCCGTGGTACCAATCTAAGTCATTGGTGGGACTATCGTGTGGATGTACGGCCACGTCACTGCGGCCAGGTCGGCGACCTGCTAACCGAGCGCAGCAGACGTTTCATACCGGGGGCTGCAAATATCCTCCTACCACTCAACGACCTCCTTAAAGGCTCGAAAAAAAGGCAACGCGCCCATCGAATGGTCGAAACCCGCCGAGGAAAGCTTCGAGAAATCAAAACGCGCTCTCGTGGACGCCACGATGCTAGCGCATCCGATCCCTGGCGCTCCCGTAAGTCTAACGGTAGACGCGTCCGATTACGCAGTAGGAGCCTTCCTACAACAACGAGTGAACGACGAGTGACAGCCACTCGGTTTTGCCACGAAAACTTTAACCACGACGCAACAAAAATATAGCGCGTACGACCGAGAACTATTCGCGATGTATACCGCCGTTAAACACTTCCGATACGCCATGGAAGGTAGAGACTTCGCGATTTTTACGGACCACAGACCTCTTACCTTCGCGTTCCAACAAAAACTCGAAAAATGTTCGCCGCGGCAATTCCGCTACCTTGACTACATCGCGCAGTTCACGACGGACATTCGACACGTAAGCGGCGCAGAAAATGAAGTAGCCGACGCGCTATCCCGCATTAACTCGATCGAAAACGCAGTCGATTACCGAACGCTAGCTGCAGCGCAGAAAGACGACACGGAACTACGCGACGTATTAAACTCAAACGCCTGCACGCTACAGCTTAAAAAAGTACGACTCCCGGAGACCAAAGTACCAAGAGGTATACTGCGATATCTCTACCGAGAACCTACGACCGTTCATACCGAAATCGTTACGGCGCAGCATACTCCAATCGCTGCACGGACTTTCCCATCCGGGGATACGCGCCACGAAGAAACTGGTGACGACGCGTTTTGTCTGGCCGTCCATAAACAAAGATTGTCAAACGTGGACGCGACAATGTATACCTTGCCAGCGCAACAAAGTCACCAGGCACGTATCCACGCCAGTCGGAACAATTAGCCCATCGGCAGGCCGGTTCGAATACGTACACGTAGACATTATCGCAATGCAATATTCGCAAGGATTCCGATATTGTCTAACGTGTATCGACCGATTCTCGCGTTGGCCCGAAGCCATACCGATAGCCGACATAGAATGGTACCTCGTACCTCGTCAGGGTCATCCGGGCGTACCTCAGCGACCAGTGGATCACATACACCGGGAGGAGCGGAAAAGAAAGAAGACCGGTGGAGCGTGGCGTCCCGCAGGGTTCGGTGTTCGGGCCCATACTGTGGATCACTGCCTACGACTCCGTCCTCCGATGTCCGATGCCCCCGGGCACGGGCATGGCATGCTACGCTGACGACACCATGGTCCTGGCCGGGGGACGCTGATGCCACGAGGCCGCGGACCTCGCGAGTGATGCCGTGGCGTGCACCGTACGCGCCATTCGGAGGCTCGGCTTGAGCGTGTCGCCGGCCAAATCCGAGGCCCTGGGGTTCTTCGACCACCGTCGCAGAGGACCCCCTCCTCCTGGACTGTCCGTGACCATCAACGGAGAAGTTGTTCCGGTGGAGGACCGGATGAGGCACCTGGGTCTCACCATCGACAGCCGATGGACGTGCGGACCGCACTTCGAGCTCCTGGTCCCGAGGGCGACGACCACAGCCAACGCCTTATGCGGCCTACCACCGAACATCGGCTGAGCAGGATTGGGAGTCCGCCGACTCTACGAGGGAGTGGTCCGGTCCCGAGTCCTCTACGGGGCTCCCGTATGGGCCGAGGAACTGATGGGGAATCGCCGCATCCGGATACTGCTGAGGGGGCTGCAAAGGACGACCGCCATCCGCATAGCGAGGGGATACAGGACTATGTCCTACGAGTCAGCAACGGTGCTAGCGACGTCCCCTCCGTTCGAGCTGCGGGCCCTTGCGCTCTGACGGGTGTACACGCACCTGAGGGCCCCGCGCGCGGGCGGACGTACGACGGCGCCGCCGTCCGACGACCGATCGGCCCTGGACGTCCGAGTGGAGGCGAAGCTGGAGATCCGGGAGCGGTGGCGCTCTCAGCTGGCGGAAGAGGACGCCGCGCGGCCGCACCGTGCCGTTCGCGCCGTGCTTCCCAACTGGGAAGCCTGGAGAGACCAAGGCGGGGTCCCGCTGACCTTCAGGATGACGCAGCTGCTCACGGGACACGGAGTTTTCGGCGAGTACCTGCTAAGGATTCGGCGGATGGTGACTTCCATCTGCCATCACTGCAAGGAAGAGGAGGACACAGCGCAACACACGCTGGAGTTTTGTCCAGCGTGGGCAGAACCGCGCCGCGTCCTACGGCTCGACATCGGCGAGAGATTAGCCCCAGAAGCGGTCGTCGAGGCCATGCTCAGGGGCCGTCAGGAGTTCAACGCCGTCCGCACCTACTGCGAGCAAGTGATGCTGGCGAAGGAGCGAGCGGAGAGAGATCGGAAGAGAACGCGCGATCCTGCGAGATCGTCGCGCCAAAGAAATTCAGTACGCCGTAGGGGCGCGGCACTGCCGGCGCCCTAGCAGCGTCAAACTAGGGACGAGGCGTTAGGGGGTGTGGTCCCCCCTTGCGGCCCCAAACATAGACCGGGATGTCTCCCCTACAAACAGCTGGGAGAAGACGACGAGGAGCGACACCCCTTGTAGTAATTGTAAAAGAGCCCGAGGTCGCTTCTACCAAACGTCAGGACGACCAACGTGGAGTTTTAGTCGGTAAGAGTCCGACACTACTCTGCTGTTGCATGCAACAGCGAGTGTCCATCAGGATTTCTCCACGTACAAAAAAAAAAAAAAAAAAAAAAGTATATACCGGGCTTCACAGCGAACGTTACCTTGTGCTTCAAAATATAATCTACGTTTAACAAAGAGTTATCCCGTTGAGCGCGGATTCGTTATCGAACCTGAGGCCATTGTCGTTAGTGTTTAAACTCTCGTCGCCACTTGTATCACATACATATCCACTAATAGACCTTACATCGAGCGAGAGACGAAAATGATTAACGTCAGTGAATATTCGTTCAACGTACCTGGCACCATTCCTGATCTTAAGCCGACATATATATATATATAAACAATATATATATATCTATATATATATATATATTTACAGTATATCTATAAACAAAGTGAGGGTATTCTAATAGAAGTTGTAACATTCTCCTCTTTAATAATTTCGAACTTGTACTTGTAGGAGCTCATGATATAAGAGGATGTTTATAAGTAGACGAGACGCTTGATGTTGAGTCGTCGAATGTATTTGAAACTTTAATAATTTTCTTGTACAGAAAATACACGCACAGACGTTCGTACAGTCAATTTACTAAGACACTATAAGCCGTGAAATAGGATCTCTAATAATTCGTTGATTCGCAGTCGGTTAATGATACTCGATAACTAATGGTGTCGTTTGATCGCGTTTGTCTGTTTTATACTGGTCGGGGGGGGGGAGTATCATCGGTAAATTCGATTTCGTCAGTTAGCCTACAAGGTGACACCATCTTTATTGCCCGGACATATTCGAACGTTACTTTTGCGTGCCGTGGCATTGTCCGGGTTCGAGGACCACAGCAATAACAATCTGAGGCTTGCTTCGGCCAATGACTCCTGTGCCGCTATATCACCCCCCTGCCAGTGATAACGTTACAATTAAGTTTATCCGAAACCTACTTGTAGCCGGTCGGGAAATCGGACTTTTCGACCTGAGCGCGTGACGTACTTATTCCTATTCTTCCCCTCATTGTTTTGGTCGTTGTTAGGAACATTTGTATCTTCTAACGGAATAAGTATGTCACGGGTCTCGGTAGTTTTTTCTTCGAGATCTTCGGGAACTACGAAGGCCGGCTTTAACCGATCCACGGGAACCGTTACGTTTCGGTTATTTATATTTATGGTGAAGGTCTTCTCACCTCTTCTTAGGACTTTGTAAGGCCAGTCGTAAGGCGGTTGTAACGGACCTGTAACCGCGTCGCGTCGCAGAAACACGTACGGCGAAGATTTCAGCTCCTGAAATACGAATGTTTCTCTTTCGCCGTGCCGTGTGACTGGCTGCGGTCTGACTTTCCCCATCCGTTTTTTTTAGCCGTGCCGCGAAATCGGTATAGGTTTCTTGTTTCGTCGGTAGGAAAAACTCTGCCGGTTCACGGTATCTATGAGCTTCTTATTTCGCGGGTCGACTAGTAACCCGAAGTGGCACAGAAAGTCCATTCCAATAATGGGCGTTTTTACGTCCGCCACCGTGAAATGCCACTTGAAAGCTCGACGTAAGGATAAATTGAGGTGGACGGTGATAGTACCATAGGTCGCGATACGTGTTCCGTTGGCAGCGAACAGCTCGTATTCCCCCTTGATCGTGGACCTGTGGATCATACTGCGTGGGTATACGGATATGTCGGCACCGGTGTCCACCAAGTAGGAGGTGCCCGCGTTCCTGTCGGTGATGAATATGCGGCGTGAGGGTAAGCCGTCTTCGTTCGCCGCGTTTACGGACGGCTGGTGGCGTTTCCCGACCTCCATTTACATGGCGAGTGGCAGTTTCTCGCACGTTCTCGGAACGTAGCGTGGTAGTAGCATAGTCCGTCATGTCGTGTTGTATCGCGAGAACTCGATCAGCGGCGGTAGCGCGTGCGCGAGGGCGAGCGTGATCGTGGTCGTCTTCCGTCTCCGATGCGGAGTGCGTTAATTTCCTCCCGTATTGATCGTATTAGATCATCGCGCACTTCCTTGATGGTGTTAGCGAGGGGATCCCTGGGTCCTGCGCCTATCGCCGACGGATTCGATGCCGCCATGCTACGGTATGCACTAATCGCTGCGACACGTTCTGGTTCCGGCTGGTTTTCGTGTATCCGGTCGGCGATCCTAGTGAGCCTTTCGATATCCGAGTCTTCGCTCGATGCCAAGATATGCTGCATATGTAGCGGCAGGCGACTCTCCCAGATTGCCCGCACATATTCGTCTGCAGTTTCTGGCGTGGCGAGGCTTCTGAGGTCACGATAGAACTGCGAAGGGGTCCTATCGCCCATCTGTTCGTGCCAAAGGAACTTGCGTGCCCTCATTCTAGCCGAGTCGCCTAATCTTTGGAGGAGCGCGTTCTTTAACAAGTCGTATTTATCGGACGCGGGTGGCTTAGCAAGTATTTCTCGCACTAAATTCATGTGCGATCTGTCCATACTCTGACAGACCACTTTGTACTTAACGTCGTCGTTAGTAATGCCGCCGATCTCGAATTGCGTCTCCAGTCCGATGAACCATAATTCGGGATCGTCGCTCCAGATCGGAGGAGCGCGGATGTGAGTAAGTGTCGCGTCCGTGTTGGCGTAGTCTTTGCTAGTCATTGCGACTCCTTAATTCGTATAGATAGATCAATTTAGTCTACTTACAAATACCTCGTTCCGTTGATCACGTCGGGGTCACCAGTTTGTAGGAGCTCGTGATATAAGAGGATGTTTATAAGTAGACGAGACGCTTGATGTTGAGTCGTCGAATGTATTTAAAACTTTAATAATTTACTTGTACAGAAAATACACGCACGGAAGTTCGTACAGTCAATTTACTAAGACACTATAAGCCGTGAAATAGGATCTCTAATAATTCGTTGATTCGCAGTCGGTTAATGATACTCGATAACTAATGGTGTCGTTTGATCGCGTTTGTCTGTTTTATACTGGTCGGGGGGGGGGGGAGTATCATCGGTAAATTCGAATTCGTCAGTTAGCCTACAAGGTGACACTATCTTTATTGCCCGGACATATTCGAACGTTACTTTTGAGTGCCGTGGCATTGTCCGGGTTCGAGGACCACAACAATAACAACCTGAGGCTTGCTTCGGCCAATGACTCCTGTGCCGCTACATACTATAATTATTGCTTCAATAGAATTATTTGTTTGAAATATACATTCTGATTTCCTGATATAATAATTAATAATAGCAAATATCTACAAACAACCACTCGCTGTTGTAACCTTCGACCCTGCTGCGGTTGAAAGTATCGCAACGGGTGACGGTATATTCAGTAGCTGAAAACACTTACAGGTTTTCGCAATCCCCTCTCTCAGTTAGCGGATAATAACCTGCTCGTCTTTGGGCACGATTTGCGAAGCCGCATGAGAAGACGACAAAGGGATAATATAATATAAAATAATACAATAATATAAAATACAATTATATACATAGATATAATAATTAAAAAGATAGCCAAAGAAAGATTTATAAAATTAAGAAAATGTTGCAAGGTATGTTGAAACCCGAACAGACTAACGTAGTTTAAGCCATATGATAACCAAAAAGGGAGAGAGCATGATCTCAGAGTGTGTTCAGAGAGAGAGAGAGAGAGAGAGAGAGAGAGAGACCGTTTTTCTCTCTTTCTTTTGTTGTTCAATTTGTACTTCACATTTTGTCCAAATGTTCCTAGCTTAATTGCTAAATAACACGTCACCAAATAGTTTTTCGCTGATCTTGAATTCTTGCAGTATTAAATGAACTATTCGCAAATTCTCGTAAGATACCATTGAGATCTCATAAATAACCAACTACCTTTTATGACGTCACCCTCGTTCCTTCTATTCAAACTTTTGTCCTGTCATGGGGGTTATAGCAGTGCCTCTCTCAATAGGCAAGGAGAAACAGACAGATACAAAATTTTCCCAACTATTTGCGTTTAGCATACAATAAGTTGGAGAATCGGTCAGGTCACACTTAGGGATGCTTAACTGTTTCAGAGCTCGTGAGGGTCTGGACAGTCATTAAGTTTCCACAGAGGCTAATTGAGGAAATCGTAAAATAACCGTCTACAGCCATTCCTGACAATAGTGACGACATTGACAATAGTCACGAATTTACGACTTCTCTTTAAAATAAACGAAAGAAATACGAACTACAGAACGAATCCAAACAGAGGTTGTCAGTACAACGTAGTCAAATGAAATGCAAAATATTTTGAGGACAAAATCAAATCAAAACTGAAGTAACAATAAATTTAAAATAATGCATTATTTTTCTAATATATACGATGCAAACGTGGACGCGGATTTGCGATAAATATGTGGCGACTCGTGTTGTTGTTTTGCCTCGGGATACGGTCACCGCCTTGGTGCACGAAACATAAGGATAGATAAACTCTGGGTAGGTCGATCAAAGACGAATTCGCGATCACGAGCGCGTCAGTTACTATCCGAATTATTGTTCGCGTTATCATACGAGATATTATACGAGTTATTAACAGCGATTAACAGAGTATACGAGTAATCGAGTTATCCGCGAGCGATCATACTCTACCTTTGCGAATACGTTTGTACGAGCGTCTCTCGACGGGAAGTGAGGGAAATGGACGTTGCTGTGAATTGGTTAATTTCTATGTTGGTGGTTAGAGAAAGATGCTAGCCGTCCTTGATAGAAAGTTGCAAGCGGGAAGCGTCGTTCGTGAGATAAACAGATCTCCCGTACCTTCTCGTAGTGGGTGGTGGATTTAAGGACTGCTAAAATAAAGACAGTTTAGTTTGTCCGTTTGAAGGGCCTTAGTTAACTAAATCCTAAAATTTATAGTGGTTCCTCAGGCTAACTGAACATGTCCTGTGGAGGTGCATCGACATCTGGTAATCATCGTGCCCGAAGAATAAGGTCTGTGTGTGGCGAGCTACGGGGCAGAGACCATTGGAATGTTTACTGTCAAGTGTCGCTACAACTATTTCTTTTTAAACAGAGCTATACAATTATTTTATATCTCTAATAGGTAAAACGTTCATCCCGTGACCGCGGCTACGTTAGGCGACTAGTTGTCGGCGTAGGCGGGAGTATGTGATTGTTGATAGTGACTCTTAATGTTTATTGCACAACTGCAAAATCTGATGGACCGTAACTGCTCCGGAATATAAATGTTACCGACTTCTTAATAACTGACTTTTAGCGTAGGCGACAACTCCTATTTATAATAAAACTATCGTGGGATAATTGCCACGTGACGGTTTATTTCCACGAGAACGCGGAGTTTCGGCACGTAATTATCTCCGCGGACGCTACAGTCTTCGTTTCCGTTGATGTTGCAGAGCGTTGCAGTTTTACATTTTGCTGATAATGAGTCGAACTCTTCTCGGCACGTGATTATCTTTGCTGACGGTCATACTCGATCCTTTGGCGCGCCGCAGCTACTTACCTCTGCTGCCTCTACCTGAGCAAATCATCGTCCCTCAGCTCCCATTGGCTGTTTACTGCATTGTGTACCGTGGTGGGGAGAGCGCGCACAAGCCAGTGTGCATCAGCTGGAGTGTCAATGTTACGCCAACTTTCAGCCGCGCAACACCTATCCCTACGTAGTCTTCGATATAACAAAGTGTCTCTACAAAATTTCTTGAAGTGTTTAAGGATTCGTAACGAATATTTTACGTGAGTTTGTTTATTATTTTATTGAAAGTGATGTAATGTGGATTTCACTGATCGCGGTACGCACGTTTCGTGAATTCCGGTTATTTTTCTTGTCGCTTCATTAATCCTTTCTTATCCATGGTGACATATTGTGAAATTTATTGATTGCAGCGCACATTGTAATGTAAAGTGCAATCTTATGGGGATATTCGTTGAAACCTGTTGCTTTTCCGCTCCAATAAGGGGTATCCTGTCAACTAAACACTATTTTTACTCTGTTTTGATGCCGAATACATCGCACTGAAGTTTTGCATGAAGTGTGCGCAGATCTGTAAAATCTCTTGGAGAATTTCGTTGAAATCGTCTTGTCGCGTCTCGCGCTTAACACGAGCCGTAACATGAGACAGGGTAAGAATATGTCATAACTCGCTAATGATGCGAGACACTACTCTGGGCATAATAGAATTAGGTAAAGAACGTTTAGGGGAATAAAAACGCAAAACGCTCAGATATTTGCACTTTATACAATATTAATCTACAACAGAAATTCAAATAATATCTTCGAGGAAATTCGCAAACCTCCGACGTTCGAACACCGAATAATAATAACAAACGGGAATTATAAAAACCTGTCAATTACAACATGCTCAGATACTTTTACTACGTATTAATTTACCAATCAAAATTAAAACAATTCTATCAGGGAAACTCGCGAACCGCCATGGCGTGGGCACCGAACAATAATAATAAACGGAAATTGCAAAAGCCTATCAATTACAATGTAACGTGTTAATCTAGAACTGAAGTTGGAACAATAAGTAACGATCATGTTGAAAAACTGATCGCAGCTCGCGAAACGCGCGCGTGTTACATAGAATATGGAGATGGGAAAGCAGCAAATACGTAAAACTAGTTGGAACTCGTGAAATACGCGTGTCACAAGCAGTTAATTACGTAACATGCCACATTGGATAAATAGGAGTAATAGAACAACGAGCCTATGAGAGACCAAACAGGAGTCGCGAAATGTGCGTGCTGAGATCAATCGACTACAAAACATGTCACTTTGAGTTAGGAAGGAACGATATGGCAACGAATATGAAATACCCAATTGAAACTTGTGCACGCTGCAATTACTAAATTCCACAATATGTCACGAAAAATCAATTGAAATTAGTTCACAATCGCAATAGACAATGATCGACGAACGGACGAACTAAGGACAACGAATACAGGAATGTGCAAATAATACGAAATTTTTCTATATGTATTTTCCAGAATGTGCATCGCCTTTTGCAAGCAGGAAGAAATAGAAGAAAATCATGATCTTTTGAATAGAATAATTCCACAACCTCAGCCACCACCACAACCTAGGTATTATTGTCTGATACGAATTGTACCTGCCCACCGCACCCCGGACCATTCAATTTGTAGACGTTGTTTCTACGATTTAACTATACTGCAAGAGGACTTACAGATGTACGAAGAAGCAAATTATCATAGCATTTGCGGAGTCTTAGGCCTCACACGTGCCATTCGTTGCAATAGATGCGAAGGACGAATAGGACGGCTAACACCCGTAGAAGAATGTCTCGACTGCGCCGAGCGGTTACCTCTGCTGACTGCAAATGAGAAACATGAGTTAGCTCGGGGGCAATTAGTCCGCATTAATACAAAGAACAGAGTCCAAAGTTACACCGATCAGTTATTTATAAATACGGAAGTAACATAGCTTTTATAACTATAAAAGCTCCAACAAATCTTTTTTTTTTTGATATCTTATTTTATTAAAAAAATACGTGGCTGTAAAAATGTAAAAGCATTGTGAATAAAACTACTTTAAGAATTATTAATACTTTATTTCTTTTCTTTTCTTTTCGAGAGAGAGAGAGAGGGAGAGAGAGAGAGATGGGGCCGTTTGCGATGAGTACAATATGTGCAGGAGACTGGTATATATTAGGTTTGATCGTGAGGTTTAATCGATATTATAGTTCGTTGATGTAACCGTCGAATATATTTAAAATGATGAATTAGAGTACAACCCGTTATTCGCTGAGTCGCTCGTACAGAGTAAAAATCGCAAGGTCGATTGCGAATAATGGACTCTCGCTGGAATGGAAACTCGCTGGATCACTCGTATAACTCGGGTAAATAATTCGCTGATAACTAGATGATAACTGATTGCTCGTGAATTTAGGATTTACCTTCATTTTCATGGTAATCACGCAAATACAAAAGTAAAATGACAAAAAGTGCGCTTTATAAATAATCGAATTACTAATTGTTAATTATCCTCTCAAATCCAAAATTTCATCTGATCGGCTCTTACTATTCCTGTAAAGGGCATGCGTGTCAAATAAAACCCATCTATATCTGTAACAACATATCTATTTTTCTCTAAAATCTTTTCAATGACGTTGGGACTTTCAAATTTCGGTACCACTATTCGGTATCTACTCCCGGTGCGACGTCCTGCGACGTCCGAATTGCGGATCATCACGTATTGTCGATTTGATACTCTGTCACTTTTTTATGTTTTCTGTCGTAGGCGCGATTACTTTCCTGCTCAGGCTTGTCACATTTTCCTGTCGCTTAATGAAGCCGACCTGATTTATTTCAAACAACAATTGCGAATAACTTTCTTCCGTTGACCTGCAAACTGTATTGTTCTAGGCGAATTCGACTGGACTCGGTCCCATTTCCCGGGTGTTTCCGGCAATTTTGCCAGCATCGGTGTCCCGTTTGCCTGTGAAGTACCGAATGTGACCTGTTCGACTACATTATTAATTAGGAATTCTTTGAATGGCCCAGTCGAGAAAACAAAAGCCTCGATTGCTAATTACTCGTCTGGGTCTACTTTAAGTTCTAAAATATTTCGTCATGAAAACTCATGTCGGTAAACGCCAACCTTTTATGTTTTTGTCGACTGGCATGGGTACAACCGTTTGAAAAGGTACGTTACCCTTTCTTAACTATGCAAATATCCTTCGATTTTACCGTTATTCGGCGAAAACTTTAAGCATTTCAAACAATTGCCAAAATATTTCTGTCTTACTTTCTGTCAACCAACGAACTCTACTAATACTTTCGACGATTTTATTGAATCCTAAATGACACGTTGTAATGACATTATTTTCCAAGTACAGCTCGTGCTAATCGCCGATGGAATCGAAGGCAGGCATCCTCCAATCGGCTCAATATCAATGGTCAGCGACCATCGAGCGTGCGATCAGTACGTTTTTGCTGCCAGACATTTGGTAAATTTTTCTAACATAATTGCTAAATAACATGTGGATGGCTACCCCCAGCGGGATATCTCCAGTTTGACTATTTGATTTCTCTAGTGAGATCAGTGGGGTGTAATATATATATGTCGGAGATGAAAGGACACCGGGCCTTCCCCTGGAATTCTTGGGAAAACTCCCTGATCGTTCTAAATGCCCTGATTGTAATTGTTCGAGACTTGCGATAATGAGCTTGGGCTCGAGGCGACAACTAGTCGCCGAACGTAGCCGCGGTCACGAGATGCACGATTTATTTAACAAAGATATAGAATAACCGGATAGCTCTCCTTGAAAGAAAATATTTCTAGCGGCACGTAACAGTAAACATTTCGATTTTCGGTGCCCCATGGCTCGCCACACACAGACTCTATTCTTTGGGCAAGATGAGTGCCAAATGTCAACGCATCTCCATAACATATACTCAGATAACTAGAGGACCCGCTATAAATCATAGGATCCGGTTACCTAAAGTTCTTCAAACGGATAAACAGCCTTTATCCTAACAGTCGCTAAATCTGTCACCTACTGCGGAAAGATAAAGGAAACCCGCTTCTTCCACGAACGACGCTTCCCGCTAGCAACTCCCTCCCTCAAGGGCGGTTAGCATCTTTTTCTAACCACCAACGTGGGAATTAACCAATTAACAGCAACGTCCATTTCCCTCACCTTTCGAACGAGGATCTTCCTTGACGAATCCGATGATCTCGTGCCCTTAGACACACCCCGTCATAGTTTTCCTCTGAGGCATCATCGTGACGGAAATTCATTCTTTGGTGCGCCCTCATTAGCAAGAAAGAATAAGGCCTTTACGAACAGTGACTATTACTCTTTTGTTGACCAAGAGTAGGACTTAGATTTTGTGAGAGCATACATCTATCATCCCGTTGACCGCGGATTCGTTATCGATCCTGAGGCCATTGTCGTTAGTGTCTAACTACCGTCGCGACTTATACCGAACACTTCCACCAATAAACATTACTTCAAGCGAGCAACGAAAATGAGTAACGCTAACAACAATTCATCGAATGATCCTAACTCCATTCCTGACATGAACCCGACATATATATACATATATATTAGAAATAGATAGAAATATATTATTATATATAGAATATTGTTAAAAGCGTTCGTTAAATTGTTTAATGTTAAATCTTGTCAAGTTATGTCTATTCGTGTTAAATAATTTAAGTGTAATATAATTTAGTTAAATTGAACAATGGTAACTGAGGAATTAATACGCGCTCACAACTCAAAAGATGATTTAACGTAAAACTCCAATAATAATTCGACATCAGAAGTGGGATCAGTGCCATTTATAACTATGCAAGAGCATATTGCTATTATGCGAGACTTGATTCAGACGTTGGTGCAAAAACCAAGTGCGGAACCTGCAAAAATATCGCTTCCACGTTTTAATCCCGAAATCGCGGGCGCCGATCCGGGCGCGTGGAGTAACGTTGTTAATCTGCTTATGAAGGACAACCCTCTACGGGACAGCGAGTTATTTTCTGCGTTAAATGCTGCCTTAAACGGTTCAGCAGCGCATTGGCTCGCGCAGATTATGAACGGTGAAGGGATGACCTGGCCAGCGTTTAGGGAACTTTTTACTACGCGTTGTGGCGGCCAAGAGACAACAAGCTCGACGCTACTGAAGATACTCAGGGAACCGCCAGCGAAGGACGAAAACATGGCAGCTTACGCTATTCGCATCCGTTCTCTCCTGAAGTCGAAGTTGCAAAATGCATCTATGGCTGAAATATTTAACGCCATCGCTCTTTATCATGTGAGTTCACACGACCAGCGCATTGAACAAATAGCGCTTGGGAACGATGTCAAGACCGAGGAGCAATTTTTAAAGGAGATGAGAGCCCTATCTTTCACGAGGCCGGCGCCAACACCAGATAACACACAAGAAAACCCCGAAGCCAAACGATACAAGCCGTTTGACTTCCGGATTAGGTGCCGTTACTGTGGAATCCTTGGGCATAAAGCAGCGGAATGCCGCGTGAGGATAAGGACCGAGAACCGGAAGAATACACGACGTCCAGAGGGAAGTCGACCAGCCGCATCGTCCAAGGTTTCCTGTTTCAAATGTCGAGAAGAGGGTCATATTGCGCCTAATTGTTCGTTGTCGCGGAAAGGGAAAAATGGCAGCAGCACACCGAAAGGAAGCTGTAATTCCAATGTCGAGTACCGGGTAGACTCCTGTGCAATAGAGGCTCCAATTGGTAGATTAACTCATCTGGGTGAGTCGTTTCCATTTTGCTTCGATTCTGGAGCTGAGTGTTCATTGATTAAAGAGTCCATGGCTTTGAAATTTTCTGGTAAAAGATTGACTGATACAATTGTAATGCGGGGATTGGGTAATTCTTGTATAAAATGTACAACACAAATTTTGTCCATTGTACGCATTAACGAACTTACATTGGAGATAATTTTTCATGTTCTTCCAGATAGTCATTTAAAACATGATATAATGATTGGTCGTGAGATTTTAAGTCAGGGTTTTGACGTGATTATCACTCAAAACGGTATCACTATAAGTAGAACGAAAATGGTTAATGTGTGTGATAAAGTCGCTGAAAAAGAAATTGACATTAATGAGGTTGATACGGATGTTGTTGGAGATGATAAAAGCCGGTTGATTTCTGTCCTTGAAAAATATAAAGACTCGTTTATTACAGGTTTCCCTCGTGCTCGCGTTAACACAGGTCAGTTAGAGATACGGCTGATTGACCCAAACGTTACAGTGCAAAGAAGTCCTTACAGACTTAGCGAGGAGGAGCGTAGACTCGTACGTGAAAGGATAAACAAGTTAATTGAAGCGAAAATTGTTCGGCCTAGTAATTCTCCGTTTTCGAGCCCTATATTGCTTGTGAAAAAGAAAGATCAGATCAGATCGCGAGGTTGAAACAGGCTAGATACTTTATTAGTCTGGACATGGCTAGTGGATTTCATCAAATCCCTATTCATCCAAATTCGACAGAGTATACAGCGTTTGTTACTCCGGATGGGCAATACGAGTATGTTATGATGCGGTTTGGATTGAAAAATGCTCCATCCGTCTTTCAGAGAGCTATTTTCAAGGCTTTGGGTGATCTTGCTTATTCGTATGTTGTGGTTTATTTGGATGATGTTTTAATTATTGCCGATTCAATAGACCAAGCTTTAGAGAGATTGGATGTCGTATTGAAAACCCTCGTGAGTGCTGGTTTTTCTTTAAATTTCACTAAATGCTCTTTTCTAAAGACAACAGTTCTCTATTTGGGGTATGTAATTCATAACGGCGAGGTTCGTCCCAATCCAGGGAAAATACAGGCTTTGAGTTCTTTACCCGCTCCGTCAACCGTTACACAGCTGAGACAATTTATTGGTTTGGCTTCTTACTTTCGGATATTTGTTCCAAAATTTTCACAAATAATGAAACCTTTATATGCACTCACTTCCGGTAATAAGAATATAAATTGGTTGGATAGGCATGAAAAGATTAGGCAAAAAGTAATTTCTATTTTGACTAATGCTCCGGTGTTAATGATATTCGATCCTAATTACCCGATCGAGTTACATACGGACGCCAGCTCAGATGGTTATGGGGCCATTTTAATGCACAAAGTCGAAGGTAGGAACAGAGTAGTGGAATACTACAGTAAGAAAACCAGTCCTGCGGAATCTAAGTACCATTCGTATGAATTGGAGACATTGGCAGTTGTCAATGCCGTTAAACATTTCCGTCATTATCTTCATGGACGAAAATTCCTCGTTGTTACCGATTGCAATTCTTTGAGGGCGTCCAGTCACAAAGTAAATTTAAGCGACAGGGTTCACCGGTGGTGGGCTTATCTACAGAATTTTACCTTTGATATCATCTATCGGGAAGGCAAACGAATGGCTCACGTAGATTTCTTTTCGCGGAACCCCATAGACATTGATCACAGACCGATTAACAAAGTCGAAGAAAAGGAAATTAATTTGGCTGAAATTTCGGAAGATTGGTTACTAGTAGAACAACGCCGCGATCCTCAAATCTTAGAAATCGCTAGTAAAGTACAAAACGACGAGCTTGCGGAAGACATCGCACATACGTATGAATTACGATCCGGTATCCTTCATCGTAAAATTCAAAGGAGAGGTAGAACGCTCTGCTTGCCTATTGTCCCCAGAGGTTTTAGGTGGTCTGTTATTAATCACGTACACCAGTCGATTATGCACTTAGGTTGGGACAAAACGCTTGATAAACTGTACGAGTATTACTGGTTCGAAGGAATGGCGAAATATGTTCGCAAATTCGTAGAGAACTGTCATGCTTGTAGAGTTTCGAAGGCAAACTCTGGTAAAATGCAAGCTGAATTACATCCCATACCTAAGACCAGCATACCTTGGCATACAATCCATATGGACATAACCGGTAAATTAAGTGGTAAAAGTGATTCAAAAGAATACGTAATTGTTTTGATCGATGCCTTTACAAAATTTGTATATCTACATCATACCCGTAAAATAGATTCACTTAATACTATTAAAGCACTCAAATCTGCAATATTTTTATTTGGGAGTCCTTGCCGGATAATAGCGGATCAAGGAAGGTGTTTTACCGGTAAAGAGTTCAAAGATTTCTGTCAAGAAAAACAAATCAAGCTTCACTTGATAGCAACCGGGGCTAGTAGGGCTAATGGACAGGTGGAACGTGTTATGGGAACGTTGAAAAATATGTTTACGACGGTAGAAACGACCGGACGGTCTTGGCAAGAAGCGGTTGGTGAGATACAATTGGCTTTGAATTGCACTACCAATCGTGTGACAAAATCGAGTCCGTTGGAGTTACTTATCGGTAAAGCAGTTAGACCCTATGGTTTATTGTTGCCCGACAATATTGTGGAAAGAGAAATAAATATCTCTGATGTAAGGCAGCGGGCTATACAGAATATGGAGGTTAACGCTAAGTATGAAAAAGAGAGATTTGATAAAGCTAAGGCTAAAGTAGTTAGATTTAATCTTGGTGATTTTGTTTTACGCAAAAATGAGGAGAGAAATCAAACCAAGTTAGATCCAAAGTTCAGGGGTCCATTTGTGATAGCGGAGATTTTGGACGGAGATAGGTACATCTTAGTATTCAGCCGTTAGACGGCAAACGATCATACAAATACAGCCATGACAGATTGAGGAAAATGCCAGACGGACGCATTCCTGCTGAGTTGGACGTCTGCGGTGATGACGATAGCAGTGACAATGATGATATGGGTACACCGATCGCAGAGGATCACTAACACTATGACCATAACACCTAGCATAGTGTTCTCACGCACGCTTAGTGTGGTGATGCGATATAGTTCAATGTTTCCTTATGTGTCCAGTGTGGCGATGCGATGAAGTTCAATGTTTTCTTATGTGCCCAGTGTGGCAGTGTGACGAAGTTCGATAATGTGATGCAATCAGGTGCAAGATCGAGCATAATGGTTCACATGCGCTTACGGGTGGTTATGTGGTCCAAAGAAATTAGATGCGAGATCAACACACCGTTACCGAATTTAGTTCGGGTGTCATTAGCACTATGGCCATAACATCTAGCATAGTGCTTCCACGAACACTCAGTGTGATAATGCGAACTAGAAAAGTGAGATTCATTCGTGTACGAAATCGAAAATGATCTGTCGTGTCATTAAAATTTGAAGGACAATCCGCAGAATGCAACCAATACCCTGAATACTAATCATAATTCTACCGAATTCTATTTTCTTTTATCTTTGTCATCAAACATCCGATCAGAATCTCTGCCGTTGAACTGGACCCATGGCTTATTGAAATGTTTGGTTAAATTGTGAATAATGTCAGTTGTATTAAGTCTATTGTGATGCAAATTGAATATTGTAGATGCACCCGAGGACGAGTGATTGTCAGGATGGCCGTGTCGGAGATGTAGAGACATCGAGCATTTCTTTGGAATACTTGGGCTCGATGTGACGCAACTGGTCGCTGAACGTAGCCACGGTCTCGGGATGAACGTTTAACTTGAAGTTCCGATATTGTGGGACACGCTGTATTAACGGACAAGTCCCGACCAGGAGCAATGTCGGCTCTATGCAGGACTGCCTAGCAACGGTGCCTGGAATGTTGTTGATATTTCTAATCAATATGTAATTGACAAATGAGATCCAGGCAGTCTTTTATTGAGATCTCCTTGGCGAGTTTACAGATATCGGGCAGTCAGTCTAGAAGATACCAAGCGATAGAGCTAACGTATTCTGCGATAAGAGAAAATACAGATTATTGTACAAAGAGTTTCCCGTTGACCGTGAATTCGTTTGAACCCAAGAATATTGGTAAAAGCGTTCGTTACATTGTTTAATGTTAAATTTTGTCAAGTTATATCTATTCGTGTTAAATAATTTAAGTGTAATATAATTTAATTAAATTGAACAATGGTAAATCCAACTGAGGAATTAATACGCGCTCACAACTCAAAAGACGATTTAACGCAAAACTCCAATAATAATTCGACATATATATATGTCGGGTTGATGTCAGGAATGGAGCTAGGATCGTTCGATGAATTGTTATTAGTGTTACTCATTTACGTTGCTCGCTTGAAGCAGTGTTTGTTGATGGAAGTGTTCGGTACAAGTCGCGACGGTAGTTTAGACACTAACGACAATGGCCTCAGGATCGATAACGAATCCGCGGTCAACGGGATAATAGATGTACTTTATCTCAAAGTCTAAGTCTGACTCCGCGTACTCTCCGTAACACAAGGTTATGCACTGAAGGCACTAATTGACTGACTGATCAGAGCGCAGAAGAAGAATGAATTCCCATCACGGTGACGCTGTCGAGGAAAACTGTGATGGGGTGTGTCTAGGGGCACGAGGTCATCGGATTCGTCCAGGAAGGTCCTCGTTCGGATGGTGAGGGAAATGGACGTTGCTGTTAATTGATTAATTCCCATGTTGGTGGTTAGAAAAAGATGCTAACCGCCCTTGAGGGAGAGAGTTGCTAACGGGAAGCGTCGTTCGTGGAAGAAGCAGATTTCCTTTATCTTTCCGCAGTAGGTGACAGATTTAGCGACTGTTAGGATAAAGGCTGTTTATCCGTTTGAAGAACTTTAGGTAACCGGATCCTATGATTTATAGCGGGTCCTCTAGTTATCTGAGTATATGTTATGGAGATGCGTTGACATTCGGCACTCATCTTGCCCAAAGAATAGAGTCTGTGTGTGGCGAGCCATGGGGCACCGAAAATCGAAATGTTTACTGTTACGTGCCGCTAGAAATATTTTCTTTCAAGGAGAGCTATCCGGTTATTCTATATCTTTGTTAAATAAATCGTGCATCTCGTGACCGCGGCTACGTTCGGCGACTAGTTGTCGCCTCGAGCCCAAGCTCATTATCGCAAGTCTCGAACAATTACAATCAGGGCATTTAGAACGATCAGGGAGTTTTCCCAAGAATTCCAGGGGAAGGCCCGGTGTCCTTTCATCTCCGACATATATATATTACACCCCACTGATCTCACTAGAGAAATCAAATAGTCAAACTGGAGATATCCCGCTGGGGGTAGCCATCCACATGTTATTTAGCAATTATGTTAGAAAAATTTACCAAATGTCTGGCAGCAAAAACGTACTGATCGCACGCTCGATGGTCGCTGACCATTGATATTGAGCCGATTGGAGGATGCCTGCCTTCGATTCCATCGGCGATTAGCACGAGCTGTACTTGGAAAATAATGTCATTACAACGTGTCATTTAGGATTCAATAAAATCGTCGAAAGTATTAGTAGAGTTCGTTGGTTGACAGAAAGTAAGACAGAAATATTTTGGCAATTGTTTGAAATGCTTAAAGTTTTCGCCGAATAACGGTAAAATCGAAGGATATTTGCATAGTTAAGAAAGGGTAACGTACCTTTTCAAACGGTTGTACCCATGCCAGTCGACAAAAACATAAAAGGTTGGCGTTTACCGACATGAGTTTTCATGACGAAATATTTTAGAACTTAAAGTAGACCCAGACGAGTAATTAGCAATCGAGGCTTTTGTTTTCTCGACTGGGCCATTCAAAGAATTCCTAATTAATAATGTAGTCGAACAGGTCACATTCGGTACTTCACAGGCAAACGGGACACCGATGCTGGCAAAATTGCCGGAAACACCCGGGAAATGGGACCGAGTCCAGTCGAATTCGCCTAGAACAATACAGTTTGCAGGTCAACGGAAGAAAGTTATTCGCAATTGTTGTTTGAAATAAATCAGGTCGGCTTCATTAAGCGACAGGAAAATGTGACAAGCCTGAGCAGGAAAGTAATCGCGCCTACGACAGAAAACATAAAAAAGTGACAGAGTATCAAATCGACAATACGTGATGATCCGCAATTCGGACGTCGCAGGACGTCGCACCGGGAGTAGATACCGAATAGTGGTACCGAAATTTGAAAGTCCCAACGTCATTGAAAAGATTTTAGAGAAAAATAGATATGTTGTTACAGATATAAATGGGTTTTATTTGACACGCATGCCCTTTACAGGAATAGTAAGAGCCGATCAGATGAAATTTTGGATTTGAGAGGATAATTAACAATTAGTAATTCGATTATTTATAAAGCGCACTTTTTGTCATTTTACTTTTGTATTTGCGTGATTACCATGAAAATGAAGGTAAATCCTAAATTCACGAGCAATCAGTTATCATCTAGTTATCAGCGAATTATTTACCCGAGTTATACGAGTGATCCAGCGAGTTTCCATTCCAGCGAGAGTCCATTATTCGCAATCGACCTTGCGATTTTTACTCTGTACGAGCGACTCAGCGAATAACGGGTTGTACTCTAATTCATCATTTTAAATATATTCGACGGTTACATCAACGAACTATAATATCGATTAAACCTCACGATCAAACCTAATGTATACCAGTCTCCTGCACATATTGTACTCATCGCAAACGGCCCCATCTCTCTCTCTCTCCCTCTCTCTCTCTCTCGAAAAGAAAAGAAAAGAAATAAAGTATTAATAATTCTTAAAGTAGTTTTATTCACAATGCTTTTACATTTTTACAGCCACGTATTTTTTTAATAAAATAAGATATCAAAAAAAAAAAAAGATTTGTTGGAGCTTTTATAGTTATAAAAGCTATGTTACTTCCGTATTTATAAATAACTGATCGGTGTAACTTTGGACTCTGTTCTTTGTATTAATGCGGACTAATTGCCCCCGAGCTAACTCATGTTTCTCATTTGCAGTCAGCAGAGGTAACCGCTCGGCGCAGTCGAGACATTCTTCTACGGGTGTTAGCCGTCCTATTCGTCCTTCGCATCTATTGCAACGAATGGCACGTGTGAGGCCTAAGACTCCGCAAATGCTATGATAATTTGCTTCTTCGTACATCTGTAAGTCCTCTTGCAGTATAGTTAAATCGTAGAAACAACGTCTACAAATTGAATGGTCCGGGGTGCGGTGGGCAGGTACAATTCGTATCAGACAATAATACCTAGGTTGTGGTGGTGGCTGAGGTTGTGGAATTATTCTATTCAAAAGATCATGATTTTCTTCTATTTCTTCCTGCTTGCAAAAGGCGATGCACATTCTGGAAAATACATATAGAAAAATTTCGTATTATTTGCACATTCCTGTATTCGTTGTCCTTAGTTCGTCCGTTCGTCGATCATTGTCTATTGCGATTGTGAACTAATTTCAATTGATTTTTCGTGACATATTGTGGAATTTAGTAATTGCAGCGTGCACAAGTTTCAATTGGGTATTTCATATTCGTTGCCATATCGTTCCTTCCTAACTCAAAGTGACATGTTTTGTAGTCGATTGATCTCAGCACGCACATTTCGCGACTCCTGTTTGGTCTCTCATAGGCTCGTTGTTCTATTACTCCTATTTATCCAATGTGGCATGTTACGTAATTAACTGCTTGTGACACGCGTATTTCACGAGTTCCAACTAGTTTTACGTATTTGCTGCTTTCCCATCTCCATATTCTATGTAACACGCGCGCGTTTCGCGAGCTGCGATCAGTTTTTCAACATGATCGTTACTTATTGTTCCAACTTCAGTTCTAGATTAACACGTTACATTGTAATTGATAGGCTTTTGCAATTTCCGTTTATTATTATTGTTCGGTGCCCACGCCATGGCGGTTCGCGAGTTTCCCTGATAGAATTGTTTTAATTTTGATTGGTAAATTAATACGTAGTAAAAGTATCTGAGCATGTTGTAATTGACAGGTTTTTATAATTCCCGTTTGTTATTATTATTCGGTGTTCGAACGTCGGAGGTTTGCGAATTTCCTCGAAGATATTATTTGAATTTCTGTTGTAGATTAATATTGTATAAAGTGCAAATATCTGAGCGTTTTGCGTTTTTATTCCCCTAAACGTTCTTTACCTAATTCTATTATGCCCAGAGTAGTGTCTCGCATCATTAGCGAGTTATGACATATTCTTACCCTGTCTCATGTTACGGCTCGTGTTAAGCGCGAGACGCGACAAGACGATTTCAACGAAATTCTCCAAGAGATTTTACAGATCTGCGCACACTTCATGCAAAACTTCAGTGCGATGTATTCGGCATCAAAACAGAGTAAAAATAGTGTTTAGTTGACAGGATACCCCTTATTGGAGCGGAAAAGCAACAGGTTTCAACGAATATCCCCATAAGATTGCACTTTACATTACAATGTGCGCTGCAATCAATAAATTTCACAATATGTCACCATGGATAAGAAAGGATTAATGAAGCGACAAGAAAAATAACCGGAATTCACGAAACGTGCGTACCGCGATCAGTGAAATCCACATTACATCACTTTCAATAAAATAATAAACAAACTCACGTAAAATATTCGTTACGAATCCTTAAACACTTCAAGAAATTTCGTAGAGACACTTTGTTATATCGAAGACTACGTAGGGATAGGTGTTGCGCGGCTGAAAGTTGGCGTAACATTGACACTCCAGCTGATGCACACTGGCTTGTGCGCGCTCTCCCCACCACGGTACACAATGCAGTAAACAGCCAATGGGAGCTGAGGGACGATGATTTGCTCAGGTAGAGGCAGCAGAGGTAAGTAGCTGCGGCGCGCCAAAGGATCGAGTATGACCGTCAGCAAAGATAATCACGTGCCGAGAAGAGTTCGACTCATTATCAGCAAAATGTAAAACTGCAACGCTCTGCAACATCAACGGAAACGAAGACTGTAGCGTCCGCGGAGATAATTACGTGCCGAAACTCCGCGTTCTCGTGGAAATAAACCGTCACGTGGCAATTATCCCACGATAGTTTTATTATAAATAGGAGTTGTCGCCTACGCTAAAAGTCAGTTATTAAGAAGTCGGTAACATTTATATTCCGGAGCAGTTACGGTCCATCAGATTTTGCAGTTGTGCAATAAACATTAAGAGTCACTATCAACAATCACATACTCCCGCCTACGCCGACAACTAGTCGCCTAACGTAGCCGCGGTCACGGGATGAACGTTTTACCTATTAGAGATATAAAATAATTGTATAGCTCTGTTTAAAAAGAAATAGTTGTAGCGACACTTGACAGTAAACATTCCAATGGTCTCTGCCCCGTAGCTCGCCACACACAGACCTTATTCTTCGGGCACGATGATTACCAGATGTCGATGCACCTCCACAGGACATGTTCAGTTAGCCTGAGGAACCACTATAAATTTTAGGATTTAGTTAACTAAGGCCCTTCAAACGGACAAACTAAACTGTCTTTATTTTAGCAGTCCTTAAATCCACCACCCACTACGAGAAGGTACGGGAGATCTGTTTATCTCACGAACGACGCTTCCCGCTTGCAACTTTCTATCAAGGACGGCTAGCATCTTTCTCTAACCACCAACATAGAAATTAACCAATTCACAGCAACGTCCATTTCCCTCACTTCCCGTCGAGAGACGCTCGTACAAACGTATTCGCAAAGGTAGAGTATGATCGCTCGCGGATAACTCGATTACTCGTATACTCTGTTAATCGCTGTTAATAACTCGTATAATATCTCGTATGATAACGCGAACAATAATTCGGATAGTAACTGACGCGCTCGTGATCGCGAATTCGTCTTTGATCGACCTACCCAGAGTTTATCTATCCTTATGTTTCGTGCACCAAGGCGGTGACCGTATCCCGAGGCAAAACAACAACACGAGTCGCCACATATTTATCGCAAATCCGCGTCCACGTTTGCATCGTATATATTAGAAAAATAATGCATTATTTTAAATTTATTGTTACTTCAGTTTTGATTTGATTTTGTCCTCAAAATATTTTGCATTTCATTTGACTACGTTGTACTGACAACCTCTGTTTGGATTCGTTCTGTAGTTCGTATTTCTTTCGTTTATTTTAAAGAGAAGTCGTAAATTCGTGACTATTGTCAATGTCGTCACTATTGTCAGGAATGGCTGTAGACGGTTATTTTACGATTTCCTCAATTAGCCTCTGTGGAAACTTAATGACTGTCCAGACCCTCACGAGCTCTGAAACAGTTAAGCATCCCTAAGTGTGACCTGACCGATTCTCCAACTTATTGTATGCTAAACGCAAATAGTTGGGAAAATTTTGTATCTGTCTGTTTCTCCTTGCCTATTGAGAGAGGCACTGCTATAACCCCCATGACAGGACAAAAGTTTGAATAGAAGGAACGAGGGTGACGTCATAAAAGGTAGTTGGTTATTTATGAGATCTCAATGGTATCTTACGAGAATTTGCGAATAATTCATTTAAGACTGCAAGAATTCAAGATCAGCGAAAAACTATTTGGTGACGTGTTATTTAGCAATTAAGCTAGGAACATTTGGACAAAATGTGAAGTACAAATTGAACAACAAAAGAAAGAGAGAAAAACGGTCTCTCTCTCTCTCTCTCTCTCTCTCTGAACACACTCTGAGATCATGCTCTCTCCCTTTTTGGTTATCATATGGCTTAAACTACGTTAGTCTGTTCGGGTTTCAACATACCTTGCAACATTTTCTTAATTTTATAAATCTTTCTTTGGCTATCTTTTTAATTATTATATCTATGTATATAATTGTATTTTATATTATTGTATTATTTTATATTATATTATCCCTTTGTCGTCTTCTCATGCGGCTTCGCAAATCGTGCCCAAAGACGAGCAGGTTATTATCCGCTAACTGAGAGAGGGGATTGCGAAAACCTGTAAGTGTTTTCAGCTACTGAATATACCGTCACCCGTTGCGATACTTTCAACCGCAGCAGGGTCGAAGGTTACAACAGCGAGTGGTTGTTTGTAGATATTTGCTATTATTAATTATTATATCAGGAAATCAGAATGTATATTTCAAACAAATAATTCTATGGAAGCAATAATTATAGTATGTAGCGGCACAGGAGTCATTGGCCGAAGCAAGCCTCAGGTTGTTATTGTTGTGGTCCTCGAACCCGGACAATGCCACGGCACTCAAAAGTAACGTTCGAATATGTCCGGGCAATAAAGATAGTGTCACCTTGTAGGCTAACTGACGAATTCGAATTTACCGATGATACTCCCCCCCCCCCCCCGACCAGTATAAAACAGACAAACGCGATCAAACGACACCATTAGTTATCGAGTATCATTAACCGACTGCGAATCAACGAATTATTAGAGATCCTATTTCACGGCTTATAGTGTCTTAGTAAATTGACTGTACGAACTTCCGTGCGTGTATTTTCTGTACAAGTAAATTATTAAAGTTTTAAATACATTCGACGACTCAACATCAAGCGTCTCGTCTACTTATAAACATCCTCTTATATCACGAGCTCCTACAAACTGGTGACCCCGACGTGATCAACGGAACGAGGTATTTGTAAGTAGACTAAATTGATCTATCTATACGAATTAAGGAGTCGCAATGACTAGCAAAGACTACGCCAACACGGACGCGACACTTACTCACATCCGCGCTCCTCCGATCTGGAGCGACGATCCCGAATTATGGTTCATCGGACTGGAGACGCAATTCGAGATCGGCGGCATTACTAACGACGACGTTAAGTACAAAGTGGTCTGTCAGAGTATGGACAGATCGCACATGAATTTAGTGCGAGAAATACTTGCTAAGCCACCCGCGTCCGATAAATACGACTTGTTAAAGAACGCGCTCCTCCAAAGATTAGGCGACTCGGCTAGAATGAGGGCACGCAAGTTCCTTTGGCACGAACAGATGGGCGATAGGACCCCTTCGCAGTTCTATCGTGACCTCAGAAGCCTCGCCACGCCAGAAACTGCAGACGAATATGTGCGGGCAATCTGGGAGAGTCGCCTGCCGCTACATATGCAGCATATCTTGGCATCGAGCGAAGACTCGGATATCGAAAGGCTCACTAGGATCGCCGACCGGATACACGAAAACCAGCCGGAACCAGAACGTGTCGCAGCGATTAGTGCATACCGTAGCATGGCGGCATCGAATCCGTCGGCGATAGGCGCAGGACCCAGGGATCCCCTCGCTAACACCATCAAGGAAGTGCGCGATGATCTAATACGATCAATACGGGAGGAAATTAACGCACTCCGCATCGGAGACGGAAGACGACCACGATCACGCTCGCCCTCGCGCACGCGCTACCGCCGCTGATCGAGTTCTCGCGATACAACACGACATGACGGACTATGCTACTACCACGCTACGTTCCGAGAACGTGCGAGAAACTGCCACTCGCCATGTAAATGGAGGTCGGGAAACGCCACCAGCCGTCCGTAAACGCGGCGAACGAAGACGGCTTACCCTCACGCCGCATATTCATCACCGACAGGAACGCGGGCACCTCCTACTTGGTGGACACCGGTGCCGACATATCCGTATACCCACGCAGTATGATCCACAGGTCCACGATCAAGGGGGAATACGAGCTGTTCGCTGCCAACGGAACACGTATCGCGACCTATGGTACTATCACCGTCCACCTCAATTTATCCTTACGTCGAGCTTTCAAGTGGCATTTCACGGTGGCGGACGTAAAAACGCCCATGATTGGAATGGACTTTCTGTGCCACTTCGGGTTACTAGTCGACCCGCGAAATAAGAGGCTCATAGATACCGTGACCCGGCTCACATCGAAGGGATACGCCGCATCGAACAACGAGCCCTCGATTAAAACTATCAGCGGCGACTCTGCGTACCATCGACTCCTCGCGGAATACCCGGACCTTACACGACCACCGAGGTTTGGGAGAGAAAAGGCCCGACACAGCGTCGTCCACCACATCGAAACGACGCACGGCCCACCTGTCTACAATAAACCCCGCCGCCTCGCACCGGACCGACTACAACAAGTAAAGGCTGAATTCCAGCTGATGATTGAACAAGGCGTGATGCGTCCATCGAAAAGCCCGTGGGCATCACCCCTGCACGTCGTTCCGAAGAAAGACGGGAATCTTCGACCTTGCGGCGATTATCTTGCGTTGAACGCCCGCACGATACCCGACCGTTACACGCCGCCTCATATAAAAGGTTTCTCCCATCGGCTGCATGGTAAGCGTATATTTACCAAAATTGACTTAGTACGCGCGTTCGGACTATTCGAAGCGACAAATATGATGTTTGGCCTTCGAAACGCCGCGCAAACGTGTCAACGATTCGTCGACGAAATCACTCGCGGTCTTGACTTCGTCTACGCGTATATAGACGATTTCCTCGTTGCATCGGAGAACGAGGCCCAACACCTCGAACATCTACGCGTATTATTCGACCGCCTTAACAAATACGGCGTAGTAATTAACCTCGCGAAATCCGAATTCGCCGCGCGCGAAATCACGTTCCTCGGCTATTCGATAAACGCCGATGGAATTAAGCCGCCGAACGAACGCGTCGAAGCGATCAACAAAATGGCGAAGCCTACGAACTTTAAACAACTACGCAGATACCTCGGTATGATTAACTTCTACAGACCTTTCATACACACATAGTCTCGATTTTGGTAACGGGTCCATTCCTGAGCTTCCAGTTGAAGCTAAACTGTACCCGAGTCTCCTAGGACCATAGGGGTTGGGATACACCCAACCAGCGCGTAAGGCGCCCAGCACCTTACTACCTGTATTGGCTAAACCTGCAGGGGCTGTCGCCCATCTCAGGTGGAACGGGGCGTTTCTAAGCCCTACCGTCTCCCGGGACGGTTCCGGTGCAGTTGGGACGCTGCTCACCCGCCGACGGCCATTCGGGGGAGCCAACACCCCTTAAATCGGCCGTCTTCCTCCGGGCTTACACTCGACCCCCGTGGTACCAATCTAAGTCATTGGTGGGACTATCGTGTGGATGTACGGCCACGTCACTGCGGCCAGGTCGGCGACCTGCTAACCGAGCGCAGCAGACGTTTCATACCGGGGGCTGCAAATATCCTCCTACCACTCAACGACCTCCTTAAAGGCTCGAAAAAAAGGCAACGCGCCCATCGAATGGTCGAAACCCGCCGAGGAAAGCTTCGAGAAATCAAAACGCGCTCTCGCGGACGCCACGATGCTAGCGCATCCGATCCCTGGCGCTCCCGTAAGTCTAACGGTAGACGCGTCCGATTACGCAGTAGGAGCCTTCCTACAACAACGAGTGAACGACGAGTGACAGCCACTCGGTTTTGCCACGAAAACTTTAACCACGACGCAACAAAAATATAGCGCGTACGACCGAGAACTATTCGCGATGTATACCGCCGTTAAACACTTCCGATACGCCATGGAAGGTAGAGACTTCGCGATTTTTACGGACCACAGACCTCTTACCTTCGCGTTCCAACAAAAACTCGAAAAATGTTCGCCGCGGCAATTCCGCTACCTTGACTACATCGCGCAGTTCACGACGGACATTCGACACGTAAGCGGCGCAGAAAATGAAGTAGCCGACGCGCTATCCCGCATTAACTCGATCGAAAACGCAGTCGATTACCGAACGCTAGCTGCAGCGCAGAAAGACGACACGGAACTACGCGACGTATTAAACTCAAACGCCTGCACGCTACAGCTTAAAAAAGTACGACTCCCGGAGACCAAAGTACCAAGAGGTATACTGCGATATCTCTACCGAGAACCTACGACCGTTCATACCGAAATCGTTACGGCGCAGCATACTCCAATCGCTGCACGGACTTTCCCATCCGGGGATACGCGCCACGAAGAAACTGGTGACGACGCGTTTTGTCTGGCCGTCCATAAACAAAGATTGTCAAACGTGGACGCGACAATGTATACCTTGCCAGCGCAACAAAGTCACCAGGCACGTATCCACGCCAGTCGGAACAATTAGCCCATCGGCAGGCCGGTTCGAACACGTACACGTAGACATTATCGCAATGCAATATTCGCAAGGATTCCGATATTGTCTAACGTGTATCGACCGATTCTCGCGTTGGCCCGAAGCCATACCGATAGCCGACATAGAATGGTACCTCGTACCTCGTCAGGGTCATCCGGGCGTACCTCAGCGACCAGTGGATCACATACACCGGGAGGAGCGGAAAAGAAAGAAGACCGGTGGAGCGTGGCGTCCCGCAGGTTTCGGTGTTCGGGCCCACACTGTGGATCACTGCCTACGACTCCGTCCTCCGATGTCCGATGCCCCCGGGCATGGGCATGGCATGCTACGCTGACGACACCTTGGTCCTGGCCGGGGGACGCTGATGCCACGAGGCCGCGGACCTCGCGAGTGATGCCGTGGCGTGCACCGTACGCGCCATTCGGAGGCTCGGCTTGAGCGTGTCGCCGGCCAAATCCGAGGCCCTGGGGTTCTTCGACCACCGTCGCAGAGGACCCCCTCCTCCTGGACTGTCCGTGATCATCAACGGAGAAGTTGTCCCGGTGGAGGACCGGATGAAGCACCTGGGTCTCACCATCGACAGCCGATGGACGTATGGACCGCACTTCGAGCTCCTGGTCCCGAGGGCGACGACCACAGCCAACGCCTTATGCGGCCTACTACGGAACATCGGCTGAGCAGGATTGGGAGTCCGCCGACTCTACGAGGGAGTGGTCCGGTCCCGAGTCCTCTACGGGGCTCCCGTATGGGCCGAGGAACTGATGGGGAATCGCCGCAGCCGGATCCTGCTGAGGGGGCTGCAAAGGACGACCGCCATCCGCATAGCGAGGGGATACAGGACCATGTCCTACGAGTCAGCGACGGTGCTAGCGACGTCCCCTCCGTTCGAGCTGCGGGCCCTTGCGCTCTGACGGGTGTACACGCACCTGAGGGCCCCGCGCGCGGGCGGACGTACGACGGCGCCGCCGTCCGACGACCGATCGGCCCTGGACGTCCGAGTGGAGGCGAAGCTGGAGATCCGGGAGCGGTGGCGCTCTCAGCTGGCGGAAGAGGACGCCGCGCGGCCGCACCGTGCCGTTCGCGCCGTGCTTCCCAACTGGGAAGCCTGGAGAGACCAAGGCGGGGTCCCGCTGACCTTCAGGATGACGCAGCTGCTCACGGGACACGGAGTTTTCGGCGAGTACCTGCTAAGGATTCGGCGGATGGTGACTTCCATCTGCCATCACTGCAAGGAAGAGGAGGACACAGCGCAACACACGCTGGAGTTTTGTCCAGCGTGGGCAGAACCGCGCCGCGTCCTACGGCTCGACATCGGCGAGAGATTAGCCCCAGAAGCGGTCGTCGAGGCCATGCTCAGGGGCCGTCAGGAGTTCAACGCCGTCCGCACCTACTGCGAGCAAGTGATGCTGGCGAAGGAGCGAGCGGAGAGAGATCGGAAGAGAACGCGCGATCCTGCGAGATCGTCGCGCCAAAGAAATTCAGTACGCCGTAGGGGCGCGGCACTGCCGGCGCCCTAGCAGCGTCAAACTAGGGACGAGGCGTTAGGGGGTGTGGTCCCCCCTTGCGGCCCCAAACATAGACCGGGATGTCTCCCCTACAAACAGCTGGGAGAAGACGACGAGGAGCGACACCCCTTGTAGTAATTGTAAAAGAGCCCGAGGTCGCTTCTACCAAACGTCAGGACGACCAACGTGGAGTTTTAGTCGGTAAGAGTCCGACACTACTCTGCTGTTGCATGCAACAGCGAGTGTCCATCAGGATTTCTCCACGTACAAAAAAAAAAAAAAAAAAAAAAGTATATACCGGGCTTCACAGCGAACGTTACCTTGTGCTTCAAAATATAATCTACGTTTAACAAAGAGTTATCCCGTTGAGCGCGGATTCGTTATCGAACCTGAGGCCATTGTCGTTAGTGTTTAAACTCTCGTCGCCACTTGTATCACATACATATCCACTAATAGACCTTACATCGAGCGAGAGACGAAAATGATTAACGTCAGTGAATATTCGTTCAACGTACCTGGCACCATTCCTGATCTTAAGCCGACATATATATATATATATAAACAATATGTATATATATCTATATATATATATATTTACAGTATATCTATAAACAAAGTGAGGGTATTCTAATAGAAGTTGTAACATTCTCCTCTTTAATAATTTCGAACTTGTACTTGTAGGAGCTCATGATATAAGAGGATGTTTATAAGTAGACGAGACGCTTGATGTTGAGTCGTCGAATGTATTTAAAACTTTAATAATTTACTTGTACAGAAAATACACGCACGGAAGTTCGTACAGTCAATTTACTAAGACACTATAAGCCGTGAAATAGGATCTCTAATAATTCGTTGATTCGCAGTCGGTTAATGATACTCGATAACTAATGGTGTCGTTTGATCGCGTTTGTCTGTTTTATACTGGTCGGGGGGGGGGGGGAGTATCATCGGTAAATTCGAATTCGTCAGTTAGCCTACAAGGTGACACTATCTTTATTGCCCGGACATATTCGAACGTTACTTTTGAGTGCCGTGGCATTGTCCGGGTTCGAGGACCACAACAATAACAACCTGAGGCTTGCTTCGGCCAATGACTCCTGTGCCGCTACATACTATAATTATTGCTTCAATAGAATTATTTGTTTGAAATATACATTCTGATTTCCTGATATAATAATTAATAATAGCAAATATCTACAAACAACCACTCGCTGTTGTAACCTTCGACCCTGCTGCGGTTGAAAGTATCGCAACGGGTGACGGTATATTCAGTAGCTGAAAACACTTACAGGTTTTCGCAATCCCCTCTCTCAGTTAGCGGATAATAACCTGCTCGTCTTTGGGCACGATTTGCGAAGCCGCATGAGAAGACGACAAAGGGATAATATAATATAAAATAATACAATAATATAAAATACAATTATATACATAGATATAATAATTAAAAAGATAGCCAAAGAAAGATTTATAAAATTAAGAAAATGTTGCAAGGTATGTTGAAACCCGAACAGACTAACGTAGTTTAAGCCATATGATAACCAAAAAGGGAGAGAGCATGATCTCAGAGTGTGTTCAGAGAGAGAGAGAGAGAGAGAGAGAGAGAGAGAGAGAGAGAGAGAGAGACCGTTTTTCTCTCTTTCTTTTATTGTTCAATTTGTACTTCACATTTTGTCCAAATGTTCCTAGCTTAATTGCTAAATAACACGTCACCAAATAGTTTTTCGCTGATCTTGAATTCTTGCAGTCTTAAATGAATTATTCGCAAATTCTCGTAAGATACCATTGAGATCTCATAAATAACCAACTACCTTTTATGACGTCACCCTCGTTCCTTCTATTCAAACTTTTGTCCTGTCATGGGGGTTATAGCAGTGCCTCTCTCAATAGGCAAGGAGAAACAGACAGATACAAAATTTTCCCAACTATTTGCGTTTAGCATACAATAAGTTGGAGAATCGGTCAGGTCACACTTAGGGATGCTTAACTGTTTCAGAGCTCGTGAGGGTCTGGACAGTCATTAAGTTTCCACAGAGGCTAATTGAGGAAATCGTAAAATAACCGTCTACAGCCATTCCTGACAATAGTGACGACATTGACAATAGTCACGAATTTACGACTTCTCTTTAAAATAAACGAAAGAAATACGAACTACAGAACGAATCCAAACAGAGGTTGTCAGTACAACGTAGTCAAATGAAATGCAAAATATTTTGAGGACAAAATCAAATCAAAACTGAAGTAACAATAAATTTAAAATAATGCATTATTTTTCTAATATATACGATGCAAACGTGGACGCGGATTTGCGATAAATATGTGGCGACTCGTGTTGTTGTTTTGCCTCGGGATACGGTCACCGCCTTGGTGCACGAAACATAAGGATAGATAAACTCTGGGTAGGTCGATCAAAGACGAATTCGCGATCACGAGCGCGTCAGTTACTATCCGAATTATTGTTCGCGTTATCATACGAGATATTATACGAGTTATTAACAGCGATTAACAGAGTATACGAGTAATCGAGTTATCCGCGAGCGATCATACTCTACCTTTGCGAATACGTTTGTACGAGCGTCTCTCGACGGGAAGTGAGGGAAATGGACGTTGCTGTGAATTGGTTAATTTCTATGTTGGTGGTTAGAGAAAGATGCTAGCCGTCCTTGATAGAAAGTTGCAAGCGGGAAGCGTCGTTCGTGAGATAAACAGATCTCCCGTACCTTCTCGTAGTGGGTGGTGGATTTAAGGACTGCTAAAATAAAGACAGTTTAGTTTGTCCGTTTGAAGGGCCTTAGTTAACTAAATCCTAAAATTTATAGTGGTTCCTCAGGCTAACTGAACATGTCCTGTGGAGGTGCATCGACATCTGGTAATCATCGTGCCCGAAGAATAAGGTCTGTGTGTGGCGAGCTACGGGGCAGAGACCATTGGAATGTTTACTGTCAAGTGTCGCTACAACTATTTCTTTTTAAACAGAGCTATACAATTATTTTATATCTCTAATAGGTAAAACGTTCATCCCGTGACCGCGGCTACGTTAGGCGACTAGTTGTCGGCGTAGGCGGGAGTATGTGATTGTTGATAGTGACTCTTAATGTTTATTGCACAACTGCAAAATCTGATGGACCGTAACTGCTCCGGAATATAAATGTTACCGACTTCTTAATAACTGACTTTTAGCGTAGGCGACAACTCCTATTTATAATAAAACTATCGTGGGATAATTGCCACGTGACGGTTTATTTCCACGAGAACGCGGAGTTTCGGCACGTAATTATCTCCGCGGACGCTACAGTCTTCGTTTCCGTTGATGTTGCAGAGCGTTGCAGTTTTACATTTTGCTGATAATGAGTCGAACTCTTCTCGGCACGTGATTATCTTTGCTGACGGTCATACTCGATCCTTTGGCGCGCCGCAGCTACTTACCTCTGCTGCCTCTACCTGAGCAAATCATCGTCCCTCAGCTCCCATTGGCTGTTTACTGCATTGTGTACCGTGGTGGGGAGAGCGCGCACAAGCCAGTGTGCATCAGCTGGAGTGTCAATGTTACGCCAACTTTCAGCCGCGCAACACCTATCCCTACGTAGTCTTCGATATAACAAAGTGTCTCTACAAAATTTCTTGAAGTGTTTAAGGATTCGTAACGAATATTTTACGTGAGTTTGTTTATTATTTTATTGAAAGTGATGTAATGTGGATTTCACTGATCGCGGTACGCACGTTTCGTGAATTCCGGTTATTTTTCTTGTCGCTTCATTAATCCTTTCTTATCCATGGTGACATATTGTGAAATTTATTGATTGCAGCGCACATTGTAATGTAAAGTGCAATCTTATGGGGATATTCGTTGAAACCTGTTGCTTTTCCGCTCCAATAAGGGGTATCCTGTCAACTAAACACTATTTTTACTCTGTTTTGATGCCGAATACATCGCACTGAAGTTTTGCATGAAGTGTGCGCAGATCTGTAAAATCTCTTGGAGAATTTCGTTGAAATCGTCTTGTCGCGTCTCGCGCTTAACACGAGCCGTAACATGAGACAGGGTAAGAATATGTCATAACTCGCTAATGATGCGAGACACTACTCTGGGCATAATAGAATTAGGTAAAGAACGTTTAGGGGAATAAAAACGCAAAACGCTCAGATATTTGCACTTTATACAATATTAATCTACAACAGAAATTCAAATAATATCTTCGAGGAAATTCGCAAACCTCCGACGTTCGAACACCGAATAATAATAACAAACGGGAATTATAAAAACCTGTCAATTACAACATGCTCAGATACTTTTACTACGTATTAATTTACCAATCAAAATTAAAACAATTCTATCAGGGAAACTCGCGAACCGCCATGGCGTGGGCACCGAACAATAATAATAAACGGAAATTGCAAAAGCCTATCAATTACAATGTAACGTGTTAATCTAGAACTGAAGTTGGAACAATAAGTAACGATCATGTTGAAAAACTGATCGCAGCTCGCGAAACGCGCGCGTGTTACATAGAATATGGAGATGGGAAAGCAGCAAATACGTAAAACTAGTTGGAACTCGTGAAATACGCGTGTCACAAGCAGTTAATTACGTAACATGCCACATTGGATAAATAGGAGTAATAGAACAACGAGCCTATGAGAGACCAAACAGGAGTCGCGAAATGTGCGTGCTGAGATCAATCGACTACAAAACATGTCACTTTGAGTTAGGAAGGAACGATATGGCAACGAATATGAAATACCCAATTGAAACTTGTGCACGCTGCAATTACTAAATTCCACAATATGTCACGAAAAATCAATTGAAATTAGTTCACAATCGCAATAGACAATGATCGACGAACGGACGAACTAAGGACAACGAATACAGGAATGTGCAAATAATACGAAATTTTTCTATATGTATTTTCCAGAATGTGCATCGCCTTTTGCAAGCAGGAAGAAATAGAAGAAAATCATGATCTTTTGAATAGAATAATTCCACAACCTCAGCCACCACCACAACCTAGGTATTATTGTCTGATACGAATTGTACCTGCCCACCGCACCCCGGACCATTCAATTTGTAGACGTTGTTTCTACGATTTAACTATACTGCAAGAGGACTTACAGATGTACGAAGAAGCAAATTATCATAGCATTTGCGGAGTCTTAGGCCTCACACGTGCCATTCGTTGCAATAGATGCGAAGGACGAATAGGACGGCTAACACCCGTAGAAGAATGTCTCGACTGCGCCGAGCGGTTACCTCTGCTGACTGCAAATGAGAAACATGAGTTAGCTCGGGGGCAATTAGTCCGCATTAATACAAAGAACAGAGTCCAAAGTTACACCGATCAGTTATTTATAAATACGGAAGTAACATAGCTTTTATAACTATAAAAGCTCCAACAAATCTTTTTTTTTTTGATATCTTATTTTATTAAAAAAATACGTGGCTGTAAAAATGTAAAAGCATTGTGAATAAAACTACTTTAAGAATTATTAATACTTTATTTCTTTTCTTTTCTTTTCGAGAGAGAGAGAGAGGGAGAGAGAGAGAGATGGGGCCGTTTGCGATGAGTACAATATGTGCAGGAGACTGGTATATATTAGGTTTGATCGTGAGGTTTAATCGATATTATAGTTCGTTGATGTAACCGTCGAATATATTTAAAATGATGAATTAGAGTACAACCCGTTATTCGCTGAGTCGCTCGTACAGAGTAAAAATCGCAAGGTCGATTGCGAATAATGGACTCTCGCTGGAATGGAAACTCGCTGGATCACTCGTATAACTCGGGTAAATAATTCGCTGATAACTAGATGATAACTGATTGCTCGTGAATTTAGGATTTACCTTCATTTTCATGGTAATCACGCAAATACAAAAGTAAAATGACAAAAAGTGCGCTTTATAAATAATCGAATTACTAATTGTTAATTATCCTCTCAAATCCAAAATTTCATCTGATCGGCTCTTACTATTCCTGTAAAGGGCATGCGTGTCAAATAAAACCCATCTATATCTGTAACAACATATCTATTTTTCTCTAAAATCTTTTCAATGACGTTGGGACTTTCAAATTTCGGTACCACTATTCGGTATCTACTCCCGGTGCGACGTCCTGCGACGTCCGAATTGCGGATCATCACGTATTGTCGATTTGATACTCTGTCACTTTTTTATGTTTTCTGTCGTAGGCGCGATTACTTTCCTGCTCAGGCTTGTCACATTTTCCTGTCGCTTAATGAAGCCGACCTGATTTATTTCAAACAACAATTGCGAATAACTTTCTTCCGTTGACCTGCAAACTGTATTGTTCTAGGCGAATTCGACTGGACTCGGTCCCATTTCCCGGGTGTTTCCGGCAATTTTGCCAGCATCGGTGTCCCGTTTGCCTGTGAAGTACCGAATGTGACCTGTTCGACTACATTATTAATTAGGAATTCTTTGAATGGCCCAGTCGAGAAAACAAAAGCCTCGATTGCTAATTACTCGTCTGGGTCTACTTTAAGTTCTAAAATATTTCGTCATGAAAACTCATGTCGGTAAACGCCAACCTTTTATGTTTTTGTCGACTGGCATGGGTACAACCGTTTGAAAAGGTACGTTACCCTTTCTTAACTATGCAAATATCCTTCGATTTTACCGTTATTCGGCGAAAACTTTAAGCATTTCAAACAATTGCCAAAATATTTCTGTCTTACTTTCTGTCAACCAACGAACTCTACTAATACTTTCGACGATTTTATTGAATCCTAAATGACACGTTGTAATGACATTATTTTCCAAGTACAGCTCGTGCTAATCGCCGATGGAATCGAAGGCAGGCATCCTCCAATCGGCTCAATATCAATGGTCAGCGACCATCGAGCGTGCGATCAGTACGTTTTTGCTGCCAGACATTTGGTAAATTTTTCTAACATAATTGCTAAATAACATGTGGATGGCTACCCCCAGCGGGATATCTCCAGTTTGACTATTTGATTTCTCTAGTGAGATCAGTGGGGTGTAATATATATATGTCGGAGATGAAAGGACACCGGGCCTTCCCCTGGAATTCTTGGGAAAACTCCCTGATCGTTCTAAATGCCCTGATTGTAATTGTTCGAGACTTGCGATAATGAGCTTGGGCTCGAGGCGACAACTAGTCGCCGAACGTAGCCGCGGTCACGAGATGCACGATTTATTTAACAAAGATATAGAATAACCGGATAGCTCTCCTTGAAAGAAAATATTTCTAGCGGCACGTGAGAGTAAACATTTCGATGGTCGGCGCCCCATGGCTCGCCACACACAGACTCTATTCTTTGGGCAAGATGAGTGCCAAATGTCAACGCATCTCCATAACATATACTCAGATAACTAGAGGACCCGCTATAAATCATAGGATCCGGTTACCTAAAGTTCTTCAAACGGATAAACAGCCTTTATCCTAACAGTCGCTAAATCTGTCACCTACTGCGGAAAGATAAAGGAAACCCGCTTCTTCCACGAACGACGCTTCCCGCTAGCAACTCCCTCCCTCAAGGGCGGTTAGCATCTTTTTCTAACCACCAACGTGGGAATTAACCAATTAACAGCAACGTCCATTTCCCTCACCTTTCGAACGAGGATCTTCCTTGACGAATCCGATGATCTCGTGCCCTTAGACACACCCCGTCATAGTTTTCCTCTGGGGCATCATCGTGACGGAAATTCATTCTTTGGTGCGCCCTCATTAGCAAGAAAGAATAAGGCCTTTACGAACAGTGACTATTACTCTTTTGTTGACCAAGAGTAGGACTTAGATTTTGTGAGAGCATACATCTATCATCCCGTTGACCGCGGATTCGTTATCGATCCTGAGGCCATTGTCGTTAGTGTCTAACTACCGTCGCGACTTATACCGAACACTTCCACCAATAAACATTACTTCAAGCGAGCAACGAAAATGAGTAACGCTAACAACAATTCATCGAATGATCCTAACTCCATTCCTGACATGAACCCGACATATATATACATATATATTAGAAATAGATAGAAATATATTATTATATATAGAATATTGTTAAAAGCGTTCGTTAAATTGTTTAATGTTAAATCTTGTCAAGTTATGTCTATTCGTGTTAAATAATTTAAGTGTAATATAATTTAGTTAAATTGAACAATGGTAACTGAGGAATTAATACGCGCTCACAACTCAAAAGATGATTTAACGTAAAACTCCAATAATAATTCGACATCAGAAGTGGGATCAGTGCCATTTATAACTATGCAAGAGCATATTGCTATTATGCGAGACTTGATTCAGACGTTGGTGCAAAAACCAAGTGCGGAACCTGCAAAAATATCGCTTCCACGTTTTAATCCCGAAATCGCGGGCGCCGATCCGGGCGCGTGGAGTAACGTTGTTAATCTGCTTATGAAGGACAACCCTCTACGGGACAGCGAGTTATTTTCTGCGTTAAATGCTGCCTTAAACGGTTCAGCAGCGCATTGGCTCGCGCAGATTATGAACGGTGAAGGGATGACCTGGCCAGCGTTTAGGGAACTTTTTACTACGCGTTGTGGCGGCCAAGAGACAACAAGCTCGACGCTACTGAAGATACTCAGGGAACCGCCAGCGAAGGACGAAAACATGGCAGCTTACGCTATTCGCATCCGTTCTCTCCTGAAGTCGAAGTTGCAAAATGCATCTATGGCTGAAATATTTAACGCCATCGCTCTTTATCATGTGAGTTCACACGACCAGCGCATTGAACAAATAGCGCTTGGGAACGATGTCAAGACCGAGGAGCAATTTTTAAAGGAGATGAGAGCCCTATCTTTCACGAGGCCGGCGCCAACACCAGATAACACACAAGAAAACCCCGAAGCCAAACGATACAAGCCGTTTGACTTCCGGATTAGGTGCCGTTACTGTGGAATCCTTGGGCATAAAGCAGCGGAATGCCGCGTGAGGATAAGGACCGAGAACCGGAAGAATACACGACGTCCAGAGGGAAGTCGACCAGCCGCATCGTCCAAGGTTTCCTGTTTCAAATGTCGAGAAGAGGGTCATATTGCGCCTAATTGTTCGTTGTCGCGGAAAGGGAAAAATGGCAGCAGCACACCGAAAGGAAGCTGTAATTCCAATGTCGAGTACCGGGTAGACTCCTGTGCAATAGAGGCTCCAATTGGTAGATTAACTCATCTGGGTGAGTCGTTTCCATTTTGCTTCGATTCTGGAGCTGAGTGTTCATTGATTAAAGAGTCCATGGCTTTGAAATTTTCTGGTAAAAGATTGACTGATACAATTGTAATGCGGGGATTGGGTAATTCTTGTATAAAATGTACAACACAAATTTTGTCCATTGTACGCATTAACGAACTTACATTGGAGATAATTTTTCATGTTCTTCCAGATAGTCATTTAAAACATGATATAATGATTGGTCGTGAGATTTTAAGTCAGGGTTTTGACGTGATTATCACTCAAAACGGTATCACTATAAGTAGAACGAAAATGGTTAATGTGTGTGATAAAGTCGCTGAAAAAGAAATTGACATTAATGAGGTTGATACGGATGTTGTTGGAGATGATAAAAGCCGGTTGATTTCTGTCCTTGAAAAATATAAAGACTCGTTTATTACAGGTTTCCCTCGTGCTCGCGTTAACACAGGTCAGTTAGAGATACGGCTGATTGACCCAAACGTTACAGTGCAAAGAAGTCCTTATAGACTTAGCGAGGAGGAGCGTAGACTCGTACGTGAAAGGATACACAAGTTAATTGAAGCGAAAATTGTTCGGCCTAGTAATTCTCCGTTTGCGAGCCCTATATTGCTTGTGAAGAAGAAAGATCAGATCAGATCGCGAGGTTGAAACAGGCTAGATACTTTATTAGTCTGGACATGGCTAGTGGATTTCATCAAATCCCTATTCATCCAAATTCGACAGAGTATACAGCGGTTGTTACTCCGAATGGGCAATACGAGTATGTTACGATGCGGTTTGGATTGAAAAATGCTCCATCCGTCTTTCAGAGAGCTATTTTCAAGGCTTTGGGTGATCTTGCTTATTCGTATGTTGTGGTTTATTTGGATGATGTTTTAATTATTGCCGATTCAATAGACCAAGCTTTAGAGAGATTGGATGTCGTATTGAAAACTCTCGTGAGTGCTGGTTTTTCTTTAAATTTCACTAAATGCTCTTTTCTAAAGACAACAGTTCTCTATTTGGGGTATGTAATTCATAACGGTGAGGTTCGTCCCAATCCAGGGAAAATACAGGCTTTGAGTTCTTTACCCGCTCCGTCAACTGTTACACAGCTGAGACAATTTATTGGTTTGGCTTCTTACTTTCGGATATTTGTTCCCAAATTTTCACAAATAATGAAACCTTTATATGCACTCACTTCCGGTAATAAGAATATAAATTGGTTGGATAGGCATGAAAAGATTAGGGAGAAAGTTATTTCTATTTTGACTAATGCTCCGGTGTTAATGATATTCGATCCTAATTACCCGATCGAGTTACATACGGACGCCAGCTCAGATGGTTATGGGGCCATTTTAATGCACAAAGTCGAAGGTAGGAACAGAGTAGTGGAATACTACAGTAAGAAAACCAGTCCTGCGGAATCTAAGTACCATTCGTATGAATTGGAGACATTGGCAGTTGTCAATGCCGTTAAACATTTCCGTCATTATCTTCATGGACGAAAATTCCTCGTTGTTACCGATTGCAATTCTTTGAGGGCGTCCAGTCACAAAGTAAATTTAAGCGACAGGGTTCACCGGTGGTGGGCTTATCTACAGAATTTTACCTTTGATATCATCTATCGAGAAGGCAAACGAATGGCTCACGTAGATTTCTTTTCGCGGAACCCCATAGATATTGATCACAGACCGATTAACAAAGTCGAAGAAAAGGAAATTAATTTGGCTGAAATTTCGGAAGATTGGTTACTAGTAGAACAACGCCGCGATCCTCAAATCTTAGAAGTCGCTAGTAAACTACAAAACAACGAGCTCGCGGAAGACATCGCACATACGTATGAATTACGATCCGGTATTCTTCATCGTAAAATTCAAAGGAGAGGTAGAACGCTCAGCTTGCCTATTGTCCCCAGAGGTTTTAGGTGGTCTGTTATTAATCACGTACACCAGTCGATTATGCACTTAGGTTGGGACAAAACGCTTGATAAGCTGTACGAGTATTACTGGTTCGAAGGAATGGCGAAATATGTTCGCAAATTCGTAGAGAACTGTCATGCTTGTAGAGTTTCGAAGGCAAACTCTGGTAAAATGCAAGCTGAATTACATCCCATACCTAAGACCAGCATACCTTGGCATACAATCCATATGGACATAACCGGTAAATTGAGTGGTAAAAGTGATTCAAAAGAATACGTAATTGTTTTGATCGATGCCTTTACAAAATTTGTATATCTACATCATACCCGTAAAATAGATTCACTTAATACTATTAAAGCACTCAAATCTGCAATATTTTTATTTGGGAGTCCTTGCCGGATAATAGCGGATCAAGGAAGGTGTTTTACCGGTAAAGAGTTCAAAGATTTCTGTCAAGAAAAACAAATCAAGCTTCACTTGATAGCAACCGGGGCTAGTAGGGCTAATGGACAGGTGGAACGTGTTATGGGAACGTTGAAAAATATGTTTACGACGGTAGAAACGACCGGACGGTCTTGGCAAGAAGCGGTTGGTAAGATACAATTGGCTTTGAATTGCACTACCAATCGTGTGACAAAATCAAGTCCGTTGGAGTTACTTATTGGTAAAGCAGTTAGACCCTATGGTTTATTGTTGCCCGACAATATTGTGGAAAGAGAAATAAATATCTCTGATGTAAGGCAGCGGGCTATACAGAATATGGAGGTTAACGCTAAGTATGAAAAAGAGAGATTTGATAAAGCTAAGGCTAAAGTAGTTAGATTTAATCTTGGTGATTTTGTTTTACGCAAAAATGAGGAGAGAAATCAAACCAAGTTAGATCCAAAGTTCAGGGGTCCATTTGTGATAGCGGAGATTTTGGACGGAGATAGGTACATCTTAGTATTCAGCCGTTAGACGGCAAACGATCATACAAATACAGCCATGACAGATTGAGGAAAATGCCAGACGGACGCATTCCTGCTGAGTTGGACGTCTGCGGTGATGACGATAGCAGTGACAATGATGATATGGGTACACCGATCGCAGAGGATCACTAACACTATGACCATAACACCTAGCATAGTGTTCTCACGCACGCTTAGTGTGGTGATGCGATATAGTTCAATGTTTCCTTATGTGTCCAGTGTGGCGATGCGATGAAGTTCAATGTTTTCTTATGTGCCCAGTGTGGCAGTGTGACGAAGTTCGATAATGTGATGCAATCAGGTGCAAGATCGAGCATAATGGTTCACATGCGCTTACGGGTGGTTATGTGGTCCAAAGAAATTAGATGCGAGATCAACACACCGTTACCGAATTTAGTTCGGGTGTCATTAGCACTATGGCCATAACATCTAGCATAGTGCTTCCACGAACACTCAGTGTGATAATGCGAACTAGAAAAGTGAGATTCATTCGTGTACGAAATCGAAAATGATCTGTCGTGTCATTAAAATTTGAAGGACAATCCGCAGAATGCAACCAATACCCTGAATACTAATCATAATTCTACCGAATTCTATTTTCTTTTATCTTTGTCATCAAACATCCGATCAGAATCTCTGCCGTTGAACTGGACCCATGGCTTATTGAAATGTTTGGTTAAATTGTGAATAATGTCAGTTGTATTAAGTCTATTGTGATGCAAATTGAATATTGTAGATGCACCCGAGGACGAGTGATTGTCAGGATGGCCGTGTCGGAGATGTAGAGACATCGAGCATTTCTTTGGAATACTTGGGCTCGATGTGACGCAACTGGTCGCTGAACGTAGCCACGGTCTCGGGATGAACGTTTAACTTGAAGTTCCGATATTGTGGGACACGCTGTATTAACGGACAAGTCCCGACCAGGAGCAATGTCGGCTCTATGCAGGACTGCCTAGCAACGGTGCCTGGAATGTTGTTGATATTTCTAATCAATATGTAATTGACAAATGAGATCCAGGCAGTCTTTTATTGAGATCTCCTTGGCGAGTTTACAGATATCGGGCAGTCAGTCTAGAAGATACCAAGCGATAGAGCTAACGTATTCTGCGATAAGAGAAAATACAGATTATTGTACAAAGAGTTTCCCGTTGACCGTGAATTCGTTTGAACCCAAGAATATTGGTAAAAGCGTTCGTTACATTGTTTAATGTTAAATTTTGTCAAGTTATATCTATTCGTGTTAAATAATTTAAGTGTAATATAATTTAATTAAATTGAACAATGGTAAATCCAACTGAGGAATTAATACGCGCTCACAACTCAAAAGACGATTTAACGCAAAACTCCAATAATAATTCGACATATATATATGTCGGGTTGATGTCAGGAATGGAGCTAGGATCGTTCGATGAATTGTTATTAGTGTTACTCATTTACGTTGCTCGCTTGAAGCAGTGTTTGTTGATGGAAGTGTTCGGTACAAGTCGCGACGGTAGTTTAGACACTAACGACAATGGCCTCAGGATCGATAACGAATCCGCGGTCAACGGGATAATAGATGTACTTTATCTCAAAGTCTAAGTCTGACTCCGCGTACTCTCCGTAACACAAGGTTATGCACTGAAGGCACTAATTGACTGACTGATCAGAGCGCAGAAGAAGAATGAATTCCCATCACGGTGACGCTGTCGAGGAAAACTGTGATGGGGTGTGTCTAGGGGCACGAGGTCATCGGATTCGTCCAGGAAGGTCCTCGTTCGGATGGTGAGGGAAATGGACGTTGCTGTTAATTGATTAATTCCCATGTTGGTGGTTAGAAAAAGATGCTAACCGCCCTTGAGGGAGAGAGTTGCTAACGGGAAGCGTCGTTCGTGGAAGAAGCAGATTTCCTTTATCTTTCCGCAGTAGGTGACAGATTTAGCGACTGTTAGGATAAAGGCTGTTTATCCGTTTGAAGAACTTTAGGTAACCAGATCCTATGATTTATAGCGGGTCCTCTAGTTATCTGAGTATATGTTATGGAGATGCGTTGACATTCGGCACTCATCTTGCCCAAAGAATAGAGTCTGTGTGTGGCGAGCCATGGGGCACCGAAAATCGAAATGTTTACTGTTACGTGCCGCTAGAAATATTTTCTTTCAAGGAGAGCTATCCGGTTATTCTATATCTTTGTTAAATAAATCGTGCATCTCGTGACCGCGGCTACGTTCGGCGACTAGTTGTCGCCTCGAGCCCAAGCTCATTATCGCAAGTCTCGAACAATTATAATCATGGCATTTATCAAGGGGAGTTTTCCCCAGAACTCCAAGGGAAGGCCCGGTGTCCTTTCATCTCTCTCTCTCTCTCTCTCTCTCTCTCTATATATATATATATATATATATATATATATATATATATATATATATATATATATATATATATATATATATAATATATATATATATATATATATATATATATATACATATGTCGGGTAGACATTATGATTAAGGGCGTGTAACGGACCTCCGTTTGGTTGAGATATTGTTATTACGCAATGAAGATGGCCTTCGCTAGTACGAATATGAGGATTGCAGAATTTGACAAGTAGCCGTGGTAACTGAGTATTCGAGACGCTAATGACAATGATCTTAGGTTCAGTAACGAATCCGCGGTCAACGGGATAACAGATGTACTTTGTCCCGAAGTCCAAGTCGGACGCCGATCGTAAAGACGTGATACTCTTTGATAGGGACGCACGAGAGAGAGTGGGTCTCCGTCGCAGTGATGCTGCGGAGGAAAACTATATTGAGGTGTCTCTCAGGGCACGAGATCATCGGATTCGTCGAGGACAACCCTTATTCGGAAAGTGAGGGAAATGAACGTTGCTGTTAATTGGTTAATTTCTATGCTGGTGGTTAGAAAAGGATGCTAGTCGTCCTTGAAAGAAAGTTGCTGGCGGAAAACGTCGTTCGTGGGAAAGTAGGTTTCTCCTATCTTCCGGGGTAAAGGCCATTGAAGCGTTTATTGTTGAGTGCCGCTAGAACTAATTTCTCTCAAGGAGAGCTATCCGGTTATTCTATATCTTTGTTAAATAAACCGTGCATCCCGTGACCGCGGCTACGTTGGGCGACTAGCTGTCGCCTCGAGCCCCAGCTCATTATCGCAAATCTCAGACAATTATAATTGGTTAACTTATAAGAATTAAAGTATTGGGGAGTTTCCACGAAATTCCAGAGGGAAAGCCCGGTGTCCTTTCCTCTCCGACATATATATACAACCCTGAGAAACAAGTAGCGTGGAAGAAATCTGAACACACTTACCATTTATAGAAAACTAAAAAGAAAACACCCCACTGATCTCACTAGAGAAATCAAATAGTCAAACTGGAGATATCCCGCTGGGGGTAGCCATCCACATGTTATTTAGCAATTATGTTAGAAAAATTTACCAAATGTCTGGCAGCAAAAACGTACTGATCGCACGCTCGATGGTCGCTGACCATTGATATTGAGCCGATTGGAGGATGCCTGCCTTCGATTCCATCGGCGATTAGCACGAGCTGTACTTGGAAAATAATGTCATTACAACGTGTCATTTAGGATTCAATAAAATCGTCGAAAGTATTAGTAGAGTTCGTTGGTTGACAGAAAGTAAGACAGAAATATTTTGGCAATTGTTTGAAATGCTTAAAGTTTTCGCCGAATAACGGTAAAATCGAAGGATATTTGCATAGTTAAGAAAGGGTAACGTACCTTTTCAAACGGTTGTACCCATGCCAGTCGACAAAAACATAAAAGGTTGGCGTTTACCGACATGAGTTTTCATGACGAAATATTTTAGAACTTAAAGTAGACCCAGACGAGTAATTAGCAATCGAGGCTTTTGTTTTCTCGACTGGGCCATTCAAAGAATTCCTAATTAATAATGTAGTCGAACAGGTCACATTCGGTACTTCACAGGCAAACGGGACACCGATGCTGGCAAAATTGCCGGAAACACCCGGGAAATGGGACCGAGTCCAGTCGAATTCGCCTAGAACAATACAGTTTGCAGGTCAACGGAAGAAAGTTATTCGCAATTGTTGTTTGAAATAAATCAGGTCGGCTTCATTAAGCGACAGGAAAATGTGACAAGCCTGAGCAGGAAAGTAATCGCGCCTACGACAGAAAACATAAAAAAGTGACAGAGTATCAAATCGACAATACGTGATGATCCGCAATTCGGACGTCGCAGGACGTCGCACCGGGAGTAGATACCGAATAGTGGTACCGAAATTTGAAAGTCCCAACGTCATTGAAAAGATTTTAGAGAAAAATAGATATGTTGTTACAGATATAGATGGGTTTTATTTGACACGCATGCCCTTTACAGGAATAGTAAGAGCCGATCAGATGAAATTTTGGATTTGAGAGGATAATTAACAATTAGTAATTCGATTATTTATAAAGCGCACTTTTTGTCATTTTACTTTTGTATTTGCGTGATTACCATGAAAATGAAGGTAAATCCTAAATTCACGAGCAATCAGTTATCATCTAGTTATCAGCGAATTATTTACCCGAGTTATACGAGTGATCCAGCGAGTTTCCATTCCAGCGAGAGTCCATTATTCGCAATCGACCTTGCGATTTTTACTCTGTACGAGCGACTCAGCGAATAACGGGTTGTACTCTAATTCATCATTTTAAATATATTCGACGGTTACATCAACGAACTATAATATCGATTAAACCTCACGATCAAACCTAATATATACCAGTCTCCTGCACATATTGTACTCATCGCAAACGGCCCCATCTCTCTCTCTCTCCCTCTCTCTCTCTCTCGAAAAGAAAAGAAAAGAAATAAAGTATTAATAATTCTTAAAGTAGTTTTATTCACAATGCTTTTACATTTTTACAGCCACGTATTTTTTTAATAAAATAAGATATCAAAAAAAAAAAGATTTGTTGGAGCTTTTATAGTTATAAAAGCTATGTTACTTCCGTATTTATAAATAACTGATCGGTGTAACTTTGGACTCTGTTCTTTGTATTAATGCGGACTAATTGCCCCCGAGCTAACTCATGTTTCTCATTTGCAGTCAGCAGAGGTAACCGCTCGGCGCAGTCGAGACATTCTTCTACGGGTGTTAGCCGTCCTATTCGTCCTTCGCATCTATTGCAACGAATGGCACGTGTGAGGCCTAAGACTCCGCAAATGCTATGATAATTTGCTTCTTCGTACATCTGTAAGTCCTCTTGCAGTATAGTTAAATCGTAGAAACAACGTCTACAAATTGAATGGTCCGGGGTGCGGTGGGCAGGTACAATTCGTATCAGACAATAATACCTAGGTTGTGGTGGTGGCTGAGGTTGTGGAATTATTCTATTCAAAAGATCATGATTTTCTTCTATTTCTTCCTGCTTGCAAAAGGCGATGCACATTCTGGAAAATACATATAGAAAAATTTCGTATTATTTGCACATTCCTGTATTCGTTGTCCTTAGTTCGTCCGTTCGTCGATCATTGTCTATTGCGATTGTGAACTAATTTCAATTGATTTTTCGTGACATATTGTGGAATTTAGTAATTGCAGCGTGCACAAGTTTCAATTGGGTATTTCATATTCGTTGCCATATCGTTCCTTCCTAACTCAAAGTGACATGTTTTGTAGTCGATTGATCTCAGCACGCACATTTCGCGACTCCTGTTTGGTCTCTCATAGGCTCGTTGTTCTATTACTCCTATTTATCCAATGTGGCATGTTACGTAATTAACTGCTTGTGACACGCGTATTTCACGAGTTCCAACTAGTTTTACGTATTTGCTGCTTTCCCATCTCCATATTCTATGTAACACGCGCGCGTTTCGCGAGCTGCGATCAGTTTTTCAACATGATCGTTACTTATTGTTCCAACTTCAGTTCTAGATTAACACGTTACATTGTAATTGATAGGCTTTTGCAATTTCCGTTTATTATTATTGTTCGGTGCCCACGCCATGGCGGTTCGCGAGTTTCCCTGATAGAATTGTTTTAATTTTGATTGGTAAATTAATACGTAGTAAAAGTATCTGAGCATGTTGTAATTGACAGGTTTTTATAATTCCCGTTTGTTATTATTATTCGGTGTTCGAACGTCGGAGGTTTGCGAATTTCCTCGAAGATATTATTTGAATTTCTGTTGTAGATTAATATTGTATAAAGTGCAAATATCTGAGCGTTTTGCGTTTTTATTCCCCTAAACGTTCTTTACCTAATTCTATTATGCCCAGAGTAGTGTCTCGCATCATTAGCGAGTTATGACATATTCTTACCCTGTCTCATGTTACGGCTCGTGTTAAGCGCGAGACGCGACAAGACGATTTCAACGAAATTCTCCAAGAGATTTTACAGATCTGCGCACACTTCATGCAAAACTTCAGTGCGATGTATTCGGCATCAAAACAGAGTAAAAATAGTGTTTAGTTGACAGGATACCCCTTATTGGAGCGGAAAAGCAACAGGTTTCAACGAATATCCCCATAAGATTGCACTTTACATTACAATGTGCGCTGCAATCAATAAATTTCACAATATGTCACCATGGATAAGAAAGGATTAATGAAGCGACAAGAAAAATAACCGGAATTCACGAAACGTGCGTACCGCGATCAGTGAAATCCACATTACATCACTTTCAATAAAATAATAAACAAACTCACGTAAAATATTCGTTACGAATCCTTAAACACTTCAAGAAATTTCGTAGAGACACTTTGTTATATCGAAGACTACGTAGGGATAGGTGCTGCGCGGCTGAAAGTTGGCGTAACATTGACACTCCAGCTGATGCACACTGGCTTGTGCGCGCTCTCCCCACCACGGTACACAATGCAGTAAACAGCCAATGGGAGCTGAGGGACGATGATTTGCTCAGGTAGAGGCAGCAGAGGTAAGTAGCTGCGGCGCGCCAAAGGATCGAGTATGACCGTCAGCAAAGATAACCACGTGCCGAGAAGAGTTCGACTCATTATCAGCAAAATGTAAAACTGCAACGCTCTGCAACATCAACGGAAACGAAGACTGTAGCGTCCGCGGAGATAATTACGTGCCGAAACTCCGCGTTCTCGTGGAAATAAACCGTCACGTGGCAATTATCCCACGATAGTTTTATTATAAATAGGAGTTGTCGCCTACGCTAAAAGTCAGTTATTAAGAAGTCGGTAACATTTATATTCCGGAGCAGTTACGGTCCATCAGATTTTGCAGTTGTGCAATAAACATTAAGAGTCACTATCAACAATCACATACTCCCGCCTACGCCGACAACTAGTCGCCTAACGTAGCCGCGGTCACGGGATGAACGTTTTACCTATTAGAGATATAAAATAATTGTATAGCTCTGTTTAAAAAGAAATAGTTGTAGCGACACTTGACAGTAAACATTCCAATGGTCTCTGCCCCGTAGCTCGCCACACACAGACCTTATTCTTCGGGCACGATGATTACCAGATGTCGATGCACCTCCACAGGACATGTTCAGTTAGCCTGAGGAACCACTATAAATTTTAGGATTTAGTTAACTAAGGCCCTTCAAACGGACAAACTAAACTGTCTTTATTTTAGCAGTCCTTAAATCCACCACCCACTACGAGAAGGTACGGGAGATCTGTTTATCTCACGAACGACGCTTCCCGCTTGCAACTTTCTATCAAGGACGGCTAGCATCTTTCTCTAACCACCAACATAGAAATTAACCAATTCACAGCAACGTCCATTTCCCTCACTTCCCGTCGAGAGACGCTCGTACAAACGTATTCGCAAAGGTAGAGTATGATCGCTCGCGGATAACTCGATTACTCGTATACTCTGTTAATCGCTGTTAATAACTCGTATAATATCTCGTATGATAACGCGAACAATAATTCGGATAGTAACTGACGCGCTCGTGATCGCGAATTCGTCTTTGATCGACCTACCCAGAGTTTATCTATCCTTATGTTTCGTGCACCAAGGCGGTGACCGTATCCCGAGGCAAAACAACAACACGAGTCGCCACATATTTATCGCAAATCCGCGTCCACGTTTGCATCGTATATATTAGAAAAATAATGCATTATTTTAAATTTATTGTTACTTCAGTTTTGATTTGATTTTGTCCTCAAAATATTTTGCATTTCATTTGACTACGTTGTACTGACAACCTCTGTTTGGATTCGTTCTGTAGTTCGTATTTCTTTCGTTTATTTTAAAGAGAAGTCGTAAATTCGTGACTATTGTCAATGTCGTCACTATTGTCAGGAATGGCTGTAGACGGTTATTTTACGATTTCCTCAATTAGCCTCTGTGGAAACTTAATGACTGTCCAGACCCTCACGAGCTCTGAAACAGTTAAGCATCCCTAAGTGTGACCTGACCGATTCTCCAACTTATTGTATGCTAAACGCAAATAGTTGGGAAAATTTTGTATCTGTCTGTTTCTCCTTGCCTATTGAGAGAGGCACTGCTATAACCCCCATGACAGGACAAAAGTTTGAATAGAAGGAACGAGGGTGACGTCATAAAAGGTAGTTGGTTATTTATGAGATCTCAATGGTATCTTACGAGAATTTGCGAATAATTCATTTAAGACTGCAAGAATTCAAGATCAGCGAAAAACTATTTGGTGACGTGTTATTTAGCAATTAAGCTAGGAACATTTGGACAAAATGTGAAGTACAAATTGAACAATAAAAGAAAGAGAGAAAAACGGTCTCTCTCTCTCTCTCTCTCTCTCTCTCTCTCTGAACACACTCTGAGATCATGCTCTCTCCCTTTTTGGTTATCATATGGCTTAAACTACGTTAGTCTGTTCGGGTTTCAACATACCTTGCAACATTTTCTTAATTTTATAAATCTTTCTTTGGCTATCTTTTTAATTATTATATCTATGTATATAATTGTATTTTATATTATTGTATTATTTTATATTATATTATCCCTTTGTCGTCTTCTCATGCGGCTTCGCAAATCGTGCCCAAAGACGAGCAGGTTATTATCCGCTAACTGAGAGAGGGGATTGCGAAAACCTGTAAGTGTTTTCAGCTACTGAATATACCGTCACCCGTTGCGATACTTTCAACCGCAGCAGGGTCGAAGGTTACAACAGCGAGTGGTTGTTTGTAGATATTTGCTATTATTAATTATTATATCAGGAAATCAGAATGTATATTTCAAACAAATAATTCTATTGAAGCAATAATTATAGTATGTAGCGGCACAGGAGTCATTGGCCGAAGCAAGCCTCAGGTTGTTATTGTTGTGGTCCTCGAACCCGGACAATGCCACGGCACTCAAAAGTAACGTTCGAATATGTCCGGGCAATAAAGATAGTGTCACCTTGTAGGCTAACTGACGAATTCGAATTTACCGATGATACTCCCCCCCCCCGACCAGTATAAAACAGACAAACGCGATCAAACGACACCATTAGTTATCGAGTATCATTAACCGACTGCGAATCAACGAATTATTAGAGATCCTATTTCACGGCTTATAGTGTCTTAGTAAATTGACTGTACGAACGTCCGTGCGTGTATTTTCTGTACAAGTAAATTATTAAAGTTTTAAATACATTCGACGACTCAACATCAAGCGTCTCGTCTACTTATAAACATCCTCTTATATCATGAGCTCCTACAAGTACAAGTTCGAAATTATTAAAGAGGAGAATGTTACAACTTCTATTAGAATACCCTCACTTTGTTTATAGATATACTGTAAATATATATATATATGTAGTATCGTGAGTGAGAGGCCTGGGAGTTGGCGGGTGAACCGCGTGAAATGTCGCGAGAGCCGAGGCGTTTGTTTTCCATCGCGTAGTTTTGGAAAGGCCTACGTGATCTCGCCCACGAGCGGTTGCCAAGGGACGGGAAAATAGGGAACCGATAAACAGAGTTTGGGAGGAGGTTGCCGAGAGAGTGTTGATGGCATTTTGTAAAAAAGTCGAGTCGTTATCTAATTACTAAGTTGTGCTGTTTTCTGTATGTTTGGTGTGAATAGTTCAGGTTGAACTACAATCGCCTTTTCTGTCAAATCAACATCTGTATCATCAATTCCTTGTAAATATATATATTATACCACGATATTACATTTTTGGGGGCTCGTCCGGGATTGGACAAGACAGAAAACGAAACGGTTTAACAGAGCTATTCGCGCTAGTTGTGAGTTTACCGGTACGCGGTGCGGTAAAAGACGATATCGTTGACCGTTTAAGTTGGTGTAGTGTGAAAAATGGCAAACGTCGGGGACGAACGATTGTCGGGTGAAGAAGGTTCGACGCTGGAGGAGCTGAGAAGTAAGCTTGCGCGAATGAACCTCCCTATATCGGGCGCGAGGTCAGTGCTGATTGCGAGGCTGAATCGGGCGTGTAGGGCTGGACAATCGTATCCTAAGGGAGCGACGGGCGGTGAAGAGCCAACCGGTCAACGAGATTTAGAAAATGTACAGAGAGCTGAGCGTGTTTGTAACGAAGACGAAAATGTTGAGAAAATGAATACGAAGGAGTTGAAAGAGCGCCTTGCTAGTTTGGATCTAAAAACGACGGGAAGAAAAGCAGAATTACGTGTACGACTACAAGCGGCCATGGACGGTAACGATGTTTCGTCGGAAGAAGAAAGCGACGACGAAAGTGAGGACGAAGATGACAAAAGATACGCACACATCTTTGTAGTAGTGGATGCGTTCACGAAGTTTACGTGGCTTTATCCTACTAGATCTACTGATACCGCGGATGTTATCGATCGACTGAAGAAGCAAGCAGCTATTTTTGGGAACCCACGACGAATTATCTCTGATCGGGGAACAGCGTTCACATCCAACGTGTTCCAAGAGTATTGCGAAGAAGAAAATATAAAGCATTTATTAGTCACGACGGGGGTGCCGAGGGGGAACGGGCAGGTAGAGAGGGTAAACAGGACACTCATACCTTTACTAACTAAACTGACTGCTCCCAAACCCGATGATTGGTATAAACATGTCGACCAAGTACAGAAATACTTGAATTCCACATTAAACAGAAGCACGGGAAAAACTCCTTTCCAGCTACTTGTCGGGGTCGAGATGCAAACTAAAGAAGACCCACAGATCCGAAAATTGGTTGAAGAAGAATGGGTGGTGGAATTCGAAGAGCAACGTCGTGAACTACGTGAGGACGCGAAAAAGAAAATTGCTGCTACTCAAGAGGAAAATCGGAGGCACTACAACAAAAGAAGAAAAGGTGCGAAACAGTACCTAAGTGGAGAGTTGGTGGCCATAAAGAGAACGCAGTTTGGCCCAGGATTAAAACTGGGAGGAAAATTTTTGGGTCCGTACCGGATAATTCGAGCAATGCGGAATGATCGCTACATTGTGGAGAAGGTAGGAAAGCATGAGGGGCCAAAACGGTCATCAACTACTGCTGATTTTATGAAACCTTGGGTCATAAACGCCGAAAGTGACGCATCAGATGACAGCGAGATAGAAGACAACATATGAGGGCAGATGCTATTGCAGGATGGCCGAGTGTAGTATCGTGAGTGAGAGGCCTGGGAGTTGGCGGGTGAACCGCGTGAAATGTCGCGAGAGCCGAGGCGTTTCTTTTCCATCGCGAAGTTTTGGAAAGGCCTACGTGATCTCGCCCACGAGCGGTTGCCAAGGGACGGGAAAAAAGGGAACCGATAAACAGAGTTTGGGAGGAGGTTGCCGAGAGAGTGTTGATGGCATTTTGTAAAAAAGTCGAGTCGTTATCTAATTATTAAGTTGTGCTGTTTTCTGTATGTTTGGTGTGAATAGTTCAGGTTGAACTACAATCGTCTTTTCTGTCAAATCAACATCTGTATCATCAATTCCTTGTAAATATATATATTATACCACGATATTACATATATATACATATATATATACATATATATATATATATATTGTTTATATATATATATATATATGTCGGCTTAAGATCAGGAATGGAGCCAGGTACGTTGAACGAATATTCACTGGCGTTATTCATTTTCGTCTCTCGCTCGATGTAAGGTCTATTAGTGGATATGTATGTGATACAAGTGGCGACGAGAGTTTAAACACTAACGACAATGGCCTCAGGTTCGATAACGAATCCGCGCTCAACGGGATAACTCTTTGTTAAACGTAGATTATATTTTGAAGCACAAGGTAACGTTCGCTGTGAAGCCCGGTATATATTTTTTTTTTTTTTTTTTTTTTCGTACGTGGAGAAATCCTGATGGACACTCGCTGTTGCATGCAACAGCAGAGTAGTGTCGGACTCTTACCGACTAAAACTCCACGTTGGTCGTCCTGACGTTTGGTAGAAGCGACCTCGGGCTCTTTTACAATTACTACAAGGGGAGTCGCTCCTCGTCGTCTTCTCCCAGCTGTTTGTAGGGGAGACATCCCGGTCTATGTTTGGGGCCGCAAGGGGGGACCACACCCCCTAACGCCTCGTCCCTAGTTTGACGCTGCTAGGGCGCCGGCAGTGCCGCGCCCCTACGGCGTACTGAATTTCTTTGGCGCGACGATCTCGCAGGATCGCGCGTTCTCTTCCGATCTCTCTCCGCTCGCTCCTTCGCCAGCATCACTTGCTCGCAGTAGGTGCGGACGGCGTTGAACTCCTGACGGCCCCTGAGCATGGCCTCGACGACCGCTTCTGGGGCTAATCTCTCGCCGATGTCGAGCCGTAGGACGCGGCGCGGTTCTGCCCACGCTGGACAAAACTCCAGCGTGTGTTGCGCTGTGTCCTCCTCTTCCTTGCAGTGATGGCAGATGGAAGTCACCATCCGCCGAATCCTTAGCAGGTACTCGCCGAAAACTCCGTGTCCCGTGAGCAGCTGCGTCATCCTGAAGGTCAGCGGGACCCCGCCTTGGTCTCTCCAGGCTTCCCAGTTGGGAAGCACGGCGCGAACGGCACGGTGCGGCCGCGCGGCGTCCTCTTCCGCCAGCTGAGAGCGCCACCGCTCCCGGATCTCCAGCTTCGCCTCCACTCGGACGTCCAGGGCCGATCGGTCGTCGGACGGCGGCGCCGTCGTACGTCCGCCCGCGCGCGGGGCCCTCAGGTGCGTGTACACCCGTCAGAGCGCAAGGGCCCGCAGCTCGAACGGAGGGGACGTCGCTAGCACCGTCGCTGACTCGTAGGACATGGTCCTGTATCCCCTCGCTATGCGGATGGCGGTCGTCCTTTGCAGCCCCCTCAGCAGGATCCGGCTGCGGCGATTCCCCATCAGTTCCTCGGCCCATACGGGAGCCCCGTAGAGGACTCGGGACCGGACCACTCCCTCGTAGAGTCGGCGGACTCCCAATCCTGCTCAGCCGATGTTCCGTAGTAGGCCGCATAAGGCGTTGGCTGTGGTCGTCGCCCTCGGGACCAGGAGCTCGAAGTGCGGTCCATACGTCCATCGGCTGTCGATGGTGAGACCCAGGTGCTTCATCCGGTCCTCCACCGGGACAACTTCTCCGTTGATGATCACGGACAGTCCAGGAGGAGGGGGTCCTCTGCGACGGTGGTCGAAGAACCCCAGGGCCTCGGATTTGGCCGGCGACACGCTCAAGCCGAGCCTCCGAATGGCGCGTACGGTGCACGCCACGGCATCACTCGCGAGGTCCGCGGCCTCGTGGCATCAGCGTCCCCCGGCCAGGACCAAGGTGTCGTCAGCGTAGCATGCCATGCCCATGCCCGGGGGCATCGGACATCGGAGGACGGAGTCGTAGGCAGTGATCCACAGTATGGGCCCGAACACCGAAACCTGCGGGACGCCACGCTCCACCGGTCTTCTTTCTTTTCCGCTCCTCCCGGTGTATGTGATCCACTGGTCGCTGAGGTACGCCCGGATGACCCTGACGAGGTACGAGGTACCATTCTATGTCGGCTATCGGTATGGCTTCGGGCCAACGCGAGAATCGGTCGATACACGTTAGACAATATCGGAATCCTTGCGAATATTGCATTGCGATAATGTCTACGTGTACGTGTTCGAACCGGCCTGCCGATGGGCTAATTGTTCCGACTGGCGTGGATACGTGCCTGGTGACTTTGTTGCGCTGGCAAGGTATACATTGTCGCGTCCACGTTTGACAATCTTTGTTTATGGACGGCCAGACAAAACGCGTCGTCACCAGTTTCTTCGTGGCGCGTATCCCCGGATGGGAAAGTCCGTGCAGCGATTGGAGTATGCTGCGCCGTAACGATTTCGGTATGAACGGTCGTAGGTTCTCGGTAGAGATATCGCAGTATACCTCTTGGTACTTTGGTCTCCGGGAGTCGTACTTTTTTAAGCTGTAGCGTGCAGGCGTTTGAGTTTAATACGTCGCGTAGTTCCGTGTCGTCTTTCTGCGCTGCAGCTAGCGTTCGGTAATCGACTGCGTTTTCGATCGAGTTAATGCGGGATAGCGCGTCGGCTACTTCATTTTCTGCGCCGCTTACGTGTCGAATGTCCGTCGTGAACTGCGCGATGTAGTCAAGGTAGCGGAATTGCCGCGGCGAACATTTTTCGAGTTTTTGTTGGAACGCGAAGGTAAGAGGTCTGTGGTCCGTAAAAATCGCGAAGTCTCTACCTTCCATGGCGTATCGGAAGTGTTTAACGGCGGTATACATCGCGAATAGTTCTCGGTCGTACGCGCTATATTTTTGTTGCGTCGTGGTTAAAGTTTTCGTGGCAAAACCGAGTGGCTGTCACTCGTCGTTCACTCGTTGTTGTAGGAAGGCTCCTACCGCGTCTACCGTTAGACTTACGGGAGCGCCAGGGATCGGATGCGCTAGCATCGTGGCGTCCGCGAGAGCGCGTTTTGATTTCTCGAAGCTTTCCTCGGCGGGTTTCGACCATTCGATGGGCGCGTTGCCTTTTTTTCGAGCCTTTAAGGAGGTCGTTGAGTGGTAGGAGGATATTTGCAGCCCCCGGTATGAAACGTCTGCTGCGCTCGGTTAGCAGGTCGCCGACCTGGCCGCAGTGACGTGGCCGTACATCCACACGATAATCCCACCTATGACTTAGATTGGTACCACGGGGGTCGAGTGTAAGCCCGGAGGAAGACGGCCGATTTAAGGGGTGTTGGCTCCCTCGAATGGCCGTCGGCGGGTGAGCAGCGTCCCAACTGCACCGGAACCGTCCCGGGAGACGGTAGGGCTTAGAAACGCCCCGTTCGACCTGAGATGGGCGACAGCCCCTGCAGGCTTAGCCAATACAGGTAGTAAGGTGCTGGGCGCCTTACGCGCTGGTTGGATGTATCCCAACCCCTATGGTCCTAGGAGACTCGGGTACAGTTTAGCTTCAACTGGAAGCTCAGGAATGGACCCGTTACCAAAATCGAGACTACGTGTGTATGAAACGTCTGTAGAAGTTAATCATACCGAGGTATCTGCGTAGTTGTTTAAAATTCATAGGCTTCGCCATTTTGTTGATCGCTTCGACGCGTTCGTTCGGCGGCTTAATTCCATCGGCGTTTATCGAATAGCCGAGGAACGTGATTTCGCGCGCGCCGAATTCGGATTTCGCGAGGTTAATTACTACGCCGTATTTGTTAAGGCGGTCGAATAATACGCGTAGATGTTCGAGGTGTTGGGCCTCGTTCTCCGATGCAACGAGGAAATCGTCTATACACGCGTAGACGAAGTCAAGACCGCGAGTGATTTCACCGACGAATCGTTGACACGTTTGCGCGGCGTTTCGAAGGCCAAACATCATATTTGTCGCATCGAATAGTCCGAACGCGCGTACTAAGTCAATTTTGGTAAATATACGCTTACCATGCAGCCGATGGGAGAAACCTTCTATATGAGGCGGCGTGTAACGGTCGGGTATCGTGCGGGCGTTCAACGCAAGATAATCGCCGCAAGGTCGAAGATTCCCGTCTTTCTTCGGAACGACGTGCAGGGGTGATGCCCACGGGCTTTTCGATGGACGCATCACGCCTTGTTCAATCATCAGCTGGAATTCAGCCTTTACTTGTTGTAGTCGGTCCGGTGCGAGGCGGCGGGGTTTATTGTAGACAGGTGGGCCGTGCGTCGTTTCGATGTGGTGGACGACGCTGTGTCGGGCCTTTTCTCTCCCAAACCTCGGTGGTCGTGTAAGGTCCGGGTATTCCGCGAGGAGTCGATGGTACGCAGAGTCGCCGCTGATAGTTTTAATCGAGGGCTCGTTGTTCGATGCGGCGTATCCCTTCGATGTGAGCCGGGTCACGGTATCTATGAGCCTCTTATTTCGCGGGTCGACTAGTAACCCGAAGTGGCACAGAAAGTCCATTCCAATAATGGGCGTTTTTACGTCCGCCACCGTGAAATGCCACTTGAAAGCTCGACGTAAGGATAAATTGAGGTGGACGGTGATAGTACCATAGGTCGCGATACGTGTTCCGTTGGCAGCGAACAGCTCGTATTCCCCCTTGATCGTGGACCTGTGGATCATACTGCGTGGGTATACGGATATGTCGGCACCGGTGTCCACCAAGTAGGAGGTGCCCGCGTTCCTGTCGGTGATGAATATGCGGCGTGAGGGTAAGCCGTCTTCGTTCGCCGCGTTTACGGACGGCTGGTGGCGTTTCCCGACCTCCATTTACATGGCGAGTGGCAGTTTCTCGCACGTTCTCGGAACGTAGCGTGGTAGTAGCATAGTCCGTCATGTCGTGTTGTATCGCGAGAACTCGATCAGCGGCGGTAGCGCGTGCGCGAGGGCGAGCGTGATCGTGGTCGTCTTCCGTCTCCGATGCGGAGTGCGTTAATTTCCTCCCGTATTGATCGTATTAGATCATCGCGCACTTCCTTGATGGTGTTAGCGAGGGGATCCCCGGGTCCTGCGCCTATCGCCGACGGATTCGATGCCGCCATGCTACGGTATGCACTAATCGCTGCGACACGTTCTGGTTCCGGCTGGTTTTCGTGTATCCGGTCGGCGATCCTAGTGAGCCTTTCGATATCCGAGTCTTCGCTCGATGCCAAGATATGCTGCATATGTAGCGGCAGGCGACTCTCCCAGATTGCCCGCACATATTCGTCTGCAGTTTCTGGCGTGGCGAGGCTTCTGAGGTCACGATAGAACTGCGAAGGGGTCCTATCGCCCATCTGTTCGTGCCAAAGGAACTTGCGTGCCCTCATTCTAGCCGAGTCGCCTAATCTTTGGAGGAGCGCGTTCTTTAACAAGTCTTATTTATCGGACGCGGGTGGCTTAGCAAGTATTTCTCGCACTAAATTCATGTGCGATCTGTCCATACTCTGACAGACCACTTTGTACTTAACGTCGTCGTTAGTAATGCCGCCGATCTCGAATTGCGTCTCCAGTCCGATGAACCATAATTCGGGATCGTCGCTCCAGATCGGAGGAGCGCGGATGTGAGTAAGTGTCGCGTCCGTGTTGGCGTGGTCTTTGCTAGTCATTGCGACTCCTTAATTCGTATAGATAGATCAATTTAGTCTACTTACAAATACCTCGTTCCGTTGATCACGTCGGGGTCACCAGTTTGTAGGAGCTCGTGATATAAGAGGATGTTTATAAGTAGACGAGACGCTTGATGTTGAGTCGTCGAATGTATTTAAAACTTTAATAATTTACTTGTACAGAAAATACACGCACGGACGTTCGTACAGTCAATTTACTAAGACACTATAAGCCGTGAAATAGGATCTCTAATAATTCGTTGATTCGCAGTCGGTTAATGATACTCGATAACTAATGGTGTCGTTTGATCGCGTTTGTCTGTTTTATACTGGTCGGGGGGGGGGGGGGAGTATCATCGGTAAATTCGAATTCGTCAGTTAGCCTACAAGGTGACACTATCTTTATTGCCCGGACATATTCGAACGTTACTTTTGAGTGCCGTGGCATTGTCCGGGTTCGAGGACCACAACAATAACAACCTGAGGCTTGCTTCGGCCAATGACTCCTGTGCCGCTACATACTATAATTATTGCTTCAATAGAATTATTTGTTTGAAATATACATTCTGATTTCCTGATATAATAATTAATAATAGCAAATATCTACAAACAACCACTCGCTGTTGTAACCTTCGACCCTGCTGCGGTTGAAAGTATCGCAACGGGTGACGGTATATTCAGTAGCTGAAAACACTTACAGGTTTTCGCAATCCCCTCTCTCAGTTAGCGGATAATAACCTGCTCGTCTTTGGGCACGATTTGCGAAGCCGCATGAGAAGACGACAAAGGGATAATATAATATAAAATAATACAATAATATAAAATACAATTATATACATAGATATAATAATTAAAAAGATAGCCAAAGAAAGATTTATAAAATTAAGAAAATGTTGCAAGGTATGTTGAAACCCGAACAGACTAACGTAGTTTAAGCCATATGATAACCAAAAAGGGAGAGAGCATGATCTCAGAGTGTGTTCAGAGAGAGAGAGAGAGAGAGAGAGAGAGAGAGAGAGAGAGACCGTTTTTCTCTCTTTCTTTTATTGTTCAATTTGTACTTCACATTTTGTCCAAATGTTCCTAGCTTAATTGCTAAATAACACGTCACCAAATAGTTTTTCGCTGATCTTGAATTCTTGCAGTCTTAAATGAATTATTCGCAAATTCTCGTAAGATACCATTGAGATCTCATAAATAACCAACTACCTTTTATGACGTCACCCTCGTTCCTTCTATTCAAACTTTTGTCCTGTCATGGGGGTTATAGCAGTGCCTCTCTCAATAGGCAAGGAGAAACAGACAGATACAAAATTTTCCCAACTATTTGCGTTTAGCATACAATAAGTTGGAGAATCGGTCAGGTCACACTTAGGGATGCTTAACTGTTTCAGAGCTCGTGAGGGTCTGGACAGTCATTAAGTTTCCACAGAGGCTAATTGAGGAAATCGTAAAATAACCGTCTACAGCCATTCCTGACAATAGTGACGACATTGACAATAGTCATGAATTTACGACTTCTCTTTAAAATAAACGAAAGAAATACGAACTACAGAACGAATCCAAACAGAGGTTGTCAGTACAACGTAGTCAAATGAAATGCAAAATATTTTGAGGACAAAATCAAATCAAAACTGAAGTAACAATAAATTTAAAATAATGCATTATTTTTCTAATATATACGATGCAAACGTGGACGCGGATTTGCGATAAATATGTGGCGACTCGTGTTGTTGTTTTGCCTCGGGATACGGTCACCGCCTTGGTGCACGAAACATAAGGATAGATAAACTCTGGGTAGGTCGATCAAAGACGAATTCGCGATCACGAGCGCGTCAGTTACTATCCGAATTATTGTTCGCGTTATCATACGAGATATTATACGAGTTATTAACAGCGATTAACAGAGTATACGAGTAATCGAGTTATCCGCGAGCGATCATACTCTACCTTTGCGAATACGTTTGTACGAGCGTCTCTCGACGGGAAGTGAGGGAAATGGACGTTGCTGTGAATTGGTTAATTTCTATGTTGGTGGTTAGAGAAAGATGCTAGCCGTCCTTGATAGAAAGTTGCAAGCGGGAAGCGTCGTTCGTGAGATAAACAGATCTCCCGTACCTTCTCGTAGTGGGTGGTGGATTTAAGGACTGCTAAAATAAAGACAGTTTAGTTTGTCCGTTTGAAGGGCCTTAGTTAACTAAATCCTAAAATTTATAGTGGTTCCTCAGGCTAACTGAACATGTCCTGTGGAGGTGCATCGACATCTGGTAATCATCGTGCCCGAAGAATAAGGTCTGTGTGTGGCGAGCTACGGGGCAGAGACCATTGGAATGTTTACTGTCAAGTGTCGCTACAACTATTTCTTTTTAAACAGAGCTATACAATTATTTTATATCTCTAATAGGTAAAACGTTCATCCCGTGACCGCGGCTACGTTAGGCGACTAGTTGTCGGCGTAGGCGGGAGTATGTGATTGTTGATAGTGACTCTTAATGTTTATTGCACAACTGCAAAATCTGATGGACCGTAACTGCTCCGGAATATAAATGTTACCGACTTCTTAATAACTGACTTTTAGCGTAGGCGACAACTCCTATTTATAATAAAACTATCGTGGGATAATTGCCACGTGACGGTTTATTTCCACGAGAACGCGGAGTTTCGGCACGTAATTATCTCCGCGGACGCTACAGTCTTCGTTTCCGTTGATGTTGCAGAGCGTTGCAGTTTTACATTTTGCTGATAATGAGTCGAACTCTTCTCGGCACGTGGTTATCTTTGCTGACGGTCATACTCGATCCTTTGGCGCGCCGCAGCTACTTACCTCTGCTGCCTCTACCTGAGCAAATCATCGTCCCTCAGCTCCCATTGGCTGTTTACTGCATTGTGTACCGTGGTGGGGAGAGCGCGCACAAGCCAGTGTGCATCAGCTGGAGTGTCAATGTTACGCCAACTTTCAGCCGCGCAACACCTATCCCTACGTAGTCTTCGATATAACAAAGTGTCTCTACGAAATTTCTTGAAGTGTTTAAGGATTCGTAACGAATATTTTACGTGAGTTTGTTTATTATTTTATTGAAAGTGATGTAATGTGGATTTCACTGATCGCGGTACGCACGTTTCGTGAATTCCGGTTATTTTTCTTGTCGCTTCATTAATCCTTTCTTATCCATGGTGACATATTGTGAAATTTATTGATTGCAGCGCACATTGTAATGTAAAGTGCAATCTTATGGGGATATTCGTTGAAACCTGTTGCTTTTCCGCTCCAATAAGGGGTATCCTGTCAACTAAACACTATTTTTACTCTGTTTTGATGCCGAATACATCGCACTGAAGTTTTGCATGAAGTGTGCGCAGATCTGTAAAATCTCTTGGAGAATTTCGTTGAAATCGTCTTGTCGCGTCTCGCGCTTAACACGAGCCGTAACATGAGACAGGGTAAGAATATGTCATAACTCGCTAATGATGCGAGACACTACTCTGGGCATAATAGAATTAGGTAAAGAACGTTTAGGGGAATAAAAACGCAAAACGCTCAGATATTTGCACTTTATACAATATTAATCTACAACAGAAATTCAAATAATATCTTCGAGGAAATTCGCAAACCTCCGACGTTCGAACACCGAATAATAATAACAAACGGGAATTATAAAAACCTGTCAATTACAACATGCTCAGATACTTTTACTACGTATTAATTTACCAATCAAAATTAAAACAATTCTATCAGGGAAACTCGCGAACCGCCATGGCGTGGGCACCGAACAATAATAATAAACGGAAATTGCAAAAGCCTATCAATTACAATGTAACGTGTTAATCTAGAACTGAAGTTGGAACAATAAGTAACGATCATGTTGAAAAACTGATCGCAGCTCGCGAAACGCGCGCGTGTTACATAGAATATGGAGATGGGAAAGCAGCAAATACGTAAAACTAGTTGGAACTCGTGAAATACGCGTGTCACAAGCAGTTAATTACGTAACATGCCACATTGGATAAATAGGAGTAATAGAACAACGAGCCTATGAGAGACCAAACAGGAGTCGCGAAATGTGCGTGCTGAGATCAATCGACTACAAAACATGTCACTTTGAGTTAGGAAGGAACGATATGGCAACGAATATGAAATACCCAATTGAAACTTGTGCACGCTGCAATTACTAAATTCCACAATATGTCACGAAAAATCAATTGAAATTAGTTCACAATCGCAATAGACAATGATCGACGAACGGACGAACTAAGGACAACGAATACAGGAATGTGCAAATAATACGAAATTTTTCTATATGTATTTTCCAGAATGTGCATCGCCTTTTGCAAGCAGGAAGAAATAGAAGAAAATCATGATCTTTTGAATAGAATAATTCCACAACCTCAGCCACCACCACAACCTAGGTATTATTGTCTGATACGAATTGTACCTGCCCACCGCACCCCGGACCATTCAATTTGTAGACGTTGTTTCTACGATTTAACTATACTGCAAGAGGACTTACAGATGTACGAAGAAGCAAATTATCATAGCATTTGCGGAGTCTTAGGCCTCACACGTGCCATTCGTTGCAATAGATGCGAAGGACGAATAGGACGGCTAACACCCGTAGAAGAATGTCTCGACTGCGCCGAGCGGTTACCTCTGCTGACTGCAAATGAGAAACATGAGTTAGCTCGGGGGCAATTAGTCCGCATTAATACAAAGAACAGAGTCCAAAGTTACACCGATCAGTTATTTATAAATACGGAAGTAACATAGCTTTTATAACTATAAAAGCTCCAACAAATCTTTTTTTTTTTGATATCTTATTTTATTAAAAAAATACGTGGCTGTAAAAATGTAAAAGCATTGTGAATAAAACTACTTTAAGAATTATTAATACTTTATTTCTTTTCTTTTCTTTTCGAGAGAGAGAGAGAGGGAGAGAGAGAGAGATGGGGCCGTTTGCGATGAGTACAATATGTGCAGGAGACTGGTATATATTAGGTTTGATCGTGAGGTTTAATCGATATTATAGTTCGTTGATGTAACCGTCGAATATATTTAAAATGATGAATTAGAGTACAACCCGTTATTCGCTGAGTCGCTCGTACAGAGTAAAAATCGCAAGGTCGATTGCGAATAATGGACTCTCGCTGGAATGGAAACTCGCTGGATCACTCGTATAACTCGGGTAAATAATTCGCTGATAACTAGATGATAACTGATTGCTCGTGAATTTAGGATTTACCTTCATTTTCATGGTAATCACGCAAATACAAAAGTAAAATGACAAAAAGTGCGCTTTATAAATAATCGAATTACTAATTGTTAATTATCCTCTCAAATCCAAAATTTCATCTGATCGGCTCTTACTATTCCTGTAAAGGGCATGCGTGTCAAATAAAACCCATCTATATCTGTAACAACATATCTATTTTTCTCTAAAATCTTTTCAATGACGTTGGGACTTTCAAATTTCGGTACCACTATTCGGTATCTACTCCCGGTGCGACGTCCTGCGACGTCCGAATTGCGGATCATCACGTATTGTCGATTTGATACTCTGTCACTTTTTTATGTTTTCTGTCGTAGGCGCGATTACTTTCCTGCTCAGGCTTGTCACATTTTCCTGTCGCTTAATGAAGCCGACCTGATTTATTTCAAACAACAATTGCGAATAACTTTCTTCCGTTGACCTGCAAACTGTATTGTTCTAGGCGAATTCGACTGGACTCGGTCCCATTTCCCGGGTGTTTCCGGCAATTTTGCCAGCATCGGTGTCCCGTTTGCCTGTGAAGTACCGAATGTGACCTGTTCGACTACATTATTAATTAGGAATTCTTTGAATGGCCCAGTCGAGAAAACAAAAGCCTCGATTGCTAATTACTCGTCTGGGTCTACTTTAAGTTCTAAAATATTTCGTCATGAAAACTCATGTCGGTAAACGCCAACCTTTTATGTTTTTGTCGACTGGCATGGGTACAACCGTTTGAAAAGGTACGTTACCCTTTCTTAACTATGCAAATATCCTTCGATTTTACCGTTATTCGGCGAAAACTTTAAGCATTTCAAACAATTGCCAAAATATTTCTGTCTTACTTTCTGTCAACCAACGAACTCTACTAATACTTTCGACGATTTTATTGAATCCTAAATGACACGTTGTAATGACATTATTTTCCAAGTACAGCTCGTGCTAATCGCCGATGGAATCGAAGGCAGACATCCTCCAATCGGCTCAATATCAATGGTCAGCGACCATCGAGCGTGCGATCAGTACGTTTTTGCTACCAGACATTTGGTAAATTTTTCTAACATAATTGCTAAATAACATGTGGATGGCTACCCCCAGCGGGATATCTCCAGTTTGACTATTTGATTTCTCTAGTGAGATCAGTGGGGTGTTTTCTTTTTAGTTTTCTATAAATGGTAAGTGTGTTCAGATTTCTTCCACGCTACTTGTTTCTCAGGGTTGTATATATATGTCGGAGAGGAAAGGACACCGGGCTTTCCCTCTGGAATTTCGTGGAAACTCCCCAATACTTTAATTCTGATAAGTTAACCAATTATAATTGTCTGAGATTTGCGATAATGAGCTGGGGCTCGAGGCGACAGCTAGTCGCCCAACGTAGCCGCGGTCACGGGATGCACGGTTTATTTAACAAAGATATAGAATAACCGGATAGCTCTCCTTGAGAGAAATTAGTTCTAGCGGCACTCAACAATAAACGCTTCAATGGCCTTTACCCCGGAAGATAGGAGAAACCTACTTTCCCACGAACGACGTTTTCCGCCAGCAACTTTCTTTCAAGGACGACTAGCATCCTTTTCTAACCACCAGCATAGAAATTAACCAATTAACAGCAACGTTCATTTCCCTCACTTTCCGAATAAGGGTTGTCCTCGACGAATCCGATGATCTCGTGCCCTGAGAGACACCTCAATATAGTTTTCCTCCGCAGCATCACTGCGACGGAGACCCACTCTCTCTCGTGCGTCCCTATCAAAGAGTATCACGTCTTTACGATCGGCGTCCGACTTGGACTTCGGGACAAAGTACATCTGTTATCCCGTTGACCGCGGATTCGTTACTGAACCTAAGATCATTGTCATTAGCGTCTCGAATACTCAGTTACCACGGCTACTTGTCAAATTCTGCAATCTTCATATTCGTACTAGCGAAGGCCATCTTCATTGCGTAATAACAATATCTCAACCAAACGGAGGTCCGTTACACGCCCTTAATCATAATGTCTACCCGACATATGTATATATATATATATATATATATATATATATATATATATATATATATATAGAGAGAGAGAGAGAGAGAGAGAGAGAGAGAGAGAGAGAGAGAGAGATGAAAGGACACCGGGCCTTCCCTTGGAGTTCTGGGGAAAACTCCCCTTGATAAATGCCATGATTATAATTGTTCGAGACTTGCGATAATGAGCTTGGGCTCGAGGCGACAACTAGTCGCCGAACGTAGCCGCGGTCACGAGATGCACGATTTATTTAACAAAGATATAGAATAACCGGATAGCTCTCCTTGAAAGAAAATATTTCTAGCGGCACGTAACAGTAAACATTTCGATTTTCGGTGCCCCATGGCTCGCCACACACAGACTCTATTCTTTGGGCAAGATGAGTGCCGAATGTCAACGCATCTCCATAACATATACTCAGATAACTAGAGGACCCGCTATAAATCATAGGATCTGGTTACCTAAAGTTCTTCAAACGGATAAACAGCCTTTATCCTAACAGTCGCTAAATCTGTCACCTACTGCGGAAAGATAAAGGAAATCTGCTTCTTCCACGAACGACGCTTCCCGTTAGCAACTCTCTCCCTCAAGGGCGGTTAGCATCTTTTTCTAACCACCAACATGGGAATTAATCAATTAACAGCAACGTCCATTTCCCTCACCATCCGAACGAGGACCTTCCTGGACGAATCCGATGACCTCGTGCCCCTAGACACACCCCATCACAGTTTTCCTCGACAGCGTCACCGTGATGGGAATTCATTCTTCTTCTGCGCTCTGATCAGTCAGTCAATTAGTGCCTTCAGTGCATAACCTTGTGTTACGGAGAGTACGCGGAGTCAGACTTAGACTTTGAGATAAAGTACATCTATTATCCCGTTGACCGCGGATTCGTTATCGATCCTGAGGCCATTGTCGTTAGTGTCTAAACTACCGTCGCGACTTGTACCGAACACTTCCATCAACAAACACTGCTTCAAGCGAGCAACGTAAATGAGTAACACTAATAACAATTCATCGAACGATCCTAGCTCCATTCCTGACATCAACCCGACATATATATATGTCGAATTATTATTGGAGTTTTGCGTTAAATCGTCTTTTGAGTTGTGAGCGCGTATTAATTCCTCAGTTGGATTTACCATTGTTCAATTTAATTAAATTATATTACACTTAAATTATTTAACACGAATAGATATAACTTGACAAAATTTAACATTAAACAATGTAACGAACGCTTTTACCAATATTCTTGGGTTCAAACGAATTCACGGTCAACGGGAAACTCTTTGTACAATAATCTGTATTTTCTCTTATCGCAGAATACGTTAGCTCTATCGCTTGGTATCTTCTAGACTGACTGCCCGATATCTGTAAACTCGCCAAGGAGATCTCAATAAAAGACTGCCTGGATCTCATTTGTCAATTACATATTGATTAGAAATATCAACAACATTCCAGGCACCGTTGCTAGGCAGTCCTGCATAGAGCCGACATTGCTCCTGGTCGGGACTTGTCCGTTAATACAGCGTGTCCCACAATATCGGAACTTCAAGTTAAACGTTCATCCCGAGACCGTGGCTACGTTCAGCGACCAGTTGCGTCACATCGAGCCCAAGTATTCCAAAGAAATGCTCGATGTCTCTACATCTCCGACACGGCCATCCTGACAATCACTCGTCCTCGGGTGCATCTACAATATTCAATTTGCATCACAATAGACTTAATACAACTGACATTATTCACAATTTAACCAAACATTTCAATAAGCCATGGGTCCAGTTCAACGGCAGAGATTCTGATCGGATGTTTGATGACAAAGATAAAAGAAAATAGAATTCGGTAGAATTATGATTAGTATTCAGGGTATTGGTTGCATTCTGCGGATTGTCCTTCAAATCTTAATGACACGACAGATCATTTTCGATTTCGTACACGAATGAATCTCACTTTTCTAGTTCGCATTATCACACTGAGTGTTCGTGGAAGCACTATGCTAGATGTTATGGCCATAGTGCTAATGACACCCGAACTAAATTCGGTAACGGTGTGTTGATCTCGCATCTAATTTCTTTGGACCACATAACCACCCGTAAGCGCATGTGAACCATTATGCTCGATCTTGCACCTGATTGCATCACATTATCGAACTTCGTCACACTGCCACACTGGGCACATAAGAAAACATTGAACTTCATCGCATCGCCACACTGGACACATAAGGAAACATTGAACTATATCGCATCACCACACTAAGCGTGCGTGAGAACACTATGCTAGGTGTTATGGTCATAGTGTTAGTGATCCTCTGCGATCGGTGTACCCATATCATCATTGTCACTGCTATCGTCATCACCGCAGACGTCCAACTCAGCAGGAATGCGTCCGTCTGGCATTTTCCTCAATCTGTCATGGCTGTATTTGTATGATCGTTTGCCGTCTAACGGCTGAATACTAAGATGTACCTATCTCCGTCCAAAATCTCCGCTATCACAAATGGACCCCTGAACTTTGGATCTAACTTGGTTTGATTTCTCTCCTCATTTTTGCGTAAAACAAAATCACCAAGATTAAATCTAACTACTTTAGCCTTAGCTTTATCAAATCTCTCTTTTTCATACTTAGCGTTAACCTCCATATTCTGTATAGCCCGCTGCCTTACATCAGAGATATTTATTTCTCTTTCCACAATATTGTCGGGCAACAATAAACCATAGGGTCTAACTGCTTTACCGATAAGTAACTCCAACGGACTCGATTTTGTCACACGATTGGTAGTGCAATTCAAAGCCAATTGTATCTCACCAACCGCTTCTTGCCAAGACCGTCCGGTCGTTTCTACCGTCGTAAACATATTTTTCAACGTTCCCATAACACGTTCCACCTGTCCATTAGCCCTACTAGCCCCGGTTGCTATCAAGTGAAGCTTGATTTGTTTTTCTTGACAGAAATCTTTGAACTCTTTACCGGTAAAACACCTTCCTTGATCCGCTATTATCCGGCAAGGACTCCCAAATAAAAATATTGCAGATTTGAGTGCTTTAATAGTATTAAGTGAATCTATTTTACGGGTATGATGTAGATATACAAATTTTGTAAAGGCATCGATCAAAACAATTACGTATTCTTTTGAATCACTTTTACCACTCAATTTACCGGTTATGTCCATATGGATTGTATGCCAAGGTATGCTGGTCTTAGGTATGGGATGTAATTCAGCTTGCATTTTACCAGAGTTTGCCTTCGAAACTCTACAAGCATGACAGTTCTCTACGAATTTGCGAACATATTTCGCCATTCCTTCGAACCAGTAATACTCGTACAGCTTATCAAGCGTTTTGTCCCAACCTAAGTGCATAATCGACTGGTGTACGTGATTAATAACTAACCACCTAAAACCTCTGGGGACAATAGGCAAGCTGAGCGTTCTACCTCTCCTTTGAATTTTACGATGAAGAATACCGGATCGTAATTCATACGTATGTGCGATGTCTTCCGCGAGCTCGTTGTTTTGTAGTTTACTAGCGACTTCTAAGATTTGAGGATCGCGGCGTTGTTCTGCTAATAACCAATCTTCCGAAATTTCAGCTAAATTAATTTCCTTTTCTTCGACTTTGTTAATCGGTCTGTGATCAATATCTATGGGGTTCCGCGAAAAGAAATCTACGTGAGCCATTCGTTTGCCTTCTCGATAGATGATATCAAAGGTAAAATTCTGTAGATAAGCCCACCACCGGTGAACCCTGTCGCTTAAATTTACTTTGTGACTGGACGCCCTCAAAGAATTGCAATCGGTAACAACGAGGAATTTTCGTCCATGAAGATAATGACGGAAATGTTTAACGGCATTGACAACTGCCAATGTCTCCAATTCATACGAATGGTACTTAGATTCCGCAGGACTGGTTTTCTTACTGTAGTATTCCACTACTCTGTTCCTACCGTCAACTTTGTGCATTAAAATGGCCCCATAACCATCTGAGCTGGCGTCCGTATGTAACTCGATCGGGTAATTAGGATCGAATATCATTAACACCGGAGCATTAGTCAAAATAGAAATTACTTTCTCCCTAATCTTTTCATGCCTATCCAACCAATTTATATTCTTATTACCGGAAGTGAGTGCGTATAAAGGTTTCATTATTTGTGAAAATTTTGGAACAAATATCCGAAAGTAAGAAGCCAAGCCAATAAATTGTCTCAGCTGTGTAACAGTTGACGGAGCGGGTAAAGAACTCAAAGCCTGTATTTTCCCTGGATTGGGACGAACCTCGCCGTTATGAATTACATACCCCAAATAGAGAACTGTTGTCTTTAGAAAAGAGCATTTAGTGAAATTTAAAGAAAAACCAGCACTCACGAGAGTTTTCAATACGACATCCAATCTCTCTAAAGCTTGGTCTATTGAATCGGCAATAATTAAAACATCATCCAAATAAACCACAACATACGAATAAGCAAGATCACCCAAAGCCTTGAAAATAGCTCTCTGAAAGACGGATGGAGCATTTTTCAATCCAAACCGCATCATAACATACTCGTATTGCCCATCCGGAGTAACAAACGCTGTATACTCTGTCGAAATTGGATGAATAGGGATTTGATGAAATCCACTAGCCATGTCCAGACTAATAAAGTATCTAGCCTGTTTCAACCTCGCGATCTGATCTGATCTTTCTTTTTTCACAAGCAATATAGGGCTCGAAAACGGAGAATTACTAGGCCGAACAATTTTCGCTTCAATTAACTTGTTTATCCTTTCACGTACGAGTCTACGCTCCTCCTCGCTAAGTCTATAAGGACTTCTTTGCACTGTAACGTTTGGGTCAATCAGCCGTATCTCTAACTGACCTGTGTTAACGCGAGCACGAGGGAAACCTGTAATAAACGAGTCTTTATATTTTTCAAGGACAGAAATCAACCGGCTTTTATCATCTCCAACAACATCCGTATCAACCTCATTAATGTCAATTTCTTTTTCAGCGACTTTATCACACACATTAACCATTTTCGTTCTACTTATAGTGATACCGTTTTGAGTGATAATCACGTCAAAACCCTGACTTAAAATCTCACGACCAATCATTATATCATGTTTTAAATGACTATCTGGAAGAACATGAAAAATTATCTCCAATGTAAGTTCGTTAATGCGTACAATGGACAAAATTTGTGTTGTACATTTTATACAAGAATTACCCAATCCCCGCATTACAATTGTATCAGTCAATCTTTTACCAGAAAATTTCAAAGCCATGGACTCTTTAATCAATGAACACTCAGCTCCAGAATCGAAGCAAAACGGAAACGATTCACCCAGATGAGTTAATCTACCTATTGGAGCCTCTATTGCGCAGGAGTCTACCCGGTACTCGACATTGGAATTACAGCTTCCTCCCTTCGGTGTGCTGCTGCCATTTTTCCCTTTCCGCGACAACGAACAATTAGGCGCAATATGACCCTCTTCTCGACATTTGAAACAGGAAACCTTGGACGATGCGGCTGGTCGACTTCCCTCTGGACGTCGTGTATTCTTCCGGCTCTCGGTCCTTATCCTCACGTGGCATTCCGCTGCTTTATGCCCAAGGATTCCACAGTAACGGCACCTAATCCCGAAGCCAAACGGCTTGTATCGTTTGGCTTCGGGGTTTTCTTGTGTGTTATCTGGTGTTGGCGCCGGCCTCGTGAAAGATAGGGCTCTCATCTCCTTTAAAAATTGCTCCTCGGTCTTGACATCGTTCCCAAGCGCTATTTGTTCAATGCGCTGGTCGTGTGAACTCACATGATAAAGAGCGATGGCGTTAAATATTTCAGCCATAGATGCATTTTGCAACTTCGACTTCAGGAGAGAACGGATGCGAATAGCGTAAGCTGCCATGTTTTCGTCCTTCGCTGGCGGTTCCCTGAGTATCTTCAGTAGCGTCGAGCTTGTTGTCTCTTGGCCGCCACAACGCGTAGTAAAAAGTTCCCTAAACGCTGGCCAGGTCATCCCTTCACCGTTCATAATCTGCGCGAGCCAATGCGCTGCTGAACCGTTTAAGGCAGCATTTAACGCAGAAAATAACTCGCTGTCCCGTAGAGGGTTGTCCTTCATAAGCAGATTAACAACGTTACTCCACGCGCCCGGATCGGCGCCCGCGATTTCGGGATTAAAACGTGGAAGCGATATTTTTGCAGGTTCCGCACTTGGTTTTTGCACCAACGTCTGAATCAAGTCTCGCATAATAGCAATATGCTCTTGCATAGTTATAAATGGCACTGATCCCACTTCTGATGTCGAATTATTATTGGAGTTTTACGTTAAATCATCTTTTGAGTTGTGAGCGCGTATTAATTCCTCAGTTACCATTGTTCAATTTAACTAAATTATATTACACTTAAATTATTTAACACGAATAGACATAACTTGACAAGATTTAACATTAAACAATTTAACGAACGCTTTTAACAATATTCTATATATAATAATATATTTCTATCTATTTCTAATATATATGTATATATATGTCGGGTTCATGTCAGGAATGGAGTTAGGATCATTCGAGGAATTGTTGTTAGCGTTACTCATTTTCGTTGCTCGCTTGAAGTAGTGTTTATTGGTGGAAGTGTTCGGTACAAGTCGCGACGATAGTTAGACACTAACGACAATGGCCTCAGGATCGATAACGAATCCGCGATCAACGGGATGATAGATGTATGCTCTCACAAAATCTAAGTCCGACTCTTGGTCAACAAAATCACTGTTCGTAAAGGCCTTATTCTTTCTTGCTAATGAAGGCGCACCAAAGAAAGAATTTCCGTCACGATGATGCCCCAGAGGAAAACTATGACGGGGTGTGTCTAAGGGCACGAGATCATCGGATTCGCGGAGCGATGCCTTCGTTCAGAAGGTGAGGGAAATTGACGTTGCTGTTAATTGGTCGATTTCCGTGTCGGTGGTTAGAAAAGGATGCTAACCGCCCTTGAGGAAAAGTTGCTAGCGGGAGGTGTCGTTCGTGGGAAAGTAGGTTTCCCCTGTCTACCCGTAGTTGGGACAATGACTGTTTGTCTGTTTGAAGGACTTTAGTTAACTAAATCTTAAGATTTATAAGGGGTCCTCAGGCTAGCCGGACATGCACTGCAGAGGCGCATCGACATCTGGCAATCATCTTGCCCAAAGAATAGAGTCTGTGTGTGGCGAGCCATGGGGCACCGACCATCGAAATGTTTGCTGTTATGTGCCGCTAGAAATATTTTCTTTCAAGGAGAGCTATCCGGTTATTCTATATCTTTGTTAACTAAATCGTGCATCCCGTGACCGCGGCTACGTTCGGCGACTAGTTGTCGCCTTGAGTCCAAGCTCATTATCGCAAGTCTCGAACAATTATAATCAGGACATTTACAACGATCAAGGGGTTTTTCCCAAGAATTCCAAGGGGAGGCCGGTGTCCTTTCATCTCCGACACGGCCATCCTGACTATCACACGTCCTCGGGTGTAACTAAAATATGGGTTTTCTAACATTAGGCTCGATACAACTATCGTTATTTACAATTTAACTGAATGCCCAAATAAGCTAAGGGTCCGGTTCAACAACAAAATTTTGTTCGGAGATCTGGCAACGAAAAATAAAACAAGAATTAATAACGTTATAATTAGTATTCCGAGTGCTGGTTGCATCCTGTGGGTTGTCAGTCAGATCGCAATGACATGATGGACCATTTCTCGATTTCGTACCCAAATGAGTCTCGTTTTATAGATCGTACGAGCACATAGAGCTTCGTTCCACATTCTTGCCGGGCTGTACCATATTGTGATCTCAAGGTGCGTGTGAACTACGTCACACGGCTTCATCAAACTTCATTACATTGTGGTCTCAAGGTGCATGTGAGCTACATCACACGGCTTCGTCAAACTTTGTTACGTTGTGGTCTCAAAGTACATGTGAACTACATCACACGGCTTCGTCAAACTTTACTACGTTGTGGTTTCAAAGTGCATGTGAACTACATCACACGGCTTCGTCAAACTTTACTACGTTGTGGTCTCAAAGTGCATGTGAGCTACATCACACGGCTTCATCAAACTTTACTACGTTGTGGTCTCAAAGTGCATGTGAACTACATCACACGGCTTCATCAAACTTTACTACGTTGTGGTCTCAAAGTGCATGTGAACTACATCACACGGCTTCATCAAACTTTATTACAAGGTGCATGTGAACTACGCTCCGCCAGGTGTTATAGCCGGTGCTACTGATCTTCAGAGATCGGGGTACTTATATCGTCATGGTCACTGTTGTTGCCATCGCTACAGACATCCAACTCGGCAGGAATGCAACTATCTGGCATTTTTCTCAATCTGTCGTGACTGTATTTATACGACCCTTTGCCGTCTAATGTTTTTAAGATATACCTGTCTCCTTCCAAAACTTCTGCTATTACGAACGGACCTCGGAATTTTTGATCTAGTTTGGTTTGATTTCTTTCCTCGTTTTTTCGTAATACGAAATCACCGGGATTAAACCTAAGCACTTTAGCTTTATTTCTGTCGAATCTATCTTTGTCGTACTTAGCACTAGTTTCTATATTTTTCATTGCCTGTCGTCTTACATTGGAGATGTCTACTTCTTTTTCGTCGATGTTATCGGGTAGTAACAAGTCGTATGGTCTCGCTGTACTACCGATTAACAGTTCCAGTGGGCTCGAATTAGTCACGCGGTTGGTAGTGCAATTCAAAGCCAACTGTATTTCCCCAATCGCGCCTTGCCAGGGCCGCCCGGTCGTTTCTGCTATTGTAAACATGTTTTTCAATGTGCCCATAATACGCTCTACCTGCCCATTAGCTCTACTAGCACCGGTTGCTATTAAATGGAGTTTGGTGTGTTTACATTGGCAGAAATCCTGGAATTCTTTACCCGTAAAACATCTTTCCTGATCTGCGATTATACGACAAGGACTGTCGAACAAAAATACAGCCGACTTAAGTGCTTTAACGATACTAAGGGAATCTATCTTATGGGTATGATGTAGGTATGCGAATTTTATAAAAGCATCGACTAAAACAATAGCGTATTTTTTTTTTTCAAATCATTTTTACCGTTTAACTTGTCTGTTCTGTCTATGTGAACCGTATGCCAAGATATGTTGATCTTAGGTGTAGGATGTAACTCGGCCTATATTTTACCTGAGTTTGCCTTCGAAACCTGACAAGCATGACAGTTCTCTACGAATTTGCGAACATATTTCGCCATTCCTTCGAACCAGTAACACTCGTACAGTTTATCAAGCGTCTTGTCCCAACCTAAGTGCATAATCGACTGATGTACATGACTGATAACGGACCACCTAAAACCTCTGGGGACAATAGGCAAGCAGAGTGTTCTACCTTTCCTTTGGATTTTACGATGAAGGATACCGGATCGTAATTCGTATGTGTGTGTGATATCTTCCGCGAGTTCGTCGTTTTGTAATTTAGCAACGATTCCTGAAATTTGGGGATCGCGGCGTTGTTCGGCTAATAGCCGATCTTCTGAAACTTCGGCCAAATTAATTTTACTTTCTTCGACTTTATTAGTTACATTACGGTCAGTGTCTATGGGGTTCCGCGAAAAGAAATCTACATGAGCCATTCGTTTGCCTTCTCGATACATGATGTCGAAAGTGAAGGTCTGTAGGTAAGCCCACCACCGGTAAACCCTGTCGCTTAAATTCACCTTATTACTGGATGCCTTCAAAGAATTACAATCGGTAACGACAAGGAATTCTCGTCCATGTAAATAGTGGCGGAAGTGTTTAATAGCGTTTACGACCGCCTATGTCTCTAGTTCGTACGAATGATACCTGGATTCCGCGGGGCTGGTTTTCTTACTATAATATTCTACCACCCTATTTTTATCGTCAACCTGGTGCATTAAAATAGCTTCATATCCATCCGAACTGGCGTCGGTATGTAATCCTATCGGGTAATTAGTATCGAATACCATTAACACCGGCGCATCGGTCAAGACGGAAATTACCTGTTGCCTTATGTTTTCATGGTTATCTGTCTAAGTTATGTTTTGTTACCGGAAGTAAGTGTATACTGAAGTTTCATTACTTGTGGAAGTTCAGGAACGAATTTTCGGAAGTAAGAAGCTAAACCTTTGGGATGTCTAAGCTGTGTGACGGTCGTCGCTGCAGGTGAAGGACTCGACTCTTGTATTTTACTCGGAGTAGGGCGAACTCCTCCGTCTTCGAATTACATATCCAAGATAGAGTACCGATGTCTTTAAGAAAGAGCATTTAGAAGGGTTAAGAGTAAATCCGGCGCCTACGAGGATATTTAATACAGTGTACAATCTTTATAGAGCTTGCTCTATCGAGTCGGCAATAATTAGAGCATCATACAATTAAACAACGACGTACGAATAAGTGAGGTTGTCCGAGGCCTTAAGAATGGCCCTCTGAAAAACGGATGGTGCATTTTTCAATGCAAACGGCATCGTTATATACTCGTATTGTCCGTCGAGGTAACAATTGCTATATACTTAGTAAAATTAGAATGAATAGGGATTTGGCGAAAGCCGCTGGTGGTGTCTAGACTAATAAAGTATCTCGCTTTTGCAAACTCGCGATTTGATCCGCAATAAGAGGCAGGGGATACCGATCCGCGACCGTGTTTTTATTTAGTTCTCGAAAATCTACACATCTGAGCCATATCTCTCCTTCGCGAGTAACGTAGAGTCCCGCGAAAGGTAGATTACTAGGCCTTATGATTTTGTTCTAATTAATTCGCTTATTCTCTCACGCGCTATTCCGCGGTCTTCCTCGCTAAATTTATAAGGGCTTCCTTATACGGTGATGTTCGGGTCGATTAATCGTATTCTAACTGGCCCGTATTTACATGAGTACGTAGGAAACCCGTAAAGAATGAATCTTCGAATTTTCGAGAGGAGAAATTAATCGATTTTTATCATTACCATAATATACATCAATGTCAACTTCGTTAATATCGATCTCGTTTTTTTTTTTTTTTTTTTTTTCAGCGGTTTTATTACGGACGTTAATTAATTTTGTTTCACACATAGCGAGGCTATTTTGTGCGATATTACTTCAAAACCTTGACTCGAAATTTCGCGACCAGTCGTAATATCGTCATATAAGTAACTATCGGCAAGAGCATGGAAAATTATTTCCAATGTAAAATCCTTAATGCATACAATGGACAAGAATTCAGATGTACGTTTGATACAATTATTTCTTATTCCTCACATTACTACTGTGTCAGTCGTTCTGTTGCCAGAAAAGCTAAGGACTACGGATTCTTTAATTAGCGAACACACGACTCCAGAATCGGAGTAAAATGGAAACGACTCACCCAGCTGACTTGATCTACCCGTTGACGCTTCCACTAGAAGTCGACTCGGCGTTTGTTATTGCAATTATAGTTTCCCTTCAGGACGCTGCTTTGTAAAAGATTTTTCTCCGTAATTAGATTGACGGCTGCACACCATGCGGCGGTCCCAGGGTTAAAACGCGGTAGCGAGCAATTTTTAGATTCCACACTTGATTTTTGCACTAGCGACTGAATTAATTCGCGCACGATGGTGGTAGGGCCTTGTACTGTTATAACCGGCACTTTATCCCACTTCTGATGTCGGGTTGGTGTCAGGAATGGAGTTAGGATCGTTCGATGAATCGTTGTTAGTGTAACTCATTTTCGTTGCACGCTTGAAGTAGTGTTTATTGATGGAAGTATTTGGTACAAGTCGTGACGGTAGTTTAGACACTAACGACAATGGCCTCAGTATCGATAACGAATCCGCGGTCAACGGGATAATAGATGTACTTTATTTCAAAGTCTAAGTCTGACTTCGCGTACTCTCCGTAACACAAGGTTATGCACTGAAGACACTAATTGACTGCTCAGAGCGCAGAAAAGAATGAATTCCCATCACGGTGACGCTGTCGAGGAAAACTGTGATGGGGTGTGTCTAGGGGCACGAGGTCATCGGATTCGTCCAGGAAGGTCCTCGTTCGGATGGTGAGGGAAATGGACGTTGCTGTTAATTGGTTAATTCCCACGTTGGTGGTTAGAAAAAGATGCTAACCGCCCTTGAGGGAGGGAGTTGCTAGCGGGAAGCGTCGTTCGTGGAAGAAGCGGGTTTCCTTTATCTTTCCGCAGTAGGTGACAGATTTAGCGACTGTTAGGATAAAGGCTGTTTATCCGTTTGAAGAACTTTAGGTAACCGGATCCTATGATTTATAGCGGGTCCTCTAGTTATCTGAGTATATGTTATGGAGATGCGTTGACATTTGGCACTCATCTTGCCCAAAGAATAGAGTCTGTGTGTGGCGAGCCATGGGGCACCGACCATCGAAATGTTTACTGTTACGTGCCGCTAGAAATATTTTCTTTCAAGGAGAGCTATCCGGTTATTCTATATCTTTGTTAAATAAATCGTGCATCCCGTGACCGCGGCTACGTTCGGCGACTAGTTGTCGCTTCGAGCCCGAGCTCATTATCGCAAGTCTCGAACAATTACAATCAGGACATTTACAACGATCAGGGAGTTTTCCCAAGAATTCCAAGGGAAGGCCCGGTGTCCTTTCATCTCCGACATATATATATAGGGCGTTACTCTACAGCTGTAGAAAAATTTAAGAGGCGATTCTTCAAGCTAAAATAAGATGCAAATCAAGAATAAAAAAGATTGCGTTTTCGGCTTTGTTTTTTAGTTATTGTCAATTAAAGCTTAGCCGAAATATCTCTTTGTCCGAGCAAACCTCCTTACCTGAACAAAAGTAGGTCAGCCTAAACAGCGAGGTGCACAGGGATCCTCAAATCAAATGATACATAAGCTTACCTAGCACAAATTGTAGAGAAGAAGATTATGACATTTGACGACGTAAACCATCTTTCGCGATGATTCTTTGTAAGAAAAATCGTAAATGAATGACAAATAATACAAAAGTAAAAGAAATAAAAACGTTTAAAAAACTAAAAATGAAAAGGCTCAAAGACATCTACAGTAGAATAACCTAAACCTCTACTAAATCAAACTTTATGTTCGTACAATTCTCTTAATGTTCCTCTTTGGCTGTTGAAATGATCCTGCCCTCCCAGAACTGTTTTACCCTTTTACCATATTTCTAAAATCGCTAAAACATGTTATGTAACAAGATGGTAGTGGAAAGTCCATTCAGAAAGAAACTAATATTTAATTACGAATAATTAAAAAAAAAAAGAAAAAAAACAGTGCCCGAAACGCAATTTTTTAACCCTTGATTTGGACTTTATTTTAGTTTCAGGAACCACCGCTTAAATATTTTTACACCCGTGGCCGAACATGCCGCATAATTCCATTAACGTGCACGCTATTAATACATTTACTGTAATTTGTATCAGTACAGATACAAGCTGTGTTTTCCAATTTGACCATTATTAAAATATGCTTTCTCTGAATTTCTGTTATAATGTATTGCGATTTAATACAAATAAATATATAAGATTGCTGAGATTTTAAATAATACGAATATAAACGAGTTGAAATTTTAAATAGAGTAACCTTAACCATTGTTGCATAATTGTGTAAATAAAATATAAATAAAATAGACATTATTTCCAATTATTTTACCAATTAGCAGCGATGTGTTCTTTGTTCTGTTTATCAACGGGGATCAAGCGAACTTAAAAACACCGTGCACAACCACATACTCGAGGCTGTAAGAAGTATCTGTTGTAATTCAATCAAAAATGAATATTATCTATGTGTTGAGTTTGAGATAGCTTCTCGAATCCGACAGACCTCTCGAGACGACCGAAAACACTACGTGAAATAATAAAAAATATTTCTATCATAGAATAATGTCATCTAATTAATCATTCGCCTACTATTCTAATAATTGATTCGTTATTATTGCACGCAACCCAACCCTCTGACAACTGCATTGAAAAATCTAACCCAAATCGGAAACATAGATCATATTCACTTTTAATTTGGTTGTAAATTATAATCGTAGAGATATAAAGATAGAGTGCGCGGGTGAGCTGAGAAAGCGAAAGCGAAAGAGAGGGCTGCATAAAGGGTTCTTGTGTCCTTGTCTAATAACGCATGCTCATTCGTATAGCAAATATGTAAGTGCATGGCCAACTCAAGCGTTGTGTGTGTCATGCCTGATTAAACAAGGACAGAAGACAGCTTTATGTAGCGTTCTTTCTACTCCACTTATGTCGCAAAGACTATATGACTCGCGTACTCTAACTTTATATATCTATGATTATAACACACATTTATTGCAGTCTCACAGTTGTTCGAAATGTTGAGTTTTAGAACATACCTAAAAATCATCGAAATGGAAAGATAGGTAGCATTTCTGCATTTCCATCAAATTTACTATTAATAAATTAAACACTTTAATCACTTCACCCATTACATAAATCTCTATTATATACTTGTGTTAGTATGACATATTTTTTATCATCTAATCTATGACCAGAGAGGAAATTTCCTTTCTGCTGTGACGTCTGTATCTCATAAAACGGTTATTTGAAACTTAATGGCTTCCACGTTCGTGTTCTACGTATGTTTGTAGCGCTTAAAGTTCTAAAACGGACAACAATTTAAATATCTGTGCAGGTCACCTTTTATGATCATTGTAAGTTATAATTTAATTTTATACATATAAGAAATCATTCATATTATAATATGGAAATATACAAAAGTATTTATTATATCTATATAGATATTGCATACGTATGTATCTATGTTAGGTTAGAAAAATTTACCAATTTGTCCAGCTGGACAAATTGTAAAGTACAAATTAAATAAAAAAAAAAAAGAAGAAAATAAAATATGTATGTACGTATATAAAATACGTAACGTAAATTCCAAAAACAATATGTAAAATGATTTTAATTAATATCATCATTTGTCATTTTACATCTACCTATTTACAGAAAATAGTGATTATGAAAACAATCAATCATATACATTTTGGAAATATTTAGATTTCGTTCTTTGGTTATACTAAAATAAATTCTCTCGTATGTAAAGAAATGACTTAAAAAATATTTCTTTACGTATACAGTACAATGTATATCTTCTATATGATTATAAAATCGTATATGTAACTTAGAAGAAGCTGTGTTTAGAACCTCATATGACTGACTACTACTTACAGACTTATTAATATGTATAAATATTTATAGTATATTTAAGAAATTTATGCCCTAACGAAATGATAAGCTTCATTAAATAAACATAACAGCAAATGATTTCTATCAGACTGTCTTAACATTATTAAGCGAACCAATAAAAATAATATTATTTTACAACTTTAATATTTAATATCTCTTATTACTTTAAATAGCTGAAAACAGTTAGTTATAAAATATATTTAGGTTCTAAAACAGACCTAATATGGTAGCGATGTACTTTTATATATATATGGCGATATCATATGCAAAAGATCTTCAGAGTCCTTTAAAGACCTTTTAAGATCTTTTCAGGTCAGTTTCATTTTTAAACGAAATGCCCAATTTCTTATGCTCCAAATTCATAGAATGTTGAATACTGAACATAAAAGTACTTCAGTAGATTAATTCTAAAATTCAGCGTTACTAAGATTCCTTCTATCTTTCTTTACAGAGAGATTAATTTTGTTAGTGTTTTTTTTAGACGTGTATATGTACGTATATTGTTTATCGTAATGAGACTTGTAATTTAGTACAACCTTTGCTTATATAAGTGCACGTTTAATATTTTAGATACAAACAAACAGTAAATAGTGACTATTATAAACAGCATTGTTAGATTGTTGGCGTTATTCTTACGAGAATATTGATATTGGGACATTGTGAAAGTCTAAATCACACATATTCTTCATACCAGAAACACAATTTTTTGGCCTGCACGAACCTTACAATTGTTATTTTTGGATCTTTTGTTTGGTAATATATTATATCAGTAACACTGCAAAATATAATAGAAATATTTCACAATGACAGTAATAAATTCGACAAACTCAAATGTATGAGGAATTATTTTCAATATAATCCCTATTCTATTGAAGTCGGACATAAAACTTATTTACCTTCAGAACATAAATTCTACAGAGCGTTTTACCTTTTAGCCTATAAAGAAACTATTACAACAAAGTATATAATTTTTTGTAAATAATTCTTATTCTTCTCTTATTATTCGAAACAATAAAAATGAAGTGAACAGAGTTGGAGGAATACCCTGTATAAAAGTTACAGCAGCTACAGTATCTACATAAATTTTAAAACATTTATCCTATTTAATATTTTTCAAATTTAAGTGACGCAATCTTAAACTTAATGATTGTCAATTGTATGAATTTAAAAGTTGTGTTCGTGTGTTCCAAAGCCTAAACAACACGAAGAGTGACATGCAGTTTTGTAACAAAATTGTACTTGAAATCATTTACGCAAACATTGTATGAAGATAAAAAGAACAGTACATATTTTCTTAAGACTTCTGGTTATATTACTTTTTGTGTTATGTCCGAATTGGTCATAGGTTTGAAACATAATAATGATAAATGCACATAATTCTGTTTATATTCAATTGTCAGTAGTCATTGAAATTCATGATTGTTTTCCAGATTGAGGTTAGGTTATATAAACTTTTATATGAATAATCTCATATAAAAAAAAAAAAGAATATTTATATGTATCTAATTTTGATATCGACAAGATTTTATGTAATCACTCTGTTATACAATTAGCAATATTTAATTTTGTTACTAAATGTATACACATATTCGTATTTACAAGTTATATTTCTTTAAATATTTATACGCAATTATGTTTCAACCTATTTGTTATCAGAAGTAAAAATATCTAATTTAAGTAAAAATATCTCTAGAATCTTCAGGCGACTCTTATCTTTTTAAATGGGACTAAATGTAACATTTAAACGTGATAAATTATATATGAATTTTTCTCTAAAGTTAAAAAACTACCTCTATTATAACGTATAGTCTAACTTACATTTTAATATTCTACAATTCTGATATTTTAATGTATTCTAATATTCTAATATATTCCAATATTCTATAATTCTGGTATTTTAATATATTCTAATATTTATGTAAAAGCATCGTTCTTTATTACTTAACGTACACAATATACTTCACCGTGATTCTTCAGGACTAACGTTACTCTATTCGACCAGCTGCACTACTACCCAAATCTGCATTAACAGATTCTGCTATTAGCTTTTGTGAACAGAAAGGCTGTAGATTTGATATGGGAACAGTTTTGTTAGGTTATGTTAGCGGACTGTCAACAGAAATATAAGAAAACCTGCTGCAGCGAATCTTCGCAGAAATCAAACGGATTCTGTTCATTAATCTAATCTATCTATTTGTAATAAAATACTGGAAAAAATAATAAAAGATATACCGAAGAAAATAATAAAAGTAAAATGAAAAATATGGACACAATTATTATAATAATTCGCCCGAGTTTAGTTCTGAATTGTCTAAATGTCTAAACATTGCAAATTTTCTTCGCGTTCATTTATATTCCGGAGCAGTTACGGTCCATCAGATTTTGCAGTTGTGCAATAAACATTAAGAGTCACTATCAACAATCACATACTCCCGCCTACGCCGACAACTAGTCGCCTAACGTAGCCGCGGTCACGGGATTTTTTTTTTTCTCAAGGACGGTTAGCATCTTTCTCTAACCACCAACATTTGTTACCTATAGGCGAAACTCTTCTCGAGTCCGAAAGGTGATGACTCACATGAGCACCCAAAATTTCGGAAGGAATCTCCTCGGGCAATCGGACCTTAGCACACTTTTCAGTAATAAGAAACTCGATGTATGGCGAACATGGAGGAAGCCCTATAGTCTCATCGTCAGACAATGTTAACTCGATCATAGGAGGATCATCAGAAAATGACGGCAGCGGAGGATTTGCGGCGGTAATCCAGGCCGAGAGAAATTGTTTACGCATGAGTGAAATTGTTTACGCATGAGTGATCTTCGTTCCTGTTCTCGACATCTCACACTCCCACGTTTATCGCGCTGCTTTGAACCGTTCGGCTAATATCTCTTACGTTGCTTCCTCTTCTTGCGCTAGAAGGAAACACAAGAGATGGAAGGAGAGAAATAAATATCAACCAAAGAACGAGCAAGTGATAAATTCAAAATGTAAAATTACATACCTTCACAACTGGATCAGATGCCAAAGACGTACACGCTTCCCTGTTCATAATTGAAGAAAACCGGAACGCGTATAAAATAAAGGAACGAAGACGAAACCTGTTATCGCGGAAAACAAAATCATGCCAATTAATTAAAAGCAAGGCAAAATACTGAAAGCGGCAGTCACATGGAAATATTGATTTAAATTCCCGTAACGACAAGCATGAATAATCCAAAGAAAAGCTCACGGACATGCGCATCTCAATTGGTAATATTCACGATTATAACATTTCAAATAATTGGGAACGAAGAAAATGCGCACGAGGAGAATCAACGAAGAGCGCGAAGTTAGCGCACCTCAATTGATAAACACCATGATGAGCATAACAAGCAGAACAATAAAAACAACGCACTATGATCAGTAGATCCACTTCACACCACTTTCCACAAAACAGGAAATGAAGCTCACAACAAACACACGAATGCTCGGAAAAAAAGAAGACTTTATTGAAGAGCGCGAAACAACACGTGCTACACTATCGAGAGTCGGCGGAACAATGGGACAGCCGCCGACGCGCACCGCCCCGCCACGACTCCCCGCCACTTACTCAGCGCGACAGTCAGGCGACATTCTCTCACATAGTGTGGGTGGGAAATTAAGAGATTAAGATGCGGCGTCAACAAGATAGCCAGACAGACGAAACATCAGCAAAAAATAAGTAATAGTGTTACGTCGCGTGGGACATCGACACGTCATCCCTTGCTACCTGGCAGCCAACGGTCATCCTACAGTCGTACCGATTCTCATTAGACCCACGGACCCACCATAAAACGTTAACTTTTATCTTCTTTGTTATGTATTTTCCGTTTATGGCTGGGTCTTAAAAGGGTCCTTGAGTTCATTAGGCGCTCGTAAAAATTACGTGAGAAATCGGACAATTACCAGATGCGAAAAGCTAATTGTTACGTCGCGTGAGATGGCCCGTGCGCCGTCCTTCATTCGCCTGGCCGCCAAGACCCAAACCCCATTAAAAACGACCTACACTAAACCTGAGGAACCATCATAAACCGATCCCTTTGACTTTCTCTCTATTCATACATTTTCGGCTTACAGATGGTCCTTAAAACAGTCCTTGGGTTTATTGCACGCTCTTACGAATTACGAAGACAAGCAGATGTTGCCTAACAGAAAAGTAGTTTTTTCCCAGAAACAAAGGGACCTCGGAGCCCGGCTGTCGGGAGACTTTCTCCTCACATTTTTGTCTATTCGCGATGGCCATAACCAATGGGCATCGCGGATCGCTACCCTCACTTTCCCACCGAAAAGTGCGAGTAACGAATCCGCTTCTTAGCTCAAAAGGGGACACCTACATCAAGCTTTCCTCCGTAATAAGACGCGACGAGTCAACCACTGCCATACCAACCCTGGTACAGTCACCTACTGTCTTACTAACTCCGGTACAGTCAACTACTGCTTCCTTTAACAACGGCACGTATTCTTCGCCGTCAGAATTAGTCAACACATCTCTGTAATGGGTCTCTACCCTTAATTCAATCATTCACCTATTTTGTGCGCGTGTAACAGTGTAATTATCTTCTGTATCATGTTGTTGGAATAAACCAGATTTTATATGTGTTAATTCACTATATCTCAGTTCAATCACCTCTGTTGTCCTAATCGAAACAGGGGAACGACTAATTCGCGGCGTCGATTACCCGAATCGTAGCGAGAATTTACGCCTCTCGCTGACGCGTTTCCTCGCGATCGCGTCTCTCCGCGAACGGTCGTAACACTAATAGTTGTCCATCGGAAAAGGTTATTTTTGTCAGGAACAAAGTCCACCCCGCTCTACGTTGGTGGGAGACTTCTTAATGTCCTGATCATTAGAGTGGGTCATAACCAATCGGCATCGCGGATCGTTACCCTCACTTCCTGGACGAAAAGTTTGAACAACGAATCCGCGTTCTTCGGTCAAAGGGCACACCCACACCAAGCTTTCCTCCGAGACACCATCAAGAGTCACAATCAACACTAGTTCAGGAAACAAGTCTTCAAGTCGTCAAGTGTTCAGTCGAATACAATCGGTCAACGCAATGATACTAGAGGAGTCTCAGGTCGTACTCACTCGTCATTGTTCGTATAAACATTCAGTATTGTATCATCAAAGTTGTTGGATCGATTAAATATATAGTAACCTGTTAATCACAGTGTTATTTCAATTAATCACCCTTATTATCCCACAAGAAATAAGGGATTGTACGTTTTGTGGCGTCGATTAGTTAATCGTAACGAGAATTTACGACTCTCGTTGACGCGCTTCTACGAGATCGCGTCTCCCCGCGAACGTGCGAAGATACAAATAGCAGCAGCAACATTCTCTCACACAAGATCGGTAAGAACCAAGTCATGCAACAGATGCCAAGGCACCTTGACATTCTCTCACGTACCGTCGATGGGAAGCTTAGATTGCAGCGTTACAGTTCCCATCTGAGCAATCTGTCACGTGACAATTATCCCATGGTAGACTTAGATATAAATAAGCGTAGCGACATAGGGCAGTCTTTTACAATTTGTCAACCGAAGAGTTTACATCCGTCAGTCTGTTAGTCAATTGTCAATAGTTAATCAACTAGTTAGTCTTAATCGAAATCGAGTTAGTTAAAAATTTATAAGTATTAATTGTTCTAACAGTTTAGTCGAAATAAGTTTGTTAAGGTGCGATTAACCGACAAGTTGTACATCTAAGAGCGATCGACTACACACATATTCAAGGTGAGAATTTTCAATTTTGTATATTCTCTTTTCTGATAATTTCGCGGTTGTACGATATCTGGCATCGAAATAAAATTATTCGTCGACAGTTATAATTGATGATCAATAATTTCAAGTATACGATTAATACGGATTTTACTTAAGACATACTGAACTCATAACGACCGTTCGCTGTATCAACTAGTGATCTGTCACAGCCGAAAACGTTGCACTGATTACGATGTTTTCAATCATCGAAAACACCTACGGGTTTTCGTGTTTCTCTCCCATTGCTTGTAAATATTGCTCATTTTTGGGCGAGACCTACGAAACCACGCTGGTTATCCACAGAGAACACAGTCGCCATCTGACATATTCGTTTTTGCTTAAAATTTCGCAAAGTTCTTAAAGATAAAACAATTATTTTCCAAACTGCGAACTATTAACAATAAAACGATTCCCTATGTTAACCTATAATTACGACGCAGCCGAAGATGTGCAGGATTACGGTGTATTCAATCATTGAAGACACTTACGGATTTTCGTATTCCCCCTCCCATTGTTAGCAAATATTGCTCATCTTTGGGCAAGGCTGCGAAATCACACAGATCTCACATAGAGAGAATCATTAAATTTATTTTGTTCATATTAGATGCAATAAGCAAGAAGGAATCTTAGAGGTAAAGGTCACCTTAGCAAGAAGGGAGCTGAACGTTGGTTTAAACGATTGTTAGCTGCCGAAATTAAAAGAGAAGAAAAAATGTGTAGAGAAGAATTAGCATTAAACAGCTAAAGCTTAGAACCTAGTTTCTCGCCCCCGAAAGCACAAAACGTGAACACTAGAACGCGACCCAATACGAAGAGTCGCACTTATATTTTCATATATATGTATATATTATAACAATTATAATCGATGTTATAACAGTTATAATCAAGTAAAATCTGAATAAATCTAAATAAATATTGATATTAATATAACTCAGTCGAACTGAACAAATTTTGCATATCAAAATCAATTATTTATTTCGAACAACTTTAATCCTCTACTGTGGCAGTATTCCTGCCCATAGCAGGTTAGCCGAAACGTGGAATTTATTTGCCAGTTGCATTAAATGCTATTTAACGCTACCTATGTGCGTGTAATTTATTGATTAAATCATTAAGAGAATACAACGGTTTGGAATCCTCAAATGGTGCCGCGCTTTAATTAAGTACAACAAGCATTGAGGTTTCATTCAGCTGTTCAATTCATTTCGTTCAATTTCATTCAGTTCAAGAGCACGATCTTTGAAATAATTCAAACAGTGCAACGCTTTAAGTAAGTGCAACAAGCTCTTTCATTCATTCCTCTTCAGTCGTGAGCCTCAATGCGAATAGTAAATAAAACGAATCTAGTTGAAATAGTCCTTAGACTGTTTCTGGTGGCAACAACTACCGTACCGATCGAAATATCGAATTTAGATTTGAAATCGTATCATCACGTTCAAGCAATCGCGGCAATTCATTGAGAAAGTGACAATATCTCAAACAGGAACGAAACTACAACACATCACAGGCAAAATGGTCCAAAGATAGCGATTTGCGAGCTCCTACGCATGTTTTGACGCTGAAAGGGGCGTACACTACACCCGGCGTGTAAGATGCAGTGAAAATAAGGTTTAAACGTCGAAATATCTCAAACTGGAACGAAATTACAGCTAGTTTTCATCAATATCTACAAAAGATTACGTTTTGCGAGCTGCTAGCCTTGTTTCGACGCTGACAATGGCGTACACTACATTCGGCGTGTAGGATGCAGTGAAAACAGTGTTTAAATATCGAAATATCACAGAAAGGAACGAAATAACCTGGGCCTTTGTCGACTCTGAATGAGGTGTGCACGACCTTCGATGCGTAAAGTGCAGGGAAAACAGCGACTAAACGTCGAAATATATCGAATCAGATCGAATTAACTACTAGTTCTCGTTAAAATCGACAAAAGATTGCGTTTAGCGAGCTCCTGGGCACATTTCGACGTTGAAAATGGAGAGTAAAGTACTTTTAAAGGCCGAAATATCTAAAACAGGATCAAACTAACAGTTGGTTTTCATCAAAATCGACGATAAATTGCGTCTTGCGAGCTGCTAGGCTTGTTGAGACGCTGATCTTGTTGCGCACTATATTCAGCGTGTAAATGGAGTGAAATGAGCGTTTAAGGGTACAAAAATTTTAATTATTAACGAAATAACAGTTTCCGTCAAAATCGAGGAGGGGTTGCATTTTGCGAGCTGGTGAAATTGTTTCGACTCTGATATTGTTGTGAACTCTATTTGTCGTGTAAAATTGAGTGAAATGTGCGTTTAGACGTCGAAAAATCTCAAACAGGAACAAAATAACTGTTTTCCGCAAAATCGAGAAATGGTTGCATTTTGCGAGCAGCTGGGCTCGTTTCGATGCTGATATTGTTGTGCACTATATTCGGCGTGTAAAATGGAGTGAAATGAGCGTTTAAACGTCGAAAAATATTAAACAGGAACGAAATATCAGTTTTCTGTCAAAATCGAGGAATGGTTGGATTTTGCGAGCTGGTGAACTTGTTTCGACACTGATATTCTTGTGCACTATATTCGGTGCGTAATATGGAATGATGTGTGCGTTTCAACGCAGAAAAATCACAAACAGGTTCGAAATAACATGTTTCGTCAAAATCGAGGAATGGTTGCATTTTGCGAGCTGGTGAACTTGTTTCGACGCTGATGTTGTTGTGCACAATATCCATCGTGTAAAATGGAATGAAATGAGCGTTTAAACGTCGAAATATCCAAAACATGAACGAAATAACAGTTTTCGTCGATATCGCGAAATGGTTGCATTTTGCGATCAGCAGGGCTCTTTTCGACGCTGAAACTGTGGTGCGCTATGGTCCGCGTGTGAAATGGAGTAAAATCTGCTTTCAAACGTCGGAAAATCTCAAACATAAAGGAAAAACCGTTTTCGTCAAAATCGCGAAATGGTGTCATTTTGCTTGCAGCTGGGCTTGTTTCAACGCTGAAACAGTTGTGCACTATGTTCACCGAGTAAAATGGAGTGAAATAAGCGTTTAAACGTCGAGAAATATCAAACAGGACGAAATAACGACTGTTTTCGTCGAAATCGAGAAATGGTTGCATTCTGCGGGCAGCAGAGCTCGTTTCGACGCAGAAACTGTTGTGCACTACGTTCCGCATGTAAAATTGAGTAAAGCGAGCGTTTAAACGTCGAAATATCGCAAACTGGGACGAAATATCGACAGTTTTCGTCGAAATCGGGAAATGGTTGCACTTTGCGAGAAGCAGGGCTCGTTTCGACGCTGATACTGTTGTGCACTACGTTCCGCGCGTAAAATGGAGTAAAACGAGCGATTAAACGTCGAAATATCTCAAACAGGACAGAAATAACGACAGTTTTAGTCGAAATCGAGAAATGGTTGCATTTTGCGAGCAGCAGAGCTCGTTTCGACGCAGAAACTGTTGTGCACTACGTTCCGCATGTAAAATTGAGTAAAGCGAGCGTTTAAACGTCGAAATATCGCAAACTGGGACGAAATATCGACAGTTTTCGTCGAAATCGGGAAATGGTTGCACTTTGCGAGAAGCAGGGCTCGTTTCGACGCTGATACAGTTGTACACTACGTTCCGCGTGTAAAATGGTGTAAAACGAGCGTTTAAAGGTCGAAATATCTCAAACAGGAACGAAATAACATGTTTCGTCAAAATCGAGGAATGGTTGCATTTTGCGAGCTGGTGAACTTGTTTCGACGCTGATGTTGTTGTGCACAATATCCATCGTGTAAAATGGAATGAAATGAGCGTTTAAACGTCGAAATATCCAAAACATGAACGAAATAACAGTTTTCGTCGATATCGCGAAATGGTTGCATTTTGCGATCAGCAGGGCTCTTTTCGACGCTGAAACTGTGGTGCGCTATGGTCCGCGTGTGAAATGGAGTAAAATCTGCTTTCAAACGTCGGAAAATCCCAAACATAAAGGAAAAACCGTTTTCGTCAAAATCGCGAAATGGTGTGATTTTGCTTGCAGCTGGGCTTGTTTCAACGCTGAAACAGTTGTGCACTATGTTCACCGAGTAAAATGGAGTGAAATAAGCGTTTAAACGTCGAGAAATATCAAACAGGACGAAATAACAGCTTTCGCCGAAATCGCGAAGTGGTTGCATTTTGCGAGCAGCTGGGCGCCTTTCGACGCTGAAACTGTTTTCCACTATGTTCAGCGTCTAGAATGGAGTGCAATAAGCGTTTAAACGTCGAAAAATATCAAACAGTGAAGATATAACAGTTTTTGTCGATATCGCGAAATGGTTGGATCGTCGAGCAGCAGCGCGCGTTTCGACGCTGAAACAGTTGTGTACTATGTTCAGGGTTGAAAATGGAGTAAAATGAACGTTTATGCGTCGAAGAATATCAAAGAGGAACGAAATAACAATTTTCGTCGAAATCGCAAAATGGTTGCGTTTTGTGAGCAGCAGGTCTCTTTTCGACGCTAAAACTGTTGTGCACTAATTTCTGCGTGTCAAATGAAGCAAAATGAGCGTTTAAACGCCGAAAAATATCAAACAGGAACGAAATAACAGTTTTCTTCAAAATCGCGAAATGGTTGTATTTTGCGAGGAATTGGGCTCGTTTCGACGCTGAAACTGGGGTGCACAATGTTCAGCGTGCAAAGTGGAGTGAAATGAGCGTTTAAACATCGAAGAATATCAACAGGAACGAAATAACGGTTTTCCTCGAAGTCGCGAAATGGTTGCACCTTGCGAGCAGCAGCACACGTTTCGACGCTGAATCTGTTTGTGCACTATGTTCAGCGTGTAAAATGGAGTAAAATGAACGTTCAAACGTCGAAAAATATCATACAAGAACTGAATAACAGGTTTCTTCGAAATCTCGAAATGATTGCCTTTTGCGAGCAGCAGTTCTCGTTTCAACGCTGAAACAGTTGTGCACTATGTTGATCGTGTCAAATGAAGTAAAATGAGCGTTTAAACGTCGAAAAAGATCAAACAGAAACGAATTAACAGTTTACGTCGAAATCGCTAAATGGTTGCATTTTGCGAGAAATATCAAACCGGGACGAAATAACAGTTTTCGTCGATATCGTGAAATGGTTGAATTTTGCGAGCAGCAGGCCTCTTTTCGACGCTGAAACTGTGGTGCGCTATGGTCCGCGTGTGAAATGGTGTAAAATGATCGTTTAAACGTCGAAAAAAATGAAACAGGTATTAAATAACAGTTTTAATCGAAATTGCGACATATTTGCATCTTGCGAGCAGCAGGGCTCGTGTCGACGCTGAAAATGTTGTCACTATGTTCAACGTGTAAAATGGTGTCGAATGAGCGTTTAAACGTCGAAAAATATCAAACAGGTATTAAATAGCAGTTTTCATCGAAATTGCGAAATGGTTCCATTTTGCGAGCAGCAGGGCTCGTTTCGAAGCTGAAACTGTTGTGCGCTATGTTCAGCATCTAAAATGGAGTAAAATGAGCGTTTAAACGTCGAAAAATATCCAACACAAACTAAATAACAATTTTCGTCGAATTTCGAAATGGTTGCATTTTGTGAGCAGCAGCGTTCGTTCGGACGCTAGAACTGTTGATCAGTATGTTTAGAGTGTAAAATGGTGTCGAATGAGCGTTTAAACGGCGAAAAATATCAAACAGGTATTAAATAGCAGTTTTCATCGAAATTGCGAAATGGTTGCATCTTGCGAGCAGCAGGGCTCGTGTCGACGCTGAGACTGTTGTGCGCTATGTTCAGCGTCTAAAATGGGGTAAAATGAGCGTTTAAACGTCGAGAAATATCAAACAGGAACAAAACAACAGTTTTCGTCGACATTGCGAAATGGTTCCATTTTGCGATCAGCAGGGCACATTTCTGTTAGGAAAAGGATACAGTTACACTGTACATGTGAATGTGTGTGTAAGCGTCAGAGATGGCCAGACCTTAGTTAGGACAAAAGACGATTGCAGTCGGATAGAAGCATCTGGAAGAGTCGGTTGACAACAAGCGTGCGTGCGAGTAGGTTTAAGAGGTCTTCAGTGTAAGATATATGTGTAAAGGCTGTGTGCTGAATAAAGTGAATTATCTGTATTTCCGAATCCCTCCTATATCTTTACAATTTCGACGCTGAAGTTGTTGTGCACTATGTCCAGCGTGTAACATGGAGTAGAATGCGCGTTTAAACGTCGAAAAATCTCAAACTTGTACGAAGAAGCAGTTTTCGTCGAAATCGAGAAATGGTTGCATTTTGCGAGCAGCAGGGCTCGTTTCGACGCTGAAACTGTTGTGCACTATGTTCCGCGTGCAAAATGGAGTGAAACGAGCGTTTAAACGTCGAAATATCTCAAACAGGAACGAAATAACGACAGTTTTCGTCGAAATCGAGAAATGGATGCATTTTGCGAGCAGGACGGCTCTTTTCCACGCTAAAACTGTAGTGCACTATTTTCAGCGTGTAAAATGGAGGAAAACGAGCGTTTACACGTCGCAATATCTCAAACACGAACGAAATAACAACTGTTTTCGTTGACATCGAGAAATGGTTGCATTTTGCGAGCAGCAGACCGTTTCGACGCTGAAACTGTAGTGCACTATGTTCAGCGTGTAAAATGGAGGAAAACGAGCGTTTAAACGTCGAAATATCTCAAACATTTTGCGTGCAGCAGAGCTCGATTCGACGCTGAAACTGTTGTGCACTATGTTCCGCGTGTAAAATGGAGGAAAACGAGCGTTTAAACGTCGAAATATCTCAAACAGGAACGAAATAACGACAGTTTTCGTCCAAATCGAGAAATGTGTGCATTTTGCAAGCAGCAGAGCTCGTTTAGACGCTGAAACTGTAGTGCACTATTTTCAGCGTGTAAAATGGAGGAAAACGAGCGTTTACACGTCGCAATATCTCAAACACGAACGAAATAACAACTGTTTTCGTTGACATCGAGAAATGGTTGCATTTTGCGAGCAGCAGACCGTTTCGACCCTGAAACTGTAGTGCACTACGTTCAGCGTGTAAAATGGAGTAAAACGAGCGTTTAAACGTCGAAATATCTCAAAAAGGGACGTAATAACGACAGTTTTCGTTGAAATCGAGAAATGGTTGCATTTCGCGAGCAGCAGAGCTCGATTCGACGCTGAAACTGTTGTGCACTATGTTCCGCGTGTAAAATGGAGGAAAACGAGCATTTAAACGTCGAAATATCTCAAACAGGAACGAAATAAATACAGTATTCGTCGAAATCGAGAAATGGTTGCATTTTGCTAGCAGCGAGGCTCGTTTCGACGCTGAAACTGTAGTGCACTGTTTTCCGCGTCTAAAATGGAATAAAACGAGCGTTTAAACGTCGAAATATCTCAAACAGGAACGAAATAACGACAGTTTTCGTCGAAATCGAGAAATGGATGCATTTTGCGAGCAGGACGGCTCTTTTCCACGCTGAAACTATGGTGTACTATGTTCAGCGTGTAAAATGGAGTAAAACGAGCGTTTAAACTAAGAAATATCTCAAACACGAACGAAATAACAACTGTTTTCGCCGAAATCGAGAAATGTTTGCATTTTGCGAGCAGCAGGGCTCGTTTCGACGCTGAATCTGTTGTGCACTATGTTCCGCGTGTAAAAATCAGGAAAACGAGCGCTTAAACGTCGAAATATTTCAAACAGGAACGAAATAAATACAGTATTCGTCGAAATCGAGAAACGGTTGCATTTTGCTAGCAGCGAGGCTCGTTTCGACGCTGAAACTGTTGTGCACTATGTTCCGCGTGTAAAAAGGAGGAAAACGAGCGTTTAAACGTCGAAATATCTCAAACAGGAACGAAATAAATACAGTATTCGTGGAAATCGAGAAATGGATGCATTTTGCGAGCAGCAGAGCTCGTTTCCACGCTAAAACTATGGTGTACTATGTTCAGCGTGTAAAATGGAGTAAAACGAGCGTTTAAACGTCGAAATATCTCAAACAGGAACGAAATAACAACAGTTTTCGTCGAAATCGAGAAATGGATGCATTTTGCTAACAGCGGCGCTCGTTTCGACGCTGAAACTGTGGTGCACTATGTTCAGCGTGTAAAATGGGGTAAAACGAGCGTTTAAACATCGAAATATCTCAAACTTGAACGAAATAGCGACAGTTTTAATCGAAATTGAGAAATGGTTGCATTTTGCGAGCAGCAGAGCTCGTTTCGACGCTGAAACCGTTGTGCTCTACAATCCGCGTGTAAAGTGGAGTAAAAGGAGCGTTTAAACGTCGAAATATCTCACACAGGAACGAAATAACGACACTTTTCGCCGAAATCGAGAAAGGGTTTCATTTTGCGAGCAGCAGAGCTCTTTTCGACCCTGAAACCGTTGTGCACTATGTAAACTGGAGTGAAACGAGCGTTTAAACGTCGATATATCTCAAACTGGAACGAAATAACGACACTTTTCGTCGAAATCGAGAAATGGTTTCATTTTGCGAGCAGCAGAGCTCATTTCGACGCTGAAACTGTTATGCACTATGTTCCGCGTGTAAACTGGAGTGAAACGAGCGTTTAAACGTCGAAATATCTCAAACAGGAAAGAAATAACTACAGTTTTCGCCGAAATCGAGAAATGGTTGCATTTTGCAAGCAGCAGGGCTCGTTTCGACGCTGAAACCGTTGTGCTCTACGATCCGCGTGTAAAATGGATTAAAAGGAGCGTTTAATCGTCGAAATATCTCAAATAGGATTAAAATAACGACAGTTTTCGTCGAAATTGAGAAATGGTTGCATTTTGCGAGCAGCAGAGCTCGTTTCCACGCTAAAACTATGGTGCACTATGTTCGGCGTGTAAAATGGAGTAAAACGAACGTTTAAACGTCGAAATATCTCAAACAGGAAAGAAATAACAACTGTTTTCGCCGAAATCGAGAAATGGGTGCATTTTGCAAGCAGCAGACCGTTTCGACTCTGAAACTGTAGTGCACTATGTTCAGCGTGTAAAATGGAGTAAAAGGAGCGTTTAAACGTCGAAATATCTCAAACAGGAACGAAATAACAACTGTTTTCGTCGAAATCGCGCAATGGTTGCATTTTGCTAGCAGCAGGGCTCGTTTGGACGATGAAACCGTTGTGCACTACGATCCGCGTGTAAAATGGAGTAAAAGGAGCGTTTAAACGTCGAAATACCTCCAACAGGAACGAAATAAATACAGTATTCGTCGAAATCGAGAAATGGTTGCATTTTGCGAGCAGCAGAGCTCGTTTCGACGCTGAAACCGTTGTGCTCTACGATCCGCGTGTAAAGTGGAGTAAAAGGAGCGTTTAAACGTCGAAATATCTCAAACAGGAACGAAATAACGACACTTTTCGCCGAAATCGAGAAAGGGTTTCATTTTGCGAGCAGCGGAGCTCTTTTCGACCCTGAAACCGTTGTGCACTATGTAAACTGGAGTGAAACGAGCGTTTAAACGTCGATATATCTCAAACTGGAACGAAATAACGACACTTTTGGTCGAAATCGAGAAATGGTTTCATTTTGCGAGCAGCAGAGCTCATTTCGACGCTGAAACTGTTATGCACTATGTTCCGCGTGTAAACTGGAGTGAAACGAGCGTTTAAACGTCGAAATATCTCAAACAGGAAAGAAATAACTACAGTTTTCGACGAAATCGAGAAATGGGTGAATTTTGCGAGCAGCAGGGCTCGTTTCGAAGCTGAAGCCGTTGTGCTCTACGATCCGCGTGTAAAATGGAGTAAAACGAGCGTTTAAACGTCGAAATACTTCAAAGAGGAACGAAATAACGACAGTTTTCGTCGAAGTCGAGAAATGGTTGCATTTTGCGAGCAGCAGAGCTCGTTTCGACACTGAAACTATCGTGCACTATGTTCAGCGTGCAAAATGGAGTAAAAGGGGCGTTTAAACTTCGAAATATCTCAAACAGTAACGAAATAACGACAGTATTCGTCGGAATCGAGAAATGGCTGCATTTTGCTAGCAGCAGGGCTCGTTTGGACGATGAAACCGTTGTGCACTACGATCCGCGTGTAAAATGGAGTAAAAGGAGCGTTTAAACGTCGAAATATCTCAAACAGGAATAAAATAACGACAGTTTTCGTCGAAATTGAGAAATGGTTGCATTTTGCGAGCAGCAGAGCTCGTTTCGACGCTGAAACCGTTGTGCTCTACGATCCGCGTGTATAATGGAGTAAAAGGAGCGTTTAAACGTCGAAATATCTCAAACAGGAACGAAATAACGACACTTTTCGCCGAAATCGAGAAAGGGTTTCATTTCGCGAGCAGCAGAGCTCCTTTCGACGCTGAAACCGTTGTGCACTATGTTCCGCGTGTAAACTGGAGTGAAACGAGCGTTTAAACGTCGAAATATCTCAAACAGGATTACAATAACGACAGTTTTCGTCGAAAGTGAGAAATGGTTGCATTTTGCGAGCAGCAGGGCTCGTTTCGACGCTGAAACCGTTGTGCTCTACGATCCGCGTGTAAAATGGAGTAAAAGGAGCGTTTAAACGTCGAAATATCTCAAACAGGAACGAAATAACGACAGTTTTCGTCGAAATCGAGAGATCGTTGCATTTTGCGAGCAGCAGGGCTCGTTTCGACGCTCATACTGTTGTGCACAATGTTGCGCGTGTAAAGTGGAGTGAAGGGAGCGTTTAAACGTCGAAATATCTCAAACAGGAACGAAATAACAACTGTTTTCGTTGACATCGAGAAATGGTTGCATTTTGCGAGCAGCAGACCGTTTCGACTCTGAAACTGTTGTGCACTATGTTCAGCGTGTAAAATGGAGTAGAAGGAGCGTTTAAACGAAGAAATATCTCAAACAGGAACGAAATAACAACTGTTTTCGTCGAAATCGCGCAATGGTTGCATTTTGCTAGCTGCAGGGCTCGTTTGGACGATGAAACCGTTGTGCACTACGTTCCGCGTGTAAAATGGAGTTAATGGAGCGCTTAAACGTCGAAATATCTCAAAAAGGGACGAAATAAAGACAGTTTTCGTCGAAATCGAGAAGTGGATGCATTTTGCAAGCAGCAGGGCTCGTTTCGACGCTGATACTGCTGTGCACAATGTGGCGCGTGTACAGTGGAGTAAAATGAGCGTTTAGACGTCGAAATATCTCAAACAGGATAGAAATAACGACAGTTTTCGTCGAAATCGATAAACGGTTGCATTTTGCGAGCAGCAGAGCTCGTTTCGACTCTGAAACTGTTGTGCACTATGTTCCGCGTGTAAAATGGAGTAAAACGAGCGTTTAAACGTCGAAATATCTCAAAAAGGGACGTAATAACGACAGTTTTCGTTGAAATCGAGAAATGGTTGCATTTTGCGAGAAGCAGAGCACGTTTGGACGCTGTTACCGCTGTGCCCTACGTTCCACGTGTAAAATGGAACAAATGGAGCGTTTAAATGTCGAAATATCTCAAACAGGAACGAAATAACGACAGTTTTCGTCGAAATCGAGAAATGGATGCATTTTGCGAGCAGGACGGCTCGTTTCCACGCTAAAACTGTTGTGCACTATGTTCAGCGTGTAAAATGGAGTAAAACGAGCGTTTAAACTTCGAAATATCTCAATCAGGACCGAAATAACGACAGTTTTCGTCGAAATCGAGAAATGGTTGCATATTGCGAGCAACAGGGCTCGTTTCGACACTGATACTGTTGTGCACAATTTTGCGCGTGTAAAGTGGAGTAATAGGGAGCGGTTACACGTCGAAATATCTCAAACAGTAACGAAATAACGATAGTTTTCGTCGAAATCGAGAAATGGTTGCATTATGCGAGCAGCAGAGCTCGTATCGACACTGAATCTGTTGTGCACAATTTTGCGCGTGTAAAGTGGAGTAATAGGGAGCGGTTACACGTCGAAATATCTCAAACAGGAACGAAATAACGATAGTTTTCGTCGAAATCGAGAAATGGTTGCATTTTGCGAGCAGCAGAGCTCGTTTCGACTCTGAAACTGTTGTGCACTATGTTCAGCGTGTAAAATGGAGTAAAAGGAACGTTTAAACGTCGAAATATCTCAAACAGGACAGAAATAACGACAGTTTTCGTCGAAATCGAGAAATGGTTGCATTTTGCGAGCAGCAGGGCTCGTTTCGACGCTGATACTGTTGTGCACAATGTTGCGCGTGTAAAGTGGAGTAAAAGGAGCGTTTAAACGTCGAAATATCTCAATCAGGACCGAAATAACGACAGTTTTCGTCCAAATCGAGAAGCGGTTGCATTTTGCGAGCAGCAGAGCTCGTTTCGACTCTGAAACTGTTGTGCACTATGTTCAGCGTGTAAAATGGTGTAAAACGAGCGTTTAAACGTCGAAATATCTCAAAAAGGGACGTAATAACGACAGTTTTCGTTGAAATCGAGAAATGGTTTCATTTCGCGAGCAGCAGAGCTCGTATCGACACTGAAGCTGTTGTGCACAATGTTGCGCGTGTAAAGTGGAGTAATAGGGAGCGGTTACACGTCGAAATATCTCAAACAGTAACGAAATAACGAGCGTTTTCGTCGAAATCGAGAAATGGTTGCATTTTGCGAGCAGCAGAGCTCGTTTCGACGTTGAAACTGTTGTGCACTATGTTCAGCGTGTAAAATGGAGTAAAAGGAGTGTTCAAACGTCGAAATATCTCAATCAGGACCGAAATAACGACAGTTTTCGTCGAAATCGAGAAATGGTTGAATTTTGCGATTGGCAGGGCTCGTTCCGACGCTGAAACTGATGTGCACTATGTTCAGCGTGTAAAATGGAGTAAAACGAGCGTATAAACGTCGAAATACCTCAAACAGGACCGAAATAACGACAGTTTTCGTCGAAATCAAGATATCGTTGCATTTTGCGAGCAGCAGGGCTCGTTTCGACGCTGAAGCTGTTGTGCACTATGTTCAGCGTGTAAAATGGAGTAAAAGGAGCGTTTAAACGTCGAAATATCTCAAACAGGACCGAAATAACGACAGTTTTCGTCGAAATCGAGAGATCGTTGCATTTTGCGAGCAGCAGGGCTCGTTTCGACGCTGATACTGTTGTGCACAATGTTGCGCGTGTAAAGTGGAGTAAAAGGAGCGTTTAAACGTCGAAATATCTCAATCAGGACCGAAATAACGACAGTTTTCGTCGAAATCGAGAAATGGTTGCATTTTGCGAGCAGCAGAGCTCGTTTCGACGCTGAAACTGATGTGCACTATGTTCAGCGTGTAAAATGGAGTAAAACGAGCGTATAAACGTCGAAATATCTCAAACAGGACCGAAATAACGACAGTTTTCGTCGAAATCGAGAGATCGTTGCATTTTGCGAGCAGCAGGGCTCGTTTCGACGCTGATACTGTTGTGCACAATGTTGCGCGTGTAAAGTGGAGTAAAAGGAGCGTTTAAACGTCGAAATATCTCAATCAGGACCGAAATAACGACAGTTTTCGCCGAAATCGAGAAATGGTTGCATTTTGCGATTGGCAGGGCTCGTTCCGACGCTGAAACTATTGTACACTATGTTCAGCGTGTAAAATGGAGTAAAAGGAACGTTTAAACGTCTACATATCTCAATCAGGACAGAAATAACGACAGTTTTCGTCGAAATCGAGAAATGGTTGCATTTTGCGAGCAGCAGGGCTCGTTTCGACGCTGATACAGTTGTACACTACGTTCCGCGTGTATAATGGAGTAAAACGAGCGTTTAAACGTCGAAATATCTCAATCAGGAACGAAATAACGACTGTTTCCGTCGAAATCGAGAAATGGTTGCATTTTGCGAGCAGCAGGGCTCGTTTCGACGCTGATACAGTTGTACACTACGTTTCGCGTGTATATTGGAGTTAAACGAGGGTTTAAACGCCGAAATATCTCAATCAGGAACGAAATAACGACTGTTTTCGTCGAAATCGAGAAATGGTTGCATTCTGCGGGCAGCAGAGCTCGTTTCGACGCAGAAACTGTTGTACACTACGTTCCGCGTGTAAAATGGAGTAAAAGGAGCGTTTAAACGTCGAAATACCTCCAACAGGAACGAAATAAATACAGTATTCGTCGAAATCGAGAAATGGTTGCATTTTGCGAGCAGCAGAGCTCGTTTCGACGCTGAAACCGTTGTGCTCTACGATCCGCGTGTAAAGTGGAGTAAAAGGAGCGTTTAAACGTCGAAATATCTCAAACAGGAACGAAATAACGACACTTTTCGCCGAAATCGAGAAAGGGTTTCATTTTGCGAGCAGCGGAGCTCTTTTCGACCCTGAAACCGTTGTGCACTATGTAAACTGGAGTGAAACGAGCGTTTAAACGTCGATATATCTCAAACTGGAACGAAATAACGACACTTTTGGTCGAAATCGAGAAATGGTTTCATTTTGCGAGCAGCAGAGCTCATTTCGACGCTGAAACTGTTATGCACTATGTTCCGCGTGTAAACTGGAGTGAAACGAGCGTTTAAACGTCGAAATATCTCAAACAGGAAAGAAATAACTACAGTTTTCGACGAAATCGAGAAATGGGTGAATTTTGCGAGCAGCAGGGCTCGTTTCGAAGCTGAAGCCGTTGTGCTCTACGATCCGCGTGTAAAATGGAGTAAAACGAGCGTTTAAACGTCGAAATACTTCAAAGAGGAACGAAATAACGACAGTTTTCGTCGAAGTCGAGAAATGGTTGCATTTTGCGAGCAGCAGAGCTCGTTTCGACACTGAAACTATCGTGCACTATGTTCAGCGTGCAAAATGGAGTAAAAGGGGCGTTTAAACGTCGAAATATCTCAAACAGGAACGAAATAACGACACTTTTCGCCGAAATCGAGAAAGGGTTTCATTTCGCGAGCAGCAGAGCTCCTTTCGACGCTGAAACCGTTGTGCACTATGTTCCGCGTGTAAACTGGAGTGAAACGAGCGTTTAAACGTCGAAATATCTCAAACAGGATTACAATAACGACAGTTTTCGTCGAAAGTGAGAAATGGTTGCATTTTGCGAGCAGCAGGGCTCGTTTCGACGCTGAAACCGTTGTGCTCTACGATCCGCGTGTATAATGGAGTAAAAGGAGCGTTTAAACGTCGAAATATCTCAAACAGGAACGAAATAACGACAGTTTTCGTCGAAATCGAGAGATCGTTGCATTTTGCGAGCAGCAGGGCTCGTTTCGACGCTCATACTGTTGTGCACAATGTTGCGCGTGTAAAGTGGAGTGAAGGGAGCGTTTAAACGTCGAAATATCTCAAACAGGAACGAAATAACAACTGTTTTCGTTGACATCGAGAAATGGTTGCATTTTGCGAGCAGCAGACCGTTTCGACTCTGAAACTGTTGTGCACTATGTTCAGCGTGTAAAATGGAGTAGAAGGAGCGTTTAAACGAAGAAATATCTCAAACAGGAACGAAATAACAACTGTTTTCGTCGAAATCGCGCAATGGTTGCATTTTGCTAGCTGCAGGGCTCGTTTGGACGACGAAACCGTTGTGCACTACGTTCCGCGTGTAAAATGGAGTTAATGGAGCGCTTAAACGTCGAAATATCTCAAAAAGGGACGAAATAAAGACAGTTTTCGTCGAAATCGAGAAGTGGATGCATTTTGCAAGCAGCAGGGCTCGTTTCGACGCTGATACTGCTGTGCACAATGTGGCGCGTGTACAGTGGAGTAAAATGAGCGTTTAGACGTCGAAATATCTCAAACAGGGTCGAACTAACGACAGTTTTCGTCGAAATCGAGAAGCGGTTGCATTTTGCGAGCAGCAGAGCTCGTTTCGACTCTGAAACTGTTGTGCACTATGTTCCGCGTGTAAAATGGAGTAAAACGAGCGTTTAAACGTCGAAATATCTCAAAAAGGGACGTAATAACGACAGTTTTCGTTGAAATCGAGAAATGGTTGCATTTTGCGAGAAGCAGAGCACGTTTGGACGCTGTTACCGCTGTGCCCTACGTTCCACGTGTAAAATGGAACAAATGGAGCGTTTAAATGTCGAAATATCTCAAACAGGAACGAAATAACGACAGTTTTCGTCGAAATCGAGAAATGGATGCATTTTGCGAGCAGCAGAGCTCGTTTCGACGCTGAAACTGTTGTGCACTATGTTCAGCGTGTAAAATGGAGTAAAACGAGCGTTTAAACTTCGAAATATCTCAATCAGGACCGAAATAACGACAGTTTTCGTCGAAATCGAGAAATGGTTGCATATTGCGAGCAACAGGGCTCGTTTCGACACTGATACTGTTGTGCACAATTTTGCGCGTGTAAAGTGGAGTAATAGGGAGCGGTTACACGTCGAAATATCTCAAACAGTAACGAAATAACGATAGTTTTCGTCGAAATCGAGAAATGGTTGCATTATGCGAGCAGCAGAGCTCGTATCGACACTGAATCTGTTGTGCACAATTTTGCGCGTGTAAAGTGGAGTAATAGGGAGCGGTTACACGTCGAAATATCTCAAACAGGAACGAAATAACGATAGTTTTCGTCGAAATCGAGAAATGGTTGCATTTTGCGAGCAGCAGAGCTCGTTTCGACTCTGAAACTGTTGTGCACTATGTTCAGCGTGTAAAATGGAGTAAAAGGAACGTTTAAACGTCGAAATATCTCAATCAGGACAGAAATAACGACAGTTTTCGTCGAAATCGAGAAATGGTTGCATTTTGCGAGCAGCAGGGCTCGTTTCGACGCTGATACTGTTGTGCACAATGTTGCGCGTGTAAAGTGGAGTAAAAGGAGCGTTTAAACGTCGAAATATCTCAATCAGGACCGAACTAACGACAGTTTTCGTCCAAATCGAGAAGCGGTTGCATTTTGCGAGCAGCAGAGCTCGTTTCGACTCTGAAACTGTTGTGCACTATGTTCAGCGTGTAAAATGGAGTAAAACGAGCGTTTAAACGTCGAAATATCTCAAAAAGGGACGTAATAACGACAGTTTTCGTTGAAATCGAGAAATGGTTTCATTTCGCGAGCAGCAGAGCTCGTATCGACACTGAAGCTGTTGTGCACAATGTTGCGCGTGTAAAGTGGAGTAATAGGGAGCGGTTACACGTCGAAATATCTCAAACAGTAACGAAATAACGATAGTTTTCGTCGAAATCGAGAAATGGTTGCATTTTGCGAGCAGCAGAGCTCGTTTCGACGTTGAAACTGTTGTGCACTATGTTCAGCGTGTAAAATGGAGTAAAAGGAGTGTTCAAACGTCGAAATATCTCAATCAGGACCGAAATAACGACAGTTTTCGTCGAAATCGAGAAATGGTTGAATTTTGCGATTGGCAGGGCTCGTTCCGACGCTGAAACTGATGTGCACTATGTTCAGAGTGTAAAATGGAGTAAAAGGAGCGTATAAACGTCGAAATACCTCAAACAGGACCGAAATAACGACAGTTTTCGTCGAAATCGAGAAATGGTTGCATTTTGCGAGCACCAGGGCTCGTTTCGACGCTGAAGCTGTTGTGCACTATGTTCAGCGTGTAAAATGGAGTAAAAGGAGCGTTTAAACGTCGAAATATCTCAAACAGGACCGAAATAACGACAGTTTTCGTCGAAATCGAGAGATCGTTGCATTTTGCGAGCAGCAGGGCTCGTTTCGACGCTGATACTGTTGTGCACAATGTTGCGCGTGTAAAGTGGAGTAAAAGGAGCGTTTAAACGTCGAAATATCTCAATCAGGACCGAAATAACGACAGTTTTCGTCGAAATCGAGAAATGGTTGCATTTTGCGAGCAGCAGAGCTCGTTTCGACGCTGAAACTGATGTGCACTATGTTCAGCGTGTAAAATGGAGTAAAACGAGCGTATAAACGTCGAAATATCTCAAACAGGACCGAAATAACGACAGTTTTCGTCGAAATCGAGAGATCGTTGCATTTTGCGAGCAGCAGGGCTCGTTTCGACGCTGATACTGTTGTGCACAATGTTGCGCGTGTAAAGTGGAGTAAAAGGAGCGTTTAAACGTCGAAATATCTCAATCAGGACCGAAATAACGACAGTTTTCGCCGAAATCGAGAAATGGTTGCATTTTGCGATTGGCAGGGCTCGTTCCGACGCTGATTCTCGTGCGCACTATGTTCAGCGTGTAAAATGGAGTAAAAAGAGCGTTTAAACGTCTACATATCTCAATCAGGACAGAAATAACGACAGTTTTCGTCGAAATCGAGAAATGGTTGCATTTTGCGAGCAGCAGGGCTCGTTTCGACGCTGATACAGTTGTACACTACGTTCCGCGTGTATAATGGAGTAAAACGAGCGTTTAAACGCCGAAATATCTCAATCAGGAACGAAATAACGACTGTTTTCGTCGAAATCGAGAAATGGTTGCATTTTGCGAGCAGCAGGGCTCGTTTCGACGCTGATACAGTTGTACACTACGTTTCGCGTGTATATTGGAGTTAAACGAGGGTTTAAACGCCGAAATATCTCAATCAGGAACGAAATAACGACTGTTTTCGTCGAAATCGAGAAATGGTTGCATTCTGCGGGCAGCAGAGCTCGTTTCGACGCAGAAACTGTTGTACACTACGTTCCGCGTGTATATTGGAGTAAAACGAGCGTTTAAACGCCGAAATATCTCAATCAGGAACGAAATAACGACTGTTTTCGTCGAAATCGAGAAATGGTTGCATTCTGCGGGCAGCAGAGCTCGTTTCGACGCAGAAACTGTTGTGCACTACGTTCAGCATGTAAAATTGAGTAAAGCGAGCGTTTAAACGTCGAAATATCGCAAACTGGGACGAAATATCGACAGTTTTCGTCGAAATCGGGAAATGGTTGCACTTTGCGAGAAGCAGGGCTCGTTTCGACGCTGATACTGTTGTGCACTACGTTCCGCGCGTAAAGTGGAGTAAAACGAGCGATTAAACGTCGAAATATCTCAAACAGGACAGAAATAACGACAGTTTTAGTCGAAATCGAGAAATGGTTGCATTTTGCGAGCAGCAGAGCTCGTTTCGACGATGAAACTGTTGTGCACTACGTTCCGCATGTAAAATTGAGTAAAGCGAGCGTATAAACGTCGAAATATCGCAAACTGGGACGAAATATCGACAGTTTTCGTCGAAATCGGGAAATGGTTGCACTTTGCGAGAAGCAGGGCTCGTTTCGACGCTGATACAGTTGTACACTACGTTCCGCGTGTAAAATGGTGTAAAACGAGCGTTTAAAGGTCGAAATATCTCAAACAGGAACGAAATAACATGTTTCGTCAAAATCGAGGAATGGTTGCATTTTGCGAGCTGGTGAACTTGTTTCGACGCTGATGTTGTTGTGCACAATATCCATCGTGTAAAATGGAATGAAATGAGCGTTTAAACGTCGAAATATCCAAAACATGAACGAAATAACAGTTTTCGTCGATATCGCGAAATGGTTGCATTTTGCGATCAGCAGGGCTCTTTTCGACGCTGAAACTGTGGTGCGCTATGGTCCGCGTGTGAAATGGAGTAAAATCTGCTTTCAAACGTCGGAAAATCCCAAACATAAAGGAAAAACCGTTTTCGTCAAAATCGCGAAATGGTGTGATTTTGCTTGCAGCTGGGCTTGTTTCAACGCTGAAACAGTTGTGCACTATGTTCACCGAGTAAAATGGAGTGAAATAAGCGTTTAAACGTCGAGAAATATCAAACAGGACGAAATAACAGCTTTCGCCGAAATCGCGAAGTGGTTGCATTTTGCGAGCAGCTGGGCGCCTTTCGACGCTGAAACTGTTTTCCACTATGTTCAGCGTCTAGAATGGAGTGCAATAAGCGTTTAAACGTCGAAAAATATCAAACAGTGAAGATATAACAGTTTTTGTCGATATCGCGAAATGGTTGGATCGTCGAGCAGCAGCGCGCGTTTCGACGCTGAAACAGTTGTGTACTATGTTCAGGGTTGAAAATGGAGTAAAATGAACGTTTATGCGTCGAAGAATATCAAAGAGGAACGAAATAACAATTTTCGTCGAAATCGCAAAATGGTTGCGTTTTGTGAGCAGCAGGTCTCTTTTCGACGCTAAAACTGTTGTGCACTAATTTCTGCGTGTCAAATGAAGTAAAATGAGCGTTTAAATGCCGAAAAATATCAAACAGGAACGAAATAACAGTTTTCTTCAAAATCGCGAAATGGTTGTATTTTGCGAGGAATTGGGCTCGTTTCGACGCTGAAACTGGGGTGCACAATGTTCAGCGTGCAAAGTGGAGTGAAATGAGCGTTTAAACATCGAAGAATATCAACAGGAACGAAATAACGGTTTTCCTCGAAGTCGCGAAATGGTTGCACCTTGCGAGCAGCAGCACACGTTTCGACGCTGAATCTGTTTGTGCACTATGTTCAGCGTGTAAAATGGAGTAAAATGAACGTTCAAACGTCGAAAAATATCATACAAGAACTGAATAACAGGTTTCTTCGAAATCTCGAAATGATTGCCTTTTGCGAGCAGCAGTTCTCGTTTCAACGCTGAAACAGTTGTGCACTATGTTGATCGTGTCAAATGAAGTAAAATGAGCGTTTAAACGTCGAAAAAGATCAAACAGAAACGAATTAACAGTTTACGTCGAAATCGCTAAATGGTTGCATTTTGCGAGAAATATCAAACCGGGACGAAATAACAGTTTTCGTCGATATCGTGAAATGGTTGAATTTTGCGAGCAGCAGGCCTCTTTTCGACGCTGAAACTGTGGTGCGCTATGGTCCGCGTGTGAAATGGTGTAAAATGATCGTTTAAACGTCGAAAAAAATGAAACAGGTATTAAATAACAGTTTTAATCGAAATTGCGACATATTTGCATCTTGCGAGCAGCAGGGCTCGTGTCGACGCTGAAAATGTTGTCACTATGTTCAACGTGTAAAATGGTGTCGAATGAGCGTTTAAACGTCGAAAAATATCAAACAGGTATTAAATAGCAGTTTTCATCGAAATTGCGAAATGGTTCCATTTTGCGAGCAGCAGGGCTCGTTTCGAAGCTGAAACTGTTGTGCGCTATGTTCAGCGTCTAAAATGGAGTAAAATGAGCGTTTAAACGTCGAAAAATATCCAACACAAACTAAATAACAATTTTCGTCGAATTTCGAAATGGTTGCATTTTGTGAGCAGCAGCGTTCGTTCGGACGCTGGAACTGTTGATCAGTATGTTTAGAGTGTAAAATGGTGTCGAATGAGCGTTTAAACGGCGAAAAATATCAAACAGGTATTAAATAGCAGTTTTCATCGAAATTGCGAAATGGTTGCATCTTGCGAGCAGCAGGGCTCGTGTCGACGCTGAGACTGTTGTGCGCTATGTTCAGCGTCTAAAATGGGGTAAAATGAGCGTTTAAACGTCGAAAAATATCAAACAGGAACAAAACAACAGTTTTCGTCGACATTGCGAAATGGTTCCATTTTGCGATCAGCAGGGCACATTTCTGTTAGGAAAAGGATACAGTTACACTGTACATGTGAATGTGTGTGTAAGCGTCAGAGATGGCCAGACCTTAGTTAGGACAAAAGACGATTGCAGTCGGATAGAAGCATCTGGAAGAGTCGGTTGACAACAAGCGTGCGTGCGAGTAGGTTTAAGAGGTCTTCAGTGTAAGATATATGTGTAAAGGCTGTGTGCTGAATAAAGTGAATTATTTGTATTTCCGAATCCCTCCTATATCTTTACATGGTAGCAGAGCGTGGTTCTTCAATCTTGTGAGTTAGTTCGAGTGAGTTTCAGTAAGGGAAGAAACGTTTAAAGAAGAAAAGAAAAAATATACTTCGAGCACGTAGGAACGCTTGAGTAAAAGATAAGGAATCAATTAAAATGGAGAGATCGGAAATCATGATACCTATATTCGATGGTGAGGATTATAGTATGTGGAAGCAAAGAATCACGATGTTTCTCAGGTATAAAGAATGCGAGATTGTTACAACTAGAATGAAGACCGAAACAGACAATGAAAATTGGGACAAAAAGGATCTTAAGGCAATAAATATAATTTACAGTGCCATCACAAATAGACAATTGGAATATATCAAGGAAGAAAAAACGGCATATGAAATAGTGAGAAAGTTCGATCAAATGTACTTGAAAGAGTCGACGGCATTACAGATCGTATGCAGAAGGAGATTAGAAAAGATAAGACTCGAGAACTACAGAGATTCAGCGTCGTTCTTCAGCGATTTCGAAAAATTAATAAATGAATTAAAAGGTGCAGGCGCACAAGTAAGTGAAAGGGAAAAACTGAATTACATGCTGAATACGTTACCCGAAGAATACTGCTACATAGCGGACGTAATAGATGCATTGAGAGAAGAAGATCAAACGGTAGCATACGTGAAAAATAAAATTGAAATGTCAGAGAAGAAAAATAAATTCAATCGAACAGAAATGCAAAGCAACGCATTTTCTGCAAAAAAGGAAGGATGCTTCAGATGTGGAAAAGAAGGACATTTTGCGAGAGAGTGTCAAAATGGCGTCCAAGCGGGAAGCAGTAACAGCTATTGGCGTGGGTCAACACGTGGTCGCAGCAGAGGAAAAGGAAACAAAAGCAATACGAGCAGGGGACGTGAAAATTTCCATCGTCAATCAGCAACCGGCACGAGCGAGCATGGCAACTCAGGAACACGGACATGGATAGCAAGAGCGCACGCGGCACACAGCAGCGAGACGAATGAGATAAGTAAGAACAAAATAGTGTGGCTATTAGACAGCGGTTGTACCGATCATATAATTAATAATGTAAGTTACTTTGAGAACTGTAGTGACCTTAAGGAACCAGTAAATATATATTTAGGCGATAATAGACCGGTAAAAGCGACAAAAGTTGGAAATGTTATAAGCTACTTTGAAGTATTTGGAAGACAAAATAAAATAAATATGAGTAAAGTATATTACGCGAAAGAAATGTCCGCAAATTTGATCAGCTTAGGTAAATTAGCAGATAATAAGAATACGATTATTTCAAAAGGAAATATTGCAAAAGTAATAGATGAAAACAATAAACTTACAGCTGTAGCGTTCAAGGAAAATGGGACATATAAAATGAGAAGTATATTGAAAAGGAAGGAGCACTTAGTAAACCGTGCCGAACGTAGTGGTATGAGTAATAAGGAAAGATGGCATAGGATGCTAGGACACGTAAATTTTAAATACTTAAATATTTTGGGTAAAGAACAGCTAGTGACTGGCATACCGAACGAATTTGAAAATGAATTTTTGAAATGTAGGGTGTGTATAGAAAGCAAAATGCATAACTTATCTTTCAAAAATAATCGAACTAAGGTCAGGGAAATAATGGAAATCGTTCATACGGACGTGTGCGGTCCTTTTAAGACTACCGGATTCAATGGAGAAAAATATTTTATTTCATTTATCGATGATTATAGTAAAATAGCCAGAATTTATTGTATAAAATCAAAGGATGAGGTCTTTGATTCTTTCGTACAGTTTGTAAATGAAGCCGAAAATTTAACGGGCAAGAGGTTAAAAGTATTAAGATGCGATAATGGTAAAGAATATTTAAATAATCGAATTTATAAATTTGCTAGGGATAAAGGTATCAGAATAAATAATTGCCCAACATATGTACATGAATTAAACGGGACAGCGGAAAGGTATAATAGAACGGTAATGGACATGGCGCGTTGCTTGTTAGCGGAAGCGAAAGTACATAAAAGGTACTGGCCGGAAATAGTGTGTACTGCGGCGTACTTGAAAAATCGAATACTAACAAATACTATAGAGAGAAAAACACCTTTTGAAATATTCTTCCAAAAGAAACCAAGTGTTGAAAATATACGTTTATATGGAAGTAAAGTTTTTGTAAGGAGGCCAGAAGAAAAAAGAGTTTCCAAATGGGACAAGAAGGCAGATATGGGAATTCTGTTAGGATATAGTGAAGTAGGGTATAGAGTATTATTAGGTGGGAAAATGACAATAGCTAGACACGTAGAAGTCATAGAGACAGACACTAAATGTATCGGTTTTGAGGAGAATTCATTAGATACAGATAGCGATGATAGCGAAAATAATCACCTATTGGACGGCATGAATAAGGAAGAGTTAGAAAGTAGGGAAGATGAAAATGATAACAGTCTTGAAAGCGTAAACGTTCCTAGGAGATCTACGCGTAATAAGAGAACTCCAGTAAGGTATCCAGAAGAGGAAAACACAAGTGGGATTCATGCAAATTACTGTAGAGTAGATATCCCTCGTACATTTGAGGAGGCAATTTGTTGCGAAAATAGTGAAGATTGGAAACAGGCTATGGATAAGGAAATAGGATGTCTTTATAAAAATAAAACTTGGAAATTGGTAGAAAGGGTAAAAGGCAAAGAAGTATTAGATGTAAAATGGGTTAAAAAGAAAGTCCGAGGGACTGGTATGAGTGTTTTGATAGGTATGTGACGAGATTAGGTTTTAAGAAGAATAACATAGAATTGTGCTTATATACTCATGGAGAGGGAGAAAATGTTGTTTATTTGTTAATATATGTAGACGATGTGTTAATTTGTAGTAAAAACAAAAGGAAGATACAAAATATAAAAAGGTTATTAACTAATAGATTTGAAATGAAAGATTTAGGCGAAGTAAAAGAATATCTTGGAATAAATATAGAGTATGATTACGTCAAAAATGAAATGAGATTAAGTCAGAAGAAATACATTGAATCGTTATCAAACAAATATAAATTACAAGACAGCAAATTGTACTGTACACCTATGGAGACCAACTTAAAAATTGAAAAGGCCGAGGTAAACAGAGAGGACATTGGATACAAGAATTTAATTGGCGCATTGTTGTATATTAGTGTAAATACCAGACCCGATATAAGTTATAGTGTGAATTATCTGAGTAGATTTCAAGATTGTTGTAGCGAGACACATTTTAAATATGCTTTGCGAATATTGAAATACTTGTACCGGACTAGAGATTTAGGGCTAAATTACAAACGAAATGAAAAGTGTGAAACGATAGATTGTTATGTAGACGCTGATTGGGCAGATCATTTAGATAGAAAGTCAACCTCGGGATATGTAATCAGAGTGTATGGAAATGTAATTGGATGGAAGTCTAAGAAACAAAGATGTGTGACAAAAGCTTCGACGTATGCAGAGTATGTAGCTCTATCGGAAGCAGTGAGTGAATTAATGTATGTTAGAGAAATTATTAAGATCTTCAATGTAAACCTAAACAATAACCCTGTAAAAATTTATGAGGATAACTCTGGAGCGATAAGTATAGCAAAGTACGGAAATTTTACAAAAAATTCTAAACACGTTGAAGTTCATTACCATTACGTTCACGAGTGCTTAGAGGAAAATAAAATAAATATAATCAAAGTGAGTACAGACGAAAATTCTGCGGATATTTTTACGAAGGCACTGTGTAGAGAGAAATTCGAAAAGTTTAGGTCGTGGATGAACGTAAACTAAGAGGAATGTAAATGAAGCAATAAGTGTTAAAGGTTCTGTTAAGTAATTTGACAAAGCATGTGATTATGATAAAGTGTACAGTGTAAATGTAAGGAGGCGTGTTAGGAAAAGGATACAGTTACACTGTACATGTGAATGTGTGTGTAAGCGTCAGAGATGGCTAGATCTTAGTTAGGACAAAAGACGAGTGCAGTCGGATAGAAGCATCTGGAAGAGTCGGTTGACAACAAGCGTGCGTGCGAGTAGGTTTAAGAGGTCTTCAGTGTAAGATATATGTGTAAAGGCTGTGTGCTGAATAAAGTGAATTATTTGTATTTCCGAATCCCTCCTATATCTTTACAATATTTAATCTTCTTATGTTAGGTCGCCTTTTATTTATATTACATTTTTAGTTTCTATATACATAACATGTAGAAAACCTGTAGAAATCTTGTCGTATTGAACTACATAACTTTTGTATTTTCTTCGGTAACAATTTCGTCCTAATGTCCATAGCTATATTCCGAGTTATGGAAAATAAGCGGTCGCTAGTTGTTTGTGCTAGTCGTTCGATTTTTGTCAAGTCGACTCAAAGTTAGACTATTCGCTGATGCTAATACAGTGCCAAACAGGAATATTGACACAGCCCGGATCTTCGTACAAAATTTTTTGCAAATCTATAAAGGAAGTAATTCTCTATTTAATTTTTTTGTAAAATATAGCTGTCAACTCTAAAGTCTAAGTATACCATGAATCATGAAGTTTAAAAATGGTTATAATAAAGAAAAAACATAAAATACACATAACGCTCCTGTACAATAAGTTTTGAAAAACATTGATTGATGAACCGTTGATCTCATAAAGTGGAAAATCATTCAGCAGAGTTTTCTTGTAACAATCTTTTTTTTTAATTTTCTTCTCGTTCACCATTATCACAATTAGATAAATTTTGCTCATTAGATAAATATTCGAATTCACTAGCAGAAAAAAGGCAATTTTCTGAAAATACACGTATTTTCATCTTTTTTGCTTAATGTTTCAGTTAAACAGCGTACAATTATTTTTTACATAACAAACCATAATGCTTAGACTTGTCACGACTTCGAAATGATTCTCATTGTTTATGCTTATGCTCGGAATAATTATGCTGAGTAATTTCGTGGTCAATACCGTAATCAGTTATATATGTATGAAAGTAGCGACTTAACTGATTTATCAATTGAAATTTTTAACAATAAATAATTTTTGGAGCTACGTAACGTCTTTTCAGGAAAGTTGGGCTTATACTAATTGGCATCTGAATCCACCATAGATATATATAATATAAATAAATAAAATTTATTACTAAATAAATAATATACAATTTTCGGACGATATTTTCTTCTCATGTTCTAATTATACTTTCAATTATTTTGTTTTTTCTAAGTGCACTCTTACGCATCCTTGTATATGCAATCCTTCCCCTATTCCCATTTCTGTTAATATTAGTTATTTTTCGAAGCTTTTATTTTATTCATTTTATTAGCTATCATTTTTTACCATTTCGTTGCCAGAAATTTAAGGCAAATTATAAGGCATTTTATGGTATTCAAGGAAACTTATTCTTAAATAAGACAAAACTTCGTAAATTCTTTACTATGGTGCTATAGTAAGTCCGTTATATTATTATCATTATTATTATTAACAAATTCCACTTATTCTTTATCTTTCCTAGTCATTATTTACTGTTACGATCTGGTCTTGATCTTCGGTATTCGTAACTGTTACTTATTATTCTCGATTTTGGGTTTTATCTTTCTCAAATTTACGCTTGAGTCAAAACGGTAGTTACTATTACCAGAAATAGTCGTTAAACTGTTTCAATTAGTTCGACTCTCGTTCATTATTTTCGAAACAAGGCGAACAACTGAATGAAATAGATTCAAAACTTGTCGCACCTTTCTAAAGCGCAACACTATTTTGAATTTTCAAACTGTCTTATTCTTGATATTTTTAGTTCGTTAATATGACCATACGAGTAGCGTTAACTAGCGTGTGGGAGCTCGTATATAAGAGGATGTTTATGAAGTAGACGAGATGCTTGATGTTGAAATCGTCGAATGTATTTAAAATGATAAATTAGTTATACAAATGATGTACGCACAGACGTTCGTACTAGTCGATTCGCTAAGATGATAATATCGCTAACGACACGTTGATCAGATCGCTGATAACTCGTTGTTCGCAGTTGGCTCGTAACTGATAATACTCGATAATGCTCGGTAATAATGCTCGATTTTAATAATCTCGTGCGATCGCGTTTGTTTGTTTTATACGGGCGGGGGGGGGGGGGGAGTATCATCGGTAAATTCAAATTCGTCGGTTAGTCTCCAAGGTGACAATATCTTTCTTGCCCGGATATATTCAAACGTTACTTTCGTGTGCCGGGACATTGTCCGGGTTTGAGGACAATAACAATAACAACCTGAGTCTCTCTCTCGCTTGCTTCGACCTATGACTCCTGTGCCGCTACAAGCGTATTAATGCGACTGGTAAATAAACTCCACGTTTCAGTTTACCTGCTATGGGCAGGAGAGTACTAGCGCGGGAAGGATTAAAGTTTTCTTAGAATAAATAAATAATTTCAATGTCTCATAACTGGTAATTTATTCGATTTTATTTAGTTATACATTTATTAACAAAATTCTGGTCTTAACTCTGTATGTAGTTTATAAAACAAGGATAATTATCGTTATTGTAAACTATTGGCAATGCAGATGTCACGTAAACGCGTGACTTAGATTATTAAAAAAAAGGAAGGTTGAACCGTAGCCCAACTCTTAACTTTCTTTTATCATACTTTATTATAAATTCAATGATTACAATAGTTTTACAGAGGTAGTATAATATACCGAATCAGAGAAAGGCTGAACAATAACTGCCTGAGCTTGCTGAAATCTCGATTTATATAAGTTTTGGTTTTGGGATGTTGAGGGCTCGGTGTAGGTTATGATGATAAGGTGGTGACGTGTCCAAAAGAGTCCGAAGCTCGGGGGCCGATGTCTTATCTCTGGTGTAGATTGAGATGTGATGGATGTCACATAGCCCCCTCCTTGGATTGATTTTGGCCCTCCAAAGTCTTAGTGTTTCTTCATTACGGTGCGGTGGAATTGGACTCTGGCTGGCTCGATTTCTATTTGTTCTCCTTAGTCGTGGTATTTTATGCTTTTGAGTTTTGTTGATGCCTTTGGTGTCTGTGGTACTTCTATATAATTATTTAGGGGTGTCGCAATATTTTGGATGTTATTCTTAGTTTTACAACATAGTAAATGAATACATAGCTTTATAGGCAAACATTTCTTAAGTACATCGAATATTCCGATTTTATTGAGAAGGTATATTCCTGTTAATCCTAAGGCAACGTAATCCGCTATTTGTAGAAATGAGAGTCCTCATGATTTAGTTGATTGTATTCGGTGAAAATACGTTAGCTGATTGATTTGATCATATATTTGGTTCAAATTCTTTTGATATTCTGGAATATGGTTAAAGATTCTAGCTGTTCTCTCAATCTTGTCTAACAAGTAGTTTATTCTAGTGTCGTTTTCAAAAGGAATCGTTTTAAGTTTATACTCAAACGTTACGTTGACTTTAGATGGTCCTATTTTCATTATACTATCGTTAAATATTAAATTACATTGTTTATCTAGAGATTGAATTATAGACGATCTACCTATCTTAATTTGTTTTTGACTGGTGTCGCGAAGTACGTGAATTTCAATTTCTCTTTGTAGTATGACTATGTATTGATTCTCAGTTGTTAGTGTAATAAAAGATGTCCTCGATTCTGTAAATAGCAAATTTGCAAATGTCTATTTTTCTGCTAAAGTGGATAATTTCTGATGCACAATCGTGAATGGATTTCCTATCGTGTATGGCTTGTGTTTGTTTGCACATAGCGATTCCTATTTTCGTGTCACAATTTTTATCAAGGTATTCGTTGTCAACATTCAAATATATGTAAATTGATGCGTTAAGAATATTGGATGTTCAATTGCGGTGCCAGAAATGCATGGCCTCTTTTAGTCGGTATAGACCGACACTACCACGCCGCTTCCAAGCGGGGGAGTTGTTCATGAGGAAAAGAAAAAAAGTGGTATTGATCCTATGTTCGTCAAATTTTACTCTTACTTCATCGATTAGTTTAATACTGTCGGATTTTATAATTTTGCGTATGAGCGCGATTTGATTTGCAACTATAGTTTTTAGTTCATTTCCGTCCTGAAATAATTTGTCAATCTTAGTGTCTATTAAGTCCAAGTCATACAAGTGTCAAGAGTTCCGAATAGACTTTTCGATATAGATTCCACAATATTCAACAATCCTCTTTTAGTTAGTGTGTAATTGTGTGTTAAAAGTCGCAATTGATGTGCTGAGGTTTCTAATTTTTCTATACGTCGGTTCAGAGATATTATTTCGTTGTGAACTTCGCATTTGTTTTTACATACTTTCTCGATAAACATGATTTTCGCTTTCATATAATTCAGTTTTTCGTATACATCGTGTATATCTGTCCCTATATACATATTAATTTCGTCAGAATATAAGTATGCTTGCTTAACGTTTTCATGAAATATCCCAGTACCATCTAATGGTAAAACGTTAATTCCTTCGCCAAACTTAGCGAAAATTAGTGTTGTAATTACGATGAACGTCCTAAAAAATAAGTTTTTAACTTAATATCGTGAATTTTCTTAACGACTCTGTCGATTATAATCTCATAATATGGTGTTTTGACTTGATGGATTCGATATGGTCCTAACCATTCGGTATCCATTTTGTCTTTCTTTTGATCATTGTGAATCAATACAAAGTCTCCTTCTTTGAAAATTGTTTGAGTTCTCACGATCTTTCGTATCGTTTCTTACTACTTATCAGCGTTTGTCTCGCTAACTCTAAATATTTGTCCAACTGTTTCTGCCATAGAGATGCAGAGGATTGAGTTTATTTATTCTTACATTATATGTGTCCTAATGATCTTGATACTCTGAGGCAAAACAACAATATGATTTCAATGATGTCCTCTACGCATGTGCCGCTACAGAGAAAACATATCATTGTATGTTAGGTTAGTGGTTTTTGCAATCGCGGAAGGTAAATTAGCTTTTCTTCCAAACGTTAATTCAAAAGGGGTAAGTCCTGTTCCTTCGTGAACTGCTGTATTATACCCTAAACATATAAAATTGAGTATCTCATTCCATTCTTTATCGTCGTTATCCCGTAGGTTAGTACGAATTAGATCTTTAACTACTGCGTGAGTACGTTATAATGATCCGTTGGTTTAAGGATGAAAGCTAGTGATCTTAATGTGTTTGATCTTAAAAGCTTCGTCAAATTTCGTTATGAGCTCGCTAATTCTTTCTCAGTCGTCGTATAATTCTTTTCGGGTGGATTCAGTGTTCCGGAAATAAAACGACATGGGTGTTCGTTTCGTGAAAGAACTACTACTAGTCCTTCATTACTTGCGTCGGTCGTTAGCGTAAAAGTCTTAGTAAAGTCAAGGTATGTTAAATGTGGCGCTTTGCATAGTCTCTGTTTTAATGTCTCGAAGCTGTTTTGTTGTTTATCTGTCCAATAGAAGTTAACGTCCTTCTTTATTGAATCTGTTGGAGGTTTGGATATTTTAGAAAAGTTCCTTATGAATTTAAAGTAGTATCCTACTAGTCCTAAAAATGATTTGACTTCTGGTGGGTTCTTCGGTATTCTAAAGTCTGTTACTACTTATAATTTCTTCGGGTTTGGTTTTACTCCTTCGGCTGTTACAACGTGTCCTAAGTATTCTAATTCTGGTTTCAGGAATTCGCACTTGTCTGGCTGTATCTTGAGTCCCAATTCTCTAAGACTTTGTAAAACTATTGATGTTTCTGAATTCTATTATGTTTCTGAATTGTATCCCCGAATATTATTATATCGTCTGAGTAAGCAAAATAGTATTTGTTGATTAAACCTCTCAAAGCTGTGTTCATCATGCGTTGGAAGGTCGCGTTCTTTAGTCCAAATAGCATTCTGTTATAATGAAAGTATCCCTGAGGTGTTGAAAACGCGGTGTATTTGTTTGAATTTAAATCTATAGGTATTTGATGAAATCCTGAGGATAGGTCTAACGCGGAAAAGAATTTCGCTCAGGATATCTTCTATGTCTGGTAAGAGGTAGGCGTCTTGGTCTGTCAGTTCGTTAAGTTTTCTACAATCTATAACTATTCTCCACTTTTGTTTTCCTGAAGCGTCTATTTTCTTTGGGACTACCCAAACTGGTAAATTGTAAGGTGAATCTGACTCATCAATAATATTTTTGTCCAACGTTCCTTTCATTTGTTTCTCGATCTCGGCTTTGTGGCATTCTGGGGGTCTATAACTTTTGGTATTAATAATTTTATTTTGTTTCGGTGTAATTACATGTTTCGTCAAGTTTGTACAAGGTAAAATGTTTGTCTCTAAGTTGAACACATCTATATAGTGAATTAGTATCTTTTCTATGGGTTCTCTAAATTCGCGTTCGATATGATTTGTTCTCACAATGGCTCTGAATTTTGCAATTTGGTCCTAAATCTTTATTGTTTTCAAAATTGTTGGAAATTTCGTGATTTTTCTCACCAGAGTTGAAGAAACATACTCTCGTTGGTTTTCCTTGCAAGTAGATCGTCCGAACTCTCTTTTCTCCTCGTTGAATTACCGTGAGTTTTTGAAAGTACAAAGTGTTGTTATCTAATTTTAATTTTTCATTGGATATTTCATATCGATATTTTTCTAAACATGGTAGACCTAATATACCGTCCTCAATCAATGGAAAATCTTTAGGCACTAAGGAAAATTCATGGCTTTTACCAAATATTCTAAGTAGAACATATTTGTCGGTTTTATATTTGTTTTGTCCCACATAAAATGTTCGCGGTTCGATTGTACTAAAAACAGTTGATATCACTCGATTTTCTTTAATTAGATTGAAGCCGGTTCCTGTATCGACTAAGTGTGTTACTGGTCCGTCATCCCTTTCGAAATGTAAGGTGAGCAATCTTCCTGTGGTCGTGTTGACTCTTGGTATTCCTCGTTCCAATATCTTCGTTCCTCCATTATGTTGTCCCATTCCGTTTTTATTTGGTTGACCCGTGAAGGTGGTCGGTTTCTATGGCTGGGTGGCTGAAAATTTGAATACTGAGGTGCGATGTGTCCGATTCTTCCACACTTGAAGCGCTTAGTTTGCATTCTTTCATTCGTCAGTACCGGGTTTCTGCGTGGTATAGCTCCTTAGTCCGTGGTTGATCGTTGATTTTGGTGTCGTCTCACTGGATATCTGTTCATAGGTCGTACTTGTCTTCGATGTTCTTCCCGTAAATATCTTTCGATGTCTCCAGCTTCTTTCTCGGCTTCTACTAGGGATGCTGGTTTGCTCGGTATTACCATTCGTCCTATGTCGGTACGTAGTCCTTTCAAATATGTCCGGCTTACTCTCTGCATTAGCTTCTCAAGCATCATTTTTCGTGTTAGCGGTTGTGGATTTTCATTAGTTATTGCATACGTTAGTTTCTTGAGCACTCGTCGGAATCTAATGTTGAAGGATTGAACTGACTCGTCTCTTCCTTGCCTTAGTTTCCTGATCTGTTCTGCGTATTCGTCAGACGTTACTTGTCATAATGCGTCGAACAGATCGGTATAGTTCTCGATTTGTATATTTCGAATGCATTGTGCTGCTTTGCCTATTATTTTTTCGACATTAATGGCCTTTAGTAGTAATTAATTTAGTAGTAATTTTCCGAACAAAGGTTTCTCATTGATCGAACTTCTGTTATAAAGTCTTCTACGCCTATGTCATTGTCACCGTTTAGTATTGGGATATATTTCACTGCTTTTTCTGCTGTCAGACGTCGCTGGTGTGTGTCTCTCTTCATTTATTTAGGGCCGATGTTTTAGGCGTTTGGTTGTAGGTCCATCTGTTCACTGATAGGCTATTGTCTGTTTCGATTGTACGCCAGTTTTAGCTTGTTTAAATGTACGGTTCGCGGGGTATCTCGCACTTCTATTGTAACATTTTGATTCTTCAAAATATCCAATACCTTATACGGTCCTGTATACTGGTCGGTAAATTTTCCTCTATTTGGTTCTTTCAAGAGGTACACCAGATCTCATGTTTGTGGATTGATTCGTTTGTCACAGTACTCTTTGGATTTTAATTTGGACTCTATTAGATTTTCCCTCGCCCTTTGCCGCACCGTATTAATTTTGTCGAATAGGTCTTTCAGGTATTCCGTGTAAGTAGGTTCCATGTTCTCTTCGATAATCGCCTCACCCGTGAGCTCTCTGGCCAAGTATCCGAAGACTAGTTCATGCATAGAGGTGTTGTAGGAAAACATAGCCAATTCCACACATTCGTCCCAGTTTCTGGTGTTTTCTATATATAATTTCAGATCGAACCATTGCTTTGGTATGCAGACGTGACGTATTGCTTGATGCGGAATCTCTTCGTCACTTTCTTCATCAACGAAGACGTAAAGTTCGCTCCCTGGTCAATGAGAATAGCTCTCAGTGACCCGAATCGACAAATAAATTATTTTACGAAGACGTCCGCTATCTCAGCCGAGGAGATCCCTTCCATCGGAATCCCGATTGAATACTTGCACAATAAGTCTTGGATTGTTAATATATATTTATTTCCCTTCTGTGTCTTTGGCAATAGACCGATGATATCCATACTAATTTTGTAGAAAGCTTTGCCCGGTGTATCTGTGAGCACTATTGGTTGTTTTGTTTTTACCCTAGCCAGTTTCTTCAATTGGCATTCCTTACATGTTCTCACGTGTCCTTGGATCTGCTTCTTCGTATTTTCCCAATGGTAATATCGTTGTATTCTTGGGTAGGTCTTTGTTGCTCTTTTGTGTCCCACTACAGATGATTCGTGCTTCCCGGTACAAATAATGATGTGTATGGTGGTTACTAAGAATACCTTTTTCAACTGCTTGATTACATGTCGCCATGGTAGCTCACTAGGTCTTCTTTACTGATACTAAAGGACGTCAACTGTTTCTCATTTACCACGTCCAGTAAAGATTTTAATGAATTTAACAAGTTCTCCGATGTTATTGGGATGTTTCGGTTTTCTTTCACTGGTAGAGATATTATATGTTTTCCCGAATCCCGTTGAAATCTTGTCCTTTCCAACATTAGGTCTTCGTAATGTGGTAGTATCCCTGCTTCCTACATTTCTAGGGCTTCCCTGTCCACCGGATTTCCCTTTGTATCGATAAAAATCACCTTGTGATCATTTATTTTTACTATTGAGTCTCTTGTTTCTGAGATCTTCAATTCCGCAAATATTGTAGGTTTGGCCCTTTCTTCTTGTTTCCCTGGATCATGGAACTGAGACGAGCCACGTGGTTTAGCTCATTCTTGGTTGTTTTTCCGTGGACTTCCATTTCTTTTAATTGTCGATTCTCCAGATATTCCATACGTTCCCGTGCACAACTGCACGAAGGTTGTGGCGTCGGCCTTCTCGTTGCCACTTGTACTCTTGAGCGATTCACAGCGTCGCTCCTACGTTCGCCCCTTGCTCTCGAAGGAGTTGGCTGATTTCCCGACTCGTTCAAACTTATTATCCGACAGTCTTCTACGGCGAGAAGCGCGTGTCCGCGAAGCTTATTCATTAATAATTTTACCAATTGTGGCTCTTGATGCCTTGCAACCATATTTCGCGCGCGCTCACACGCCCTTAAAAACTGAAATACAGACGGTTGGTGGCCGTTGAACACTGGTACCAATTCGATCGCGTCTTTTAACTTAATCGGTTGGGAGTTATCCACGATCACTCTGGTCTCTCGCGGAGTTATCGGCGATGATGTAGGTATCTCAGTTTCGTCTGTTACCTTACTTATACGCGCGTCCTCCTCTAATTTAGCAATTCTTAAGCCCATGTCGGTTAATACGCGAAAATTTTTATCCCACGCTTTCACTTTTTCTGACAACGTCAAGAGCGTGTACTCACTCAGTGAGTATCGTGCGGTCGACACGTTTTCTGTTTATTATGTCAATACTCGTAAGAACTTTAATCCTTCGTGGAGCGCATCCCATCGTTGCCACCAAAAACTATATCTGTATATATTGTTACGTTCTATTTAGTTGCCGACTGGAAGGTAGCATTAACTGACGTTTAATGCAACTGGCAATAAGCTGCACTTTCAGCTAACCTGCAATGTGCGGGAATACTGGCACGGGAGAAGATTAGAGTTGCTCAAATGTAGATTAACAATATAAAATGATTTATTCAAATCTTACTCGATTTCAATATCGACAATTGATTGACGGATATGAAATTCTTCGGTTGACAAAATGGTGATTCTTCGATTGAAAAGTAATGACTCTTCGGTAGACAAAATAGTAACTAATTCTTTGATAGACAAAATGATAACTGACTCTTCGATAGACAAAATGATAAGTGACTCTTCGATAGAACGAATAATTAATCTATAATATTCGATAACCGAACGGTAAATATTCTCATACTGTCTTCTCTGAGTCGCTACATTTATATCCGTTGGAGATGCAAAAACGTCGGAGTCTTTCTTTTGAAAATGTTTGAGAAGATCCCCAACGTTTGTTCAACTTCCGACTTTGTTTACAATTTAAATTATCATAATATCGTTATAAAAACATGTAGTGGATTGTGAGAGGAACAGTATTATAAAATAACGAGAGAGAGATTGCTACTGCAACCGTCAAATATAATAAATTAAATAAATATAAGTATATAAATATCGTCGATAGACGCTCGTACAACGTATTCGCAAAGATAGAGTATGAACGCTTATGATTAACTCGATAACTCGTATACTCTTTTAATCGCAGATAATAGCACGGATAAGTAGTTCGTGTAATAACTCAGGTTATAACTCGTATAATAATATTATAATATAATATACTCGGATAATATGCTCGGCAACAATGAAGATGCGTGATCGCGCTTGTCTGTTTTATACTGGCTGGGGGGGAGTATCATCGGTAAATTCGAATTCGACGGTTATCCTCCAAGGTAACACTAACTTTCTTGCCCGGATATATTCGAACGTTACTTTCGTGTGTCTTGGTATTGCCCGGGTTTGAGGACAATAACAATAACAACCTGAGGCTTGCTTCGACCTATGACTCCCGTGCCGCTACAAACATAATATAAAAACATAGTTAGACGAGTTTAGCAAGATATAACTTTTAGCGGCTTTAACTGCCTTTCACTTCAAATACTGTAAACACGGTTACAGATAAACGTTTTAAATTATCTCGGTTTAGGAGAATTTATCAATTTTACTTTTGCTCCGGATCGCGCGGGTCGCGGGACGTGACACTCATCACGCCTTGCTAGATCATGAGTTCGAACTCCGCCTTAACCTGTTTAAGTCAATCAGGTGCGAGGCGGCTTCGTTTGTTTTTCAATAACGTTCGAAAGGACGCTCGTACTAACGGATTCGCTAAGACAGTCTATAAGTCGCAAAATAAACTTATTGATAACTGGTCGATACTCGGTAGATTCTCGTTGGTAATTAAAATTCTTGCGGTGGCATTCGTTTATGTATACTGGTCGGGGGAAAGTCGAAAAATTCGAATTCAAGTTTATTGGACGGTTGCATAAAGCGGCGACATTGTGTTGCCTGGAGTTTATTTATTATTACATTACATGTTTCATAACGATATTGATACTCCGAGGCAAAACAGCAACATGATTCAAATTGTCCTCTAGCTCATGTGCCGCTACAAATGTAATGGTTTAATAGCGCGTTAATAATAGATTCGCTTTGTTGTATCTTTAGTGGAACTAATATTAAGTATGTCGTTAGCTCGTCGTGAGTTGATAGAATAAACAGTATACATTTTACTGTATGTATCGCCTCTCCTGCAACCAAGGCCATATGTCCGGTCACTTTGGTCCCTATGTATGCGAATTCGTTGGGCAATATAGTTGCCAGGCTTAGTGCGTTTTCTATTATTCTCTTTTCCGTCGCACATCTCTGCGTCAATATGTCTTGATACCAGTATGCCGCGGATATATGCGAGTACATGCCGCAATAAAGTATCATTCGTATTACTTTTACTTTGCATTGCAATGCATGAGTAAATACGAACTCTGATAATTGTAACAGTCGGATGTACACTTCTTGACTTCCCGCGGTTATTGGTTGTATTGCGCAATCTCCGATGGAGTTTAACGAGATCGTTGTTATGTTTAAACAGCCGCACGTTTCGTGCGATGATTAAGTAGTTTATCCTTCCTATTAACATTTTATTTTCTTTTTTTCTTTTTTTCTTGCCCAGAGGTAATCGATCGTTATTTCCGTGTGTCGAGGCGGTATCCGGGTTCCGAAGCACAACAACAACAACATGAGTCTCTCTCGCTTGCCTCGTCCTATGACTCATGTGCCGCTACAGATATGTTAGTCTATGTAAAATTTATTATATGAATCCAACAGAGTATTATAACAAAGTATGTTGAGTACTAATTTGGGAAGGTTTATATACATAGTGTTTACGTACTCTGAAACGGTTATCGTCGGGTGCTTATCAGAAGTGGCTATCCTGTTTATATCTTATTATTGTTTCGATGGTTTTGGCTTGTAGGATATTTGTCGGGCGTGGCTATTCTATGACCCTGTAACATTCCCCCCTTCTTAGCACTGCTTTGCTTTGCGTATGTCTCTGGTGAGTCTTCTGAGTTGAATGATCCCTTTATCTTCATCTTCGGTGATATTTTGGAAAGTAACCGTCCTGTAGGCTGATGGAGGATTGGTGCCCTCGGTGTTGAGTGCCTCCTGTGTAATGTAAGAAATATTTCTAATTGTTTATTCATAAAATACTGTAAATAAAAGTAAAAGGCAAAATAAGTACTTAGAACCATGGCTTAAGTACTGCATGGACCATGTTAATTAGCAATAAAATTATATATTGATCAAAGTCCTTATTTTGCCTTTTACTTTTATTTACAATATTTTATGAGTAAACAATTAGAAATATTTCTTGCATTACACAGGACGATTTTATGTGCAACTCTCTGTATAAATCATTCTGTATGGTTATGTAATTATTTCATTCTAACGGGTTGTAATTAATTGTAAATGATTCTCATATGTAAAAACACGATCACTGAAACAGTAGATTACGTTTAGTGGTTGCGTTGTATTTACAAGAGATATCCTACCTTTTTCCATTGTTCATTTGCATTTCCCATTCTTTTTTTTTTTTCTTTTTTTTTGACACTTTTATTGGTTACGTTATAAACTGACATTACATTTGATACAGAACGTACTTAATATTTATATAAGCTTTACAAGTTTATATTTTCTAAATTTTATATTCTATAAGTTATGCGTGTCACGCAAAGCATATGGAAAATCGCTGTAATAAATTATGAAAATTATCATGAATGATATCATGCTTTATTTGTAAGGAAACCATATCCAGAATTTTAACATCTTTCTCTTAATACAAGGATTGTGCAATGTAGTATAGCAACAATAATATAAAGTAATATCAAGTTTCAATTTGGATAAACGAACAAATGGAACATTTACTTATGTAATACTTACAAACAAAACTATACGGAGTGAGATCGCAATCGATGGTAAAGATTGTAAGATGCAAAAGCTTCTTGAAGAAAATTAACGAACACCTCAAGAATATTTGAAAATCGAAAATCTTATGAACAACCTATTTCTCGATGAATATGCGCCATTTACTACAGACGTATTTGCATTTTCTTGTACAGAAAAATGTAATTCGCGTAACTTGACCTCCAGTTGCTAAACAGGAGCACAAAGTGTCAGTGCTTTGGCTGCAGGCAACGCACTCCGTAATTTCCTCTTTTATGTCGTTGCAGTCATCTTTGTACGAGTTAAAATACTTCTCGTACCATTGAAAACTGGCCATAGTCACGGTGTAGGTGACAATACAATCAATACAATGTATCGGTGCAGTAGTACATTCCAACCGAACAGATGTATTGTCAACAATTACGTGTCTCATCAAAACACAGGTGTCTAGGCCAGTCCGCTCGGAAACGTCGGAGGGAGAGCATGTGCTCCGGCCCGCTCTCGAAAAAGGAGTTACTTGAAAGTGTGTGCGGTATTGTGGGCGTGCAGCTATGTTAAAAAACTTTTATCTTATGTATAATATAGTGATAGAGACAGTGTGACTGAAAAATACTGACTGGGAAAGCATTAAACCAGTTATCAATACCGTGGTTGTAAGGGTTAGTTTGTATGAAAGTGGTGTTATACGACTGATGTGTTAACGTGAATCGATTGTTTATGTTTATTGCGCCGATAAGACTCTGCGGACAGGATAACTTTAAGCCTGAAATTGTTGTAAATTATCATTAAGCGAGTAGGCGTTCCACGGGTTGTACGGCGAGGGGGCCGAGGGGAGCGCCCCGCACTGTACGCGTGTGAGGACCCTGCGGGCCGCCATATTGCCTAGTGACATACCGTTGAGCCATGAACAAGATAGTCACATGAGTGCCCACTCGCGGCGACGTCGCGAACCATGTGTCGTGGAATATATACGACACAGAGTCGAACTCGATAGTGACAATTCATACTAAGGGTTACATTTTACGACGACACTGGCATGCCCACGGTTATGATTCGGCTTTCTTTGGAAGGTGATTTCGATTGGTATTGCGACGATTGGTTTTGTTAATTCTAAAATTATGGACATGAGCAACAATGGTAATAAACTTACGGCTCAGGGGGTTTCGGTGCCTCCAGGCCCCGTCGTTGGTTCGAGTAGCGTCCCAGGCTCGACCCGACGGTCACCTAGCGACTGGACGAACGGCGAGGGGAAGGTCGATCCCAGGGCCTCCTCTCGTTCGGTAACCAAGACCGGGGATCAAAGAGCAACACGGCTTGCTAAAGTGGAGAAGAGAGACGAAACTCCCACGAGAAGATGCCTGGAATACGACGAGGACATGGTGGAGATCATCGAGGAATTCGCGGCGCCTTTAAAAACAGCGGAGGGAGTAACACCCCCCCGTGGAAAGACGAACCGAATACTCAAGGATGAGACCCTGAAAGGCGGCGGGATCGTGAAATTCCTAAAAAAAAGCATCGGAGGAGGAGAGGGTCTTCAGGCCAACGAGAACCTTAGCCAGAAGCCCGTCGAAGGATTCGATGGAAGGAATTGCCAGCACCTCGGAGTTTGACACTCAGGCAGAAATGTCGGACAGTGGCAGCGAAGCGACCGTAGCTAGGGAACACCTAAGGAGGAAGGCCATTCTCAAGAGAGCAATGGCCAAGAATAACGACGATGGTGACGACGAGATGACCATAAAACGCAGAGAATGGAAGGCGGTGACGGAGATCATCAACGAAGTCTTCCTCGAGATACATGGACTGTCCAACTGGCTATATCGCACCTCGAGAAAAGATACCAGTCCTAGAACAAGGAGGAACGCCGTCAAGGCCAAGGCGTCTAAATTACACGCCATGTTGAACGAAGTGAGCAGTAAGATGGAGGCCAGGCTGACCAGAGTCAACAAAACGGCGATCACCCCTGAAAAGACAGAGGAGAAGAAAGGAAAGAGGAAGGAGATATCGCCCATCGATTCGAAGGACGACAGCAAAAGTAAGAGACCGGCGAACAGGGAAGCTTCCTACGCCGAAGTTTGTGGCATCGAGGGCTTGGCTAAAGCGTCGGCGAGCTACACGGACAGCGACGGTAGAAAAGACTGGACCGTCATCCGTGGGAAGAGAGAAAGGAAAAGGGACAACCCTGTAACGGACAGAGGAGCCAAAGCGATCAGGGCGCCTACGGCCACGCCAAAGAAGACGGAGAGGCCGAAGAGGGTGCGTAGCAGGCCCGAGGCCATCCTCGTCAAAGTAGGACAAGACAAGGAATGGATTCAGGTTTACAAGGAGGTGATGGGGGCGAGGGATGCCCTAAAGGAGAGCAATGGTATCAGAAGAACCAAGAGAGGCGACATCCTGATTGAATTGAAGACTGGATGTGACGTCAATAAGACTGCGGAGGATATCAACAGGGCCCTAGACGGCAGGCTGAGAGCGTTACTAATGCGCGACAAGACCTCAGTCGTGATAAAGGAAATAGATCCCCTTATGTCGGACGAGGAACTAGCTAAGGCGCTGCAAGCCCAACTTGGTATGAAGGATGTCAGCGAGGTCGAGGTGAAATCCATGAAAATGACGCCGTGGGGCACTCAGTCGGCGATAATAACGATGCCGAAGGTGTACCTACCCAAGGACGGGTCGAGCCGTAAGATCAGAACCGGCTTGACGATAGCCACGATAAAGGCGTTGCCGAACGTGGTGAAATGCTTCAGGTGCCATACGTTCGGTCACATGGCGAACAAATGTACGGCGATAAGCCCTGGAAAGGAGTTGTGCAGAAAGTGCGGAAGCAAAGACCACACGATAGCTACCTGCACCAACGCGCCGTGCTGCTCCATCTGCAACAAGGAGAAAGGAGCGAAATTCGATCACGTGACCGGGTCGCTGGCTTGCCCAGAATATAGAAGGCTGTTGAAAAGAAAATGATAATATTGCAGATAAACCTCAACAGATGCAAGCTGGCGCAGGACCTGATGCACCAATGCGCGATGGAACTTAGGCCGGATATAGTAGTAATATCCGAGCCAAACAGGCAGCTCCCGTATTGGTTCAACGACACCAAAGGAGACGCATCGATATGGGTCACCCTTTTCAACGGTGAACTCCCGGACGAGACTACTGTGGTCAAGAATGACGGGATGGTAGGCATACTCGCCGGCGACGTCTTCTGCATCAGCGGATACTGTTCGCCCAACATCAATAAGCAGGACTATGCGTACTACATAGAAACGCTGTCATCGATGACGAAGGACGCAGCTAGGAGACACGACAAGGTAGTCGTAGCCGGCGATTTTAACGCAAAGTCGACAGACTGGGGCGGTACGAAAACGGACAAGAGAGGGAGAGTCTTGATGGAGACACTGTGTGTCTACGGAGTGTTTCCACTGAGACTCAAGGGGAAATACACCTTCTACAGGAATGGGAGGACGAGTTGTCCCGATATAATCAGCGTATCGAACAAGGTCGAAGAGATCCACGCGGAAAGCGTGGTATTGGACAAGTACTCGGCCTCGGACCATCTATACGTAGTCCATAAATTCAAACGGAGGACAACGAGAAAGGCGCCAAAGTTCCTCAGATACGTGACGAAGGACCTAGCGCTCGATGATTTTATAAATGGGTTCGACGAAGCGACGAAGGTGATGGACCACGATGCGGCCAACGCAACGGACAGAGCCGAGCACTTGCAAAAGTGCATTGAGAGAACGTGCGATGGGATGCTGAAGAAAGCGAGCTGTGCGACCAACAGGAAGTACGCGAACTACTGGTGGAACGAGAAGATTGCGGAACTTAGAGCACAGACTCACAAAGCTCTGAGGAAGGTGACGAGAGAGAGAAAGAAAGGCCTCGGCAACACCGACCTCCTCGTCAGCGCCTTCAAGGAAAACAGAAGACATCTGAAGAAGGAGATTGCCCTTAGCAAAGCAAGAGCTTGGGCAGATTATTGCAAGATCCTCGAGAGTGACCCTTGGGACAAACCCTATCGCACGGTCATGAAGAGATGCAAGGGCAAGGGTCCAGCAAACGACATGCCGATCGACATGGTGGAAGCAGTCGTAAAAAGGCTGTTCACCATAGGACACGGACCTTCGCACTACGAGGGCCACGAAGAGATCGAGAGAGAGGAGGATGTAAGTATCAACATCACCATCGACGATGGCGACGTCGTTGACACGGCCAAAAGCATAAATCCGAAGAAGGCTGCAGGAGTGGATGGTGTCCCAGGTGAAATCGCGAGGCTGATAGCGAGCCGCAGGAGCGGGCTGGTCGCCGGTGTGATGAACAACATCACCGACACAGGACGGATCCCCGAGTGCTGGAAGACGGCCAGAGTGATACTGCTAAGGAAACCGGGTAAGGATCCCAGACTGCCTAACGCGTACCGGCCGATAAGCATACTCCCAGCCATGAGCAAGATCTGGGAGAAATGCTTTAAAAAGATCATCGAAAGATGCATCGGAGCAGATCCGTTCCATCCAAGGCAATACGGCTTCAGAAAGAAGAGGAGCACGGTAGACGCCATCGCGCGGGTGATGAAGTTTGCCGACACCTGCAAACAGAAGAGGGTAGTATGCGTGATGATCGCCATGGAAATCAGCAATGCTTTCAACTCGCTCAGCTGGGAGAGCATTTGCAAGGAATTCGATAGGAGGAAGCTGCTGTGGAAGATCAGAAGATTGATCGGCAACTACCTATCTGGAAGGAGGATCATCGTGGATAACCAGTACGGCTCGGTCGAGTGCGAAGTGGCGGCGGGAGTTCCGTTTTGGGACCATTCCTGTGGAACCTGGTATACGACTGGTTGCTGGAGAGGCTCGATAACATGGTGATGGTCGGGGCAACCGCCTTGGCGGACGACCTGGCCATCACGTGTGCCATCGAGAGGAACGAAGGGGCGTCCACCAAGGTCAACGCCATGCTGAGGATCGTCAACTACTGGTGCAGGAGCGTCGGTCTCACGCTGGCGAGAGAAAAGACGGAGGTCATGCTCATCACTGGGATGCGAGTGCCGAAAGTGATCGGACTTAACTTGGGTACTTCGGACACCGAAACGGTCAAGCACATCAAATACCTCGGTGTCACGATCGACACCCGGGGGAGGTTCGATACACACATCGAGACGGTTTGTGGTAAGGCCGGCAAGATGACCGGAGCACTTAGAGGCATCTTACCGAACATCAACGGGCCGCCCAGCTTGGCTCGTAGGCTTTACTACAACGTATGGGAGTCCATCGTGACCTACGGTGCACCGGTGTGGGCAGGCGCAGCGGATACAAAAATAAATAAGAACAGGTTGAAAAGGGCACAGAGAACCGCCCTGTGCATAACAACGACGGCGTACCGCACGGTCTCGCACGCAGCGCTTTGCGTGTTGACCGGAAACCTACCGATCCACATAAAGGTGAAGCTTCTGTGGGAATCCTACTGGAGAACCAGGAACCACAGGACCAGGACCGGCGGTGGAGAAGACATTGCGCTGAAGGACGAGTTGGAGACGATCCAAAAGAAGGCTCACGACGAATGGCAAAAGGAGTGGGGTGACTACCGGAAAGAAAACATAACCAAGAAGTTAATTCCGAGTGTGCACCTATTTGCCAAGAAGAAGAGGGACATCGACCATCATACCATGCAGCTGCTAACCGGGCATGGGACCTTCGGTGCCTACAGGCGGAGAATCGGGAAAGATACCGACAGTAAATGCTATGACTGCGGAGAACCCAACGACGACGCGGAGCACGTCCTCTTCACGTGCCCGAAGTGGATCGACCGAAGGATCGAGCTGGAGAACGGCCTTGGCGAGAAGATAGACGTGGACAACCTCATGGCCACAGTGACCGCCAAGGACGAGAACTGGAACAAGTTTCGACAGTTCTGTAAGACCGTCATGTCCCACAGGAGGGAGACGGAGAAGGCCATGCAGACGGCCAGACGGAGGGTGAGCGCAACAACCACGCCGAGCAGGGACAGCAGAGCTTCAAGACAGCAACGTGAAGCAGAACGAGGACAGCCAACCATGTGGAGGTGGCTCAGAAAAGGCCGGGAGTAATAACTGCTCGGTAAGAAGATACAGCGGGACACGACAACGACAACCCTGGTGAATGCTTATGGTTTGCCGGGGTTGTCTGACCACGCAGCAGGGGAAGAAGGAGGAGGGGTTTTTAGTGGGTATGGCGACGACATCTGCCGAGTCCCACATAACCCAGCGATTCGGGTCACTGGGTATGCGTAAAGCATTTTCCCCTCCTCCCGCAAAAAAAAAAAAAGGTGTCGAGGCCACCCAAAATTTTCAAACAAACGTCACTGCACTCAAGACTGTCAATAGATAATATGCAAAGAAAAACCTGAAGACATCTGAAGTCAAAAAGGTTTCAAGAGATAACATATTTAGTGCTTGCACACGAGACTAAAATCAATCATTGCTGTGTGAAAATTGCAACTGCTTATGAATGCATTTTCGATTTGGATTTGAAAATCTTGTAAGATGTTCTTGTTGGCACTTGAGTCTATTGGGACAACCATCTCATATGGTCTGCCCTAAAATGTATGGAATTTATTGTTCTGGATAACCTATTCCTGAAATGGGACTCCTGCCAAATTTTTAACTCAGGTCGTTTCGTGAAATTACTTAATCATATGTCGCACTGCACTACTGTAGTAAATTCGAATATCAAAAATTTGATCTATATGAACGTCTGCTGAACTCGATGTATGTCTTTATTACCATCATATGATATTACTCCATATCATGAAATATATACATGCTGTAATAGGAATACTATCGAGATGATGATGTTTAAAGGAAAATAAATCAGAATCGTTGCCTCTCAAATCTCTTCAAATGAGCGAGTGGCAAATGACGATGCGTATTGGCAAGATTGCTCGATGAAGATCAATTACGTACTGTGTCCGCGGATTTCAAGAAATGATCCCCTAAGTAGATGGAAAAAGAAGAGGAAACAGATAGAACTCAAAGAGCTGATTAATGTAAGGGAGGAAAGCTGAAACTTCAAATAAGGAACAAAAAGGAAGAAGCTGCTTATGATGCTATCGTTCTTGGTCTTCTATGTTCGGTCACAATTGCCTACATCGCTCTTACATTATATTGTAGTATATTATTTTATCATATTTTGATGCATACTACCTCTTCGATTGCTTATTTCCACCATTAAGACAAAAGAATAGACTGAAGATGCTTATTGTGATCTCAGCTTAAGAAAAGAGACACTTCTTTTGATGTATATGCGAAACGGGAACATGTATCAACCCGGATGAACTTCATTGTTAGATTGAAGTTTAGATTTAAAAATTTGTATTTCAAAATGTGGTAAGAAGAGGATAAAACAAAGTGCAATTTTCAGAAGAACATGTCAATTTTATCAACGAATAGAATTGTTAATAATACTGAAAATTACTCTTATTTTTACTGAAATTACTGAAATTGATACTAAGATTAGTAAAATTATTATTTTTCTAAAAATATTCATGCCTTGAACTTTTTTTCATGGGGAAATCTTCATGGACAGTGTGGGGGTAGTGTCGAACTTACCGACTAAAACCCCACTTAACGCCTATCAGGGGTGCACCGGGACCTCTTTCGAAATTCAAGCCTTGAACTGCTCCGCATATTCGTCGGATCTGAGTATTGGATACAGAAAATGTCCGGGTAAATTTAGTCAAAAATGTTTCCACAGAAGGAAGTCAACTTTATACAGGAAGTTAACTTGAGAGAATTAAATTATAAAATTCTGGAAGAATAACATAATTTTGCATAAAAATAATAACAAAATGAGTACGTCGAAACATTTTACAAAAGAAATAAAGCATGAAATGTTATAAGAAGTGAATCGTTTATGCGTTTTACAACATATTTTACATAACATGCTATATCAGTTTGTTACCTCAAATTTGTCTTTTATTGAAATTTTCTTACATAATTTTCATAATATATTCATGAAGTAATGTTGAATATATAGTACAATGCTATAGGTCTACTGCGAGAAACACATCTTAAAAAAACAGCAACACTAGTAGAGAAGAAGTGTTCAGGCCTAAATCCAAATATGATACAGTGTTGGAAAACTAAAATTAATATATCTTAACAAGTAAAATGTATCTTCATAATCTATGTGCTACTAGCGATTTTCCACATGTTCAACGAGATATGCAGTACAGAGGACGTATAAATTTGTTTTTTTTATTTATGTTGAGTCACAAATCAGAATATTGAGTATGTTATTTTCCCGCGGATTATAAAATCATAAATTGTAAAAGTGTCACAGCTCATTCTATTATCGTAACGTCTGTTCAAAATTTGTCAATGTATATTGCGACCTGGAGATTACGGTAGTGAATATGCAACAATCGAATGCCCCAGCGAGAAGGACTCGGTCATTATATTTATTCCTATCGTGGGTTCGATCATAAAATATCGGGTTTAACAATCGTATATAGAACTCGATCGTTCTGGATTATAGGCTCTATCTCTACGATTCCTTCTTGCTTTTCGCATTTCATCTACATTGTAATAACATTTTTGAAAAATGATATTCATTGATGTTTCGATAAGCGGGTTGAAGTAATTGGTGTGGTGAATTGTGTGAGGATCGATATTATAAAATAACGAGAGAGAGATTGCTACTGCAACCGTCAAATATAATAAATTAAATAAATATAAATATATAAATACCGTCGAGAGACGCTCGTACAACGTATTCGCAAAGATAGAGTACGAACGCTAACGGGTAACTCGATAACTCGTATACTTCGTTAATCAAAAATAATAACGCGATTAAGTAGCTCGTGAATAACTCAGGTAATAACTCGCATAATAACTAACTCGCTCGCGATCGCGTCCGTTTATTTATACTGGTCGGGAGGGGAGTCGGAAAATTTGAATTCGTCTTAGATCGACAATTGCCTTCAACGGCGACATTGTTTTGCCCGGAGATTATCTATCGTTATATTTCGTGCGTCAAGGCGGTGTCCGTGTTCCGAGGCACAACAACAACATGAGTCGCTCTCGATTCGCCTCGTCCTATGACTCATGTGCCGCTACATCACCCCCCTGCCAGTGATAATGTTATTATTAGGTCGTATTAAAAAAAAAATTATTTACATTATTTCTCTTAGTCGTCGCTATTTTAAAAGTTAAATACATCCTGTGTCCGACAATTTACGACTTTTACCCGAAACCTGCCGGAAACCAATCGGGAAAACGAACTCTTCGCCCAGACCGCGTAACGTACTTATTCCTAGTGTTTTCTTCTGTGGTTCGGTTGTTATTGTTTGCACCGCTTTCGTCGCGGGCGTTCGTTTGTCCTACCGGAATCAGTACGTTACGGGTTTCGGCGGTTTTCTCCAATAAGTCGTCCGGTACTATGAACGCGGGTTTCAATCGGTCTACGGAAACCGTTACGTCGCGAGTATTTATTTTAACAGTATAATTTTTCTCGTCCCTTTTTATTGCTTTAAACGGCCCGTCGTACTGCGGCTGTAAAGGGCCTCCTATCACGTCATGGCGCAAGAAAATATACTGCGATGATTCTAGCTCTTTAAAAATGAAGATTTTCTTTTCGCCGTGACGCGTAACCGGGTACGGCCCGACTTTCTCCAGCCGTTCTTTTAGCCGGTTCGCGTATTCCGAATTGGAATGCTTGCTTGCTTTGTTGGCAAGAAGAATTCCGTCGGCAATCGTATGCCGGTGCCGCAAACCATTTCGGCAGCCGTTGCGTTAAGGTCTTCCTTTGTCGCGGTTCTAATGCCTAGTAAAACGATCGGCAGAATTTCGACCCAGTTGCTCGTGTCATGGCACTTAATCGCCGCTTTCAGTTGTCTATGTAGGCGCTCTACCATCCCATTAGACGCGGGATGATAGGCCGTCGTGCGTAAGTGCTTGATGACGAGCAACCGACATAACTCCTCAAACAGTCGCGATTCAAATTGGCATCCTTGGTTAGTCGTGATTTTTAAAGGTAAGTTGAAACGAGCCATCCATGTAGAAAGGAGGACTAAAGCAACGGTTAGCGCTTCCATATCGATGATGGGAACGGCTTCGGGCCAATGCGAAAAACGACCGATACACGTTAGACAATATCGATAACCTTGCGAGTATTGCATGAGGATAATGTCTAAGTGTGTGTGTTCAAACCGGCCTGCTAACGTTTTAAACATTCCGACGTTTGAGGATACATGCCTGGTGACTTTGCAGCGTTGACACGTTATTTTCGCGTGCACGTATTTATTAATGGACGGCCATACAAAACGCGTCGTCACCAATTTTTGCGTTGCACGTATCCCCGGATGGGAAAGTCCATGCAGCGACTGAAATACACTGCGTCGTAACGGTTCAGGTACGTATGGTGGCAGGATTTCGGTCGAGATATCGCAGTAATTTCCGACCTCTTGATCGGGAAATCGCACTTTTTTCAATTACAGCGCGCAAGAGCCGGAGTTAATGATTTTGCGCATTATACCATTTAGATATGGTGTTGCACACCATGCCGTAGAGAATTTCTCCGGAGAACAGGCTGTCTTATCAGATCAGGGAATTTCGCTAGCCAGTCTATGGTACGGTGAATCTCCGTCGATGGTTTTAATGGACGCTACGTCGGCCGTGGCGCCGAATCCCTTTGTCGGCAGTTGTGTAATCGTGTCCAGAAACCATTTGTTTCGTGAGTCTGTAGGAGACTATATAGGAGTATATACGAGACATGATCGTGAGGTTTAATCTATATTCTAGTTCGTTGGTGTAACCGTCGAATATATTTAAAATTATGAGTTGTAGTACTACTTGTTATCGTTGAGTCGCTCGTACAAAGTGAAAATCACAAAGTCGATTCCTAATGATGCTTGATAAAATGTACGCTAGATACTCGAGGAGAACTCGGTAGAAACTCGCAGGATCACTCGTATAAATTGGGTAAATAATTCGCTGAAAATTCGCAAATAATTCGCTGATAACTCGCTGGTAACTGATCGCTCTCGATCGCGTTCATTTATTTTATACTGGTCGGGGGGGGAGTTGGAAAATTCAAATTTGTCTTAGATCGACGGTTGCCTTCAACTGCAACATAGTTTTTGCCCGGAGATAATCGAACGTTGGTTTCGTGTGTTGAGGCAGTATCCGTGTACCGAGGCACAACAACAACATGAGTCTCTCGCTCGTCTCGTCCTATGACTCATGTGCCGCTACATTGGTAACAGTAAGTGAGTAATTCTCCATACACCTCCGGTTGATAGGCTGGAAGTTCTCCATCCCAAGGACCGTAGAATTCCTCTCCTTGTTCTTGTTCATAAAAAATGATGCCCATTCTGTATATAATAGGAAAAATTTTCATGTTCGTTTGCCTTTTGTTCCTTTTGTTTGTTGTCTTTGGTCCGCCCGTTTGTCGGCTCGTCACTATCTATTGCGACTGCGTGTTAATTTTAATTTATTTCTATGTACTGATCATGGCATTCCTTTTACTTCGATTTTAACTGTGGCGGCACTCGACAGTAGAATACCACCACTCGACACCAACTAGCGTCGGACGACGGCAGCGCAGTCTCCCTCACCCAAGAAGCAGGTATGTGGAGTGTTAAATGCGAAACCATACTGTTTGGACCCAAGTCAAGCGAACTCGGCCCAATAGAAAAAGAACACTGTAAAACATTTCAGCTAAGAGAGAAAACAAACGAAGGGCAGCTCATACCACACAAAAATTGCGAAAAATATCAAGGAGTAAATATAGACGACAAATTAAACTACAAGCAGCACATCGAAATTCAACTCTCCAAAGCTAATAAGGCATTCTGAAAAACAAAAAGATTTTACTTTAATTCTACTTTCAATTATTTTAAATTATTTCCTAAACCGAGATAATTTAAAACGTTTATTTGTAACCGTGTTTACAGTATTTGAAGTGAAAGGCAGTTAAAGCCGCTAAAAGTTATCTCTTGCTAAACTCATCTAACTATGTTTTTATATTATGTTTTTATAATGATATTATGATAATTTAAATTGTAAACAAAGTCGGAAGTTGAACAAACGTTGGGGATCTTCTCAAACATTTTCAAAAGAAAGACTCCGACGTTTTTTCATCTCCGACGGATATAAATGTAGCGACTCAGAGAAGACAGTATGAGAATATTTACCGTTCGGTTATCGAAAAGAATAAATTACCGTTCGTCTATCGAATATTATAGATTAATTATTCGTTCTATCAAAGAGTCAGTTATCATTTTGTCTATCGAAGAGTCAGTTATCATTTTGTCTACCGAAGAGTCATTACTTGTCAACCGAAGAATCACCATTTTGTCAACCGAAGAATTTTATATCCGTCAGTCAATTGTCGATATCGAAATCGAGTAAGATTTGAATAAATCATTTTATATTGTTAATCTACATTCGAACAACTCTAATCCTTTCCCGTGCCAGTATTCCCGCACATGGCAGGTTAGCCGAAAGTGGAGCTTATTGCCAGTTACATTAAACGTTAGTTGACGCTACCTTCTCGTCGGCGATCAAATAGGACACACATAATATTGTATGGCTATGTCGTACAGTCACGTATAGGTACTTTTGTCTAAACCACCCCACAACCGAAATTCATTGTTTATTGTGAATAACATACACATGTAATACTCATCATCTTGGACAATAAACGTTATAAAAAAAAAAAAAAGAAGGAAGAAACAACGACAGCGCAGTGATTAGCGCTTTAGGTTATGAACGTTCGAGGCCCGGGTTGAAATTCCAGCGACCGGAGTCCGATTTTTCGGTCCGATTTTCCGATTTTCGAAAATGCTTTACGCATACCCAGTGAGCCGTGTTACCGGGTTATGTGAGACTCGGCTGGTGGCAGTGTCAAACCCACCAAAAACCTCTCCTCTTCCAACCCTTCTCAGAGCGGAGGATCTCGCCGGCACCGCTGCAGCTAAGCATTACTTCGAGGGGACCCCATTCGACGCAACATCTCCTTCTGTTCCACGATCCACGTCACCCTCCATCGCATCAATGATCACTTCACACGAACAGCTTCGTCGTTCTTCTGTTCTTCTTCTCCGTCCTTTGTTCCTTTCATGGGCTTGTCTAGCCTTCATTATCTGCCCACAAAAGGTCCTGAACTGTCCCCAGATGTGGTCGCTAGCCGTGACTATCGTGATGATATTCCTCACTGTCAGGTTTTCCCCCGCCATATTCTCCAGCATGGTGCGCTGCGCCGCCAGTCTCAGACATCTCAATAGAGCATGCTCGGCGTCATCCGGGCTCGCTTCGCAATCCCAGCACTTATCTTCGTCTTCTCTGTTGATCCTGACCCTGTATCGATTAAAAATAATAAATTACTAGCCATATGCCCGATTTCATGGCACCTATAACATCTGATCACCTTGGGGAGGACCCGCATCGTGGCTATTGTAAGGCCGGTTCTTACTTTGAGGTTCCCCTCCTTGCCGGTAACATACGCTGCCGGCACCACGGTACCGCCCTTAACGCTTTAACGACGACCTCGTTGGCATTCTTGACTTTCAGCCCACTGCCTATATCCTGCCTGATGTCCTCCCTATATTCTAGCGGGTAGATATTCCTAATCTCCAGGGATACCCTACTCTGGAGGGGGGAAACGATCTTCCGCGGCATCTAAAATGAGGAGACAAGCAGCAGTACCCCAGCGGTAGCACTAGCACTATCACTCACAGCTTTTTTTTTAACGTGGGGAAATACTCTCGGACGTCCCGCCGCCCTCTGGGAAGCTACGAGGTGGTGTCGGACTCAAGGCAACTAAAACCCCACGGTGGTCGTCCTGACGGTTGGTAGGAGTGCCCCGGGACCCCTTGCGAATTACTGCCGAGGCACTCCTTCGTCTTCTCCCTGATGGTGTTATCGGAAGTCATCCTTGATTGGTTGGGCCACGCCGCCGCGCTGCCTGGACTGTCATGTAAGTATGAGAGCGGAGGGAGCAGAACCTCCTCGGCGTGACGCCACTCTCGATGGATATTGTCCTCACTCCCTTTCTCTCTGCACGCTCCTTTGCAAGCATGACTTGCTCGCAGTAAAAGCGCACGGCGATGTACTCCTGCAGCCCCCTCAGCATGGCTTCTGCGATCGCCTCAGGGGCACTATCATCCACAACTAACAAACTGCTAACACTTACACCTCAAGTTCATTTTTTAGACGACGAGAGCGGTAAATTTAGTTTTGTCATTCGTGATGTGTACCGTCTCGAACTGTGCTTCCAACATGGCAAATTACATCACTATTCTTTGAGACCGTAGTGGAATTACGCGGAATAGTTGACTTATTGTGTCTCCGCGATCTGTGGCGTTCGTTGCTCGCCCTTCCTCGTTGTGGTTCGCCATTACGAACACGATGTCCTTATGTCGCACAAACACGTTCATCTCTTTCCGTCTACAGGATACCGTCCAAGTTCTACAGAACGTGAAGAAGCTGGCCGCCCCATCGATCTCGGACGACGTCGTTCTGACGCTTTGGAACAATCGTCTGCCAGTTAATACGCAACGGGTTCTGGCCGCCATAAGGGAAACGAATGCGAATGCCCTGACCATGGTGGGAGACAGGATCCACGAAATAAGTCCAGAAACCGAACAGATAGCAGCGGCCAGCGGACAAACGAAACACCCCGCGACTGGGTGAGCCGATTAGAGGCTCAAATTGGCGCGCTGCTCCTCGACAGTGTTGATGAATTCCTGAGACACGACGCAGCAAAATGATTCCTGCTATTACTACGAGACCTTTCGAGGCCGCGCAAGAAAGTGTCGTTGTAACTGATACGAAAATCGACCTGGTCCGCGCGTACCACCAAATGCCGATCGCGCCCGAAGACGTCGAGAAAACGATGATCGCTAACCCGTTCAGAGTATTCCAAGCCGTTAATGTAATGTTCGGACTTCGTAGCGCATTGCAAACAAGTCAACCATTTATCAACGAATTCTCGCCTGGTCTAGATTTCGTATACGCCTACATCGATAATTTCTTTATAGCCTCAGTAGACGAGCAGCAACACGGCGAACACCTGCGTACGTTGTTCAAACGGATGAACGATTACGGTGTCCTAATTAACCTCGTGAAATATGAATTTGGCTCGAGCAAAATCACATTTTTAGGATACACCGTAAACGCCAACGAAATTAAGCCGCTAGCCGAGCTGTGGGAGCGATTGTGAACGTTCCAAAGCCTGCGACCGTTAAGCAACTGCGAAGGTACGTCGGCATGTTCAACCTCTACCGACGTTTTATACCGGCGGCCGCAAAAATCCTCCAAGCACTCAACGACTTTGCACTAAAAGGTGCAAAACGCGGCATAATGCAAACGCAGTGCAACGCGCCCATAGAGTGATCAGAGCAGACTGAAAACAGTTTCCGCGAGTCGAAACGCGCCCTCGCTGACGCCATGATGTTAGTGTCACGTAGGAGACACAAAAAATCACGGAATTGACAGATCACCGGTGATCTCCTCGCGTCGCAGTTCGAACATTTCACAAGTAAGGTGAAGAATTGAACTTTAGATATGGTAGTAAAATTTATTGTACGAATCGTCGGGTGTATATCAGAGGCGGCTATTCCGTTACTATCTGGTTATTGTTTCGATAGCTGTCGCATGCAGGATGTTTTGTCTACCCTATTACTGCTTCTGAGCCTGTGACATTGATCCTTCCGTATGGCGTATGGCTCTGGTGGGTCGCCTGAGTTGAATGATCCCGTTATTTTCATTTTCGGTAATGTTTTGGAAAGTAACCGTCCTGTGGGTTGATGGAGGATTTGGTACCCTTGGTGTTTGATCAATATTGTTTACGTGAGTGATAGAGCAGAGTATTTTTAGGAATTACTCGACTTGGACATTTGAAAAGTTCACATTTATACGTTATATATATTGTTCCTGGTCCTAGGCCTAAATTCTAATACTTGTAGTATAGATATGCTATATTCTTTGACTGAATTTATACGTCGCTCAAATTGTAGGGTATTGACTTGTGTTTGTAACATATTGAGGTTGACTTATAAAATCGTCTACGGTCTACAGAATTGTGTTGCATGCAGCGCTGTGCGTATTAACGGGGCATGACAATGCCAATTTATTACAAAGTGGTGCTCCGGGCCGACATCTCCAAACTAAAGAAGATATATCAATGAAAACATGATGATAGCCGGTCTAGAGCATGAATTGCTGAAAATTTTGTGGGGAGGATGAGGGCAGTGGAAGAACGTATAGATGAGAAATGGAGGGATGGAGTGTGTACAGAGAAGATAATTAGACGAAGAAGTTAATAAATGACACTTCTACGTTTAAGAAGTACAAAAGATATATTGATCATTGGACGATGCAACTGTTGACTGGCCACGGGATATTCAACGTGTACCGTAGGACGATCAGCAAAGAGGTTCAATCCAGATGCTGGGATTGCGACGCGGAGCATGCGTTGTTTCACTGCCCTAGGTGGATCCCCGATAGGACCGAACGGGAGAGCTATGTTGGCACGACATTGACGAGGGGAAATATTATTGAGGAGGTAATTAAGAAATAAGTTCCAGGCACTGTGCAGAAGAATTATGAAAGCGAGACAGAAACAGGAGATAGACGTAGAAAGGAGAAGAAGAATAGGAACTTACAAAGATAGTAATGGATAAGATGTAGCGAAGGAAGGGTACAAGTTGGGACCAACACTGAAGTAATGCCTAAAGTTCCGGGGTTGGTACCTGTATCATTACACTGGGTGTCCTGTCACGCGCGATAATAATTATTATTATCCTTCGTTCGTCTATCGAACATTATTGATTAATTACTGTTCGTCAACCGAATAGTTATCATTTTGTCTATCGAAGAATAATCATTTAGTCAACCGAAGAATTTTTTATCCGTCAGTTTGTCAGCCAATTGTCAATATCGAAATCGAGTAAAATTTGGATAAATCATTACATATTGTTAATTTATTTTCGAACAACTTAAATCCTCTCCCGCGTCAGTATTCCAGCACATAGCAGGTTAGCCGAAAGTGGAGATTATTACCAGTTGCATTAAACGTCAGTTGACGCTACCTTCTCGTCGGTGACTAAATAGAAAGTAACAATATATACAGATATAATTTTTGGTGGCAACGATGGGATGCGCTCCACGGAGGATTAAAGTTCTTACGAGTATTGACATAATAAACAGAAAACGTGTCGACCGCACGATACTCACTGAGTGAGTACACGCTCTTGACGTTGTCAGAAAAAGTGAAAGCGTGGGATAAAAATTTTTGCGTATTAACTGACATGGGCTTAAGAATTGCTAAATTAGAGGAGGACGCGCGTATAAGTAAGGTAACAGACGAAACTGAGATACCTACATCATCGCCGATAACTCCGCGAGAGACCAGAGTGATCGTGGATAACTCCCAACCGATTAAGTTAAAAGACGCGATCGAATCGGTACCACTGTTCGACGGCCACCAACCATCTGTATTTCAGTTCTTAAGGGCGTGTGAGCGCGCACGAAATATGGTTCCAAGGCATCAAGAGCCACAATTGGTAAAATTATTAATGAATAAGCTTCGCGGACACGCGCTTCTCGCCGTAGAGGACTGTCGGATAATAAGTTTGAACGATTTTGGGAACAAATTGAAACATATGTTCGGCCCAGGGAAAACCGTTAACGAATATAGGGGAGAATTGGGAACAGTATTCCAACGACCAGGAGAAGATATATTACTACTACTATATTACTACCAGTGATAACGTTATAATTGAGTTTATATAGTTTCCCTTGGTCGTCGTCGTTTTTATAAAATTTTGCATGGTATATCCCGTGTCCGAATAATTACGATGCCTATCCGAAACCTGCCAATTGGGAAATCGGACTCTTCGCCCTGACCGCATAACGTACCTATTCTTAGTGCTCCCATCATTGTTTCGGATGTCGGTAGTTTCATCATTTTTATTATGCGTGTTTGTATGTTCTACCGGAATAAGCACGTTACGAGCTTCTGCGGTCTTTTCTTCGAGGTCCTCTCGTACTACAAAGGCTGGCTTTAACCGGTCTACGGAAACCGTTACATCGTCATTATTTACTTTAATAATGTAGGTCTTTTCGCCTCTTTTCGTGACTTTGAAAGGCCCGTCTTACGACGGCTGTAAAGGGCCTCTAATCGCATCGCGTCGCAGAAATACGTACGGCGAAGATTCTAATTCCCGGAAAATAAATATCGTTTTTCCACCGTGCCGTGTGACTGACTGTGACTTCACCTTCTTCATCCGTTTTTTTAACCGAATCGCGAAATCTGAATTGGCCTGCTGGTTAGTTGGTGGAAAGAACTCCGCCGGCAATCGTACGCCGGTGCAGTAGATCATTTTGGCGGTCGTTGCATTAAGGTCCTCCTTTATTGGCGTCCTTGGTCGGTCGTTATCTTTAAAGGTACACCGAAACGAGAAGAAGGGTAATCGGACGCGTCTACTGTTAAACATACGGGAGCGCCAGGGATCGGATGCGCTAGCATTGTAGCATCCGCGAGAGCGCGTTTTGATTTCTCGAAGCTTTCCTCGGCGGGTTTCGACCATTCGATGGTCGCGTTGCCTTTTTTTGAGCCTTTAAAGAGGTCGTTAAGTGGTAGGAGGATATTTGCAGCCCCCGGTATGAAACGTCTGTAGAAGTTAATCATACCGAGATATCTACGTAGTTGTTTAAAATTCGTAGGCTTCGCCATTTTGTTGATCGCTTCGACGCGTTCGTTCGGCGGCTTAATTCCATCGGTGTTTGCCGAATAGCCGAGGAACGTGATTTCGCGCGCGCCGAATTCGGATTTCGCGAGGTTAATTACTACTCCGTATTTGTTAAGGCGGTCGAATAATACGCGTAAATGTTCGAGGTGTTGGGCATCGTTCTCCGATGCAACGAGGAAATCGTATATATACGCGTAGACGAAGTCAAGACCGCGAGTGATTTCGTCGACGAATCGTTGACACGTTTGCGCGGCGTTTCGAAGGCCAAACATCATATTTGTCGCTTCGAATAGTCCGAACGGTGTCGTAATCGCCGTTTTTTCTATATCGCTTGGCGCGACCGGAATTTGGTGGTAAGCGCGTACTAAATCAATTTTGGTAAATATACGCTTACCATGCAGCCGATGGGAGAAATCTTCTATATGAGGCGGCGTGTAACGGTCGGGAATCGTGCGGGCGTTCAAAGCACGATAATCGCCGCAAGGTCAAAGATTCACGTCTTTCTTCGGAACGACGTGCAGGGGTGATGCCCACGGGCTTTTCGATGGACGCATCACGCCTTGTTCGATCATCAGCTGGAATTCAGCCTTTACTTGTTGTAGTCAGTCCGGTGCGAGGCGGCGGGATTTATTGTAGACAGGTGGGCCGGGCGTCGTTTCGATGTGGTGGACGACGTTGTGTCGGGCCTTTTCTCTCCCAAACCTCGGGGGTCGTGTAAGGTCCGAATATTCCGCGAGGAGTCCATGGAATGAGGAGGGCTGGTTGTTCGATGCGGCGTATCCCTTCGATGTGAGTCGGGTCGCGGTATCTATGAGCCTCTTATTTCGCGGGTCGACTAGTAACCCGAAGTGGCACAGAAAGTCCATTTCAATAATGGGCGTTTTTACGTCCGCCACCGTGAAATGCCACTTGAAAGCTCGACGTAAGGATAAATTGAGGTGGACGGTGATAGTACCATAGGTCGCGATACGTGTTCCGTTGGCAGCGAACAGCTCGTATTCCCCCTTGATCGTGGACCTGTGGATCATACTGCGTGGGTATACGGATATGTCGGCACCGGTGTCCACCAAGTAGGAGGTGCGCGCGTTCCTGTCGGTGATGAATATGCGGCGTGAGGGTAAGCCGTCTTCGTTCGCCGCGTTTACGGACGGCTGGTGGCGTTTCCCGACCTCCATTTACATGGCGAGTGGCAGTTTCTCGCACATTTTCGGAACGTAGCGTGGTAGTAGCATAGTCCGTCATGTCGTGTTGTATCGCGAGAACTCGATCGGCGGCGGTAGCGCGTGCGCGAGGGCGAGCGTGATCGTGGTCGTCTTCCGTCTCCGATGCGGAGTGCGTTAATTTCCTCCCGTATTGATCGTATTAGATCATCGCGCACTTCCTTGATGGTGTTAGCGAGGGGATCCCTGGGTCCTGCGCCTATCGCCGACGGATTCGGTGCCGCCATGCTACGGTATGCACTAATCGCTGCGACACGTTCTGGTTCCGGCTGGTTTTCGTGTATCCGGTCGGCGATCCTAGTGAGCCTTTCGATATCCGAGTCTTCGCTCGATGCCAAGATATGCTGTATATGTAGCGGCAGGCGACTCTCCCAGATTGCCCGCATATATTCGTCTGCAGTTTCTGGCGTGGCGAGGCTTCTGAGGTCACGATAGAACTGCGAAGGGGTCCTATCGCCCATCTGTTCGTGCCAAAGGAACTTGCGTGCCCTCATTCTAGCCGAGTCGCCTAATCTTTGGAGGAGCGCGTTCTTTAACAAGTCGTATTTACCGGACGCGGGTGGCTTAGCAAGTATTTCTCGCACTAAATTCATGTGCGATCTGTCCATACTCTGACAGACCATTTTGTACTTAACGTCGTCGTTAGTAATGCCGCCGATCTCGAATTGCGTCTCCAGTCCGATGAACCATAATTCGGGATCGTCGCTCCAGATCGGAGGAGCGCGGATGTGACTAAGTGTCGCGTCCGTGTTGGCGTAGTCTTTGCTAGTCATTGCGACTCCTTAATTCGTATAGATAGATCAATTTAGTCTACTTACAAATACCTCGTTCCGTTGATCACGTCGGGGTCACCAGTTTGCAGGAGCTCGTGATATAAGAGGATGTTTATAAGTAGACGAGACGCTTGATGTTGAGTCGTCGAATGTATTTAAAACTTTAATAATTTACTTGTACTGAAAATACACGCACGGACGTTCGTACAGTCAATTTACTAAGACACTATAAGCCGTGAAATAGGATCTCTAATAATTCGTTGATTCGCAGTCGGTTAATGATACTCAATAACTAATGGTGTCGTTTGATCGCGTTTGTCTGTTTTATACTGGTCGGGGGGGGGGGGGAGTATCATCGGTAAATTCGAATTCGTCAGTTAGCCTACAAGGTGACACTATCTTTATTGCCCGGACATATTCGAACGTTACTTTTGCGTGCCGTGGCATTGTCCGGGTTCGAGGACCACAACAATAACAACCTGAGGCTTGCTTCGGCCAATGACTCCTGTGCCGCTACATACTATAATTATTACTTCAATAGAATTATTTGTTTGAAATATACATTCTGATTTCCTGATATAATAATTAATAATAGCAAATATCTACAAACAACCACTCGCTGTTGTAACCTTCGACCCTGCTGCGGTTGAAAGTATCGCAACGGGTGACGGTATATTCAGTAGCTGAAAACACTTACAGGTTTTCGCAATCCCCTCTCTCAGTTAGCGGATAATAACCTGCTCGTCTTTGGGCACGATTTGCGAAGCCGCATGAGAAGACGATAAAGGGATAATATAATATAAAATAATACAATAATATAAAATACAATTATATACATAGATATAATAATTAAAAAGTTGGCCAAAGAAAGATTTATAAAATTAAGAAAATGTTGCAAGGTATATTGAAACCCGAACAGACTAACGTAGTTTAAGCCATATCATAACCAAGAAGGGAGAGAGCATGATCTCAGAGTGTGTTCAGAGAGAGAGAGAGAGAGAGAGAGAGACCGTTTTTCTCTCTTTCTTTTATTGTTCAATTTGTACTTCACATTTTGTCCAAATGTTCCTAGCTTAATTGCTAAATAACACGTCACCAAATAGTTTTTCGCTGATCTTGAATTCTTGCAGTCTTAAATGAATTATTCGCAAATTCTCGTAAGATACCATTGAGATCTCATAAATAACCAACTACCTTTTATGACGTCACCCTCGTTCCTTCTATTCAAACTTTTGTCCTGTCATGGGGGTTATAGCAGTGCCTCTCTCAATAGGCAAGGAGAAACAGACAGATACAAAATTTTCCCAACTATTTGCGTTTAGCATACAATAAGTTGGAGAATCGGTCAGGTCACACTTAGGGATGCTTAACTGTTTCAGAGCTCGTGAGGGTCTGGACAGTCATTAAGTTTCCACAGAGGCTAATTGAGGAAATCGTAAAATAACCGTCTACAGCCATTCCTGACAATAGTGACGACATTGACAATAGTCACGAATTTACGACTTCTCTTTAAAATAAACGAAAGAAATACGAACTACAGAACGAATCCAAACAGAGGTTGTCAGTACAACGTAGTCAAATGAAATGCAAAATATTTTGAGGACAAAATCAAATCAAAACTGAAGTAACAATAAATTTAAAATAATGCATTATTTTTCTAATATATACGATGCAAACGTGGACGCGGATTTGCGATAAATATGTGGCGACTCGTGTTGTTGTTTTGCCTCGGGATACGGTCACCGCCTTGGTGCACGAAACATAAGGATAGATAAACTCTGGGTAGGTCGATCAAAGACGAATTCGCGATCACGAGCGCGTCAGTTACTATCCGAATTATTGTTCGCGTTATCATACGAGATATTATACGAGTTATTAACAGCGATTAACAGAGTATACGAGTAATCGAGTTATCCGCGAGCGATCATACTCTACCTTTGCGAATACGTTTGTACGAGCGTCTCTCGACGGGAAGTGAGGGAAATGGACGTTGCTGTGAATTGGTTAATTTCTATGTTGGTGGTTAGAGAAAGATGCTAGCCGTCCTTGATAGAAAGTTGCAAGCGGGAAGCGTCGTTCGTGAGATAAACAGATCTCCCGTACCTTCTCGTAGTGGGTGGTGGATTTAAGGACTGCTAAAATAAAGACAGTTTAGTTTGTCCGTTTGAAGGGCCTTAGTTAACTAAATCCTAAAATTTATAGTGGTTCCTCAGGCTAACTGAACATGTCCTGTGGAGGTGCATCGACATCTGGTAATCATCGTGCCCGAAGAATAAGGTCTGTGTGTGGCGAGCTACGGGGCAGAGACCATTGGAATGTTTACTGTCAAGTGTCGCTACAACTATTTCTTTTTAAACAGAGCTATACAATTATTTTATATCTCTAATAGGTAAAACGTTCATCCCGTGACCGCGGCTACGTTAGGCGACTAGTTGTCGGCGTAGGCGGGAGTATGTGATTGTTGATAGTGACTCTTAATGTTTATTGCACAACTGCAAAATCTGATGGACCGTAACTGCTCCGGAATATAAATGTTACCGACTTCTTAATAACTGACTTTTAGCGTAGGCGACAACTCCTATTTATAATAAAACTATCGTGGGATAATTGCCACGTGACGGTTTATTTCCACGAGAACGCGGAGTTTCGGCACGTAATTATCTCCGCGGACGCTACAGTCTTCGTTTCCGTTGATGTTGCAGAGCGTTGCAGTTTTACATTTTGCTGATAATGAGTCGAACTCTTCTCGGCACGTGGTTATCTTTGCTGACGGTCATACTCGATCCTTTGGCGCGCCGCAGCTACTTACCTCTGCTGCCTCTACCTGAGCAAATCATCGTCCCTCAGCTCCCATTGGCTGTTTACTGCATTGTGTACCGTGGTGGGGAGAGCGCGCACAAGCCAGTGTGCATCAGCTGGAGTGTCAATGTTACGCCAACTTTCAGCCGCGCAACACCTATCCCTACGTAGTCTTCGATATAACAAAGTGTCTCTACGAAATTTCTTGAAGTGTTTAAGGATTCGTAACGAATATTTTACGTGAGTTTGTTTATTATTTTATTGAAAGTGATGTAATGTGGATTTCACTGATCGCGGTACGCACGTTTCGTGAATTCCGGTTATTTTTCTTGTCGCTTCATTAATCCTTTCTTATCCATGGTGACATATTGTGAAATTTATTGATTGCAGCGCACATTGTAATGTAAAGTGCAATCTTATGGGGATATTCGTTGAAACCTGTTGCTTTTCCGCTCCAATAAGGGGTATCCTGTCAACTAAACACTATTTTTACTCTGTTTTGATGCCGAATACATCGCACTGAAGTTTTGCATGAAGTGTGCGCAGATCTGTAAAATCTCTTGGAGAATTTCGTTGAAATCGTCTTGTCGCGTCTCGCGCTTAACACGAGCCGTAACATGAGACAGGGTAAGAATATGTCATAACTCGCTAATGATGCGAGACACTACTCTGGGCATAATAGAATTAGGTAAAGAACGTTTAGGGGAATAAAAACGCAAAACGCTCAGATATTTGCACTTTATACAATATTAATCTACAACAGAAATTCAAATAATATCTTCGAGGAAATTCGCAAACCTCCGACGTTCGAACACCGAATAATAATAACAAACGGGAATTATAAAAACCTGTCAATTACAACATGCTCAGATACTTTTACTACGTATTAATTTACCAATCAAAATTAAAACAATTCTATCAGGGAAACTCGCGAACCGCCATGGCGTGGGCACCGAACAATAATAATAAACGGAAATTGCAAAAGCCTATCAATTACAATGTAACGTGTTAATCTAGAACTGAAGTTGGAACAATAAGTAACGATCATGTTGAAAAACTGATCGCAGCTCGCGAAACGCGCGCGTGTTACATAGAATATGGAGATGGGAAAGCAGCAAATACGTAAAACTAGTTGGAACTCGTGAAATACGCGTGTCACAAGCAGTTAATTACGTAACATGCCACATTGGATAAATAGGAGTAATAGAACAACGAGCCTATGAGAGACCAAACAGGAGTCGCGAAATGTGCGTGCTGAGATCAATCGACTACAAAACATGTCACTTTGAGTTAGGAAGGAACGATATGGCAACGAATATGAAATACCCAATTGAAACTTGTGCACGCTGCAATTACTAAATTCCACAATATGTCACGAAAAATCAATTGAAATTAGTTCACAATCGCAATAGACAATGATCGACGAACGGACGAACTAAGGACAACGAATACAGGAATGTGCAAATAATACGAAATTTTTCTATATGTATTTTCCAGAATGTGCATCGCCTTTTGCAAGCAGGAAGAAATAGAAGAAAATCATGATCTTTTGAATAGAATAATTCCACAACCTCAGCCACCACCACAACCTAGGTATTATTGTCTGATACGAATTGTACCTGCCCACCGCACCCCGGACCATTCAATTTGTAGACGTTGTTTCTACGATTTAACTATACTGCAAGAGGACTTACAGATGTACGAAGAAGCAAATTATCATAGCATTTGCGGAGTCTTAGGCCTCACACGTGCCATTCGTTGCAATAGATGCGAAGGACGAATAGGACGGCTAACACCCGTAGAAGAATGTCTCGACTGCGCCGAGCGGTTACCTCTGCTGACTGCAAATGAGAAACATGAGTTAGCTCGGGGGCAATTAGTCCGCATTAATCCAAAGAACAGAGTCCAAAGTTACACCGATCAGTTATTTATAAATACGGAAGTAACATAGCTTTTATAACTATAAAAGCTCCAACAAATCTTTTTTTTTTTTTTGATATCTTATTTTATTAAAAAAATACGTGGCTGTAAAAATGTAAAAGCATTGTGAATAAAACTACTTTAAGAATTATTAATACTTTATTTCTTTTCTTTTCTTTTCTTTTCTTTTCTTTTCGAGAGAGAGAGAGAGAGAGAGAGAGAGAGAGAGAGAGAGAGAGATGGGGCCGTTGGCGATGAGTACAATATGTGCAGGAGACTTGTATATATTAGGTTTGATCGTGAGGTTTAATCGATATTATAGTTCGTTGATGTAACCGTCGAATATATTTAAAATGATGAATTAGAGTACAACCCGTTATTCGCTGAGTCGCTCGTACAGAGTAAAAATCGCAAGGTCGATTGCTAATAATGGACTCTCGCTGGAATGGAAACTCGCTGGATCACTCGTATAACTCGGGTAAATAATTCGCTGATAACTAGATGATAACTGATTGCTCGTGAATTTAGGATTTACCTTCATTTTCATGGTAATCACGCAAATACAAAAGTAAAATGACAAAAAGTGCGCTTTATAAATAATCGAATTACTAATTGTTAATTATCCTCTCAAATCCAAAATTTCATCTGATCGGCTCTTACTATTCCTGTAAAGGACATGCGTGTCAAATACACAGTGCAAAGAAGTCCTTACAGACTTAGCGAGGGGGAGCGTAGACTCGTACGTGAAAGGATAAACAAGTTAATTGAAGCGAAAATTGTTCGGCCTAGTAATTCTCCGTTTTCGAGCCCTATATTGCTTGTGAAAAAGAAAGATCAGATCAGATCGCGAGGTTGAAACAGGCTAGATACTTTATTAGTCTGGACATGGCTAGTGGATTTTATCAAATCCCTATTCATCCAAATTCGACAGAGTATACAGCGATTGTTACTCCGAATGGGCAATACGAGTATGTTACGATGCCGTTTGGATTGAAAAATGCTCCATCCGTCTTTCAGAGGGCTATTTTCAAGGCTTTGGGTGATCTTGCTTATTCGTATGTTGTGGTTTATTTGGATGATGTTTTAATTATTGCCGATTCAATAGACCAAGCTTTAGAGAGATTGGATGTCGTATTGAAAACCCTCGTGAGTGCTGGTTTTTCTTTAAATTTCGCTAAATGCTCTTTTCTAAAGACAACAGTTCTCTATTTGGGGTATGTAATTCATAACGGTGAGGTTCGTCCCAATCCAGGGAAAATACAGGCTTTGAGTTCTTTACCCGCTCCGTCAACTGTTACACAGCTGAGACAATTTATTGGTTTGGCTTCTTACTTTCGGATATTTGTTCCAAAATTTTCACAAATAATGAAACCTTTATATGCACTCACTTCCGGTAATAAGAATATAAATTGGTTGGATAGGCATGAAAAGATTAGGCAAAAAGTAATTTCTATTTTGACTAATGCTCCGGTGTTAATGATATTCGATCCTAATTACCCGATCGAGTTACATACGGACGCCAGCTCAGATGGTTATGGGGCCATTTTAATGCACAAAGTTGACGGTAGGAACAGAGTAGTGGAATACTACAGTAAGAAAACCAGTCCTGCGGAATCTAAGTACCATTCGTATGAATTAGAGACATTGGCAATCGTCAACGCCGTTAAACATTTCCGTCACTATCTTCATGGACGAAAATTCCTCGTTGTTACCGATTGTAATTCTTTGAAGGCGTCCAGTCACAAAGTAAATTTAAGCGACAGGGATCACCGGTGGTGGACTTATCTACAGAATTTTACCTTTGATATCATCTATCGGGAAGGCAAACGAATGGCTCACGTAGATTTCTTTTCGCGGAACCCCATAGACATTGATCACAGACCGATTAACAAAGTCGAAGAAAAGGAAATTAATTTGGCTGAAATTTCGGAAGATTGGTTACTAGCAAAACAACGCCGCGATCCTCAAATCTTAGAAATCGCTAGTAAAGTACAAAACGACGAGCTCGCGGAAGACATCGCACATACGTATGAATTACGATCCGGTATCCTTCATCGTAAAATTCAAAGGAGAGGTAGAACGCTCTGCTTGCCTATTGTCCCCAGAGGTTTTAGGTGGTCTGTTATTAATCACGTACACCAGTCGATTATGCACTTAGGTTGGGACAAAACGCTTGATAAGCTGTACGAGTATTACTGGTTCGAAGGAATGGCGAAATATGTTCGCAAATTCGTAGAGAATTGTCATGCTTGTAGAGTTTCGAAGGCAAACTCTGGTAAAATGCAAGCTGAATTACATCCCATACCTAAGACCAGCATACCTTGGCATACAATCCATATGGACATAACCGGTAAATTAAGTGGTAAAAGTGATTTAAAAGAATACGTCATTGTTTTAATCGATGCCTTTACAAAATTTGTATATCTACATCATACCCGTAAAATAGATTTTCTTAATACTATTAAAGCACTCAAATCTGCAATATTTTTATTTGGGAGTCCTTGTCGGATAATAGCGGGTCAAGGAAGGTGTTTCACCGGTAAAGAGTTCAAAGATTTCTGTCAAGAAAAACAAATCAAGCTTCACTTGATAGCAACCGGGGCTAGTAGGGCTAATGGACAGGTGGAACGTGTTATGGGAACGTTGAAAAATATGTTTACGACGGTAGAAACGACCGGACGGTCTTGGCAAGAAGCGGTTGGTGAGATACAATTGGCTTTGAATTGCACTACCAATCGTGTGACAAAATCGAGTCCGTTGGAGTTACTTATCGGTAAAGCAGTTAGACCCTATGGTTTATTGTTGCCCGACAATATTGTGGAAAGAGAAATAAATATCTCTGATGTAAGGCAGCGGGCTATACAGAATATGGAGGTTAACGCTAAGTATGAAAAAGAGAGATTTGATAAAGCTAAGGCTAAAGTAGTTAGATTTAATCTTGGTGATTTTGTTTTACGCAAAAATGAGGAGAGAAATCAAACCAAGTTAGATCCAAAGTTCAGGGGTCCATTTGTGATAGCGGAGATTTTGGACGGAGATAGGTACATCTTAGTATTCAGCCGTTAGACGGCAAACGATCATACAAATACAGCCATGACAGATTGAGGAAAATGCCAGACGGACGCATTCCTGCTGAGTTGGACGTCTGCGGTGATGACGATAGCAGTGACAATGATGATATGGGTACACCGATCGCAGAGGATCACTAACACTATGACCATAACACCTAGCATAGTGTTCTCACGCACGCTTAGTGTGGTGATGCGATATAGTTCAATGTTTCCTTATGTGTCCAGTGTGGCGATGCGATGAAGTTCAATGTTTTCTTATGTGCCCAGTGTGGCAGTGTGACGAAGTTCGATAATGTGATGCAATCAGGTGCAAGATCGAGCATAATGGTTCACATGCGCTTACGGGTGGTTATGTGGTCCAAAGAAATTAGATGCGAGATCAACACACCGTTACCGAATTTAGTTCGGGTGTCATTAGCACTATGGCCATAACATCTAGCATAGTGCTTCCACGAACACTCAGTGTGATAATGCGAACTAGAAAAGTGAGATTCATTCGTGTACGAAATCGAAAATGATCTGTCGTGTCATTAAGATTTGAAGGACAATCCGCAGAATGCAACCAATACCCTGAATACTAATCATAATTCTACCGAATTCTATTTTCTTTTATCTTTGTCATCAAACATCCGATCAGAATCTCTGCCGTTGAACTGGACCCATGGCTTATTGAAATGTTTGGTTAAATTGTGAATAATGTCAGTTGTATTAAGTCTATTGTGATGCAAATTGAATATTGTAGATGCACCCGAGGACGAGTGATTGTCAGGATGGCCGTGTCGGAGATGTAGAGACATCGAGCATTTCTTTGGAATACTTGGGCTCGATGTGACGCAACTGGTCGCTGAACGTAGCCACGGTCTCGGGATGAACGTTTAACTTGAAGTTCCGATATTGTGGGACACGCTGTATTAACGGACAAGTCCCGACCAGGAGCAATGTCGGCTCTATGCAGGACTGCCTAGCAACGGTGCCTGGAATGTTGTTGATATTTCTAATCAATATGTAATTGACAAATGAGATCCAGGCAGTCTTTTATTGAGATCTCCTTGGCGAGTTTACAGATATCGGGCAGTCAGTCTAGAAGATACCAAGCGATAGAGCTAACGTATTCTGCGATAAGAGAAAATACAGATTATTGTACAAAGAGTTTCCCGTTGACCGTGAATTCGTTTGAACCCAAGAATATTGGTAAAAGCGTTCGTTACATTGTTTAATGTTAAATCTTGTCAAGTTATATCTATTCGTGTTAAATAATTTAAGTGTAATATAATTTAATTAAATTGAACAATGGTAAATCCAACTGAAGAATTAATACGCGCTCACAACTCAAAAGACGATTTAACGCAAAACTCCAATAATAATTCGACATATATATATGTCGGGTTGATGTCAGGAATGGAGCTAGGATCGTTCGATGAATTGTTATTAGTGTTACTCATTTACGTTGCTCGCTTGAAGCAGTGTTTGTTGATGGAAGTGTTCGGTACAAGTCGCGACGGTAGTTTAGACACTAACGACAATGGCCTCAGGATCGATAACGAATCCGCGGTCAACGGGATAATAGATGTACTTTATCTCAAAGTCTAAGTCTGACTCCGCATACTCTCCGTAACACAAGGTTATGCACTGAAGGCACTAATTGACTGACTGATCAGAGCGCAGAAGAAGAATGAATTCCCATCACGGTGACGCTGTCGAGGAAAACTGTGATGGGGTGTGTCTAGGGGCACGAGGTCATCGGATTCGTCCAGGAAGGTCCTCGTTCGGATGGTGAGGGAAATGGACGTTGCTGTTAATTGGTTAATTCCCATGTTGGTGGTTAGAAAAAGATGCTAACCGCCCTTGAGGGAGAGAGTTGCTAACGGGAAGCGTCGTTCGTGGAAGAAGCAGATTTCCTTTATCTTTCCGCAGTAGGTGACAGATTTAGCGACTGTTAGGATAAAGGCTGTTTATCCGTTTGAAGAACTTTAGGTAACCAGATCCTATGATTTATAGCGCGTCCTCTAGTTATCTGAGTATATGTTATGGAGATGCGTTGACATTCGGCACTCATCTTGCCCAAAGAATAGAGTCTGTGTGTGGCGACTAGTTGTCGCCTCGAGCCCAAGCTCATTATCGCAAGTCTCGAACAATTATAATCATGACATTTACAACGATCAAGGGGAGTTTTCCCAAGAACTCCAAGGGAAGGCCCGGTGTCCTTTCATCTCCGACATATATTTACCTAATTATGATTCTATAACGATATTAAGCAACTTAAATTGTAAACAAAGTCAGCAGTTGAACAAACGTTGGGGATCTTTTGGGGAACATTTTCAAAAAAAAGACCCCGACGTTTTTTTTTTCTCCGACGGATATAAATGTAGCGACTCAGAGAAGTGAATATGAGAATAATTACCGTTCGTCAACCGAATAGATATCATTTTGTCTATCGAAGAGTCAGTTATCATCTTATCTATCGAAGAATTAGTTATCATTTTGTGTATCGAACAATCATCATTTAGTCAACCGAAGAATTCTATATGCGTCAGTTTTTCAGTCTATTGTCAATATCGAAATCGAGTAAGATTTGAATAAATCATTACATATTGTTAATTTATTTTCGAACAACTTTAATGCTCTCCCGCGTCAGTATTCCAGCACATAGCAGGTTAACCGAAAGTGGGGCTTATTGCCAGTTACATTAAACGTCAGTTAACGCTACCTTCCAGTAGACAACTAAATAGAAGATGTAGCGGCACATGAGTCGTAGGACGAGGCGAAGCGAGAGAGACTCATGTTGTTGTTGTGTTCGGAACACGGACACCGCCTCGGCAAACGAAGTCAACGTTCGATTATTTCCGGACAAAAACAATGTCGCCGTTGAGGGCAACCGACGATCTAAGACAAATTTGAATTTTCCGACTTTCCCCCGACCAGTATAAAATAAACGTACCCGATCGCGAGCGAGCAGTTATCAACGAGTTATCAGCGAATAATTTATCCGAGTTATACGAGTGATCCTGCGAGCTTCTACCGAGTTCTCCACGAGTATATAGCGGATATTTTATCAAGTATCATTAGCAATCGACCTTGTGATTTTTATTTTGTACGAGCGACTCAGCGAATAACAGATTGTACAGTAATTTATCGTTTTAAATATATTCGACGGTTACACCAACGAACTATAATATCGATTAAACCTCACGATCAAACCTCCTATATACCAGTCTCCCACAAACATAACAATATATATAGATATAATTTTTAGTGGCAGCGGTGGGATACGCTAGACGGAGAATTAAAGTTCTTACGAGTATTGACAAAATAAACAGAAAACACGTCGACCGCACGAGACTCACTTAGTGAGGACACGCTCTTGACGTTGTCAGAAAAAGTGAAAGCGTGGGATGAAAATTTTCGCGTATTTACCGACATAAGCCTAAGAGTTACTAAATTAGAGGAAAACGCGCAGATAAGTAGCGTAACAAACGAAACTGAGATACCTACATCATCGCCGATAACACCGTGAGAGACCAGAGCGATCGAGGGTAACTCCCAACCGATTAAGTTAACAGACGCGATCGAATCGGTATCAGTGTTCGACGACCTCCAACCGTCTGTATTTCAGTTTTTAAGGGTTCCAAGGCAACAAGATCACAATTGGTAAAATTAATAATGAATAAGCTTCGCGGACACGCGTTTCTCGCCGTAGAGGACTGTCGGATAATAAGTTTGAACGATTTTGGGAACAAATTGAAACATATGTTCGGCCCAGGGAAAACCGTTAACGAATATAGGGGAGAATTGAGAGCAGTATTTCAACGACCAGGAGAAGATATATTAGATTATATGGACCGCGTCAGAAATCTCGCCACCGCCCTAGCAGACCAGGAACGCGGCGCTAGGGGGTGTGGTCCCCCCCAACTTAGACCAGGATACCTTCCCTATAAACAGAGTGAGTCCCTGAGTGGATGATTCTATTATTGTGCCTTCTACTTCTTCACCAATATCGAATGTTGCTTTATCAACTTTTGTCTTGATTAGCCACATCTAGAATTATTTTCCCGGCATCTGTGTTCACTGTTCGAATTTTTACTAAAATTGTTTGTCCAATTGCATAGTTCCAATTTACGTTAGATGTTTCCGTGTCGAGAGCAGTATGTGGAATCCAACCTTTAACATCCCCGAAAAACTTTACCAATATTCCACGTTTATGTATTTGAATGATAGTTGCGTGTTGTTTCAAGTCGATTTTCGCGTCTTGTATGTTTGCTAAAATGGGCAAGTCACTCGTTATTAAAGACCTTTTCAAAGTGAGATATACTTTTTTCGGCCCATATGAACGAACAAGACTCTTGCTTCTACTGTTTTGTTGACTTTCAGTTTTTTTAAAGCACTTAAACCTTCGTTAGATATGTAGCGGCGCAGGAATCATAGGTCGAGGCAAGCGAGAGAGAGACTCAGGTTGTTATTGTTATTGTCCTCAAACCCGGACAATGACCCAGCACACGAAAGTAACGTTCGAATATATTCGGGCAAGAAAGATATTGTCACCTTGGAGACTAACCGACGAATTTGAATTTACCGATGATACTCCCCCCCCCCCCCCGGCCAGTATAAAACAAAGAAACGCGATCGCACATCTTCATTGTTATCGAGTATTATTACCGAGCATTATCGAGTATTATCATTTACCGAACCAACTGCGTACAACGAGTTATCCTCCGCCCAGTCTGAGCATAAGCATACCGGGCGAAACCGTCGGGTTGGGATCGCGGATGAAATACCTGGGTCTCGTCATCGATAGCCAGTGGACGTTCGAGCGGCACTTCAACTCCCTGATTCCGAAGGTGACGGCGGCGGCCAACGCCTTGTGCGGCCTGCTGCCGAACATGGGCGGGGCGGGTGTCGCGGTACGCCGACTATACGAGGGCGTCGTTCGGTCCCGAATGGTGTACGGGGTTCCGGTATGGGTAGACGATTTGATGGCGAGTCGTCGCAGCATCCTGCTCCTTAGGAGGTTGCACAGGGTAACTGTCATCAGAATCATCAGGGGATACCGAACGGTTTCCCACGCGTCGGCGACCGTTCTGGCCGCGTCTCCACCGTTGGAGCTTTGGGCGTTGGTGCTCAAGAGGAGATACATCCACATGAGAGCGCTGGACCCGAGAAGACTCGGCCGAGCAGGCGGCCCTAGACGACCTGGAAACCGCCGAGAAGGATGCGTGGGACTAGTGGCGGCTCCAGCTGATCAGTGAGGGAGGCGAACATCGAGGCGTCGAGGCCGTTCTCCCAAGTTGGGAGGCATGGAGGAGCCGACGCGGTCTCCCGTTGTCCTTCACGATGATTCAGGTGCTTACGGGACACGGCGTGTTCGGCGAGTTCCTGAGGAAAATTGGACGCGAGACGACGGACATCTGCAACCACTGTTGGGAGAGCAGGGACACAGCGCAGCACACGCTGCAGTTTTGTCCGGCGTGGGAGCGGCAGCTACACCTTGCCTCTCATCATAGGCGGGAGGTTGACCTCCTCGGCGATTATAGAAGCGATGCTGAGCGAGCCGCAGAATTACGAGGCTGTCCGCCTCTTCTGCGAGCGGCAGAACTGGCAAAAAGGAAGAGAAAGAGATACTCTCACCCTTGTAGGATAACGCGACCACCTGTACCAATACATTAGGATCGGCTCGATTAAGAGATCGCGGGGAATGCACCGACAGTTGCATTCTATAGTAATAGAGAATTCTATAGTATAGTATAGTAATTCTCAAAAAACGAGACCACGGAGCATTCTTATCATACGCACAGGCAGGCCATCGTGGAGTTTTCGTCGGTAAGAGTCCGACACTGCTCTGTTGCTGCCCGCAGCGGCGGAATGTCTATGAGGATTTCTCCACGTGAAAAAAAAAAAGATATATGATCTGGTGCAATTTGCCCATTAAATTTTCTAAGTTGTATATTAACGAAACTATTCACTGTATCAATATTTATAATCTTTACATTTACCACGTCGTCAGGTTTAAATGTTATATAGTAAATGACAACGTACATAGTTTATAAACCGGAACGTACAATTGTTTAGTATAATGGTCGGGGCATCTACGTGTACTCTCTAAGTCACAAGTTAAGTAATTTCAAAGGAATATTAAATTGAGTTATTTAAGTTTCAATTCCAACGAAATAAGAATCTAATCCTTCTCGTTCACGCAAGCAAGAGAGTGGGAATCAAAGACTAATGTAACATAATGTTAATGCCACGTACCATATAGTTGCTGAAACTTTTATGCTTCGTACATAGACAATTGTTTTATTATAAATATCAATAATAAATATTAATTAAATAAATATATATAACAATGACTACTATAGGTTTTATATATGAAGTACTAGACCGAACGAAGTATGAAACATACAAGATATACTACTCGTTATAACATTTATAATAAAAAAATGGTCTACTCAGATTTCATTTTTTCAATTTATAAAAATATGAATTTACACAAACACTCGAACTCTACTTATCATTACTTCCACAACAACATTCTCTTTCTAAAGTTCAGATTTTCGTAACTGCAGTTAAACGTGGCACCCACATAGGCCCACGTCATTTTTTTGCATTCTGATAAAATAGCACTTACTATAGTTTTGCTCGTTACTGTAAGTAACGTAAGTAAACAAACCTTACAGGCGTGTAATCGACAAAAAATCATTTATAAGGTCGTTTCTCTATTTACCCTTTTGCTACGTGCATTGTTTTTGACATGAAAACGCGGCGCACCTACAATTGGCCAGGCCTATTATTCTGACTGCAAGTCATTCGGCAAATCCGTTTCCCATTCTTATCTACCATTCTTCGCTCGTCCTACACTCTCCCCCGTAATCACTTTCTACCTTGATCGATCGTAAGTGAACCGCGTGTTCATACACTAATTCCCTCCTTTCCTGTTAGATTTCCTTCTTTCGTCCTGTCAGACTGCGTAAGAACCGAAAATTCACGTGTTTCAAATATTCATGACTCGATGAAAAATATCCATGAGGCTTGACATTAATTCAGGTCTGTTTTCAAAAACAATATTATAATTAGTTCTTTACTGATTACTCGACAGATTGCCAAGATTCTGTTTACCATTCTCTTATTGTAACTCAATCTAATAGGATAATAGTAAAATAATAGTAAAAGGGTAAATATAGTAACACGTTAAGTACAAAATAATATTTTTAAATGATACAAATTCCTTAAAAGGCACATCGGTCAATTCCATTATAGAAAAATACGAAATAGTATGGATGTTACAAATACTACTTTTTTAATTTAGCCTAGGATTTACTATTATTCGTGTAGTATTGTTGTGTGTATTTTTACGGGCGTAATACATTTAATTAAAACGCACTAGAAACTAATACCGGCACATTATGTAAAGTTTGTTTCAATCAATGGTAACGTTTCGTCGTCGGGTTCTCACCTCATCTTGCGCGACTGTTGATCACGTCTAACTCATAAAAGTGAATTCCGTGAGATTGTCCATAATTTGAAAAAACGGTCCCGCAATTCTCACGTGGAATAAGATTCTGCGATGGTATGTGCCAGTCGCGAGATCCACGAGCTCTTTCCGCTTGATCGATACCTAAATTTATTATATCCCACTTGCCGCCGTGGAACCGTGGTATGTAACCACCATTTTCAGTTTTGACTTTGTACCATTCAAAACTTCACCGTAATAAAACATTCGACTTCCTATAAAATATAACTGATCCTGAGTCGAATAAAAGACTGAATTGAAAAGAAAGATGCTCAAAGATGTTCAAAAAAGATTGAATTGAAAAAATTGTTCCTTTGTCTGTGAGGATTGCACGTGATGTTCCGAAGATGGGAATTAAACTCGTTGCAAAGGCATCTGCTATTGTTGTGGTTCCGGTGTTCAATATCGCAACAGCTATGCAGTTTTCGGTTACGTTGTCTTGCATTGTTGATATGTGACAGGTTCTTCTATATATTGTCTGTAATAAACATCAGTTGTGGAATTTTCGCTCTTACCAACTGTTGTTTCTCGCAGCTTTTGCATTTTCTGATTAATTGTTGTACATCGTTTTTCATTCCTCGCCACGAATATCTTATCTGAAACATCTTTAGGTTTTGGTGATTCGTTTATACACTGCTATGTGTTTCTTCTATGAACTTTTTTCGAATATCCTCTGGAGGTGCTATATTTGTTTCCGTATATGGAGTAATTTCGACGTTGGTGTTTTTGAGTATTTTTCAGATGAGAGTTTAGTATTTCCGGTTGATTCTGGTTCTCTCCCAATGACAATATAACGGTTATTGTTCACGTTTCCTTGAGTATAGTTTTCAAGTTCCGTAGTACTGTGACGATATTTTCGTCTTTCAGTTCTTCAAAGATATATTTTATGACAAATTTATTTTAGATTCATGGAAAAAATTCTGAACGGCTGAATGATAGTGATGATTAATTGTCCTTCCTGCGGATTACCCTTAGCAGGTGACTCTTTTCCATGTAACCGATATCAGCAAGAATTCTTCCCCTGGCATCTTTTAAATAACAATTTACGGACTTATTAAATGTACATCTTTTTCCACTATAGAGATAAATATTTCTCCGTATATGTTTCTTTTACAGGGCTCGTGGTTGTCTTCTTCTTCCTCGGGTTATGAATCTTAAGAGAGTGATACATCTGCATCAGATTCTTAACTGGGAATAATACTCCTCAACTGCGTTCAAGTGCTTTCCAGAATTTGTGGGGCTATATTCTTATAGGCTGAGGAGATAGACGAGATTGCAGGCTTTGATCGCATGATTTCTCCATTTCACTCAGTGGGTTTGGATTATCAAGTGAAGTAGCTTCTTCGGTTTCTCCGTCGTCCAATGTGAATTATTAGTATTTTACTTCTTGTTCAGACTTAACGTGAGATGATTGTTGGTTAGTGTCGAATGTGCTGTCAGCGTAAATGAATCGTATGAGTTCATAACGCCTTCCATGTGGATTTGAGGAACGATGCACCAACGTCTTTCGTTATTGTGTTGGTTGCTTCCTGGCGAAGTTTTCCTCTTTCTACGGATGGACGTGGCGCTGTAATTGGTCCTTCAGTCGAATTGCTAAGAGGTACGCTCTATGTAAACCTTCCTTCATTTAGTTCCATTCCTTAAACACGATAACCGGTTTTGTCTTGGATAAGTGCGCTTCGAATTCCGTATCTTTACGAGCGATTAAAAGAAGACCACTGAATTATGAGACAGCACATTTTGAGTACGATATTGCATTTGTACTCTAGCAACATTAATTTCCATTTGATGGAAATAGGATCTTTGACCGAATATAGTTAGGTTAAGGGTCGATAGTGAGTAATGAGTGCAAATTTACGAACACATAATATCGAAAATATTGCGTAGCATATATCATAGCTAGGCATTGCTTCACAGTTGCTGAATAATTTTTTCCGACTGGGTATAAATTGCGAGAACCATATGGAACCGCTAAATCGCGACCAATTTCATCTTGGCTGAATACTGCATCCAATATTTGTATGGTCCAAAGCGTCGGTAATGATAATGATTGAATGGTTGAAATATGGATAATGTAGTATTAGTTTTATTCAGGCTTCGTCTTGCAGATTTTCAAAGTGCTTCCATTGTTCATCGGTCCATTTCAAACGGATTTCTTTTTCTAGCAGCTGAATCAATGATTTTGCGTTAACAAAATAGTCTCTGATAAAGACGATAGTATGTGACTTATCAATCCTAAGAATTGTTAGATATTCTTGGATTCTGACTTTGGAGAAAGAAAATTTTCTACCGCATGGAATTTCCTTGGACCTGGTTGATACCGTCGGTAGAAATTATGCCGTAAATATCTAATTTCTTTACGCAGAAATTCGCTTATATTGGTTGCGAAAATAAGAGATGATTCAACAATCTTTAAATTTTAACTTCCTATACAAAAGAGTAGCCTACTATATCATTAAAATAATTTTGAATTTATATTCAAATTCATTTCATTGAATTAATATTTAATATATTAAACGTTGAAATTCATTTGCAAGATCAAAAATTAAGAAATACTTTGCACCTCTCAATTGGTCCAGAGTTTCGGTAATTTGAGATAGTGGATACTTGTCGCTTTGTTTTTTTCGTTCAGTGCACGAAAATTAATTATCATGCGCCAATGTTCAGTATCATCGGCATCCGATACTTTCGATGCAACCCAAAAAGCGGAGTTATACGGTGAAGTGGACGGTCTAATTATTTCTTGGAATAACAAGCTTCAAATTGATGCTATATCTTCCCTTGATTCATCGGTGGGTAGCGGTACTGCCTAGTATATATTGCAATTTCGTCTGTTACATAAATCGAATGGTGAATTCTTCATTCGTTATACCTTACAACTTTCGCAAGTAAGAATTTCCTTTATTATTTGGAGTAACAATTGATGTTCCAAGTGGTCAACTTTGGTAGGACAAGTATCTGGAGACAGAGTAATGTAATCTCTATTTGCCCCACCAAAATTGTAACTGTAGATACAGTAATATAATATCTGCCATAATACATTGCCGCATATTAATGCCACTTGCTATATGCGTATTGTTGGGCCTTTATTGAAACGTTTCGTCAGTGCCTTGTCTGGACAAATATTCAATCTCTGAAAAGTAACTAAACAGGCACGCCTGCGCCGAGTGCAAAAGGTAGAAATCACTGACCTCGAAACTAATTATTTATTTATCAAAAATAAAATTATTAGGATAATGTTTAATACCCGATAGTATTAGTATCGGTATTAATGTCTATTACTATGTATTAATATTAATTTGTGGAAAAAGATATAATGTTAAGATTTCCACTAGTATATTACGTATGGTAGTAGTATGTATATACACATATATTATGAAAGAATAATAGATAACATCACCTTAGAGATAAATATCTTATCTTTTTAATATATACATGGAACATTTTTTTATATACATATATCAAATTTAATCATTTCAACATATACCAAAAATACTTTCTTAATACGTGGGTTATCCTCGGTAACTATGGACAGCCCTTTATTGCCTGACGTACTGCAGTTACTAAAAATTTGTTACATGACGATTGCATGACGGTTACAATCAGAGCACATTTTTAACAAAGACTAATTTGTTTACATCATTATACCCCAAGATATGAAGTGAAAGTTCAAATTCAACGTAAAGTTCAAAATAAAACAAAAATGGAACTATATATTTTTCTTCATATGATTCGATAGTACCTATTTCACAAGATGCAATATTTGATACGTGACACTTCAGACGCGAACAAGACTACCAGCCGCGCTTTTGACCCACTTGAGGAATGTTTTCCCGCAAAAATCAGCAAATTTATTAGCACAATATCTCAAAAATTAATTGAAATCGGTAATATACATGAAAGGTTAATGAGAATTTATCTTGAGAAGCATTATCAAATGATGCCAAAAAAGTACAAAATTACCGATAAAAACGGAACTGCATCTCCATGTGTAAAAAATAATAATGTAAAAAAGATGGTTTTTTTGTGGTCAATTACATATATTAAGTTTCTGTTTTCTTACAACCAGAGTTGAGCAAAATTTGACTTATCTATTAAATAATAAATAACAAATTAAAATAGCATTTTAATTCTGAATAAAAATTAAGTTTCTTATTTAAATAATAATCGTTTAGACGATACCAAAAATAATTTATTTATTATTTCTTAGTTGTAAATGAAATTTTATTTTCTATTTGGATTAAATCCGGCAACAAATGATAATATATAAATATGTTTTGTTTTTGTCTTATCTGTTTCATTTTGTACAATGAAAAAATCGTATAATTAATATGGTTGTTTTTCAATAAACAGATCGCAGTTCATGTAATTCTTAGCTAATATTAAACATTACAAGTTGTCTATAGCGATCTTTTTGATCGAAATGTTATATTTATGTAGAAATAAATTTGCTCAACGATCGATAAATAACAAATAAAAGTTATAAATTAAAAATAAAATTGTGCTTGTAAATAACAATTAATCTCATTATGTTAAATAATGTCTTTATTGTCCACCTAACAAATAATTCGTTTCTGCTTTTTATTTGAACTCTCTGAAAATTTATTCTATTTGAGCATTTCACGTCGACTGCGCGAAGCAATTCGAAGGATTTGTGAAACGATAACTTGTAGAAATTGTACTACTATAACACATCAGCTCATGCGTCACTACTGACTCGGGAGTTTCTCGCAAAAAATAACATTTACTGTCACCATATTCACCTGATCGCTCCCTTGCGATAATTTGTTATTCTCCAGAATGAAAAGATAAAACAAAAATCGTTATGCGAACTATGCACTATAGAAGAAAGTGCTTTCAGAAATGTGTTGATGACTGAAAGACACGCTGACAAAAATATATTGTATTTTGTTGGGGTTGATTGATATAAGAAGGAGTGGATGAATTTGTAATAGAAAAATATATTGATATAAACAAAGGTATAAGTAGAAGTATAATATATAAGCATAAGTTTATGCTGATTCAGATCCTTACTCTCTTAGTGTTACAATACGATAGGATAACAATAGGATAGGAATCGATAAGGAGCACGTTCATATTTTTATAGCAAAAGGACATTACCAAAAAACTTATCCTTATAGCTTTAGCTAAAGGCTACAAGGGACACAAATAGAAATCTATTTATTAGTTCCTTTGTTCCTAGACCTTGTAACCCAAAACATAATGTATATTCAAGGGTACAATAATATGGACCTCACCTTATTTACAATAATATTGTTTCGCTAAATTCTATTTTCTGCGTAATAGAGGTCTCTAGGTCACGGATATACATAAATAAAGATGTAGAGTTTTTCTTGAAGTAGTTACTTCAACATATTCAAAGGGAAGAACTTAAATATAGGCGAACAAATAAATATTTCCTCAAATAAGAACAAAATTCAACGATCTTTTTGATCACAATTTCAAATCGGAGTTTGACCGCTAGCCGCAACAAGACCACGGTGATTTTTACTCTTTTCTATACGCAGACTGCGCGTTATAAATAGAGATCTCACTCCGTTGGTCCGATGTTCTTAATTATATTTTTAATACCACGCTTATCGCATCGAGCAGCATCATGGCCATTTGTAAACATTCATTGGTAGAGACACGCAGTACATCATTTAAATCCGTCATAATAAAAAGGAGAACGCATGATACATGCATTTCGTAATAAAGATAATAAAAAAAGACTCACCATACCAACGTAAGAGAAGATTTATAATGATTTACCTTACAGGAGAATAGGTTTAGTTGAATAACACGAAATCCAAGCACATGGTTTTGGAGATCCAAAGACTTTGAGCACCCTAAAAAATTAAAGCAAGTTAGATGAATGCAAAAATTAAAATTGAAACATGATTATTTCATAAGAGTATCGTGTTAAATTATATATTTAATGCATACAATTAAGTTAAAATGTTACAATATTTTGTCATTATTTGTTTAAATTTCATCAAATGCTTTTAAATAAGAAAATTTTGATAAAAACAAATAACTTACAGCGTTGAAATAAAAGATTGTATTATCTTTATAGTGTAATTTATTGATAAGTATTAAATAAATTTATGGCTATAATATTCAGAATTTCGCAAAATATTCTCAGGATATATCTCGTTTCACTTGCTAAAACTTTTTAACGGATTATTATCTAACATACATGATTAAAGCACACTCTTCTATTAATCATTATTCAATCAAATTGATCCTATTCTTAAAATCTTAACGAATTCCATAATCAATGTTTCACGATATATAGAAAAAAATAATTTTAAAACGATCTGATCTAAATAAAGAAGAACATTCCCAAGTCTAACATTGCAATGTTGTAATATTTTTACATATATAAAAGAAACGTTGACACGTTTAAACAAAATAATTCATCAGCGCTTCACATATTTTGAATTATTAAAATATTTTACTTGATACAATTCTTGGCGGGTCAAAAGTTCTTAAAATTAATGAAAGCGTACATTATTGTACATTTAATAATAATAATAGTTGTATAAATTATGACAAAAAGTAGAAAAGCAAACACATGTTCAATACATTAATGCATGCTTACCATATATTAATGTTAATACAAATAAAGATAGGTTTTAACATATATTAACGCATTGAAAAATTGTCGTTTGTATATATAAGTGCTTTGTATAACTATGTGCTTTAAAATCTATGTATCAATATTAGGGGTATCCTGTCTGTTATTTCATATCTAATACAATTTTATATCTATGCTTACAATTTAATTTATGAAATGTAACAGTGATATGTAAGCAATATGGATATTACTAACTACTGCTGGCATACATTTGATACAATCTTCGCACTTCAATCCTCTGATACATACATCTATACATGGGTGCTACCTTTATTTATTTTGCAATATAAACAAATTAATATTGTAATTTCACTGTGAAACTTTGCAAGACCATGATATAAGGAGAGCATATAAACATATATATACATATTTGCAAATATATACAATTTTCATATACACCTAAAATCTAGCCCATATCGCTTTATGACTTTAAGCACAGTTTGAACGTATTTCCTGCTAATATAATATTTACATTGGGATGCCTTTTCATTTTTTTATAGACAAGAAATTTTGTTGTTATATAATATGACGAAATGTGGTAAAAATGTAGTACGATAATATGGCAAATTTGTGACTTTTAATTAAAAAAGGAGGAAAAAGAACATATTTCACATTTAAAAATGAATCTTTGAAACCTATTATCTTGTGTCAATAAGGATAGAAATTAAACAAATTTCGTACATCCCGTCGCAAACTGAACTATGAAAATTGTAAAGTTAATCGTTATCCATCGTCACATAGGCCCATATCAATAATCACAAATAGAAATTTTATTACTTAATTTTCTTCGGTTCTGTACATATTCCTAGGTAGTCGTGTATTAGTATTAGATAAAAAAGCACGAACCTATCTACACAGTTAATAAAAATATAATTGAATTAAGAACATAAATTTCGTATTTTTTAATACATATTACACGTTTATTTCTCTTATCAACGATCTAGATTTATGTCTAGATCGTCTAGATCTACGATCTCTTCTATTTATCTTTTATATATATAGTTTGATATATTTGGTATACCCCAATAATATAGGTTAAATTATATAAAACATATCAGTTTCATATTAGAATAACTTAAGCAAAATCTTTAGTTGTATAAACATATATAAAATATTTACCTTAAGTAAATCAATGGTCGATCAAGTGTTACATCTTTTGTATTTGTACATTCTCTTCTATCAAAATTTAATACATTAACTTTATAATTCTTTGTTCAGCATTCATTACTAACTGATATATGTCCACATCGTAGGCATTCTTCAACACGACGCACATGTAACCATGTGTGAATCCACAAAACGACTGAGCGGTGCCTCGTGTCGGTCAACCGCTATTATTTAGAATTACTTACAGTACTGCTCGTTGATTGGCTACAATTGAGCAGTCCAACATGGTACCTGCGCACATACTTACGCGAATATATAAAAATATAAATGTATAATATTTGTACTTTAAGATTGCTTAAATAGATATGTATAGATGTGTAAGTACAATTTTAACAAGTCATCTTAACAAGATCTTTATGCACACATCATACATTAAATATGATACATGCAGAGTATGTATAACATTTAAAATACATGTATGTATGTATAGTGAAAAACAAAAGTGTTCGTACAGTTGGAATGTAGAAATAAAATGAGCAATATTTTCTAAATTATTCAAATATATGTAATTGTACACCGTAAGAGACATTTATATAAATAATGTAATTGTATAATAAATGTACACAGACATTGACATTACTTATTGTTAGGGAAAAATCGATATAAATTTCATTTATATTGTCGCTTGTAATGATCGAGTTTATTTTGTTGATCGGTGATTCATCGGCTTATTTTGTTTTTGCCGAGCACACGCGTTTTTGTGGCTTGACGGCGAATTCGACCTAGGCAGTTTTTACATTACCTTGGTCTAGGCTTTAGAACACAGACTTACTCATACAGGAGCCCACCTGTTTTTGCCGATCGACTAAACATCTTGAACATGTGTGAATACGGTTAATGTTTCTGAATCGTTTCATCCTCACACCCACGATTAGCCGCAAGTTTGGCTACTTTTACCCCACGAATGCTCTTCACTGACTATAAAGGACGTGATTTTTCGCCGGCTCGACTCTGTAAATCCAACGATACACACGTTCATTAGTAATAAATCTTGCAATTTCAATAGCTATTTACTATAAACAGAAGATAAGGGATAATAAGGATTTGAGTTGGATTTTGCCAACCAATACTGATCAATATGCTGCAGTGGTTCCGCCAATTTTTTACGAGGATCTCGGAAACTAAGGCAAACCACCATACTGGCTATATGTATAGGAAAATTTGTTCAAAATGTTGAATTTTACAATGCATTAACACGTTCAAACCAACGTGACCCATCGATTGGCCACAATCTTTACTTCTATCTGACGGTGTGGGTTACCGGTGATTCATGCCATTTACCTTTCCAATTTTAATTTATAAAAATGTAATTTAACCAAAACTGAAATAAATCTCAAATGTTATCGAAGAAGAATAAATAATGGCATGTAGTGTTTACTTATAAAAAAGGCCATATTTATTTAAATAATTTTAATTGTACATGTATTTTCGCACGTTCGCGGGGAGACGCGATCTCGAAGAAGCGCGCCAACGAGAGTCGTAAATTCTCGTTACGATTAACTAATCGACGCCACGAATCGTACGATCCCTTATTTCTTGTGGGATAATAAGGGTAGTTAAATTGAATGTGACACTGGTTTTAACAGGTTAATATATATTTCACCGAACCAACAACTTATGTGTAATACAATAATGAATGTACGAACAACGACGAGTGAGTACGACCTGAGACTCTTTTAGTATCGTTGCGTTGACCGATTGTATTCGACTTGCCCGAGAGTTGTAGACTAGTGACTGACTCGAGGGAATAGAAATGCTTGACTCGAGGTGTTGGCAACCCAGCTGTAGACTGTGACTCTGAGTTGTAGACGACTGCTGAACTGCCCTTGTGGTGCCTCGGAGGAAAGCTTGGTGTGGGTGTGCCCTTTGACCGAAGAACGCGGATTCGTTGTTCACACTTTTCTTCCAGGAAGTGAGGGTAATGATCCGCGATGCCGATTGGTTATGACCCACTCTAATGAACAGGAGATGAAGAAGTCTCCCACCAACGTAGAGCGGGGGTGGACTTTGTTCCCGACGAGAAAACAGCCTTTTCCGAGTGACATGTGTTAGCCTTTTCCGTCAGGGAACTGTCCGCTTTCTCCGGTCCGCTTTCTCCGTGATTCTTAAGAGCACCTAATAAATTCAAGGACTTTTCCAAGACCCAGCCATAAACTGAAAATACTTATAGAATTAGAGAATTCTCCAGACATGTGACTTGACGGGCAAACATGTCTGGAAACAATCAAGCTAAGAGTTGACGGTTTATGGTGGGCCCGTGGGTCTATTGAGAGCCGGGACGACGTTGGGTGGCCGCTGGCTGCCAGGTAGCGAGGGATGGCGTGCAGATGCCCCACGCGACGTAACAGTACAGAAAATATGCAATTTATTCAATGTGGCTAATTTAAAGTAACAAGTATTATTCAAATAACAAACTATGAATTTTTTCAAAGTATGGGGAACAAAGTGTAGCTTTGTTCTTGCAATCTGAATAATAAATGTTAACATGTTTGCTATATTTTACATAAAGTAAATTGTTGACTTTATGTCATTTCCGCTCCCTATTTTCTTGCTTAGGGAACGATAGCATTCTTTACATCGTTTTCTTATGGTTATATTTTTCAAAGATATATTTTTTGTTTGATGGGAATGATGTTAAAGATTCTTTTCAGTTAACAAATCGTCAATTATCTTTTCACGAAATTCCAAGATACCAATTTTTGTGTCTGTGCCAAATTTTGTATCTAGGCACCAGGCGTTTACCAACATTGTACCGCAATTACACCATTTTATTGTTTTTCTCAAAGAGTTATAATAAGCTGCCATTTGATCGAGAAAATCGATTCCTTTTTTTTGCTTCATTGTAGTTCAGTATAACATTTGTTTTTTTGCAAGGTTTTGCTTCTCCTAGTAGTTTTTTTTTTTTTTTTTTTTTTTTTTTTTTTTTTTATTAGTTCATTGGCTTTTACAATTTGTCCAGTAGGACATTTGGTAAAGTGTTATATCCTGTTGAGTATAAAAAAAAAATAAAAATAAATGTAGCATGTGCGTGGCTACCCCCAGCGGGGTGCCATCTTAGGTTATATCTTTATGAGGTCTATTGGGTGCTTCCTTTTTAGTCTTCTTGTAGTGTTTGCTGTGTTGTTTGTTTCCGCTGCTAGCTGGTTCGGGTGTGTTTCCATTCTTTCTTTGTGTTTTTTTGCCGTTTTTATTATCTCTTCCTTGACCGTTGGTATTCCCAGGTCTTTCCTGATGTCCTCGTTTCTGACGTACCATGGGGCGTTTACTATTGTTCTGAGTATTTTTGATTGTAATGTTTCTATTTTTGTTATATGGCTCTTTGCTGCTGTTCCCCATAGTGGAATTCCGTATGTCCATATCGGTTTTATTATTATTTTGTATACTTTTAGTTTATTTTCCATGCTTAGTTTGGATTTTCGGCTTGTTAGCCAGTGCATTTGTCTCCTTGCTGTCTGTATTTTGTTTATTGTTGCTTTGATATGCTGTTTCCATGTGAGGTGTGCATCTATGTGTAGTCCAAGGTATTTGACTTGCTTTGTTTGTGTTATTTGCGTCCCGTTCAGGAAGATGTTTGGTGTTGTCTGTTTTCGCAATGTGAATGTGATGTGGTTGCATTTGTTCGGGTTAGCTTTAATTTGTTTGTCTTTTAGCCACTTTTCTATTTTTGTTACGTGATTTTGTAGTATTGTGGCTGCTGTTTCAGGGTTGGTGTGCCTGACTAGTACGGCTGTGTCGTCCGCAAATGTTAATATTTTGCTATTGGTAGTTGTTGGTATGTTGGCCGTGTATAGTGTGTATAATATAGGTCCTAGGACGCTTCCTTGCGGAACCCCTGCTTTGATGTCTTTGACTTCGGAGTATGCGTCCTTGATTTTTATTGTGAAGGTTCTGTTGGTTAGATATGATTTTACTAATTTGTATATTTGTTCCGGGAATTGTTTTTTAATTGTTTTTAGTAGTCTTTCGTGGTTTATTTTATCGAATGCTTTTTCTATGTCCATGAATAGGGCTGTAGAATATTGCTTGTTTTCTATTGCGTGTATTATTTCGTTGACCAGCCTGTGCGTTTGTTCTATGGTGGAGTGTTTGTTTCTGAATCCAAATTGGTGGTCCGGTATTATTTTTCCCTTCTCTATTATTGGTTTTAATCGGGCGTATATTACTTTTTCTAATATTTTGGAGAGCGCAGGTAGCAGTGATATTGGTCTGTATGATGTTGTTTCATGTGGGTCTTTGCCTGGTTTGGGTAACATTATGATTTGTGCTAGTTTCCATGGTTTGGGATAGTATTGGATTCTTAATATTGCATTGAATATTATAGCGATTAGTCGTATCGCTTTTGGTGGAAGGTTTTTCAAGATTTTGCCATTGATTAGATCGATTCCTGGTGCCTTGTTGTTTTTTGTTTTTTCGATTATGTTTCTGATTTCTTGTGCTGTTGTTTTTGGTATGGTGTATTGCTTGTCAGTTGCGGTGCTAGTGGTTGACTCGTCGTCGTCTGTATGTCGATTGTGGTTGCTGTTGTTGATGTTGTGTGGTGTAAATGTGTTGTATAAGTGATTAGAAAACTCTTCGGCTTGCTCTTCGTTGCTTCTTGCCCATGTGTTGTCTTCTTTTCTGATTGCTGGGGCTGGTTTTGTTGTTTTCTTTATTTTTTTTGTGGCTTTCTATAGTGAGTAGTTGTAGTTCTCGTGTGCAGATAGTGATTCTATGAACTTTGTGAATTCGTTGTTGTTGTGTTCTTTTATTTTGTTTTTTATTTCCTTTGCAAGTTTGTTTAGTTGTTTTTTGTTTTCTTTTGTTCTAAGTTTTTGCCATTTTGCTTTCGCTTTCCTTTTTTCTCTAATTTTCTCGAGAATGTCTGGTGGGATTGGTTTTGATTGTCCAACGTTAGGTTCGGGTTTAGTGGTTGCCCGCGCTGCTTCTTGTATGATTTCTGTTATTGTTTTTACTGCTTGCTCAATTTGTTCAGGCGTTTTCAATGGGATGTTGCAGTTGATTTTGCTCTCAATTATTTCTTTGAAGGTTTGCCATTTGGTGGATTTGTTACATAGTGTCTCTGGGGTGTTGTAATGTATTGGCTTATTACTGTATGTAATTATTATAGGTGTATGGTCGGAGCTTAGCTCGAGGCTGGGTGCTATATTTATTTTATTTCTGTTTAGTCCCTTTGTGACTGCAAAATCAAGTAGGTCAGGGGTTTTGCTCAGGTCTGTCGGCCAGTATGTCGGTCTTCCTGTGGATAGTATATTGAGGTTGTTTTTTCTAATGTGTTTTTCCAAGGTTCTACCTCGAGGTGTGATGATTCTTGATCCCCATGTTATGTGCTTTGCGTTGTAGTCTCCTGCTGCGATGTACTTGTCGCCTAATTGTTGGAAGTATTCTTCCCACATTTGTGTTGTTATTTTGTGTCGCGGTGGTGCATATACTGCTGACAGCTGTAGATGGTTGTTGCTGGTTTGCACGGTAACGGTGGTTGCTTGTATATGTTCTTTATTGACTTGACTGTGTAGGTGGTGTTTGATTTCGTTCTTTATTATTATTGCGGTCCCTCCGTGAGCTTTTCCTGAGGGGTGCTTGGTATCGTATATGGTGTAGTACGGTATTTTTATATAGCTTTTTGTTGTGAAGTGCGTTTCTGATACGAGTAGTATGTCTATGTTGTTGTGGTATAAGAATGTTTTAGTTTCTAGGGCCCTTTTTTGTAGGCCGTTAGAGTTCCATGCTGCTATTTTAAGTATATCCGTTATTACTTTTTACTTAGCATGTTTGATAGCAGTTGTAGCATGGCTGTGATTTGTTGGGATTGTAGTATGATTGCTGCGTTTTGTTCTCTTATCAGTTTCGTTATCTCTTCGGTGTTTTTGATGGATTGTTTTAGTAGTTCTTTGATTTCTGTGTCTTCGTTGATGTTATTGTTCTGGTTTTGGTTGACTGCGGGTGTTATTTGCTTGGTTGCTTGCGCGTAGCTCCGACCACCAGTGGTAATGATGTTGTTGTGATTGTTATTTATTGTGTGTTGTGTGTTTGTTGGTGTCTCTGTTTCTGCACTGTTTTGTTGAGTGTGCTGGATGTTGATTGTTCTGCTTCGAGGCGGCGGAAATAGTTTTCGTTGAATTATTTTTCTGGCTGGGCATCCTTTGTAACTAGCTGGGTGATTTCCGCTGCAGTTGTAGCACTTTACTTCTTTTATTTTTCCCCTGTATGGGCAGTTAGTTGTTATGTGTTTTTCTGCGCATTTAACACACACCGGGTTTCTATTGCAATAATTTTTTGTGTGCCCATATTGTTGGCACCGCATGCATTGTGGTATGTCTTTTTTGTGTCTTGGTGGTTCAATTGTTATTATTGTATTTAGGATTTGTTTTACTTCGAATATTGACTTGTTGTTTATATTCGGTTCTAGTTCAACTAGGAATAGCGGTAGTGGTTGTTTGGTGTCATATTTTGTGATGTTATTTATTAGTCTTACCTGGTGGCCAAGTTTGGCTAGTTCTTCTTCTATGTATCTTGTATTTGTCCTTGGGTGTAATCCTCTGATTACTACCTTGTAGCTTTTATCGGTTTTTAGTTGGTATGTGTGGTATCCGGCGTTTTTATCTTTTAGTATTTTTACTACTTTTCTATAAGTTTCTGGTGTGTTGGTTAGTACTTTTACTTGGTCCAGTGTTAATTGTTTAATTCTATAGTTCTCTTTGCCTGCCGTGGTGTTTAGCAGTTCCAAGAGGGGGTCTATTATTTGCGCGTCAATATATATTGGTGGTGGTTTGGGATTGTGCGTTATTGGTTTATCAGTTTGGTCTGATTCCTTCTCTAGTGGCAGTGCGCTAAAGGAGTTTTGCAGAGGAATTTCTTGTAGCCATTGTTGTCTTTCTGTTCTATTTATGGTTATTCTTCTTTTTTTGCTGGGGGTTACAACCTTCCAATTTTCGTTCTGTTGTGATAGCTCATTGCTGGTGGTGTTTATTTCATCACTCGTTTGTGAGGTTTCCATATCTGTCTCATTTGTGACTGTGCATTCGCGAGCATCAGTAGCTTTGTTTATGGCATATGTTTCGCCGTAATTCGATATCCTGAGTGGTGGTACCCGTTGCATTGCATTTGCTTTCCCCGCTTGTCGCACTTGCGGGGACACTGCTTTGCTCGTCCGATTTCAACGGTAGGTCGTCACTTTTCTTTAACCTCACTGGTCACTAGGAACACGTCTGCACTCTTCGGCGGTCGAAAGGGAACTGAGTAGTTGTTTGTAGAAAACATTTGTGAGATTCGCATATAGTTGATTGCAGCACTTTTATTTATTGAGAATGTAATAAATGTAATCCTGTATTATTAATTTCAACGAAGATAGCGAATCAAAATGAGATAATAACAAAAAGACAACACGACAGAAAAATGCATTCTACAAAAGCCGCTATTATTGAATCTTACAATACCTACGTGGATAGTGTCAACGAATCAGATAAAATCCTGTATACCTATCTTGATGAACCAAGAATAGTTAAATATTTTAAAAAGTGGTTTGTAGAATAATCAACAGCGCGGTGTTGAATGCATATATAATTTACAAGGAAAGAATTAACAGTAAAGCAATGAATTGGTTACATTTTATTTCGAATATTATTTTTGAAATTGAGTGTGTTACGACCGTTCGCGGAGAGACGCGATCGCGAGGAAACGCGTCAGCGAGAGGCGTAAATTCTCGCTACGATTCGGATAATCGACGCCGCGAATTAGTCGTTCCCCTGTTTCGGTTAGGACAACAGAGGTGGTTCAATGAATTAACACTGTGTTAACAGGGTTAATATAAATGTATATTTGCAACAATTATGACAATTATTAACAATAACCAAATAATGGTTTAACAATGAATACAGTTAATATCGCGATGAATTCGATAAACTGAGCGATTATCAAATGTGACTTCTCAGATGCGACTTTTCGGACGAGACTGTTAATTAAGACTTTTCAAATGCGACACTTAGTTAAGACAGCTTAGTTAAGACTGATCGCCTGTCGATCATTTCTTTGTCTTCTGGAAGACGATCTCCCACCACGCTCGGATCACGCCACCGATCGCGTTACGATCATGTATACCACCCTTTTTGCGTAGGTAAAATAACGGACCGAAGGCGAATTGATGTTTCTTAGAACTCGCTGCTTGATGACAACTATGCGCTTATCGCTATATTGTGTATATCTCGCCGGTCTTATGAGGTGATCGATCCGCGACTTTGTAGTGCCGCGCACGACGGTTAGGAATACGATCTATCGAAAGCCTCGTGGCGTAGGGCCTGATCTAGATAGAGAGTCGGCCGACGTAACAGAGTGTGATAAAGGAAAAGAAAGCACAAGTTTTCCAACGTGGTGATGTAAGAGAAAAAACAATTGATTTAGTAAAGTTGCCACAACGTAACTTGCGACAATGTGTAATCTGTAATCTGTAGCACCAAAAATAGCATAAAAAAATCTCATTTCACTTGTGTACAATGTAAAACAGGAGTTCTTGCTGCGTTCTTTCGATCGTTTTTTATCTAGTGGTATTTTTTGACGTTAAAAAATATTTCAAATTCAGGTAAGATACGAGAAGACTTTTATTGGTATGCATGACTGCTCATCTCAATTTTTAGATAAATATTTTCTTAAAATACAGTGCCGAAAATTACAACGTGAGTTCGCGCTCGCCATCTATATGCAGATGCGGTAGTTACAATAAATAGTAACTAGTAGATAGTTCTAGATATAATCGATTGGTTTAATCGATAGGTTTAAGGAATTCTTTTGTTTTTTACCCAGTCCATGTAAGAAAGTGCAATAAAAATCGTTAAGCTCAGAACGGTGTGACAGACTTATCCGAAGAATAAACTAACAGCTATTGTGATCCTACCTCTAAATAGAGAAATAACAACCATACTATGAATCTCTTTTACTGCTAAAATTAAAACAAAATTGAAGTATCAAAATTCGAGGATTGCAGCAGAGCTAAACTTCCCTTTAGGACGCCGAAAGTTTATCTACCAATACTACGACACCCCGTATAGGAATTGGTCGCAAATTTTTTTCTTGAAGTAAGGTTTTCAGCCTGACGCGATGGTGTTTTTTATTATAACCTAACTCCGCGTTCACGAGATCAGAGAGTAAGAAAACGCGAGAAAGAGACGGTAAACTGGTCGCAGGAAGGAAGAAATAGAGAGTGAGAGTGAGTGAGTGAGTGAGTGAGAGACAGCGTGAAAGGGGTACGGTCGGAGGAGGGACAAAGATAGAGTGATAGGACGACAAGATGGAAAAAAAACAAGACGCGTTGATTTGGACACAGTGCCTTTGGCATTTCTCACGCCCCAAAGTTAAAACCCATGGACCCGTATATATATAATCGCATATTTCAAGAGACAAATATGCGCTCGCCGCTACATTGCATGGATTTCGCCGGACCTATAAGATGATCTGTCCGCGACATTGTAGTGTCGCGCGCGACGGTTAGGAATACGGTCTATAGAAAGCCTCGTGGCGTAACACTAAGTATAAGTTTACATTAAATGTTCTGCAACTTTTATATATATTTTCAAATTGACAATATAAATAGGACAATCTTATTATAATGCTAACAAAATGTTTTATATACAACACAATATGAATATAAAAGCTTTCTGTGACAAATATAAATACTTTACCAAGCCACTGTATATATCAATGTTAACAGTATGTTTTTACATATGTAGCAATAAAATACAAGTAAATTTTCAAAATATTCTTAGATATTGTGTATTATGTTTTTGCTGATATCCTGTAAAGTAATACGTGTCAAAATATTTTATTATCTTTATTGCACTGCTTTTGCATATGCATGCTATTGCATCGCTATGACCGAGAAACTCATATATACGTTCGGCGAAAACGACGGATAGAACCAAAAGACTATGTGTGTCTCACATAAAGACATTGCTGTGGTAATGAAGCTAACATTTCATTGTTACAGATTCCCATTTTTTAAGAACATATGTATGCATATACGCGTTTAAGAAATTGCAATCTGTAATAAGGGAATCTTGAGTCACTCGCGTTCAGCCAGTGTTCTTCTCGCTATTCGACAAAAATTTTTTAATCCCCAAAATGATAATAAAGTGTAAAGTGAGTGAGGAAAGTAGTAGCAATGGAAATATATTCGATGAAGAAGAAACTTATAATAAAGACAGTACAGAGATCATGGATACATCAGATTTATAAGGTGAAAACAATATTACATATAACAACATGAAGCTCTTGAATGGGAGTGGAAAAAGGCGGAGAATAATAAATACGTGTTCAGGAGATTCAATTAATGAAAATATTAATAATTTTGGAAACACATCTATTTTTATGGTACAAAATAATTTTAACACTATTACATCATTTTGAAACAGATACAGGGAAAAAAGCGAATATAAATTCAAATTCTACTCGTTTCGAAGTCTTCTCATTCTTCATTTCAAAAGACTTAATTTCACACATAATAGAAAAGGCAAATATTTATTCGAAATGTGGCTAATAACTACGAACAGGAAGTACATAAACGAAGTTTTGTTGGATAAACGTGGTTTTAACGATCGGGCAAGCTAAAACTACTGCTGTACAGTGGAGCAATTGCATGCCAAACGTGCTAAAAAACTTTTGATTGAAATCATATATTCATCCTCTATTTTTTCTCTTGATTAGACATATTCCTGGTTTTTTCATTTCAGAATAATCAATAAAAAGGATGCACTCGAGATCAGAGAAATTATAAATAAGTCAATTTATTGTTATTTTTTTCATTTTTATATGTATCAATATTAATAGTATTTTGCATATGTGAGAGAAAACATTACATAACTGGACTTTTTTAGGTATTGTGTAATTAAGGTTTTGCTCACATGATGTAATGAAATACGTGTCAAAATGTTTCATTATTTTTTATCATCTTGTACACTGCTGCTCCACATATTCCACAGCCATCTGTTGAACACGAGTCACGTCTTCCTGAGTACCATGCTGTTCTTCAAAATTGATAAACTTCTTGAAGAGGGTTTTCATCTTTCTAGGTGGTAATGTCTGAACAACTGCTCTCTCTAGAACTTTCCTGTAAATACAAATTATTATAAAGTAAATTCTCTATGAAATTAAAAAGACAAAATATAGTTGAAAAAATATGTTTACCTTGCTATATCAATATCATTAGATTTAACTAAGGAATCAATATAACAAGACCATATATCCACTCGTTTCGGATAGGAACTTAGAATTTGCTCAAACAGAGTTTGTGCTCTCTCTTTATCCCCAAATTTGTTCTCCATAATCGCAAACCTTACCATTAGATTTACATCTGTAAAATTTATATTATATTAGTATTTTATTCTTTATAATATTTTATTCCTGTTGTGTACATACGTTCAGATGCTGGCAAAGATTGCAATGCTCTCTGCATAATATGCCTTGATTTGTCCTTCAAACCCATTTTTACAAAAGCTTCTCCACAATTAAACCATATTTCGGGAATATGTTTAAACTTCCCAATCATGGTATTAATTGTTTTCTCTAGTTCGATCTGCCTGCCAGCCTCGACATGAACAGTCAACATGTGATGGTATATTTTTAACGGGTCGTTAGACCTTACTGCCTCTTGGAAAACATCATTCAATGAATCAAGAATTCCAAATTTAGACTCTAAATTCAACCATGCATTCCAAACATTTAATTTTTCGTTTTCTTCTCTAAAATTAATAGTTTTCACAGCTTTTTTCGCAACTGCTCTTGCTTTCTCGATTTCTGTCGACTGTAAATGGTATGCCATATACTGTATCCATACCATTGAACTGTCTGGATTAGCTAAAACTAATCTGTCGAACTGATCCACGGAATTTGGTAATTGGTTATTGGCGAGTGCTTCTTCTCTTTGACGAATTTCACGTTCCTTCTGTCTTTCTTGTTCTCGACGTTCAGCAGCGCTTAATTTCTTATTTTTCAGCATTGGTTTTTCATCTGTTTCATCTTCACTATCGCTAGATGACTCTTTATGCTGAAGGAGAGTTAACTCAGGGTTGCCATCCCAGAAAAATCCACACGCAGATATCTTTGGCTTCTGCTCGTTATGCTTAGCATTAGTAACCTTGCTAAGTACATATTTTAAATCTTTTTCGGATGGTTTGGTATCTTCCAGTTTTATCTTTTTTTCTCCTGTTTGTTCAACACACATTTTCTTAGAATATTCCTTTTCTGAATCTTTCACTGGTTTCTCTCTGTTTTGTTTTCCTTTGTTTTTCATCTTTGGTACTTTCTGTAAATTATCGATTTTTATTCTTTTGGCGTGTACCATGTTCTCTTGATTTTGTTCTCACTTTCGACACTTTACGTAGAACTCGCGATTACACTTGACGATTCGCAATTCTCGGTTATAACTCGACTGATAGACAATGAGTTAAGATAGCGATTAAGCAAACTGCGCGATACAATCTAAGACGATGACTATTCAAGGAACGTAGAGGAACTGTCTTTCTGTATCGATGGCGCTGCGGAGGAAAACTGTCATGGGTGTGGCTAAGTGTACGAGAAGATCGGATTCGTTAAGGAAAGTTTTCGTTAGGAAAGAGAGGGAAATGGGCATCGCTGTTAATTGGTTAATCTATCAGGTTGGTGGGTGAGGAAGGACGCTAAGCGCCTTTCGAGAGAAAGTTGCTAGCGGGAAGCATCATACCCGAGAAAAGCAGATTTCCCGTATTTTTCCGGAGTGGATAATAAATTAAGGAATGCTAAAACTAAAAGATATTTGATCGGTTTAAAGGACCTTAACTAGAGAAATCCTAAGATTTATGGCGGGTTCTTAAGCTAGTTGCAGGTATGCAATCATCTTGTCCGAGGGATAGAGTTTGCTTTGTATAGCAAACAACGGGACAGAAATCGTTGGAAGGTTTATTCTCGAGTGCCGCTACAAATTGTTTCACGTAGTTCAAACGTTTCGCAAATAAAGTGATAATGATAAAATAAATAATATTTCCAATATGATAGTATATGTAAACTTTATTACACAAAACCAGCAGTGTTACGGTGCCACGGTAGATGTGGCCATCCCATCGCTCTATCACAAGAGCGATCCCAGAGTATAGAAACGCGAATATACTTCGCCGCTCTGACACTAGAAAGGAAAGGAGAAAGAAATAGCAAGAGAAGCGAGACAAAAGAAAAGGAAGATAACCGAGGTTAAGAGTATGTTAACGTTCGGGCTACAGTAGAAGCTATAAGCACGATCAGAACGACGATAAAAACTATTAAAAATAACTTTCTTTCGGATAATAACCATAGGAGTAGCTCTTTGACTACCACATTAATGCTACTGGTAAATAAACTCCACGTTTCGGCTTGCCTGCTATGGGCAGGAGTACTAGCGCCAGAAGGATTAGAGTTTTCTTGGAATAAATAAATAATTTCAACGTCTCGTAACTATTAATTTATTCGATTTTATTTAGTTATATGTTTATTAACAAAATTCTGATCTTAACTCTCTATGTAGTTTATAAAACGAGGAAAATTATCGTTATCGTAAACTATTGGCGATGCAGCCCTAAATCGCATTCGGGTATAGGTGAGTTGGATGGTGAAAACTAATTTCTGTTTATTCCGTGGTTATTCCTAATTCTTTTCCAATATCTTCTTCTTCTCTTCTAATTTCGGCAAACGTTTAAATCAACGTTCCGCTCGTTTCCTGCTGTTATAACCTCTACCTCTACGAAGGAAGAAGGAAGAAAAGATGAGGGACGTAGAAACATTGTTTATTATTTAGATACAAGACTATAATATGAAGAATCTCTGTTTTACGTTTCCAAGAGACACAATGTGCGATTATAGTAACAAATAGATTTACGCGATACAATATGTCACAAGAATTGGAAATGTTGCTAAAATATTACAATCGTGTACAACACGTATCCTATTCTCTCACCTAACTCTAAATTCTCTTTCTTCAATCGTATGAATTTAAATGTATTAAAATCAAGATTTCCATCTTGGATAGTTTCTCAAATCTAAAATAATTCGAAGCTTTCTTATCACGATTCGATCAAAACGATTTGCCAGCTCTTTCGACACTGTATATGTACAATATATTTCCCATTTCTCCCTATCTTTCTCGAAGATATCGTTTTTCTTGTAGCAATGCCATGAATATGCGATTCAATAGATTATAGAGATTCATAATTTGACGTAAAATAACTAGAATCAAGTTTAAACCATAGTCATCGTCATTTATTCCTCATTCGTATCTTTAATTCATATAGTTAAAACTAAAAAGTGCCAACTTTTTTACTGAAAAATTTGCACATTCATGTTTTTGATACGAGAATGATACAATTTTCAAGTTCATTGGCCCAATTAACCTTGCTGCGTTCTTTCGATCGTTTTTTATCTAGTGGTATTTTTTGACGTTAAAAAATATTTCAAATTCAGGTAAGATACGAGAAGACTTTTATTGGTATGCATGACTGCTCATCTCAATTTTTAGATAAATATTTTCTTAAAATACAGTGCCGAAAATTACAACGTGAGTTCGCGCTCGCCATCTATATGCAGATGCGGTAGTTACAATAAATAGTAACTAGTAGATAGTTCTAGATATAATCGATTGGTTTAATCGATAGGTTTAAGGAATTCTTTTGTTTTTTACCCAGTCCATGTAAGAAAGTGCAATAAAAATCGTTAAGCTCAGAACGGTGTGACAGACTTATCCGAAGAATAAACTAACAGCTATTGTGATCCTACCTCTAAATAGAGAAATAACAACCATACTATGAATCTCTTTTACTGCTAAAATTAAAACAAAATTGAAGTATCAAAATTCGAGGATTGCAGCAGAGCTAAACTTCCCTTTAGGACGCCGAAAGTTTATCTACCAATACTACGACACCCCGTATAGGAATTGGTCGCAAATTTTTTTCTTGAAGTAAGGTTTTCAGCCTGACGCGATGGTGTTTTTTATTATAACCTAACTCCGCGTTCACGAGATCAGAGAGTAAGAAAACGCGAGAAAGAGACGGTAAACTGGTCGCAGGAAGGAAGAAATAGAGAGTGAGAGTGAGTGAGTGAGTGAGTGAGAGACAGCGTGAAAGGGGTACGGTCGGAGGAGGGACAAAGATAGAGTGATAGGACGACAAGATGGAAAAAAAACAAGACGCGTTGATTTGGACACAGTGCCTTTGGCATTTCTCACGCCCCAAAGTTAAAACCCATGGACCCGTATATATATAATCGCATATTTCAAGAGACAAATATGCGCTCGCCGCTACATTGCATGGATTTCGCCGGACCTATAAGATGATCTGTCCGCGACATTGTAGTGTCGCGCGCGACGGTTAGGAATACGGTCTATAGAAAGCCTCGTGGCGTAACACTAAGTATAAGTTTACATTAAATGTTCTGCAACTTTTATATATATTTTCAAATTGACAATATAAATAGGACAATCTTATTATAATGCTAACAAAATGTTTTATATACAACACAATATGAATATAAAAGCTTTCTGTGACAAATATAAATACTTTACCAAGCCACTGTATATATCAATGTTAACAGTATGTTTTTACATATGTAGCAATAAAATACAAGTAAATTTTCAAAATATTCTTAGATATTGTGTATTATGTTTTTGCTGATATCCTGTAAAGTAATACGTGTCAAAATATTTTATTATCTTTATTGCACTGCTTTTCTTCATATTTTATAAATATTTGCTGAACACAAACCAGACCTTTCTGAATACCATACTGCTTTTCAAACTGGATATACATTTTGAACGAGATTCTCATGCTTTTACATAGTAATGTTTAAACAAATGCTTTCTCCAGCACATTCCTATAAATTCATTTATGAAGTAAGCACTCTCTGAAATTAAAAATATCAACTTTTTTTACATTATTATCGCACAACTTGTCTTGTATAGTGTATTTCTTTTCGAAAGCAAACGTTAGCATGCAAATAGGCACAATATTTTATTCTGAGGCACTTAATGAGATATATCGTCTTATTTTAGAATGAACAGTATAAGACAGATTTATCTTCAAAATTCTTGAACAGTCTCTGATTTTTTTTTGCTTCACAGGCTGCAGGCAACTGATCCTAAACCAGTTGGAGGAACCGGCTAAATCGGAACAATAGACAACGAGACAATCCACGTGCGACTACATCACGAATCACTAATATTATATCCAGAGATGCATAGACCATAGACCTATGGTACTATCCATATTTCTGTGTCCATAGTCTATGACTACATTTCACCAATGTCAGAAGCGCTACAAAGACCCAACGGTCGAAGAAGTAGACGCTGAACGCGCAGTTTTTGATTTAGCTTCCCTTTGTTTTCCATCTTTTGTACTTTCCGTAACTCTTCAATGAGTTATGAATTCAATTCAATTCAATTCAATTCAATTTTAGAATGTATAGTATAAGGTGTTAGATCTGGCTGTAAATCGTTTATGTGACGACGTACAGGTATCGCAGCTAAAGTTCCATTATCAATACCTTGTAGGAATATCAAGATAAACCATTTTGTCACCATTAAGATTCCATTAAGATTCCAGCAATTTACCGTCAGGGATTTGTATTTGCTTATTTTGTTTGGCATTTATTTTATGCATTATTGACGATAACGTGGTCAATTCGACAAGCCCGTGTACATAATTTTTCCATATAATCGACCCAGAACTTTTGTCCCCTATTTTTTTATTCTCAGAGTAATAATCCTTAGGCACTATACCTAGCAAGTTATTCTCCAATTGAACAACCAAACCATCAGCCATAATTTTTTCAATCTTTCCAGGAACTCTCTGCCCTAATATTACAGATGCAGTTGGTCTATTTTTGAAATATGAATTCCTTGAAAGTTTTACTAATTTATTAAAATACAGCATCAATGAATCCAATACTGCCACCATTCTACTTTTCGGATCAGATAGATCATGGTATATTTTCTTTAGCGACAATGTTAGTCCTAATTGTTGTTCTTTCTTGTTAATAGAAAATATTTTTGCCAATAAAATTTGGTTTATGTGTAGTAGAATAAAATTACTAACGTTATTATAGGACATATAACCAAATGGCGTACATTTTGCAAATGGTAAAATTAGTCTTATACCATCTGGCTCCATATCTTTGATTGTACAAGGTATACAGTCTCCTATTTTCAGTTTTTCAAAATTCCTGTATCTTCCTTGAGTTACAAAAGTCCTAGTTAAAATTAAATTAGGTACTGTAGCAAATACAAGAGCTGAAGGTGCATCACCAGGAACATATTTTGATGCTAGTAGAGCTGCATCCTCCATACAAGGTGACATGTGGCCAGCTGGTAAAAATCCTGTACTAACAGTTTGTCCTTCGTTTCTACTGATTCTTAAATATAATCCCTGAGTGGATGATTCTATCCTTCTATTTCTTCACCAATATCGAATGTTGCTTTATCAACTTTTGTCTTGATTAGCCACATCTAGAATTATTTTCCCGGCATCTGTGTACACTGTTCGAATTTTTACTAAAATTGTTTGTCCAATTGCATAGTTCCAATTTACGTTAGATGTTTCCGTGTCGAGAGCAGTATGTGGAATCCAACCTTTAACATCCCCCAAAAACTTTACCAATATTCCACGTTTATGTATTTGAATGACAGTTGCGTGGTGTTTCGAGTCGATTTTGGCGTCTTGTATGTTTGCTAAAATGGGCAAGTCACTCGTTATTAAAGACCTTTTCAAAGTGAGATATACTTTTTTTCGGCCTATATGAACGAACAAGACTCTTGCTTCTATTTCTTTGTCGACTACCAGTTTTTTTAAAGCACTTAAACCTTCGTCAGATATATGATCTGGTGCAATTTGTCCATTAAATTTCCCAAATTGTACATTAACGAAACCATTCACTTTATCTATATTTTTAATCTTTACATTTACCACATCGCCAGGTTTAACATCAGACAATAAAAAGTACTTTGGTTCCAACAGCGAACGTTGCATGGTACAGATATAAATTCGATCTAACCAGCTGTATGATAATATTCTGCATTTATGTGTGGTACCAGGTGCAAATTTTTCAGTGATTTTATCATATTCAACGCTTGTTCTTTTAAAGGAAACGAATCCCCGTATTCCACTCTTAGTTAATTGTAGTACTATTCCACCAGATTCTCTGAATAGAACAGTAGCTTCTTCTACCACATCTCCAGGCTTAATAGTATTGTCTCTATTTCTATCCATCGTCGAGCTGAAGTATGCAAATTTGATGGCCGGCAAAATATATAATAATGTCCCAGTAATTTTCAGACTGTTTGAGTATTTAGATAAGGGCTGATCTAAATACGTTTGATTTAGGAATCCTATATTGTTTTCATCTAATGAAACACATAAGCCATTAGACAAAACTTTCTTTATAGAAAGATTAAATTTTGTGCCTGGTATTAAGCTGTCCAATGATTTAATTTCTGTTTCACAAATAGCCTTAACAAGCTTCTGTTTCAAAGTTAATGTAATCGTTGATGTATTCTCATTAGTTTGAACTTCTTTAACATAGCATAGAAGCTGTTTACCTGGAACTATTAAGACTTCTTAATAATAATCGTTAGTTTTTTTTCATAAATGTATATATTATTTAAATTTACTTACACAAACATTTTTCATTGCCACTTTCCTTAGTAGGAATAAACGCTCTTACATTTATTACACCTGTATCTACCACATAACCATGATCTTCTATACTACTAATAGTACATACTATTTTTGAGCCACTATCTAAATAAGTAACATCTAAACTTTGATTTATCAGACTGGGCTCAAGAGATATCGAAATTTGCAATATCTCTTGCGATTGTATAGCTTTTACATAACATATGACATAATCTCCTTTGGTGTATAACTCAGGGAGGGGCTTAAATTCGTTTGTCTGTGAATCCTGTGATTTGACAAAACTTTGCACCAAATTTGTGTAACATTCACTGATATCTGTAATTTGGGCACGAGCTACTAAGCCGCCTGGCAAAGATATCAGCAAATCATAATTTGTCACTTAATAAATACATCCTAATACCACCAATCCTTCAGATATTGTGGCATATGATAATCGTTCTGCAGTGTTGGGAACGAAATTTGGTTCCCCTTCGTCTTGTTTCTTTGCTCTCTGTTTCTCATGATTCCTTCTACCAATTTTCTCATATTTATCAAATAACTATTAACATACAAATATTGAATAAGTAATTTTAAGGTATTAAAGTATGATGGATATATGTAATAAATTTACCAAATCTGATGGTTTCCTTTTTCGAACTTCTTTCCCACCTCTTGGAAAATTTTTCGACTCCATCTATGAAAAATAATTATATCACTATTATATACATTATAAAAAGAAAATTTACAAAATCTGTAGAAAAGTATAACTATAAAGTACCAAGGTAAAGTGTATTTTCTTCCAGTCGCGGGGAGACGCGATCGCGAGATAGCGTGTCAACGGGAGTCGTAAATTCCCGTTACGATTATTAATCGACACCACGAACAGGTCGATCCCCTATTTCTTGTGGGATAATAGGGGTGGTTGTTTTGTAATAAAACTGGACTCACAGTTTTATTGATAGTTATATATTTACAACAAGTTACACCGTTACACCATACACTTATTACACCGTCTCGGAATATGTCGGTTATTACCGAATGGAAGTTAGAGTTTATGAACGAAGTCGTGGTCGCGAAGACAAACTTAGAAACCGTATTGGTGCTTATCGCGAGAGTCTGGATAGACGAAAAGAGACACTGAGACTCGTAGTTAAAAGAATAGTAGTTGACTGTGTCGGCGATGGACTAACAGTAGTTGACTGCGCCGAGGTTTACTAACAGTAAAGACCCGTCTCGTCTTGTTACGGAGGAAAGCTTGATGTAGGTGTGCTCTTTTGAACTAAGAACGCTGATTCGCTATTCGCACTTTTCGGTGGGAAAGTGCCGCGATGCCCATTGGTTATAGCCATCGCGAAATAAATGAAAATCTGAGGAGAAAGTCTCCTGACAGCGGGGCTTATAGGTCCCCTTGTTTCTAGAAAAAACCTACTTTTCTGTTAGGCAAACATCTGCTTTTCTCCGTAATTTGTAAGAGCGTGCAATAAGCCCAAGGACTGTTTTAAGGACCATCTATAACCGAAAATGCATGAATAGCGAGAAAGTCAAAAAGGGTCGGTTTAAGATGGTTCCTTAGGTTTATTGTGGGTCGTTGTTAACGGGGTGTGGGCCTTGACGACCAGGCCATGAAGGACGTCGCACGGACCATCTCACGCGACGTAACATAAATTATGTGGTGGGTAGGTCGTGATAGGTGCTGAAGAAACACTCGAGTATAGTTAACAATATATATTTATTAAAAAATACTCTATATGTACACTTTGCGTAAAACTCGCGATTACTATGAGCGGTTCGCGATTCGCGATTACAAGTTGGACTTCTAGGCGATGCATTACGATGCACGATACAAGTTCGGATGATTGCTTAAGATGTCGAGGAACTCGGGTCAACTATTATTCGAGTAAGATATGCGTATGATAAGAATGCTTCGTGGTCTCTTTCTTTGCGAATTGCTATCGGTGCATTCCCCGCGTCCTCTTGATCGAGCCGATCCTAATGCATTGGCACCAGTGGGGGCGATTGCCCCTGGCGTCATCCCCCTGCTAGTCGCGTTCCGTTGAGGGTGGTGGTGAAGCGGCCCTGGGTCGCCTGACCGCCATCCCCCTCCATCGCGTTATCCTACAAGGGTGAGAGTTTCTCTTTCTCTCCCTTTCTGCCCGTCCCTTTGCGAGCATAACTCGCTCGCAAAAGAGGCGGACAGCCTCGTATTTCTGTGGCTCGCTCAGCATCGCTTCTATAATCGCCGAGGGGGTCAACCTCTCGCCTATGACGAAACGCAAGGTGTAACGGGGCCGCTCCCACGCCGGGCAAAACTCCAGCGTGTGCTGCGTTCCTATTCTCCCCACAGTGGTGACAGATGTCCGTCGTCTCGAGTCCAATTTTCCTCGGGAACTCGCCGAACACGCCGTGTCCCGTAAGTATCTGGGTTATTCGGAAGGACAGCGGGAGACCGTGTCGGCTCTTCCATGCCTCCCAATTTGGGAGGATGATCTTGACGCCTCGATGTTCGCCTCCCTCACTGTTCAACTGGTACCGCCACTGGTCCCACGCTCCTCCTTGGCGGTTCCCAGGTCATCTGGGGCCGCCTACTCGGCCGAGTACTCTCCCGAGTCTAGCGCTCTCATGTGGATGTATCTCCTCTTGAGCACCAACGCCAGAAGCTCCCACGGTGGAGACGCGGCCAGAACGGTCACCGACGCGTGGGACGCTGTTCGGTATCCCCTGATGATTCTGATGGCGGTTACCCTGTGCAACCTCCTAAGGAGCAGGATGCTTCGACGACTCGCCATCAAATCATCTGCCCATACTGGAGCCCTGTACACCATTCGGGACCGAACGACGCCCTCGTATAGTCGGCGCATCGCGACACCCGCCCCGCCGATGTTCGGCAGCAGGCCGCTCAAGACGTTGGCCGCCGCCGTTACCTTCGGAATCAGGGAGTTGAAGTGCCGCTCGAACGTCCACTGGCTATCGATGACGAGACCCAGGTATTTCATCCGCGATCCCACCCCGACGGTTTCGCCCGCTATGCTTATGCTCAGACCGGGCGGAGGAGTCCCTCGCCTCTTCTTGTCGTAGAACCAGATGGCCTCCGACTTCGCAGGGGAGACCCTCAGGCCCAGTCCGCGCACAGCATGTATCGCACAGCATGCAGGCCGTTGCGACTTCGCCGATGCGCAACGTCTCGTATCACCCGCGACCTCCGAACATATGCGGAGACTACAGCAGTCACAAGATGATATGCCGTAATGAACTACTTTGTTCATTCTTGGATGTATTTTTATTATACTTTGAAAGCAATGCAATACAAATTACCAAAAGGCTTTGCCATGGTGATTACTACGATGCAGTTGGTACAAATGGTGTTTGGTTGCGTCGTAACTATTGCGACTTACTATTATCGAGAAAGTTGTGATCTTGAATGCTACACTACGCGTAAAAATTTTATATTTGGTTTCGCCATCTACTTCAATTATTTAATCCTATTTGGAATATTTCTTCTTTATCAAGGCTTATCTTTCCGACAAACGGAAAAACGAAGTCGGAGAGAACGTTCACGTCAATGGAAGAAAGGAGTGTTGTAAACCAAAGACTAGCTGAAGTATATCAAAGTTCTTGAAATCTTTTTTTATAAACACTTTCTGATAACATTTCGTGAAAACACTTATAACGTGTTTTAGAAGTCTGTATTAATTCAAAACGATAGAAATTGGTTGTAACATAATGCCAGTGATAAGATATTTATTTATTGTAAAATATTTAGTGTTTTTGATGTTAAGGTATGGGGTATGAAGGTTTTCAAAAAAGTTGCTCGTGAAAAAGTTAGAATAAATGGAAAATCAAGATGACTTCATGGAAGATTTGTGTTACGTCTGGCGACTCGCTATAAATCGTATTTCCAACCGTCGCGCGCGGCACTACAATGTCGCGGTCCGATCACCTCATAAGACCGGCGAAATATCTACAATGTCGCGGCGTGCGCATATTTTTCGTCGGGCGTCGAGCTCTAGAAGCTTCGAATTCGGTCCGGTATTTTTTCAACACACAAAAAGGGGCGTACATGATCGTAGCGCGAACGGTGGCGTGATCCGAGTTTGGTGGGGGGTCGTCTTCCTGAAAACAAAAGGCAACGATCAAGGGCAGTTAGTCTGATTTGAGGAGGCGAATCGAAAGTATTGCAAATTTATCAGAACACGCGTTTATCACTAAACTATCTCTTAGTACCTACTTCATTGTTATAAATACAGATTCTATTAACCCTGTTAATGCAGTGTTAACTCATTCAACCACTCTTATTATCCTAATTGAAATAGGGGATCGATCATTTCGCGGCGTCGATTGTAAAATCGTAACGGGAACTTACGACTCCCGTTGACGTACTTCCTCGCGAACGCGTCTCTCTGCGAATGAACGAAACAGTTGGTCCTTCGAGCCGGATCACGTGTCAGCGATCAGTGCACTTATCAGTGATTACACAGTGCCACGTAAACACAGCGAAAACAGTGACGTCAGAAGCGTCACCCTCGAAGAAACCACTGGTCGAGCAACTCAACCACGCCGCCTCCGGCCGTAGCTGGGCAATCAGCAAGGCAACGAAGTCCAACAACTTCAATCACACAACCGAACGAGTGGACGTCAGGAAGGAACGCCTTCTTCCTTGAGTGTACACGCGACCTCACGCCGCACAGCAACGAGCAACATCCAATATCCGGACTAGCGTCCATCTCATCTACAAGGTAAGCTCGTTCCTTATATGGACAATCTACTATCCGCCGCAACTATGGCAAGCGAAGGCCAATTCAACTCCTTACGTCGGAAACGCGCCTACTGTAGCGGCCGATTCACGTACGTATCCAACCGACTGAATGAGTACGAACAATCCGGGAGTCAGGAAACGTTTTCATTAACAAAATACGAGAAACTGCTCACCGATGCCATAAATCAATTCGAAACAATTCAACTCGAGTTAGAAGTACTAGACGAGGAGGAACAAGCGCGCGGTTTTGAGATCATGGATCAGTACATCGCGGTAGACTCAAAACTCCAACGTATCCTCAGAAATACACAAGCAACATCGCCGTCAACAGCAACAATTCCGCCCACCGGTACATCGTTCGCAATCTCAAATCCGCTAACGATCAAGTCACCAAACCTTCATTTGTTTTCATCGACAATTGATAAAAATCCTCACCTCACGGATGTGGAGAAATTTCATTATTTGCGGTCCGCCCTGCGCGGAGAAGCGGCGGATTGCTTGAAAGCGTTACCCGTCAACAACAAAAATTACAACGTCGCTATGGCTCTCCTAAAGGAGAATTTCGAATGTCCCCGAGATACCGCCTTCAGCCACTGCATGGCACTGATCGAATACCCCAAGCTAATCAAGGAGTCCCCAACTGAATTGAAACGATTAGTCCACACCTTCAAACAATACATCTCCGCTTTGAATAAGTTGGGCGAATCCTACCCCGACACAAGCGCTATGATAAACAGCCTTATCATCTCTAAACTGCCATCGTCTGTCCAGAAACAGTGGCAGATGACACTGCCCAACAAGGAGATCCCGCAATACACACATCTATTGAATTTCCTCGAAAGGTTAGCGCGCAACTCCAAATTAATCACTCCGGCCAAACAGGCAAGAAACGCACCGGAGCAATCCAGTTCGACCCGTCAACGCGTGTCACAAGGACAGGTATTTACGGCAGTACAGGCCACGCCGGCATGTTCTACCTGCCAAGGACCACACCCCATTTGGAGGTGTGACACATTCAAAACCAAATCCCTTCACGAGCGCCTTCGAGAGGTCAAAAGAGCGTCTTTATGCAATAACTGCCTCAGAAGGGGACACACAGCGCGAGACTGTGGCTCCGGATCATGTCGTATATGCGGAGAACGGCATCACACGATGTTACATAGGACAGGACACTACTCAGAATCTCATTCTAACGCGGCCAGTCCAAAATCCTCTCCATCAAACAGTCACTCCACAACACCCTCGGTGTCACCTAATTCATCGCCTATGCGTAGTAAAAGTCACAAAATCAACCATAACACGGAAACATCACCAACACGATCGCATCCTCGCCCAGCATCCAAGACTCAACGACCGAAGAAACCATGACAGCGACAGACAGGCGCACGGGGGACAAGGCAGACTGACTCGTTGACCACACCTTCATTAACCAACGATCGCCTAATCACTGCCCGCGTCCACATATTGAATGACAAAACTCAGCCCGTACGCTGTCGAGCACTGCTGGACACTGGTTCCAGCATGAATTTCATGACTGAGCGACTTGCCGACTCATTGAAACTTCCTCGACATAAATGTTCGGTTCCAGTCGGAGCCCATGATACCTTGTCAATGATTTCGAACCGTTTTATTACAGCCACGATCATATCCACGAATAGAACCTACCAACGCACGTTGACGTTCCTTATTATACCTACAATTTCAACAGCAATCCCAGATCAACCCATAGATCGATCAACAATTCCGATACCTAAGAATATCCAGCTAGCCGATCCAGCATTCCATTTGCCAGCCCCGGTCGACATCTTGCTCAGCTCGGGGCCCACAGTCGCTTCATTATGCGCCTGCTAAAAACGCTATTCGGATGGGTCATCGGGGGGAGCCCATTCTTCCCATTGACCGCAAGAGTCCGTCACACCTCCACAACGGATCTAGAGACGGATATCACCCGCTTTTGGGAACTCGACGAAGGCCCACAGACAAAACATACATCAGAAGCGGATCGACGATGTGAGGAACATTTCCGGAAAAATCACGTCCAACGCACCAGCGACGGACGATACATCGTCGCACTCCCCTTTAACGAAAAACTTTCCTCACTCGGGTCATCTAAAACAATGGCGATGAAACGACTCGCTTCCCTCCAGCGCCAATTCCAACGAAATCGACAATTTGAAACAGCGTATCGGGCGGTCATTCAAGAATATTTGGAATAGGGCCACATGACCAAGGTCACATCACACCACCAATCAGCTGACGAGTATTACTAGAATTACTAGAACAGAGAAAGGTAATTTGTCTGTCCGCTACCCCCGCCGACTACAGCTTACTGCAAAGGTATTCATCTTGGCCCAAATTGATACGGATCATCGCGCGTTGTCTCCGTTGGAAACATAAACAAAGCCGAACTACACCCATAACCGTGACCGAACTACGCACAACACACGACAAACTAATAAGACTATTGCAAAGTATCTATTTCTCTGAGGAGATTCATACGCTCCGAAAAAATCGAAATGCGACGGTATAGGGGAAGCTCACACGACTCAACCCGTTCTTTGATAAGGACGGAATATTGCGGGTGGGAGGTCGACTTAGTCCAGTCGTCAATAGATTTCGTTCAGAAACATTCCATTATGTTGCCCAAGTTATTCACTACATCATGCATCATCGAGAATGAACACAAGATTCACATGCACTCGGGGACACAGGCTACCTTGTACGCAGTCAGACAACGATACTGGCCCATTGATGGCCGAAGTCAAGTATGGAGAACGATCAAAGGCTGCGTCCGTTGCTGGCGTGCTTATCCACCGCCGGTGGATTACATAATGGGTAATTTGCCGAAAGCGAGAGTGACGGAATCTCGCCCCTTCACAAACGTCGGTGTGGACTACTGTGGGCCATTCCACGTCAAGGAGACAAGAGATCGTAACCGCCGCCAGATTAAGGTGTACGTTGCCATCTTTGTATGCCTAGCGGTTAAGGCGGTGCATATCGAGCTCGTTGGCGATCTCACGAACGAAGCCTTCATCGCCGCTCTTCGCACATTTATCGCTCGACGGGGGTTTTGCTCTACCATCTATTCCGACAACGGTACCAATTTCATCGGGGCAAACAATGAATTGCGAGAACTTCATGACCTGCTACGATCAGACGACCACAACCAAAAGGTTAACGTATTCCTATCAGATAAGCAAATCGAATGGCACTTCATCCCCCCTCATTCCCCGCATTTCGGGGATCTATGGGAAGCGGCGGTGAAATCATTCAAACGTCACCTTAGACGCATCGTCGGCAATGAGCTACTCACCGTCGAACAGTTCAATACCCTCATAATTGAGATAGAAGCAATTCTTAATTCACGACCGCTAACCCCAATATCCTCTGATCCGAACGATCTCCTCGTCCTCACTCCTGGTCATTTCCTCATTGGCGAGTCACTAATGAGTTTACGGGAGCGAGATTTCAGAGACACTCCATCCAACCGGCTCTCCAGATGGCAACGTCTGCAACAACTCAAACAGCATTTCTGGAGCCGCTGGCACAAGGAATACCTGAACGAGTTGATCAACCGCAGTAAATGGAGCAAGGGTGGACACAGCATTCAAGAAGGCGCGATCGTCATCCTCCGAGAAGACAACGTGCCCTCAATGCAGTGGCCTCTGGCTCGAGTTGTCAAGGTCCATCCAGGCCCCGACGGCATCATCCGGACAGCCACAGTTCAGACGGCGAAAAGCGCTTTGGATCGAGGCGTGAAAAGGCTTGTCCCATTACCTATTCGACCCGATCTCGAGCAATTTGAACAACCAATAACCGAGACGGAATAGGATGGGAAACTCACGCAACACTACATCTCACCAATTTGATCGGTACCCTCTCAACGGGGGGAGGATGTTACATCTGGCGACTCGCTACAAATCGTATTCCCAACCGTCGCGCGCGGCACTACAATGTCGCGGTCCGATCACCTCATAAGACCGGCGAAATACCTACAATGTCGCGGCGTGCGCATATTTTTCGTCGGGCGTCGAGCTCTAGAAGCTTCGAATTCGGTCCGGTATTTTTCCAACACACAAAAAGGGGCGTACATGATCGTAGCGCGAACGGTAGCGTGATCCGAGTTTGGTGGGGGGTCGTCTTCCTGAAGACAAAAGGCAACGATCAAGGGCAGTTAGTCTGATTTGAGGAGGCGAATCGAAAGCATTGCAAATTTGTCAGAACACGCGTTTATCACTAAACTATCTCTTAGTACCTACTTCATTGTTATAAATACAGATTCTATTAACCCTGTTAACGCAGTGTTAACTCAAGCAACCACTCCTATTATCCTAATCGAAATAGGGGATCGATCATTTCGCGGCGTCGATTGTAAAATCGTAACGGGAACTTACGACTCCCGTTGACGTACTTCCTCGCGAACGCGTCTCTCCGCGAATGAACGAAACAATTTGACTTATAAGAGATATCCTGATTGTATTGTTCAGCAATATGTAGGACATGAAAATGTCTAATTACGAAAATATATGATGGTGAATGGAAATATTCATTGTAAGAAAAGTACAAACTGACAGTGTATATATATGTGATGTAATCCTGATTCACGACCATGCAAGGAAAAAAGAATTAATAAAAGGAAAACGGAGGGTTATATTTGCAACTTCTCTTTATTACTGCTTTTATGATGCGTACAAATTTCCAAAATGCAAACAATCTTACAAAATTATTTATATATTTTGTTCATTTCTGAATAATTTTATCGCATAATTTGTTGCTAGACAATTTTTTTTGTCTATTCTTACATACTAGCAATGGATACAACTAAGTGGAATCACCTAAACTTCTTCGTTATTGTTATATGAAAAAACTTCATAGGACAAAGTTATATTTGCTTATAGAATCATCCCCTACTCGGTTGTTCTACCCTACCTGATATACCTTTTAAACATATATGTATGTATGTGTATTATTTGATATATCTTTCATCTTTAAGATTATCCACGCATAATAGATGACAGTCGTTGTTGCATCGGGCTATGAGAAACAAATAATTACAGATACAGATTCTTGTTTATGTACCTGATATACTTATTTTATTTTTCATCCTCACTGATGATGATTCTAAACGCCAAGTATTGACAATACTATCGATCGTATGTGGTCAATATTCAAGGATTAAGGTACGATATTGAAAATAAGGGAAAATTTACATATTTTGTGTGCTAGCGTCACTACCTATGGCGGAAAATTAAATAAGATTAATCGTGCGATTAAGTTTCAATATTTTTGATCACTATTTGCTGCGTAAACTCAAAGCAACTCTGGTTTTGGGTCACGCTGCACCGGTTCAATTCTATGAAACGGAGGCAGAAATACCTTTATTTTAAAACACTTATCTAAGCAATGAAACAGAGTCGCGATTGCGCTGCGATATTATTTTCGATAATGTATTCACTAATCATGTAACAATAGCGTAATCTATTTTTTTCCTATTCTTTACAGGCAAGTAACTGAAGCATTGAAGGTCCTCACACATAATGTGCCATGTTTGCTATATAACGGCCAATTTTATCTGTCGTTTTATGAATTGAAATGCACATTTTTTCACTAATATCATTTCGTATACTTTAAATAATTGTTTTATACGAATCTTTTCTCAGAGTTGATTTTTGGGGAATATTTTGATTCGTATATTTTCTTCAAAAAATTTACTAATATCACGATATCTAAACACCGCTATGGAACATTGGCAGTCACTATGGCTTTGCACGAATCAGTATAAAAACGTGTTATCATATGAATCTTCCGATTTTGTTGAATGTTTGTAAGAAGGACTTTTAATTTTTTTTAATTAACGAACTACGTAGTTTTATAGAGACGAATTTGCAGAGATGTAATCAAACATTTTCCTGGCGTCACGGTTTCTCGCAAACAATTTTTGATTATAATTTCAAGTGCAATTGAAGCTATATGAAGACTATGTCATGGAAGTATGAAAAGAATATTGAATATTGTTTTAGTGCAGCAAATTCACCTATCACGCTACAGCTGCCGTTCTCCGTTACGTAAATCGTACAAAAATATCAATATTATTTTCTTCTAAGATATAACTCTTATATATGTTTTAAAAAATTGTAGAAAAGAATTCTATCGTGATACTTTACAACACAATTACTTACGCTTCTTAATCTGCACATCCTATTCGATATTTTTTTCAGTCGCAATGAATTTCCATTCATTCTCTTTGTTTCCCGTTGACTGAGGAAATCTAACTCCGAATTGTTACCGTTGGCTTGAGCCTCTTGAGCCTATGTTCTGTATCCACTTGAAAGCATACAAAATTTGTTACAACAGCCCAAGAATATTATTTAAAAATCTTATTTAAAAATCTCCTGGGATCTTGACAAATATTTCATAATATTAGATAGAGACAGAGAGAATCTCGTTAATCATTTCACTAATTAAATGACGAGGCATTTGATTAAAAACCTGTGAGACTTCCGATTAAGGAAGTCCCATACTTCCGAGGTACCCCCTCGTAGAGACTTATTATTTATTTATTTATCTATTTATTTGTTTATTCATTTTATTATTGACATAATGTAAATTATAAAATAAATTTTAATTAATTAATTTTAATTAGACTAGTCAACAAATAAATAAATATAAATAAATAACTAGTCACACTAATAAATAAATACGAATCAGATGTCCCTACCCTGATGAATGCCTATGGTTTGCCGGGGTTGTCTGACCACGCAGCAGGGGAAGAAGGAGGAGGGGTTTTTAGTGGGTATGGCGACGACATCTGCCGAGTCCCACATAACCCAGCGATTCGGGTCACTGGGTATGCGTAAAGCATTTTCCCCTCCTCCCGAAAAAAAAAAAAGATGTCCCTCTCATGGGCCCAGATCTACTTCAAGCGGGTATAGACCTCCTTCAACAATGGGGGCACCTCGGTTGGTCTCTCTATCTCTATTATTAAGTTTTGTCGCCATTCACAGGTTGATTCGTCATTTGTTGCAATATCTTCAACCCGCGTTGACGCGCAGTTAGGATGAACGAAATCGCAGCCGCCCTCTCTCTCTCTCTTGGGTACTCTCCTGAGGACCAACGTGTTCATTTTTTAAGCCTTTTCTCTTATTTCTTATATGCTTAGCCGTCTTGGTGGTTAAATACTTATTAATTTCCACGTTGGGGTATTTATAATCTTTCAATTTTTGGTCGAGTTCCTTCAAGAGAGTAACCTCTCTGGGATTCGAAGCTCATGGGGTAAGTTTCGCATCTAAATTTACCCTCAGGACATTGTGTAGGGCCATTACATTTTGGCGTATGGCATCTCGCCCCATAGAGCTTTGGGAAGCTTCTATCACGACTTATGCATACCCATTGAATGGGGGTATCCACATGATGCAAACTAAGGTGCTTGTTCAGGTCCCCCAACGTCATAAAGAAAAGGTGGTGTTACGTCCTTTCGCGGAGACCGTTCGTGTTAGGAATACGGCCTATAGAAAGCCTTCGAAGCGTATAAATCCGCCACAGCGCTTCCGGGACCGAGAAGCGCTGCGTCCGAAGCTTTATTATTTCTATTTTTATTTATCTTTACGAAATTTAATTTTGTTCCCAAATCATTGTTCCAATCGTATCCACTTCATATCCTTTCCAGCCATGTCGTCAACAATATCCATCCAAAGAAACAGATTCCTTTTCAACTTGTTGTTATTGTTCCCTCTTTTTACGGTTATTACCGTTATTCGGCAAGACAGCTATTAAATTAATTATCTTTAGTCTTCCGATCCTTCGGCGCCATACTCCGTTTGGCCATGGACGTTGCGCCTGACGGTACTACTGGGAGGTAGTCAAACGACGAGGCAACACTTTTTAGAACGTAAAAAATTTGAAAATATTAAAATTCTCAAAAATAGCTTAGAAAATTATTTTAAAGAAAAAAAGAGAGAACTTTTATCGAGACGGAATAATGGCCCTACCAGAAAAATGGGAAGAAGTTGTACAACGAGAGGGGGATTACATTTTTTCATGAAACTGAAAAGTATGTAAACAATCTTAACATATATAACCGCTCGAAAAACGGCACGAACTTATGGGATGACCTAATACGACCGGCAACCAGAGCTACGAAGATAGTGAGTTCGAAGTCGGAGGAGGCAATGAGAGGAGCAGGAGAATAAGTAAAAAAGGGGCGTCGGGTACCTCTCCTCCTCCGAAGAAGAATGCGAAGCTCCTTGAATTTAGTAATAATATACGAGAGGTGGTGGAGAAAAAGGGATCCGACAGCCTAAAAGTTAGTGGTGGAAGGATACCGTCGAGAATAATCTCGATCGCTACCGTCAAGGAGGGATTTTTGGCTCCGGTAGTGAAAGGAGCTAGCGGAGTAGAGGGAAATTCCCTGGTAACCTGGTCGAGTTTAACGGTGAAATCGGCTAGTGAAACCGTCGAAGAGGTGGTCAGCGCATCTGAAGGTCAAAGGGGGTGACATTGCCCTCAAGATAAAGGATGTAACAGCGGATAGGATCTTTGTTTCCTCCCTCCAGAGCAGAATATCAGTGGAGATCAGGGATATCGATCCGCTTGAAAGTAGAGAGGACTTGAAATAGCTAGTAGACTGAGAATTAAGGATGCCAGCGAGGTCGAGGTTAAATCGTTAAGGGCGGCACCGTGGGGCACGCAGACGGCGATTGCTGTGGTGCCGGCTTCTTACATTTCAGGCAAGGAGGGGAGTATGAAAATTAAAACTTGTCTCACTATAGCCACAATGCGGGTTCTCCCTAAGGTAATTAGATGCCACGATATTGGGCACATGGCAAATAAGTGCACGATCAGTCCTGGCAAGGAGCGATGCCGTAAATGCGGCGCGATGGGTCACACGATTACAAATTGCAGTAACGTTCCTAAGTGTACGTTGTGTAGTAAGGGGTCCGAGGAACGGACCAGTCACGTTATGAGGTCGCCTGCTCTCGGGCAACCATGACTCTCCAAGGGACTCCCAACATGAACGCTAAATAGCGACGTATTGCTTACACCTGTAAAAGAGTCATAATTATTCCCGTTGTTTACTTGTGCTTTTTTGAATTTCTTCACGTTGACATTCAGAGCACCGGGCAGAAATCATATAGCGTCAACACCTTTGGGGGCCATCGCAATGCTTTGTTTTAATTAGGCAGTCGGATTCCCCTAATTCGTACCAGTTCTGAGCTGAACGTTGAATGGCGGCCGAAGAGAACGACCGCGACGGTGGAATCGCCGCGGAAGCCTCGCAGCAAGGAAGATTCGCGGGAGGTCAAGGCACGTGACCGAGCTTGGATCCGGAGTGCGCGACGATCCTCCGAGAGAAATACGCCGCATCCCGTTCAGCTCGCCCAGGTCCGGCACGTCAGCCAAACCCGCTTCTCGACGAAGCCCGACACGCTCCGCTCCTCAGAGACAATCCTTATTCCGAAGTTACGGAACAAATTTGCCGATTTCCCTTACCTACATTAATTTATCGACTAGAGGCTCTTTACCTTGGAGACCTGCTGCGGATATGGGTATGAACCGGCGTGACATCTCCACGTGGTCCTCTCCTGGATTTTCAAGGTCCAAGGGGAAGATCCGGACAGCGCCGCAGTTGCGGTGCTCTTCGCGTTCCAAACCCTATCTCCCTGCTAGAAGTTTCCAGGGAACGCTTATAAAGAAAAGAAAACTCTTCCCGGATCTCCCGACGCGTACGCTCTAGGTGTGCTTCTCCACGCAATGAGTATGAGCCGCCCTGGGAGTGCGAGGCCGTTTAGTTGCGCAGCCCATCATCCCTCCATTTTCTACTTCATTTAGATTTCACTTAATACTTATTAAGTCTGCATTAGCCAGATATTTAACAGGTTTGTTGCTCCAAGGCGCTCTATTTGCTATATCTTGTAATAAAAAGTCAACGTTCTACGCAATATGTAAATCTTTCTCAAACAGGCACTCTGTTTCTCTTCCTCATGAAATATAATTTTGATATATAATAGGATGCCACGTTGTGAATGATTTAATATTAAAAACATATTTAAATTATCCACAACCTCATAACTTGAAGTATGTCTTTCTGGATATCTGTATAGGTACGCGCAAATATTTTATATCATCTAAACAAAAGTAAAAAAGATTATTAAGTTCAGCATTCATCTTCTAAAAATAATATAAGTATCGCGTGTTTCAGTAAAGTGCTTCTTAAACTAATATTACTTATTATATCATTACTTGCTTATTAATATTAATCATATAAGCTTTCGTTCACTCTTATGTTTCGTTAATGAATTATTTGATTAATGAATTCTGGCAACAGGAAAATCTTTTCCCTGTACGTCTTTTCAATCTTTCTTTATTAAATAAGATACTTCAAGATAGGATAAACGAGTTATAATCAATAATGCTCCGATAATGTACTTCTGAATATGCACAGAATTAATTTAACGATTTTAGCAGAATCGATGCAAATTATTATCAATAAAGTAACGGATAGTATGAACGCATAAATTGATAAAGGATGCAGTATGATAAGTGGATGAGTGTAGAAAGAGATCTTTCAATGATAACGAAACCCCGAAAGATTATTTTGCATAGGTATCGTATCAGTATACACTAGCTTATTGCACGTGGACTAGGTTTAAATGAGCGAGAAAAAACGTAAAAATTTGTTATCTTTAGGAAATAATATACCGAATGATAAGGAAATATATTTATACGTTCTCTTCTATAACAAATAATATGCATTACCAAACTCCATGAATTGTAAATGATGAATTAAAAAGACGTTAAACATTTATGAGAAATATATATGGAATTTAGTATTAAAATTAATGTGTTTATTCTTTTCTCTCGATTTATCTCGTCAGTAATATTAGTATAGTGATGCACGATGTGAGCAGTGTCCACTATAGACCTAAAAATGAAGCAGTTCCATATGTAAGTATATAAAAACAACCATGAACATAGTGCATTTATAGGTATCTTCAACGTGTACGCTCTGTACTGAGGAGCGTCGATATCTAGTTAAACTATATCAAAGACGACGAGGAAATTGACCAGCAAGAAGAGAAGGAGTTTATCTGGTAAGAACGTTCAGAGAGTAAGTTGCAACGGGAAATGAGTACCTAGATTGATTATTCAATGTCGCTTGCGCGGTACGTGCTATACGCAGGCTGGGCCTAAAGGTGTCCCCAGCCAAGTCGGAGGGTATATGGTTTTACTAGTGGCGGCGTAGGGGCACTCCTCCACTAGGCCCGTGTTTGGATATAAACTGGGAGGTTATCGAGGTAGGGCTTCAGATGAAATATCTGGATCTCACTATTGACGACAGTCAATGGACGTTCGGACCGCGCTTCAGGCTCTTGGTCCCCAAAGTCGCGGCGGCAGCGAACGCCTTATGTGGCTTGCTGCCGAATATCGATGGGACCGGGGTCGGAGTACGCCATGTATATGAGAGAGTCGTCCGTTCCGGAGTCCTGTACGGAGCTCTGGTATCGGCACGAGATCTGATGGCGAGTCGTCGCAATCTGCTTTTGCTGAGGAGGCTACATAGGACGACCGCTCTCAGTATCATAAGGGGATACCGGACGGTATCTTATGTGTCGGCGTCTGTCTCCTCCGATCCTCCGATCCTCCGATCATTTTAGCTATTGTATTAATATTATTATATTGAATGTACAAATATTGTTATTTGGTATTTCTTTTCTTTGATAAAACTCTTTAAATATCGTGTTACGACGCGTGGGACCGTGCATGCGCTTCATTGTCTGACCATCAAAGGCCCACGCACCGTAATTCAGACCCTCAATAAACCTAAGGAACCACCATAAACAGAATCTTTTTAACGGAATCTTCAATCCTGTATTCCTAAGTATTTTCTGTTTATGGCTGATCCTTAGTACAGTCCTTAGGTTTATTATTCACTTTTGAATATCACGGAGAAAGCGGGAAGTTACCTAACGGGAAAAGCGAATATTTGTCTAACGGAAGAGCAGGTTTTTCCCATAAACAATGGCACCCACGAGCCGCGTTAGCAGGAGACTTCCTCCTCCTATCTTCATTTGTTAACGTTAGCTATAACCAATGGGAATCGCGGATCGTTACCCTCACTTTCCTGACGAAAAGTGTGAATCCGCGTTCTTCGTTCAAAAGGCACACCCATACCGAGTTTTCCTCCGCGATAACACAAGAACGAACTTCAAGAACGAAACAACAGTCAAAGGTCATTATTAACAAATAACACCAGCTCGAGTTAAAACACGGTTCGAGGAACAGAAGGACTAAGAAGTCAAACCATCACAGTCGCCAATAACTTCAAATCAACTTCACCACAAAGCATGCCGACCACGTCAAAGATCAGCAACATGCGACAAAAACGCGATAAATATATCGGCACCACCAAGACCATAGAGAAATGCGTCGACAAGTACCAATAGGACAACAAAAATGATGATTGTCCCTTAAAAACTTATCAAGCTCAACTTGAGGAAGTGTGGAAATGATTCCGATTCATAGAAGAGGATTTAGAGGACCACGGCGAAGGGGACCGCACGTTGGAAGCTCGATTAGATTTAGAGCTCGATTGAAGAATATGATACAGGTTGAACGACCATCAAACCCGTCGACACCCAAAGCCAGTGATTATCTCACACAGAAAGTTCATTTACCAGAAATACGGCTGCCAACATTCGACGGGAAATTTGAACATTGGAGCGCATTTTACACCTTCGTCTCCACAATAGACAAGAACCATCTCACACCCATGCAAAAATTCCACTATCTACGGGCCGTTCTAACTGGAGAAGCACCGGCCTGCGTGAATTCAGTGACTTTCAATGAGGAAGATTACCCTAAGGCTCTGGACCTCCTCAGGCAAAGATGACTGTCCGCGACACATCGTGTCGTGCTACAGACTTGCAATCATTAACCATCCAAAGTTAGCCAAATGTTTTCCAACGGCTTTAAGAAACTTAACCAACACAATTCGACAAATATCAGCGCACTAAATAGTCTAGGAGAACCCACCAATGCAAACTCCCTCATTCTCGACCTCATCAGTTCGAAGTTACCAGACAAAGTCAGACAATAATTGGAGTTGACGTTAACTAATAAGGAAGTACCTCAATACACCGATCTACTGAATTACCTCGAGAACTTAACACTCACTCATATCTCGCCCTCTGAGGTCTCACCGACAAGGAGACCACAAGAACAACCCAAGCGAATCCATCAACACGCGCCACGAGGACACGCGTTTACCGCATCCCAGGCTCCTTCAACATGTCACACGTGCCAAGGACAACTTACCATCTGGAGATGCGACACATTCAAAGCCAAAACCGTTAGCGAACGTCTTAAGGACGCTAAAAGGGCATTATTATGTTTGAATTGCCTGAGGCGAGAACACACAGCGCGTGACTGTCGCGCATCACATGATGCTACATCAGGAAAAGCAACAGCCAAAGTTGAGTTCCACTACACCAAACCAAAGTTTCTCCTCTTCAAGCAGGAGACCAGAGCAACACTCTCGTCACCTACACGTACGCGAAGATCCTCTAGAACGCACAATTCCAGGACAACACGAACGAACTTGTCTCCAAATCCATCCGCCAGTCCGAGACGAACGCTAAACAAATGACACCTACAAACTAGAACTGCAATGAAGACCGAGCACACCAGACCATCAGCCTCCGAGGTATTATACAATAACTTAGTGATCACAGCTCAAATCCACATGCTAAGTGATAAACAGTAACCGATCCGTTGCCGAGCGCTGCTCGTCACCGGATCTAGCATGAACTTCATCACGGAAAAGCTGGCAAATTTCCTTGGATTAAGACAAAAGAAGTACATTGAATTAATTCGTCCCCACATACATAATATCTCGAGGGCAATCACCCGCAGATTTTCTGCGCACGACTATTTGGCAAACTGCACTACAGTGGTTGCAGCAATCGGAAGGATGTTGGCCTATGTGGAGTCCAACACCATTGGCTAACATACCAGAACAAAAAATAGCAAGTTTTTGACGAAGCCGAATTCTTTTTACATTATTACTTCCCAAGATATGAATTAAATCAAATAAATTGGGTAAATGTATTATATATTAAAAAATAAGATGTTTATTTCTAAAGTAATAAAAACTTCTTCTGAAGACAAAACACATAATGGTTGCCGTTTAGTTATAATTTTCATACATGCATCTCTTCTTTCCCATCCTCTAATGACGTCCCTTAATAAATAAAAAAATCCAATGATCACGTTTTAACATCATCCAACTGATAGTGAATTACCATGTTAAGAAAAATATCATTTTTTCATATTTTTCATTATATTATTATGATATGACTTTAGTCGGATTATTTAGATTCGTGCGATAAAATTCGTGGGATCTGAGAACCTGAACTACCAGTATTCGCGAGCAACGGTCATAAAAATTTACCTAAATGCTCAAGAACACGTTGGCACATAGTATTCTTGAACATGTCTAACCTTTGGGGACCGATGTTACCAATAACAGACACAATAACTTGTATGGACGTTATTTAGCGTTACGCTACGTTACAGGTAATCCAGAACGATCAAGATCTATATAAATAGGACCGATGAAGTTTAGATCCACAATAAAATTAAATATTCTCGCTCGGGCATTCCATTATCGCGTGTTCGCTACCGTAACAGTTCGTCTGCGTCCCGCACGTTCGAAGATTGACAAATCTTGAACAGATGCTATACTGGTGAAATTAGTCGTGATGCTTTTACAATTTATCAATTCATCAATTATAATTTATCATTTTGCAATACGTAGGAAAGTGATAACATGCTCGATATTTTAGTTTATAGCTGTAGATAAATAAAACATATATTTTCTATATATCTTCTATATCGCACACCTCATTGAACATATGGAAAATCGCTAGTAGAACATACATTATAAGAATATATTTGATTCATAAATACATTGTGAAAATTATAGAGGAAGATATAAATAGAATGTAAGCCGGAGGTAACAAAATTATATAAAACATTATTTAATATATGTTGTAGAACGAATATATTATTCGTTTTTTATAATATTTCATGTTTTATTTTCCTTGTCAAATATTTAATATATTCCAATTATATACTCAGTTTTCGAATATTTATCTGCTAAATTATATTATTTTACCCCAACTTTATAATTTAATTTAATCTTATTGTTTGAAATGATTGACTTCCTTCTGTGAAAACAATCCTGACTAATTCTAGCCGAACACTTCCTGTAATATTCAGATCTGATAAATATGCGAACCAATTCAGGGTTTGAATATTTTTAGAAAGATAATAGTTTCAGTAAATTTAACTGTATCGAACATTATCACGTTGAAAAAATCTCTCCGTTCAATGCGACTAACTAATGCTTTTCTCATCTTTCATATATTAAACTGATATATCTATGACTGTTTATAGCACTACATCATTACTAATTCTATTCACTGCTTAAATTAACATCTTTTTCTGAAAATTGCGTTTTATTTCATCCTTATCTTACTTGCCATGTTTTCAAATATAAATTTCGTTTAGATTAAACAACGTTTAATCTAACAATGGGGAGGTCATGACCCAGGTTCATATATGTTCCTGCTCTGAAATTATATCACAGGAAGCTCCTGCTTTCTAAAGTTAAGATCACCATAAGTATCTGTTCTTCTGTCTGTTCTAATGAAAATAAATGATCGATGAAATAGTATGCATCAAAATACAATATGGTCAAATATACTAGAATCTGTTACAATATTCTTCAAGGACGGTACAGTTAATCGTCACCCAACACAGATGAATGTGATCTTTGTGTTCTATCTATTCCCTCTTCTTTTTCCATCTACTTAGAACCTCATTTTTTTCACTGATTCCCATCGAGCAATCTTGTCCGAACGTGTCGCCACTTTTGCGGAAACTTGTACACGACTTCAATACGTATTCGCCACTCGATCATTAAATAGGTTTAAGAAATTCTGATACATTTTCCTTTAAGCATCGCCATCTTAAGAGTATTCCTATTAGAACATGCAGATATTTCATAACGGTAATAAATACATCGGGTTCAGCAAACGTTCATATAGATCAAATCTTGGGCATCTAAATTTACTAGCGTAATACAATGCAACATTTGTTTAAGTAGTTTCATAAACTGAGTTGAGTTTAAGAAATTGGTAGAATACTTCATAAAAAGCTTCTTGATATTCAGGATGATATGCTTCATATATTATAAGGAAGTTTTTATGAGACGATTGTTTCAATAGACTCAGATGTTAGAAAGGATATTTTACAGCATCTTTAAATCCAAGCTGAAATTGCACTTATAAGCAGAGTTGTAGTTTTTATACAAGGATTTCATCTTTGAGTGAAAACGCTAAATGTATGATCCTTTTGTTTGTATTGACTGCGTCAATTTTTTTTTTTTTTTTTTTTGATTGTGTGTCTTCAAGATTTTCTTTGCATGTTGTCTACTGACAGTCTTGAGTGCAATAATTTCATATTTGTAGATCTCGAAGGATTTGTGAATAAAATTATCGCCAATAGCCCGAGAAGAAAAGATCATTAGATACTTCTATTATTCAATTATCAACTCTTAAAAACTATTTACTTTTTATTTTTATTATTTACATTATTTGTGAAATAATATTGACATTTACTATATAATTTGAATGAGCTCGACACCTGTGTTTTAGCGAGAAACGTACCTGTTGACAAAGCATCCACCGTTGCTACTGTTGCATTGTATCGTATTGATTCTATTGTAACCCATAATGTTATTATAGATAGCTTTCAACGGCACGAAGATTATTGTATGGAGAAATTACGGAACGTGTTGTGTGTAGCCAAAGCGGTGAAATTTTGTGCTCGTATTCAGCAATTGGAGATCAAATTACGCGAATTGCATTTTTCTATGCAACAAAATGCAAATACGCCTACAGTAAATGTGTCATGAACAACCTACTTCTCGATAAATGTGCGGACGTGTTTCAGATGTCCGGTTTTCGAATGTGTTTGAGATGTTCATCAACTCTCTTCTAGAAGCTTTTGCATCTTACAACCTTTTCCATTGATTGCGATCTCACTGCGTATAGTTTTATTTGTAAGTATTACACAAGCAAATATTTCATTTGTTCGTTTATCCAAATTGAAACTTGATGTTATTTCATATTATTGTTGCTATATTACATTGTACAACCCTTGTATCAAGAGAAACATGTTAAAATTCCGGATATAGTTTCTTTACAGATAAAGCATGATTCTACATTCCAAGTATACAACTATATTCATTTGTGAAATAATGAAAATCTCCTCTTCATGATTAGAAAATTCATGTGTACTGCACTGTATATCTGACAGCAATAATTGGATACATTTGCTTCTGAAAATGTTCACATGGTGATCTGACTTGAGTACACGAGCGAAAGATTGGAACCATCATAATTTTCTCTTTCGCACGTTTTAAGCATATCACGTGCATTTTCTTCCCGTTTCCGTTTCAAACTTTAAAACGCAAGTTTATCGTTTCTAATCTTTTCACTTTTATGTTTTCTTTTTTTTTTTTTTTTTTTTTACTAATAATCGTTTTGTACTGCACCATTTATTTTTATTGCCTGATTACTCTGAGTACGAGTTTCTCAAATTATTCAAATTCCCTACCGTATAAATAGATATTACAAGTTCAAAACGTTGCTGTATCATTGGCCAATCTGTATAAAGTTCTCGATCAATATCCATATCTTTAGATTTGTTATAGCTTTTCCAACATTTGTTGATATACGACAAATTATAATATACTATAGTACTGTTACTGTTGGTTAGAAACTTCTTGTATATTTTACAATTCCGTCCATCTAGACGGATTGCTTTTTCATCGCTAAGGAGAACCTTTCTTTAATGTTTCCTACACTGCATGCTAGACTGGTGCTTTATCTTCGTGAATTCTATACGTTTTCCTTTACGTTGAGATGTGAATAATATTCGACGTTGCAGTGTTGGGTGTTCCAAACGTTTACATCGCTGCAAAATGCGTTGAACGGTTTATCGCAAGATCTACTATTTTAGCAAATACATTTTTGGCAATGCGATTGCTCTCTGCTCTTGCTTGTGTTATATTTTGTAGAACTTCTAAGAAATTGTACTGTTATCTTTCCATTTTAACAAATTTTGTAACTTCTGTGACGGTATAATTACTTGTTTACTGTAATAGCAGAATTCTGTCAATTTCATTATTATTTAAAACTTTTCCCTGAAGGAAGACTTATTTCCAAAATTCATTAAGGAATAAAACAATAAAATATTGAGTAGACTTGTACTTTATTACTCTGCTATCAAAACACGTCAATAGCAATTAATAAGAGATATAACAACATTCTATTAGGTTTCCCTCCATAAATCTCATATAATATTCTTTACATATGACAGCGATTTTCCCAGTGCTTAACATATATAATTTATAAAATATATGTAACATTTCCCCTTCAGTTCTGCCCGGGCAACCGAGGCAAACAGACGTGTGCTCCGGGGTAGTGACTTGAGAAATATCACAGTGCTAAGTAAAAATTAACGATTAGTGATAGTAGTGAGGAGAAGCCCAACAATGCAGCAACAGATACCAACAATTAAAATTGCAACTAATGGTGAAAGATATTATATAAATAGGTCGGTAGATTTACCAGCCCTAAAGCAACAACAACAAGTTAATAGTAATCAAAATATGGATATAGAAGAAATGAAGGAGCAGCGAAGACAGGAGGAGTACAGTCAAGATAACGAAAAACAATATCAGGATGAAAACTGGAAGATATCAAAAAACAGCAAAAAGCGTAAGATAACTCCAGGCACAAGTGCCGCAGGAAATCCAGATACAGAAAAGCAGCGATGGCTGCAAGAATTACCATTAAGAAATTCCTTCAGCTCATTAACAGAAGAAACAGAAGATGATCCGACAAACAAAGCCACAACTCACTCAAGTCATATTACAAAACCACCACCAATATTTGTTGAGGCCCAAATAATAAACCCACTTATTGAATTACTAAATAATACAGTCGGGAATGACAATTATATAATTAAACAAATAAAATTAGACCAAGTAAAGATTCAAACAAACACCCCCGATACTTATAGAAATGTGATAAAAGCATTAAAAGAAAAAGATGCTATATACCACACGTATCAGTTAAAAATGGAAAGAAGCTACAAGATAGTTATAAGAGGATTGCATCCAAAAATCAGTACAAAAAAGCTGAGTGAAGAACTAGCAAAAATTGGACATCAAACTAGATCAATAAACAATATTACAAGATACGATACAAAACAACCATTACCATTATTCTTAATAGAACTTGAACCCAGAATCAACAACAAGGAAATTTACGAAATCAAAAAAATCCTAAACACAATAGTAACTGTAGAACCACCACGCTATAAAAAAGATATACCGCAATGCATGCGGTGTCAACAATACGGTCATACAAAAAACTATTGTAACAGAAGCCCGGCATGTGTTAAATGTGCAAAAAATCACTTAACAATACACTGCCCATACACAGGAAAAATAGAACAAGTTAAGTGCTATAACTGCAAGGGAAACCACCCAGCCAGCTACAAAGGATGCATAATTAGAAAACAATTACAACACAAACTGTTTCCACCACTTCGCAATAGAACAACCAATAACTACAAACCACATCAAGGTACAACGGAGAATGATACAACATTGATAGCACATAACGAACCAAACATCATAAGCGGAAACAGTAATCCTCAAGGTTACCGAAGCTATGCGCAAGTAACCCAAAACATTAGCCAAGCAACGCTCCACCAGAATCAAAGCAAAAATACCGAAGACGTTTCAGAAATCAAAGGATTGCTAAAACAATCCATTGAAAATACAGAGATGCTAGGAAAAATGATAAGTGAAATGAACGCAACATTAAGGCAACAAGTACAACAAACAACAATTATGTTACAACTACTCACAAACTTGCTAAATAAAAAATAGAGTGGAACATGCTGAAAATAGCAGCCTGGAACTCCAATGGCTTGCAACAGCGAGGCCACGAAACTAAAACATTCTTGTATAAAAATAATATTGATATACTACTTGTCTCAGAAACACATTTCACTCTAAAAAGTTACATGAAAATACCGTACTATACCATCTACGACACCAAACACCCCTCAGGTAAAGCACACGGAGGAACTGCAGTAATAATAAAAAATGACATCAAGCACCACCTACATAGTCAAACAAATCAAGAACACCTACAAGCAACCACTGTCACAATACAAACCAACGACAATTACTTTCAGATATCAGCAGTATATGCACCACCGAGACACAAAATGACGCTTAAAAAATGGGAAGAGTACTTCCAATCCATAGGCGACAAATATATCGCAGCAGGAGACTTTAATGCGAAGCACACGTTATGGGGTTCGAGAATTAACACACCGAGAGGCAGAACACTAGAAAAATATATTAGAAATAGCAACCTCAACGTGCTATCTACAGGAAGACCAACGTACTGGCCGACAGACCTCAATAAAACACCTGACCTGTTGGATTTTGCAATAACAAAAGGATTAAATGTAAGTAAATTAAAAATAACAACTACTCTTGAGCTTAACTCCGACCACACACCAATTATATTAGAATATACAGGCAAACCACTACTTTATAACAAGTCAGAGTCGCTTTGCAACAAAACCACCAATTGGCAAATTTTTAAAGAGCTAATCGAAAACAAAATCAATTGCAATATCCCATTGAAGACACCTGAACACATTGAGCAGGCAGTAGCAACTCTAACAGAAATAATACAGGAAGCAGCGTGGGCAACCACCGCTTATAAATTAAATAGCAGGCAAACAAAAATTATTCCGCAGGACATCCTAGATAAAATTAGGGAAAAAAGAAAAGCGAAATCAAAATGGCAAAAACAGAGAACACGAGAAAACAAGAAAAACTTAAATAAACTTACAAAGGAATTAAAGAATAAAATAAGGGAACTTCACAATAGCGAATTCTCAAAATTCATCGAATCACTATCCGCGCATGAGAATACCAACTACTCCCTATGGAAAGTCACCAACAAAGTGAAGAAAACAATAAAATCAATCCCAGCAATCAAAAAAATGGACAACTCATGGGCCAGAAGTAACGAAGAGCAGGCAGAAGAATTTTCGAAGCACTTACAAAATACATTTTCACCGTATGAAATTAATAACAGCATTCCCGGAGGGCAAACACACGAAGAAATGGAAAATGCCAACAACACAATTGACAAACGCTGCACCATACTCAGCACAACAGCGCAAGAAGTTACAAACTTAATTAAGGCAACAAAGACAAGTAAAGCGCCAGGACTTGACTTGATCAATGGAAAAATCTTAAAAAACCTCCCCCCCAAAGGAAATAAGACTAACAACGATAATATTCAACGCAATTCTAAGAATGCAGTATTTTCCTGCACTATGGAAAATAGCACAGATCGTAATGTTACCCAAACTAAACAAAAACCCACATTTAACTGCATCTTACAGGCCAATATCATTACTACCTGCGTTTTCCAAACTACTTGAAAAAATAATATACAACCGCCTAAAACCAATAATAGAAAAAGAAAAACTAATACCGGACCATCAATTTGGATTCAGGAATAAACACTCCACAATAGAACAAATGCATAGACTGGTCAATGAAATTTTGCAGGCATTGGAAACAAAACAATATTGCACGGCACTATTTATTGACATCGAAAAAGCATTTGACAAAGTTAACCACGAAAAACTTCTTGAAACTATCAAAAAGCAATTTCCAGAACAAATATACAAATTACTTAAATCATACTTAAACAATAGAACTTTTGTAGTAAAAATAAACGATACATATTCTGAAATCAAGGATATCAAGGCAGGAGTACCGCAAGGAAGCGTCCTTGGACCAATATTATACACACTCTATACAGCAGACATACCAACAACTGTCAACAGCAAAATTTTAACGTTCGCGGACGATACGGTCTTACTAGCGAGACACGCAAATCCAGAAACGGCTGCCGCACTATTACAAGAACACATTATAAAAATAGAAAAGTGGCTGCAAAGTAAACAAATAAAAGTGAACACCAGTAAGTGCAATCACATAACATTTACGCTTAGAAAAGGAAAAACACCAGACATCCAACTAAATGGCGCCCACATAGCACAAACAAAGTATGTCAAATATCTAGGAATATATTTAGACACACGCCTTACATGGAAGCATCACATAAAATCAATAACAAACAGAATACGTGAAAAAATGAAGCAGATGTACTGGTTAATCAATAGAAAATCTAAATTAAGCCTAATGAATAAACTATACATATACAGAACAATAATCAAACCAATCTGGACATACGGAGTTCCACTATGGGGGATGGCAGCAATGAGTCACATAAATAAAATAGAAACGGAGCAGGCAAAAATCTTAAGAACAATAGTTAACGCCCCATGGTACGTCAGAAATGAAGAAATACGTAAAGACCTAAAAATTCCAACGGTTAAAGAGGAAATCGCCAGATATGCAAAAAAGTATAAAGAAAGACTTGAAACACACCCAAACCAGCTGGTTGCTGAAACGAATAAAACAATAATAGAAAGAAGACTGAAGAAGAAGCATCCTGCAGACCTCATAATAGAACAATAAACAACCTGGAAGATGGAGTCCCGCTGGGGGTAACCATCCACATGCTATATTTTATCAAATTAAATTATAATATTTTACCAAATGTCCTAATGAACAAATTGTAAAATGTAATAACAAAATAAAAAAAAAAAAAAAAAAAAAAAAAGATCATGATAAGCAATTAAAATCGCATTCACGATGTAAAATGTTGTACAATTATTACATAGCTTGAATATATTCTGCATTTATATATTTTATACACTTTGATATCGGATATCTAAATAAAAATCTGCAGCGTAATAGTGACAATTTTCAAGATGTAAAGTCGTTATTGTATTATAGTAAAATTGAAATATAATCGGCGCAGAGACATTTGCGCAGCGTACAGGATTCGCCGCTTATAGTCCAGAAGCGTAGCCAATCAACAAACAGTATGAATCTGCCTTTGTTTTAGAGATGGTATTGTTCGACAGTCTTATATTCGAGGCGCGGTAGTGTGGACATGCTACGGAATAGTTGCCTATTTGAACGTTACAATTTTTGTGTTTAACAAGTGTTTGAGCAATTGGTAAGTGCTAGTTGCTAGATAAAATATAGAATCTGGTTATCTGAAAGTTGACTTCCAATTTTCTATAAAAAGGATTTATTCAGGATAAATACTTTATACTTTATACTGTTAATTTCATGAATTAACAACTTTCTGTGAATTATTTTAATCTAATAACTTTGTTCTGTCTGTAGGATGGATCATACGCCAACCAGATAGATTATTCCACATGTGGAAGTAAGTATTTATTTTTCCTTTTTATTATTTTTATTATATTTTTCCTCTCTAATGTACTATTTGTATTTACATATTTATACTCATGTAAGAGTGATGTTATACACATTTATGTTTTAGTTTTAATTAAATATATTGATTATAGTTTTTTATATAAATGTTGGATCGTTCTTCCTATTTTATTTTCTCTCGCTAACCAATGTTTTCATCAAAGATAATGCTTATTTAGAACCAAAAATAATGTCGGTCATCGATAATGGTTACTAATAACAGAACTTAACGTAGAAATATTACTATAATTTAATATTACGTTCTTATAAAATAATTATGTCTTTGTTACTACTAATTATTCTTCGAATTTCGTATTGTATTTATCTCATAGATAGTAATTTTTTACGAAATTTGTTTAAGAATCCTCCCCGATGCACTAAGTGATACAGAAAGAAGCTTCTTCCAGTAACACAATTCTTCAGAAATTCTTTTCCATGCTGTTCTGGTAAGTTCTTTCCCTACTTCTTTTTGATCTCCTATTGCTCTATTATTCGTTATAATGTCCGCATCTTAATCGCAAAATGCATTGTTTCATTTAAGAAAAGTGATACAGTATATTCACTCGTTCTTTTCTATTTATCAACCAAAAATTATGAATGGAAAAAAAGAAACCTCAGTTCTCAGATTCTGTTGCAAGTCATTACAATTAAATATTGACATGACTCGAATAATGTACAGAGTCTGATATCTACAAAATCGTCTAAAACTTTCAACTTTTATATGTATTTTATATGGTAATATTTTATCATACATAGAAACCTAACCTCAATATTTAAACAATGGCGAAACGATAAGCGGTAGATAATCTTACGTGAGATTGATGTTATGAGAAAAAGTTTTAGCAAAAATTGTTTAGTTCGAATGAAGACATCACATACGGTGCAAATTACTTTTTCGTAGATCCAATAGTAGGGTTCCATTTCAACTTCATTTTTGCAAATGAAACCATATTTCTTTTTAATACATTCATTAATCTATCTTTGTATTCCTTGTGAAAAAATTAAAAAGAACTGTTAGTTCATCAGATATTTTAATTTGAATTCATCCTATGAAAACCAGGTAAGGACGCGAAACGGTTCTCTTGTGTTTACGTTGTCCTTGCCTTTCGTTTGTTTCAGCGTAAACACAATACCGCTTCGTATCCTATGCTTATCTTTCATTCAACACATTAAACGCAAGATATAATCTAAACTAACAGTTTTTCGACATAAATAGGTTAATACCTTTTTATATGATATGAGACGTTACGATATCGGTCACAACACTGTTGTTTACAAAGCACGAGTTTCGACTGATTGGTAGGTTAAAAAAAAAAAGAACAATAACAAGAAAAAACCGATTCGGAAGGACGAACAGTTCGTTTACTTCCGAATCTCTCATCAAACAGGTCATATTGTAGGATGTCAACATACTTTCCGCGGTGAACGTATGTAATATTTTTTATGAATATTGTTTTGATATAGTTATTAACTATACTTATTGTTATGTATATTTACATTGTACTATAATAATGTAGCCTAAAATCCGCCTGTTCTAACCCCCCTCCTTTAATATGTAATAATGTAAATAATTATGTAATTAGATACTTGTAGACATGAACGCACAAAAGATATATGGATGCTAACATTATTTCGTTTAACGTAATCATCGAACAGTACAAATAATTCTTTTTTACATTACTTTCCGAGATTGGAAATAACGTATATGGAAATAAGGAATAATAATAGGAAATTACGAGGGTTGACTGACCCATCTCATTATTTTCAATTTATAATTTGTATAAAATGAAACTAAATCGTCATCGCGTGTGTGGATTATCGTCGGCTTATACTTTAACTCGTACCTCTCGTGCCCACGTTTGCACGCTGCTTAAACGGAGAGCACATCAAAATCAGCTTCGCGCTTAATGTTTTAAATGTCATTGTATCACCGTTACCGATATGATTCACGTATTTCACGCAATGTAATTTTTTTGAAAGCAAAAACATTTCAGTCACAGCGTCTACCCTCAATGTTTCTGCACTTTTCTCTCGTGGTTGACAGAACATTCATAAGCATCTCTTTACATCCATTTTTTACGTTCTGGAGTTTCTTCCCTTTCCTTCCAATAACAAAGTGAGCTCCAGGAAGCAGATTTTACTTTGTGAGGGGATGCGTTGTTCAGCGAAGTATGTTATATTGTAGAACTTGTACAAGTCTTGTATCTTTACAAAAATCACTTTTTTAATTTGTGACATAGGTGTCCACAGCTCATAGTACTTTCTGATACACGGGGTGCGCCTAACTCACTTTCCCTTCCCATTTCCATTTCCCTCCCACCATCCCTCCCCCCCACATTTGAAAACTTATTGTCATATATAAAACAGCTCACAGGTTTGACAACTTCACTCGATGACTCTATGTCGAATTTCTTTCTGATAAACACGTTCCTGATTTCGTTCCTGCGTATCTTTGTCGGGGTATGAAATTAGGCAGGAAACCATTTTCTGAGCGTGAGAGTTCAAGAAGCGAGACTGTTTAGTGTAATAATAACGGTATCTACGTGTAGACTCTATCTCAGAAAACATGACATTTCAAAAAAGATATTGAATTGAAGTTAAGATTCGATTGCGACGAACCAAGTATCTAACTGAGGTCGGTAATGCGTATGATTCCGATACCCAATCTTGCAGAGATTCCTCGTAGCGAATCTGTTGACCAACTGAACCCGTCTAACCTTTCTTACTACCCTTGTCACACCTCAGAAGTAAGGAAAAAATTTGTACTATCGAAAAGCGAGGAATTGTGGCGTTCTACTTCGCATTGGTGTTACGAGAAATATGGCAATCTGAAAAAAAAAAAAAAATATAGAAACGAAAAAAAAAGTGGTTAAAGTTACAACAATTTGACGAGAGAGAGATCAGATGCCATAAAGGAAAAGAAAAAGCTAAATCGTATTCAGATTAATAGTGAGGAAGCTTACGTAAATTGTTGATTCGTTATTAATTGTAACCTACTGAGCATAGTGTGACCTCGTACAAAATTTAAAATTACATTAGCGCAATACTTGCAATTCTTATTGACAAAGTAAGACACAACGCATATTCCTTGTTTAGAACTATGGTAAATCCTACAAAGTAAATACAATTAAGTCATATTTAATCAGGTAGACTTTTCAGATTGACGCAACCCCCGACGAGTATACCGCACAAATTACAAATACCCCTCCGTCTCTCGCTCTCTGCCTCTCAAGTAGGTGTTAAATAACGTATTATTTAGTACAACCACAAAGTCATCGCCCTTTCATTTTAATTTTTTTTTTTTTTCATTATCTACTTTTCTCTGTTGAGAGTACGGTTATCAATATCCCCTCAATATCCCCACTATCCACGCGTCTCGAACATTCGGCGGAAGGACCATTGGGGTATTGTTGACTCATTAGCCACTTCAGCGATATACATTGTCCCCGGGTGTCCCCATATCTTTATCTCCGTCGTCGGTTCATTATGAAGCGTGCCGGTCGTGACACTGACTTGGACAATTGGATATCCAACACTCTTCATCCTTGAGTGATTCAAGTGAATGCTACGCAGTATTTTAAATTGTGTATTATTTATGTGCATTTGAGTATACGAACTTGAAGCTTTGAGGAAATATAACTTTTCTCAATTTTGTAAAGTGTGCAAAATTCAATATCCAAATATTTATCAGCTGAAAACGCACCTTAGCGAATGAAACGGTCTTTTATTTGATCTTGATTTCTACTATTTTTACACCTTGCACAGCAACAGAAAGCAACTCAGTTCTATTCATCCTGTTTGTTCTCTTCTCAAGAGTTGCATTATTATGTGCTGGTTCAATAGATTTTCTAATTTCCAACTATTAAAAAATGACGCCATAAGCTAATAATAAATAAGGAAGTTCGTCAATTTTGTTCCCTTCGAAGTCTCACGTGGATAATTGTAAAGTTAACTTTATTCTGTAAAATAAAGCTCGTGTGTCTTTCTCTTTTTCTGTACTCTTCAATGCGGCAGGAACGAAAGAACTGGACGACATCTTGTTGTCGGACCGCCCCTCCCCTAGCACAACCTCCCGCAATGATAGCTCGTCCCAGAAGAAGAATCCCGGGTCGCTTGCTGCTGCCTCCGATTCCACCGACATCCTCTTCCCTCTCCGATTTTCATCTCCTCCACGCCCGGAGGCCTGGCGTACCAGCCAGCCCGTCGAATTCGGCTACCCTCGGCTGCTGCGCTGCATGGCTCCGCCAACTTCTCCAAAATTCTTTATAAGAACGATATCAGATCCATTGGGGTTTCCCGATGCGTGGTACTACACCGCGAGAACCCATACCCGTCTCGTACTCCCCAAATATCGAGGCTGCTTCAGCTTCAATTTAGAAATTGCTCGAATTTCCTTCCCTCTCAGTTGACATTAGTTTATTTTGGATTGTTTCAATCGCGTTGCAATATTCTGCCTTCAGGATCTGGGTCGTGTTGGTTCCATATGTCCGCCAGATTTCATAGATGAGTCACATAAATAAATTAGAGTCGCTACAATCGAAGGTACGCAGAACAATAGTCAACGCCCCATGGTGTATCAGGAACGAGGATATATGCAAAGATCTAAAAGTACCAAAAAAAAAAAAAAAAGAAAAAAAATGCTAGGAAAGAACGGCAACAAATTCAAACCAGCTGGCTGTTGAAGCGAGCAAAACTCTCATAAAAAGAAGATTAAAGAGAAAACATCTCACTGACCTCACTAAAGAAATAAAATAGAGCAACTGAAAGATAGTATCCTCGCCATCCACATGTTAATTAGCAATAAAGCCAGAAGATTGAAGTGTCCAGCTGGACAAATTACAAAGTACGTATTTTTTAAAAATTATACGTAGCGGAAGATTTACGTGACAGTGTAGTAAAATGGAGTGAGCACAGTGAGCAGAGGAACGCGATTATTATGATTTTATGATGTTATGTACGTGATATCTGAAATTGTCAGAATGTAATAATATCTTCAGGTTTCAAGGCTGAAATAATTACGCAGCGTAATAAATTAAATAAATCGGCAAATAGTTCGAACAGGCAATACCTGGCGATGTAAAACTATTATGATGAAATACCTAAGCATTTCAGAATAATGTGTGGAACTAAAGATAGCGAGGGCATTCTGCTAGTATTAGGGCGTGAACAAACAAAGGCTATTATTTAAGGCTTGAAGGCTGTAGAAAAGAAATAGAAATATTTCCGAAATCCATCTGATCATAAGAACATTGGCAACAGAAATCGTAAATTTTTCTTCTTGAACAAAGCGTTCAATCACCAACTTTGTAGTGTCTCAAGCAGTTAAAATCTTGCATCTAAAAAATGACGCCATAAGCTAATAAGAAATAAGGAAGTTCGTAAATTTTGTTCCCTTTGAAGTCTCACGTGGATCACGGTAGAGTCTATATTTTTTTACGAATATTATGCTCCTGTGCCTTTACCTTTTCTAAACTCCAGAAGAAAACTACATCGTTTCACAAAATTAAGGTTCCATCAATTAAGAAATCATTTTTAGTTAACTATTCCGAAGACTCTTAAATAGATATAAGGGTTCCAAAAGAAAATGAACTTTCCAGCCATTGTTCATAAAAGTTTTCTGACGCATACGATACCGTCTGATGTAATCCAAATATCGAGCCAGGCTTCAACTACAATTTATACATGTAATATCGTGTTATAATATATATATTTACAAGGAATTGATGATACAGATGTTGATTTGACAGAAAAGACGATTGTAGTTCAACCTGAACTATTCACACCAAACATACAGAAAACAGCACAACTTAATAATTAGATAACGACTCGACTTTTTTACAAAATGCCATCAACCCTCTCTCGGCCACCTCCTCCCAAACTCTCTTTATCCATTCCCTTTTTTCCCGTCCCTTGGCAACCGCTCGTGAGCGAGATCACGTAGGCCTACTCTTTCCAAAACTACGCGATGGAAAACAAACGCCTCGGCTCTCGCGACATTTCACGCGGTTCACCCGCCAACTCCCAGGCCTCTCACTCACAATACTACACTCGGCCATCCTGCAATAGCATCTGCCCTCAGATGTTGTCTTCTATCTCGCTGTCATCTGATGCGTCACTTTCGGCGTTTATGACCCAAGGTTTCATAAAATCAGCAGTAGTTGATGACCGTTTTGGCCCCTCATGCTCTCCTACCTTCTCCACAATGTAGCGATCATTCCGCATTGCTCGCATTATCCGGTACGGACCCAAAAATTTTCCTCCCAGTTTTAATCCTGGGCCAAACTGCGTTCTCTTTATGGCCACCAACTCTCCACTTAGGTACTGTTTCGCACCTTTTCTTCTTTTGTTGTAGTGCCTCCGATTTTCCTCTTGAGTAGCAGCAATTTTCTTTTTCGCGTCCTCACGTAGTTCACGACGTTGCTCTTCGAATTCCACCACCCATTCTTCTTCAACCAATTTTCGGATCTGTGGGTCTTCTTTAGTTTGCATCTCGACCCCGACAAGTAGCTGGAAAGGAGTTTTTCCCGTGCTTCTGTTTAATGTGGAATTCAAGTATTTCTGTACTTGGTCGACATGTTTATACCAATCATCGGGTTTGGGAGCAGTCAGTTTAGTTAGTAAAGGTATGAGTGTCCTGTTTACCCTCTCTACCTGCCCGTTCCCCCTCGGCACCCCCGTCGTGACTAATAAATGCTTTATATTCTCTTCTTCGCAATACTCTTGGAACACGTTGGATGTGAACGCTGTTCCCCGATCAGAGATAATTCGTCGTGGGTTCCCAAAAATAGCTGCTTGCTTCTTCAGTCGATCGATAACGTCCGCGGTATCAGTAGATCTAGTAGGATAAAGCCACGTAAACTTCGTGAACGCATCCACTACTACAAAGATGTGTGCGTATCTTTTCTTTGTAGTTGTCATAGGGCCCACATGGTCAATATGGTAAGTGTCTAACGGTGTGTCACCTTTGTCTAACGGATTTAGGTATCCCTCTTGCTTGCCCGACTTTCGTTCAGCTAGGATACAATCGAGACAATTAGATACCACATGCTCGACCTTTTCACGCAGCCCCTTAAACCAAAAGTCCTTCTTGACTATAGCTTCTGTTTTGGTGACCCCAAAATGCCCACGCTCGTGCGCCTGCCTGACTACCTGAATTTGCATAGCCTTCGGTACTACTATTAACACATCATCCCTACACTCTTTATACAAAATATTGTTCCTTATTACATATCCGTCGACCTGATTGCACGTTGCGGCGTCTAAAATCCTACGAACTTCAACGTCCTTGTTCTGTGCATTTCTCAACCGTGCAATCAGCCCGTCTTCACTTTCTGTTACATACATAGTACTCGGCAGGGGGTTTCTACTCAGAGCATCCACATGCTGCATGCTTTTACCTGGCCTATGACACACCCGATACTTAAACTCGTCTAGTAACAAGGCCCATCTGGCTACACGCACACACAAATCTTTCTTTTTCATTGTCATAGCAAACGCTTGACAATCCGTGACGATAGTAAACGGCATACCTAAAAGATATATCCTAAGCTTATTCAACGCTTTTACAATTGCTAGTACCTCCAGTTCGTAACTGGTGTACTTTGCTTCGGCGGGAGTTGTTTTTCCGCTGGCAAAGTAGACCGGATGAAATTTTCCATCGTCCAGATCTAGTTGCATTAAAATTGCTCCGTAACCCTCTGCGGATGCGTCTGTATGCAATTCAGTCTCCGCGCCCATTCTATACAACTTTAACACTGGTTCGTTCACAAGCGTTGTTTTCAAGATTTCAAAGGCCTCTACTTCTCGATCGCCGAACTGAAATTTTACCTCCTTTTTCAACAAATCCGTCAAAAGCTTAGCAATCATTGCGTATCCCCTAATAAATTTTCGAAAGTACCCCGTAAGTCCCAAGAAACTCTGAACCTTTTTGACAGATGTTGGCTTGGGAAAGTTCACTACTGCTCTAGTTTTATGTGTAGACGGCCTTATGGTATCTTTTGAAACTATGTACCCCAAATATTCAATTTCCTGCTGCAGAAAACGACACTTTCCCCAGTTTATAATTAGCCCATACTGCTCAGCTAACTCTATGACCATTCGCAAACGTTCCCACGCCTCCTCTAAATTCTTTGCAAGAATGATAATGTCATCCATATACACGATAACAATACCCTTACCTGCTAGTTCCTTAAAAATCATCGAGATATACTTCTGGAACACAATGGGTGAAATCTTTAAACCAAACGGCAACTTCAAAAATTCATATTGCCCCGACGGCGTAACAAAAGATGTATATTTTCGGCTATCTTTATCTAAGCACACGTGAAAGAACCCATTCTTTAAATCTAGCGTTGTAAAGAACTGAGTGCCCTGCAATGCATCTAGAATATCATCAATTAGAAGCAATGGGAAATGTGGACACTCAATAAGTTCATTGAGCTCGCGAAAATCAACGCAGACTCTGATCGAGCCATCTTTCTTCCTAACTACAACTATGGGACTTGCATATTCTGAGTTTGACGGTTTTATTATGCCTTCACTTATCCATAATTCCATCAACTCGTCCACCTCTTTTTTCTCCGAAGGTGCCAATCTTCGCGGCCTTCGAACCACAGGTTTGTCACTCTTTAACACGATTTTTGCCGTTATCCCAACGTCCCGCTTTTTCTCCGGCTTATACCCCTTAATGATATCGCGAATTGCTTCCCGATAATGCGGTTCCTGCACGTGTGTTAGGTCTATTTCATCAGTCTGTTCTATCGCGTTGATTCTAAATATATTCGGCACGTCTTTGTTAGTCTGTTCGTCAAGCCGCAAGAAAGTCACTTCGCCTCGCTTAACCCGTAATTCTACCTGATCCAGAAAATCAGTACCCAACAACATGCCATGCTTCGTCAATATTTTGTTCGAAACAACGTGTAAAGTGATTGGCAGTTTATACCCATCAACCATCATTACCTTGGTGAATTCACCCCAGGTCTCATTGCCAGCGGAACTAAAACCGTCGAACTTAAGCTTGCATTTACCTAGCGGTGGTGACCCTAACCTCGCATACTCGTCTGATCGAATGAACGTGAGATCACTACCAGTATCCACTAATGCCACAAACCTACAATCATCTATCGCCACTTCCTTCATATACTTCCTCTTCTCGGATCTTGACACTACGCAGGTCTCTTTCGGTCGCGCCGTACACCTCGCTGCAACATGTCCAAATCCGCCGCACTCGAAACACCTAACACCTTTTCCTCTCTCCGGACACTTAACACTTAGATGATCCTCACTACCGCAAACGAAGCATCTCCTTTTCTTCATTACCTCTGCAGACCGACTGGGCTTCCCTTTATTCTCGGTTTTAGCCGGCTTCACGATCGACTTTACTCTGCGACTCTTCTGCTCTTCGTACATCACTAACCTCTTCCTCAACTCTTTGATTGACGTAGCGCCGTACAATATAGCCTTATTGCTCTCGTTGTCTATTATTCCATCCACTATGTATTCCACCTTTGCTTCCTCCTCTATGTCCACATGGCTGGCTATTTCGAGCATGCGGTACATGTAAGCCAAACATGCTTCATCACTCTCCTTTTTTGTTTCTTCAAGTTTCTACTGCCAGCTATTTACATTATTATATAACAGTTACTACGGTTTATTTTTATGTAATATGTTTTGTTTTGCTGTATAAGCTATTATTTCTCTTTTAAATAATATTTAAATAATATTCAACGTAAAGGGCACGGCCATTACCTAGATATGGTTCTAGGAGGGACATTACAATACTTCCTGATTTACCACAGTCTTTATGTTCGGACCCTGTAGTAGTACCAGCCTCCGTATAAACAATAAAGTCTGGAATGTAACTCGTCTTGCTGTCGCAAAGAACAAACAATTTTATCGCGTCACATCGTACATGCCGAATATGTCCGGCGTTAGGAGCAAAAGGGTTAATATGATCTATTAACAAAGCTGATCCGTAGTTTCGTTTGTACATTTTTTATACATAATTTTTAAACTAACGATCGCCAATTATATGTATAGGAAAAAAATTGTCCACAACATTGAGCCTTGCAACATATCTCATAATTCTCCAAATCGCATAAAAATTAGCCTTCAGAGAAGTTGCCCAAAATGGTGATGATTCTTAAAATTTCCAACAATTCTCGTACTAAATCACTAGAATCGTTACACTAATATATTGATACAACAAATAACAAACAACTGACTCATGCCATCTCTTTCGCAAGGATCTATCACACTGCATATAACGAAGTGTAGGTGTTCTTAATAGCATATAAAAATGCATTATAGTTGCAGTCGTAAATTATTTATCATGGTTTATGCATGTGCGCGGTTTTATTGAAATGTCAATCTTGAAGGGGAAAATAGATGGTGCGTACTCTACTTTGAATTCATTTTAAAAAATGATGCAAGTAGTGATTTGGATCAGATAAAGCTCCAGCAAAGTTGATCGACGATGAGAGACGTACTTTGGCTGTATGATTCTCCGCTACTTGTAACATAAACAGGTTAATCCAAGGCACTCTCACCGCGTCCTACAGATACAAGGAATTTAAAAGCTATGTGCAATTTGTAATAGCATATAAAATTATGTAAAATATTTGTATTAGTATGTAAAATAGCTAGAACGATACAGCCCCATGCAATGCCGCGGACATTTCATTTTGAAACGTCTGAGCTGGTCCATCTGGCTGTGACATTGAGCCAAATTGGACAGGCATAAGTCGGGATAGGATTATTGCCAGCAATTTGTACAACAAAAGACTACACTTCACGCAGAAATGCTTTGAAAAGAACAAACAATTATTTGCTATAAAAGTCTTTTTTGCTTTATTTTACATTTGCGTCTTAACGTGCTGTGTAATCTGTAATTTGCAATACAAATATATACCGAGATATTTGACCATTTTCTTATGCGGAAAGGATAGGGGCTATTGCCAGGTGATAAAAAATCAGCGAGAATGTCGAGTCACGTCACGGTTGAAATGAATAGCCCGAGAGGGATAGATTCGCTCTTTCTAGTATTTATACGGAACATTCAGTGACCACAACAAAACCATAATTCGATCGATAATTTCCTGTAGCTTGGAATTAATTTTGGATGAATACATTCCCGTCGCGTAAATCAGGAGGCCATTAGCAAATACTAACGCGCATAGGTTAAAGTCGCTATTGAGATGGAAGAGGCTCAAAGCACGACTAAAATACAAATTAAACAGGGTGGAGGTTTTCAACGTTCCCTGTTGCAGCCCGCCATTCACCCCGAAGACGACATTCGAGCTAGTCACATCCAATGAGACACCTTTGAGAGATTATGGACCAAATCACCTTAACTAGATGTTTAAGGAAAGTGTATCGTATCAGCTTTTATAGCAAACCGCTCGATCGAAATATGTCAAAAGCCGTTTCCAGGTCTATGAGTAGAGTTTTGCTACCAGCAGATGCCTGTCACGAATTTTATTATTGCGTAGACGTTACTGTATTTGACTCGGAGCCAAATTGCTGATCGGGAGGAATAGAAGCCTCTTTATAATGAAAAAGTATGAGTCTCTTTATCACCCTCTCAAAGACCTTACTAATGGATACTGTGCAAACAGCAAACCCATTGATCTGTACCTGGCTGGATTTGGCTTGTTCGTATCCATCCCTAGCAAGGGAACTACTTTCCCCATATTCCATATCTTAGAAAAGTATGCAGATTCAAGAGATCATTGAAGATCAAGGAGAAGAAGAATGAGTATCTTTGCGGGAACTATATTTGTACTGTGTAGAAGATATCGAGGCCTGATAACCTTTTCCCATTCAGGAATTTAAATTGAATCGTTAACGAATCTACCGATGTGAAATAATTCTGTGTGACATCGGAACCGGAGTAGTTACTAGCACTGTTTCCTCGGGTGACAGCACAGATCTTGTTTCAGCGGCTCAACGAAGATCTGCATTTTCAAGGTTATGAAATTTGGGAATCTGGGTAGATCATCATACACATTTCGTCGCACACTTGCAAAATTAGTTCCCAGTAGTCTTATCGGATTGACGAAGCTTATCGCGCGGTAGAATGGTGACCGGGCAAAGAATGGTTCGCTACATACGAATAACAAGTGCTGTTGTAACGAGTGATAAAAGTTTAAGAAATTTAAAGCGATGAAATAGAACGCGAGCACGATAGTAATTAAAGACCTGTACAAAGAACAGTTTATAACTTGAAAGGAAGTGTGACTTATTTGTCGGCTTGGTAGTAGTAACGATGTATCTTCTACTCTGTCACACTAGGCGAGGAGATTGTTCAACTGTGGAAAACGGTGAGAATCGTCTGAAGAAAATGTGAGGGATCATCTGCCGATCAGGAGAAACATGCTTTTGGAATCTTTAATTCTCTGGATCCAGGGAACTCGGGGATCTATCAGGGGCCTTCCTGATACGCCTTTTTATGACTCTATAGCACTTGCCGTGTTCGATGAAGAATGGGATAGAGTAACATAGTGTGCCGATGCGCTTCTTCGGAGATTCGGTGTTTGTCTTGTAGCAAACCTCTGAAGTGGGAATCCAGATATCTCTCAAAGTAATTGAAATCCCATATGAGAGCTGAAATGGAGGCTTCCAGAGCCGAAAGAATATTATTATTTATGGTGTGGAGGACGCTCGCTACTTTTACTGTTATACTGTTGTCACAGTGTTGTTATCCGTGTGGACAGAGATATCAAATTCTGACAGCTCGGTGCAGAAAAACATCCAGCTTTCCCGCGATTACCAAATCCAAGAACGACTGCGTCTCGACAAATCAAATGCCATCAAAATCAGTGTCACTGAACTTGAGGAACATCAGGAAAATCAGTGTCACAGGTTCTCGTCTCTGTTATTATTTAACGTGCTGCTCCAGGGAACGTGTCTCGCGTTATAATCACTACCGAGGATGAAAAAATTGTATCTCACGGATATAGTTTTTCGAAAAGCGCGTCTCATTCCGCGGCAAGGACGTTGTAATGAGACACAAGCTTAAGAGCCTGCATCGTAAATAGAATAAACAGAATATATGAAATGCCGCGTTTTGTTTACCGGGTTTATCGTGACAACTGAAAGTTCCATTTTCCCCCTGTCTGTACGGTTAGTGATTATCGCTTCAAAGTTAAATGATATTCTTATCGGAATGAATAAAATGATAAAGCGGTTCCGCCCCCGAACTTCGAGTTCAGACGGTCACACACTTTCGAAACGAAAACCCTTGAAATACACCTTATGCCTCTCCGTGACCTTCGTCTTTGGCAGCAGGACCACCTCAAGCGAATGATCTTGCAGGGGCTGCAGCAGTAGTAACTTACGATTATTAGAGACAAGCGGGTTAGTATTGAATTTCGCAATTGCGAAATTTGTTAGACGTCTAAAGTCACTTGTGATAAATCTGTCAGAGTTTATCCATCTTAGCGACAACGTGTTCATCTTCGTCAAATGAACATGGAACAATTCCTTGAAAACGTCTATGCTCTCCATCAGGTTCACCATGTTGTCCATACTCATCGTGCGCTCTACTCAGTCAAGCGATTACTTTGATCAGGAGGATTTTACTTTACTCTTCTTCCGCTCTCTGTCATTTCAGCACACTTCTTGATTTCTAAATGAATCGAGTATCTTCTGTATAGGACCTGACTTCCTGTTCTTCGTTGGCTGGGTCACAATTGTATATCTATTTATGGGGCATAATTTCAGAGCGTGATCGCCCAACACACTTTACGCACCGTATTCTACTCTTTTATCGTTGCAGTTCATCCGAAATCGGTTGTTCGAGTTCTTGCGTTGTAGTCTGTCGGATTTCCTGTATATTTCTCGTGTCACTATCTTACGGGGCATATAGTGCCTCTGGAACCGACTCATTATCATACTTCCAAGGGATAGTTTCATGATAAACGTGTCGAATTTGTTATTGTTTTGTTGAAGATGCTTAGTTTCGAATTTGTCTAGTTTAACAACTTTGACCTGAATGATATTAAAACTAGTTCTTCGAAGACGGGAAATGGTCCTCACACATACTTTTTATGATGACATTTATATGGTTCTCCACCTGTGGTATGAATGTAAAGAACTTCACTCTTCCAGTTTTCAACGTGTTCTACGTGATTTCAAATTAATCGTTGGGTCTGCGCACCCATTATTCCTCTTGTTCGTAGGTATAGCAACAGCGCAATCTGCAACTTTATCTCCCCTGTTCGATGTCTGGGGAACTTGAATGTATTAATTTTCCCCGTATCCGAAATCTGTTTGATAATTCTAGTTCTTGAGAGACTGATATATGGACCAAATTTGAGCAATAAAAATAAATTTGAAATACACTTATTGTCAGAAGTTGAGAAACATTGTGATCACTTGGAGATTACTATGTATTTTTTATTTTTTGAAATACATTGGACGTAATTAAAAATAGTGTAAGAAGATAACAGTGTATATATGAAATCGCAATCATATACGTTTTTTTCGGTTAAACTCGTGTAAAATTAATATTGAATCGGGAAATTTTGCGATAAAAGTTAAGAAATATATATTGCTCGTATCATATAATTACTTGTAACAACAAAAAAATAATCTAATAAGATTTTCTATATTCCAATGCATAGAACGGAACTTCTCGCATGATGTGTAGATTACCTGCCTTAATATTGTCTCCCTTGATAAATTCGAAACGGAGAGAAGTGATTAATTTTGTCTATTTTCATCTTAGCGCTCTTAATAAATCATAAAAATTATTTATAATTTTGTCATATTCCGTATTAATGGAGTTAATATTATGAATTATTTGTTAATGATGTATATCGAGTTAATAAACATGATTAATTATCCACTCGAAAAAAGAAACAGACTTATAAATATATCTGTTTTCATTAAAGTAAATAAAATGTCATCACATTTGTATTGGATCGATCATCGATGATCAATGCCACCAAAATTTCCTCGAATAATAATCTGTACAAAAGAAACCAAAACATTAAAATGTTTAAATAATAGAACAAATTAATTCAAAGTGAACCAATTTTTGATTGCTTTCGAAAGATTGAGCTGCTGCCAAAGTTGAACCGAAAGAGCTCTTGCTGGCAAAAGAGAAAGCACAAATGTTCCATCACAATAGTTTATTGATAATAAAAGGTACATAAAGATGGGTAACAGTTCCCTTTCGACCGCCGAAGAGTGCAGACGTGTTCCTAGTGACCAGTGAGGTTAAAGAAAAGGGACGACCTACCGTTGAAATCGGACGAGCAAAGCAGTGTCCCCGCAAGTGCGACAAGCGGGGAAAGCAAATGCAATGCAACGGGTACCACCACTCAGGATATCGAATAACGGCGAAACATATGCCATAAACAAAGCTACTGATGCTCGCGAATGCACAGTCACAAATGAGACAGATATGGAAGCCTCACAAACGAGTGATGAGGTAAACGCCACCAGCAGTGAGCTGTCACAGCAGAACGAGGATTGGAGGGTTGTAACCCCCAGCAAAAAAAGAAGAATAACCATAAATAGAACAGAAAGACAACAATGGCTACAAGAAATTCCTCTGCAAAACTCCTTTAGCGCACTGCCACTAGAGAAGGAATCAGACCAAACTGATAAACCAATAACGCACAATCCCAAACCACCACCAATATATATTGACGCGCAAATAATAGACCCCCTCTTGGAACTGCTAAACAACACGGCAGGCAAAGAGAACTATAGAATTAAACAATTAACACTGGACCAAGTAAAAGTACTAACCAACACACCAGAAACTTATAGAAAAGTAGTAAAAATACTAAAAGATAAAAACGCCGGATACCACACATACCAACTAAAAACCGATAAAAGCTACAAGGTAGTAATCAGAGGATTACACCCAAGGACAAATACAAGATACATAGAAGAAGAACTAGCCAAACTTGGCCACCAGGTAAGACTAATAAATAACATCACAAAATATGACACCAAACAACCACTACCGCTATTCCTAGTTGAACTAGAACCGAATATAAACAACAAGTCAATATTCGAAGTAAAACAAATCCTAAATACAATAATAACAATTGAACCACCAAGACACAAAAAAGACATACCACAATGCATGCGGTGCCAACAATATGGGCACACAAAAAATTATTGCAATAGAAACCCGGTGTGTGTTAAATGCGCAGAAAAACACATAACAACTAACTGCCCATACAAGGGAAAAATAAAAGAAGTAAAGTGCTACAACTGCAGCGGAAATCACCCAGCTAGTTACAAAGGATGGAAAAGATGGCGGCATGCGAACAGGACGCGTGTATATCGCTCCCGGAACAGTGACCAATATCTCTGGCAAACCAAAGAATTCGGTCAAGGAACGAGTACCCAAGTGAAGTTCAAGTGCTTCATGATAAAGTGTGCAAAGTTTCGGGGAGTTTGCTGCGAAAGACGTAAGAGGCAAAAGAAAGTTTGTGTTGTGCTGTGCCTGGAGGTTAGGACCACGTGCACGCCAAACTAGCGCGCGCGCAGCCCACCAGCGCCGCTACGCCGGACGCGGCGCGAAACGCCAACAGGATGGAGGCTTCGGAGGAACCTCCAAGAAGAGTCACAAGGAGCTCACGGAAAACCACGGATGGGTCGGAGAGCACCTCCCTCACTCCGGCCACGGCGACAAGAGGACCCCGGACACAAGCGAGGTCCGACGACGAAGAGTCGGTCGCCTCGCTCGCGTCGACGGCACCCAGTGGGAGAAAAAGGCGACTCACGCCGACAACCCCGGAGGAACCCGAAGAGCTGGCGACGGCTGTAAGAACGAGCCCGGCGGCGGACGCCAACGCCGTTGTCGATAGAAACGTCGCAGAAATAATACTCATCGCGACGACAACGCCCAGCCTGGAGGAAACGGTCGCGAGGAGGCTACGGGATGCGGCGAATCAGCTCTCCGCCGCATGGAAGAACAAATCCCCGATGAAGACGGGGCAAACACACCGGAGCAGCACCGCGGCTGCGAGGCCCGCGGACGAGAGACAAACCGCGTTAGAGGAGGAGGTCGCAGCCCTTCGCGAAGAACCACCCAGAAGGGTTGCCTGCGCTCATGAGTGCCCGCGGTGCGGTTTCGCGACCCCCAAGTCGGGCCCCCCCGCACCGGAGGACAAGAGCGACAGAGAGCGCATTGATGCCCTGGAGAGGACGTGCAAGGAGCTCCAGTTGACCATAATGAGGGACATCGAGGAGCGATCCGGGGACCGACGTCCACGTACCCCCGAACCCCGACACCAGGCGGACGACCCCGCCACCCGCCAAACCACACAAACAACGGTGCTCCGGAGGGAGCAAGAGAGTGGTGAATGGAGAGTGGTGGAAAGGAAAAAGAAGAAGAAGGAGAAGAAGACGGGGAAGACGGCTGCCTCTGGAGAAGAGGCGAAGAAAGGACGGCACGAAAGCTCGACGGGCACACCGAAACCGAGCGCCGCCGTCCCCACAACGAGGAAGGGATCAACACAGGCACCAAGAGTGGCCACGCTCCCCCGCCCCCAGCGAACATCGGCGGTGTCAATAACCCTGAACAAGGGAGCGAAGGCGTCATACGCCGAAGTACTGGCAACGGCCAAACGAACGATCCCGCTTGCGGAGATCGGCGCAACGGCCGTCCGCATGAGAAAAACGACGACGGGAGCCATCGTCGTAACGGTCCCCAAGGACAAGAACCGGGAAAAGGCGTTGCTGCTGGCGGCGCGCCTAGCCGAGGAATTGGACCCGACCGAGGTAAGAGTTGCAGCTCCACAAAGGATGGCGGAGCTGAGAATCACCAGGATAGACATCGCGACCGGCAAGGAAGAGCTCCGGCAAGCGCTGGCCTCAGCAGCAGGATGCGGCGTTGCGGAGGTGCAAGTCGGTGAGATTCGCACCACCAGAGACGGTCTCGGGTCGTCCTGGATAAAGTGCCCGGCGGCTGCAGCACGGAAATTGGCCCAGGCGGGAAAACTCCCACTGGGTTGGTCCATCCTGAAGATCATAGCCATCCCGAAGAGGCCCCTACAATGTTACAGGTGCCTCGAACTGGGGCACGTGCAAGCAACCTGCACGTCCACCGTGGAGCGAGGGCACCTGTGCTACAGGTGCGGCAAAGCCGGACACCGGGCCAGAGACTGTCCCGCCCCTGTTCCCAAGTGCCTCCTGTGCGAGTCGCTCGGGGCCCCCGCCAACCACAGAATGAACGGGGTGGCATGCGCTCCCCCGAGAATTAAGAAGAGACGACCCGTCCGCGAGCCAGCTGCGGAAGGAACACCAGGAAGCACCGCCGACAAAATAACGGTGGATGGCCGGGAGGAGGCCACGGAGCAGAAATAACAAGATCCAACGCATCCTCCAGTGCAACCTGGGAAGGTCTAGACGGGCGCAAGACCTGCTCTCCCAGACCATCCGAGAAAGCGAAGTCGCCCTCGCGGTGGTGGCCGAGCCGTACCGCGTCCCTGACGCCCCCAACTGGGTCGGGGACCTGGATGGATTGACGGCCGTCACCTGGACACCAGCCTTGGGTGCCTCCGGCGTCCTGCTCGACCGCGGCAACGGCTATGTCGCGGTCGAGTGGGCTGGAATAGCGGTGGTGACGGTCTACGTTTCACCCAACTGCGGCCCGGCCGCCTTCGGGGACTTCCTGGACAGGGTTGGCGAGTGCGTCAGAAGATGCCGACCACGCCAGGTACTCGTCCTCGGCGATTTCAACGCCCGCTCGACGCAATGGGGAAACGCTGTGACGAACCCCCGAGGAAGATGGCTGACCGACTGGGCCGCGGGTCTCGGGCTCCTACTGGTAAACAAGGGCTCGGCGAGCACCTGCGTGGCGTGGAGAGGATCCTCCGTGGTCGACATCACGTGGGCTACCTCGGCGCTGTACCCGAGGATCCGCAACTGGAAAGTGGCCGAGGGGGTCGAGACCCTGTCTGACCACCTCTACATATTGATGGAGGTGGCCACCAAGAAGAACACCAACGACGACGCCCGAAGAGGAGCGGGACCCCCCCGCCCACCACCGCCGAGATGGCGACTGAAGGCAAGGGACAGGGAGATGCTGCGGGCTGCAGCCATCGTTTCTGCCTGGAGCTGGGACGCCCGTAGGACGACCACGCTGGAAAGCGTCGACAAGGAGGCAGAAAACCTCCGAAGATACATGAGCGACGCATGCGACGCCTCGATGCCTCGCGCCGCGCTGGAAAGAGGACGCGACCGCCGCGGCGTACACTGGTGGACGCCGGAGATTGCGGAGATGCGAGCGAGCTGCGTTCGGGCCCGCAGAAGATTCCTAAGGGCTCGTCGTCGCAGGAGGACACGCGACGAGGAAGAGATCACCCGCTGCTACGAAGCCTACAGAGAGGCGAGGCGCACCCTCCAGCGGGAGATCAAGATCGCGAAAGCTCGGTCCTGGACGGAGCTCATCGAAGCGGTCGAATCCGACCCGTGGGGGCGGCCGTACAAAGCGGTGACAAGGAAGCTGCGACCCTCGGCCCCCCCGCTGACCGCAAACATGGACCCGGAGCTGCTAGAAAATGTCATCGGGACCCTGTTCCCGCGGGCAGACAACGACGCGAGGCAGCCAGGGCCACCCCTCGCCTCCTCCAGCGACGAGACGGTGCTGACGGCAGAGTGGAACGAAGAGCTGCGAGTCACCGAAGAAGAGCTCTCCGAGGCGACAAAGAGAATGGCATCCCGGGACGCGGCGCCGGGCCCGGATGGAATCCCGGGCCGAGTCTGGGCGGAGACGATGGACATCATGGCTCCCCGTCTACAACATCTCTATACGAGATGCCTAAAGGAAGGCGTTTACCCCCGGACGTGGCGAACGGCAAGATTGGTCCTGCTACGGAAAGAAGGTCGTCCACTGGACTCGCCGTCCGCGTACAGGCCGATATGCCTGCTAGACGAAGTGGGCAAGCTGCTGGAGCGGATAATCGCCGCCCGTCTGGAAGCTCATATGTCGAAACAGGTGCCCGGTTGGCACGACAGCCAATTCGGATTTCGCCGGGGCCGCTCGACGGTGGACGCGGTGATGCGGGCGAGGTCCATAGCGGAAGACATGGTCTCCCGAGGGGGGATGGCGCTGGCGGTCTCCCTGGATGTCACGAACGCCTTCAACACCATCCCCTGGGCTAGGATCGTAGAGGCTCTGCGGTACTTCGAGGTACCGACGTACCTCGTCAGGGTCATCCAGGCGTACCTCAGCGACCGGTGGATCACATACACCGGGAGGAGCGGAGAAGAAAGAAGACAGGTGGAGCGCGGCGTACCGCAGGGTTCGGTGCTGGGACCTATACTGTGGATCACTGCCTACGACTCCGTCCTCCGATGTCCGATGCCCCCGGACACGGGCATGGTATGCTACGCGGACGACACCTTGGTCCTGGCCGGGGGACGCTGGTGGCACGAGGCCGCGGACCTCGCGAGTGACGCCGTGGAGTGCGCCGCACGCGCCATTCAGAGGCTCGGCTTGAGCGTGTCGCCGGCCAAATCCGAGGCCCTGGGGTTCTTCGACCACCATCACAGAGGACCCCCCCCCTCCTGGACTGTCCGTGACCATCAACGGAGAAGCGGTCCCGGTGGGGGACCGGATGAAGTACCTGGGTCTCACCATCGACAGCAGATGGACGTTTGGACCACACTTCGAGCTCCTGGTCCCGAGGACGACGGCCGCAGCCAACGCCTTATGCGGCCTACTACCGAACATCGGCGGAGCAGGACTGGGAGTCCGCAGACTCTACGAGGGAGTGATCCGGTCCCGAGTCCTCTACGGGGCCCCCGTATGGGCCGAGGACCTGATGGCGAATCGCCGCAGCCGGACCCTGCTGAGGAGGATTCAAAGGACGACCGCCATCCGCATAACGAGGGGATACAGGACCATGTCCTACGAGTCGGCGACGGTGCTGGCGGCGTCCCCCCCGTTCGAGCTGCGGGCCCTTGCGCTCCGACGGGCGTACTTACACCTGAGGGCCCCGCGCGCAGACGGACGTACGACGACGCCGCCGTCCGACGACCGACCAGCCCCGGACGTCCGAGTGGAGGCGAAGTTGGAGATCTGGGAGCGGTGGCGCTCCCAACTGACCGAAGAGGACGCCGTGCGGCCGCACCGCGCCGTTCGCGCCGTGCTTCCCAATTGGGAAGCCTGGAGAGACCAAGGCGGGATCCCGCTGACCTTCAGGATGACGCAGCTGCTCACGGGACACGGAGTCTTCGGCGAGTATCTGCTAAGGATCCGGCGGGAGGTGACCTCCATCTGTCACCACTGCAAAGAAGAGGAGGACACGGCGCAACACACGCTGGAATCTTGTCCAGCGTGGGCAGAACCGCGCCGCGTCCTACGGCTCGACATCGGCGAGAGATTAGCCCCAGAAGCGATCGTCAAGGCCATGCTCAGGGGCCATCAGGAGTTCAACGCCGTCCGCACCTACTGCGAGCAAGTGATGCTGGCGAAGGAGCGAGCGGAGAGAGATCGGAAGAGAACGCGCGATCCTGCGAGATCATCGCGCCAAAGAAACTCAATACGCCACAGGGACGCGGCACTGTCGCCGCCCTAGCAGCGTCAAACTAGGAACGAGGCGTTAGGGGGTGTGGTCCCCCCCTAGCGACCCAACATAGACCGGGATGCCTCCCCAATAAACAGCTGGGAGAAGACGACGAGGAGCGACTCTCCTGGTAGCAATTGTAAAAAAGAGCCCGAGGACGCTTCCACCAATCGTCGGGACGACCACCGTGGAGTTTTAGTCGGTAGGAGTCCGACACTACTCTGCTGTTGCGTGCAACAGCGAGTGTCCATGAGGATTTCTCCACGTACGAAAAAAAAAAAAAAAAAAAAAAAAAGCTAGTTACAAAGGATGCCCAGCCAGAAAAATAATTCAACGAAAACTATTTCCGCCGCCTCGAAGCAGAACAATCAACATCCAGCACACTCAACAAAACAGTGCAGAAACAGAGACACCAACAAACACACAACACACAATAAATAACAATCACAACAACATCATTACCACTGGTGGTCGGAGCTACGCGCAAGCAACCAAGCAAATAACACCCGCAGTCAACCAAAACCAGAACAATAACATCAACGAAGACACAGAAATCAAAGAACTACTAAAACAATCCATCAAAAACACCGAAGAGATAACGAAACTGATAAGAGAACAAAACGCAGCAATCATACAACAATCCCAACAAATCACAGCCATGCTACAACTGCTATCAAACATGCTAAGTAAAAAGTAATAACGGATATACTTAAAATAGCAGCATGGAACTCTAACGGCCTACAAAAAAGGGCCCTAGAAACTAAAACATTCTTATACCACAACAACATAGACATACTACTCGTATCAGAAACGCACTTCACAACAAAAAGCTATATAAAAATACCGTACTACACCATATACGAAACCAAGCACCCCTCAGGAAAAGCTCACGGAGGGACCGCAATAATAATAAAGAACGAAATCAAACACCACCTACACAGTCAAGTCAATAAAGAACATATACAAGCAACCACCGTTACCGTGCAAACCAGCAACAACCATCTACAGCTGTCAGCAGTATATGCACCACCGCGACACAAAATAACAACACAAATGTGGGAAGAATACTTCCAACAATTAGGCGACAAGTACATCGCAGCAGGAGACTACAACGCAAAGCACATAACATGGGGATCAAGAATCATCACACCTCGAGGTAGAACCTTGGAAAAACACATTAGAAAAAACAACCTCAATATACTATCCACAGGAAGACCGACATACTGGCCGACAGACCTGAGCAAAACCCCTGACCTACTTGATTTTGCAGTCACAAAGGGACTAAACAGAAATAAAATAAATATAGCACCCAGCCTCGAGCTAAGCTCCGACCATACACCTATAATAATTACATACAGTAATAAGCCAATACATTACAACACCCCAGAGACACTATGTAACAAATCCACCAAATGGCAAACCTTCAAAGAAATAATTGAGAGCAAAATCAACTGCAACATCCCATTGAAAACGCCTGAACAAATTGAGCAAGCAGTAAAAACAATAACAGAAATCATACAAGAAGCAGCGCGGGCAACCACTAAACCCGAACCTAACGTTGGACAATCAAAACCAATCCCACCAGACATTCTCGAGAAAATTAGAGAAAAAAGGAAAGCGAAAGCAAAATGGTAAAAACTTAGAACAAAAGAAAACAAAAAACAACTAAACAAACTTGCAAAGGAAATAAAAAACAAAATAAAAGAACACAACAACAACGAATTCACAAAGTTCATAGAATCACTATCTGCACACGAGAACTACAACTACTCACTATGGAAAGCCACAAAAAAAATAAAGAAAACAACAAAACCAGCCCCAGCAATCAGAAAAGAAGACAACACATGGGCAAGAAGCAACGAAGAGCAAGCCGAAGAGTTTTCTAATCACTTATACAACACATTTACACCACACAACATCAACAACAGCAACCACAATCGACATACAGACGACGACGAGTCAACCACTAGCACCGCAACTGACAAGCAATACACCATACCAAAAACAACAGCACAAGAAATCAGAAACATAATCGAAAAAACAAAAAACAACAAGGCACCAGGAATCGATCTAATCAATGGCAAAATCTTGAAAAACCTTCCACCAAAAGCGATACGACTAATCGCTATAATATTCAATGCAATATTAAGAATCCAATACTATCCCAAACCATGGAAACTAGCACAAATCATAATGTTACCCAAACCAGGCAAAGACCCACATGAAACAACATCATACAGACCAATATCACTGCTACCTGCGCTCTCCAAAATATTAGAAAAAGTAATATACGCCCGATTAAAACCAATAATAGAGAAGGGAAAAATAATACCGGACCACCAATTTGGATTCAGAAACAAACACTCCACCATAGAACAAACGCACAGGCTGGTCAACGAAATAATACACGCAATAGAAAACAAGCAATATTGTACAGCCCTATTCATGGACATAGAAAAAGCATTCGATAAAATAAACCACGAAAGACTACTAAAAACAATTAAAAAACAATTCCCGGAACAAATATACAAATTAGTAAAATCATATCTAACCAATAGAACCTTCACAATAAAAATCAAGGACGCATACTCCGAAGTCAAAGACATCAAAGCAGGGGTTCCGCAAGGAAGCGTCCTAGGACCTATATTATACACACTATACACGGCCAACATACCAACAACTACCAATAGCAAAATATTAACATTTGCGGACGACACAGCCGTACTAGTCAGGCACACCAACCCTGAAACAGCAGCCACAATACTACAAAATCACGTAACAAAAATAGAAAAGTGGCTAAAAGACAAACAAATTAAAGCTAACCCGAACAAATGCAACCACATCACATTCACATTGCGAAAACAGACAACACCAAACATCTTCCTGAACGGGACGCAAATAACACAAACAAAGCAAGTCAAATACCTTGGACTACACATAGATGCACACCTCACATGGAAACAGCATATCAAAGCAACAATAAACAAAATACAGACAGCAAGGAGACAAATGCACTGGCTAACAAGCCGAAAATCCAAACTAAGCATGGAAAATAAACTAAAAGTATACAAAATAATAATAAAACCGATATGGACATACGGAATTCCACTATGGGGAACAGCAGCAAAGAGCCATATAACAAAAATAGAAACATTACAATCAAAAATACTCAGAACAATAGTAAACGCCCCATGGTACGTCAGAAACGAGGACATCAGGAAAGACCTGGGAATACCAACGGTCAAGGAAGAGATAATAAAAACGGCAAAAAAACACAAAGAAAGAATGGAAACACACCCGAACCAGCTAGCAGCGGAAACAAACAACACAGCAAACACTACAAGAAGACTAAAAAGGAAGCACCCAATAGACCTCATAAAGATATAACCTAAGATGGCACCCCGCTGGGGGTAGCCACGCACATGCTACATTTATTTTTATTTTTTTTTATACTCAACAGGATATAACACTTTACCAAATGTCCTACTGGACAAATTGTAAAAGCCAATGAACTAATAAAAAAAAAAAAAAAAAGATGGGTAACGTTTTATTTTACTTTTTTTGTATACAATTTATTTTACATATTTGATGAAATAAGCGTTCGATGAGAACTTGTCGAACTGCAAACCCTTCTTCTAATTGTCAGTATACTAAATTGGTTGGAACGTCTTCGTATTTGTCGTGTGAATCATCGTCCTCGGGAAATTTCGCGAAATTTCAGAGCAAGAGCAGCAAATTTTCATTTCCATCTTCGTATCCCCGATCCACGACTAACCAACGCATTTTACCTAAGGTTAATATAGATATATAGAATTTCAAAATAGATTGAACCGCACGCTATATAAATTGAATAAACATACAATACGATTAAATACATATTTCGTAAAATTGAAATTGGGAAAGATTAAATTAAACTTTTATTTTTGCTTTGTTTGCACTTTTTGATAAGAAGTCATAGAAGATTTTCTTATTTTACAAGGACTTTTCCATGCAAATGGAGACGCGACCTTAAGATTAAGATTAATTTCCCGAAGATTAGAAGTAACGCACGTTTGACTATTCTACGAGTTGCCACAGCAGCATAAATCAAACCATGGCTGGTCACTGAAAAACAAGGTGTTTAATGCGTGGTTTCCCTTCTTCTCCAGAGATTTCAGAAATCATCTATAATACAACTTTCACAGTGTATGGTCCGGCTCCTGAAGATCGACTACTAATTAGAAACAATACGGATACACGTGTTACAATTTTATTGCACGAATTATGCTAACTTTCTGTATTGCTGTTGCAGTTTTCTCAATGATACCTTCGGTTTCCATTTCAGGATCTTTAAAGCGTCTTCTATCTGATTAAATTCAAAAGGCGCAAATTTCCACGAATCAATTCTTTAGCTTTCAGATTGGCCAGGTGCGAATTTGAAGTAGTATTTTGCATTACATTTTTATGCTTAACGCGCAATCTACAGTTTTTATAAATCTCATGCTAGCGGACACGGAGGAGATTATAAGTGCAATTTTGACAACGAGGCGCAATGTATAATTTCATTACAGAGTGTGGAATGATGGATATCTTGGTAGGTGTACGCACCCCCTCCCCCAAATAGATGAAACCATTTAAGTTTAAGTTAAACGACTGCCTATGACTTGCATTTTTTGATTCTACGCATTGAAAGTTATTAAATTGCAATAAAACAGAAAACAATACAGAAGACGATAGTTTAGACACTAACGACAATGGCCTCAGGAACGATAACGAATCCGCGATCAACGGGACGCCAGGTGTACTTTATCTCAAAGTCTAAGTCTGACTCGGCGTACTCTCCGTAACACAAGGTTATTCACTGAAGGCACTAGCGAACTGGCTAATGAGAGCTCAGAAAAAAGAATGACTTCCCATCGCGGTGACGCTGCAGAGGAAAACTATGATGGGGTGTGTCCAGGGGCACGAGGTCATCGGATTCGTCAAGGAAGGTCCTCGTTCGGGAAGTGAGGGAAATGGACGTTGCTGTTAATTGGTTAATTTCAATGTTGGTGTTTAGAGAAAGATGCTAGCCGCCCTTGAGAGAGAGGGAGTTGCTAGCGGGAAGCGTCGTTCGTAGAAGCAGCAGATTTCCTTTATCTTTCCGCAGTAGGTGACAGATTTAGCGACTGTTCGGATAAAAGCTGTTTATCCGTTTGAAGTTTTGTTTCTACGACCATTTAAAGCGAAGGAAAATAGAGCAGTACCCCAGCGGCAACATCTACACCAGCAATTAGAACTATTCCGACGTCATCAACAACAAAATAAAGAAGTGTGTGACCGTGATAGCTCTGCAGATAACTTCCGTCATCGCGAATCCACGATGTTCCCACTTCATTGGATTTAGTCGACGGTTAGCCTCCAAGGTGATACTAACTTTCCTGCCCGGATATATTCGAACGTTACTTTCGTGTGCCGAGGTATTGTCCGAGTTTGAGGACAATAACAATAACAACCTGAGCTTGCTTCGACCTATGACTCCCGTGCTGCTACATCACCACCCCCCTGCCAATGATAACGTTACAATCTCGTTTCCCTGGTTTTCCGAGGTCGTTGTTATCTACCCGAAACCTGCCAGTCGAGAAATCGGACTCTTCGACCTGAGCGCGTAACGTACATGTTCCTATTGCTCCCCTCGTTGCTTTGGTTACCGTTCGGTTCGTTGTTGTTGTTAGGAACGTTTGTATGTTCTAACGGAATAAGTACGTCACGGGTTTCGGTGGTTTTTTCTTCGAGGTCTTCTCAGGTACTCGTAGGCTGGCTTTAACCGATCTACGGAGACCGTTACGTTTCGGTTATTTACACGAATGGTGAAAGTCTTTTCGCCTCTTGTTAGGACTTTGTAAGGCCCGTCGTAAGGTGGTTGTAACGGACCTCTAACCGCGTCGCGTCGCAAGAACACGTACGGCGAAGATTTCAACTCCCGAAATACGAATATTTTTCTTTCGTCGTGTCGTGTGACTGGCTGCGATCTGACTTTCTACATCCGTTCTTTTAGCCGTGCCGCGAAGTCGGTATGGGTTTCCTGTTTTGTGGGTAAGAAGAACTCTGCCGGCAGTCGTATGCCGGTGCCGTAGATCATTTCGGCTGCCGTTGCGTTCAGGTCCTCCTTGACGGCGGTTCTTATGCCTAATAGGACTATGGGTAGTATTTGGACCCAGTTGCTCGTATCGTGGCACTTGATTGTTGCTTTTAGTTGTCGATGCAGGCGCTCTACCATCCCGTTGGACGCGGGGTGGTAGGTTGTCGTGCGCAAATGTTTGATGCCGAGCAACCGACATAATTCATTGAATAGATTAGATTCGAACTGGCGCCCTTGATCGGTTGTTATTTTTGCGGGTACGCCGAAACGAGCTATCCATGTGGAGAGGAGTGCTGCAGCAACGGTTGTTGCTTCCATATGGACAATGGGAATGGCTTCGGGCCAACGCGAAAAACGATCGATACACGTTAGACAATATCGGTAACCCTGCGAATATTGCATCACGATAATGTCTACGTGTATGTGTTCGAATCGTCCGGCTAGTTCTCTGAAAGTTTCGACGGGTGGGGATACGTGTCTGGTGACTTTACATTGTTGACACGAGATACATTGTCGTGTCCAATTTCGGCAATTTTTGTTTACGCCTGGCCAAACGAAACGCGACGTCACCAGTTTTTGCGTGGCACGTATCCCTGGATGGGAAAGTCCATGGAGTGAATTAAATACGTCGCGTCGCAAGGGTTTCGGTACGTACGGTCTGACGATGTCGCCTGATACGTCGCAATATATTTCTACGTCGTGTTCAGGGACACGGATTTTCTTCAAGCGTAACGCAGATGTATCGGAATTGATAATGTCGCGTAGTTCATCGTCGTTTTCTTGCGCGGCGGCGACAAAGCGTCGGCTACATTGTTGTCGAGCCCTTTTATGTAACGTATGTCGGTGGTGGTGAACTGTCCTATATAATCCAAATACCGGAATTGTCGCGGCGAACATTTGTCCGAGTTTTGGTTGAACGCGTAGGTGAGTGGTTTGCGATCTGTGAAGATAATATAATTTCTCCCTTCTATTGCGTGTCGGAAATGCTTGACCGCGGTGTACATGGCAAGTAGTTCACGATCATACGCGCTATATTTTCGCTGCGCGGAGTTTAAAGATTTAGTGCTAAAGCCTAACGGCTGCCAGGAGTCATTGACGCGTTGTTGCAGCACCGCTCCTACTGCAAAGTCGGACGCGTCTACTGTGAGGCTAACGGGCGCGCCCGGTACCGGGTGCGCTAACATCGTGGCGTTCGCGAGGGCGCGTTTCGACTCGCGGAAACTAGCTTCGGATTGTTCCGACCATTCTGACCATTCACACACTTCTACGCTAAGTGCGATCGAATAGTTGGACTCTGTGACGTCCAACGACTGGATGCTTCACACGACTTTTCCAGTCACGGATGATCGAAGATAATGGTATTTTTGGACCGATGTCAACTTCTCATTACGGTCAATAAAAGTATTATAAAAGTATTATAATGCATATAAATATGCATATAAAAGTATTATAAAACGATTTCCATTCTTTGCTGGCACCGTCAAATTGAATCTCTGGCAACTTGATGGATATCGGTTCGGAACCAGTGTCTGACTCGCATTTTGTCGGTATCGACTGGGTTAATGATCCATTTCCCTCCATGAAGATTTTTATTCGAGTGTCCAGAGAAAGGTAATTTTTTAATGCTTTTTCTCCCTGCACGATGTCATCTTCATCGAGCTCATCTAATTCGTTTTGGACGAGTTGAAATCGTTACCACCCGTCCTCAAGTTTGGCTTGATATGATTTCAAATACCCAATCTCTTGTATGTTGCACTGTTCGTATTTGTCGATACCTTCCCTTATGACCTTTAGGCTGCTTTCGAACAGTTTATCGCGTTTTCTTCGCATGCTATTGACTTCTGCCGTGGTCGGCATGATTTATGACGTAGTTGGTATTGAAGTTGTTGGAACCTTCTATGTGTTGATTGTCCAGCTACGGCGGGACGCTGCTTGGTCGCGTTCCTCAACCAACGAGTTATACCTCTTCGAAGATGACGCTCCTGACGTCACTGACTTCCGCTGCTGGGTTTGATGTATTCACGTCGCACTGTGTGATCACTGATAAGTGCATTTTTCACTGGCACGTGATCCGGCTCGAAGGTCATAATGAGGCCAATGATGAGGCCAACGAGGAGGCCAATGACGAAGACGTAGACGAGTACTCTCTATCCAATGGATAACTCACCCTGATTCTTCTTTCTAACAGTGTCTGATAATTTCGGAGCCAATTGAATCTGGATAGGGTGTAGATTCCATGTCATCAGTGCTAACCTCCCAAAGAGCAATTAATATTTTCTTCATAATTAGAGTTTGTAATCCTCTAAGCTTTGCTCGTTTGGATTTAACAGTTTGTGCTTCATAATGTCATACGATAGATTCAGAGTGGTTTAGTCATATCTGTAAATAGTAACGTTTTATTTTAAATATGGTAGCCATCAGATTTTTCCAAGTACAGCTTGAGCTTTCATTCTAAGCAGGCGTATGTATAATTTCTAGGTAAGTTTTTTGTTCGAAGTTATTCCCAATGTATTTTCTTCCAATCGCGGGGAGACGCGATCGCGAGGAAACGCGTCAACGGGAGTCGTAAATTCCCGTTACGATTATAACAATCGACACCACGAACAAGTCGATCCCCTTATTTCTTGTGGGATAATAGGGTGGTTGATGTGGAATAAAACTGTAATCAACAATTTTATAATAATTGTATTGTCAACAACTTCTTACACTTAAATGTTACGTCGTTTCGTAATGTATATTTGATACAGAGGATTGGTAGTTGTAGACTTGGTAGTTGAATCGTAGAAGCAGAGAGTTGATTGAACTGATGTTGTAGGAACAGTCGAGATGACTGGTCTAAGGTTGTAGGAATAGGAGGTGACTGGACCAATGAGAGGACTAGCTATCCGCTCTCATGCAATTAAGCTCGGTGTTGGGTATGCTTTTCGAACGAAGAAATCGGATTCGTTGCTCACATTTTTCGTCAGTAAATTGGTTCTAGTCAACGTTAATGAATGATGATAGGAGGAGGAAATCTCCTACCATCGTTCTAGTGGATGTCATTGTTCCTGGGAAAAACCAGTTTTTCCTTTATATAAATACCCGCTTGTTCCGTCAGGTAAATACCTGCTTTCTTCGTAATTTAATAGAGCATAATAAACCTAAAGACTTTTCTAAGAGCCAGCCATAAACCGAAAACACTTCTAGGATTCGAAATTCCTTCAGAACAAACAGATTAACTTAAGGAACAGTTATCAGTTAAGTTAAAAAGTTAAAGTTTGTGGTGGGTCCTTAGGTTTATAGAGGGTCGGACTAACGGTACATGGGCCGATGACTGGCAGGCTACGAGGGATGGCGTGCTGCTTGTTTCACGCGACATAACACCCAAATATATCATTTTATTCTTGAGTGGATGAGATTCATCAGAGGTAAACTACACGTGGCAGTTCTTAATTCTATTAATTTTTTAATCATTGTTTTGTTTCGCTTTTATGCTTTTATTAGAAGATTATAACTCCTATGAGAGGTTGCTGCATTCTCCTTTAGTTATATATATATTTCAGACAAGCTGTCACACCTCCGTTTTTTCTTAATGCTCCACACAAACCTTTTTTCTTGAAATATCAGGTCGTCGAAAAGTTTCTTTCGTTTTGGAAAGTTACGGAAATAATATACGCACAATGTTTTTTTATATTAGTTTACTAAACTACGCATAAACATAATAATAGAGATATAACGAAATAGAACATACCTAATTCAATAAAACAATATAAAGCAGAAATTGTTGTTCATCTATTATCACCTTATGAAGCGAAAGAAACTTTTCGCACAACATAATAATTCTGCAATTTGTACACTGTTATAATAATTGTCCGTGTCATCTATGTGCTCCAAATTTATAAATGGTTGCAATTAAGGGGAAAGCGGATTGTTACGTCGGCCGACTCTACGCTTAGACCGGGCCACGCGTCGCGGCCGGATGTCTTCACATCCGTCAACGTCAAGAGTTCCGAATAGAGCTTTAGATACTGAGCCTATGACGTTGAGTAGTCCGCGTTTGCTTCTATAGTGTAATAACAATTTGAGTTGATGCATTAGGTTTTGGAGATTTCTATACTTGATTTTTAGATTGTTTATCTATGGTATGTAGGCGCAAGGTGGTTTGCATTGACGGTATATTAGCACAATTACATGTTGTAATCTATTGGTTTGATCGATTGGGTCGCTAAGGTCTACTATAAGGGTGATATTTACTTGTTCATTGTACAGATAGCAATCATCTATGTGTTCTAAGAAAACGTTACTATACTATTGCTAGCAACTCTTTCTCAGTTGTAGAATAGTTTTTCTCGGGAGGGTTCAAGGTTCGGGATATGTGTTTCGACCGTTCGTGGAGAGACGTGATCGTAGGATTCGTAAATTCCCGTTACGATTAGATTGTCGCGTAAAATAAAAAAGAAATTTAAAGGGAAAAAAAACTTTATTTTTTTTTCTGTTTGTAGTGCACTTGTGAGCTCTAGGCGTGACTGTTTAAGACTGAGACTCTTGCAGCTTGACTTTCGGCGGAATAGGATTCCTTTTTCTTTGTCACCCCTCAATATCCCCACTGTCCACGCGTTTTTTAGGCGTCCACGACCGTTGCCCAATATGCCTTTTTCTGGAATATTTGGCGAAAGGACCGTTGGGATATTGAGGGTTCATTAGGTACCTGACTTCGGCGACACACATTGTCACCGAGTGCCCCCCACATCTTTGTTTCTGTCATCAGCCTATCGGTTCCAAGCTGCTGCAGGTTCTCTGATATGGACTGGGATGCGGCTAATGTTACAGTAGCCGCAGTCACGGGATAAACGTTTTACCATTGAGAACGGATAGAGTGTCCGGATGCCATCCCTATGCTCACTCATGCCAAGCCACTTGAAATCTCCCCATCTTGGCGCCTTATTCAGAAGGACTTCGTCTGTGACATTTCGTCCGTCACAAGATAATCGACGCCAGGAACTAATCGATCCCCTTATTTCTATTATCTTTATTCAAACACTTATTGACTAAAGATATATAAATTAGCAAGGTATAGTTAAGAATGCTAGATAACGTTACAGTGTGAAGAAATTATCGATACATTTTTTCAACGTCGCCTGTAAGAACGTATTGATGAGAACGAGATCTCAGGAGAACGAAAAATAAGTCATCTTGCAGTTTTGGTCCCGTATGAAGTATATCGTTCAACGAAACTCCGGTGGTGCTTGGTGCAGATCCGTCAAACACGACTCGCAGTTTTGTAGTTTGGTTGTACTCTTTATATCCATCCAAAATATCCATCGTCAGTGGAATGGTCCGTGGTGATCTTCATCATGTATCCTAATTCCAAGTATTCTTGTATTACTGTATGATAGTCGGCTTCGAATTGTTTGTCTCGTTGGAATAGAGAGAAGAAAGATGCGAATCGCTTCATCGCCATAGCTTTAGAGAATCCAAGCGAAGGAGTTGTTTTGTTAAATGGGAGAGCGACAATGTATTGCCCTTTCGTTGATGTGTTGGACGTGATTTCGGAAGTGTTCCTCGCATTGTCATTCTGCCTCTGAAATGTGTAAAGTGGGCGGTCCTTCGTCGATTTCCCAAAAGCGGGCGAGGTCCGCCTGTAAAGCCGTCGTGGAGGCGTGAAATGTGTGTGCTGGTGATTGCGAGGTTGGGCTTCCCCCCCCCCCCCCCCCCGATGACCTATCCGAATCGCATTTTTTGCAGATGCAAGTCGGGCCCATTTGAGTGATTGATGTCAAGTTGACCGACACAGTGATGCTAGTGTTGGTCCAGCGCTCAATAAGATTTCGATCGAAGCAGATCTATGGAACCTTGGATCGGTTAGTTGGAGATTCCTAAGTAATTTATAACGTTGAGCAATCTGGGACCCAAGTCGATATAGTTGGTATGATTAGCTGCAGCGGGAGGCTGCGTGGTTGCGTTCTTCAACCACCGGGTTTGCCTCTTGACAGCCCCTGACGTTACTGACTTCGCTGAAATGGCAACGCTTGTGCTGCTGGTTATGTTGGATTCGCGTGGCACTGTATGGTAGTGGATGTCAATGGTGTACACTTTTCACCTGCCACTGAATCCGGCTCGAAGGACCAAAGTGTTTCGACCGTTCGCGGAGAGACGCGATCGAGAGAAAGCACGTCAACGGGAGTCGTAAATTGTCGATTACGATTAGATAATCGACGCCACGAACTAAATCGATCCCCTTATTTCTGTTACGATAATAGGGGTGGTTTAATTGAGTTTACACTGAATTAACAGCATAAACTAAGGTTTATTCAAACCACTTATTGACTAGAGATATACAAATTGACAAAGTACAATTAAGTTTCGATTGTTAGATAACGTTACAGTGTGGAATGCGCGACGTTAGTTAGGTGATGACGGTTCAAAAAATGTGTAACGACTGACATTCTGTGAAGATGATGCTGCGGAGGAAGGCTTGCAATGGGTGGATCGAAGGACACGGAAGATGCTGATTTACTAGGAATGTTTTCATTGAGGGAGTGAGGGAATAGACTTCGCTGTCAATTGCCTAACTTTCTAGGTTGGTGGGTGAAGAAGGGTGCTAACCGACCCCGAGAGGAAGTGGCTAGTGGGATGCATCATACGTGAAAAAACTAACTTTCCCCTATCTTCTCCCGGATGGAGTATCCCTGGAAGTATCTCGCTCCCACAACTTATTAGTGAATCGCCAATGAGGAAATGACCGGGAGTGAGGACTAGGAGATTGTTTGGATTGGTGAATATTGGCCTCTATTTCAATTGTGAGAGTATTAAACTGTTCAAAGGTGAGAAGCTCGTTGCCAACGACGCGTCTAAGGTGTCGTTTGAATGACTTCACCGTTGCTTCCCACAGTCCCCCGAAAAGGGGGGAATGGGGGGGGGGGTAAAGTGCCATTCGATTTGCTTATCGGATAGGAATGCGCTTACTTTTTCGCTGCGGTCGTCCGATTGTAGTAGAGCACGAAGTTCTTTTAATTCATTGTTTGCACCAATGAAGTTTGTGCCATTGTTGGAGTGGATGGTAGAACAAAACCCTCGTCGAGCGATAAATCTACGGAGAGCGGCGATGAAGGCTTCGCTTGTGAGGTCGCCGACGAGCTCAATATGCATCGCCTTAACTGCTAGGCATACGAAGTTGGTGGCTACGTATACCTGGATCTGACGGCGGTTATGATCTCGTTTCTCCTTTATGTGGAATGGCCCGCAGTAATCGACGCCGACGTTTGTGAATGGACGAGATTCCGTTACTCGCGCCTCCGGCAAATTACCCATTACATAATCTATCGACGGTGGGTGAGTGCGGCAGCAACGGACGCAGTTTTTAATTGTGCGCCACACTTGACTTCGGCCGTTGAGGGGCCAATATCGTTGTCTTACTGCATATAGCGTAGCCTGTGTTCCGGAGTGTAAGTGGACCTTGTGTTCGTTTTCGATAATGCGTCCTGTAACGGGTGACTTAGGCAATATTATGGTATGTTTGTGGGCGAAGATCATTAACGATTGATTGAGTCGACCCCCGACTCGCAATATTCCTTCCTTGTCTATGAACGGGTTGAGTCGCGTGAGTTTTCCCTTTATCGCCGCGACTCGATTCCTTTGGAATGTGCGAATTTCCTCGGCGGAATAGATGGTTTGCAACAATCTGATTAGCTTGTCGTGTGTTCTGTTTAATTCGGTTACAGTCAAGGGTGTCGCTCGATTATGTTTTTGTTTCCAACGGAGACAACGCGCAATGGCTCGTATCAACTTGGGCCAGGATAAATATTTTTGCAACAAGCTGCAGTCGGCGGGAGTCGCGGATAGACAAATCGCCCTTTTCTGTTCCGGTAATTCAATTTGAGGTGTTAGGGTCCATGTCGGCCAGCAATCTTCCGACTGTTGGAGTCATGCCGGACCGTGCTGCCAAATGGTTGGGCTTAGAAACTCTTCGGGCGTTTGACCGAGCGTATTAGATCCGCGGGATTGTCGTTGGTAGGAACGTGTCGCCAATTGCGGATACTGGTTGTTGTTTGGATTTCAGAAACTCTATTAGCGACGAATGTTTTGAAAGTGTGAGGTGATGTATTAAACCTGTGCAGGACGATTGTGGTATCGGTCCAATATATGGTTCGGGTAATTTTATGCAAGAGGGCCTGCTGTATTGTTGGCATCAGGGATGTAAGAAGGAGTGCTCCGCTCAGTTCGAGCCTAGTAATGATGTGGTATTTGAGAGGGGCGACCTTCAATTTTGCGGTCAGAAATTGTATTCAGACGCGGCCGTTCGAATTACAGGTTCGAAGAAAAACGCACGCTCAGTAGGCCTTCACGCTGGCATCGCAGAAACCATGCATTTCAATCTCCGTTGTGGACTCAATTATTGCCTTGCGTTGAAACTGTATGTTGTTTAATAGTGATAATTAGGTGCAGTACCTGTCCCATTCAGTATGTAAATCGATCGGAAGTGATTCATCCATTTTACACACTGATATTCACATGCAAGTATTACTATTGCGCATCTAGCTTAATCTAGCACATAAAATTATATATATTTCGATAGTTTTCAACCAACCGTTTTTTTTTCCATACGTGGAGAAATTCTCATGGACACTCGCTGTTGCACGCAACAGCAAAGTAATATCGGACTCTTAGCGACAAAAACTCCACGGTGGTCATCCTGACGTTTGGTAGAAGCGACCTCGAGCTCTCTTACAAATACTACCAGGGGAGTCGCTCCTCGTCGTCTTCTCCCTGCTGTTTATAGGGGAGGCATCCCGGTCTATGTTGGGCCTCTAGGGGGGACCACACCCCCTAAGGCCTCGTTCCTAGTCTGACACTGCTAGGGCGGCGGCGGTGCCGCGCCCCTGCGGCGTACGGAATTTCTTTGGCGCGAGGATCTCGCAGGATCGCGCGTTCTCTTCCGATCTCTCTCCGCTCGCACCTTCGCCAGCATCACTTGCTCGCAGTAAGTGCGGGCGGCGTTGAACTCCTGACGGCCCCTGAGCATGGCCTCGACGACCGCTTCTGGGGCTAATCTCTCGCCCATGTCGAGCCATAGGACGCGGCGCAGTTCTGCCCACGCCGGACAAAACTCCAGCATGTGTTGCGCCGTGTCCTCCTCTTCCTCGCAGTGGTGGCAGATGGAGGTTTATTTTTTTTCTTTTTCTGTTTGTAGTGTACTAGTGAGCTCTAGGCGTGACTGTTCAAGACTGAGATTCTTACAGCTTGACTTTTTGGCGTAATAGGATTCCTTTTTCTTTGTCACCCCTCAATATCCCCACTACCCACGCGTTTTTTTAGGCATCCACGACCGTTGGGATATTGAGGGTTCATTAGGTACTTGACTTCGGCGACACACATTGTCACCGAATGCCCCCCACATCTTTGTTTCCGTCATCAGCCCATCGGTTCCAAACTGCGGCCTGTTCTCTGATATGGATTGGGGTGCACCTAATGTTACAGTATCCCGCAGTCACGGGATAAACGTTTTACCACTGAAAACGGATAGAGTGTCCGGATGCCATCCCTATGCTCACTTGTGCCAAGCCGCTTGAAATCTTCCCGCCTTGGCGCCTTATTCAGACGGACTTCGTCTGTGACATTTCGTCCATCACACACGCGTCGCTCATGTATCTTCGGAGGTTTTCCGCCTCCTTGTCAACGCTTCCCAGCGTGGTCGTCCTACGGGCGTCGCAGCTCCAGGCAGAAACGATGGCTGCAGCCCGCAGCCCGCAGCTTCTCCCTGTCCCTTGCCTTCAGACGCCATCTAGGCGGTGGTGGGCTGGAACGGCTCGCTCCTCTTCGGGCGTCGTCATTGGTATCTTCCTCGGAGGCCACCTCCATCAGTATGTAGAGGTTTTCGGACAGGGTCTCGACCCCCTCGGCCACTCTCCAGTTGCGCATCTTCGGGTACAGCGCCGAGGTAGCCCACGTGATGTCGACCACAGAGGATCCTCTTCACGCCACGCAGGTGCTCGCCGAGCCCCTGTTTACCCGTAGGAGCACGAGACCCGCGATCCAGTCGGTCAGCCATCTTCCTCGGGGGTTCGTCGCAGCGTTTCCCCATTGCGTCGAGCGGGTGTTGAAATCGCCGAGGACGAGTACCTGGCGTGGAAGGCATCTTCTGACGCACTCGCCAACCCCGTCCAGGAAGTCCCCGAAAGCGGCCAAGCCGCAGTTAGGGGAAACGTAGACTGTCACCACCGCTATTCCAGCCCACTCGACCGCGACATAGCCGTTGCCGCGGTCGAGCAGGACGCCGGAGGCACCCAAGGCTGGTGTCCAGGTAACGGCCGTCAATCCATCCAGGTCCCCGACCCAGTTGGGGGCGTCAGGAACGCGGTACGGCTCGGCCACCACCGCAAGGGCGACTTCGCTCTTCCGGATTGTCTGGAAGAGCAGGTCTTGCGCCCGTCTCGATCTTCCCAGGTTGCATTAGAGGATGCGTTTGATCTTGTTATTTCAGCTCCGTGGCCTCCTCCCGGCCATCCACCGTTGTTTTGTCGGTGGTGCTTCCTTGTGTTTCTTCCGCAACTGGCTCGCGGACGGGTCGCCTCTTCTTAATTCTCGGGGGAGCGCATGCCACCCCGTTCATTCTGTGATTGGCGGGTGCCCCGAGCGACTCGCACAGGGGGCACTTGGGAATACAGGCGGGACAGCCTCTGGCCCGATGTCCGGCTTTGCCGCACCTGTAGCACAGGTGCCCTCGCTCCACGGTGGACGAGTAGGTTGCTCGCACGTGTCCCAGCTCGAGGCACCTGTAACATTGCAAGGGCCTCTTCGGGACGGCTATGACCTTCGCAATAGACCAACCCAGTGGGAGTTTTCCCGCCTGGGCCAATTTCCGTGCTCCAGCCGCCGGACACTTTATCCAGGACGACCCGAGACCGCCTCTGGTGATGCCGATCTCTCCGACTTGCACCTCCGCAGCGCCGCATCCTGCAGTTGAGACCAATGCTTGCCGGAGCTCTTCCTTGCCGATCGCGATGTCTATCTCGGCCACTCTCAGCTCCGCCATCCTTCGTGGAGCCGCAACTCTTATCTCGGTCGGGTCCAGTACCTCGGCCAGCCGCGTCGCCAGCAGCGACGCCTTTCCACTGTCCTTATCTTTGGGGATCCTTATGACGATGGCGCCCGTCATCGCCTTTTTCATGCGGACGGAAGTTGTGCCGATCTCTGCAAGCGGAATCGTCCGTCTGGCCGTTGCGAGCACCTCGGCGTACGACGTCTTTGCTCCCTTGTTCAATGATATAGACACCGCGGATGTTCGCGAAGCGCGAGGGAGCGTGGCCATTCTCGGTGCCTGCGTCGGTCCCTTCCTCGTTGTGGGGGCGGCGGCGCTCGGTTTCGGCGTGCCTGGCGTCCTTTCCTGTCGGCCTTTCTTCGCCTCTTCTCCAGAGGTCACCGTCTTCCCCATCTTCTTCTCCTTCCTTTTATTTCCTCCTTTCCACCATTCTCCATTCACCACTCTCCTGCTCTCTCCGGAGCACCGTTGTTTGGGTGGTGCGGCGGGTGGCGGAGTAATCCGCGTGGTGCCGGCATTCGGGGGTGCGTGGTCGTCGGCCCCCGAAACGCTTCTCGATGTCCCTCTTTATGGACGGTCCAAGCTCCTTGTACGTCCTCTCCGGGGCATCGATACGCTCCCTGTCGCTCTTACCCTCCAGCGCAGGAGGGCCGGACTTGGAAGCCGAGAAGCCGCACCGCGGGCACTCGTGAGCGCAAGCAGCCCTTCTGGATAGTTCTTGGCGAAGGGCTTCGACCTCCTCCTCCAACGCGGACTGCCTCGCTTCCGCGAGCCTCGCAGCCGTGGTACCGCTGTCGTGCGTTTGTCCCGTCGTTCTCGACGATTTGTTCTTCCATGCGGCGGAGAAGTAACTCGCCACATCTCTCAGTCTCCTCACATCCGTCCCCTCCAGGCTAGACGATGTCGTCGCAACAAGCATTATCTCGGCGACGTGTCTGGTGACTTCGTCGCTGACGTCCGCCGCCGAGCTCGTTCTTACTACCATCGTCAGCTCTTCGGATACCTCCGGGGTTGTCGACATGAGTCGCCTTTTTCTTCCCCTGGACGCCGTCGAGACCAGCGATGAGTGCGACGCGAACGAAGCGACCGACTGTTCGTCGTCGGACCTCGCTCGCATCCGGTATCCTCTTACCATCGTCGGCATGGCGTCGACCACCGTGGCCGGAGTGAGGAAAACGCTCTCCGACCCGTCCGCGGTTCTCCGCGAACTCCTGGTGGCTCTTCTTGGAGATTCCTCCGAAACCTCCATCCTGCTGTCGCTTCTCGCCTCGCCAGGCGCAGTGACACATCCGGGGGCCTGGCAGTCTACCCCCGAACGGCCGTGGTCGCTAGATGACGATGCAGGTGGGCTCACTTTACTGCCCACGACTGCGCCGGTACCGGGGTATCCTTCCTCTGCACCGTAAACTGTATTCCTTTTACATTCACTATCCATGATCTTTGTGTTTTCGCCTTGGTCGTCAACAAAGTCTCCATCCCGGTGCCACTCACTCTTTCGCACCCTACCCCGATCAAAGCCGGTGCAGGGTGACGGGGAGCTCCACAAGAAGGTGAGGTGAGTGGTCTTGGCAGGTATGGGCCCACCAACTTCTCCGAAATTCTCCGCACCGGATCAGCAAACTGACGGGTGCCAAAGGCACCGATCAGCCGCGCCCGACTATAGGAGGATATCAGATCCATCGGGGTTTCCCAGGCCAAATCTAGCGGATCGTAAATTTTGGCGATCTCCGAACTGATGATTCGTTTTGTGACTCGGAAGGGGGTGGATCGGACTTCGACCGAGTAAAGAATGGAGTCGTCAGATGAATTCCAACACACTCCCAGTGTTTTCAAGGTTTGTGAATCGCTCAAGTATTGTAGGTGGTTTGTCTCCTCTGCGGAGAGTCCGTGCAACAATTCGTTGTCGTTTGATGCCCATTTCCGTATGTTCAAACCGGCTAGGTGGAGTAACTCGGTGAGTTCTGTTCTAAGTGGAAGTGCTTCGCTCTTAGTATCGGCTCTGGTGAGCACATCGTCGACGTAGAAATCCCGCTACAGTGCCTGCGCTGCACGCGGAAACCGATGGCCCTCGTCCTTTCCCAGTTACTTGAGGCATCAAATGGCCAGATACGGGGCTGCGGATAAACTGAACGTTACTGTGTTAAGTTGATATGTTTCGGTTTCTCCGCTCGCGCTGCGCCATAATATCCTTTGATATTTTCGGTGCTCTGGTCGTACGAGGAATTGATGATACATTTTTTCAATATCGCCAGTGAATACATATTGATGCGAGCGGAATCTAATGAGTATATAAAACAAATCTTCCTGCAACTTGGGTCCTGTATAAAGTGTATCATTTAGAAAGATTCCGGTGGTGCTTGGGGCCGATCCGTCGAAGACTACACGAAGTTTCGTGGTTTGACTGGATGCTTTGACTACGCCTTGATGTGGTAAATAGTAGGCATTATTATTATTATATTACGCCGTTTCGGAAGATATATTTAATATCAACGATTGAGAGTTATAGATTTGATAATTGAGTCGTAGTCGCAAAGACTATATTAAACTGATATCATATAAACCGTAGTGGTGACTGTCCTAAGGTAATAGGAACCGTAGGTGACTGGGCCGACGATATGACTGACTCTCCGCTCTCAAGCAATTACGGAAGAAAGCTCGGTGTAGGTGTGTCTCTTTGAACTAAGAACACGGATTCGTTATTCATACTTTTCGGTAGGAAAGAGAGGGTAACGATCCGTGATGCCTATTGATTATAGCTAACGTTAATAAGTAAAAATACGAAGAGGAAATCTCCTGACAGCGTTGCTCATGGGTGTTATTGTTCCTGGGAAAAACCAGTTTTTTCGTTATATAAATATCTGCTTTTTCCGTCGTGGAAATACTTGCTTTCTCCGTAATTTAATAGAGCATGATAAACCTAAGGACTTTTTTAGGGGCCAGCTATAAACTGAAGGCATTTATAGGATTCGAAGGTTCTTCAGAATGAACAGATTAACTTAAGTAACATTTGTTAGCAATTAAGTCCAAAAAGTTAAGGTTTATGGTGAGTCCTTGGATTTATAGTGAGTCGGACTAATGGTACGTGGACTGTTGATTGACAGGCAACGAGGGATGGCCTGCAGATTGTTTCGCGCGACATAACATCCTGTCCCCGTTGAGAGTGCACCGATCAAAATTGTGTGTGAGGGTTCAGGCAGGTATTTTTTCCACATCCTTCGCTCTTCGTGGTTGTTCGGACTCATCTGGATCGGGTTGACAGGGTAAGGGGACCAGTCGTTTGATGCCGCCAAGATATTCGCTGCCGTTTGCACCGTAACTGTACGTATGATGCCATCGGCTCCGGGGTGGAACGTTATCTTGATGCAGCGTTATCTTCCCTGATTATGACTATACTACCTTCGCGAATGCCATGACTGCCCTTGCTCCACTTATTACGACTTGTTAACAATAATAAAAATATGTAAAATGAATTCTACCGTCTCCTACTTTTACATTTATCGGATTTTTTAAATTTTCGTACTCGACAAAATAAGAGTCATCATTTACAATGTGATCTGAACATCCACTATCCAATATCCAATCTATTTTTTGCGTATTGCTAATATATACTAATTCTATTGCTAATATATAATAATTCGCGTCGTGTTGACTGGCCCCGTTGTAGCGTTGTTACCAGCCTCTGCTTCGTCCTCGTTAGCTAAATCCTCGTTGACCTCGTCCTAGCTATATCCTCGTCCTCTTTGGCCAAAATCTCGTCTACCTCTATTCTGCTGCGGCTGATACGCACCTCCTTGCCATTGCGCTCCTCCATTGTTTCCGCCATTGTTTCCGCTTCTGCACGTGTTTGTGCAATTTTTTACCACGTGGCCGTACTTTCCACAGCAATGGCACCTTATGTCCTCTTTTTCAACTTTGAATACATTTAACCGTTTCCTATCACTTTCATTCTGGCTACGCATTTCCCACATTGTAATTTTATTTTTTAAAAATTCACAAGTTCGATCACTTTCAATGAGTCGATTAAGTCACCAATATAGCTCAATGATTCTGGTAGTGTTTTCAATATGTAGTCGAGTTTTTCACGTTCGTTTGCACCAGCACTCTTTAATTCATTTATTATTTCTTCAAATTCCGTGAAAAATGAATTTGATTCTTCAAAGTCTTTCAGCCTCATCCTACGGAGTCAATTTCTTATACAAATTTGCAATGCTGTTGATTCCTTCATATACATTTCATCAAATGTTTTTATTATTTTTAAAGTAGTGTCTTGATCACCAAGAAATTGTTCATTTGTTATACTACAATGGATGTAGTCCATCGCCTTTTAATTCTTTTCATCCCAGTTATCTTGCGCATCCGTGTCCATTTTCTCTCATATAGCCAGTTCATTACATTTTTTACACTTTAAATACAATAATATTCTTTTCTTCCACATTTTTTTTTTTTTTTGCTACCATGTTGAGAATTTCGGATCTTAATAGCCGAGAAAATGGTATATGAACACTAAATTTACATTTGGAATTTATATTATAATAGTTATATATTTAGTTTATAAATAATACAATGATATTCATCGATACACACTTGCACGCGTCTCAGCACTTTCTTTCATACCGACTGTTAACCGACTGAACAGTTTACATTCATTTGTTTTAGAAACTCCGCGCACACACATGCTTCTACACACTGATATTCACATGCAAGTAGTATTGCGCATCTAGCCTAATCTAGCACATAAAATTATACATATCTCAATAGTTTTCAACCAACCTACCGCATATCTCCGCGTATATAGGTTCCCATTTCGCGAGTCTCTTAGCTGTTACGACCTTCCTCCCTTCGCCGGGGAGACACTATCTTTCTTTTGGGGTAGTCGCCCGCTACCCTTTCGCCCATGTCCTCCCTACTCTCGTCCACAACGCATATTACACCTCGCTTCCCTATATTCCGACCCCTTCTACTTTTCTATGCTCAGATTTCAACTTCCTCCTTCTTTTCGTCTGACCAATGCACTGGTCCAACGACGAGACTATACCCCTGATCACATTGCCTATTTCTCTAATTCCCTCGTTCTTTTCCTTGTCGAGATTCAGCTTCTTCATAAGTGCACTCAACATTTGCACTGCCCCTGACAAGGCTTGCGTGAACCCCTTCATTTCACTCATCGTGAACATTATTTCTTCTTCCTCGACCTCACTATTTAGAGCGTCGGTATTCACCCTCGCAGTATCCATCCTCCGCCTCACTGCCCACAGGCAGCGATTTCCCATATCTAGCGCGCGTACTTCTTTCCTCCTTTGTCGTTTCTCACTATAATGGGCGTACTCTAATCACTGTCCCCAACACCAGACACCACTTTCACCACCTTCCGCTTCATCGCCAACATCCGCCTCCATTTTCCCGTTTATAATCGGGTTTCTCTGCAGCCTCCTGCTCGGCTTAAATGGGCTGAACCCATCTCCCTCCTCCTTTCCCTTCGGATGCGGTATCACAGTGATAGTAACATTATCTCTTAATTTAATGTCTGAGATAACCTTAGACTTCTCCTTCTTCCCATCCCTTTTTAATACTTGCGTTCCGCCTTTCTCGCCTGCATAGCTCCTCCGTCCCATTGTATCCGTCTTGTTCTCCCAAGTTGCATTTCCCGCACGAGGAGGGATGCCTTGGCGTCAACATCCCCCCGCTGTTCTTCCAGTCACTTGATGATCGTCGGGTTGAGCCTGGAAAGCCACTCGAATCTCCGACGGGGCTCCGAAACACCCTGCGCCGTAATTTTAAATCCTTTTTTCAATTTATCCATCATATTTATTTGTATTTAATCACATTGTCCAGAAACTTATCCATCATATTTATTTGTATTTAATCACATTGTCCAGAAACTTATCCATCATATTTATTTATATTTAATCACATTGTCCAGAAACATAGCCAGTCGTCATATATATCTACCATAATCGTCACCCGAACGAAAGATAATTATAATCCCAATACAAGCCAACGTCGTCATAATATATCGAATAATTAAATATGCAGTTATAAATTTATCTTACTGCATCATCATGGAACATCAGGACCTGAGTCCTCCGGGAGGACGTCACCCATTAATTGATCTATAAATCATATCCTAATAATTTTGACCGACGAAAGGTCCTCCTCGTCAATAATATTTTTCATCAATGTACAATAGTAGCAATTGGAAGATTTCAATTATTTTTATATAGCTCATTTTCTAGAAATATTTCGCATTACGGATATTGCAAGTAGTGTGAAAGACAACAGAGAAAGAAACGAAGTTATGTTCCTGTTGTTTCATTAATTATTATGCATAAAAATATAAATGTTACCCAGTACCGGAAAGTTTGAATTCGATTCCCTTTGACGGTTTCATACATCGAAACGTTGTCAATGCCCCGAAACAAAAAAACATCTGCCGCTACAGAACAAAAAGGAAAAAAAAATAGGCATTCCGGGAGTTCAAGAGTTTCCAGTTTTGAGAATCTGAAGATTTTACAGTGCTTCGGATTGCAATTTCGGCAATATAAAATTTAAGAAATAAAAGGCTGATACGCGGAGAAAGTGTAATGTATTGTAATACCTTTACATGCCCTTAAATTGTAATAGGAGATGCAAGGTGTAATAAATAATACATAATACAGTGCTGTGGATAATTATAAACTTAAACACATTTTCTGTATTATTTTCTGAATATTCTCAAGAAACCACTAGTCATGTTTTAAATTGTTTTAAATTAAAGGGTAAATTGAAGATTATAGAATATCAGGAGATATTACACAATGAATTATTGCATTTAATAACCAGAAAAGTAACTTTCTGTGAGAAATTCTAGTAAGTATAGTTTACGATCAGGGGAGGCCACCTATAAAAGATATCGTGAAACTTAAAAAAAAGATAAAATCCACGCAATTCTCAACAATAATAAGACTATTAAACTGTTATAAAAGTAATATAGAAACATATAAAAACAATTTATTTAAAAAATTATTTACAATGTAATGCTTTGTCCTTGTTGAAGTATTTACTTCTAGAAAAACTCTACATCTTTTTCTTTTCTTTACCCGTGACCTAGACACCGCTGCTACCATGAAAATAGAACTTAGTGAAGCAAAAAAGTTAACGAAAGGTAGAGGTCCATATTATTGTGTCCTTGAATGTGAACGTTATTTTTGGGTCACAAGGTCTAGAAACAAAAGAGTTATAAGTAGACTTTTATTGCTGTTTCTTGTAACTTTCAGCTAGAGTTACACACCAAGGTTAACTTTAAGGTTAATTTTTTGGTAATGTCCTTTGCTGTCAATGTATCAACCTGATCCCTATTATATTCTATTGTAATGTAACTTATTACTTGTACTTATTTTTTCTTCAATATTTATTTCTATTATAAATTTATCCACTCGTTCCTCTATTACATAAACTCAACAGCACTTTCTTCGGATTATGATATCTACGTTAAACAGAAGATTTCATTACATTATCAATCAGCCCTAATAATTTCATAACTAATAATTCTCTAAATTTTCTGACATTTGTATCCTTCTTTGTTGTAATGTTGTAAACTATTAAAACGTTTACAACTGTAATTCCCAAAAGAAGTTGAATGCCAAATTTCCGGTACCGTCAGAGTACTTTTCTAATTGTAGTGGCATAAGAAACCGTTTGATCCGAATAATGTATACCATACTTTCCTTTATTGTATGCAAAAACAGCTAGTGGTTTCAATTTTCCAGATGACTGTTGGCTTGTAGAAGCAACATGAATGTTACGAATATCTTTTGTACTTGGTACCATGATTGAAGTTTGCTTTGTTGATAAATCTCACGAATCTTTCCATTTGAATACGACAATATCACTCTTTAATATATATATTTACTTATAAATTAATATATATATATTAAATTCTAAAAAAAAGCAATAACTTTTTTGGATAATACCTCTCCTGTTTTTTAAATAAATTAGTAGATAATGTACGTCATAGATTGATAGAAATAATAAAAAATAAGGGAAAATCCACTAAATATGAAATGAAAGGATAACAAAATTAACATTGAATTTATATTGTTTCACAGCCAAAAACACAATTTTAAGAGAAAATTAAATTTTTTCCAGAGTTCGAAAGAAGGCAATTTTTGTTTGTTCTACATTCAGTTTTGTTTTATATTATAATATGAAATTATACAAACGACTTTTTCGTTTATAATTCGTTTATTACTATTAATAATTTATAATATTTTATAATTATTCGCAGCAGTATATATGGTAATTAATACAAGTGTAAAAAGATGTATAAAAGCGAGAAAAATATAACTAGTAAAAAAGTTTGAAACGTGTCAACAAATATCTAAGAATCAGAGTTATTTTGTTATGAAACATATGGGCACACGATAACTCACTTATTATTAGCTTTACTATATGTTTTGAAATATTAATAATATATATAATATAATATATATAATATTATAATTTGAAATATTAATATATACTTAAATATAAAAAATATGCAAAAATATCTAGACGCATGGAAAAATATACAGAAATATGCGAAATTTGATTTACATTACGCACGTTTTGAATATATTTTATATATGTTTTACATTCATAAATACATAAAAAATTTACTCAATCTTCTCATGCGGGATCGCTGAATCAATTTTTATGTACAGTCCAATGCAGATTCATCCAATTTTATTTTTGGGATAGACGAAAATTATACTATCATTTCTCATAGAATCTTCATTTAATGCACTAGAATAATATATAAATATTCAATTTTACTAATTTTACTGTGCATTCAAAATTGTACACTGTAAAAGTCAAATCTATGATATTCTGAAACTGTATTGCGACTCTTGACAGAATTTATATTTAAAATACTAAAATCTTTTATACGATATTGTCTTTTCTCTTTTTTCTTGTCCTGAAAATTTAATCGCAAAACAGGATAGATTCGGTAGCCTACTTTTAGTTCCTGCGGTGCTGCGGGAACGTCCGCCGTAGGAAAGTGGGGGGAAGGGAGCATGCCACGAAATGATCGCATACAGGTACCACCTATAGGCTCGAAGCACAGCCAATCACTGAGCAATACTAATTCGTCATCGCCACTATATAAGCGGTCGCCGTAGAGTTCGATAACGTTCGTTCGTCATTCGTATGCGAGACGCAGTAGAGTGCGCGTTATACAAGACTTTACTGAAAGTTTTAATTTTTCTATCTAGAAAATGAACTTATTATGTTTCTATAAAAAGAGATTGATTTAACGTAGAAAGATATTTTATACATAAACGTTTATAAAATGAAAAGATATTCGTACGCGTATTAGCTTTGTGTAAATAATTGTAACTTAAAAATTTGTTCAATAATAGATAGAGTAATGCAGTAACCGGACAGGAAGTTATTCTACACATAAAGGTAAGTCACGAAAACAAATATATTTAATCTTCTTATGTTAGGTCGCCTTTTATTTATATTACATTTTTAGTTTCTATATACATAACATGTAGAAAACCTGTAGAAATCTTGTCGTATTGAACTACATAACTTTTGTATTTTCTTCGGTAACAATTTCGTCCTAATGTCCATAATTATATTCTGAGTTATGGAAAATAAGCGGTCGCTAGTTGTTTGTGCTAGTCGTTCGATTTTTGTCAAGTCAACTCAAAGTTAGACTATTCGCTCATGCTAATACAGTGCCAAACAAGAATATTGGCACAGCCCGAATCTTCGTACAAAATTTTTTGTAAATCTATAAAGGAAGTAATTCTCTATTTAATCTTTTTGTAAAATGTAGCTGTCAACTATAAAGTCTAAGTATACCATGAATCAGGAAGTTTAAAAATGGTTATAATAAAGAAAAAACATAAAATACACATAACGCTCCTGTACAATAAGTTTTGAAAAACATTGATTGATGAACCGTTGATCTCATAAAGTGGAAAATCATTCAGCAAAGTTTCCTTATAACAATATCTTTTTTTAATTTTCGTCTGGTTCATCATTATCACAATCAGATAAATTTTGCTCAGTAGATAAATATTCGAATTCATTAGAAGAAAAAAGGCAATTTCCTGAATATACACGTATTTTCATCCTTTTGGTTTAATGTTTCAATTAAACAGAGTACAATTATTTTTTACATAACAAACCATAATGATAATGATTCTTTAACGACATAATATCGTGGTCAATACCGTAATCTACTATATATGCATGAAAGTAGCGGGTTAATTGATTTATCAATTAAAATTTTTAACAATAAATTATTTTTGGAGCTACGTAACTCCTTTTCAGGGAAAGTAGGATTTACACTTATTGGCTTCTGAATTCTCCATAGATATATATAATAGAAATAAATAAAATTTATTACTAAATAAATAATATACAATTTTCGGGCGATATTTTCTTCTCACGTTTTAATTATATTTTCAATTATTTTGATTTTTCTAAGTGCGCTCTTTCCAATTCTTCCCTTATTCTTATTTCTGTTAATATTAGTTGTTTTTCGAAGCTTTTATTTCATTCATTTTATTAGCTATCATTTTGTACCAAATTCAAGAATTATCGTTTGCCAGAAATTTAAGGTAAATGCATTTTATGATATTCAAGGAAACTTATTCTTGAATAAGACAAAACTTAATAATTATTATTAACAAATTCCATTTATTCGTTATCTTTCGTAGTCATTATTTACTGTTACGATCCGGTCTTGACCTTTGATATTCATGTCCGTTACTTATTATTCTCGATTTCGGGTCTTAACTTTCTCAAATTGACGCTTGAATCAAAACGGTAGTTGCTGCCATCAGAAATAGTCGTTAAACTATTTCAATTAATTCGACTCTCGTTATTTTCGAAACAAGGCGAACAGCTGAATGGAGGAGATTCAAGACTTGTCGCACCTTTCTAAAGCGCAATACTATTTTGAATTTTCAAACTGTCGTATTTTTGATATTCTAATTCGTTAATATGACCGTAGAAGTAGCGTTAACTAGCGTATTAATGCGACTGATAAACTCCACGTTTCGGCTTATCAGCTATGAGCAGGAGTACTAGTGCAGGAAGGATTAAAGTTTTCTAGGAATAAATAAATAATTTCAATGTCTCGTAACCGGTAATTTATTCGATTTTATTTAGTTACATATTTATTAACAAAATTCTGATCTTAACTCTCTATGTAGTTTATAAAACGAGGATAATTATCGTTATCGTAAGCTATTGGCGATGCAGCCCTAGATCGTGTTCGGGTATAGGTGAGTTTGATGGAGAAAACTAATTTCTGTTTGTTTCGTGGTTATTCCTAATTCTTTTCCAATTTTTTCTTCTTCTCTTCTGATTTCGCCAAACTGATTCTGATTCCTTCTTGCTTTTGGCATTTCTTTTATATGTATTGTCGATCGCACTACAGAAATATTGTTGTAGAGGACTTTTGTAGAGGATGTTTGATTGTGAGATTTATTAGACGAGATTGCTCGTTGTTGAAACCATCGAATATATTTAAAATATTTAAATAAATTAGTAGGAAGACAATATCCGCTAAGACTCTCGTACATTGTATAAGTCGCAAAGATCACTGATAAATACTCGATAGATAGCTGATTGATAACTCTAGATAATTAAACTCTTTTCGGTTGCGTCCGTTTATTTATACTGATCGGGGGGGAGTCAGAAAATTCAAATTCGCCTTTGTTCGACGTTGTTATTTATTATTACGTTAAGTGTATCCTAACGATCTTGGTACTCCGAGGCAAAAGAAAACTATGTGATATACTGATTAAAATGTCCAAATATAACTACTTGATGGTTAATAATAACTCTTGTCCATTAATAAGACTTCGATCGTTCGTTAAATATTGACTGTAGAATTAATCGTATAACTTGTTGACTGACAATTAATAACTGTTCAGTTTTAGTTCTGGATGTTAAACCCCTCTGCTCTAAGTAGCTACGCTTATTTATGCTACAACTACGATGAGATAATTGCCACACGGTGACTTATTACCCGAAAACGCGAACTTTCAGCACGTAACTATTTCTTAGGACGTTGTCTTTGTTTCTGCTTATGTCCTTCGGAAAGTATTAGGGCTTCTCTCCGCTTATGTGCTTTTCATGGAAATGTTGTTGAAGTTATTTCAGGAAGTCTTTGCTGCTCTATTCCTCTTGGTTTTAATTTCTGTTAAGGAAAATCATACTCGCGTAATATTCGTTCGTGTGTCGTACCTCTACTTGTCAAAGTATTGACTTGTGTTTGTAACGTATTGAGGTTGGCTTTGCATTGGTTAAAGTTGTGAGTCACCTTTGGAGCCGTTTCTAATATTTTCTCTAGTGTTGGAATGTCTATTTCTTCGAAACTGTACGAACTGTTCTTAATTTTGATTTCGTAAGAAATATTTTTGTGCGATCCTCCTATGTTTATGATATTACGGTCGTATGTGATTATGCATCCAGTTTTGCTGGTAATTAAATTTGGTTATCTGAATTCTAGGACTTCATGTATTTTACATAATACGATTTCTCCAGAGATTAAACAGCTGTTCTTTAATTAAGCTGGAGGTGGTTGATATGTGGTGGACTTTAAACGTGTTGTTTTATATAATAACTAGACAAGTTGATATTTGATATTATCAAATGTATTTAAAATTATTCCAAATATAGAATACAGAGTTAATTATCGTTCGCTCAATGTCACTCGATAAACTCGTTATAAGAATTCTCGATACTCGTATACTAGGTAATGCTTACGTTTGCTCGATGCTTACTTTCTGGAGAGCATGATCATCTATTTATACTGGTCGGGAGAGTACAATAGAGGGCAATATTGTTTTGTTCGGAGTTTGTTTATTATTACATTTCGTAATGGTGTTAATACTCCGAGGCAAAACAACAACTCCCGATTCGAATCGTCCTATAACACATGTGCCGCTACCGTTATATTTTTTTTATTTATTTATTTAATTTGTACCTTACAATTTCTCCATCCGGGAAATCTTTCTAACTTTATTGCACATTAACATGGCCAATGCAGTACTTAAGCCCTGTATTTAAGTTTCTAGGTCCTTATTTTGCCTTTTACTTTTATTTACAATATTTTATGAGTAAACAATTAGAAGTATTTCTTGCATCACACAGGACGATTTTAAGTGCGATTCTCTGTATAAATCATTCTGTATGGCTATGTAATTATTTCATTCTAACGGGTTGTAATTAATTGTAAATGATTCTCGTATGTAAAAGCACGATCACTGAAACAGCAGATTGCGTTTAGAGGTTGCGTTGTATTTACAAGAGATATCCTACCTTTTTCCATTGTTCATTTGCATTTCCCATTCTTTTTTTTTTACGCACTTTTATTGGTTATGTTATAAACTGACACTACATTTGATACAGAACATACGTAATATTTATATAAGTTTTACAAGTTTATATTTTCTAAATTTTATATTTTATAAATTAGGCATGTCATGCAAAGCATATGGAAAATCGCAGTAATAAATCATAAAAGTTATAGAAGAAAATCTAAAGTTATAGAAGGAATCTTATCACATTTCTTATTAATTACTGTTGAGGTATTTTGAAAGAAAATTAATAGAGTACAAGTCTATCCAAAATTTCATTCTTTTATTTCTCACTAAATTTTGGAAGTAAGTAAGACCCCTTCAAGGGAATTTTTAAATAATAATAAAATTGACAGAATTCTGTTATTACAATAAACAATTAATTACATCGTCATAGAAGTTACAAAATTTGTTAGTAGAAATGGAAAGATAGCAACATAATTGCTTTGAAGTGCTACAAAATATAAAACAAGAAAGAGCAGAGAGCAGTCGCATTGACAAAAAAGGATTTGCTAAAATAGTAGCTCTTGCGATAAACCGTACAATGTATTTTACAGCGATATAAGCATTTGCAACACTGAAACGTTAGGCATCATTCACATCTCAACGTAAAGAAAAATGTATAGAATTCATAAAGATACGTGTACAGTATACAATGTAGAAAACATTAAAGAAAAGTTGTATTTAGCCAATGCAATCCGTCCAGATGAACGAAATTGTAGAATATCCAGGAAGTTTCTAGCTAACAATGTATTATCTACTATATTGTAATTTGTCGTATATCAACATATGTTGGAGATATCTATAACAAGTCTAAAGATATAGATATTGGTCATCATATCGTCGTAAACTCTATGCAGATTGGATAATGACACAGCAACGTTTTCAACTTGTGATATCTATTTATGTGATAGGGAATTTGAATAATTTGGCAGATTCGTAAATAATTAATAGCAAAAAATAAAAGAAAAAATTTACGATTTGAAGTTTGACACAGTAAGGGAAAAAAGATGAAGAACGTGATTCGCTTAAAACGTGCAAAATTGTATATAGATACATATATAAAAAGAAGAAAACTATAACGATTCCAATCTTACGTTTGTGCACTCAAATCACATGATCGCGTGAATAGTACGCAGTTTTGCAACAACGTTACTCAAGGAAATGGACCCAATTATTTTTGTCAGATATGTAATGCGGCACATCAATTTTCTAATCATGAAGACGAGATTTTCATTATTTCACAAACGAATACATTTGTATACTTCAAATGTAGAATTGTGCTTTATCTGTAAGGAAACTATATCCAGAATTTTAACATGTTTCTCTTAATACAAGGATTGTGCAATGTAATATAACAACAATAATATAAAATAATATCAAGTTTCAATTTGGATAAACGAACAAATGAAACATTTGCTTATGTAATACTTACAAACAAAACTATACGCAGTGAGATCGTAATCAATAGAAAAGGTTGAAAGATGCAAAAGCTTCTTGGAGAAAATTAATGAACACCTCAAAAATATTTGAACATCGAAAATCTTATGAACAACCTACTTCTCGATAAATATGCGGCATTTACTACAAACGTATTTGCATTTTCTTGTACAGAAAAATTCAATTCGCGTAATTTGACCTCCAGTTGCTGAACAGAAGCACAAAGTTTCACTGCTTTTATGTCGTTGCAGTCATCCTTGTACAATCAATACAATGTATCAGTGCAGTAGTACATTCCAATCGAACAAATGTATTGTCAACAATTACGTTTCTCTTTAAAACACAGATGTCGGCCCACCCAAAATTTTCAAACCAACGTCACTGCACTCAAGACTGCCAATAGATAATATGCAAAGAAAAACCTGAAAACACCTGAAGTCAAAAAGGTTTCAAGTGAAAACATATTTAGTGCTTGCACACGAGACTAAAATCAATCATCGCTGTATGAAAATTGCAACTGCTTATGAATGCATTTTGAAAATCCTGTAAGATGTTCTTGTTGGCATTTGAGTCTATTGTGACAACCATCTCATATGATCTACCCTAAAATGTATAGAGTTCATTATTCTCGATAACCTATTCCTGAAATGGAACTCGTGCCAAAATTTTTAACTCAGGTCGTTTTATGAAATTACTTAATCATATATCACACTGCACCACTGTAGTAAATTTGGATATCAAAAATTTGATCTATATGAATGTCTGCTGATGTATATTTTTATTACCATCATATAATATTACTCCATAACATGAAATATATACATGCTATAATAGGAATACTATCGATATGATGATGTTTAAAGGAAAATAAATCAGAATCGTTGCCTCTCAAATCTCTTCAAATGAGCGAGTGGCAAATGACGATGCGTATTGGCAAGATTGCTCGATGAAGATCAATTACGTACTGTGTCCGCGGATTTCAAGAAATGATCCCCTAAGTAGATGGAAAAAGAAGAGGAAACAGATAGAACACAAAGAGCTGATTAATGTAAGTGAGGAAAGCTAAAACTCCAAATAAGGAACAAAAAGGAACAAGCTGCTTATGACGCTATCCTTCCTGATTTTCTGTGTTCGGTTACAATTGCCTATATCGCTCTTGCAGTATATTGTAATAGGTTGTAGTATATTTGAACATATTGTATTATATTTTGATGCATACTACCTCTTCGATCACTTGTTTTCACCATTAAGACAGAAGAATAGAAAGCTGATTGAAGATACTTATTGTGATCTCAACTTAAGAAAGGAGACACTTCTTTTGATGTATATTCGAAACGGGAACATGTATCAACCTCGATGATAACCTTCATTGTTACATTGAATTTTAGATTTAAAAATTTGTATTTCAAAATGTGCTAAGAAGAGGATAAAACAAATTGTTAGTAATACTGAAAATTACTTTTATTTTTACTGAAATTACTGAAATTGATACTAAGATCAGTGAAATTATTATTTTTCTAAAAATATTCATGCCTTGAACTTTTTTTCATGGGGAAATCTTCATGGACAGTGTGGGGGTAGTGTCGGACTTACCGACTAAAACTCCACGATGGCCTACTTGACGCCTAACAGAGGTGTATCGGGACCTCTTTCGAAATTCAAGCCTTGAACTGTTCCGCATATTCGTCGGATCTGAGTATTGAATACAAAAAATACCCGGGTAAATTTAGTCAAAAATATTTCCGCAGAAGGAAGTCAATTTCAAACTGTAAGTTAACTTGAGAGAATTAAATTATAAAGTTCTGGGAGAATAACATAATTTTGCATGAAAATAATAAAAAAATGAGTATGTCGAAACATTTTACAAAAGAAATAAAGCATGAAATGTTATAAAAAGTGAATCGTTTATTCGTTTTGCAACATATTTTACATAACATGTTCTATCAGTTTGTTACCTCAAATTTGTCTTTTATTTAAATTTTCTTACATAATTTTCATAATATATTCATGAAGTAATGTTGAATATATAGTACAATACTATAAGCCTACTGCGAGAAACACATCTAAAAACAGCAACACTAGTAGAGAAGAAGTGTACAGGCCTAAATCCAAATATGATACAGTGTTGAAAAACTAAAATTAATATATCTTAACAAGTAAAATGTATCTTCATAATCTTAGTTCTACTAGCGATTTTCCACATGTCCAACGAGATATGCAGTATAGAGGACGTATAAATTTGTTTTTTTATTTATGTTGAGTCACAAATCAAAATATTGAGTATGTTATTTTCCCGCGGATTGTAAAATCATAAATTGTAAAAGTGTCACACCTCATTTTATTATCGTAACATCTGTTCAAAATTTGTCAATGTATATTGCGACCTGAGGATTACGATAGTGAATATGCAACAATCGAATGCCCATTTATTCTTATTATAGATTCGATAATAAAAAATCGGGTTTATCGGTCGTATACAGAGCTCTATCGTTTTGGATTATAGCCTCTACCTCTACGATTCCTTCTTGCTTTTCGCATTTCTTTTATATGTATTGTCAATCGCACTTGGGAAATATTGTATTATGTGATATACTGATTAAACTGTCCAAATATAACTACTTGATGGTTAATAACTATTGTCGGTATCTTCTTTATGACCATAGGCCGCTACATTAGATTTTCCTTCGCTGCGAATTGTGTCTTATTGTTCTTCTCCACCCGGGTTCAAATCCCGGCGACCGGAGTCCGATTTTTCTTCCGCGTCATCAGAAATGAGAATAAAATAACTGCAGTGCCCCAGCAGCAACACCGGCGACCCGCAGCAGAATCTGTCCCACTCTACACACTAGCAGTAGCGCCACAACTAAACCGGCAAGACGACTAACAAACAACACACTTACACCTCACTACTTTACTGGACGGTTCTCTGGCCTGGCCAGACATTCGAAAATTAATTCGTTAGGAGAAAACTTCGTTCCTTCATGTGCAGAAGAGTCTTTAAAGACATGTTAGCCTCTAACTCTTATCACCCATTCTAATTGCTTGCTTTCTCTGCATGTAATTTGAGGTATCCGACCAATATGTGGTGCGGTTTTTCAATCGATCCATTGCTCTAAGGGTGGAATTATACTGTTGTAGTGTACTATTTTATTCGAAATCAGTTTGCTACCTTCTTCATTAAGGAATTCGTTCCTTGATTTGTTAAAATCGCTCTCAGGATGCCGAAACAACAAATAAATCGTTTTTAGAACGATTCCTTCTATAGTGAGGTGATAGGAGATGTAGAGAGCCAAAGAAATACTCCGTGGATTGATTTAACAATGAGTTTATTAATTATACGAGGAAGACAGTTTCACTAGCGCGCGTTACCTGGGCCGTACTCGTGTTGTTCTTCGCGTACTCACCGTTGATTCGACTTCACAGATCAGTTGCAACTCTCTATGTCTCTCTAGCTTTCCCTCGTTTCCATTTACGTAGGATACCGAGGTTCCCGAAACAAAAAGTTTTCTTCTGGGGTAGGGAAACGGTTTTCTTTATCAAAGGCACTTGCGCTTTATTGCAAGTCACAGGGTTTATTCTCTGACAACGTCCTGGCTTCGAACGTCGAATTTCGCAGGCCATGTGGCCAACACATATGCTTAAACCTTGCAATTTTCTTCATGACCATGAGCCGCTACATTAGGAATTCCAAGGGAGGACTTGGTCAATAGATCCTGTGTAGTCAGGATATAATTGTTTCCTTTTTGTATTCTCGATAATGTAACCTAGACGTCCAGTGATTTCTTTCCTTTGTCATCTTTTAATATCCCCACTACGCACGTGTTCGCAACCGTCTGCTATTGTGATTATATATGCCTTCTTTCTATTATTTAACGGAAGGATCAAAGGGATATCGATGGGTCATTAGGCCTATTGAAGCTTCCCGACACTTTCGGCCTGTCGGCATCTACGCTTTATCGCGACACTGTATGTGTTTCGTCGGTGTTTCGTAAACAGTGTTCCAGCGATGCTATACTATGTACCGAAGAAATCATTGAAGAGAGAATTGTTCTTTTCTTTATTTGTTCTAGTGCCGCTACAGATCTTTGAAAAAGCGTGCACGCTCGGAAGATAAACGAAGGTAAGCTCATCATTTTTATTATAAATTAAAAATTTCTCGTCTCGTAACTTAACAGATTGATCGTGGGAAAATTAACGGATCCACTCAAAATGTGTGTTACTTATCACAGTGTCGATATTCTACGACAATTAATATTACATACGATCTAGGAAAAACGAACTCTACACACTTTTTACTTATTTTTAACCTAATAATTGGGCTTATCGCAACGTAATAGAGCATGTATATCTATATGTATGCATATAAGCATGTATATAAAATATATAAAATAGATATATAAGATATCCATTCTTGTAACAAAAAAGTCTTTGATATATTAACAGAATAGTTGATATGTGAACAGAAATCGTCATGTCTCGCGAATAGCGCGAGCCACAGCTCTAGGCGAATTGAAACTAAAAGCAGTAAACTTAAGGGAAAGGAACATCGGGAAAATCGGCAGTGGGATACGTTTGTCCTAATACGTTTACTATCGCCCTACGTTCTGGTCGAGTACCCCAACTTATATACAGAGGATGCAAGGAATTACGAGCTATGTTTTCCTACAACATTTTTGTACATGAAGGAACAAAGTTTTCTCATGAGTTATTTTGTAGACATCTGGCCGGATATCCGTCCGGTAAAATAGTAATTGGAGAAAATACGGAACCGATCTATGTAGACTTTTAAGGGATCTACTTGACAAGACCAACACGACACAACAGGCAACAAAGAATAATCTAATGTAATCAACATTAAGGTTTAAAGAATATTACGACAGACAACTCAGTCGGCAAGATTTCAGAGTGGGAGATTTGAGATATTCATCGAGAGAATTCAAAAAAAGGGAAATTCTGAAACTAATATACAATTCACCTCACAAAGTATTTGATATTCTCAACAACTATAATGTTAAAATCAAAGTAAAAGAAATGTCACGGAAGTACACATACATAAATTAATATTAGCGCACAGTCGCAATAAACAGTGACGCACCGACAAACGGGCGGACCAAGGACAACAAACAAAAGGGACACGTTGATAATGAAAATTTGTCCTATTATGTACAGAATGGGTATCGTTTATTATGAACAAGAGCAAGGAGAGGAATACTACGGTCCACGGGTTGGAGATCTTCCAGCATCACCCAGAGATGTATGGAGAATTACTCACTTCCTGTTGCGTCCAGTTAGTCCAGCCCGCTCATCGAAACGTCAACGATCGTATAATTTATCAAAACAGTTATTACAATCTAGACGAAAATCGTCAAAACCTACATGAAAATTCGGCACGTCACTACATTTGAGCACATTTGAGTTACACATTCGTAGTTTATTGCAAGCGCTGCGACACACGAATAGCACTAATATCTGCTGCAGAAACTTGTTCCGATTGCATTGAAGAAGATTTTAAACTTTCTGGAATTAATAAAGTGTGTTAGTATTAGGAAAGTTAATAACAACAATAATAATAGATCCCCTAATCGAATTATTGAACAACACTGCTGGAAAAGAAAACTACAGTATAAAGCAATTAAAACTAGAACAAGGAAAAGTACAAACAAAAAGTCCAGAAATCTTTAGAGAAGTGATGCAAGCATTAAAGGCGAAAAGCACCGAGTATCATACATACCAGCTCAAAACAGAAAAAAATCTACAAAATAGTAATTAGAGGACTACATCCAAGGACAAACACAAAAAATATATATGAAGAATTTAGCAAGAACAATAAATAATATAACAAGATATGATACGAAACAGCCATTGTCATTGTTTCTAATAGCACTTGAACCCAAAGCTAATAACAAAGAAATCTTTGACATTATAAAAATCTGAAATACATTAGTAACAAATGTGCAAAAGCCCACCTAACAACAAACTGTCCATACACAGGGAAAATAAACGATGCAAAATGCTATAACTGTAATGGAAACCACCCAATGAGCTATAAAGGCTGCGAAGTCTGAAAACAACCACAATTAAAACTGTTTCCATTGCTTTGAGGCAAAACATATAGCAACTATCCCTCACAACAAGTAATTGCAGAATCAGAGGCAACATCAAATGTACAAAACGTACCGAACACTAACCATAGAATCATCAACACCTTTGGTAGTCGAAGTTATGCACAAGTAAATAATCAAACACCACCCTTAAACAACCAAAACAACAACAATAACGACGCTACAGAAATCAAGGAACTGCTCAAGTAATCCATCGAAAACACTGAAATGCTAACAAAAATTATAAGTGAGCAAAATGCAGTATTCAAACAAGAAACACAACAAATTACAGTCATGCTACAAATACTTACAAACACGTTAAGTAAAAAGTAGAAATGAACACGCCGAAAATAGTAGCTAGGAACTCCAATGGTCTACAATAACGGGCACTCGAAATTAAAACATTTCTGTATAACAATAATATTGACATATTACTTGTATCATAAACACATTTTGCACCAAAAAGCTACATGAAGATACATATTACACCATCTCCAAGCAACCCTCTGGAAAAGCACACAGAGTGGACGGATAGGACATACAGGGATGATGCCCATGGGCTCTTCGATGGCCGTATCAATCCTTGCTCGATCATCAGCTCGGATTCTGCTTTCTCCTGTTTGACATGATCGGGGGCGAGGCATCAAAATTTGTTGCAGACGGGAGGTCTGGGCGTGATATTGATGTATTCCACGTCGTGCCGAATTTTTTTCGTCCGAAAACAGGCTGACGCGTTAAGTTCGGAAATCCGGCGAGGAGGTGATGCTACATCGATTCGCCGATTATTGCCTTTATCGATGCTATATCGGTCGTGGCCGAGTATTATCCCGTTGGGAATTGATTGATAGTCGTGTCGATTTGGTGCTCGTTTCGTTAATCCATCAGCAACCCGAAGTAGCTCAAGAAGTCCAGGTCGATGATAGGCGTGTTAACGTTATTTCAAATTGCCACTTAAATTCTCGTCAAAGAGACAGGTTCAGGGTCCGATCTTTCTTCCGCGGCATCTAAAACGAGCAGCAGTACCCCAGCAGTAACACTATCACCCACAACTTTCTTTTTTTTTTTTTTTTTTTTTTTTTTTTTTGTTTTTAACGTGGGGAAATCCTCTCGGACGCCCCACCGCCCTCTGGGAGGCGACGGAATAGTGTCGAACTCAAACCGACTAAAAGCCCACGTCAAGTTCATTTTTTAGTTTTTCGTATTACGCCATCTATCGCTGACAGATATAGCACTGTGTCCTCGACTTGATCTAGATATTCATCAGGTTCGCGACGAGAGCGGTAAATTTAGTTTTGTCACTCATGATGTGTGGCGTCTCGAACTGTGCTTCTAACATGGCAAATTACATCACTATTCTGTGAGGCCGTAGTGGAATTACGCGGAATAGTTGACTTATTGTGTCTCCGCGGTCTGTGGCGTTCGTTGCGCGCCCTTCCTCGTTGTGGTTCGCCATTACGAACACTGGTTATTTACGGACACGATGTCTTTATGTGGCACAAACAAGTTCACCTTTTTCCGTTTACAGGACACCGTCCCAGTTCTACAGGAACCTGAAGAAGCTGGCTGCCCTATCGATCTCGAACGACGTCGTTATGACTCTTTGGAACAATCGTCTCCCAGTTAATACGCAACGGATTCTGTTCGCCATAAGGGAAACGAGTGCGAATGTCCTGACCATGGTGGGAGACAGGATCCACGAAATAAGTCCAGAAACCGAACAGATAGCAGCGACCAGCGGGCAAACGAACCACCCCGCGCACCCACTGGGTACGACTGGGTGACCCGATTAGTGGCTCAAATTGGCGCGCTGCTCCTCGACAGTGTTGATGAATTCCCGAGATACGACGCAGCAAAATGATTCCTGCTACTACTACGAGACCTTTCGAGACTGCGCAAGGAAATGTCGTTGCCCCTGTAACTGGAATCAGGGAAACGCGGGCTGCCGTCCGTGACCGCGGCATACGACAGCGACTTCTCATCCCGCCGCATTTACCTGAAAGACAGGAGTTCGAGGATTTCTTCTGCCGACTTATCCTTGTGCCTGCGCAATAAACTATGCGAGATGGCAACAAAGACGATTATGAACTGTGGCCAACGAGACACGCATCGCGACTTACGGTGTCAGCGAACCTCTTTTGGACGGAACTTCGAATGGCTCTTCGTAGTAGTAGATATTAATACGTCTATCATTGGTCTGGACTTCTTGAGCTACTACGGGCTGCTGGCGGATTCACGATACAAATGCCTAATCGACACGACCACCAATCTGTCCGCAAGAAGATACTCGGCCACGATCGATGTAGCGTCGATAAAAACGATCACCGGCGAAACGATATACCACCAACTCTTGGCCGAATTTTCGGTCTTAACGCGTCTGCCTATTTTCAGACAAAAAAAATTCGATATTAGGTGGAACACCAAATCAAGACCACGCCCGGACCTCCTGCAGCAAACCTCGATGCCTTGTCTCCGATCGTCTCAAACAGGTGAAGGCAGAATTCGAGATGGTGATGGAGCAGGCCATCGAAGAGTCCATGGACATCGTCGCTGCATGTCGTTCCGAAGAAAGACGGTGGCCTACGACCCTACGACCCTACGACTACCGGCCGCTGAAGGCCTGCACCGTACCCGACAGGTATTCGCCGCCGCACATCGAAGATTTCGCTCGTCAACTCTGCGATAAGCAAATCTTCTTAAAAATTGACCTCGTGCTCGCGTACTACTAAATGCCGATCGCCCCCGATGACGTCGAAAAAACGGCGATCGCTACCTCGTTCGGAGTATTCCAAGCCGTAAATGTAATGTTCGGACTTCGAAACGCATTGCGAACGAGTCAACCATTTGTTAATGAATTCTCGCCTGGTCTAAATTTCGTATACCGAAATACCTTTTTTATAGCCTCGGTAGACAAGCAGCAACACGGCGAATACCTGCATACGTTGCTCAAACGGATGAAACGGTTGCTCAAACGGTGTCGTAATTATCCTCCCGAAATACGAATTTGGCTCGAGCAAAATCACATGTTTAAGATACACCGTAAACGCCGACGGAATTAGGTCGCTAGCCGAGCGTGTAGAAGCGATTGTAAACGTTCCAAAGCCCGCGACCGTTAAGCAACTGCGAAGGTACCTCGGTATGTTCAACTTCTACCGATGTTCATCATCTATCTTCATATTATCCTCATTTTCCTCATCTTCTTGATTGTCCAGTTTGTACAGATCCATTTTCTGTTTTTTCTTCTTAAAATCTTTATTGAAATTTCGTGATATTTCCGTCTTCTTTTCAGTTATCTCGGGCACACTTACTGATCACTTTTTTATATTCTTACCATATTTACTTTAGTCATTACTGTCCTATATGATATAAATACTGATTTGCTATCTAAACGTGGTCGTGCATTCAACTGTCGAGGTTAACTTTAGCACGCGAAATTTTAGAATTAGTGCATACCGATTTAAATGGACCTCATAATAATATCGGGTATGATGGATCAAAATATTTCTTAACGTTTATAGACGACTACAGTAAGTGCGCATTGATTTATACTTTCAAATCAAAAGGTGAAGTTCATAATTGTTTCCTTGATTATATAAACAAAGTTGAAAATCTTACTGGCAAGAAGATAAAGAGACTAAGGTGCGATAATGGAAAGAATATATGAACAAAGACATGTACAATCAAATAAGGGAAAAGGGAATTTTCGTAGAACCATGCGTACCTTATATTCACGAGTTAAATGAAACAGCTGCGAGCTATAATACAAGAATCATGAATTCTGCTAGATGCTTACTACATGATTCGAAGCTGAATATTAAATATTGGCCTGAAATAGTTAGAGCTGCGGCTTAGTTAAAAAATAGAACCATTACGAACACATATGAAAATAAAACACCATTTGAAATATTCTTTTAGAGGAAACTGAATATAAACAATTTAAGATTGTACGGAAGTAGAGTTTTCGTAAGAATACCTGAAATTAAAAGAAATTCGAAATTTGACAGAAAAGCAGACACTGGAATGCTTGCAAGTTATGAAAACGTTGGATATAAAATCTTAGTTAATAATAAAATTATAGTTTCAAGACACGTAGAATTTATAGATGAAGATGAGAATTTAGTAGGATTTCAAGGAGAAGATGAATTAGATAATGAAACGGAAAAAGATTTTGACGGACACTCTGATTCAAACAAAATTCATGAGAGTGCAATAAATAACGAAAAGGTCGAGGAGGTTGTAATATAGAGTGTGTGGATATCACCAATTTGCGGTGGATATCAAAGTTGTTGATTTATTCAATGGCGAGACGAATGAATACTTGTGATAGTCCGATAGTTTCGATTGCTAAGGAAGTTCTTTTCGTTTCACAAGTTGACGATAGAGTGTGTCGATATCACCAATTTGTGGTGGATATCAAAGTTGTTGATTTATTCAATGGCGAGACGAATGAATACTTATGACAGTCACATACATTCGGTTGCCCGGGAAGTTCTTTTAGTTTAATAAGTTGATGATAGAGTGTGTGGATATCACCAACTTGTGGTGGATATCAAAGTTGTTGATTTATTCAATGGCGAGACGAGTGAATACTTGTGACAGTCACATACATTCGATTGCCCGGGCAGTTCTTTTCGTTTCGTGAGTTGATGATAGAGTGTGTGGATATCATCAATTTGTGGTGGATATAAATGTTGTTGATTTATTCAATGGCGAGACGAGTGAATACTTGTGACAGTCACATACATTCGGTTGCCCGGGCAGTTCTTTTCGTTTCGTGAGATGATGATAGACGAACAACAATTTCTGTTTTATATTATTTTATTGAATTAGGTATGGTGCATTTCGTTCTATTTCTATTATTACGTTCGTGCATAATTCAATGAACTAATGAGGTGTTATTGAATGCAAGTGCCCAAGAAATGCTCTCGATGTTCAACAAAAATGTTTATTAAACTATTAGCAGTCAACAATCAACAAATAAACCATCGACAATTAACAATCACGCTTGTCGAATGTGTTTACTTCGCTGTTACGCTAGAGCCGTCGCACTTCGCTGCTCGAAATTAAACGGATTTTTTTCTTTGTTGCCTCTCGATATCTCCACTACGCACGCGTTTGTTACATGTCCACGATGGTGTCACGTGAACTTGTGACTCAGATTATAAAAACAAGGAGGTTGAGCCTTAACACAACTATTAATTTTCTTTTTGTTACACTTAATGGTCACAATTGAGTATACGCTGAATTGATACGTATAAATTACACTTTACTCTAACAACTTTATATAAATTAAGTAGGCGACTGATCTAAGAGTAGAAACCCGGTAAAGAGATGTTGACTGTTCAAAAGATGGAAAATTTTTCTACGGGCTAAACGATCAAAGTGAGCAAACTCTGGATTCTTTTATCAAATACAGAACGAGAAGAGACAGCTTCTTCAATTCAAGCACAGATAGCACAAATAGTACAACCAGTATAATAATGGCATCGGCACGAAAGGTTAAAATCGAGACTGGTACTGTCGCTTCAACTAGTAGTGGGATAGACCCAACAGCTAGGGCTATATTAAACGGAATGCAGAAACAAAACGAAACTTTTACTCGACAAATTAATATACTCACACGACGTATTGACGAAACTCAACGCGCAGCAAACGTAGAAAATAAGAAACTCGCAGCAGAGATTGCACTAGTAGGGATGAGTTTAGCAAGAATACATATGGGAGATGTATCAGAAACCAATTCCCTAATAACCTCAGACGAAACAACCCACACCGCTAGAGACCAATCAGCCCTTCGAGGACCTCTTCTAATATCTGAGATATCACCTCAGCTATCGGAAGACAGAGCTTTCACCCTACGTTTTATACAACCAGAGCTTAAAGTTAAAGACGCACTAAAATGCATCCCACAACTTAACGGTGAAGACGCTATAGGAGTAGAAGAATTTATTAAAGAAATCAGAGAGATGAGGGCAATGTGTAGTGAACAACATTTACTATTGAAAATGATTAAGATTGAGAAAATTTCGGGAAAAGCAGCTATGGCAATACGTAATATACATTTCTCAGAATACGCACATTTATATCAAGCATTACGACAGAACGTAGCAACTCAAGCTTCGGTTCGTGAACACCAAGACTAATTACGAGTAATTAGACAAGGATTTAACGAAAGCGTACAAAGCTACATTATTCGCTTTAGGAAATCGTTTAACAAACTGCAACATAGTATTACCAACGAATACCCAAACGAAATAACCAAGCGTGACAACGGCTGCCGCGTACGCATTCTTCCGAATATTCGGCGAAAGAACTATAGCTCATTAGGTCTGTCAGCACTTACGCTTCGGTGATACACTTTGTACCGACGAAACTGTAACATCAACCGCATCTCAGTCCACATCAGAGACCAGGCCGCGCTTCGGAACCGATGGGCCGATGACGGAAATAAAGATATGGCGGCACTCGGCGATAATGTATGTCGCCGAAGCGAGGTGCCTAATGAGTCATCAATATCCCTACGGTCCTACCGCCGAATGTTCGAGAAGAAGGCGTGCGTGGCGGACGCCTAACGGACGCGTGATCTTACATCTGTAGACACACCTCGTCATAGCTTTCCTCTGTGGAATCATCGTGACGGAAAAGTCAGTTAATAATTGGGTAGAGCTCCGTGACGCATCGTGAGCAATTATCGTCCGAACTCGCTCCGCACATTTTGTTCAACCGACGTTGTATCGAACCGCTGAGAAACCGAATTTGTAACAGCGAATCGAGAACCGTAGCGCAACCGCGAGTCCCATACGAAGTGTATACAGGAGTGTTATAAATAAATATATTGTTAATTACAAACTATACTTCTTCAGTACCTATCACGACTTATCCACCTCAACTTTAATTCCGAATAAAATATCTTTTAAACTATATATTTTTAGACAAAAGTATCTTATCACCTAGTATATAGAAAATAAAAAAGACGCACTAATGGATGGATAAAGAAATGTAGGCTTAAAAATATACCGACGTCCTTGAAATTCTAAGAAAAAGAAATTAATTTAAGGAAATATTCTTTTCGCCATTTTAGTGCCTCTTCTGTCGTGTAACTTTGCCCTGTGAAGTTTTTCCATAAAAAAGGAAAATATTTAGATGATCCCATTTAGGTAAGCCAGCCAGCTAGGTCACTGAGGTAATTAGTATATAACAATTTGCACAAAATATTGTTCAGAAACAAATTATGCGATATAATACAATAGTTTAGAAATAAACGAAATAGATAATCAGATTTGTAAGATTGTTTGCGTTCTAAAAGTTTATACGGATGGTGAAAGTAGGTATTTGCAAAAGGAAGTCGAAAATGTAAACTTTCTTTCTGCTTTTATTAATTTCCTGTTTCCTTATATAGCCATGGATTACGATTACACCACATACATAAACACACTGAATTTTGTTCTTTAATTAACAAAGCTTTTTTCATAATGTTTATGCACTGATATGCACTGTTGTTCATTCTGTATTTATTTTACGATCAGAGATTTTCAATGAGTATAATGACAATATTAAGCCTTTAATATTATTGGACATTTAATCAGAGTATCAGTTAAGTAAAAAATTCCAAGAAGTCATAAATTATCGATTACATGAAATATTAAACTGTTTGTCATTAAAACATCTCTTTGCTATATTTAAGAATAAATTTATTCGGCAAACAAAAATACAGTTAAAATCACATATCTGAACGTATCTTATTTTTTGTGAATCCATTTTTTTACTAATGTTACCTAAAAATATTTCGAAGATATGCTTAACGAAATTTCACTCTTGATTTTCCATTTATTCTAACTTCTTCACGAGCAACTTTTTTGAAAACCATCATATCTCATACCTTAACATCAAATATACTAAATGTTTTACAATAAATAAATATCTTATCACTTGCATTATGTCACAACCAATTTCTATCGTTGTAAACTAATACAGACTCCTAAAACACGTTATAAGTGTTTTCACGAAATGTTATCAGAAAGCGTTTATAGAAAAAGATTTCAAAAACTTTGATATACTTTAGCTAATCTTTGGTTTATAACACTCCTTTCTTCCATTGACGTAAACGTTCTCTCCGACTTTGTTTTTCCGTTTGTCGGAGAGATAAGTCTTGAAGAAGAAATTTCCAAATAGGATTAAAAAACTGAAGTAGATGGTGAAACCAAATATAAAACTTTTACGCGTAATGTAGCATTCAAGTTCATAACTTTCTCGGTAATAGTAAGCCGCAATAGTTGCAACGCAACCAATCACCATTTGTACCAACTGCATCGTAGTAATCATTATGGCAAAGCCTTTTGGGAATTTGTATTGCATTGCTTTCAAAGTATAATAAGAATACATCCAGGAATGAACAAAGTAGTTCATTACGGCATACCACCTTGTGGCTGCTATAGTCTCCGCATATACGAACCAAGAGTAAGGAACAACAATTAAATGATGGTAAAAATGTAGAAATATCAATGGTTGCTTTCGTAACACAATGAAGATCGTATCGCCAAATTCTAAGATCTTTGATAGGACAAATACCCATGTCCAATAGCCAGAAACATGATCTTGCAAAAGGTGGCTGAAAAAAAATAATTCCATTACTATTTTATATCATAGATTAACATATTTGAAACATCGATTCATTTCGTGAATATGACATGTAAATCAAAGCCATGTATTATGTTCCATACAATGAAACAATAAGAACTTTGTTATTTTGAATTGAAAATATTATCATACAATGTGTACTGTATAGGTCGATATGTTGCGAATTGGTAGACACAAAACGACGTGAAATCTTTTTAGAGAATTATTATAAGGATAATATCGTAAACTACTATTAAAAATGTATTTCCTATTTCGCTAACGCTTTCCACATATCAATGTTCTCTAAATACCAAGCATAAGAAATTGTTTCATATAATAATTATTTTTCAAAATCGCCATTCACCTGAAAATATATTAAAAGGTAAAATATGAAAGTAGAATTACCTAGGTATGCAAATACTATGGTAAAATCCATGATGTCTCAATGTAGAGAACATTTCCGGTGCTGTTCTACAAAATCCGATAATGGAGAACACTCAATAATGCAAGCGGACCCTTCAAATCAAACTTTGGTCTGCTCGACATGTAGTACTTGCCGCCAAAAATTAGGATCGCGTAAATAATACAGCAGTAGTAGCAATACTGAAAATTATTCTGCAGCCATTTTTGAGTGTCTGGATAAAAGTAGGCTTTTTCGAAGTTGAAGACATGCGAGTAGGTAGGTTCAATGATCTGCGGAGAACCCTCTTTATTCATCGTAAAGTATTTTTTTTACATCCACTGGTTGCAAAGCAATTAAAGAAAATACGCAGTCTTTCGCACACGTTGTCAATTGACTAAAATGTAAGGAGAAGAACTGTTAACATTTTCTTTCAAACTATGGAAATTGAAATATTTAATAAATGATGTACTAAAAATAATGTAAAATATTCATAACAAAGTAATAAGACAATACAAAATAATAAATTAGTTATTTTTGTCTATCGTATTTAATTAAAATTTATTACAAAGTATCGTTGATGTTGTTCTGTTTTTAAGAGCTTCGTCATCCATCAGAATTTGTTAATGTTTAAATACAGCAGGATTTGAATTTTCTGAACATTTTCCAGTAGTACGTTTAATTCTTCGGACATTATCGGACATAAAAGAAAAACAAATATTAAATAAACAAATATAAATTAACTTACGTACGTTTTTACTTCTGCTAAAGAAATGAAAAATTATTTCACTTATTATTAATATCTGCAGTGGGTGGCGATAAAAATGAAAATGAGAATAACGAAAGTAATGGTAATCCAAATGAAAATGGTGATATAATTATACCTCGTCTTCGCTTTGCTCTAAGTGAGATTCCAACAAAAAATTAACACAATTAAAAAGAAAAGGGTTTTGTTTAAAAATATACTAGAAAGAAAAAAAAATTTCTTAAACAGTATTATCATTAAATACTTTTTTTTATTTACTTATTTAATTTGTACTTTCCAATTTGTCCATTTTGTAAATTTTTCTAACTTTATTGCTAAATAATATGTGCATGGCTACTCCTAGCGGGATACCATCTCCGAGATGAAGTACTTGAATGTAATAATAATTATTCAACTCATATTATTAAAAATAAAAAATTAACGTATTCGCTGCAGTTTTGAGATGCACCCTCCATTAGGCGAACACTTTGACGAACTTTTTGGATAAAGAAATTTCTAATGAAGGCAAGGAAGGCAATTCTCTAACGATTACGAGATGAAAACGAAAATATATTTGCCTGAAATCAAGAATCCGAGATTTATGTAATCACATAGAGCCTTTGAAAATGTTAAAATTTAGAAAACTTTACAACTAAACTAACACAAGCCCGCCAGATTTTTACTTTTAGTAACATGAGTTCAATAATTAAAGTAATACCCTATTATACAATTACCGCATATGTTCAAAATATATAGGTTTACATGTACATTATAATTACATTCCACTCATCTCCAACATCTTTTAATTATACTTTAACTCACACTATTTTCTTTTTAGAGATAGATTTAACTCCTTCTTTTGGAAAAACAAAACAATTGAAGCGAACCAAAGCAGAAAAACAAGCTGTGATTAAACATTTTGAAAATGTGGCTAAATTACTTAAGTTGTCATCCTTAAAGGAATGTTAAACTGCAATTAATAAGTATTAGCTATTGCAGTAAGTATTAATCTAAGGATTAAAAAAAAAAAATGAAGGCACGCCATGAATTATATATGTTAAGAAAGGAATAACCGTCATTTTCCAAATATTTGTTAATTATTATTTGTTATAAAATTATTAACACCACAGTGTTTAATTGCCAACGATACACTAAAGCATTAAATTTATATATGAGGTTGCTATATATGAAATGACATTTTCAACTTACCAAAAAAATAAATAAGTTTCATTATTGTAGAAAAGTTGCAAAAAATCAATGCTTCTGTTACATTTGTAATTCACATTTGATTCTTTTGTTGCAAAGCGACTCTGACTTGTTATAAAGTAGTGGTTTGCCTGTATATTCTAATATAATTGGTGTGTGGTCGGAGTTAAGCTCAAGGCTGGTTGTTATTTTTAATTTACTTACATTTAATCCTTTTGTTATTGCAAAATCCAACAGGTCAGGTGTTTTATTGAGGTCTGTCGGCCAGTACGTTGGTCTTCCTGTAGATAGCACGTTGAGGTTGCTATTTCTAATATATTTTTCTAGTGTTCTGCCTCTCGGTGTGTTAATTCTCGAACCCCATAACGTGTGCTTCGCATTAAAGTCTCCTGCTGCGATATATTTGTCGCCTATGGATTGGAAGTACTCTTCCCATTTTTTAAGCGTCATTTTGTGTCTCGGTGGTGCATATACTGCTGATATCTGAAAGTAATTGTCGTTGGTTTGTATTGTGACAGTGGTTGCTTGTAGGTGTTCTTGATTTGTTTGACTATGTAGGTGGTGCTTGATGTCATTTTTTATTATTACTGCAGTTCCTCCGTGTGCTTTACCTGAGGGGTGTTTGGTGTCGTAGATGGTATAGTACGGTATTTTCATGTAACTTTTTAGAGTGAAATGTGTTTCTGAGACAAGTAGTATATCAATATTATTTTTATACAAGAATGTTTTAGTTTCGTGGCCTCGCTGTTGCAAGCCATTGGAGTTCCAGGCTGCTATTTTCAGCATGTTCCACTCTATTTTTTATTTAGCAAGTTTGTGAGTAGTTGTAACATAATTGTTGTTTGTTGTACTTGTTGCCTTAATGTTGCGTTCATTTCACTTATCATTTTTCCTAGCATCTCTGTATTTTCAATGGATTGTTTTAGCAATCCTTTGATTTCTGAAACGTCTTCGGTATTTTTGCTTTGATTCTGGTGGAGCGTTGCTTGGCTAATGTTTTGGGTTACTTGCGCATAGCTTCGGTAACCTTGAGGATTACTGTTTCCGCTTATGATGTTTGGTTCGTTATGTGCTATCAATGTTGTATCATTCTCCGTTGTACCTTGATGTGGTTTGTAGTTATTGGTTGTTCTATTGCGAAGTGGTGGAAACAGTTTGTGTTGTAATTGTTTTCTAATTATGCATCCTTTGTAGCTGGCTGGGTGGTTTCCCTTGCAGTTATAGCACTTAACTTGTTCTATTTTTCCTGTGTATGGGCAGTGTATTGTTAAGTGATTTTTTGCACATTTAACACATGCCGGGCTTCTGTTACAATAGTTTTTTGTATGACCGTATTGTTGACACCGCATGCATTGCGGTATATCTTTTTTATAGCGTGGTGGTTCTACAGTTACTATTGTGTTTAGGATTTTTTTGATTTCGTAAATTTCCTTGTTGTTGATTCTGGGTTCAAGTTCTATTAAGAATAATGGTAATGGTTGTTTTGTATCGTATCTTGTAATATTGTTTATTGTTCTTGTTTGATGTCCATTTTTTGCTAGTTCATTAGATGCCAATTGACGATCTAAAGGAACAGTCTCCATTTCGCGGTTCCTTCCTTTTGCGATAGTTAAAACGTACGCGAATCGGCGCGGCGTATTCATTGCGATATCGTTAACTTGCACTGACACACATACAGAGCGGTTGCGGTTTTCATGCTTAGAAAGGCATCGTTTTATAACTATTAAGCTTGGTATTGTATTTCATGTTCTTCTATTTTCTTCGCAGTTACGATATGATGATATGATTTTATAATTTACAATTTTATGCAACTTTGAATGGACCTAAGCCCCAATATAATAGCTACTTTGGGATAAAGATAATGCAGATACATAAACGTTTCGATGATAAATGATAGCGATATGAGTATTTAATGCTTTGGAAAGTAAATGCGCTAGGGAATTTCTTAGATTAGAAATTAACAGTTCAAACTTAAAGATTGTCTTTGTGAGATCAAAACAGTATTACATGTTTATGGACATTTCTTTTCATTACTTTCTATCGTACATTAAAATAAATATAATAAATAATAAAAACAAACTTCGGAATAAATTGAAACATAAACTTGTTTGATCTTGCAATTCAAAGCTTCTAAATTGTACTTTACTTTCACTTACCCTGCATCGGCTTTGACCGGCAGTTAGGGTGCGAAAGAGTGAGTGGCACCAGGATGGAGACTTTGTTGACGACCAAGGCGAAAATACAAAGGTCATGGATAGTGAATGTAACAAGATTACAGTTTACGGTGCACGGGAGGGATACCCCAGTACCGGCGCAGTCGTGGGCAGTAAAGTGGGTCCACCTGCGTCGTCACATAGCGACCACGGCCGTTCGGGGGTGGACCGCCACGTCCCCGGACGTGTCACTGCGCCTGGCGAGGCGAGAAGCGATATCAGGATGGAGGTTTCAGAGGAATCTCCAAGAAGAGCCACCAGGAGTTCGCGGAGAACCGCGGACGGGTCGGAGAGCGTTTTCCTCACTCCGGCCACGGTGGTCGACACCACGCCGACGATGGTAAGAGGATCCCGGACGCGAGCGAGGTCCAACGATGAAGAATCGGTCGCTTCGTTCGCGTTGCACTCATCGTTGGCTTCGATGGCGTCCAGAGGAAGAAAAAGGCGACTCATGTCGACAACCCCGGAGGTATCCGAAGAGCTGACGATGGTAGTAAGAACGAGCTCGGCGGCGGACGTCAGCGCCGAAGTCACCAGACACGTCGCCGAGATAATGCTTGTTGCGACGACATCGTCTAGCCTGGAGGGGACGGATGTGAGGAGACTGAGAGATGTGGCGAGTTACTTCTCCGCCGCATGGAAGAACAAATCGTCGAGAACGACGGGACAAACGCACGACAGCGGTACCACGGCTGCGAGGCTCGCGGAAGCGAGGCAGTCCGCGTTGGAGGAGGAGGTCGCAGCCCTTCGCCAAGAATTATCCAGAAGGGCTGCTTGCACTCACTAGTTCCCGCGGTGCGGCTTCTCGGCTTCCAAGTCGGGCCCTCCTGCGCTGGAGGGTAAGAGCGACAGGGAGCGTATCGATGCCTTGAAGAGGACGTGTAAGGAGCTTGGACCGTCCATAATGAGGGACATCGAGAAGCCGGGAGCCGACGACCACGTACCCTCGAATTCCGGCACCAGGCGGATTACTCCGCCACCCGCCACACCACCCAACCAAGGGGACAGGAGAGTGGTGAATGGAGAGTGGTGGAAAGGAGGAAGAAAGGGAAGGAGAAGAAGATGGTGAAGACGGTTGCCTCTGGAGAAGAGGCGAAGAAAGGCCGACAAGAAAGGACGACAGGCATGACGAAACCGAGCGCCGCCGCCGCCACAACGAGGAAGGGACCGACGCAGGCACGGAGAATGGCCACGCTCCCTCGCGCTTCGCGAACATCCGCGGTGTCTATATCATTGAACAAGGGAGCAAAGACGTCGTACGCCGAGGTGCTCGCAACGGCCAGACGGACAATTCCGTTTACGGAGATCGGCACAAGGGCCGTTCGCATGAAAAAGTGGCGTATATTGGTGGACGCCGGAGATCGCGGAGATGCGAGCGAGCTGCGTTCGGGCCCGCAGAAGATTTTTAAGAGCCCGTTGTCGTAGGAGGACACGCGACGAGGAAGAGATCACCCGCTGCTACGAGGCCTACAGAGAGGCGAGACGCACTCTCCAGCGCGAGATCAAGAGATCAAGATCGCGAAAGCTCGGTCCTGGACAGAGCTGATCGAAGCGGTCGAATCCGATCCGTGGGGGCGGTCGTACAAAGCGGTGACAAAGAAGTTGCGACCTTCGGCCCGCCCCGCTGACCGCAAACATGGATCCGAGGCAGCCAGGGCCATCCTCCGCCTCCTCCGGTGACGAGACGTTAGTGACGACGGAGTGGAGCGAAGAGCTGCGAGTCACCAAAGAGGAGCTCTTCGAGGCGACAAAGAGGATGGCATCCCGGGACGTGGAGCCGGGTTCGGATGGAATCCCGGGCCGAGCTCGGGCGGAGTCGATGGACACCGTGACTCCCCGTCTGCGACATCTCTTTACGAGATGCCTAAAGGAGGGCGTCTACCCCCAGACGTGGCGAACGGCGAGATTGGTCCTGTTATGGAATGAAGTTCGTCCGCTGAACTCGCCGTCCGCGCACAGGCCGGTATGCTTGCTAGACGAAGTGGGCAAATTGCTGGAGAGCGGATAATCGCTGCCCGTCTGGAAGCTCATACGTCGAAGCGGGTGCCCGGATGGCACGACAGCCAATTCGGACTTCGCCAGGGCCGCTCGACGGTGGACTCGGTGATGCGGGTGAGGTCCATGGCGGAAGACATGGTCTCCCGAGGAGGGATGGCGCTGGCAGTCTCCCTGGACGTCACGAACGCCTTGAACGCCATTCCCTGGGCCTGGATCGTGGAGGCCCTGCGGTACTTGGAGGTACCGACGTACCTCGTCAGAGTCATCCGGGCGTACCTCAACGACCGGGGATCACATACACCGGGAGGAGCGGGGAAGAAGGAAGACCGGTGGAGCGTGGCGTTCCGCAGGGTTCAGTGTTGGGACCCATACTGTGGATCACTGCCTACTACTCCGTCCTCCGATGTCCGATGCCCCCGGGCACGGGCATGGTATGCTACGCTGACGAGACCTTGGTCCTGGCCGGGGGACGCTGGTGGCACGAGGCCGCGGACCTCGCGGGGGATGCCGTGGCGTGCGCCGTACGCGCCATTCGGAGGCTTGGCTTGAGAAGCTGTCCCGGTGGGGCACCGGCTGAAGTACCTGGGTCTCATCATCGACAGCCGATGGACGTTTGGACCGCACTTCGAGCTCCTGGTCCCGAGGGCGACGGCCGCAGCCAACGCCTTATGCGGCCTACTACCGAACATCGGCGGAGCAGGATTGGGAGTCCGCCGACACTACGAGGGAGTGGTCCGGTCCCGCGTCCTCTACGGGGCTCCCGTATGGGCCGAGGACCGATGGCGAATCTCCGCAGCCGGATCCTGCTGAGGAGGCTGCAAAGGACGACCGCCATCCGCATAGCGAGGGGATACAGGACCATGTCCTATAAGTCGGCGATGGTGCTGGCGGCGTCCCCTCCCTTCGAGCTGTGGGCCCTTGCGCTCCGACGGGTGTACACGCACCTGAGGGCTCCGCGCGCGGACGGACGTACGACGGCGCCGCCATCCGACGACCGATCGGCCCTGGACGTCCGAGTGGAGGCGAAGCTGGAGATCTGGGAGCGGTGGCGCTCTCAGCTGGCCGCAGAGGACGCCGCGCGGCCGCACTGTGCCGTTCGCGCCGTGCTTCTCAACTGGGAAGCCTGGAGAGACCAAGGCGGGGTCTCGCTGACCTTCAGGATGACGCAGCTGCTCACGGGACACGGAGTTTTCGGCGAGTACCTGCTAAGGGTTCGGCGGGAAGTGACCTCCATCTACCACCACTGCGAGGAAGAGGAGGACACGGCGCAACACACGCTGGAGTTTTGTCCAGCGTGGGCAGAACCGCGCCGCGTCTTACGGCTCGACATCGGCGAGAGATTAGCCCCAGAAGCGGTCGTCGAAGCCATGCTCAGGGGCCGTCAGGAGTTCAACGCCGTCCGCACCTACTGCGAGCAAGTGATGCTGGCGAAAGAGCGAGCGGAGAGAGATCGGAAAAGAACGAGCGATCCTGCGAGATCGTCGCGCCAAAGAAATTCAGTACGCCGCAGGGGCGCGGCACCGCCGCCGCCCTAGCAGCGTCAGACTAGGAACGAGGCGTAGGGGGTGTGGTCCCCCCTAGCGGCCCAACATATACCGGGATGCCTCCCCTATAAACAGCTGGGAGAAGACGACGAGGAGCGACTCCCCTGGTAGTATTTTTAAGAGAGCCCGAGGTGGCTTCTACCAAATGTCAGGACGACCACCGTGGAGTTTTTGTCGCTAAGAGTCCGACACTACTCTGCTGTTGCGTGCAACAGCGAGTGTCCATGAGGATTTCTCCACCTATGAAAAAAAAGCCTCGCTCTAAAATAACTGATAACTCGAAAATCAGAGTCTATTCAGAAAAACGTTGAAACACGCTAAAATTGCTTTTGTATAAAATATGTTTCAAAGCTATACTAAAATCAAAGACCCATATCCTTGATTCGCCTTATGCAAATCAATATCAATCATTGACAAGTTATGTAGCGATTTTTATTATTTATTTCATACTTATGTTCCAATATTTTATATTCTACAAATATGTTGTATTTATAAAGTAGTTTATGAATGTGAAACTTAAGGCTTATAAAACAACTCACTTTCCTAACGAAAATTGTGAACAACGAATCCACTGTCTTCGTTCAAAAAACACACCCATACCGAGCTTTCCTCTGTAATAACACGAGAACGGACGAGACTGTTTCATCGAATACAGAACAGTCACCACATCTCTAGACTTGATCTACGCCTATAGATCAGTCATCAACTCTAAACTGATTCTCCAACTTTGGAACAGTCAACATATCTTTACCGGGTTTTCACCCGTCAATCATTAATCTATTTTATTCATCTCTACACACCAGCGTAACTAGCTTTTATATAAAGTTGTTGGAAATATATAATATCTTGAACCGTTACTTAAGTACTACTCCTTAAAACCACCTCTATTATCCTAATCGAAATATGGGATCGATCTGTTCGTGGCGTCCATTATTCTACTGGTCGATAAAACAACGTGTGAGAACAAAACCGGATGCGCTTGCTTGCTTCAAAGATTCGGAAACGTGCACAGACATGAAATCGTCGAGCGAATACGCGTGGCTCGCTTTCTCCTTATTGTGTTATACTTTTAGCAACAGCTCGCAAATGGCACGCGACATATGGTCGTACTAGTAGTGTACATATTAAGCTATTGCCATTCGAATATGTTCTCGCGAGCACCACAACGCTGCATATACATATTGTTGTACGTGATTTAAATTTTCCGCAAAACTGCAACTAATTTCACTCACTCGTTTAATAGTATTATGTTTGTCTGCAATTTTGTATCTGAAAGAGTGTGGGAGTTAGCTGCAATAAATGTTAATTTATCAACAAGATCTTAATGCTTCAACATTTCTTGGTTTTACTATGTTCTGTTCGTTAAGAGATTCTAAAATGTAAAAATAAATTAGACATTCGCTATGTTGTACAGATTTAATAAGTCAATTAATTTGAATAAAATCATTTAATGAACATTTAATAAAAAAGAATAAAGTCGTTTACATTACTCTTGGATAGAATACGGTATTAATACGATACTACTCAGTCAAAATCATATTCTGAACGCAAATCAGTTGAATATGTATATATGAAATATGTAAAAATGTGAGTAATAAAAATGCTATGAATTACCATTATGTAACAAATTTTATGTTTTATTAAAAAGATCTTGAAGCTGAATATTTATAGTAGAGACTTTATCACGTTTAATACGTATTAATAAAACATCTGCGAATGCAATACCATTTTTATTTGCACTCGTGTTGAAGTCAAATGAACGCAGCACATCGCTGCAGTAAGTATTAAACGACAAAGGAGAGTTTATTTTTTAGTGAAATGAGAAATTTTTTCTCATATGTTATATTTCATGAGAGATGATTTAGGCATATACGAAAATTCTTGTTATGAAGTTTGTGAAAACATTCTTCTAACTGTATTGAATTGGAAACTTTTTCGATATCGATTAACCCTTTCGCTTCGAGTGCCGCTTATAGGCGGCACCCGCAAGATGGCCTGTAAGTACGAGTGCCGCATATAGGCGGCGACCACACGACGACTCCTGATTCCAATAATATATTTTTTCGTTATCGGCAGGACATTTTCTGTTGGTTTTACTGACATATTGGATTAATCATTTCTTAAAGTTACTCATTGCTGAAACAACATCAAAACGTTTCACGCAATATATTTTAAATATCCAAACGATTGTATACTGTCTCGTGCTAAAAAATCTATTAAATCCATTCACAGTGAAACGATATTTCATACACGATTCTTACAAGAATTATTGTTATTTAAGACTTAGGAAAACGTATATACAGCAACCACGCACAGTGTGCGTGTTTCTGGGGCGCGTTTCCGTTCAGTGACGGTACTTCGGTGGACTGGATTGCCGAAGCGAAAGGTTTAATAGCGCTTCAACGCATAGACTGACGTTTCGTATCTGATATACAGTGTGATTATATTTGTGGAATAATATAAAATATTAATTTGACATTTTATAGAAATTGATGAAAAATCGACTATAAATTTTTCGATAAATATTCACTTTTCATCACAAAATGTCAAATTAATATTTTATATTATTCCACAAATATATATAGTCTAAATGTTTGCTTCAAAATAAATAATGAATGCGATAGTTGTGCTTCTAATCTATGTTAGAGTTTTCTTAGAGCATTCACGTTACCATCATAAAAACTAAAAACCATATTCCAATATTTTTATTGTTCTATTGGATATTATTTAAGGCTCGAAGAAATGATATATTTCGGAAACCCATCTGGTAAGTAGCAAGTCTACTTTTCCAATGGTCATTTGGTAAATATGAAATATGAATAAATCTCTAGCTATGTATATTTTAAAGATACCAAAAAGGTTTGCGCTTTTTTTAAACACATCTGGTTCCTTTGCCCATTCGCTTTCTCGATACCATATCTTTGCTTTCCAAAGGAGCTTCTCAAATATTATGACTGTTGCTGGATAATTTCGAGTTACACAAAGAAGATGAAAGCATTGGTAATGAGTATCGTAAATTTTTCTTTTTAAATGAACTCTCCATTACTATATTGCCGTATTTTAACTGTTTTCAAGCAAGAGGCTAGAACAGTTTCTGAGTAACAGAATCATTCCAACAGTCGCAAGAAGAACTTTCAGAGAACTGGAAATATTAAGTTAAAGTGTTACTTGGGTGTATTTTGTGTATGCACTGCGTGTATTGTGTGCGTTTTTATTAGTCACATTTATTATAAAATGTATACATTTGCAGAACTTTCGGACATGTACTTTTGCTGTGATACAGTGGTCGACGATAACGCAAAAGGATGAAGTTTACATGCCGAAAAATATCCCAATAGGACTATACCCATCGCAAAGGTATTTTACAAAATAGACCAACGTTTGCGGAATACCGGTACGTTAAAATTTGTGAAATGTATGCAAGAAAATTCAAGAAGAAAAAAATCTTTACAAATGGACGAGTTAGAAAAATCCAACGCACTATCACATTCTACCAATACAGTGTAATGCACTCGACCAGCTATTTTGGAAACCGGTGGACCGGTCGAAGAGGACCTATACTTTGGCCTGCTCGGTCCCCAGATTTAAATCCTCTCGACTTTTGCTACTGAAGATACATGAAGACACAATACGGCAAAATTTTAAAAGAAGAGTCAGGTTCTGTTTACAAGTAACCAGGAACATATAGAACATCTTATTGTAATTTTTTGTATTTTTTGTGGACACTCACGATCGGGACAATCGCGATACGTGTGTAATTTTTCTGTGGACACTCACAGAGCCAAAGGATTACAGGAAACATTAATCTTCTCTACTCGGACATTTCACAGGGCGGTTCTCGATATGCTCTTATAGATTTCCACGAGTAAGCAGGTTTGATGCTCGATCTACCATTTCTTTTGCAAAACGTCGCGTGGGGTTATTTACGTTTCTGAATACCATAATCTTTGCTCATGTATCGTTCGGATTGAGGATCACTCTGTGCCCCGCTGCACGGGCTGACCTTCCTTCGTTCGTATAAGGATGGTTACTCACGTGCAGGGTATTTTTAACTGTGAATATAAAAAAAAAAAAAAAACAAAGTCGAAAACGCAATTCTTTTATTCTTGATTTTCGTCTTATCTCGGCGTCAAGAATCATTTCTTAAATTTTCGAAAACCTGTAGCCGGACACCCTATATACACAGGTTGGTATTGTCTTTTTGTCAGGACCGGGCTTGCTAGCTAGGATCGAGCTAAGAATAATATTTTGTTTACGAAAACTATTTGTTATAGCACTAAGGACATTCTCAAGGAGGGAGAGTGTTAAGCGAATGCTTTTCTTTCTTATTGAATGTCAGCGAGATATGGATACCTAACACGAATATTAAGGCCTAAAATTCAGCGGTCTATTAAATAAGGAATAAGGAATAAAATTTTACTACCTATTCGATTTTTATTCCTTATTCGTTTTTATTTCTTTAGAAAAATCATCTATTCATTCGTTTTTATTCAAATTTATTATTTGCAATTCATCTTAGAGAAAAACATTCTATTAGTCTCTTTGCAATTTTTCCCTCTTATGAATCGATTTTCAATTGACAACCAAATTTAAAGAAGAAACATAACGAACGATTAAAATTACATTCATAATGTAAAATATTGTACGACTATTACACATTTTGAATGTACATATTATATGTTGCATAAACATATAGCGTCTTTGAAAGTATTTGAACGCTCGCCTTTGAAACATTAAAGAATAAAAATATATAAGATAAATTTTATATTTCAAGGTAATATGATAACTGTATTAGGATATAGGTGTCAGGATTGCGTGTGTAGAATTTGAATTGGACAATATTTTTTAGAAGTTAGAGAATACTCATTACAGAAACACGCAAAAAGAAAATCATAAAAGTAATCGAACGCTTAGAGGTAAGGGATGTTTACATTGAATTTACGCAGTAAATATTAATACTAACGCACTTAATTTGTGCTAAGACGTCTTTTACTGAGTTTAATGTTATAATCAGTTACGATTAATAGAGTGTAGACATTATGAACTCGAAAAGATCTGAAATATAAAAGTCCGAGCGTGAAGTAATATTAAAACTGCATAAAGATGGAAATTTTACAGAGAGATAGCCGATCTCTTTAAGAGAAGTAAATCGAATATAATATCATCCATTACATTATAAAAAAGTGGAATAATACTGAAAATACATAATCTTCACTTTCGATAGGATATAGATCCGAAACATTGAGTCTGAGTTGTGAAAGTGTAATACTGTACAATACACGCCATCACAGAGCCAATATATAAACCCGATATTTATGGGATGGAATAGGTAGAAGATAAAATAATTGTAAAATAAATAAGGAAACGATATGAAAACAGACAATTACTTAAATGTGGAATAATATTGACATAAATATCATACAAAAACTAGAACACAGTATGAAAAACCGTCCTAGAGATGTTATTCGAGACAAAAGTGGCCGAACTAAATATTAATAATGTGGTAAGAAATAGAAATAGAGAAACTTTTATAACTGTGTTTTTGCGTATTTCTATAATGAGTATTCTCTAACTTCTACAAATATTATCCAATTCAAATTCTACACATATAATCTTGATATCTGTGTCTTTAAAGTTTCAGTGGCGAACTTTCGAATACTTTCGTGAGCCATTATACATAAAATTCGGAGTATAATAATTGTTATTTTCTGTATTAAAATCATTATTAACCATTTATTTAATTAATCTTCAAATTGAAGTACAACCATGGAAAATTAACAAAAGAATCATATCTAGATTCTACAAGTATGGTATAACGTGACTTCTGCGCAATTGATTGTGTACATGTTCCACCTGTCCTGAAAAGTTCTGAAGCGTAGCCAATCAGCAAGCAGCACTACTCCTTTGTCGTCCTTGTCATAGGAATCGGTGCTGTTTAGTCGTCTTTCGTATCCGAGACAAGGTAGAGTGTACATCGTATTATAATTTTTGAATTTACAAAGCATTACTTGGTAATGAGTACTAAGTGGAGAATAAAATTTGATTTGAAACTTGATCTGTAAAGTTTCTGTAAAAAGAGATTTAGCGAAGGTAAATATTTTATACATACAATTTTATAAAATGAAAAGATTCGTAGACATATTAGTTTTGTATGAATAATTTTAACCTAAAAATTTGTTCTAGGATGGATGGGATATTCTACATGTAAAAGTAAGTCGTAATAACAAATACAGTTTTCTTATTTTATGTTTTTTGTATTTTTATTACATTTTTGATTTTCATATACATAACCGTCTTTCATTTGAAGAAGAATTTACTTTCTCAAGGACTTCTCATACAAATTTGAATTATAACTGCTATTTTTGATGTCTTATTTCAACCTTTGTCGTTGTTTGTTTGGACTACTGTATCGCTTATTTCCTATTAATGTTTGCGTTGTTCATGCGCTATACTAATTTTGTATGAAGAATCTAGAAATATATAAGGTCTTTCAAATCAAATAATTTGATGTAGAAAATTCTTAATTTTCATAAAATAATTCTAAGCTGCTATGACTGGGTAGAAACAAAGAAGGTCGGAAATGGAATATAAAATAAATCGCTTTGCAAATGTACGTTGAGAGAATACATTACATGTTTCAGTTCTCGTACAGTTTCATATGATCTTTCTGTAAACTAATCATGTTTCTTCTAGTATTAGTTGTTCTTTTTACTTTTATTTCATTTATGTGATTGGCCACAACGTTTTCGGAATAAATGTTTATAAATTCGTTTCTTCTTTGTTAAAGTTATTTTTTCTTTTTTAATTCGTCTTTTATTACAGACAGTCACATTTCTATAAGAAAAATTCTATTTATTTAATATTATTTATGTTTATTGCTTTATAAAATTATTTATGGCCAATTTTTACTTAGACTAGAAATGTTTAAATTTGTTTATTTAAAATTGCTGTTCTTCTATCCCTTTTGCTAGTCTTCTATGCCAGAATGCTGTAAGCCTAATGCCAATTTTTAACTTTGCTTCTTAATAAAATTTGTTAGTTACCATAACTACTTTCTTTCTTTGTTGATAAAAGAGATTTTTCATTTGTTGTTTTTTACGGAATTTTATTCTAAATGCCTAATATTGCAGGCATTCGTTTGTTATGAGTTAGCTGGTGTTTAGATTATTCTTCTTACATACATGTGTGTATTACAAATCTTTTACAAAACAAATATTACAAAGTTATCCTTTCTGTGTTTTTCATATATTTATGTACATACTTCACTATAGGTATATTATTCTAAGTATTTTTTTCTTTGTTTTCTCCAGAGAGTTTCTTTGTTATATTATTCTTTTTTTCCATTATTGTTTAGTTAATATTTATTATTATTGCTATATCACTAGCTTCATAGCTGTATTTGAGTTAATTACCTGTGTGTATCTTGTTAAGTGCAGTGTTTTTCTGTCTAATTCTGTGTCCTTCTTTAGTTTTAGCCAGTAGCCTATACCCTTTTCTTATTATTTTATGTTTCAAGCCTATTTTTCCTGCTTCTGTTCTAAACACATATTCTGGTGATATATCATATTCTTTTTAGGAAACCTGCTTGTATTGTTTTTATTTCTGCTCAGTAATAGGTCCTTACTTTTGTATTATATAGAAGAGTTGCTATTGCTATTACCTCAGAAAGTTTTCTAGCTGTATTCTAGTTATTGCACCTTGTCACTACAACCAGTTTTTAAACTGTCTATTACTATTTTTGTCTGGTATGTGATTTGCTTTGTTATTACTTGGAATTTGGATGTTTTTGTAAATATAATTACGCCCTAGATATATCTCCATCTTATCATTGTATTTTATTTATTTCATTCTTATTCCTCTATTTTTTTCTTTTTTGCTCTATATTAATATTTTTAGCTTACTTATATCCTTCTCAAGGTGATTTTGCACACAGTATCCTTAAAATATGTGGCCTTTACCTTGTACATGTATTATGTTTCCTGACCTTCTCACTACATTGTCTGCATAATACACATCTCCTACTATTTCTTTGTATCCCTTGCCAATAAAGTATTTTTCTCAGTTATAAAGTATTGCGTCTTGTATTGAGTCCAACAATAGTATGTATATATCTTTTCCTTCATCATTATCCCCGTTATCTTAATCTCTAGTATCAGAAATGTTGTTGTCGCAGAATTTGTTAGTTTTGAATCCTGCTTGATCCTCTGATAGTATATTTTTATACACCTGTAGAATGTTATATCACTATACTTGGTTAATAGCTTAAAAGTATCTCTTCCTTCTGTAGATCTTTATTCAAGAGTTCCAAGATTGTTCTCTCCATATTTTGCATTAAAGACTTAAGTGCTCGTTGAGTAAAACTATAATTCAAGCTTAACAGTGTTAAAAGACATTTTGAAACATCCACATATTTAGAAGAACCAAAAACAGAAAGAGGTTATACTTGGATTATATATTCTCGACGACGAATATAACACAATAGCGATATTGGTTTCGGTATCTACAGCATATCCTACGTAAAATGGGTTATTGAAACTTTGGTCACTTAAGAAATGTTTTAGATTCTACTTCCGTATTATACAGATTTGCACTTGGTAGCGTGAAGTGTAATATTGATTGCAGAGCATCGCTTTCTTAAAAATATTTTTTGCATTTTTTGATAGTACTCGATGGATAGAAACGAAATATAACGATTTTGTGTTTAGGAATCCATTGGTTCAAAAGCATAATTGGGTTTGCATTTTTAAAGTTTGATATAATTTGCATATTAAAGCTTAATTTAACGTGATAATGATTTAGACGTTACACTTTTTTTGTTTATTTAAGTACATACTGTGTTTAACATAGCATAATATTGCTTTAAGACGGTTATATTAGTATACTGAAGACTATTATATTAGTAACGTTTATATAGGCAAAGTTCAATGTACACTATCGAAAATATTTTTATTAATATCTCGGAAATTGCTTTAAAAAATTTCCACTTCACCGATTTCGACGATTTTTGAATATATTATAGAAATTAACTTTTTGTATAGCTTTTACCTATATATATAATTGCCGTTCGACCATTGTTTCCCAGATATTTGCAAAAAGTTGTCGACACCAATACAGTGAATTATTATGCCTGTTACGCTACGAGGTTTATTGTGGGCCGTGTTACTAGCTCAGGGTCACGGACGGATCATCCGCTGAGAAAAACATCGTGTCCAGTGAGTCATCACGGACAGTTTTTCGACTGATATCGAGTCCTCAAAAGGTCGATTATAATCCGTTGTTTTGCCCATACTAAAAAGGGTGGCTGAGGTCATCATAGGCGCAAATAATGTCGACCTGAGCGTGGTGGGGATCGTCTCCCGGCGACACAAAGGAATCGTGGAGAATCGGGCAGTATCATCTCCGCAATCGCTGATAACGGTCGAATTCTAGGAAAACGCATCTGAGAGTCTCCGAATCAATACTTTCTTCTTGTACACTTCATATTGATTATCATATTCATATTAACACTGTTAATACAGTGTCAATTCATTTAAACCACCTCTGTTATCCTAACCGAAACAGAGGAACGACTAAATTCGCGGCGTCGATCATCGGAATCGTAGCGAGAATTTACGCCTCTCGCTGACGCGTCTCCTCGCGACCGCGTCTCTCCGCGAACACGTCGTAACAATGCCTATAATTGTGCGTCTGTGACAACGTATGCGTCAATATTGGTTGCCGGCAGCCGTATGGCGGCAGGTATACTGACCCAAATAAAATCTAGCTTTTATCTTCTGTTTATAGTATAATCCTACACACACACGAGCGCGCGCGCACACACACACGCGCACACGTAATTTATAACATACCAAACCGTTTAAAAGAAGTAATTAAAAATAAAGAGTATTTAACGAAATATTAAAGAACTATACTGGAGGTACCATTTTTACTTTATAACAAAGTAATAAAATGCCTCAATTTTATATGATATGAAATTTTGCACTTTTGTGATGTTTCTTGTTATATATGTAAAAAATCATTCGTTTTGGCATTCATAGATTCTCTATATTATACTTTAACATACTTTAATACATTTATCTATATAATTGCACACTTATTCAAAATATAAAGATTAAAGGACAAAATTATACTGGAGACCCAACCAATTTTCGTAATTGACCGTATATATGTCATTTTCACATAAAATTAAGAGAAAAGAGAGGCATTCAATAGACACCTCAGTTCAAACAGAAAAAATTAAATCCAACAGAAAATCCTCACATTTATGCCCCTGTCATAAAGGGAACGATATTTTCTTCTTACTTTTTAAATGTATTCTCAATTATTTTGAAATTTGTAAGTGAACTCTTACACATACTTGCGCATGCAATCCTTCTTCCCTTATTCCTGTTTCTTTTAATATTAGTTTACTTCAAGCTTTTACTTCAACAATTACTTCATTTTTCTAATTGGCTATAATTTTTTAGGAAATTATTTGAAGAGTCTACATTGCCAGAAATATATGGTAAACGCATTTTGCCATATGCAAGGAAACTGATTTCTGAAGATATCAAGACTTCATAAATTTTTTGCTATGCTGCCACGGTAAGTCCGTTTCTTTTATTCGTTCTTAATTGTAGGATGCGCTATTCCATTTGAAAAAGGTGATGAACTCCATTTATTCATTATCTTTTCTAATCATTATTTACAAATTACGAATGAAAAAGACAAGTCTCACTTTTTTTAGTTTTATATATATTTACGTCAGTATTTATGTTAATTAACTAGATTATATCACGTTCAGTATTGGGCATGATGTTCATACTAAACCAAGTCTCATAAGAACGAAATTATCTAAAATCTCTCAATTTTTCTTATTTTACAATATATTTCTATAAGTCAACGAGAGATATGGAGAGAGATATGGAGCAAAGTATACCATGTTTATCCTTTCTTTTTCCAAGAGAACAGATGATATTCATTATAGAAAAGAAAAGCAGTAGAAAGCCAGTTTATTCTTATTTCCCATAGTAACAAAACAATACTTTATTATACACACAAAAGTTTAACTCAAGATGGAATAAAGAGAAATTGTAACGCCAACTTCTAGAGTAATAATTATAACAAATTAAATAGACTGTGGAAATTTATGCAGTGAATATGGTGCATGTGAGATTGCGCCGATCAGGGTCAAACAAGAATTTAAGGATATGTTTGCGTCGGGGAGCGCTCGAAGAATTGTTGCAAGTTGTTACTACGATGATTTTACAATAAACATCTCTTTGAGATGTATACTGTTGTATAATTAAGTGCATATCTTGGCATAAGTCATTTCTCTTTTGGAGCGAGCACTACAATTTCCTAACGTAATCTAATTAATGTTTAGTTCCCTTCTTTTCTTTCTTGCTTTTGCTTATATATACATATAGATATATATGTCGGATACACATTATGATTAAGGGCGTGTAACGAACCTCCATTTAGTTTAGACATTGTTATTACGCAATTACGAATATGAGGATTGCCGAATTTGACAAGTAGCCGTGGTAACTGGGTACTCGAGACGCTAATGACAATGATCTTAGGTTCAGTAACGAATCCGCGGTCAACGGGATAACAGATGTACTTTGTTCCAAAGTCTAAATCAGACTCCTTATTCAAACGTGAGGTATGCACATGCGATCGTAAAGACGTGATACTCTTTGATGAGGTCGCACGAGAGAGTCAGTCTCCGTCGCAGTGATGCTGCGGAGAAAAAACTATAATGGGGTGTGTCTCAGGGCACGAGATCATCGGATTCGTAGAGAACAACCCTCGTTCAAAAAGTGAGGGAAATAGACGTTGCTGTTAATTGGTTAATTTCAATGTTGGTGGTTGAAGAAGGATGCTAACCATCTTTGAGAGAAAATTGCTAGCGGGAGGCGTCGTTCGCGAGAAAAGGCAGATTTAGGAATTGTTAGAAAAAAGACTGTTTGTCTGCGTACTTTCCCTGAACTTTTGTAAGATTCCTTTTACTCGATTTACAAAATTTTTCCGTGGAAAGGGGCTAATAGTTGCTACGATTTTGACGTTAAGAATGCTTCCACCAGGAAAGTTCTCTCTTCAATCGGAAACACGACGATGGTTAAAGAAGCATAGAAGCATAGAAAGATGCTTTGATTTGTGAATTTCAAAAAAGATTCATTGAAGTCTGGGATAATGCAACGATTTGTAAATAGGGACATAACTAGAAACTCAATTGTTACTTTTTATTGCTGCATAACTATAGCATCATTACAAATAACGAAAATAAAAACAATAATAACACAATTGGAATATAGCAGAAGATGCTATAACCGTACTTGTTTCTAATTATTTTAAAAATGCAGATTCACTACACTTTAGATTAGTTTTTGGAAAATTTCTGTTATTCCAAGCAGAAAATATTGCATCTTTTAATTACAAAGTAATTTCTCGTAATTTAGTTCTCGAATTATTGATTTCTAACATAAATCTTGCGAACAAAGATAGCCTAGGTATTTTCCATTGGGTTTTGATTAGGAAATAATGCTTGATATTTAAAAACATCAATTTCATCTGTTTCGAACTATCTCATTGTTCTTGAGTTGGAGTGAATTGCTGCAGTATCTTGTCGATATGTCCATTTAATCGAGTCGTTTATTAGAAAAAACTGCAATAATGTTTTCTCAAATCAATATACTCGGAGTTTATCTTTCTTGGAGGGAATATTAAGCCCCATAATAACCGGATACAAAAAAACTATCCAAACTATTAAAATTCTACAACTGAAACTCTTTATCGACAGACACTTCAGCTCTATTCACAGATTCCTCAAACAATTTTTTAATAAGTTGTAATATGTAATTGATTCCTCTATGTAACTACTTAAAATTTAGAATTACATAGATAAATGAGTGGCGCTAATGTCAGACACCGTCGGACTAGTTAGATATGTTGAATGTCATAACGAAACATATCATGGGTTCCGTTAGACCAGATTTATACAACGGACAAGCGCAGTCGCTATTTGGTTAGAAATAGTTGTTTGGCGCTCCGATCTTCTGCGTGCCAGGCAGATGGGACGAAAGTAATTTAACCAATTTTCAATAACATATCCTTTTAGCTTCTCATCATCTCCTTTCCCTAGCTCAACCACAGATCGTGGCAAATCCTGTCATAAACCTCGGAATTAATATTGGGTTAATCCAGCAGCACTCCAAAACTTTCCCAACATAGTTCGGACTCTGCCGAACATTCCCCGCGAGTATGCGTTTCACAATCTCGAAGTACACATCCTTCACAGCATTGAGTCTCGGCTACCCTTCGGATTGCTTCAGTTAAACGTGTACTTTATGTTTATATGCTCTCTAATAGTAATTTAATAATATGAATGGTAATCACTTTTAATTGCATGAGAAAATGGGTGGTGCTAAATTTATGCAGTCCGGCTTAGTAAGTACATATGTTGACTGTTATAGCGACATGAACACGTTCCGCATAATTTATACAACGTTTAAGCACAGTCCTTATTTGGTTAGAAATAGTTGTTTGGCGCTCCGATCTTCTGCGTGCCAGGCAGATGGGACGAAAGTAATTTAACCAATTTTCAATAACATATCCTTTTAGCTTCTCATCATCTCCTTTCCCTAGCTCAACCACAGATCGTGGCAAATCCTGTCATATACCTCGGAATTAATATTGGGTTAATCCAGCAGCACTCCAAAACTTTCCCAACATAGTTCGGACTCTGCCGAACATTCCCCGCGAGTATGCGTTTCACAATCTCGAAGTACACATCCTTCACAGCATTGAGTCTCGGCTACCCTTCGGATTGCTTCAGTTAAACGTGTACTTTATGTTTATACGCTCTCTAATAGTAATTTAATAATATGAATGGTAATCACTTTTAATTGCATGAGAAAATGGGTGGCGCTAAATTTATGCAGTCCGGCTTAGTAAGTACATATGTTGACTGTTATAGCGGCATGAACACGTTCCGCATAATTTATACAACGGTTAAGCACAGTCCCTATGTGGTTAGAAATAGTTGTTTGGCGCTCCGATCTTCTGCGTGCCAGGCAGATGGGACGAAAGTAATTTAACCAATTTTCAATAACATATACTTTTAGCTTCTCATCATCTCCTTTCCCTAGCTCAACCACAGATCGTGGCAAATCCTGTCATAAACCTCGGAATTAATATTGGGTTAATCCAGCAGCACTCCAAAACTTTCCCAACATAGTTCGGACTCTGCCGAACATTCCCCGCGAGTATGCGTTTCACAATCTCGAAGTACACATCCTTCACAGCATTGAGTCTCGGCTACCCTTCGGATTGCTTCAGTTAAACGTGTACTTTATGTTTATACGCTCTCTAATAGCAATTTAATAATATGAATGGTAATCACTTTTAATTGCATGAGAAAATGGGTGGCGCTAAATTTATGCAGTCCGGCTTAGTAAGTACATATGTTGACTGTTATAGCGGCATGAACACGTTCCGCATAATTTATACAACGATTAAGCACAGTCCCTATGTGGTTAGAAATAGTTGTTTGGCGCTCCGATCTTCTGCGTGCCAGGCAGATGGGACGAAAGTAATTTAACCAATTTTCAATAACATATACTTTTAGCTTCTCATCATCTCCTTTCCCTAGCTCAACCACAGATCGTGGCAAATCCTGTCATAAACCTCGGAATTAATATTGGGTTAATCCAGCAGCACTCCAAAACTTTCCCAACATAGTTCGGACTCTGCCGAACATTCCCCGCGAGTATGCGTTTCACAATCTCGAAGTACACATCCTTCACAGCATTGAGTCTCGGCTACCCTTCGGATTGCTTCAATTAAACGTGTACTTTATGTTTATATGCTCTCTAATAGTAATTTAATAATATGAATGGTGATCACTTTTAATTGCATGAGAAAATGGGTGGCGCTAAATTTATGCAGTCCGGCTTAGTAAGTACATATGTTGACTGTTATAGCGGCATGAACACGTTCCGCATAATTTATACAACGTTTAAGCACAGTCCCTATGTGGTTAGAAATAGTTGTTTGGCGCTCCGATCTGCTGCGTGCCAGGCAGATAGGACGAAAGTAATTTAACCAATTTTCAATAACATATACTTTTAGCGTCTCATCATCTCCTTTCCCTAGCTCAGCCACCGATCGTGGCGTATCCTGTCATTAACCTAGGAAGTTTCAAATGGTCATATGAACTCCAATGCAAGACTTTCCAGTAGTAGTTCGAACTCTCTCGAACATTCCCCAAGGATATGCGTTCACTATCTTGAATCACACCTCCTGCACAGCACTGAGTCTCTGTTCCCCTTTGGATTTCTTCAAGTGCAGGTGTATTTTATGTTTACATATTCATTAATAATAATTTGATAGTATGAATAATAAAAATAATAGTATTAAATAATTGCTTAATTTTTAATATAAATAATAAATAAATTCGAAATTCCGATCGGTATAGTAGTTGTTGCCACCAGAAACTGTCTAAAGACTATTTCGATTAGATTTTGTTTTATTTACTACTCGAATTGTAGCTTACGTCTGCAAGGAATGTATCAAAAAGCTTGTTGTACTTACTGAAAGCGCAGCTCTATCTTGAATTATTCCAAATATCGTGCTCTTCGCGACAACTGAGTGAAATCTCAAAACTTGTTGCACTTAAAACGCGGTACTATTTGAATATTCTAAACCGTTGTATTCTTCTAGTGATTTAATTAATAAATTGCATGCGCATGGGTAGCATTAACTAGCGTTTAATGCAACTGGTAAATAAATTCCACGTTCCGGCGAACCTGCTATGTGTAGGAATACTGGCACGGAAGAGGATTAAAATTGTTCGAAATATATTATTGGTTTTGATATACAAGATTTATTCAGTTCGACTGGGTTATATTAATACCAATATGCAACGATTTATTTGGATTTTACTTAATTATAATTATTATAATATATATGTCGGGTTGTAGTTAGGTCTAGGGGCATGTAACGAATCTTCATTCGGACTAGCCATCGTTGCACAATAGAGATTATATTTACTGGTATAAATATGATTTTTTTACAAAGTTTGACAAATAACCGTGATGATTAGACACGCGAGATGTTGTTGACAATGTTCTTAGGTTCTAAAGACTGATAAAAACTTTCCTCTCCACGATCGCGTTCGTTTTGTTGAATATTGTCCGGGGATACCAACAAAATTCTAGCCGCCGTTGCTAGACAGACCCGCGTAGCTGCGACATTGCTCTTGCCTGGGATTTGATTGTTAACACAACGTGTGTCTCATAATATTGGCACTTCTCTGTTAGATAAAAACGTCCATACCGTGACCGTGGCTATGTTCAGCGACCAATTGTGTCACCTCGAGCCCATGACCACTGTCACAAATCTCGGTCAAAAATAATCGGATTGAATCATGACAACTACTTCTAAGTTTTATTATTTAAGTACAGCTATGATAAATAGTCTGGACTATAGTATTGGGGATCTTCCCAAAAGTTCCAAAAGAAAGGCCCCGATGTCCTTTCATCTCCGACATATGTATAGGAAAATGTTACTCAAGATTTTGATTTCTATAACGTATTCAATTCATTTTGTGATTGCAATTTCGTGCTGATTTCCTTTTGTTTTGCATCGGAAAGTTTCTCCAAACCTCTGGCGACTCAAATGTAGTGTCGACAAGAAATGTGAATCACTACGAGTTTGCATATTGTTTTCACTTTTTGCATCAATGTTTCGGTTCTTCTTGGAAACGTTAACTACCCCCTGATTTCGATGATTTCTTTGGATATGTTGATTGAAACCGATATTTTGAATTATTGGTCAAGGGCAATAAATATGAAGATGTAATAATTTTTATTTTAGTTTTATTTATCTTAATCAATTTTTTTGATTAGAGGAAGGTATGTCTATATTTTAGTATTATTTCATATATATATTTCATATTATTTCAGTATATATTTCAGTATATTTACTCTTAAAGCTGATAGTTACTAACCAAACAAAAAGAAAAAAGAAAGTCGGCGTCTACTCACACCAAATAAATGGTTGCCATGTTCCTCTTCTATTCATATTATAATCCACGTATAAAAGAACATTTGCAATATGTTTATTAATTTTTGCGGTCACGCACCTCATAAACGCACTCACTCTCACACAATAATCCAAAATGAATAGCTTTTTCCTATTTACATATATAAGGGGTAGACGCACTTAGTTCCCGAGATATTAACTAAGGCTGCCGGTACCACTGCAGTCAGTTCTTTTATGAATTCTGCTTATAGTTGTACGTTTGTTGCAGCGTATACGTCAGTGTGGATCGTCGGCCATTTATCTTTTGCTTATAAATGAGGATCGAGTGAGGCCTCGTGCATAACGTACATATGAGAGATTAGAGGAATCTGTTACAACTTATAATTCATTATAAGCTTGTTATAATTTATAATTCAATTAAAAGTGAATATCATAAATGTATTGGATTTAGGTTTCAATTAAATTTCTCAATTCGGCTGCTGCGAGGGAACTAACAACGCTTGCGTGAAATAATAAGAAATTAATTATGAAAATGATAGGCGAATAAATAATTGATATTATTTTACAAAATAAGTAATCCTTATTATTTCACTCGAGTATTGCTGGTCGCCACGAAGTGGTCGGATCAAGAAATCTAACATAAATCCAGACCCAATGCATTAATCATACTCGCTTTTACCTGAGTTATATCGAACATTTCTTGCAGTGTCACGTATGCAGTTATGACCGCGGCAGCTGGCAACCAATATAGTGAAGCATACGCTGCCACAGATGTATTGTGCAGAATTCATCGTAACGGTATCGGTAATTTTTCGCGACTATTTCGGAAACTAAGCGAGTCAAAAAATTGTTTAAAATGTTTAGTTTTAGAACAAATCCAAAAATTATTGAGATCGGACGGTAGTTAGCATTTCTACAGTTTCGTCCAAGATACAATAAAATGAACAAAGTTATTGCTGATATTTGTCTTACCGGAAAATATTATGTGATCTGCATTAAACATTTTTTTATTTACTTTCATCTTCAAAAAGAAATTGCGGCATGAATACGTCGAAATTGTAAAATCATATGTGTCATTTATCCAAAGATTTGTTATTATTATTTTAAATAGTCGGCCCTGTCCAGTCCATGTGTCGAGTTATTTTTTGTTTTTATCTTTTCTTACATTGCATTTATTACCCAAACATGAAATCGAATATACGATATTTGATATAGGATGTGTATGAAAACGCACTTATAATACAATAATGTCATAATATAATTTCTTAAATCTAAAGATTTCAGGGGGAGTTTCAAGTAGATTAATATTATTAGGGGTAAAGTAAAAAAACGAAAATCGACAGTTAATTATACTCGTATGACTAATAACAATATGATATGTACTTGCACTTGTTTATATTGATTGACTCGTCTCAGCTGAACCGACTATAAATCATGAGCATAGCAGCTGTCAATTTAGTCTTTATGGCTTCCTAATGTTTGAATGGTGTGACGGTCAATCTAGGAGGATTATTTCGTTGAAACTTATCTTATCATTTGGTATTTTAGATATATTCATTGTTCTACATTTCGCGGAGAGACGCGTTCGCGGTAGATCGCGTCAACGATGCCGATAATCGACGCCACGAATTGGTCGGTCCCCTATTTCGTTTAGAATAATAGAAGTGGTTGACTGATTATAACACTGAAGTAACAGGTTATAATATATACTTTATTCCAACAAATTAATAGATATAAGCTTAAATATAACAGTTGATATGTCAACAGACAGAATATAAGTTAAGACTTTGACGGAGTACGAGATACACGTGAGTACGATAATGGTCAGAGAAAATACAACTAACCAAACTTGTTCTGTGACAGCGGTATTTATACTAAACCGGTGATGGTCGCTGGTCGCCCCATTATTTGGTTATTTGCGAGTGCAAATCCCGGGAAAAAAAGGGAAAACCCACTTTTCTCATTTTTTATTAGTTGAAACAATAGCCCTAAGGAATGTATCGATTTGACCTCTATGCTGAAGCAATTGAGGGCCTTAACGTTAAAGCAAAAGAAAGTGTGGATGCGTCGTATATAAGAGGATGATCTTGTAATAGACGAAATTCCTTGTTATTGAAACCGTCAAGTATATTTAAGATAATTAAATAAATTAATACATAGCTAATATTTGCAAAGTCGCTCGTACTAACCAATTCGATAAGACAGTGTGTAATCATAAAATAAGATCACTAAGAGCTCGTTAATTCGTTCGCTGATAATTCGCTACTCGCTGTTGACTCCTAAATGTTAACTGTTTTCGTGCGATCGCGTTTGTTTATTTTATACTGGTCGGGGGGGGGGGGAGTAAAGTCGGAAAATTCAAATTCGTCCTAGATCGACGGTTGACATCAAAGGCGACATTGTTATGCCCAGAGTTTATTTTTCGTTACGTTTTGTACGTCAAGACGGTGTCAATGTCCCGGGGCAAAACAACAACATGAGTCGCTCTCGATTTGCATCGTCCTCTGACTTATGTGCCGCTACATATACTTTTACATTAGCTATCTGGCCAGGAGTTCCACTGGCTTGGAGGAGCTTTAGAAGACTTGTGACATAACCTGTATGTCTTCAAAGCCATCCCTCCTGTCTTCGAAGGGCCGTCTTTTGCTTTGTTTGCTTCCGTTCGGGGCCTGTCGCCTGAGATGGTTTATCTCCACTGTCAGATCTAGATTTTTTCGAAGTTGGCTATTCGCATGCCGGCAAATCAATCTTATGCGCTGCAGGTTTTCTCAAATCTGCACATAGAAGACACCGATGAGTCCGTGCCGAACAATATTTCGTCATCGGATGTTTTCGCAGGTAGCAGGAGCTTGTCTCAGTTTTCTACCCTTTGTTACATACTACAACAGCATGACACCTCAGAGTCCGCGGTTGGTGAACTCGTGCCCAAATATATCAGAACACAGTGCCCTCCTAAGCAGAATCAATATGCCCAAAGTTTCGACTTCTAGGATTCATGGAAATTTCCACATCGCTTTCTGTTTTTGCTCAGTTCCACAATTACTTGTTTCTTTTATTAAATCGCTCATCCGCAGTATCGCACTTTCGTTTCGATGTTGAACTATAGTAAACAGTACCAAAATCGAGCTTCGGTCATCTCACCGGTAGTGATTACACTACTACCAGCCATAACAGGGATCATCCACTCAGCTATTCACTGCGGTATCAGCTAAGCTGCGCCCTTAGGAATCCGCCCATCTGCGTCATCATCTTAGCCTCTTTTCTTCGAAGATTCTTCAACGTTGGTGGTAAATTCTTCTTGCGATTCTCCGCGGAAGCAAGAAGCGACGACCAAACCAGCTGTAATAAAAGAGTTTTGAAGAAAACAACTTGGAGCAGTGCAAAGTGTGACCTAGTTTTAATTTAGTACAACTTTAGTATAACTTCACTATAACTTTAGTATAACTATACTATAACTTTAGTACAACTTTTGTATAACTATACTATAACTTTAGTATAACTTTAGTATAACTATACTGTACTTGTATTGTATTATACTATTATACTATACTTATATTATAACTTTAGTATAACTGCAGTATAACTTTAAATAGAACTTTAATTTAATACTATTGTGATAATTCAATTTTACTCATTATTGTACAGATAAAATTATATTAAATTAAAAATTATAATAAAAAAATTATCTAAACAGCAACTAGTTGTTGTTGCACTGAATAGCTGTATTGTGTTATTCTGATTATTCTGGTAATTCTGGTTATTCTGGTTATTTTGGTAATTCTGGTTATTCTGGTTATTCTGGTTATTCTGGTTATTTTGGTTATTTTGGTTATTTTGGTTATTTTGGTTATTTTGGTTATTTTGGTTATTTTGGTTATTTTGGTTATTTTGGTTATTTTGGTTATTTTGGTTATTTTGGTTATTTTGGTTATTTTGGTTATTTTGGTTATTTTGGTTATTTTGGTTATTTTGGTTATTTTGGTTATTTTGGTTATTTTGGTTATTTTGGTTATTTTGGTTATTTTGGTTATTTTGGTTATTTTGGTTATTTTGGTTATTTTGGTTATTTTGGTTATTTTGGTTATTTTGGTTATTTTGGTTATTTTGGTTATTTTGGTTATTTTGGTTATTTTGGTTATTTTGGTTATTTTGGTTATTTTGGTTATTTTGGTTATTTTGGTTATTTTGGTTATTTTGGTTATTTTGGTTATTTTGGTTATTTTGGTTATTTTGGTTATTCTGGTTATTTTGGTAATTCTGGTTATTTTGGTAATTCTGGTTATTCTGGTTATTCTGGTTATTTTGGTTATTCTGGTTATTTTGGTTATTTTGGTTATTTTGGTTATTTTGGTTATTTTGGTTATTTTGGTTATTTTGGTTATTTTGGTTATTTTGGTTATTTTGGTTATTTTGGTTATTTTGGTTATTTTGGTTATTTTGGTTATTTTGGTTATTTTGGTTATTCTGAATGTCGTTTTTCACCAGCTGAACATGTTTAAGAGCATTGTTTGTGAACTATTCTTAAGTATTCGTAAAGCACTGTTCTTGAGCAATTAAGCAGACTTTTATGATGCTCACGCCTACTGGTAACTAAGGGTTTCAAGTTAGATAATGATTTAAATGAAAATTTATTCAATAATGCCTAATATTACTCGCAACAGAACTAATCCCGTTCGTAATATTTTCGGAATAACACACAATTCAGAAAGATAAATTTTATTCATAAAATAAATAAATGTTAATAATAAAATAAAAATATAGATAAAATTTAATTCATATCATTGTCAGCATTTTTCGCAACCATCCAACGATATGTAAGCAACGATGATGTATCGTTGTTAGACGTTATGTTGATTAAATGAATACGCATTGCAATATTTACTCCTAACCTTATTTCACCTTATACTTTTATTCCCAATATTTTAGAGATAAAAGTTAAAAATATAAATTATTCTGGACAATAGTTATGTAGTTAGTTCATCCTAATCGCCTGCAATTAATTTTAAATGATTCTTCACAATAAAATGTGTCTTCACCGTAAAATGTGTCTTTAAAATAGATATTCCACTCTTTTCCATTATTTAATTGCATTTCCACTCGTTTTTACTTATTTTTATTGATTATAGTATAAGTTGACACTACATTTGATGCAAAGTTCAAAAAGAAATGAGAATACACTCAATATTTATACAAATTTGACGAGTTTGTATTTTCTAAATTTTACATTTTGTAAATTATATATCTTCTATCATGCGTAAAAAGCTAGAAAAATTTACCGAATGTTCGGCTGAACAAATTGTCAAATACAAATTAAATAAAAAAAAAAAGGTATGAAAGTTATAGGAGGAAATCTAGGTAAAATCTTGCTATATTTCTTACTAATTAGTATCAAAATGTTTTGAGAACAGAATAATAGAATAATACAGATCTACTCAATTTTTTATTGTTTTATTTTTCACTAAATTTTGTAAGTCAAAAAAGTGTTAAATAATAATGAAATTGACAGAATTCTGCTATTGCAATGAACAAATAATTGTATTGCCATAAAAATTACAAAATTTGTTAGTAAAAATCGAAAGATAGTAATATAATCTTTAGAATGTTTTGCAAAATATAATACAAGAATGAATAGAGAGCGATCGCTGGTATTAACAAAGCAGGATTTGCTAAAATAGTAGGTCTTGCAATAAAACGTTCCACGTTTCTTACTACATGTACATGATGTAAACATTTGAGACATCCAATACTGAAACCTTGCGTATTATTCACGTCTTATCGTAGAGAAAAATGTAGAGAATGCACGAATATACGCGTATCGTGTACAGTGTAGAAAGCATCGAGGAAAAGTAGTATTTAGTGATGAAAAAAAAATTCGATTCCAATGCTTTAGTTGGGCGGAATTGCGGAGTATCCAAGAAGTTCTTATTTAATAATGTTCTATGAATTATATAGTACTTGTACCGCACCAACATATGTCGAAAATATTTGTAACATATCTGAAAATACGAATAATGGTCACCATATTGTCGAAAAGTTGACACAGATTGGTCAGTGGTGTAATACAGAATGATTATCAACAAAAAGGAAGAAAAGGGGAAGTAGAAATAGAAAAATGGAAAGATTAGAAACGATGAACTTGCATTTCGAAGTTGCAGTCGAAGAAGCGGAAATCGGAAGAAGATCCATGCAATGCCAGTATTAGAAAAATTAAAATGAAAAATGAAAAATAAAAAAAATATAGATATGTAACAAGAAGAAGAAATTATAACGATTCCATTCTTTTGTTCGTGCATTCAAGTCAGAAGACCACGTGATTAGTACGCAGTATTGTAACTACGTTATTGAAAGAATTGTATTCCAATCTAATTCTGATCTAATTATATTGGATTGTAATGCTAATTATTCCTGCGCAATATGTAATGCAGTGCGGATCAATTTTTTGATAGTTGAGATGAGATTGTCTCCATTTCACAGACGAATATATTTGCATACTTCGAATACTGAACATATGCTACATATGTAAGGAAACTGTATCCAAAATTTCAACATGTTTCTTTTCACATAAAGATTTGGCAATGTGATGAAGCAACAATAATACTATAGTGACTTTATTTATTTAATAGATTTCATTATGATTACGATAGAAAAGTATTATTATTTAATTAGAGCTATTTCTTAATGTAATAATGTAACTATTACAGATAATCTGAATTTGTACGAACTGCTCACCTTCTATATAACAGCTCACAACGTACGACAACCGACAACTAACCTACTTTCTCCACATCCTTTTATACCATAGTTTTCGGCTACTAGACTGGTACTGTTTTGCAGCTGTTGTTAACCTATGATGGTCCGTACACCTTTCTTAATCACTTATTATCCTAAAGGACCACAGACATATTGCTTGGCCACACGGCGCATTGCGATTTCCCATCCTTCCCAACCCGTCAGCACTTTCACTTTTCCTTATCTGTAGTTCACTAGGATTTTCCCAAATGGTTTTTCCACAATACTACAATATGAAATAATATCAAGTTTTAGTTTGACTGAACAAACTAATGAAACATTTTTGTATGTAATACTCATAAATAAAATTATTCATATAGAATTGTTTATTTGAAGGACCTTAGTAACTAAATCCTAAGATTTATAGCTGGTCCTCAGGCTAGTTGAACATGTACTGTGTGGATGCGTTGACATCTGACAATCGTCTTGCCCAGAGAATAAAGTCTGTGTACGGGGTACAGGCCATTGGAATGTTTATTGTTACGTGCCGCTAGAACTATTTTCTTTCAAGGAGAGCTATACGATTATTCTACACCTTTGTTAAATAAAACGTGCATCCCGTGACCGCGGCGACGTTAGGCGACTAGTTGTCGCCTCGAGCCCAAGCTCATTATCGCAAATCTCAGACAATTATAGTCAGGTTAACTCGTAAGAATTAAAGTATTGGTACTCTTCTTCCACAGTCCAAGTCGAACTTAACTTACTGATCCACGATTCGGGTGTGACTCAACGTACTTGTTCACAGTGCAAGTAAAACTTATCTGACTGAACCTCAGTCCAAGTGGAGCTCCTCTCTGTACCTCTCTGTATTCCTCGGGTCAATCTTTGTTTTTAAGGAGAGCTATTTAATTAATCCATACCTCTGTTAGGTACACGTCCCTCCCGTGATCGTGGCTACGTTCAGCGAACCGTTATGTCACTTCGAGCCCAAGCCCACTGTCATAAATCTCAGGCACCCGTACTTGGATTAAATCACAAACATTTCAAAAGAAAGGCCCCGATGTCCTTTCATCTCCGACACGGTCATCCTGACAATCATCCGTCCTCGGATGTATATTGGGTTATCACAACCTTGGACTCAGTACAACTGACATTGTTTACAGTTTAACCAAACATTCCAATAAGCCAAGGGTCCAGTTCAACTGCAAAATTTTGATCAGATGTTCAATAACAAATAAAAGAAAACAAAATCAGTAACATTATGATTAGTATTCAAAGTGCTAGTTGCATCTTCTGGATTACCAGTCAGACTGTAATGACATGACAGGCCATTCTCGACCTCGTACTTGAACGAATCTCACTTCTCTAGATCACATTACCATACTGAGCGTTTATGAAAACACTATGCTAGATGTAATGGCTATAGTACTAATGACACCCGAACTAAATTCGGTAACGGTGTGTTGATCTCGCATCTAATTTCTTTGGACCATATGACCACCCGTAAGCGTATGTGAACCCCTACAACATTATAAATAGACCCTTGAATTTTGGATCTAATTTAGTTTGATTTCTTTCCTCACTTTTGCGCAATACAAAGTCACCAAGATTGAATCTAATTGAATAGCTTTTGTCTTGTTGAATCTATCTTTATCATACTTAGCACTACATTCTATATTTTGTATGGCCTGCTGTCTTACATCGGAGATATCTATTTCCCTTCCTTCAATATTTCCAGGTAGCAGTAATCCGTAGGGTCTTGCTGTTCTACCGATTAATAATTCCAACGGACTCGATTTGGTCACACGATTGGTGGTGCAATTTATAGCCAATTGTATTTCGCCGATCGCGTTATGCCATGACCGCCCGGTCGTTTCTACCGTTGTAAACATGTTCTTTAAAGTACCCATAATACGCTCTACCTGCCCATTAGCTCTACTAGCACCGGTTGCTATTAAATGGAGTTTGTGTTTGTGGATGTGTTTACATTGGCAGAATTCTTGGAATTCTTTACCCGTAAAACATCTTCCTTGATCCGCTATTATACGGCAGGGACTGCCGAACAATAATATAGCAGACTGAAACACTTTAACGGTACTAAGGGACTTTACTAAACGGTACTAAAGAGAGAGAGAGAGAGAGAGAGAGAGAGAGAGAGAGAGAGAGAGAGAGAGAGAGAGAGAGAGAGAGAGAGAGAGGGGGGGGGGGGGAGAGAGATGCGGGTATACAAATTTAGTGAAAGCACCGATCAAAACAATAACATATTCTTTCAAATCACTTTTACCGCTTAACTTGCCTGTTATTCCAAGATATACTGGTCTTAGGTATAGGATGTAATTCGGCTTGTATTTTACCTGAATTTGCCTTAGAAACTTGACAAGTTCTCTACGAATTACGAACATATTTCGCCATTCCTTCGAATCAGTAATACTCGTATAGTTTCTCAATCGTTTTATCCCAATCTAAGTGTATAATTGACTGGTGCACATGATTAATTACGGACCACCTAAAACCTCTTGGGACAATGGGCAAGCTGAGAATTCTGCCTTTTCCTTGTATTTTACGATAGAAGGTAGCAGATCTTAATTCATATGTATTCGCGATATCTTCCGCGAGCTCATCGTTATGTAATTTATTGGCGATTTCTGTAATTTGCGGATCGCGACGTTGTTCAGCTAATAGTCAATCTTCTGAGATTTCAGCCAGATTAATTTCTTTCTCGGTAACCTTGTTATATACCTTATACGATGATCCATGTCTATGGGATTCCGTGAGATGAAATCTACGTGAGTAGTTTTGCTTTCTCGATACATAAATTAACTTTTGTCTTACTTTTTCGTGTTTATCTGTCCAGGTTATGGTTTTATTATCTGACGTAAGTGTATACAGGGGTTTCATCACTTGTGAGAGATCTTCATCACTCCTCTGATTGTTTCATCCACCTTTTTGTCCTCCTCCACAGTTGCTTCTTTTTTTCTTCCCATTGGGCTCGCAGAATGGCCACTTATGCCCTCACTTGTTGCTATTACCAATCATTACCACTTTTTAATGGCCCGCGCGACGCGCTTTCGGCGAGCGTGCCAATAGGGCTACGTCCGTGTAGTTCCCTGGGTAGCTCGTGCAGCGGCGCTATCGTCGCGCGTCCCAATATAGCTTCCTCACTGCCATAACCTCACACGCGATTATATTTCGTTTACCACGTCTTTTCTAATCTGAATTTCGCTAGTCCTTATACCCGCTTTTTCTCACAGACACTAGCACTTCACTCAGATTAACTTCCTTGCCCAATTCTCCAGTTTTCCCGGAGATTTGACTCACAGCTCCATCCCAACTCCCCCTCCACCCAATTAGCTGCGTTCTTCATCGACCCACGAGCCAAGTAATCTACCGTTTATGTTAAGAAACTAAACCTATGAACTGGCTAAGCTGTGTGACGGTTGTAGGCGCAGGTAAAGAACTCAAGGCTCGTATTTTACCGGGGTTAGGTTGAACCTCACCGTTATGGATTACGTACCCAAGATAAAGTACTGACGTCTTTAGAAAAGAACATTTTGAAAAACTGAAAGAAAATCTGGCTTTTGCGAGGGTATTTAGTAGAATGTACGATCTCTCTAGGATTTGGTCTATTGAATCAGAAATAATTAGAACGTCATTCAGCTAAACAACAACGTACGAATAGGCGAGGTCTCCCAAGGCCTTGAGGATAGCCCTCTGAAAAACGGACGGTGCATTTTTCAATCCAAACGGCATCGTTATATACTCGTATTGCCCGTCAGGGGTGACAAATGCAGTATATTCTGTAGAGCCAGGATGAATGGGGATTTGATGGAACCCGCTGGCCATGTACAGGCTAATAAAATACCTCACCTTTTGCAATCTCGCGATTTTATCCGCAATAAGGGGTAGCGGATACCGATCAGCGACCGTATTTTTATTTAGTCCTCGGAAGTCTACACATAATCTATCTGAGCCGTCTTTCTTCTTCACTAGTAACATAGGGCTCGCGAATGGTGAACTAGGCCTTATAATTTTCGCTTCAATTAGTTCGCTTATTCGCTCACGTACTATTCTCCGTTCTTCCTCGCTTAGTCTATAAGGACTTCTTTGTACGGTGACGTTAGGATCAATTAGCTGTATTTTTAACTGTCCCGTATTTACGCGAGTACGTGGGAACCTTGTAATGGATGAATCTTTGAATTTTTTGAGAACAGAAATTATTCGGCTCTTATCATCACCAAGTACGTCGGTGCCCATTTCATTAATATCAATCTCATTTTCGGTGGTTTTATTGCAGACATTAATTATTTTTGTTTTACACTTAGCGAGGCTATTTTGTGTAATATTTATATCAAATCTTTGACTCAAAATTTCACGACCAATCATTATATCATATTTAAATGACTATCGGCAAGGAAAAGTATCTGCAATGTAAAACCATTAATACGTACAACGGACAGAACTTGGGATGTACAGTTAATACAAATGTTTTCTATTCTTAGCATTAATACTATATCGGTCATTCTTCTGCCAGAAAATTTCGGGGCCACTGATTCTTTAATCAGCGAACACTCGGCTTCAGTAGAATGGAAATGACTCACCCAGATGACTTAATATACCTGTTGGGGCTTCCACCACGCAGGAGTCGACTCGACGTTCGTTATTAGGATTATACTTTATTTTTTCCGTAATAGCGGACAATTTGACGCGACATGTCCCTTCTCACGGCACTTGAAGGAGGATACCTTCGAAGATGCAGCTGATCGGTGTCCCCTGGGTTTCGTATATCATCCTCCGGCTCCGGCTCCGACTTTATTTTTTTGCGGCATTCCGTCTCTTTATGTCCGTGGAGCCCACATTGGCGACACTTTCTCCGGGTGCCTGATGGTCTGTATCGTTTGATTTCAGATCCCGTCGGTAAGCTTTCTGAGAAAGTCGTCGGCTTCTCCTCGTAGGAGAGGAGTCGCATTTCCCTTCGAAATTGGTCTTCCGTCTGAATGTCACCCGTGAGTGCTAGTCATTTGAAGCGTTGATCTTGTGAACTCAGTAAGTAAAGAGCGGTGGCATTAATTATTTCTTCAGTAGGTAAATTTTGCCACCTCATCTTTATGAGTGAAGGGACACGATTGCCGTAAGCTCCTGGGGATTCGTTCTTTATCTTCATTAACGCCGAGCTTGCCGCCTCTTGACCGCCAAAATGTGCCCTATATTGGCAAAGCCCCAAAATGTGCCCTAGGGTCTCGGACTGGGTATGACATCTTCGACACATAGTATTAATCTTTTTATCGGCTCTTGCTAACGCCACTTTGGTGCCAAAGGTATTTGTTTTTAGTTTCAAGGCGTCTGGTAATCTTTGAGCCACACGTTGCCAAGTTTCTCTCTTCCGAAGTCGGCCACACCATGGCCTTGACTTCGCAAGTCGGCCATTATTTAATATGCTCATTTCGTAGACGTTTCTTGGCTTTGTCAATGTCCGTGGTAGTAGCCGGCCAATTAATCCTTAGGAAGTTGACAATTTTCTTAAGCTTTAATTCTGTGTCTTCATTTACTAGACTAGACGCTGCTGGATCTATAGAATTTTTCATATTTATTGCACTCTTAGGGGTGCCGAGTTTTACTATGTGTTCGAACCTCGGCAACTCTAATCCTCCGTTATTTTTGGGCATATAGAAGAATACAACCGAGGTCGAAGGCGTTAGGTGTAATATCCCTTTGACTTCTTGCCTGACTTCATTGTCTAATAATTTTAAAACTCCCTCGCTTGGTGGGTTTATTAATAAATTATAAATATAGCGAGGGAATATGTAATTCTGTAGAAACTCAATCTTTTGGTCTGGTTTTAATGACAATTTTCTGACTCCTTTAATCGTGCTCAGAATTTCTGATACGATTATCTCACACTTAAAGCCTTTCCGATTTTAGCGAATGGTCCGATTTTAGCGCCAAGATACCTGAAGGCTTCCTTGGGTGCGATGTTCGGTATCTTTTTATTTTTAATTAGCTTTTATCCACAGAGATACTCATCCCTAGGCCCTCCAGGTAATCTTGGACCATAGATAATTGTTTTTGAGCTTCTTTTTTGTTTTTGCTCAGCAAGACAATGTCGCCGGCAAAGGCCAATATAGGGATCTTATTATTTTCATTTATATCTATCCCTTCGGTGAATTCTTCTACCGCTTCCAGCAGCGGCTCTAAACACAAGTTGAATAATAAAGGTGACAAAATCTCGACCCCAGTTTCATTCTTAGCTTTGATTGTAGTTTTGGTCCCTTTGTACATGTTCAAAATTAACTCGATTAAAGGGGTCTAGATACCTTTCCTAACCAGACATGGTTTAATCGCTGAGTGGGGCACCGTGTCAAAAGCTTTGGAAATGTCAACAATAGTGTAGAGACCTCCTTGATCTTTCTTGCTTCGTTCCAAGAATGCACTAAACAATTCCACATTAATCTTGCATCCATTTTCGGATGTGAAGCCCTTTTGCCTGAGATTTTGCACGATGACCCATCTTAGTCTCCTGTCGAGAGTTGAAGAGAAAATTCGCGCCAGAATAGGACCTATTGTAATTGGCCGCCAGTTCTCGGCCTTATTAAGATCTTTGTTCGGCTTTGGTATAAACGTGGTCCTATTCTCTCTCCAACTCTCCGGATAGTGGGAGGTGTAACATAGAATATTAAATAATAATTCCAAGATTTGAGGCAGGCCCGGAATTAATAGATGTTTCTTTTCAAGACCATCCGGACCCGCGGCTGTTTTATTTCTAATTTTCTTAATTCTTTCGCCAACTTCCTCAACGACTATCGGAGGAAAATACTCATATATAAGACCTCCTGAAGCACATTCTTGCTGTATAGGGGATCTTATGGAACCTATATCCGGCGTTAGGACCAAAAGGATTAATATGACCTATTAACAAAGCTGATCAGTAGTTTCGTTTGTACATTTTTTATACATAATTTTTAAACTAACGATCACCAGTTATATGTATAGGAAAAAAATTGTCCACAACATTGAGCCTTGCAACATATTTCAATATTCTCTAAATCGCAGAAAAATTAGCCTTCAGAGAAGTTGCCCAAAATGGTGATTATTCTTAAAATTTCCAACAATTCCCGTACTAAACCACTAGAATCGTTATACTTCTATATTGATACATCAAATAACAAACAACTGACTAATGCCATCTCTTTCGCGAGGATCCATCACACTGCATATAACGAAGTGTAGGTGTTCTCAGTAGCATATAAAATTGCATTATAGTTGCAATCGTAAATTATTTATCATGGTTTATGCATGTGCGCGGTTTTATTGAAATGTTAATCCTAAAGAGGAAAATAGATGGCGCATAGTCTACTTTGATTTCATTTTAAAGAATGATACAAGTAATGATTTGGATCAGATAAATCTCTATCAAATTTGATCGACGATTAGACGTACTTTGGCTGTATGATTCTTCGCTAATTCTAACATAAACAGGTCAATCCATGGCACTCTCACCGCGTCCTATAGATACAAGGAATTTAAAAGCTGTGTGCAATTTGTATATAGCATATAGAATTATGTAAAATATTTGCATTAATATGTAAAATAGCTAGAACGATACAGCCCCATGCAATGCCACGAACATTTCCGTTTGAAACGCCTGAACTGGTCCATCTAGCTGTGACATTGAACCAAACCGGACAGGCATAAGTCGGGATAGGATTATTGCCAACAATTTGTACAACAGAAGACTACACTTCACGCAGAGATGCTTTGAGAAGAACGAACCATTATTTGCTATAAAAGTCTTTTTTAATTTATTTTTCATTTGCGTCTTAACGTGCTGCGTAATCTGTAATTTGTAATACAAATATATACCGGGATATTTGACCATTTTCTTATGCGGAAAGGACAGGGGCTATTGCCAGATGATAAAAAATCAGCGAGAATATCGAGTCACGTCACGGTTGAAATGAACAGCCCGAGAGGGATAGATTCGCTCTTTCTAGTATTTATACGGAACATTCAGTGACCACAACAAACCATAATTCGATCGAAAATTTCCTGTAGCTTGGAATTAATTTTGAATGAATACATTCCCGTCGCGTAAATCAGGAGGCCATTAGCAAATACTAACGCGCATAGGTTAAAGTCGCTATTGAGATGGAAGAGGTTCAAAGCACGACTAAAATACAAATTAAACGGAATGGAGGTGTTGAACGTTCCCTGTTGCAGCCCGTCATTCACCCCGAAGACGACATTCGAGCTAGTTATCCAATGAGACACCTTTCAGAGATTATGGACCAAATCACCTGAACTAGATGTTTAAGGAAAGTGTATCGTATCAGCTTTTATAGCAAACCGCTCGATCGAAACCTGTCAAAAGCCCTTTCCAGGTCTATGAGTAGAGTTTTGCTACCAGCAGACGTCTGTCACGAATTTTATTATTGCCTGGATCTTACTGTATTTGACTCGGAAGCCAAATTGCTGATCGGGAGGAATGGAAGCCTCTTTACAACGAAAAAGTATGAGTTGCTGCATCACCCACTCAAAGACCTTACTAATGGATACTGTGCAAACGGCAAACTCATTGATCTGTACCTGGCTGGATTTGGTTTGTTCTTATCCTTCCCCAGCAAGGGAATTACTTTTCCCATCTTCCATATCTTAGAAAAGTATGCAGGTTCAAGAGATCATTGAAGATCAAGGAGAAGAAGAATGTGTATCATTGCGGGAACTATATTGGTACTCCGTGGAAGATATCGAAGCCTGATAACATTTTCCCATTCAGGAACTTAAATTGAATCGTTAACGAATCTACCGATGTGAAATAATTCTCTGTGACATCGGAACCGGAGTGGTTACTAGCACTGTTTCCTCGGGTGAAAGCACAGATCTTGTTTCAGCGGCTCAACGAAGATCTGCATTTTCAAGGTTATGAAATTTGGGAATCTGGGAAGATCATCATACACATTTCGGCGCACACTTGCAAAATTTGTCCCCAGTAGTTTGTGGGATTCACGAAGCTTACCGCGCGGTAGAACGGTGACCGGACAAGGAATGCTTCGCTACATACAAATAACAAGTGCTGTTGTAACGAGTGATAAAAGTTTAACAAGTTTAGAGTAATGAAATAGCGAGCACGATAGTAATTACAGACATGTACAAAGAACAGTTTATAACTTGAAAGGATGTCATGGCACACGATCGTGAATAACAGAAGCACGTGTTGCGTGCACGTTTATTCTTGGCATGTCATCGCGTTACTAGTAAGTTCTGGGGAACCGGCAGCGCCGGAGACGTCACGACCTCGACTTATTTGTCGGCTTGGTACTAGTAACGATGCATCTTCTGCTTTGTCGCACTAAGCGAGGAGGTTGTTCAATTGTGAAAGACGGTGAGAATCGTCTGAAGAAAATTTGAGGTCGCCGATCTAGTGGTTAGCCCTGTTGCCTAGCACTCGTCTAACTTTTGAAATCTTTAATTCTCTGGATCCAGAGAACTCGGGGATCTATCAGGGGCCTTCCTGATACGACTTTTTATGGCTCTATAACACTTGCGCGTTTGATAAACGATGAGATAAAGTAACATAGTGTGCCGAAGCGCTTCTTCATAGATTTGGTGTTTGTCTTGTAGCAAACCTCCGAAGTGGGAATCCAGATATCTCTCAACGTAATTGAAATCCCATGTGAGAGCTGAGAAATGAAAGAACGCTAAAGAAAGCTAATGAAAGAACATTATCATTTGTGGCCTAGAGGACGATCTCTACTTCGTGATTGTTATCTCAGTGTTCTTATTCTCGTAGACAAAGATATCAAGTTCTGACAGCTCGGTGCAGAAAAACATCCAGCTTTTCCATGAGTACCAAATCCAAGAACCACTGCACCTCGACAAATCAAATGCCATCAAAATCAGTGTCACTTAACTGGAGGATTAGATCCACCTGTTATTCGTTAAATCAGTGTCACAGGTTTTCGTCTCTGTTATTATTTAACGTGCTGCTCCAGGGAACGCGTGTCGCGTTATAATCACCACCAAGGATGAAAAAATTTTATCACACAGATAGAGTTTTTCGAAAAGCGCGTCTCATTCTGCATCAAAGACATTGTAATAAGACACAAGCTTAAGAGCCTGCAACGTAAATAGAATAAACAGAATATATGAAAAGCCGCGTTTTGTTTGCTAGGTTTATCGTGACAGCTGAAAGCTCCATTTTCCCCTTGTCTGTACGGCTAGTGATTATCGCTTCAAAGTTAAATAATATCAGAATGAATTAAATGATAAAACGGATCCGCCCCCGAACTTCGAGTTCAGATGGTCACACTCTTTCGAAACGAAGACCCTTGAAATGCATCTTATGCCTCTCCGTGACCTTCGTCTTTGCCAGCAGGACCACCTCAAACGAGTGAGCTTGCAGGGGCTCTTTCTTTCGCGAGGAGGAGAAAATGCTTTACGCATACGCAGTGACCCGTGTCACTGGGTTATGTGGGACTCGGCTGATGACAATGCCATACCCACTAAAAACCCCTCTTCTTCCCACCCCTTCTTCGAGCGGAGGGTCTCGCCGGCACCGCTGCAATTAAGCATTACTTCGACGAGACCCCGATCACGCAACATCTCCATACGTTTATTCTTCTCCCTCCGTCTCCTCGCTAACCAATCCTAAGTCGTCGTCTTCTTCTCATTGACGTTTCCCTATCTTCTTCTTGCGTTTGCCTGCCCTTCATTATCAGCCCGCAGAAGGTCCTGAACTGCCCCCAGGTATGGTCGCTAGCCGTGACTATCGCGATAAGGTTCGTCGCTGTCAGGCTTTCCCCCGCCGTATTCTCCAGCATGGTGCGCTGAGCCGCCCATCTCGGGCATCTTAGCAGAGCATGCTCAGCGTCGTCAGGGCTCGCTTCGCAGTCCCAACACTTATCTTCGTCCGCCCTGTTGATCCTGACCCTATATCGATTAAATATACCATGCCCTGTCAGCAGCTGCATGGTATAGTGATCGATAGTCCTCTTCCTCTTCCAAAAGATGGTCGTGTCCACGATCAGCCTCCTGGTCCAGTTATCGGTGTTGTACCCGGACCATTCCATCTTCCACGCTTCCACCGCATCCGCTTCGAACGTACGAAGCTGATCGAGGTACCCTTCGGAATCCTCAGGATCGTGTCGCACCGATTTCTTGGCCACGAAGATTCTTCCGCGCCACCGCGCCCTGATGTCGATAGGCATGGTCCCCGACAGCACGCACAACGCCGCGTGCGAGACTGTCCTGTACGCGGTCGTGGTACTGACGAGGGCGCTCCTTTGCGCCCTGAGAAGCTTGTCGACCATCTTGTTCTTGTCCAGCGCGTGTACCCACACCGGAGAGGCGTATAGCACGACCGACTCATCCACTCATCCTGCGCTCTACTGAGGCAAGGGATTACTTTGATCGGGATTATTTTATTTTACTCTTCTGCCTCTCTCTGTCATTTCAGCACACTTGTCATATTCCGTATTAATGGAGTTAATATTATGAATTATTTGTTAGTGATGTATATCGAGTTAATAAACATGATTAATTATCCACTCGAAGGAAGAAACAAACTTATAAATATATCTGTTTTCATTAAAGTAAATAAAATGTCATCACATTTGTATTGGATCGATCATCGATCATCAATGCCACCAAAATTTCCTCGAATAATAATCTGTACAAAAGAAAACCAAAACATTAAAATGTTTAAATAGAAGAAATTATATCAAAGTGAACCAATGATTGCTTTCGAAAGATTGAGCTACTGCCAAATGTGACAAGCAAAGAGCTGATCATAAAGAAAGGATAGTTTTATAACAGGTGGTAATAAATTATTGAATAAGGACGTACGTTAATTGAATGAAATTAGAAGACTGGTATATTGTAGCGGTGAAAAAATATGTATTCGGACTTTCTTGAATTTTATGTCCTTTATGATATTTTATTTTGTAATACGATAAATCAGTAACATGAGATCAGAAATCAGAATTCATAGTTCTATTTCCCCATCTAGCCCATTTTTTATTCTTTTAGATTTAATCGATAGGATTATAGATGTCGCGGAAATGATAATGTTACTAACTTTCTTTTATTGGAGCAACAAAGTTATTATATCGTATCTCGATTTATTTAAAGCACTTACATTTACAATATTTCATTTTGTGCTGATAAATACTGTTTAAATGAATATTAATCATGAGCCATTAATAAATATGTATTACAATTTCCAATAAAAATGCTTAATAATGTTACAACTTCCAAATCAAATATGTACACATATACAGAGTGTTCTACGCAACTGAACTAAGTTGTATCTTCTAAACGGTTAAGGATAGAAGATGTCATAAGTGAAAGTTAAATGGTATCAGGCGGTACATAATATGCAACTAATTTTATGCACTTTTGTGCATCGGTGCATGAGAAAAATGCAACTGCACTTTTTTCTTTATAAATAATTGTCATATTTAGTATAATTTGATTTTTACAGTGAGAAATAATTACAGTGAGTATGTGTATGTTCTGTAATTGCCAATCATATGTACATACGCTGTTTATCAGCATTATGTTATTCGTATAAACTTTTCTGAATGTAACTGTAGTGGCACATGAATTAGAGGACAATTCAAGTCATGTTGTTTTCCTTCGAAGTATCTTTATCGTTAAGCAACCGTATCGCAACCGTCGAACGAAGACGAATTTGAATTTTCCGACTCTCCCCCAATGTTGCTAATTATCGACTAAGGAGCAACCGGTCAGGTCAAACCGATCGGTCGATATCATGTACCTCGAATGAATTAACGCTTAAGGTGGAGGAGGTTTAATATTTCGAATGTTAGAGTAATCCAGCACTATGTTGAACTTGTTCTATAAACGTAACGTGTGATGTGATGCACGGCGGTGGTAAGATCTTGTTGGGAATGAAGTCTTTCAACTGTACGGTACGATGTCTGATGATGAACTGTCCTTCTACGTTGCTGATTCTCCCTACCAGCCGTTGGGTTTCGTCTGTCCATCGTCCCCTTCCGGCTGGTCCTTTCCAGTGGTTTTTTACCTCACCTCGGAGTCGTTAGGTTTACAGCTCAGAGAGAACATGCAATTCGGAATTTCTTAATGAAAGGAATGAGCTTGTCCGTGCCATAAACGGACGGTCACTCAAAATTCCGAACACCCGACCAGCATAAATAAATGGACGCAATCGTAAGAGAATCACTTATCTATCGAGTTATCTAGAGTTATGGAGCAGCATTTATGAGTATCTATCGAGCATTTGTCGAGTATTTATCAGCGACCTTATTTTGCGACTTATACACTGTATGAGCGTCTCAACGACATTATTTATATTTACTTATTTAAATATTTCAAATATATTTGACGGGTTCTTGTTCTAACTACCAATCCTCTACACGCCTCTACATAACGTACAAGCAGGAGCAATTGTTGAGCGAGAAACGCCCGGACTTTATCTTTATTATTTTTACTATGGATCCTAACTTCATCGGTCCTGTACAGGTTACGTTCACTCTGGAAAAGAAAGAGTGAGAGAGAGACCTGTATTTACAGTACCAAAGAAAAGGAAAAACTAATGACTAAAACTAATGAAGAGTGCGACTTACTCTTAGTGCTTATTGTTTCGTCGTTCATTCATACACACACACTTTCTTTAAATTTATCGCATCGCCGATCGCGTTTACACTCCTAAATACGCGGACCTAGGCCAATAATAATCACTACCGCACCAATCGAAAGTGTACACTCAAGTTACACACCGTACACGCATGAGTGTAATAAAAAGCAGCAGTGATTCTGTTCAAAAATTCTGCGTAATACCATCAGTTATTTATGTCGATTCAGACCTATTAGTTTATGACATGATTGAATGACTCCAAGGAACCAACATGCATTCTACTCGCAATTCGATGCGATTTACCATTAGGACGATTTCATCGATACTGGGACTCGAGGAAGCCATCGTTTAATCCCTTCTAGAACAAAACATAGAATATCATAATTTGTTCTTAATGACAGTGTTAATTATTTTGAAAGCCTGAAATAATAAAAGATTGATTTCTATTAAATGCACAATTTTAATAATAGTATTCAATTCAAGAATGGAGAGTTTACATTTAACAAATTTTTAGTCAGACTCTTCTGTTTTTACTAATAATAATAATTACCGTAAAATGTAAAGAATATCCCTGAGATTCAGTTGTGAAAAATGTATACAAAATATATGTACATCTGTAACAAAATATGTGAACTGTAATTTGTTCATAAGAATGTATCTTTGAGTTTTAGAATGTTTAAGATTATAAAAAGCATATCCCTATTTAAACGTGGAATTTCAATAACAAAAAAAAAATTGAAATTTTAATAAAGTTTAGTTGCTATAAAAATTAGGTCCCTAATATAAAAATGAAAAATCCAGGAATTGAGATCCTAGTGATTTCTGAACCACGTTAGATATTTTTATCGTATATTTCAACATTGAAACTTTAATAACTGTTTCAATAGAAATTTACAATTATTCCTACTAAATACGAATAATTTTTCGCGTATCCAATATTCCAGGAGATTTCACTTTTATTTCTATTCTCGGAATTTTGGAAAAAGTATTTAGCCAATACGTAATAAGAACTGAATAAATTCCATGCTCTTGCACTTTTTTATTTTTTCCAAGTAATAGTTTGTATCATTGATATTTTCATTTTTGAAAGAAACATTGACATTAGACGTTGATGATGTATAGAAGTGTTTGGTATTTTTCATCAATCGTTAATGTTACCAAGTCTTCTTGGCACTCGAGCAATAATCTGCACAAAAGAAAACATTCAAATGATATCGAAGTGAAGCGTTGATCTAGTTGCTTTTGAAGCAACCACGGCTCACTACTGGCAAATGTGATAACCAAAAAGATAATGAAAGGAGGAAAGATAATATATTATAATAAATTATCAGATAAAAACGCACGTTAACTGAACGACGATAACAGAATTGTAAATTAAGTTGGAACAATAAGTAACGATCATGTTGAAAAACTGATCGCAGCTCGCGAAACGCGCGCATGTTACATAGAATATGGAGATGGGAAAGCAGCAAATACGTAAAACTAGTTGGAACTCGTGAAATACGCGTGTCACAAGCAGTTAATTACGTAACATGCCACATTGGATAAATAGGAGTAATAGAACAACGAGCCTATGAGAGACCAAACAGGAGTCGCGAAATGTGCGTGCTGAGATCAATCGACTACAAAACATGTCACTTTGAGTTAGAAAGGAACGATATGGCAACGAATATGAAATACCCAATTGAAACTTGTGCACGCTGCAATTACTAAATTCCACAATATGTCACGAAAAATCAATTGAAATTAGTTCACAATCGCAATAGACAATGATCGACGAACGGACGAACTAAGGACAACGAATACAGGAATGTGCAAATAATACGAAATTTTTCTATATGTATTTTCCAGAATGTGCATCGCCTTTTGCAAGCAGGAAGAAATAGAAGAAAATCATGATCTTTTGAATAGAATAATTCCACAACCTCAGCCACCACCACAACCTAGGTATTATTGTCTGATACGAATTGTACCTGCCCACCGCACCCCGGACCATTCAATTTGTAGACGTTGTTTCTACGATTTAACTATACTGCAAGAGGACTTACAGATGTACGAAGAAGCAAATTATCATAGCATTTGCGGAGTCTTAGGCCGCACACGTGCCATTCGTTGCAATAGATGCGAAGGACGAATAGGACGGCTAACACCCGTAGAAGAATGTCTCGACTGCGCCGAGCGGTTACCTCTGCTGACTGCAAATGGGAAACATGAGTTAGCTCGGGGGCAATTAGTCCGCATTAATCCAAAGAACAGAGTCCAAAGTTACACCGATCAGTTATTTATAAATACGGAAATAACATAGCTTTTATAACTATAAAAGCTCCAACAAATCTTTTTTTTTTTGATATCTTATTTTATTAAAAAAATACGTGGCTGTAAAAATGTAAAAGCATTGTGAATAAAACTACTTTAAGAATTATTAATACTTTATTTCTTTTCTTTTCTTTTCGAGAGAGAGAGAGAGATGGGGCCGTTTGCGATGAGTACAATATGTGCAGGAGACTGGTATATATTAGGTTTGATCGTGAGGTTTAATCGATATTATAGTTCGTTGATGTAACCGTCGAATATATTTAAAATGATGAATTAGAGTACAACCCGTTATTCGCTGAGTCGCTCGTACAGAGTAAAAATCGCAAGGTCGATTGCTAATAATGGACTCTCGCTGGAATGGAAACTCGCTGGATCACTCGTATAACTCGGGTAAATAATTCGCTGATAACTAGATGATAACTGATTGCTCGTGAATTTAGGATTTACCTTCATTTTCATGGTAATCACGCAAATACAAAAGTAAAATGACAAAAAGTGCGCTTTATAAATAATCGAATTACTAATTGTTAATTATCCTCTCAAATCCAAAATTTCATCTGATCGGCTCTTACTATTCCTGTAAAGGGCATGCGTGTCAAATAAAACCCATCTATATCTGTAACAACATATCTATTTTTCTCTAAAATCTTTTCAATGACGTTGGGACTTTCAAATTTCGGTACCAGTATTCGGTATCTACTCCCGGTGCGACGTCCTGCGACGTCCGAATTGCGGATCATCACGTATTGTCGATTTGATACTCTGTCACTTTTTTATGTTTTCTGTCGTAGGCGCGATTACTTTCCTGCTCAGGCTTGTCACATTTTCCTGTCGCTTAATGAAGCCGAGCTGATTTATTTCAAACAACAATTGCGAATAACTTTCTTCCGTTGACCTGCAAACTGTATTGTTCTAGGCGAATTCGACTGGACTCGGTCCCATTTCCCGGGTGTTTCCGACAATTTTGCCAGCATCGGTGTCCCGTTTGCCTGTGAAGTACCGAATGTGACCTGTTCGACTACATTATTAATTAGGAATTCTTTGAATGGCCCAGTCGAGAAAACGAAAGCCTCGATTGCTAATTACTCGTCTGGGTCTACTTTAAGTTCTAAAATATTTCGTCATGAAAACTCATGTCGGTAAACACCAACCTTTTATGTTTTTGTCGACTGGCATGGGTACAACCGTTTGAAAAGGTACGTTACCCTTTCTTAACTACGCAAATATCCTTCGATTTTACCGTTATTCGGCGAAAACTTTAAGCATTTCAAACAATTGCCAAAATATTTCTGTCTTACTTTCTGTCAACCAACGAACTCTACTAATACTTTCGACGATTTTATTGAATCCTAAATGACACGTTGTAATGACATTATTTTCCAAGTACAGCTCGTGCTAATCGCCGATGGAATCGAAGGCAGGCATCCTCCAATCGGCTCAATATCAATGGTCAGCGACCATCGAGCGTGCGATCAGTACGTTTTTGCTGCCAGACGTTTGGTAAATTTTTCTAACATAATTGCTAAATAACATGTGGATGGCTACCCCCAGCGGGATATCTCCAGTTTGACTATTTGATTTCTCTAGTGAGATCAGTGCTTATTAGAAAATTGCAAATGCACAATATAACACATAAGCACTTAATCTATCCATAAAGAGGCAATGTTGAGAAATTAATTTTAATCTGCAGCTGATTGTTTTGCAACTCTTTATCGTGGTGAAGCCTCGTATTTCCAGGATAAATTGATTATTTTCTTTCACTAACTAAATCTGATTGACTTATATGTAATATATGTCGATCCTGATTGTAATTATGTCGACAATTGACTTAATTATAATTCATTACTAATATATAAAATACAGATAATGTTGCATGTGGCTGTAAAATGGAGTCTATATACATTCCGGATCGGATCACATACATAGATCTCGACACTCATGCATCGGCGACTTATAGTCGTTGTCGAATCTAACCTTTCTTTTTTTTTTTTTCCATACGTGGAAAAATCCTCATGGACACTCGCTGTTGCACGCAACAGCAGAGTAGTGTCGGACTCTTACCGACTAAAACTCCACGGTGGTCGTCCTGACGTTTGGTAGAAGCGACCTCGGGCTCTTTTACAAATACTACCAGGGGAGTCGCTCCTCGTCGTCTTCTTCCAGCTGTTTATAGGGGAGGCATCATGGTCTAAGTTGAGCGGTGCCGCGCCCCTGCGGCGTACTGAATTACTTTGGCGTGACGATCTCGCAGGATCGCTCGTTCTTTTCCGATCTCTCTCCGCTCGCTCCTTCGCCAGCATCACTTGCTCGCAGTAGGTGCGGACGGCGTTGAACTCCCGACGGCCCCTGAGCATGGCCTCGACGACCGCGTCTGGGGCTAATCTCTCGCCGATGTCGAGCTGTAGGACGCGGCGCGGTTCTGCCCACGCTGGACAAAACTCCAGCGTGTGTTGCGCTGTTTCCTCCTCTTCCTTGCAGTGATGGCAGATGGAAGTCACCACCCGCCGAATCCTTAGCAGGTACTCGCCGAAAACTCCGTGTCCCGTGAGCAGCTGCGTCATCCTGAAGGTCAGCGGGACCCCGCCTTGGTCTCTCCAGGCTTCCCAGTTGGGAAGCACGGCGCGAATGGCACGGTGCGGCCGCACGGCGTCCTCTTCCGCCAGCTGAGAGCGCCACCGCTCCCAGATCTCCAGCTTCGCCCCCACTCGGACGTCCAGGGCCGATCGGTCGTCGGACGGCGGCGCCATCGTACGTCCGCCCGCGCGCGGGGCTCTCAGGTGCGTGTACACCCGTCAGAGCGCAAGGGCCCGCAGCTCGAACGGAGGGGACGTCGCTAGCACCGTCGCCGACTCGTAGGACATGGTCCTGTATCCCATCGCTACGCGGATGGCGGTCGTCCTTTGCAGCCCCCTCAGCAGGATCCGGCTGCGGCGATTCCCCATCAGTTCCTCGGCCCATGCGGGAGCCCCGTAGAGGACTCGGGACCGGACCACTCCCTCGTAGAGTCGGCGGACTCCCAATCCTGCTCAGCCGATGTTCGGTAGTAGGCCGCATAAGGTGTTGGCTGCGGCCGTCGCCCTCGGGACCAGGAGTTCGAAGTGCGGTCCATACGTCCATCGGCTGTCGATGGTGAGACCCAGGTGCTTCATCCGGTCCTCCACCGGGACAACTTCTCCGTTGATGGTCACGGACAGTCCAGGAGGAGGGGGTCCTCTGCGACGGTGGTCGAAGAACCCCAGGGCCTCGGATTTGGCCGGCGACACGCTCAAGCCGAGTCTCCGAATGGCGCGTACGGTGCACGCCACGGCATCACTCGCGAGGTCCGCGGCCTCGTGCCATCAGCGTCCCCCGGCCAGGACCAAGGTGTCGTCAGCGTAGCATGCCATGCCCGTGCCCGGGGGCATCGGACATCGGAGGACGGAGTCGTAGGCAGTGATCCACAGTATGGGCCCGAACACCGAAACCTGCGGGACGCCACGCTCCACCGGTCTTTTTTCTTTTCCGCTCTTCCCGGTGTATGTGATCCACTGGTCGCTGAGGTACGCCCGGATGACCCTGACGAGGTACGAGGTACCATTCTATGTCGGCTATCGGTATGGCTTCGGGCCAACGCGAGAATCGGTCGATACACGTTAGACAATATCGGAATCCTTGCGAATATTGCATTGCGATGATGTCTACGTGTACGTGTTCGAACCGGCCTGCCGATGGGCTAATTGTTCCTACTGGCGCGGATACGTGCCTGGTGACTTTGTTGCGGTGGCAAGGTATACATTGTCGCGTCCACGTTTGACAATCTTTGTTTATGGACGGCCAGACAAAACGCGTCGTCACCAGTTTTTTCGTGGCGCGTATCCCCGGATGGGAAAGTCCGTGCAGCGATTGGAGTATGCTGCGCCGTAACGATTTCGGTATGAACGGTCGTAGGTTCTCGGTAGAGATATCGCAGTATACCTCTACTTTGGTCTCCGGGAGTCGTATTTTTTTTAGCTGTAGCGTGCAGGCGTTTGAGTTTAATACGTCGCGTAGTTCCGTGTCGTCTTTCTGCGCTGCAGCTAGCGTTCGGTAATCGATTGCGTTTTCGATCGAGTTAATGCGGGATAGCGCGTCGGCTACTTCATTTTCTGCGCCGCTTATGTGTCGAATGTCCGTCGTGAACTGCGCGATGTAGTCAAGGTAGCGGAATTGCCGCGGCGAACATTTTTCGAGTTTTTGTTGGAACGCGAAGGTAAGAGGTCTGTGGTCCGTAAAAATCGCGAAGTCTCTACCTTCCATGGCGTATCGGAAGTGTTTAACGGCGGTATACATCGCGAATAGTTCTCGGTCGTACGCGCTATATTTTTGTTGCGTCGTGGTTAAAGTTTTCGTGGCAAAACCGAGTGGCTGTCATCGTCGTTCACTCGTTGTTGTAGGAAGGCTCCTACTGCGTAATCGGACGCGTCTACCGTTAGACTTACGGGAGCGCCAGGGATCGGATGCGCTAGCATCGTGGCGTCCGCGAGAGCGCGTTTTGATTTCTCGAAGCTTTCCTCGGCGGGTTTCGACCATTCGATGGGCGCGTTGCCTTTTTTTCGAGCCTTTAAGGAGGTCGTTGAGTGGTAGGAGGATATTTGCAGCCCCCGGTATGAAACGTCTGCTGCGCTCGGTTAGCAGGTCGCCGACCTGGCCGCAGTGACGTGGCCGTACATCCACACGATAATCCCACCTATGACTTAGATTGGTACCACGGGGGTCGAGTGTAAGCCCGGAGGAAGACGGCCGATTTAAGGGGTGTTGGCTCCCTCGAATGGCCGTCGGCGGGTGAGCAGCGTCCCAACTGCACCGGAACCGTCCCGGGAGACGGTAGGGCTTAGAAACGCCCCGTTCGACCTGAGATGGGCGACAGCCCCTGCAGGCTTAGCCAATACAGGTAGTAAGGTGCTGGGCGCCTTACGCGCTGGTTGGATGTATCCCAACCCCTATGGTCCTAGGAGACTCGGGTACAGTTTAGCTTCAACTGGAAGCTCAGGAATGGACCCGTTACCAAAATCGAGACTACGTGTGTATGAAACGTCTGTAGAAGTTAATCATACCGAGGTATCTGCGTAGTTGTTTAAAATTCATAGGCTTCGCCATTTTGTTGATCGCTTCGACGCGTTCGTTCGGCGGCTTAATTCCATCGGCGTTTATCGAATAGCCGAGGAACGTGATTTCGCGCGCGCCGAATTCGGATTTCGCGAGGTTAATTACTACGCCGTATTTGTTAAGGCGGTCGAATAATACGCGTAGATGTTCGAGGTGTTGGGCCTCGTTCTCCGATGCAACGAGGAAATCGTCTATACACGCGTAGACGAAGTCAAGACCGCGAGTGATTTCACCGACGAATCGTTGACACGTTTGCGCGGCGTTTCGAAGGCCAAACATCATATTTGTCGCTTCGAATAGTCCGAATGGTGTCGTAATCGCCGTTTTTTCTATATCGCTTGGCGCGATTGGAATTTGGTGGTAAGCGCGTACTTAGTCAATTTTGGTAAATATACGCTTACCATGCAGCCGATGGGAGAAACCTTCTATATGAGGCGGCGTGTAACGGTCGGGTATCGTGCGGGCGTTCAACGCACGATAATCGCCGCAAGGTCGAAGATTCCCGTCTTTCTTCGGAACGACGTGCAGGGGTGATGCCCACGGGCTTTTCGATGGACGCATCACACCTTGTTCAATCATCAGCTGGAATTCAGCCTTTACTTGTTATAGTCGGTCCGGTGCGAGGCGGCGGGGTTTATTGTAGACAGGTGGGCCGGGCGTCGTTTCGATGTGGTGGACGACGCTGTGTCGGGCCTTTTCTCTCCCAAACCTCGGTGGTCGTGTAAGGTCCGGGTATTCCGCGAGGAGTCGATGGTAGGCAGAGTCGCCGCTGATAGTTTTAATCGAGGGCTCGTTGTTCGATGCGGCGTATCCCTTTGATGTGAGCCGGGTCACGGTATCTATGAGCCTCTTATTTCGCGGGTCGACTAGTAACCCGAAGTGGCACAGAAAGTCCATTCCAATAATGGGCGTTTTTACGTCCGCCACCGTGAAATGCCACTTGAAAGCTCGACGTAAGGATAAATTGAGGTGGACGGTGATAGTACCATAGGTCGCGATACGTGTTCCGTTGGCAGCGAACAGCTCGTATTCCCCCTTGATCGTGGACCTGTGGATCATACTGCGTGGGTATACGGATATGTCGGCACCGGTGTCCACCAAGTAGGAGGTGCCCGCGTTCCTGTCGGTGATGAATATGCGGCGTGAGGGTAAGCCGTCTTCGTTCGCCGCGTTTACGGACGGCTGGTGGCGTTTCCCGACCTCCATTTACATGGCGAGTGGCAGTTTCTCGCACGTTCTCGGAACGTAGCGTGGTAGTAGCATAATCCGTCATGTCGTGTTGTATCGCGAGAACTCTATCGGCGGCGGTAGCGCGTGCGCGAGGGCGAGCGTGATCGTGGTCGTCTTCCGTCTCTGATGCGGAGTGCGTTAATTTCGGCACGTAATTATCTCCGCGGACGCTACAGTCTTCGTTTCTGTTGATGTTGCAGAGCGTTGCAGTTTTACATTTTGCTGATAATGAGTCGAACTCTTCTCGGCACGTGGTTATCTTTGCTGACGGTCATACTCGATCCTTTGGCGCGCCGCAGCTACTTACCTCTGCTGCCTCTACCTGAGCAAATCATCGTCCCTCAGCTCCCATTGGCTGTTTACTGCATTGTGTACCGTGGTGGGGAGAGCGCGCACAAGCCAGTGTGCATCAGCTGGAGTGTCAATGTTACGCCAACTTTCAGCCGCGCAACACCTATCCCTACGTAGTGTTCGATATAACAAAGTGTCTCTACGAAATTTCTTGAAGTGTTTAAGGATTCGTAACGAATATTTTACGTGAGTTTGTTTATTATTTTATTGAAAGTGATGTAATGTGGATTTCACTGATCGCGGTACGCACGTTTCGTGAATTCCGGTTATTTTTCTTGTCGCTTCATTAATCCTTTCTTATCCATGGTGACATATTGTGAAATTTATTGATTGCAGCGCACATTGTAATGTAAAGTGCAATCTTATGGGGATATTCGTTGAAACTTGTTGCTTTTCCGCTCCAATAAGGGGTATCCTGTCAACTAAACACTATTTTTACTCTGTTTTGATGCCGAATACATCGCACTGAAGTTTTGCATGAAGTGTGCGCAGATCTGTAAAATCTCTTGGAGAATTTCGTTGAAATCGTCTTGTCGCGTCTCGCGCTTAACACGAGCCGTAACATGAGACAGGGTAAGAATATGTCATAACTCGCTAATGATGCGAGACACTACTCTGGGCATAATAGAATTAGGTAAAGAACGTTTAGGGGAATAAAAACGCAAAACGCTCAGATATTTGCACTTTATACAATATTAATCTACAACAGAAATTCAAATAATATCTTCGAGGAAATTCGCAAACCTCCGACGTTCGAACACCGAATAATAATAACAAACGGGAATTATAAAAACCTGTCAATTACAACATGCTCAGATACTTTTACTACGTATTAATTTACCAATCAAAATTAAAACAATTCTATCAGGGAAACTCGCGAACCGCCATGGCGTGGGCACCGAACAATAATAATAAACGGAAATTGCAAAAGCCTATCAATTACAATGTAACGTGTTAATCTAGAACTGAAGTTGGAACAATAAGTAACGATCATGTTGAAAAACTGATCGCAGCTCGCGAAACGCGCGCGTGTTACATAGAATATGGAGATGGGAAAGCAGCAAATACGTAAAACTAGTTGGAACTCGTGAAATACGCGTGTCACAAGCAGTTAATTACGTAACATGCCACATTGGATAAATAGGAGTAATAGAACAACGAGCCTATGAGAGACCAAACAGGAGTCGCGAAATGTGCGTGCTGAGATCAATCGACTACAAAACATGTCACTTTGAGTTAGAAAGGAACGATATGGCAACGAATATGAAATACCCAATTGAAACTTGTGCACGCTGCAATTACTAAATTCCACAATATGTTACGAAAAATCAATTGAAATTAGTTCACAATCGCAATAGACAATGATCGACGAACGGACGAACTAAGGACAACGAATACAGGAATGTGCAAATAATACGAAATTTTTCTATATGTATTTTCCAGAATGTGCATCGCCTTTTGCAAGCAGGAAGAAATAGAAGAAAATCATGATCTTTTGAATAGAATAATTCCACAACCTCAGCCACCACCACAACCTAGGTATTATTGTCTGATACGAATTGTACCTGCCCACCGCACCCCGGACCATTCAATTTGTAGACGTTGTTTCTACGATTTAACTATACTGCAAGAGGACTTACAGATGTACGAAGAAGCAAATTATCATAGCATTTGCGGAGTCTTAGGCCGCACACGTGCCATTCGTTGCAATAGATGCGAAGGACGAATAGGACGGCTAACACCCGTAGAAGAATGTCTCGACTGCGCCGAGCGGTTACCTCTGCTGACTGCAAATGGGAAACATGAGTTAGCTCGGGGGCAATTAGTCCGCATTAATCCAAAGAACAGAGTCCAAAGTTACACCGATCAGTTATTTATAAATACGGAAATAACATAGCTTTTATAACTATAAAAGCTCCAACAAATCTTTTTTTTTTGATATCTTATTTTATTAAAAAAATACGTGGCTGTAAAAATGTAAAAGCATTGTGAATAAAACTACTTTAAGAATTATTAATACTTTATTTCTTTTCTTTTCTTTTCGAGAGAGAGAGAGAGATGGGGCCGTTTGCGATGAGTACAATATGTGCAGGAGACTGGTATATATTAGGTTTGATCGTGAGGTTTAATCGATATTATAGTTCGTTGATGTAACCGTCGAATATATTTAAAATGATGAATTAGAGTACAACCCGTTATTCGCTGAGTCGCTCGTACAGAGTAAAAATCGCAAGGTCGATTGCTAATAATGGACTCTCGCTGGAATGGAAACTCGCTGGATCACTCGTATAACTCGGGTAAATAATTCGCTGATAACTAGATGATAACTGATTGCTCGTGAATTTAGGATTTACCTTCATTTTCATGGTAATCACGCAAATACAAAAGTAAAATGACAAAAAGTGCGCTTTATAAATAATCGAATTACTAATTGTTAATTATCCTCTCAAATCCAAAATTTCATCTGATCGGCTCTTACTATTCCTGTAAAGGGCATGCGTGTCAAATAAAACCCATCTATATCTGTAACAACATATCTATTTTTCTCTAAAATCTTTTCAATGACGTTGGGACTTTCAAATTTCGGTACCAGTATTCGGTATCTACTCCCGGTGCGACGTCCTGCGACGTCCGAATTGCGGATCATCACGTATTGTCGATTTGATACTCTGTCACTTTTTTATGTTTTCTGTCGTAGGCGCGATTACTTTCCTGCTCAGGCTTGTCACATTTTCCTGTCGCTTAATGAAGCCGAGCTGATTTATTTCAAACAACAATTGCGAATAACTTTCTTCCGTTGACCTGCAAACTGTATTGTTCTAGGCGAATTCGACTGGACTCGGTCCCATTTCCCGGGTGTTTCCGACAATTTTGCCAGCATCGGTGTCCCGTTTGCCTGTGAAGTACCGAATGTGACCTGTTCGACTACATTATTAATTAGGAATTCTTTGAATGGCCCAGTCGAGAAAACGAAAGCCTCGATTGCTAATTACTCGTCTGGGTCTACTTTAAGTTCTAAAATATTTCGTCATGAAAACTCATGTCGGTAAACACCAACCTTTTATGTTTTTGTCGACTGGCATGGGTACAACCGTTTGAAAAGGTACGTTACCCTTTCTTAACTACGCAAATATCCTTCGATTTTACCGTTATTCGGCGAAAACTTTAAGCATTTCAAACAATTGCCAAAATATTTCTGTCTTACTTTCTGTCAACCAACGAACTCTACTAATACTTTCGACGATTTTATTGAATCCTAAATGACACGTTGTAATGACATTATTTTCCAAGTACAGCTCGTGCTAATCGCCGATGGAATCGAAGGCAGGCATCCTCCAATCGGCTCAATATCAATGGTCAGCGACCATCGAGCGTGCGATCAGTACGTTTTTGCTGCCAGACATTTGGTAAATTTTTCTAACATAATTGCTAAATAACATGTGGATGGCTACCCCCAGCGGGATATCTCCAGTTTGACTATTTGATTTCTCTAGTGAGATCAGTTGGGTGTTTTCTTTTTAGTTTTCTATAAATGGTAAGTGTGTTCAGATTTCTTCCACGCTACTTGTTTCTCAGGGGTTTTTTTTTTTATTTATTGTTTGTTTACATTTTACAATTTGTCCATTAGGACATTTGGTAAAATATTATAATTTAATATTTGATGAAATATAGCATGTGGATGGTTGCCCCCAGCGGGACTCCATCTTCCAGGTTGTTTATTGTTCTATTATGATGTCTGCAGGATGCTTCTTCTTCAGTCTTCTTTCTATTATTGTTTTATTCGTTTCAGCAACCAGCTGGTTTGGGTGTGTTTCAAGTCTTTCTTTATACTTTTTTTGCACATCTGGCGATTTCCTCTTTAACCGTTGGAGTTTTTAAGTCTTTTCGTATGTCTTCATTTCTGACGTACCATGGAGCGTTTACTATTGTTCTTAAGATTTTTGCCTGCTCCGTTTCTATTTTATTTATGTGACTCATTGCTGCCATCCCCCATAGTGGAACTCCGTATGTCCAGATTGGTTTGATTATTGTTTTGTATATGTATAGTTTATTCATTAGACTTAATTTAGATTTTCTATTGATTAACCAGTACATCTGCTTCATTTTTTCACGTATTCTGTTTGTTATTGATTTTATGTGATGCTTCCATGTAAGGCGTGTGTCTAAATGTATTCCTAGATATTTGACATACTTTGTTTGTGCTATGTGGGCGCCATTTAGTTGGATGTCTGGTGTTTTTCCTTTTCTAAGCGTAAATGTTATGTAATTGCACTTACTGGTGTTCACTTTTATTTGTTTACTTTGCAGCCACTTTTCTATTTTTATAATGTGTTCTTGTAATAGTGCGGCAGCCGTTTCTGGATTTGCGTGTCTCGCTAGTAAGACCGTATCGTCCGCGAACGTTAGAGTTTTGCTATTGACAGTTGTTGGTATGTCTGCTGTATAGAGTGTTTTTTTTTTTTATTAGTTCATTGGTTTTTACAATTTGTCCAGTAGGACATTTGGTAAAGTGTTATATCTTGTCGAGTATAAAAAAAAATAAAAATAAATGCAGCATGTGTGTGGCTACCCCCAGCGGGGTGCCATCTTAGGTTATATCTTTATGAGGTCTATTGGGTGTTTCCTTTTTAGTCTTCTTGTAGTGTTTGCTGTGTTGTTTGTTTCCGCTGCTAACTGGTTCGGGTGTGTTTCCATACTTTCTTTGTGTTTTTTTGCCATTTTGATTATCTCCTCCTTGACCGTTGGTATTCCTAGGTCTTTCCTGATGTCCTCGTTTCTGACGTACCATGGGCGTTTACTATCGTTCTGAGTATTTTTGATTGTAGTGTTTCTATTTTTGTTATATGGCTCTTTGCTGCTGTTCCCCATAGTGGAATTCCGTATGTCCATATTGGTTTTATGATTGTTTTGTATATTTTTAGTTTGTTTTCCATGCTTAGTTTGGATTTTCGGCTTGTTAGCCAGTGCATTTGTCTCCTTGCTGTCTGTATTTTGTTTATTGTTGCTTTGATATGCTGTTTCCATGTGAGGTGTGCATCTATGTGTAGTCCAAGGTATTTGACTTGCTTTGTTTATGTTATTTGCGTCCCGTTCAGGAAGATGTTTGGTGTTGTCTGTTTTCGCAATGTGAATGTGATGTGGTTGCATTTGTTCGGGTTAGCTTTAATTTGTTTGTCTTTTAGCCACTTTTCTATTTTTGTTACGTGATTTTGTAGTATTGTGGCTGCTGTTTCAGGGTTGGTGTGCCTGACTAGTACGGCTGTGTCGTCCGCAAATGTTAATATTTTGCTATTGGTAGTTGTTGGTATGTTGGCCGTGTATAGTGTGCATAATATAGGTCCTAGGACGCTTCCTTGCGGAACCCCTGCTTTGATGTCTTTGACTTCGGAGTATGCGTCCTTGATTTTTATTGTGAAGGTTCTGTTGGTTAGATATGATTTTACTAATTTGTATATTTGTTCCGGGAATTGTTTTTTAATTGTTTTTAGTAGTCTTTCGTGGTTTATTTTATCGAATGCTTTTTCTATGTCCATGAATAGGGCTGTACAATATTGCTTGTTTTCTATTGCGTGTATTATTTCGTTGACCAGCCTGTGCATTTGTTCTATGGTGGAGTGTTTGTTTCTGAATCCAAATTGGTGGTCCGGTATTAATTTTTCCTTCTCTATTATTGGTTTTAATCGGGCGTATATTACTTTTTCTAGTATTTTGAAGAGCGCAGGTAGTAGTGATATTGGTCTGTATGATGTTGTTTCATGTGGGTCTTTGCCTGGTTTGGGTAACATTTTGATTTGTGCTAGTTTCCATGGTTTAGGATAGTATTGGATTCTTAATATTGCATTGAATATTATAGCGATTAGTCGTATCGCTTTTGGTGGAAGGTTTTTCAAGATTTTGCCATTGATTAGATCGATTCCTGGTGCTTTGTTGTTTTTTGTTTTTTCGATTGTTTCTGATTTCTTGTGCTGTTGTTTTGGGTATGTTGTATTGCTTGTCAGTTGCGGTGCTAGTGGTTAACTCGTCGTCGTCCGTATGTCGATTGTGGTTGCTGTTGTTGATGTTGTGTGGTGTAAATGTGTTGCATAAGTGGTTAGAAAATTCTTCGGCTTGCTCTTCGTTGCTTCTTGCCCATGTTGTCTTCTTTTCTGATTGCTGGGGCTGTTTTTGTTGTCTTCTTTATTTTTTTTTGTGGCTTTCCATAGTGAGTAGTTGTAGTTCTTGTGTGCAGATAGTGATTCTATGAACTTTGTGAATTCGTTGTTGTTGTGTTCTTTTATTTTGTTTTTTATTTCCTTTGCAAGTTTGTTTAGTTGTTTTTTATTTTCTTTTGTTCTATGTTTTTGCCATTTTGCTTTCGCTTTCCTTTTTTCTCTAATTTTCTCGAGAATGTCTGGTGGGATTAGTTTTGTTTGTCCAACGTTAGGTTCGGGTTTAGTGGTTGCCCGCGCTGCTTCTTGTATGATTTCTGTTATTGTTTTTACTGCTTGCTCGATTTGTTCGGGCGTTTTCAATGGGATGTTGCAGTTGATTTTGCTCTCAATTATTTCTTTGAAGGTTTGCCATTTGGTGGATTTGTTACATAGTGTCTCTGGGGTGTTGTAATGTATTGGCTTATTACTGTATGTAATTATTGTAGTATCGTGAGTGAGAGGCCTGGGAGTTGGCGGGTGAACCGCGTGAAATGTCGCGAGAGCCGAGGCGTTTGTTTTCCATCGCGTAGTTTTGGAAAGAGTAGGCCTACGTGATCTCGCCCACGAGCGGTTGCCAAGGGACGGGAAAAAAGGGAACGGATAAACAGAGTTTGGGAAGAGGTTGCCGAGAGAGTGTTGATGGCATTTTGTAAAAAAGTCGAGTCGTTATCTAATTATTAAGTTGTGCTGTTTTCTGTATGTTTGGTGTGAATAGTTCAGGTTGAACTACAATCGTCTTTTCTGTCAAATCAACATCTGTATCATCAATTCCTTGTAAATATATATATATTATACCACGATATTACATTATTATAGGTGTATGGTCGGAGCTTAGCTCAAGGCTGGGTGCTATATTTATTTTATTTCTGTTTAGTCCCTTTGTGACTGCAAAATCAAGTAGGTCAGGGGTTTTGCTCAGGTCTGTCGGCCGGTATGTCGGTCTTCCTGTGGATAGTATATTGAGGTTGTTTCTTCTAATGTGTTTTTCCAAGGTTCTACCTCGAGGTGTGATGATTCTTGATCCCCATGTTATGTGGTTTGCGTTGTAGTCTCCTGCTGCGATGTACTTGTCGCCTAATTGTTGGAAGTATTCTTCCCACATTTGTGTTGTTATTTTGTGTCGCGGTGGTGCATATATTGCTGACAGCTGTAGATGGTTGATGCTGGTTTGCACGGTAACGGTGGTTGCTTGTATATGTTCTTTATTGACTTGACTGTGTAGGTGGTATTTGATTTCGTTCTTTATTATTATTGCGGTCCCTCCGTGAGCTTTTCCTGAGGGGTGCTTGGTATTGTATATGGTGTAGTACGGTATTTTTATATAGCTTTTTGTTGTGAAGTGCGTTTCTGATACGAGTAGTATGTCTATGTTGTTGTGGTATAAGAATGTTTTGGTTTCTAGGGCCCTTTTTTGTAGGCTGTTAGAGTTCCATGCTGCTATTTTAAGTATATCCATTATTACTTTTTACTTAGCATGTTTGATAGCAGTTGTATCATGGCTGTGATTTGTTGGGATTGTGGTATGATTGCTGCGTTTTGTTCAGTTATCATTTTCGTTATCATTTCGGTGTTTTTAATGGATTGTTTTAGTAGTTCTTTGATTTCTGTGTCTTCGTTGATGTTATTGTTCTGGTTTTGGTTGACTGCGGGTGTTATTTGCTTGGTTGCTTGCGCGTAGCTCCGACCACCAGTGGTAATGATGTTGTTGTGATTGTTATTTATTGTGTGTTGTGTGTTTGTTGGTGTCTCCGTTTCTGCACTGTTTTGTTGAGTGTGTTGGATGTTGATTGTTCTGCTTCGAGGCGGCGGAAATAGTTTTTGTTGAATTATTTTTCTGGCTAGGCATCCTTTGTAACTAGCTGGGTGATTTCCGCTGCAGTTGTAGCACTTTACTTCTTTTATTTCTCCCTTGTATGGGCAGTTAGTTGTTATGTGTTTTTCTGCGCATTTAACACACACCGGGTTTCTATTGCAATAATTTTTTGTGTGCCCATATTGTTGGCACCGCATGCATTGTGGTATGTCTTTTTTGTGTCTTGGTGGTTCAATTGTTATTATTGTGTTTAGGATTTGTTTTACTTCGAATATTGTCTTGTTGTTTATATTCGGTTCTAGTTCCAGTAGGAATAGCGGTAGTGGTTGTTTGGTGTCATACTTTGTGATGTTATTTATTAGTCTTACCTGGTGGCCAAGCTTGGCTAGTTCTTCTCCTATGTATCTTGTATTTGTCCTTGGGTGTAATCTTCTGATTACTACCTTGTAGCTTTTATCGGTTTTTAATTGGTATGTATGGTACCCGGCGTTTTTATCTTTTAGCATTTTTACTACTTTTCTATAAGTTTCTGGTGTGTTGGTTAGTACTTTTACTTGGTCCAGTGTTAGTTGTTTGATTCTGTGGTTCTCTTTGCCTGCCGTGGTGTTTAGCAGTTCCAAGAGGGGGTCTATTATTTGCGCGTCGATATATATTGGTGGTGGTTTGGGATTGTGTGTTATTGGTTTGTCAGTTTGGTCTGGTTCTTTCTCTAGTGGAAGTGCGCTAAATGAGTTTTGCAGAGGAATTTCTTGTAGCCATTGTTGTCTTTCTGTTCTGTTTGTGGTTATTCTTCTTTTTTTGCTGGGGGTTACATTCTTCCAATTTTCGTTCTGTTGTGTTAGCTCGTTGTTGGTGGTGTCTATTTCATCACTCGTTTGTGAGATTTCCATATCTGTCTCGTTTGTGACTGTGCTTTCGCGAACATCAGTGGCTTTGTTTATGGCATATGTTTCGCCGTAGTTCGATATCCTGAGTGGTGGTACCCGTTGCATTGTTTTTGCTTTCCCCGCTTGTCGCACTTGCGGGGACACTGGTTTTCTCGTCCGGTTTCTCCGGGCGGTCGTCACTTTTCTTTAACCTCACTGGTCACTAGGGACACGTCTGCACTCTTCGGTGGTCGAAAGGGAACTGCTGTATAGAGTGTGTATAATATTGGTCCTAGGACGCTTCCTTGCTGTACTCCTGCCTTGATATCCTTGATTTCAGAATATGTATCGTTTATTTTTACTACAAAGGTTCTATTGTTTAAGTAAGATTTAAGTAATTTGTATATTTGTTCTGGAAATTGCTTTTTGATAGTTTCAAGAAGTTTTTCGTGGTTAACTTTGTCAAATGCTTTTTCGATGTCAATAAATAGTGCCGTGCAATATTGTTTTGTTTCCAATGCCTGTAAAATTTCATTGACCAGTCTATGCATTTGTTCTATTATGGAGTGTTTATTCCTGAATCCAAATTGATGGTCCGGTATTAGTTTTTCTTTTTCTATTGTTGGTTTTAGGCGGTTGTATATTATTTTTTCAAGTAGTTTGGAAAACGCAGGTAGTAATGATATTGGCCTGTAAGATGCAGTTAAATGTGGGTTTTTGCTTGGTTTGGGTAACATTACGATCTGTGCTATTTTCCATAGTGCAGGAAAATACTGTATTCTTAGAATTGCGTTGAATATTATCGTTGTTAGTCTTATTTCCTTTGGGGGGGAGGTTTTTTAAGATTTTTCCATTGATCAAGTCAAGTCCTGGCGCTTTACTTGTCTTTGTTGCCTTAATTAAGTTTGTAACTTCTTGCGCTGTTGTGCTGAGTATGGTGCAGCGTTTGTCAATTGTGTTGTTGGCATTTTCCATTTCTTCGTGTGTTTGCCCTCCGGGAATGCTGTTATTAATTTCATACGGTGAAAATGTATTTTGTAAGTGCTTCGAAAATTCTTCTGCCTGCTCTTCGTTACTTCTGGCCCATGAGTTGTCCATTTTTTTGATTGCTGGGATTGATTTTATTGTTTTCTTCACTTTGTTGGTGACTTTCCATAGGGAGTAGTTGGTATTCTCATGCGCGGATAGTGATTCGATGAATTTTGAGAATTCGCTATTGTGAAGTTCCCTTATTTTATTCTTTAATTCCTTTGTAAGTTTATTTAAGTTTTTCTTGTTTTCTCGTGTTCTCTGTTTTTGCCATTTTGATTTCGCTTTTCTTTTTTCCCTAATTTTATCTAGGATGTCCTGCGGAATAATTTTTGTTTGCCTGCTATTTAATTTATAAGCGGTGGTTGCCCACGCTGCTTCCTGTATTATTTCTGTTAGAGTTGCTACTGCCTGCTCAATGTGTTCAGGTGTCTTCAATGGGATATTGCAATTGATTTTGTTTTCGATTAGCTCTTTAAAAATTTGCCAATTGGTGGTTTTGTTGCAAAGCGACTCTGACTTGTTATAAAGTAGTGGTTTGCCTGTATATTCTAATATAATTGGTGTGTGGTCGGAGTTAAGCTCAAGAGTAGTTGTTATTTTTAATTTACTTACATTTAATCCTTTTGTTATTGCAAAATCCAACAGGTCAGGTGTTTTATTGAGGTCTGTCGGCCAGTACGTTGGTCTTCCTGTAGATAGCACGTTGAGGTTGCTATTTCTAATATATTTTTCTAGTGTTCTGCCTCTCGGTGTGTTAATTCTCGAACCCCATAACGTGTGCTTCGCATTAAAGTCTCCTGCTGCGATATATTTGTCGCCTATGGATTGGAAGTACTCTTCCCATTTTTTAAGCGTCATTTTGTGTCTCGGTGGTGCATATACTGCTGATATCTGAAAGTAATTGTCGTTGGTTTGTATTGTGACAGTGGTTGCTTGTAGGTGTTCTTGATTTGTTTGACTATGTAGGTGGTGCTTGATGTCATTTTTTATTATTACTGCAGTTCCTCCGTGTGCTTTACCTGAGGGGTGTTTGGTGTCGTAGATGGTATAGTACGGTATTTTCATGTAACTTTTTAGAGTGAAATGTGTTTCTGAGACAAGTAGTATATCAATATTATTTTTATACAAGAATGTTTTAGTTTCGTGGCCTCGCTGTTGCAAGCCATTGGAGTTCCAGGCTGCTATTTTCAGCATGTTCCACTCTATTTTTTATTTAGCAAGTTTGTGAGTAGTTGTAACATAATTGTTGTTTGTTGTACTTGTTGCCTTAATGTTGCGTTCATTTCACTTATCATTTTTCCTAGCATCTCTGTATTTTCAATGGATTGTTTTAGCAATCCTTTGATTTCTGAAACGTCTTCGGTATTTTTGCTTTGATTCTGGTGGAGCGTTGCTTGGCTAATGTTTTGGGTTACTTGCGCATAGCTTCGGTAACCTTGAGGATTACTGTTTCCGCTTATGATGTTTGGTTCGTTATGTGCTATCAATGTTGTATCATTCTCCGTTGTACCTTGATGTGGTTTGTAGTTATTGGTTGTTTTATTGCGAAGTGGTGGAAACAGTTTGTGTTGTAATTGTTTTCTAATTATGCATCCTTTGTAGCTGGCTGGGTGGTTTCCCTTGCAGTTATAGCACTTAACTTGTTCTATTTTTCCTGTGTATGGGCAGTGTATTGTTAAGTGATTTTTTGCACATTTAACACATGCCGGGCTTCTGTTACAATAGTTTTTTGTATGACCGTATTGTTGACACCGCATGCATTGCGGTATATCTTTTTTATAGCGTGGTGGTTCTACAGTTACTATTGTGTTTAGGATTTTTTTGATTTCGTAAATTTCCTTGTTGTTGATTCTGGGTTCAAGTTCTATTAAGAATAATGGTAATGGTTGTTTTGTATCGTATCTTGTAATATTGTTTATTGATCTAGTTTGATGTCCAATTTTTGCTAGTTCTTCACTCAGCTTTTTTGTACTGATTTTTGGATGCAATCCTCTTATAACTATCTTGTAGCTTCTTTCCATTTTTAACTGATACGTGTGGTATATAGCATCTTTTTCTTTTAATGCTTTTATCACATTTCTATAAGTATCGGGGGTGTTTGTTTGAATCTTTACTTGGTCTAATTTTATTTGTTTAATTATATAATTGTCATTCCCGACTGTATTATTTAGTAATTCAATAAGTGGGTTTATTATTTGGGCCTCAACAAATATTGGTGGTGGTTTTGTAATATGACTTGAGTGAGTTGTGGCTTTGTTTGTCGGACCATCTTCTGTTTCTTCTGTTAATGAGCTGAAGGAATTTCTTAATGGTAATTCTTGCAGCCATCGCTGCTTTTCTGTATCTGGATTTCCTGCGGCACTTGTGCCTGGAGTTATCTTACGCTTTTTGCTGTTTTTTGATATCTTCCAGTTTTCATCCTGATATTGTTTTTCGTTATCTTGACTGTACTCCTCCTGTCTTCGCTGCTCCTTCATTCCTTCTATATCCATATTTTGATTACTATTAACTTGTTGTTGTTGCTTTAGGGCTGCATTGTTGGGCTTCTCCTCACTATCACTAATCGTTAATTTTTTACTTAGCACTGTGATATTTCTCAAGTCACTACCCCGGAGCACACGTCTGTTTGCCTCGGTTGCCCGGGCAGAACTGTAATGTACTAGTGAGCTCTAGGCGTGACTGTTCAAGACTGTTTCACAGGGTTGTATATATATATATATATATATATATATATATATATATATATATATGGCGTTACTCTACAGCTGTAGAAAAATTTAAGAGGCGATTCTTCAAGCTAAAATAAGATGCAAATCAAGAATAAAAAAGATTGCGTTTTCGGCTTTGTTTTTTAGTTATTGTCAATTAAAGCTTAGCCGAAATATCTCTTTGTCCGAGCAAACCTCCTTACCTGAACAAAAGTAGGTCAGCCTAAACAGCGAGGTGCACAGGGATCCTCAAATCAAATGATACATAGGCTTACCTAACACAAATTGTAGAGAAGAAGATTATGACATTTGACGACGTAAACCATCTTTCGCGATGATTCTTTGTAAGAAAAATCGTAAATGAATGACAAATAATACAAAAGTAAAAGAAATAAAAACGTTTAAAAAACTAAAAATGAAAAGGCTCAAAGACATCTACAGTAGAATAACCTAAACCTCTACTAAATCAAACTTTATGTTCGTACAATTCTCTTAATGTTCCTCTTTGGCTGTTGAAATGATCCTGCCCTCCCAGAACTGTTTTACCCTTTTACCATATTTCTAAAATCGCTAAAACATGTTATGTAACAAGATAGTAGTGGAAAGTCCATTCAGAAAGAAACTAATATTTAATTACGAATAACTAAAAAAAAAGAAAAAAAAAAAAAAACAGTGCCCGAAACGCAATTTTTTAACCCTTGATTTGGACTTTATTTTAGTTTCAGGAATCACCGCTTAAATATTTTTACACCCGTGGCCGAACATCCCGCATAATTCCATTAACGTGCACGCTATTAATACATTTACTGTAATTTGTATCAGTACAGATACAAGCTGTGTTTTCCAATTTGACCATTATTAAAATATGCTTTCTCTGAATTTTTGTTATAATGTATTGCGATTTAATACAAATAAATATATAAGATTGCTGAGATTTTAAATAATACGAATATAAACGAGTTGAAATTTTAAATAGAGTAACCTTAACCATTGTTGCATAATTGTGTAAATAAAATATAAATAAAATAGACATTATTTCCAATTATTTTACCAATTAGCAGCGATGTGTTCTTTGTTCTGTTTATCAACGGGGATCAAGCGAACTTAAAAACACCGTGCACAACCACATACTCGAGGCTGTAAGAAGTATCTGTTGTAATTCAATCAAAAATGAATATTATCTATGTGTTGAGTTTGAGCTAGCTTCTCGAATCCGACAGACCTCTCGAGACGACCGAAAACACTACGTGAAATAATAAAAAATATTTCTATCATAGAATAATGTCATCTAATTAATCATTCGCCTACTATTCTAATAATTGATTCGTTATTATTGCACGCAACCCAACCCTCTGACAACTGCATTGAAAAATCTAACCCAAATCGGAAACATAGATCATATTCACTTTTAATTTGGTTGTAAATTATAATCGTAGAGATATAAAGATAGAGTGCGCGGGTGAGCTGAGAAAGCGAAAGCGAAAGAGAGGGCTGCATAAAGGGTTCTTGTGTCCTTGTCTAATAACGCATGCTCATTCGTATAGCAAATATGTAAGTGCATGGCCAACTCAAGCGTTGTGTGTGTCATGCCTGATTAAACAAGGACAGAAGACAGCTTTATGTAGCGTTCTTTCTACTCCACTTATGTCGCAAAGACTATATGACTCGCGTACTCTAACTTTATATATCTATGATTATAACACACATTTATTGCAGTCTCACAGTTGTTCGAAATGTTGAGTTTTAGAACATACCTAAAAATCATCGAAATGGAAAGATAGGTAGCATTTCTGCATTTCCATCAAATTTACTATTAATAAATTAAACACTTTAATCACTTCACCCATTACATAAATCTCTATTATATACTTGTGTTAGTATGACATATTTTTTATCTTCTAATCTATGACCAGAGAGGAAATTTCCTTTCTGCTGTGACGTCTGTATCTCATAAAACGGTTATTTGAAACTTAATGGCTTCCACGTTCGTGTTCTACGTATGTTTGTAGCGCTTAAAGTTCTAAAACGGACAACAATTTAAATATCTGTGCAGGTCACCTTTTATGATCATTGTAAGTTATAATTTAATTTTATACATATAAGAAATCATTCATATTATAATATGGAAATATACAAAAGTATTTATTATATCTATATAGATATTGCATACGTATGTATCTATGTTAGGTTAGAAAAATTTACCAATTTGTCCAGCTTTTTTTTTTTTTTTTTTTTTTTTTTTTTTTTTTTTTTTTTTTTTTTTCGTACGTGGAGAAATCCTCATGGACACTCGCTGTTGCACGCAACAGCAGAGTAGTGTCGGACTCCTACCGACTAAAACTCCACGGTGGTCGTCCCGACGATTGGTGGAAGCGTCCTCGGGCTCTTTTTTACAATTGCTACCAGGAGAGTCGCTCCTCGTCGTCTTCTCCCAGCTGTTTATTGGGGAGGCATCCCGGTCTATGTTGGGTCGCTAGGGGGGGACCACACCCCCTAACGCCTCGTTCCTAGTTTGACGCTGCTAGGGCGGCGACAGTGCCGCGTCCCTGTGGCGTATTGAGTTTCTTTGGCGCGATGATCTCGCAGGATCGCGCGTTCTCTTCCGATCTCTCTCCGCTCGCTCCTTCGCCAGCATCACTTGCTCGCAGTAGGTGCGGACGGCGTTGAACTCCTGATGGCCCCTGAGCATGGCCTTGACGATCGCTTCTGGGGCTAATCTCTCGCCGATGTCGAGCCGTAGGACGCGGCGCGGTTCTGCCCACGCTGGACAAGATTCCAGCGTGTGTTGCGCCGTGTCCTCCTCTTCTTTGCAGTGGTGACAGATGGAGGTCACCTCCCGCCGAATCCTTAGCAGATACTCGCCGAAGACTCCGTGTCCCGTGAGCAGCTGCGTCATCCTGAAGGTCAGCGGGATCCCGCCTTGGTCTCTCCAGGCTTCCCAATTGGGAAGCACGGCGCGAACGGCGCGGTGCGGCCGCGCGGCGTCCTCTTCGGTCAGTTGGGAGCGCCACCGCTCCCAGATCTCCAACTTCGCCTCCACTCGGACGTCCGGGGCCAGTCGGTCGTCGGACGGCGGCGTCGTCGTACGTCCGTCTGCGCGCGGGGCCCTCAGGTGTAAGTACGCCCGTCGGAGCGCAAGGGCCCGCAGCTCGAACGGGGGGGACGCCGCCAGCACCGTCGCCGACTCGTAGGACATGGTCCTGTATCCCCTCGTTATGCGGATGGCGGTCGTCCTTTGAATCCTCCTCAGCAGGGTCCGGCTGCGGCGGTTCGCCATCAGGTCCTCGGCCCATACGGGGGCCCCGTAGAGGACTCGGGACCGGATCACTCCCTCGTAGAGTCGGCGGACTCCCAGTCCTGCTCCGCCGATGTTCGGTAGTAGGCCGCATAAGGCGTTGGCTGCGGCCGCCGTCCTCGGGACCAGGAGTTCGAAGTGCGGTCCAAACGTCCATCTGCTGTCGATGGTGAGACCCAGGTACTTCATCCGGTCCCCCACCGGGACCGCTTCTCCGTTGATGGTCACGGACAGTCCAGGAGGGGGGGGGGTCCTCTGTGATGGTGGTCGAAGAACCCCAGGGCCTCGGATTTGGCCGGCGACACGCTCAAGCCGAGCCTCTGAATGGCGCGTGCGGCGCACTCCACGGCGTCACTCGCGAGGTCCGCGGCCTCGTGCCACCAGCGTCCCCCGGCCAGGACCAAGGTGTCGTCCGCGTAGCATACCATGCCCGTGTCCGGGGGCATCGGACATCGGAGGACGGAGTCGTAGGCAGTGATCCACAGTATAGGTCCCAGCACCGAACCCTGCGGTACGCCGCGCTCCACCTGTCTTCTTTCTTCTCCGCTCCTCCCGGTGTATATGATCCACCGGTCGCTGAGGTACGCCTGGATGACCCTGACGAGGTACGTCGGTACCTCGAAGTACCGCAGAGCCTCTACGATCCTAGCCCAGGGGATGGTGTTGAAGGCGTTCGTGACATCCAGGGAGACCGCCAGCGCCATTCCCCCTCGGGAGACCATGTCTTCCGCTATGGACCTCGCCCGCATCACCGCGTCCACCGTCGAGCGGCCCCGGCGAAATCCGAATTGGCTGTCGTGCCAACCGGGCACCTGTTTCGACATATGAGCTTCCAGACGGGCGGCGATTATCCGCTCCAGCAGCTTGCCCACTTCGTCTAGCAGGCATACCGGCCTGTACGCGGACGGCGAGTCCAGTGGACGACCTTCTTTCCGTAGCAGGACCAATCTTGCCGTTCGCCACGTCCGGGGGTAAACGCCTTCCTTTAGGCATCTCGTATAGAGATGTTGTAGACGGGGAGCCATGATGTCCATCGTCTCCGCCCAGACTCGGCCCGGGATTCCATCCGGGCCCGGCGCCACGTCCCGGGATGCCATTCTCTTTGTCGCCTCGGAGAGCTCTTCTTCGGTGACTCGCAGCTCTTCGTTCCACTCTGCCGTCAGCACCGTCTCGTCGCTGGAGGAGGCGGGGGGTGGCCCTGGCTGCCTCGCGTCGTTGTCTGCCCGCGGGAACAGGGTCCCGATGACATTTTCTAGCAGCTCCGGGTCCATGTTTGCGGTCAGCGGGGGGGCCGAGGGTCGCAGCTTCCTTGTCACCGCTTTGTACGGCCGCCCCCACGGGTCGGATTCGACCGCTTCGATGAGCTCCGTCCAGGACCGAGCTTTCGCGATCTTGATCTCCCGCTGGAGGGTGCGCCTCGCCTCTCTGTAGGCTTCGTAGCAGCGGGTGATCTCTTCCTCGTCGCGTGTCCTCCTGCGACGACGAGCCCTTAGGAATCTTCTGCGGGCCCGAACGCAGCTCGCTCGCATCTCCGCAATCTCCGGCGTCCACCAGTGTACGCCGCGGCGGTCGCGTCCTCTTTCCAGCGCGGCGCGAGGCATCGAGGCGTCGCATGCGTCGCTCATGTATCTTCGGAGGTTTTCTGCCTCCTCGTCGACGTTTTCCAGCGTGGTCGTCCTACGGGCGTCCCAGCTCCAGGCAGAAACGATGGCTGCAGCCCGCAGCATCTCCCTGTCCCTTGCCTTCAGTCGCTATCTCGGCGGTGGTGGGCGGGGGGGTCCCGCTCCTCTTCGGGCGTCGTCGTTGGTGTTCTTCTTGGAGGCCACCTCCATCAATATGTAGAGGTGGTCAGACAGGGTCTCGACCCCCTCGGCCACTTTCCATTTGCGGATCCTCGGGTACAGCGCCGAGGTAGCCCACGTGATGTCGACCACGGAGGATCCTCTCCACGCCACGCAGGTGCTCGCCGAGCCCTTGTTTACCAGTAGGAGCCCGAGACCCGCGGCCCAGTCGGTCAGCCATCTTCCTCGGGGGTTCGTCACAGCGTTTCCCCATTGCGTCGAGCGGGCGTTGAAATCGCCGAGGACGAGTACCTGGCGTGGTCGGCATCTTCTGACGCACTCGCCAACCCCGTCCAGGACGTCCCCGAAGGCGGCCGGGCCGCAGTTGGGTGAAACGTAGACCGTCACCACCGCTATTCCAGCCCACTCGACCGCGACATAGCCGTTGCCGCGGTCGAGCAGGACGCCGGAGGCACCCAAGGCTGGTGTCCAGGTGACGGCCGTCAATCCATCCAGGTCCCCGACCCAGTTGGGGGCGTCAGGAACGCGGTACGGCTCGGCCACCACCGCGAGGGCGACTTCGCTTTCTCGGATGGTCTGGGAGAGCAGGTCTTGCGCCCGTCTAGACCTTCCCAGGTTGCACTGGAGGATGCGTTGGATCTTGTTATTTCTGCTCCGTGGCCTCCTCCCGGCCATCCACCGTTATTTTGTCGGCGGTGCTTCCTGGTATTCCTTCCGCAGCTGGCTCGCGGACGGGTCGTCTCTTCTTAATTCTCGGGGGAGCGCATGCCACCCCGTTCATTCTGTGGTTGGCGGGTGCCCCGAGCGACTCGCACAGGAGGCACTTGGGAACAGGGGCGGGACAGTCTCTGGCCCGGTGTCCGGCTTTGCCGCACCTGTAGCACAGGTGCCCTCGCTCCACGGTGGACGTGCAGGTTGCTTGCACGTGCCCCAGCTCGAGGCACCTGTAACATTGCAGGGGCCTCTTCGGGATGGCTATGATCTTCAGGATAGACCAACCCAGTGGGAGTTTTCCCGCCTGGGCCAATTTCCGTGCTGCAGCCGCCGGGCACTTTATCCAGGACGACCCGAGGCCGTCTCTGGTGATGCGAATCTCTCCGACTTGCACCTCCGCAACGCCGCATCCTGCTGCTGAGGCCAATGCTTGCCGGAGCTCTTCCTTGCCGGTCGCGATGTCTATCCTGGTGATTCTCAGCTCCGCCATCCTTTGTGGAGCTGCAACTCTTACCTCGGTCGGGTCCAATTCCTCGGCTAGGCGCGTCGCCAGCAGCAACGCCTTTTCCCGGTTCTTGTCCTTGGAGACCGTTACGACGATGGCTCCCGTCGTCGTTTTTCTCATGCGGACGGCCGTTGCGCCGATCTCCGCAAGCGGGATCGTTCGTTTGGCCGTTGCCAGTACTTCGGCGTATGACGCCTTCGCTCCCTTGTTCAGGGTTATTGACACCGCCGATGTTCGCTGGGGGCGGGGGAGCGTGGCCACTCTTGGTGCCTGTGTTGATCCCTTCCTCGTTGTGGGGACGGCGGCGCTCGGTTTCGGTGTGCCCGTCGAGCTTTCGTGCCGTCCTTTCTTCGCCTCTTCTCCAGAGGCAGCCGTCTTCCCCGTCTTCTTCTCCTTCTTCTTCTTTTTCCTTTCCACCACTCTCCATTCACCACTCTCTTGCTCCCTCCGGAGCACCGTTGTTTGTGTGGTTTGGCGGGTGGCGGGGTCGTCCGCCTGGTGTCGGGGTTCGGGGGTACGTGGACGTCGGTCCCCGGATCGCTCCTCGATGTCCCTCATTATGGTCAACTGGAGCTCCTTGCACGTCCTCTCCAGGGCATCAATGCGCTCTCTGTCGCTCTTGTCCTCCGGTGCGGGGGGGCCCGACTTGGGAGTCGAGAAGCCGCACCGCGGGCACTCATGAGCGCAGGCAGCCCTTCTGGGTGGTTCTTCGCGAAGGGCTGCGACCTCCTCCTCTAACGCGGTTTGCCTCTCGTCCGCGGGCCTCGCAGCCGCGGTGCTGCTCTGGTGTGTTTGCCCCGTCTTCATCGGGGATTTGTTCCTCCATGCGGCGGAGAGCTGATTCGCCGCATCCCGTAGCCTCCTCGAGACCGTTTCCTCCAGGCTGGGCGTTGTCGTCGCGATGAGTATTATCTCTGCGACGTTTCTATCGACAACGGCGTTGGCGTCCGCCGCCGGGCTCGTTCTTACAGCCGTCACCAGCTCTTCGGGTTCCTCCGGGGTTGTCGGCGTAAATCGCCTTTTTCTTCCACTGGGTGCCGTCGACGCGAGCGAGGCGACCGACTCTTCGTCGTCGGACCTCGCTTGTGTCCGGGGTCCTCTTGTCGCCGTGGCCGGAGTGAGGGAGGTGCTCTCCGACCCATCCGTGATTTTCCGTGAGCTCCTTGTGACTCTTCTTGGAGGTTCCTCCGAAACCTCCATCCTGTTGGCGTTTCGCGCCGCGTCCGGCGTAGCGGCGCTGGTGGGCTGCGCGCGCGCTAGTTTGGCGTGCACGTGGTCCTAACCTCCAAGCACAGCACAACACAAACTTTCTTTTGCCTCTTACGTCTTTCGCAGCAAACTCCCCGAAACTTTGCACGCTTTATCATGAAGCACTGGAACTTCACTTGGGCACTCGTTCCTTGACCGAATTCTTTGGTTTGCCAGAGATATTGGTCACTGTTCCGGGAGCGATATACACGCGTCCTGTTCGCATGCCGCCATCCATACTGTCCACCAATTTGTCCAGCTGGACAAATTGTAAAGTACAAATTAAATAAAAAAAAAAAAAAGAAGAAAATAAAATATGTATGTACGTATATAAAATACGTAACGTAAATTCCAAAAACAATATGTAAAATGATTTTAATTAATATCATCATTTGTCATTTTACATCTACCTATTTACAGAAAATAGTGATTATGAAAACAATCAATCATATACATTTTGGAAATATTTAGATTTCGTTCTTTGGTTATACTAAAATAAATTCTCTCGTATGTAAAGAAATGACTTAAAAAATATTTCTTTACGTATACAGTACAATGTATATCTTCTATATGATTATAAAATCGTATATGTAACTTAGAAGAAGCTGTGTTTAGAACCTCATATGACTGACTACTACTTACAGACTTATTAATATGTATAAATATTTATAGTATATTTAAGAAATTTATGCCCTAACGAAATGATAAGCTTCATTAAATAAACATAACAGCAAATGATTTCTATCAGACTGTCTTAACATTATTAAGCGAACCAATAAAAATAATATTATTTTACAACTTTAATATTTAATATCTCTTATTACTTTAAATAGCTGAAAACAGTTAGTTATAAAATATATTTAGGTTCTAAAACAGACCTAATATGGTAGCGATGTACTTTTATATATATATGGCGATATCATATGCAAAAGATCTTCAGAGTCCTTTAAAGACCTTTTAAGATCTTTTCAGGTCAGTTTCATTTTTAAACGAAATGCCCAATTTCTTATGCTCCAAATTCATAGAATGTTGAATACTGAACATAAAAGTACTTCAGTAGATTAATTCTAAAATTCAGCGTTACTAAGATTCCTTCTATCTTTCTTTACAGAGAGATTAATTTTTTTAGTGTTTTTTTTAGACGTGTATATGTACGTATATTGTTTATCGTAATGAGACTTGTAATTTAGTACAACCTTTGCTTATATAAGTGCACGTTTAATATTTTAGATACAAACAAACAGTAAATAGTGACTATTATAAACAGCATTGTTAGATTGTTGGCGTTATTCTTACGAGAATATTGATATTGGGACATTGTGAAAGTCTAAATCACACATATTCTTCATACCAGAAACACAATTTTTTGGCCTGCACGAACCTTACAATTGTTATTTTTGGATCTTTTGTTTGGTAATATATTATATCAGTAACACTGCAAAATATAATAGAAATATTTCACAATGACAGTAATAAATTCGACAAACTCAAATGTATGAGGAATTATTTTCAATATAATCCCTATTCTATTGAAGTCGGACATAAAACTTATTTACCTTCAGAACATAAATTCTACAGAGCGTTTTACCTTTTAGCCTATAAAGAAACTATTACAACAAAGTATATAATTTTTTGTAAATAATTCTTATTCTTCTCTTATTATTCGAAACAATAAAAATGAAGTGAACAGAGTTGGAGGAATACCCTGTATAAAAGTTACAGCAGCTACAGTATCTACATAAATTTTAAAACATTTATTCTATTTAATATTTTTCAAATTTAAGTGACGCAATCTTAAACTTAATGATTGTCAATTGTATGAATTTAAAAGTTGTGTTCGTGTATTCCAAAGCCTAAACAACACGAAGAGTGACATGCAGTTTTGTAACAAAATTGTACTTGAAATCATTTACGCAAACATTGTATGAAGATAAAAAGAACAGTACATATTTTCTTAAGACTTCTGGTTATATTACTTTTTGTGTTATGTCCGAATTGGTCATAGGTTTGAAACATAATAATGATAAATGCACATAATTCTGTTTATATTCAATTGTCAGTAGTCATTGAAATTCATGATTGTTTTCCAGATTGAGGTTAGGTTATATAAACTTTTATATGAATAATCTCATAAAAAAAAAAAAAAAGAATATTTATATGTATCTAATTTTGATATCGACAAGATTTTATGTAATCACTCTGTTATACAATTAGCAATATTTAATTTTATTACTAAATGTATACACATATTCGTATTTACAAGTTATATTTCTTTAAATATTTATACGCAATTATGTTTCAACCTATTTGTTATCAGAAGTAAAAATATCTAATTCAAGTAAAAATATCTCTAGAATCTTCAGGCGACTCTTATCTTTTTAAATGGGACTAAATGTAACATTTAAACGTGATAAATTATATATGAATTTTTCTCTAAAGTTAAAAAACTACCTCTATTATAACGTATAGTCTAACTTACATTTTAATATTCTACAATTCTGATATTTTAATGTATTCTAATATTCTAATATATTCCAATATTCTATAATTCTGGTATTTTAATATATTCTAATATTTATGTAAAAGCATCGTTCTTTATTACTTAACGTACACAATATACTTCACCGTGATTCTTCAGGACTAACGTTACTCTATTCGACCAGCTGCACTACTACCCAAAACTGCATTAACAGATTCTGCTATTAGCTTTTGTGAACAGAAAGGCTGTAGATTTGATATGGGAACAGTTTTGTTAGGTTATGTTAGCGGACTGTCAACAGAAATATAAGAAAACCTGCTGCAGCGAATCTTCGCAGAAATCAAACGGATTCTGTTCATTAATCTAATCTATCTATTTGTAATAAAATACTGGAAAAAATAATAAAAGATATACCGAAGAAAATAATAAAAGTAAAATGAAAAATATGGACACAATTATTATAATAATTCGCCCGAGTTTAGTTCTGAATTGTCTAAATGTCTAAACATTGCAAATTTTCTTCGCGTTCATTTATATTCCGGAGCAGTTACGGTCCATCAGATTTTGCAGTTGTGCAATAAACATTAAGAGTCACTATCGACAATCACATACTCCCGCCTACGCCGACTAGTCGCCTAACGTAGCCGCGGTCACGGGATTTTTTTTTCTCTCAAGGACGGTTAGCATCTTTCTCTAACCACCAACATTTGTTACCTATAGGCGAAACTCTTCTCGAGTCCGAAAGGTGATGACTCACATGAGCACCCAAAATTTCGGAAGGAATCTCCTCGGGCAATCGGACCTTAGCACACTTTTCAGTAATAAGAAACTCGATGTATGGCGAACATGGAGGAAGCCCTATAGTCTCATCGTCAGACAATGTTAACTCGATCATAGGAGGATCATCAGAAAATGACGGCAGCGGAGGATTTGCGGCGGTAATCCAGGCCGAGAGAAATTGTTTACGCATGAGTGATCTTCGTTCCTGTTCTCGACATCTCACACTCCCACGTTTATCGCGCTGCTTTGAACCGTTCGGCTAATATCTCTTACGTTGTTTCCTCTTCTTGCGCTAGAAGGAAACACAAGAGATGGAAGGAGAGAAATAAATATCAACCAAAGAACGAGCAAGTGATAAATTCAAAATGTAAAATTACATACCTTCACAACTGGATCAGATGCCAAAGACGTACACGCTTCCCTGTTCATAATTGAAGAAAACCGGAACGCGTATAAAATAAAGGAACGAAGACGAAACCTGTTATCGCGGAAAACAAAATCATGCCAATTAATTAAAAGCAAGGCAAAATACTGAAAGCGGCAGTCACATGGAAATATTGATTTAAATTCCCGTAACGACAAGCATGAATAATCCAAAGAAAAGCTCACGGACATGCGCATCTCAATTGGTAATATTCACGATTATAACATTTCAAATAATTGGGAACGAAGAAAATGCGCACGAGGAGAATCAACGAAGAGCGCGAAGTTAGCGCACCTCAATTGATAAACACCATGATGAGCATAACAAGCAGAACAATAAAAACAACGCACTATGATCAGTAGATCCACTTCACACCACTTTCCACAAAACAGGAAATGAAGCTCACAACAAACACACGAATGCTCGGAAAAAAAGAAGACTTTATTGAAGAGCGCGAAACAACACGTGCTACACTATCGAGAGTCGGCGGAACAATGGGACAGCCGCCGACGCGCACCGCCCCGCCACGACTCCCCGCCACTTACTCAGCGCGACAGTCAGGCGACATTCTCTCACATAGTGTGGGTGGGAAATTAAGAGATTAAGATGCGGCGTCAACAAGATAGCCAGACAGACGAAACATCAGCAAAAAATAAGTAATAGTGTTACGTCGCGTGGGACATCGACACGTCATCCCTTGCTACCTGGCAGCCAACGGTCATCCTACAGTCGTACCGATTCTCATTAGACCCACGGACCCACCATAAAACGTTAACTTTTATCTTCTTTGTTATGTATTTTCCGTTTATGGCTGGGTCTTAAAAGGGTCCTTGAGTTCATTAGGCGCTCGTAAAAATTACGTGAGAAATCGGACAATTACCAGATGCGAAAAGCTAATTGTTACGTCGCGTGAGATGGCCCGTGCGCCGTCCTTCATTCGCCTGGCCGCCAAGACCCAAACCCCATTAAAAACGACCTACACTAAACCTGAGGAACCATCATAAACCGATCCCTTTGACTTTCTCTCTATTCATACATTTTCGGCTTACAGATGGTCCTTAAAACAGTCCTTGGGTTTATTGCACGCTCTTACGAATTACGAAGACAAGCAGATGTTGCCTAACAGAAAAGTAGTTTTTTCCCAGAAACAAAGGGACCTCGGAGCCCGGCTGTCGGGAGACTTTCTCCTCACATTTTTGTCTATTCGCGATGGCCATAACCAATGGGCATCGCGGATCGCTACCCTCACTTTCCCACCGAAAAGTGCGAGTAACGAATCCGCTTCTTAGCTCAAAAGGGGACACCTACATCAAGCTTTCCTCCGTAATAAGACGCGACGAGTCAACCACTGCCATACCAACCCTGGTACAGTCACCTACTGTCTTACTAACTCCGGTACAGTCAACTACTGCTTCCTTTAACAACGGCACGTATTCTTCGCCGTCAGAATTAGTCAACACATCTCTGTAATGGGTCTCTACCCTTAATTCAATCATTCACCTATTTTGTGCGCGTGTAACAGTGTAATTATCTTCTGTATCATGTTGTTGGAATAAACCAGATTTTATATGTGTTAATTCACTATATCTCAGTTCAATCACCTCTGTTGTCCTAATCGAAACAGGGGAACGACTAATTCGCGGCGTCGATTACCCGAATCGTAGCGAGAATTTACGCCTCTCGCTGACGCGTTTCCTCGCGATCGCGTCTCTCCGCGAACGGTCGTAACACTAATAGTTGTCCATCGGAAAAGGTTATTTTTGTCAGGAACAAAGTCCACCCCGCTCTACGTTGGTGGGAGACTTCTTAATGTCCTGATCATTAGAGTGGGTCATAACCAATCGGCATCGCGGATCGTTACCCTCACTTCCTGGACGAAAAGTTTGAACAACGAATCCGCGTTCTTCGGTCAAAGGGCACACCCACACCAAGCTTTCCTCCGAGACACCATCAAGAGTCACAATCAACACTAGTTCAGGAAACAAGTCTTCAAGTCGTCAAGTGTTCAGTCGAATACAATCGGTCAACGCAATGATACTAGAGGAGTCTCAGGTCGTACTCACTCGTCATTGTTCGTATAAACATTCAGTATTGTATCATCAAAGTTGTTGGATCGATTAAATATATAGTAACCTGTTAATCACAGTGTTATTTCAATTAATCACCCTTATTATCCCACAAGAAATAAGGGATTGTACGTTTTGTGGCGTCGATTAGTTAATCGTAACGAGAATTTACGACTCTCGTTGACGCGCTTCTACGAGATCGCGTCTCCCCGCGAACGTGCGAAGATACAAATAGCAGCAGCAACATTCTCTCACACAAGATCGGTAAGAACCAAGTCATGCAACAGATGCCAAGGCACCTTGACATTCTCTCACGTACCGTCGATGGGAAGCTTAGATTGCAGCGTTACAGTTCCCATCTGAGCAATCTGTCACGTGACAATTATCCCATGGTAGACTTAGATATAAATAAGCGTAGCGACATAGGGCAGTCTTTTACAATTTGTCAACCGAAGAGTTTACATCCGTCAGTCTGTTAGTCAATTGTCAATAGTTAATCAACTAGTTAGTCTTAATCGAAATCGAGTTAGTTAAAAATTTATAAGTATTAATTGTTCTAACAGTTTAGTCGAAATAAGTTTGTTAAGGTGCGATTAACCGACAAGTTGTACATCTAAGAGCGATCGACTACACACATATTCAAGGTGAGAATTTTCAATTTTGTATATTCTCTTTTCTGATAATTTCGCGGTTGTACGATATCTGGCATCGAAATAAAATTATTCGTCGACAGTTATAATTGATGATCAATAATTTCAAGTATACGATTAATACGGATTTTACTTAAGACATACTGAACTCATAACGACCGTTCGCTGTATCAACTAGTGATCTGTCACAGCCGAAAACGTTGCACTGATTACGATGTTTTCAATCATCGAAAACACCTACGGGTTTTCGTGTTTCTCTCCCATTGCTTGTAAATATTGCTCATTTTTGGGCGAGACCTACGAAACCACGCTGGTTATCCACAGAGAACACAGTCGCCATCTGACATATTCGTTTTTGCTTAAAATTTCGCAAAGTTCTTAAAGATAAAACAATTATTTTCCAAACTGCGAACTATTAACAATAAAACGATTCCCTATGTTAACCTATAATTACGACGCAGCCGAAGATGTGCAGGATTACGGTGTATTCAATCATTGAAGACACTTACGGATTTTCGTATTCCCCCTCCCATTGTTAGCAAATATTGCTCATCTTTGGGCAAGGCTGCGAAATCACACAGATCTCACATAGAGAGAATCATTAAATTTATTTTGTTCATATTAGATGCAATAAGCAAGAAGGAATCTTAGAGGTAAAGGTCACCTTAGCAAGAAGGGAGCTGAACGTTGGTTTAAACGATTGTTAGCTGCCGAAATTAAAAGAGAAGAAAAAAGGTGTAGAGAAGAATTAGCATTAAACAGCTAAAGCTTAGAACCTAGTTTCTCGCCCCCGAAAGCACAAATACGTGAACACTAGATCGCGACCCAATACGAAGACTCGCACTTATATTTTCATATATATGTATATATTATAACAATTATAATCGATGTTATAACAGTTATAATCAAGTAAAATCTGAATAAATCTAAATAAATATTGATATTAATATAACTCAGTCGAACTGAACAAATTTTGCATATCAAAATCAATTATTTATTTCGAACAACTTTAATCCTCTACTGTGGCAGTATTCCTGCCCATAGCAGGTTAGCCGAAACGTGGAATTTATTTGCCAGTTGCATTAAATGCTATTTAACGCTACCTATGTGCGTGTAATTTATTGATTAAATCATTAAGAGAATACAACGGTTTGGAATCTTCAAATGGTGCCGCGCTTTAATTAAGTACAACAAGCATTGAGGTTTCATTCAGCTGTTCAATTCATTTCGTTCAATTTCATTCAGTTCAAGAGCACGATCTTTGAAATAATTCAAACAGTGCAACGCTTTAAGTAAGTGCAACAAGCTCTTTCATTCATTCCTCTTCAGTCGTGAGCCTCAATGCGAATAGTAAATAAAACGAATCTAGTTGAAATAGTCCTTAGACTGTTTCTGGTGGCAGCAACTACCGTACCGATCGAAATATCGAATTTAGATTTGAAATCGTATCATCACGTTCAAGCAATCGCGGCAATTCATTGAGAAAGTGACAATATCTCAAACAGGAACGAAACTACAACACATCACAGGCAAAATGGTCCAAAGATAGCGATTTGCGAGCTCCTACGCATGTTTTGACGCTGAAAGGGGCGTACACTACACCCGGCGTGTAAGATGCAGTGAAAATAAGGTTTAAACGTCGAAATATCTCAAACTGGAACGAAATTACAGCTAGTTTTCATCAATATCTACAAAAGATTACGTTTTGCGAGTTGCTAGCCTTGTTTCGACGCTGACAATGGCGTACACTACATTCGGCGTGTAGGATGCAGTGAAAACAGTGTTTAAATATCGAAATATCACAGAAAGGAACGAAATAACCTGGGCCTTTGTCGACTCTGAATGAGGTGTGCACGACCTTCGATGCGTAAAGTGCAGGGAAAACAGCGACTAAACATCGAAATATATCGAATCAGATCGAATTAACTACTAGTTCTCGTTAAAATCGACAAAAGATTGCGTTTAGCGAGCTCCTGGGCACATTTCGACGTTGAAAATGGAGAGTAAAGTACTTTTAAAGGCCGAAATATCTAAAACAGGATCAAACTAACAGTTGGTTTTCATCAAAATCGACGATAAATTGCGTCTTGCGAGCTGCTAGGCTTGTTGAGACGCTGATCTTGTTGCGCACTATATTCAGCGTGTAAATGGAGTGAAATGAGCGTTTAAGGGTACAAAAATTTTAATTATTAACGAAATAACAGTTTCCGTCAAAATCGAGGAATGGTTGCATTTTTCGAGCTGGTGAAATTGTTTCGACTCTGATATTGTTGTGAACTCTATTTGTCGTGTAAAATTGAGTGAAATGTGCGTTTAGACGTCGAAAAATCTCAAACAGGAACAAAATAACTGTTTTCCGCAAAATCGAGAAATGGTTGCATTTTGCGAGCAGCTGGGCTCGCTTCGATGCTGATATTGTTGTGCACTATATTCGGCGTGTAAAATGGAATGATGTGTGCGTTTCAACGCAGAAAAATCACAAACAGGTTCGAAATAACATGTTTCGTCAAAATCGAGGAATGGTTGCATTTTGCGAGCTGGTGAACTTGTTTCGACGCTGATACTGTTGTGCACAATATCCATCGTGTAAAATGGAATGAAATGAGCGTTTAAACGTCGAGAAATCACAAACAGGAACGAAATAACAGTTTTCGTCAAAATCGCGAAATGGTTGCATTTTCCGAGGAATTGGGCTCGTTCCTACGCTGAAACTGCGGTGCGCTATGTTCAGCGTATAAAATGGACAAAAATGAGCGCTTAAACGTCGAAATATCCAAAACAGGAACGAAATAACAGTTTTCGTCGATATCGCGAAATGGTTGCATTTTGCGATCAGCAGGGCACTTTTCGACGCTGAAACTGTGGTGCGCTATGGTCCGCGTGTGAAATGGAGTAAAATCAGCTTTCAAACGTCGGAAAATCTCAAACATAAAGGAAAAACCGTTTTCGTCAAAATCGCGAAATGGTGTCATTTTGCTTGCAGCTGGGCTTGTTTCAACGCTGAAACAGTTGTGCACTATGTTCAGCGTGTAAAGTGAAGTAGAATGAGCGTTTAATCGTCGACAAATCTCAAACTTGACGAAATAACATTTGTCGATGATATCGCGAAATTGTTGCATTTTGCGAGCAGCAGGGCTCGTTTCGACGCTGAAACTGTTGTGCACTATATTCAGCGTGTAAAGTGGAGCAGAATGAGCGCTTAAACGTCGAAAAACATCAAAGAGGAAAGAAATAACGGTTTTCGATGATATCGCGACATGGTTGCATTTTGCGAGCAGCAGGGCTCGTTTCGACGTTGAAACAGTGTTGCACTATGTTGAGCGTGTAAAATGGAGGAAAACGAGCGTTCAAACGAAGAAATATCTCAAACACGAACGAAATAGCAACAGTTTTCGTCGATATCGAGAAATGGATGCATTTTGCGAGCAGCAGGGCTCGTTTCGACGTTGAAACAGTGTTGCACTATGTTGAGCGTGTAAAGTGGAGTAGAATGAACGTTTAAATGTCGAAATATCTCAAACTTGTTCGAAATAACAGTTTTCGTCGAAATCCAGAAATGGTTCCATTTTGCGAGCAGCACCGCTCGTCTCGGCGCTGAAACTGTTGTTCTCTATGTTGAGCGTGTAAAGTGGAGTAGAATGAGCGTTTAAACATCGACAAATCTCAATCTTGAACGAATTAACAGTTTTCGACGAAATCGAGAAATGGTTCCATTTTGCGAGCAGCAGGGCTGGTTTCGACGCTGAAATTGCTGTGCACTATGTTCAGCGTGTAAAATGGAGTAAAATGAGCGCCTAAACGTCGAAAAATATCAAACACGCACGAAATACCAGTTTTCGTCGAATTCGCGAAATTTTTCCATTTTGCGAGCAGCAACGCTCGTTTCGACGCTGAAACTGTTGTGCACTATATTCAGTGTGTAAAATTGAGTGTCTTGAGCGTTTAAACGTCGAAAAATATTAAACAGGAACGAAATATCAGTTTTCTGTCAAAATCGAGGAATGGTTGGATTTTGCGAGCTGGTGAACTTGTTTCGACACTGATATTCTTGTGCACTATATTCGGTGCGTAATATGGAATGATGTGTGCGTTTCAACGCAGAAAAATCACAAACAGGTTCGAAATAACATGTTTCGTCAAAATCGAGGAATGGTTGCATTTTGCGAGCTGGTGAACTTGTTTCGACGCTGATACTGTTGTGCACAATATCCATCGTGTAAAATGGAATGAAATGAGCTTTTAAACGTCGAGAAATCACAAACAGGAACGAAATAACAGTTTTCGTCAAAATCGCGAAATGGTTGCATTTTCCGAGGAATTGGGCTCGTTCCTACGCTGAAACTGCGGTGCGCTATGTTCAGCGTATAAAATGGACAAAAATGAGCGCTTAAGCGTCGAAATATCCAAAACAGGAACGAAATACCAGATTTCGTCGAACTCGCGAAATTGTTGCATTTTGCGAGCAGCGGGGTTCGTTTCGTCTCCGAAACTGTTGTGCAGTATGTTCAGCGTGAAAAATGGAGTAGAATGAGCGTTTAAACGTCGCAAAATATCAAACAGGAACGAAATAACAATTTTCGTCGAATTCGCGAAAATTTTTCATTCTGCGAGCGGCAGGGCTCGTTTCGACGCTGAAACTGTTGTGCAGTATGTTTAGCGCGTAAAGTGTGGTACAAGGAGCGTTTAAACGTCGAAAAATATCAAACAGGAACGAAATACCAGATTTCGTCGAACTCGCGAAATGGTTGCATTTTGCGAGCAGCGGGGTTCGTTTCGTCTCTGAAACTGTTGTGCAGTATGTTCAGCGTGAAAAATGGAGTAGAATGAGCGTTTAAACCTCGAAAAATATCGAACAGGAACGAAATAACGATTTTCGTCGAATTCGCGAAAATTTTTCATTTTGCAAAAAGCAGGTCTCGTTTCGACGCTGAAACAATGTTGCACTATGTTCAGCGTGTAAAATTGAGTAATATGAGCGTTTAAACGTCGAAAAATATCAAACAGGAATGAAATAACTATTTTCGTCGAATTCGCGAAAATTTTTCATTTTGCGAGCGGCAGGCCTCGTTTCGACGCTGAAACTGTTGTGCGCTATGTTCAGCGTGTAAAGGGGAATAAAATGAGCAGTTAAACGTCAAAAAATATCCAACACAAACTAAATAACAGATTTCCTCGAAATCGCGATATGGTTGAATTTTGCGAACAGCAGCGCTCGTTTCGACGCTGAAACTGTTGTGCACTCTGTTCAGCGTGTAAAATGGAGTAAAATGAGCGTTTAAACATCGAAAAATATGAAGGAGGAACCAAATAACAGTTTTCGTCGAAATCGCGATGCGGTTGCATTTTGCGCGCAGCAGCGCTCGTTTCGACGCTGAAACTGTTGTGCGCTATGTTCAGCGTGTAAAGTGGAGTAAAATGAGAGTTTATACATCGATAAATATCTGACACGAATGACATAACAGTTTTCGTCGATATTGCAAATGGTTGCATTTTGCGTGCACCAGTGCTCGCTTCGACGCTGAAACTGTTGTGCGCTATGTTCAGCGTGTAAGGTGGAGTAAAATGAGCGTTTAAACATCGAAAAATATCAAACAGGAACTACATAACAGTTTTCGACGATATCGCGAAGTGATTGCATTTTGCTATCAGCAGGGCTCCTTTCGACGCTGAAACAGTTTTGCGCTATGTTCTGCGTGTAAAATGGTGTAGAATAAGCTTTTAAACGTCGAAAAATATCCGACACAAATTAAATAACAGTTTTCGTCGAAATTGCGGAATGGTTGTATTTTGCGAGCATCAGGGCTCGTGTCGACGCTGAAACTGCTGTGCACTATGGTCAGCTTGTAATGTGGAGTCAAATGAGCTTTCAAACGTCGAAAAATATCCAACACAAACTATATAACAGTTTTCGTCGAAATCGCGAAATGGTTGCATTTTGCGCGCAGCAGCGCTCGTTTCGACGCTGATACTGTTCTGCACTATGTTCAGCGTGTAAAATGGAGTGGAATGAGCGCTTAAACGTCGAAAAATATCAAAGAGCAATGAAATAACATTTTTCGTCGAAATCGCGAAATGGTTGCATTTTGCGATCAGCAGGGCACATTTCGACGCTGAAACTTTTGTTCCCTACGTTGAGCGTGTAAAGTGGAGTAGAATGAGCGTTTAATCGTCGAAAAATCTCAAACTTGAACGAAATGACTGTTTTCGACGAAATCGAAAAATGGTTCCATTTTGCGAGCAGCAGGGCTGGTTTCGACGCTGAAATTGCTGTGCACTATGTTCAGCGTGTAAAATGGAGTACAATGAGCGTTTAAACGTCGAAATATCTCAAACTTGCACGAAATAACAGTTATCGTCGAATTCGCCAAATGGTTCCATTTTTCGAGCAGCAGGTCTCGTTTCGACGCTGAAACTGTTGTGCACTATGTTCAGCGTGTAAAGTGGAGCAGCATGAGCGTTTAATCGTCGACAAATCTCAAACATGACGAAATAACAGTTTTCGACGAAATCGAGAAATGGTTCCATTTTGCGAGCAGCAGGGCTGGTTTCGACGCTGAAACAGCGTTGCACTAGGTTCAGCGAGTAAAGTGGAGTAGAATGTGCGCTTAAACGTCGAAAAATATCAAAGAGCAATGAAATAACAGTTTTCGTCGAAATCGCGAAATGGTTGCATTTTGCGATCAGCAGGGCATATTTCGACACTGAAACTGTTGTTCACTATGTTGAGCCTGTAAAGTGGAGTAAAAGGAGCGTTTAAATGTCGAAATATCTTAAACAGGAACGAAATAACGACTGTTCTCGTCGAAATCGAGAAATGGATGCATTTTGCGAGCAGCAGGGCTCGTTTCGACGTTGAAACAGTGTTGCACTATGTTGAGCGTGTAAAGTGGAGTAGAATGAACGTTTAAATGTCGAAATATCTCAAACTTGTTCGAAATAACAGTTTTCGTCGAAATCGAGAAATGGTTCGATATTCCGAGCAGCAGGGCTCGTTTCGACGCTGAAACTGTTGTGCACTATGTTCAGTGTGTAAAATTGAGTGTCTTGAGCATTTAAACGTCGAAAAGTATCAAACAGGTACGAAATAACACTTTTCGTCGAAATCGAGAAATGGTTCGATATTCCGAGCAGCAGGGCTCGTTTCGACGCTGAAACAGTGTTGCACTATGTTCAGTGTGTAAAATGGAGTTGAATGAGCGTTTAAACGTCGAAAAACATCTAAGAGGAACGAAATAACAGTTTTCAACGATATCGCGAAATGGTTGTATTTTGCGAGCAGCAGGTCTCCTTTCGACGCTGAAAGTGTTGTTTCCTATGTTCAGCGTGTAAAATGGAGTAGAATGAGCGACTAAACGTCGAAATATCTCAAACTTGTACGAAATAACAGTTTTCGTCGAAATCGAGAAATGGTTCCATTTTGCGATCAGCAGGGCACATTTCGAGGCTGAAGTTGTTGTGCACTATGTCCAGCGTGTAACATTGAGTAGAATGAGCGTTTAAACGTCGAAAAATCTCAAACCTGTTCGAAGAAGCAGTTTTCGTCGAAATCGAGAAATGGTTCCATTTTACGAACAGCAGGGCTCGTTTCGACGCTGAAACTGTTCTGCACTATGTTCAGCGTGGTAAATTGAGTAATATGAGCGATTAAACGTCGAGAAATCACAAACTTGAGCGAAATAACAGTTTTCGTCGAAATCGCGAAATGGTTCCATTTTGCGATCAGCAGGGCACATTTCTGTTAGGAAAAGGATACAGTTACACTTACATGTGAATGTGTGTGTAAGCGTCAGAGATGGCCAGACCTTAGTTAGGACAAAAGACGATTGCAGTCGGATAGAAGCATCTGGAAGATTCGGTCGACAACAAGCGTGCGTGCGGGTAGGTTTAAGAGGTCTTCAGTGTAACATATATGTGTAAAGGCTGTGTGCTGAATAAAGTGAATTATTTGTATTTCCGAATCCCTCCTATATCTTTACAATTTCGACGCTGAAGTTGTTGTGCACTATGTCCAGCGTGTAACATGGAGTAGAATGCGCGTTTAAACGTCGAAAAATCTCAAACTTGAGCGAAATAACAGTTTTCGTCGAAATCGCGAAATGGTTGCATTTCGAAGCAGCAGGGCTGGTTACGACGCAGCAAATGTTGTGCACTATGTTCAGCTTGTAACGTGGAGTAAAATGAGAGTTTATACATCGATAAATCTGAAACTTGTACGAATAAACAATTTTCGTCGAAATCGAGAAAAGGATCCATTTTCGGAGCAGCTGGTCTCCTTTCGACGCTGAATCTGTTGTGCACTATCTTCAGCGTGTAAATTTGAGTAATAAGAGCGTTTAAAACGTCGAA